>OY292426.1:2500000-5000000 GCA_958496245.1 Perizoma flavofasciatum
TATATAACTAAATAACAGAAAACCCTTATTTTCTTGTATTCCTGGTTGATTAAACCCATTCAAGTATAAAGTTAGTAGGTTTATTCGTAATTTATCGCAAAAGTTACTTCGTTTTCCAACAAAGTTGCTGTGACAACTTTTGAAAACTTTGACGATTCTGTTGTGGCCTAAGTTTTTCTATTGTAAGGTTTTCTAATGGATTCTTTTTGTTATACTTTATACGATTACGATACTTACATAAATACGATTACGAGTCCACGGATTTCCACTTGCTACAAACATGTCATACCTCTTTGCTTCATTCACTCTTATCACATCCTGCATCACATACTCTTGACCTGACCTTTCTCCAGAACGTCTTCAACTCCTTATAATTGTATCAAGCACGTTTGTCTTATATACATACATGTTTCGTCAATCTTTTCTCGTTCGTACTTCCTACATGCCCAAAGTGGCCAAACTGATAATTACAATTCATACGTTAAAACCTCAACGTGAGTCTCGTGAGTCGAAATCTCAGTGAGTTTCTCAGCCGCTTGTATAGTTTTTTAAGTTTCGGTACGAAGTCAAGAAAGAAAAGTCAAGGAAGTTTTTTTAAAACGACACGTTAAGTTGTGTAAGTGTAAGGAAAACTTTATAAGTAAGTAAGAAGTTTTTAAATCTTTTGGTTATTACGTCACGTAGTATGTTTGTGCACTGTTATTGTGCGTTATTGCTGCCATGCAGGAAGTCTGTGGACTGTTATTGTGCGCTATTGCTGCCACGTAGTATCTCTATGTACTGTTACTGTGCGTTATTGCTGCCACGCAGCATGTCTGTGCACTGGTATTGTGCGTTATTACTTCCACTCAATATGTCTGTGCACTATTATTGTGCGTTATTGTTTCCACGTGCGTAGTATGCAAGTGTAATGTTATTGTGCATTTTTGCTGACACTCAGTATATCTGTGCACTGTAATTGTGCGTTATTGCTGCATTAAGTCTGTGCGATACTCGTTGAAAACTTTTTCAATTTAATCTCTATCGCTCCATTTGCGGCTGAAACGAGCGTCAAACTTTTATAAGCTACCCTGCTTTATGCAGTCAGGTAAAACAAATCAAATCTGCAACCCTTATCGATCAGCCCCAAGGTTACAGGTGTTTTCGGTTTGATTGGAGGGGGTGGTAAGGGGTGCTCTGATGGGGTGCAAATTGCCCTGAAATGTATCGTATTTACTTATTTGGTTATTCATAATCCGTGTTTATGATAGGGTGTAACGATGAGAGCAGCTAGCAGATATGGAATCTGTATTTTGGAACTTATATTTGGCGAGCTTTTATGTAACAATTTTTTTTATGAACATCCGGACAGGTAACTTCGATACGAGATTAAATATAAGAAGACCATGCCATTATCACACTAATGAATTCACTGAACCTGAATCTTACAAAACTTAAAATGTTCCGCAAACAGAATGAGAGTCAACCAAAGCACTGCAGCGTTCAATATTAGCGGTATCATGTATATATTTTATTTTGTTGCAACAAATTCGTCCGACAACTCAATCAGCCTCCAGTCATGGCTCGTTCGAAATAAGGCCTGTTACTGACGATCAACTTTATTATGGGTAATTCTGTTACATTGTGGTAGTCAGCTGGTTATTTTGTTTAGCAGCTGATGGACAATTTATGATTTATGCAATAAAATTTGTTGCCGTAACATTATTATTATAGATTTATAACTGACTGTTAGCTTGGTATAGCGAGAAGCATTGTTAGAATGATCTGTGTCTGTATTTTGATATTATTGAATTAGAAATAGAACATTAGACATCGAGGCAAAACATGCGTACTTCAATTTACCTATTTAAACTCGTTTTAGGGTATGGCAAAGTTTGAACTGTAGGGGAAAAAGAACCCAATATACATTTTTCATAATCCATTTGAAATAAATCGCCTCGTTTGTAGAACAGCTGACACTCAGACGGTAGATTGGCTATTGTTTAATGGCGGCGAGGACACGGGTTTTTTATCCTGTCGGAGCGACGGAAGCTCAATTCAGTACAATCACTGCGAAGCGACGCGAGGCGCAGACTAGTTGAGCAGCGCTCCAAGCGGCGAGTAGCTGAACCATCTCACTCTGGGTACTTGGTTTAGTTTCAGGATTTAGTTTTAGGAAATGCAAACTCTTAAATTACAAAGAATGCGTAGATAAATTCTTATTTTTAGGCACAAGGAGTCTTTAATAACTAACCACACAGATTTTTTAAATTACCAAGAAAGACCCACTGAATACATACTGAACAAAAAATACTGGCATATGAGACTTTTCACCCGTTATGTCTCAGGGTCGGCAAAGCGCAGATACCTCTGCATGGTGTTTCAAGCAACCATAGGTTACGGTAACCGCTTAACAACAGATGGGTCGTATGCTTGGTTGCCACTTTAGTAAGAAGATGTAATTTATATCGAGAATCAATACATTGCACAATGGCCATCCATTTTTATAAAGTGACCACCATTTTATCGTTTGGATTGACTTCCTTAGCTAAGGGAAAGGGTAAGATGAAACCCTATTTCGTTGATAAGAAACGATGATATTTTATGGTTACTGAAGTAACAAAGTGAAACAAAAGTACATTTTCAGAACGGAACTCACCTTAAAATCAGCTTTACAGATCCTACTAATCCTACTAATATTAAAAACGTGAAAGTTTGTAAGGATGGATGTTTGTTAACTACTGAATGGGTTTTGATGAAACTTTACGGTAATATAGCTTATACATCAGAATAACACATAGGCTACTTTTAATCCAGGTACCAAATGGGCAGAAGCTAGTATTCTTTATTTATATTACGGCTTCCTACAACACCAACGTCATTTCTAAGGAAATGTCAGATTGAATGATATAACCGTCCAATAAATACAAAAACATTTGAGTGGTTATGGAACGCACGTCACAGAATCATAGCGTATCCGGCACTCGAGCGGATGGCGGACAATTTACAATTTGTGAATTGAATACATGCGCGAGAACGTAGGATATCGCCTATTCGGTGCATCGTGTTACAGTGAGTACCTGTAGCACGCCACGTGCAACAGAACCAACTAGAAAGGGAATAGCTATGTACACTAGGTGAATGTAAACAAGCTGAGGTGAATTGATCTGCCCGATTTCGGCTACGGCGAAACCTTAATGCTATGTTTCGATGGTGTGCTATGAGAAGATTTGCGTAGCCGATTTTGACATTGAACGTTAGTGAATCAAACAATGAATAAACGGTTCAAAATCAAAGTCAAAGTCAATAGGATTTAATTAATTGAAATCACAAGGAGCATATAGAAACAACTTAAAAACTAAGTGAATTTAAAATTTGAATGTGAATTAACGCTGGTTCCTCGCGCGCGACCAAGCCTTGAAGAATCAGGCAACAAACTCTGCTTGGTTATTTTTTTGATGATCATTCATTCAGCTTTACTGTGCTGCCAATCGAACAAGGTGAACTCATTTATAGAAAAAGAGTACTACTCAAAGAATTAAATAAAGCTAACACCATAACATCGAGGGACGATCTTGACAAAGATGAATAAACACTAATTCGGCTTGTGATTTTGTAAACAGTCAAGTTTTACAAATACTTTATGATGAATATTTCAGCGCGACATAATCCATGTGGAGTGTTTTCTCTGAACCTTTAAGGGGTTGATTTTTGGAAATGATTTTATCTTGTGCAAACCAAAAATTTTAGGTCCAAGTGGTTATAAGAATCTATATTAGGAAATAACTACGTACTCTCTGTAGGTTTGCCTCTTGTTGAATTAAATGTATTCGTAGCTTATAAACTAGTCTAACAACCACTGTACCTATTCATATTGTAAAAACGGGAATTTTCACGTACACTTGCACTATCGGTGAAGGCACCGACTAAGTTTCGACTCATTCCGAGAGCCTTCATCAGGGTGAGTGGTTGCAACTTTCTCCTTTCTACGAACTACGTACTAGTAGTAGTGAAAATTCCCGTTTTTACAATATGAATAGTCAAGTTCACGATAGTTTTTGGAATAAAACACTCTACCTATATTCAAGCTAGTAAAGCTTATATTAATTAATTTGTTCTTAATCGCCAAAAGTTATGCTCCAAATGGGATATTCGCGTTAAAACTCACGCTGATTAGCGGTGAGTCAGTCATTGTGTTTGATCCTCAATGATTCATTTACAGTGAAAATGAGTCAATACCACTTTTATTTGTATCGTATATGATTCAAAATCCTATAACATACGACTTTACCATTCAAAAGATCGTAAGTCTACAGATTTCTGACAGATTCTGATCGTTATTGGACATGTTCACAATGTAAGATATGATACTTTGTCGATCTTTTAGAGTAATAAAATATCGCCATCATGCTAATTTACGATTAACAATGAAAAAAAAGGGGCATAAATATACAAGTTATTAATACTCAATATATTTACTGCTTTCATAAAGTAAGTACATAGATGACATTTATAGGTAGGTATTTCATGTGGACCCTGTCCTAAAGTATAGCAACAAATATTATACAGTAGGTTATCATAGATTTGCCTCATTATCAGTTTGTTCGGCCATTAGCAGCTATAATTTAGTGTGTAATTTAAAATTTATCAAAAAAATACGTATTTTTTAGTCCGTTTTTATTTAAATCTTGTATATCTTAATAAATCTAGTGACTGTAATATGTCATAAAGTTAGATCAAAATCTATTTATTACTTATATTGGAAATTGCATGTTTAGCCGAGGCGAATTTTTTACCTGACATATAGTTATGTTTACATATAGATAAATAAACACCAAAGAAAGTTACAAAAAACAGGAATTCATAAATGTACAAGCAACAATGGGTGGTCTTATCGCTAAAAGAGATAACTTGCAGACGACCTTTGGATAAAGAAGATAAAATGGAATCAAAAGAAGGCGGTGTACGAGTAAATTTACTATTAAATTATAATATTATTAATACATATATACCTACATACATATCGTGTTCATATTTTATACAATATACATACAAATAATAATAATGTGCGATTATAAGTACATTAAATTTAATTGCAAATACATTTTCAAATAAGAAATCGGTACACTTTCAGAACTCATTGTTTCCATTTCTAATATTCACCAAAAATTGTAAACAACTTTCGGTCCCAAGGTCCATGTGTTACTGACCTGGGTCACGGCAGGGTAATGTCGGTGCTTACCCGGGTCTGAGGGTATCCGGGCGGGTCCCGGGTTTTCCTTATACGACCTCCGGGTCCGCTAATGCCCATAAACGCCAGGGATATGGCTAGAAAGGGTGTTGAAGTGAATTTGTATAGGATCATTGAAATACCAACGAGCCGGTTGTGGCGCAAAAGCGCGTTTGATTCCCGCTGCAGGCCAAATGTTTGCATACTCTGCAGATATTTTTTTTCGGTTGATGATGTTGTGGTACCATGGTACTTGAAATTCCTGATAATCACGTCACAGGGAACCCTAGTGTGGGATCAGGATTATGTACTCGACAGTTGAGAGTTTTTTTATTACACTCTAATGTCAACTTTATACAAGTATTTTATGACAATTTTTTCTAAAAAGGAATCGTAGTTACGTATGAATATTTCAACTAAGACTATTTAAAAAAAATCAACCATTGTCAGACTATTTGTTGGATATTAGATTTCCTCCCCTAAATTATTAAAATAGAGTACATTTTAATAATTTAGGGGAGGAAATTTACGTTCCGAGTTTTTTATTTTGAGTTAGCCTCTACCCACAGCTTCGCTTGCGCGGTACCCGTGTCAAAGTAGCCTTTGTATTATTCATGGCCACAAACTTAACATGTTCCGAATTCCATCAAAATCAGTGTAGCCTTTACGGAGATACTTAGCAATAAGCAATTAAACTTTTGCATTTATTCAACATCCAATTACTTCTAAAAACATTAAAACTTACGCATTCGTATAAAAAGTACCCGGATAAAAAGTAGCTTTGTTATTCTAGATCACGAACTAAACTTATTCCAAATGTCATCCAAATCGGTACAGCCGTTACGGAGATGGAACAAACGTTCAAACATACAAACTTTATAATATAAGTAAGATATTGATAGTATATGCCAACCAATGGCCAAAGAACTGGCGCTTACATCGGTCAGAAAATTTACATTGCTATGCAACAAGGTAATGTCGCCAGCCTTTTGGACCTTCAGTCTGTGACTTAATTCTCTACCAGTCCTATTAATACACGTAAAAAATTGTATTTTTTCTTAAATTCATATTATGTACATACCTTAATATTTATACCTGTTTTCAAAGAACTTAGCAGTATTATTCTGTTGTCTAAATACATATTTCTCACCTCAAAGTAGGATATTTATATATGAAATGTATATTCCTCTGATGAAAGTTTGCTTTTAATCATTTGAGCTGTACATTTTCGGCGCACGAATCGCAACCATAAAAGTCTACGCTCCCATTTTCATTTCTCGTCGAGTGCTTTTGACTATTAACCGAACTCTACTATTTTAGAGTAAAAGCGAAACAGTAAGTTTCAGCCATCTTTAATCATGGAGGTGTGTATTTGAGGGGTAGTACTAAAATATCACTCATTGCTTTCAGGGATTCCAAAGATTAAGACGATACATTGACTACTGTTGTGGGCATTATGAAAATGAAATTGCCTTGTAAAATAATGAGATCCTGTATGTAAAAAATGCTAAATTTTCTATAGCCATCCTTTTAAATATTCAGTGTAAGCTTGTCTTCGCTGCCAATGGAGTGGTAGAAAGCCCTAGAGAAGATTAGATTAGGTTACTTAATCCTACTACTATCATGTGCCTGTTTGTTTTTTATTTAAATGTTTTTCGTGAATAGAAAAACGATAACATCTTTCTATCTCAGAGCTCCAAATGTGATAGATATACACTAATAGATAGGGAAAACGTAAATATCATTGTCACCTCGGGGCTCGGTTCGTCATGTCAATCTACCCGGGTAGGTTTCGAGAATAAATTGGACACTTATTTTTTAGATGATGTTTGTGGGCGAATCTATGATCTGACTTATTCGATTTAGGTATCAGAAAATATAAGAATTTTTACGGAATTCATTCCTTTACCCGTGACATCGAAGGCCCTTTTTGCGTTTCAAGTTTTTTGAATGAATGAATGAATGAATGAAAATACACCAGAGGCCCTTTATGCGTTTACCATATGAAGTTACATATGAACGAATGAAAATACTTTAAATGGGGTTTACAACATTAAACAAAATAAAAAAAGAATAATGGGCGGTCTTATCGATTGTTTGTTTGTTCGTCTCCAAAATGGCCTGAAAAAGTCTCATCCGCCGGTGAAATTATAGGCACATGGGACTTTTAACCCGTTATAGGTAGCGCGCGAGTGATGTGGCAAGCCGTATGCTAGTTTGCCACTTTAATTTAAAAAACAAAATAACAATGTTTTCCTTTTTTAAAAACGGGATTTTTGTACTAAAAAAAACTAAAAAACGAGATTTGGCCGCATTATCCACTCGTTAGTAGTAGGTCATCAAAAATTCACAGGACAATAATTAATATCAATCACCCCTTAACCAGTCTCGATAGGGACGTTTTTATTGTAAAATTACATACCTTTCACACCCGTGTAATTACAGTCACGAACAGGGGCATATCCCTCACATCCTGCCTAACCCTGAAAGAGGTCAGGTTCAAGAGGCAGACCCTCCGGGCGCCGAATAAATATTTTATTTGCGAGGAGACGATCCTCTGTCTCTCTTTGAAAGTGGTATCAAAATGATTTGGCATTAACCGTAAGGTTTTCTTCAGTTCGTAATGATTTCCGGTTCGTAATATTCCTGATTCGTAATTATTATTACAAATAATATTACGGAGTTAACACTATTATTGTTTATTATTAACACATTCAAAATAAATAAGTTCATGACACAAAACTCACATTATACATTTAATCTCCATTTAAAGGTTATCTGGAAGGGATCAATTCCAAGCGATAAGACCACCCATTGTTATTTCTTTAAGTATTTCTTTATAGCTTTGTTAAATTGTATCAATATTTTTTACTGTGTACGATAAAGTATATTATTGGATTAGAGAACATACGCTGGGTGTAAGAAGATGGGCGAGAATCCGACGCAAGAGGTGCCTGGTTCGATTCCCGCTATCCGCTGCGGGACAAATGTTTGCATGTTCAGATATTCGTTCCGGGATATTGTGTTATCATGGACTTGTAGTTTCTAATACGCCACATAGGTAGTTTTGGGTCAGGATATATGTGAAAGTTGGGTGACATTTATTTTGTATTATGAGAATTCAAAGACACTGTTGTATAGATAGATACGAGTAGAGACTTTCATTCATAAAAAAAGGTTAATTAAATCCTACTACTATCATAAACGCAAAAGTTTGTAAGGATGGACGTTTGTTACTCTTTCACATAAAAACTACTGAACGGATTTTGATGAAACTTTAGAGTAATATAGCTTATACATCAGAATACACATAGACCACGCAGGCGAAGACGTGGGCAGAAGCTAGTATTTATATTGATTTGTTGTTACCACGTAAGGCCTCTAGTTTTGTGCTAGTTACTCAGATTCGCTTAATTCGCACTTTATTTATTTACTTTTATTTTTATTAAAATATAAAAATATGGGTCTGTTGGCCGCAAGCATTAAAATACCATATTACTCGTCCTCGTCCAAGAGGTCAAAAGGCCTATACGAGAAACAAACATAACGTAATAAGGATTCACCGCACACGTCCCGACAACCCTTCGGGTCCGGAGGGATCCCGTCGTCTGCAGCCCGTCTGCCGGATTAATGCTATCTATGTCCCAAGGTTACGTTACGGTTTGTTTACGTTTACGGATAAGGGTCACGTGGTATCTTCAATATTTTCATATTTAATTCAAAAGAAACAGTTGAGCCATCTAAAGGCAAACTAAATATCGTCGAAAGGAACCTAAAGTATTCATGGCAAAATCTATTTAGGTATTTCAAAATTCTTTCAGGGCGACTGGTCGAAGCGACGCGTGACCAGAGAGCTGGCTCTTATCTGGGTCAACGTATTAGCATTGCTTCCGTCTGGTAGTGATCTGGATCAGTTGAGCTATCTATAGATCGTTTGTAACGGTCTTTAGGTGGCTAGCTGTTTCATCTGTATTTTTTTTATATACCTACTTGCATTAGCAAGTAGTTGTATGAATATAAAAAAAAATAGGTATTGTAAATATATATAACTCAGATAATTAGAGCCACATTGCGCTGGTTATATTGCTTCGGTAAATGGCAATGCATTAGCATTTCTACTAGCTTCTGCCCACGGCTTCGCCCGCGTGGTACCCAGATAAAAAATAGCCTATGTGTTATTCTGATGTATAAGCTACATTACTGTAAAGTTTAATCAAAATCCGTTCAGTAGTTTTTGCGTGAAAGAGGAACAAACATCCTCACAAACTTTCACGTTTATAATATTACTCGCTTCTGCCCACGGCTTAGCCCGCGTGGTTCCCAGATAAAAAGTAAACTATGTGTTATTCTGATGGATTAGCTATATTAATGTAAAGTTTCATCAAAATCCGTTCAGTAGTTTTTGCGTGAAAGAGTAACAAACATCCTCGCAAACTTTCGCGTTTATAATATTAGTAGGATATATAAGGATTAGGATTTCCTATGGTGGCCAAATCAGGTGGCGAAGTTTTTAGCGTATAATGTGATAAGTAGAGATTGTATTAAGATTATTCCGAAGTACAAACAACATTTCCAAATCGACTCGAAAAAAAACCGTTGTTTTCACCTAGAACCTACATATGTACGGGGAACTGTAAATTTAGTATTCCGTAGTTTTTTTTTTGACACTGTAAATAAAGCCGAAGCACTCAGATCTAAGAGCCACTACTTCACAGAAATTTAGCACGTCAAAAAGTAGCCGTACAAATTTCAAACGCAAGATTGTTCATTAAATCGTAGCTTGGCAATTGACGTTTACAAAAATACACGTTTTTACATTAACTCTCACAAACGATTATTTTTCAAAAATACAAAACAACCAGGTAAGTCTCCTAAACTTTACAATTTTACATTATCAATTTCTGTTATTTTATGGGTAACTTTGTCATTTTATTTACCGAGAAAATGTTGTAATATCATGTATTGAAAACAACCAGATTGGTAATTATAAAAAAATAATATATTTTTGCCTTATTACCACACCTTAACTTTGCTAAATAGTTCTTAGAAAAGAGTGTTATAAGCGTCAGCCCCTTAATCAAAGAGCTAGTCAAATATAAAGTATATACAGCAAGGTGGTAGAGTGTGCTTTAGCAAAAAACTCATTACGCGTATAGCGATAAACTAAAAGTAAATACCGCTCCTGGAAATATGTTTTTCTTTGCTTTTGAGCGGAAAAATAATACATAAAACAGTTCCGGGAAAGACCGAGTAGAGAAAACTTGGAAGTGGCATGTTAAAGTCAACATAAGAATATTTTATGACATTATTGAATGGAAGGCAACCATCGCTGATTTGGTGATGTTTTGTGGTATGGTCTCGGTATTTTTATGGCCTAAAGGTTTGATATTTGGACACGTGAAATTTGAGCTAAAACTGTTTAAACTGTTAAAAGTAAAGGACCGATATGATTTTAAAAATGGTAAAAAAGACTATTGCAATATATCAAAATCTTCAAAACCATACGGTATTTCAACCTGTTTTTTTTCTCTCGTGTGCTAACGGAACCTCAAATTTATCGTAGGCAGATTTTTTGCCGTGATTTCTTATTTAAAAGTACTATCCCAAATAAATTACTCTACAAATTAATCATCATAAGTCTAGACTTCATTAGTCTACTTCGTCTAGTTTTCGCTCTCGTACCTGTCATTTCACTCTAATTATACGCTCTTAATTGAAATATACTTCTTTTTTTGTAACGAATATCTGATAGTCTTATCAATGCGGTAAAGAGAAGATAGTATGTAAAAGCAGTGAATGTCCGCAGCTTCGCTCGTATAGATTTTTTCATACAAATTACATCCCCAGTTACACGCTAGAAGGGTTGATTTTCGAGAATGTATTTCTTAATGCGCCTTAACATTTCAAAAGCAACATACCCTCAAAATTATAAATCTTTAAAATTTACGGTTTGTTTAGTTTGTGCCAGTCACGCAACGTTTATAAATATGGAAAATTACGTGATATCATCGACATCACATTATAACCCTGCATTCGATTCACGATGAATCAATTTCCACATTTCCATTGCATCATACTTTGGTGGATACTTGCCTAACCGAGGTGGGCCTAAAGATAATATCTTTCATCACTTTGTGTGACTTTATAAAACAATGGCCTCGATTCTGTAGTACACTAACTAAACTAAATTTAAACTGTTGCTCTCTTTTACTGATAGTGTACGCAAGAAAGAGACGGCAAGAATTTTACTGCTGTCAAATCAGTTTACGTGCCGCTTTTCTTCGTGTTTATAGTCAGCATGTTTTGAAATCACGACTAAATTTTTTTGGAAAACTTAAATCTGACTAATTTGACAGCTCTAAAATCACTTTCTTGCTTAAAGAAGAACACTTATCATATTGTAACACAGTTTTTTAACTAAAACAGATGGACAGAGCTTTATCATAATTATTGATTAAGGTATAGCTTTTGTCTGAAATAAATGATTTTGTATTTTTGTATTGTTTTACGAACAAGTTGTTTCAGTACTGGCTTCATATATAATATATCATATCATTCTGCCTTTTGTACGTGTTAATTTGTGTGTACAATAGAGAATAAAGTAATAAAGGCTTTGTATCTTCAAAATAATATCGGAAATTTATTATTTTACACCTTGTAAAAATTTGGTTATAACTTAAGTTTTTACAACACTTTTTGTAAAGTATTAGTTCGCTATTGTATCATATTAAGTGTTAATCGTTCAGTTTTTAATATAGAGAGAGATAGAGAAAGATATATATATGCCCGAACATGACGTAACTGACATTGCATCAAAAATACATTTCAAATTCGGCTACCACTTCGTCTTAACTGTTTCATATTAGGAATTCGCGATTTTATTGATATGCCGATTTGAAAGTTCTTGATAAACTAATGACAAAACTCCTGAAGCATAGTATCACTTCCATTCAAATATATCTTTTTATTCTCCTGAGAAATAATAATACGTTTCTGTCGGCGGAAGTATTTAATAGGCGCGTAGCTCGCGGCTACGAGGCTACGAATACCCGTAGCGCTTTCAGAACTTTGCTACGAAGCCTATGTAATCGTGTTTTACGTTTTTTACCTTTAGAAGCAACATAGATGGCGCTGTACCGAAACTAGAAATCCCAACATATACTGTCATCATCGATTGCAAGAAGAATCATGCTTAAGACACATAAATCGATTGCAAAAACCGCATAACAAGTAGATTAGCCGTTTTGTATTTAAAATGGTAATAGACAAAAAAACCAACAACTTCTACGGTAATGCAACATACCGGCTCCTATCGTCATGGGGAAAAATGAAACAGATGGCTGTCAAAAATCCAATCCTACTAATATTATAAACGTGAAAGTTTGTGAGTATGGATGTTTGTTACACTTTCACGCAAAAACTACTGAACGGATTTTGATGAAACTTTACAGTAATATATCTTATATATTAGAATAACACATAGGCTACTTTTTATACGGGTACCTCGCAGATGAAGCCGTGGGCAGAAGCTAGTGTTGTCATATTTTTTAACTAAACGCAGGATATTTACTATGATTTGTGAGTTTGAATGTTTCAATGTTACTCGTTAAAATATGCGTAGGTTTCGGCTTGGTGATGGGTCTTTTTACACCCTGTATTTAGCTTCAAACATTCAATAATCAAAACATTCGCATTTTGAATTATTAGTAGGAAGAAGGAATAAATATACCACATAGGGGGGTAAACAGCAAAGCGCTTAGCAACTTTATGACAATATTTCGTATGAGATTCGAATGTTCAAACCGATTTTATTTTATGCCCATGTTTTAGAGGTTCGTATGTTGTCGTTTTTATTAGGATATCAATTTATTTGTAACATGTTTATGTTTGATTTGATTGCTACAATCGTATAAGAATAGTAAAATATTTACGTTTGTCGGAACGTTTTCAAAAAGATTTTAAAGTGTTTTGTGTAAAAAAATCTAAACACATAAAATATATGGGACATTTATTAAAAGGAACTTTTTGCAGAAAGTTTTTTTTACGAAAGTGGTGATATGAGACATTTTTCGAACGAGTCTTAACTCTTAACCAAATATGATAATTATATAATAACTTCTTTAAAACGGAATCAAGGTAAACGGAATAGCCGTATTGGCCTAGTACAGCCTTGTTGGTCTAGTATAGCCGTGTAGGCCTTGGTTGAGGTCGTGGGTTCAAATCCAGTCATGCACCAATGGATTTTTCCACTAGAAAAATGTATGTGTGCATTAACACGTGCTCAAAACGGTGAAGATAAACATCGTGAGAAAACCGGCATACCCTAGAACCAATAATTCCAATAAGCGGCGATGGGCTTGCAACCTGTCACGTGGAATGCTAACTACTTGCAAAATGCGGCCATGTGCCAAATGTAGTGTTTGGAGGTAGAATCTGAGGATGTCATGGAAAATACAGTCGTGAACATGTTTGTTTTTTTTTCAATCAAAGTCCGATATGAAATCACTAATATTACTACAAACGAAAAAATCTAGCTTCCTTTTTTAAACTGTTCCTGGCCACAAACAAAAAAAAAACAAAACCTACTTTGTCTCAAAATGGCATCCTAATCAATTCTCTATTCAAAATTCGAAACTGAATTGAGGTTGATCTCCAAATAGATCGCAGAAGGCACGTGCGGGGGAAGGGGGAGGCACTTTCACCCTCGAGGCAAGGTCACGCGGACATTGCAATAGGACATACGTACTTCAGGGACACAGCATGTGTGCGTTGTTAGTGTGTTCACACACGTCTCGTTTGACTGTTTAGCGTTTACGTTGAACGTGCAAATGTTAGTTTGGAGTTAATGAGATAATTGGGATTGCGGTTTGTCTAAATACATACGTGTGGGATTAAAATCTGAGCAGTACGGTTCATGGAGTCTTTATATAACTAATTAAGATAGAGTCGTGTTAGGCTTTCTATGTTTAGGAAGCAATAATCGTATCTCTTCTATCTCGGTGCCTCGTTACTAACAAAACTATCTAGAATTTTGAAAATCCCATTAAAATTTAAGATAAAGACAGTAAATGCCGTTAATAGTCACCTTTCTGAATATTAACCGTGATTCAGAGGGCACGTAAAACTGTCCGATCGCAATACTTAGGCCGAAAACGTTTTTGTGGCAATAATAAACTCTGACGCCAAAGTTCCCTAATTCAAGTCTCTGTGATACAAAACGATATATTTCTCAAAACCCTGTCATATCTATAAAAGGTATACTTCTTCATTTTCACAAAACCAATGAAAATATTTTGTATACTATGTACAAGGCTAAAAAAAAGTAATGAATCTATATCCGTATAATTACAATACTTACGTGATAACAAGCATGAGAAATAATAAAAGCACATGTATAAAATAATAAAAAAAATATTCCCAAGTTACCGTACTCAAAACTACAACGACCTCTTAAAATCGTGTACAGTAGACCGAAAACCTCTCGATTATTAGACTAGACGCGTTCACAATTTGTCGACTTGGCGTAATTTGGGCGGGAAATTGATTTTTTATGCCGTTAAAGGGAGGTGTGGGTGGTGTGGTATGGCGGGGAGTGGGGAGGTGAAAGTTATCGGATTTTCGCGCCTTCAGCGATGTGCCCCAACAATCGGTACGAAGGTTAACAGCTTTATTCACAGTGTGATAATTGTGTTAGAGTCAAGTGCTGTTCGCGTTGTTAATTTTCTCCATCGTGTAGCCATAATGTGTTTGTTTGTCTGTGAGGCCACAGGAGTTATGAATTCAAACCCGTTTTTATATGAATCATCAGCTCTCGAAGCTTCTTTTGTAAGGACCCTGAGCATTGTTGCTGCTAGAAACTGTAATTTGAGTTCAGTTTGTTGTTCAGTTTTGACGGCATCTGACTGGAGTTCAGACTCCAAGGTTTGATGATGACCAGCAAAGGATGGTCATGATCTAGGGTACTACATAGTACTGACGCTAGAACTTAAACTTTGAGGTCAAATATAAAATTAAGATGGCATTTCGTAAAGGCACCCACTGATTCCAGGGTCTGATGATGAGCATAGAATTGATAATATACTAGAGCGCAAAGGGAGCTTTGATTTAAATGCAGTTTTTTAGTATGATCACTGGTTTGTTTACACTCACAGTGTCATAGTATCACTCATACTCGTAGATAAGGTTTTTACGTTATTTGTCGTACCGTATTGCTTGGAACTAAGACTGTGTTGGCCGATTGGCTGAACTACTGAAGAATACAGTAGAAAACGCTACATCCTTTGCTTGGCGTAGCCCTGGTACTGATATTGTATTCTGTGGCGTGGGATTGATTGAAACAAAATAAGTAGCTAAATTATTATTAAACTATTTCGTGGGATTGAGAGGGAAAAATATTTACATTGAGTGGGAATGACCCTAACAATCAACAGCCTCTAGAAGTCAACTGGTACACTAAGCTTTGATTGTGTGTCTTTGATAAATTTGAAACCATACTTGCTATACCTAGATCAAATAAAAAAAACTCATAAGACGTGGAACTTTCCTTGTTATCCACTAGTTCGACGTCTTCAAACACGTCTAGTCTTACGTTAGTACGTTAAAATATATCATTAAGAAATAATACCTACATCCCATCTCGTAGTAAATGAGCTTCATTAAATTAAATTGAGCACGAGCGAGACAATTTTCCGTTCAAATACATCTAATAACTTTAATTCTTCAGAATCGCGGCGTCTACGGAGTCGATCGAACCAGGAAGGAACATTGCAGCTCCCGTACCTTCGTCTGCCACACACAGACGCAACTTCGTACAATATTCATCAAAACAAACGCACACATGTACATCGTCTGCCGAATTGCTCTCACACAGACGCGTGGCGAATGAACTATCCTGCGTTAGTTTGTGTGCGTGAATGAGAGGGAAAGTGTGACGAAATTTCACTTTCCGTTTTGGCAACGTCGCGCGCCCTCCCCGTTCGTCGACATTTGAATGCTGTAGGGTGGCAACCGGCTAGTTCTAAACACAAATTTTCGTTTTTAATTCCGGTTTTATTTGCGGCCAGTTACGCGGTTCTTATTTTAAATGGCAAAACAAAATGGCCGCTATAAATAAAAGGTATCTATAATGCTATTTATGATGTTATAAATCCCGTTTCTTAACTGATTTATCATTACAGGTAGATAAACATTATGCAAAAAGCTCGAGTGCGTACCAAGCTTTGCTTTTAATTCGCGTAGATAAAATAGAGGGGGACGATTCTAAGGACTCGAGACAAAAAAACGTTGTAGTAAACTAACGGTACTATGTGTGGGGCATTTCAAATACTTCAAAAGCTCAGACGATTCTCGGAAGTGTCATCGTCGAATTGAAGAAAGGGAGAACCATATTGTCGTCTCCCTCTCACTACTATCGACTCACAAAGGGACGCGAGTTGAATATTTTCGTGCATCACTTTATTATGATTCAGTTCGCGAAATGTTTAAATTGAAACTGTATTGTGATGACAAATGTGCCTATTGAGTTTACTTAATTTAAGCGGATGGGTCCAAATTTAAGTTCGTTTTAAAGTAATTTATTGTCCTAGCAGCATTGATAAGTTGTAAAATACATGGAAAATACTAAAACATTTAAGCAATCTCATACAATCAAATCGACTAAAAATGTACTATAAAATAACAAATACAGTAGCCTGAGTTCATTAGATCCACAATGACTAGCTCCTGAATAATAAACTCTCAATCGATTCCTTTGTTGTGGAATCCATTAAGATAATGCCAAGGTTCCGGGCAACGAAATTCAGCAACTATGGATAGATTTACATCTAATATTTTCAGGTGTACTCACTCTATGCTTTACGATTGTAGAATAGCAACTGTTTCTGTGGATGTTTTATGTACTTTTTACTAAAACCTTTTACTACGTACTTTTTAGATAAACGCTGTCCATAACCCCGCCGCCCATAGGGTTATGGGCATTATATGCCTACAGTTATCTGCCGTACCGTTATTTTTAGTTTCAATTATAGGGATACCCATAATTTGGATGGCGATTGAAAGCAATTTGAAAACAAAATCCGCGCGTATCTATAATTATTAGAGGTGTATTGTTCTTTATTGAAGGCCTAACATAAAGCTTGATTCAATTAAAGGTAGGATAGAACCATTTCTAAGTTACCGATGGGTTTTCATAGAATTTTGCCAACCACAAATGATGTCTCTGTGAATATCATTTATTAAATTACGAGTAGTTTTTAAGATAAGAAATAGTAGCAGGCCAAACGCAAACGCCAATTTCCTAACGAATTTGTTGGCTGGTTAAAATTTTTTTTTTGCTTTTAGTCCATTTTGTGCAATCATGTAACTAAATAATAAATACATATAAAATTATGAGTATTGTGATTAAAAATAAGTAATTGCAGATAAATAACGCGCACGTCTCAAGCAATAAATAAAGGCTTTAAAGTTCATGGTTGTCCTGCAAATCGATCAGGTTGTGCCGCTGGATGCGCGGGAGTCGGGTTACAGGATGCGGGCGCGGAAGCGATGCCGCGCCGGACGCCCGCCATCTTGCTTTTGCTTTGCTCTGCGCGCGCACCTCAGGCGGAAGCTCTTTTTTTTTTTTTTTTTACGATCCAGTCACGAGCCTGATTTCGATACTTCTATTAAATAGGGAAATTACCTTTTTTTCCGTTTGGTAGTTAGTGATTTTTTACGAGTTAGGTAAGTTAGACTTTTTTGTCAAAGCGAGTGACAGTGAAATCCGGTGCAAGAAACTAAAGTCACAGATATAGCTTTTAGTCGTTGAGGTAGAGAGGACACTTGCAAACCTGTTACTGTTGTGTTTAATGCAGATTGGTGTTTTTTTATCAATTCTAAAATTTTTACTGCCATGCAAATTGCGCCAAATATAATTTTTGGATGTGTCTCTGACTACCTCCTTCTTGATCCTCACAGATCTGCGTACTGATTATGGCACTGAGGATCTCCCCATAGTAGGGATTAAATTCGTCGGTTTTTTTTTATTTATTTGTTTGTTAATTTCAGATATCTTGTAAGCAGTTTTTTATAAATGGCGTTTTGGTTGAATACATTTTTATATTTGCAATTCGCACATCTGCTTTTTGCATGACTTTCCAATGAAATCTAACCTCAACACACTAGAAAATAAAGCATAATATATCTTAATACCTACTATTGTTGACATTTGACAGTTTAGATAGGCGAACAAGGTCGTATTGTGCGAAATTTACAAAAAAAAACTGTGAAAGGGCCAGGTAGAGGCTATTGTGATGGAAAATAATAAAACAACGTAAGAAGATTCACTTCAACTATTACATTATCAGGCACTCCGTAAGAATTTAAGGAACGCACAAGCGATATTGAATCTTAAACTTACTGCGTGACAGTAATCACTGTTTTAACGGTAGTATGACTGACATCCGAGGCATTCAATCTAAACGCTACACGATAGAGCTCATTTTCCTTTAAACCCTTTTTAAAGTGCCGCCATGTTTTTTTGCAAAAAGCTGCGATTTCGTTGCGCAAGCGCACAATGCGTGATAAATTACTTACTAATTTACTGCGAAGATTGCACCTGGTGATAGGAAGCAGTGAGATTTTATCTGTACTGACGATATTCAATCTCGATTTTGATTGTTCGAAATTCATAAGTATAAACTACACCATCATTTTGCAACGCCACAAACGCTATTTGTACACCCAGGGTTACCAGTAGAGAATGCTTTTAAATTAAATACTATGTCACCCTGCGGTCAGTAAATCCTTTTAGTATAGTGGATTAGTGAAGTACCTTTGCATCTAGTTGAATGTTACTATATCTAGTGCAGTGCGCGTGTTTTGTTGTGCGCGCTGTTTTTCGTCTGAAGTATAGAAAAATTGTATTGAAAAGAAAAACTATAGTACCTATTAATTAGTTGGATTAATGATTTGACACCTGAATGAATCGATTTTGTTTTCTATAATGCACAATAACAAAACATAAGGAAATTAAAAAAAAACAGTACCTTCATGTGATATTTACCGGTAAGATGATTTCCACAGTTCATTCAATTCGACATTAAGACAGTTTAACGTTGTGGTGAAAAAAAAACTAATTATAAAGAGAGAAAGGAAAATCGCCAACGTCGCCGTAATTAAAGGAACGGCAAGCTTTGAGGGAAAGAGACGGAAAAATGCAACGTCGCATTTTCGCCCTCCGTTTTGCAAGCCCCGCCCCATGACTCATTCAACCTTTCAACTTTGTGCGGTCTAAGACCGCTTGATTCGAACACGGAAATTGTGGACCAAATGTGAAAAAAATTATAATACTCGTCTATTTGCATAGGTATTGGAGGCGACAAATCAGCATGAATTCAACTGGTATATTTATGATGATTCCAAAATACTTGTGATTTCAATGAATAAAATATACGAATTTTCGAATGAATTTAGCAAAATATCTATAGGTATTCTTTTTACAAACAAGCATACGGCCGGCATGTTGGTAAGCGGTCACCGTAACCTATGGACACTTGCAACACCAGAGGAATCACTCGCGCATGCCCCCCCCCCCCCCCCCCCCCCTGAAACTGAGTCTCATGTGCTTGTAATTTCACCGGCACCTGTTCATCGTTAAAACACCAAACAAAAATGAGAGACTTCTAGACTTGGGCTCATTTGCACTACACTTTATCAGCCTACAAGCCTGATAGCAGTTTTCTAAGAAGACTTTTTGACTTAAGTGCAGAGCGGAATTGGTATAGTTCATTTTTATAATTTTTGTTCATAGATTCAGTTTTATATTAATTGTGAACCCGTTCATTTTAAGTGTTCGAAAATCTATATTGTCTAATTTCTATTTGAGGTTCGGTCGGAACTCGAGAAACACCGCCTGATTGTGTGATTATCTTCTAAGAAAATTATATTTTTATATTTAAAAATCTATCTGCAAAAATTTTGGTTTACATTTTAAAAGCTATCTGATTGTTAGCTTATTACATAGTTTTTTTTTTAATATCTGTCAATACATAACAACACCTTAGTGTACATTTTAAACGATGTTGGTTGACTTTTCAACATAGAATCATTTTTTTTCTTAGAAAACTATTTGTCAATATTTCAGTTAACATTTTTTCGCCTTTTGCTTTACTAACCACTATCTACAACTTAGGAAAATTTAATAACAAAACGGAACATTAAATGAACTGAACAAAAATGTATAAAAGCTGGGGGCTACTGCTTACTTTTACCAGTAGGTCGCCATCCTGCATGTCTTGGGGTTCTGAAATATGGACCGGGAACTTACCTGGAAACAAAAGGAAATACGTTAGAATCGACGCCATTTTCTCATTTTCAAAAATGGAAAGAAATATGTGTCGCTTTTCCACTTTTACCCGTGACAGGAGCTCGTATATGCGTTTGCCGTAAGAGGTTGCTTGTTTGTTTGTTTGTCTGGTACCATTTATCTCCGAAATGGCCTTTCCGATTGCAAAGTTTTCTGCAATCGATTTGTATAACTTCGAGTATGGTTCCAAGAGTTGTTATAGCCACAAGTCGCTAGGGGGCGCTGCAATATAACTTTATCTTTCGGTGAAATCAACAGGAACATTCGAAGGCCGTGCAAATTACGATTATTTTGCGGGATAAGGTTGCCAAAGCTTTCGTCAGAATGGGTTCCACAATTTCCATACATCGAGTCTTAAAATGCTACAGGCCCCGTTATATAGACATTTCACTTTGAGAAGTGAATTTGATTTTTATTACATTATAGTCACTATCAATATAGCCACTTATTGATACTGATAGGAGCCGATCACCATCGCTATAGTAAATGGGTTTAGTGGGAAATAAAATGAAATCCTACTAATATTATAAACGTGAAAGTTTGTGAGGATGTTTGTTCCTCTTTCACGCAAAAACTACTAAACGGATTTTAATGAAACTTTACAGTAATATAGCGTAGACATCAGAATAATACATAGTTTACTTTTTATCCAAGTACCACGCGGGCGAAGCCGTGGGTAGAACCTAGTATTATTATATTTGCGCCAAGTATTTGCATGGTTGCTATTGTACAAATATGCATTACTATGTATAACTTGTAAAACTTTCGTACAGTTCGTTCTATCCAAAGCCTGTTTGGTAGAAAGATTCAGCGATAAGACCGCCCATTGTACAAAATTTTCAAAGTTTGTAGTACTTAACAAAGCTGATGTTTTTTTGGGGTGCAATAAACTATTTTCTATATTCTATTTATCTATAACTAGCTTCTGGCCACGGCTTCGCCCACGTGGTATACAGATAAAAGGTAGCCTACGTGTTATTCTGATGTATAAGCTATATTACTATAAAGTTTCATCAAAATCCGTTCAGTAGTTTTCGCGTGAAAGAGTAACAAACATCCTCACAAAATTTCACGTTTATAATATTAGTAGGATAATAAACATTTTGTACATGGGTTTTAGTGAGAAAATGGTTATTAATCAGAAATTATAAAATTCAACATCAACAGGTAAATTAAAATTGGTAGCTATATGATTAGTAAAACAACGAATACGTTGTTGTAGATAGACAAGTCCTTACTAGAAACATAGACAAGTTTCAATTGTAGATAGACGAGTCCTCACTAAAATAGAAACAGATAGAGACAAGTTTCTAGTAAGGACTCGTTTTTATCTAGCAGTCAATACTTACCTGCTTCTATCAGCTGTTCACATTAATAGTGACCTTCCTAGCGTCTTTCAACGTAACCTTTTATCAATGCGCACGCGTTAGGTAGCCAGCTGCAAGCAGGTACTACCAGGAAACACCTCATCTTCATAGCAAAAGACACTCTACGACTCCACTAATACGATTTGTAATAGAGCTAGTTGTTTAGCAAGATCGCTATCCAAATCTACGAGAGAGACGCTCGCGATTTTCGACTCTTTCGAGAAACAAATAAGATTTTGTTTGGTTTGTTTTAAGCAGTTCCCGGTAGTGATACCATATGCTAGGACTTCGTCAGCTGCTGGGTGGATGGATTAAAAGCATTGTTCCATTAGAAACGATTAAAATCTGATAGAATTAAAAAGTGGAGGTTATGCTGACACTTTAAACACACCTTTATAAAGCTGTAGAAAGACTATGTAAAAATGGCTGCATGAAAATTTAGTATCTTTGAAATTTTTCCTTCAGATTAAAAAAATATAATATTAAGTTTTTTTTACCCGCAGAATAAAAAGACAACCAGTTTGTTACTGATAACAATTATTTTGTTTTGCTTAGAACCTCGGATTAAGGAAACCGAGATCCTAGACTAGGGTAGCCAACCCTTGACACTCTACTATACTATCTCAATTCAATTCGAATGTAATCCAGTTCTTTAAAAAAAATGCAGCCTGTGACATTTCTATCGCCAACTCTACTCCAATATCGAATGCCAACGTCAAAATCGTGTTAATATAACCTACCATTAAATAGTCGATTTAATTTTGTTCCATAAGATACTAATTACTAATAATAATACTAATTCAAATCGTGCGCCGTATTGCATTCAAGAATACAAAATTACACGAATTCGATCCTAATCCCAAATTGCGATAAGAATCGAGTGTCAAGGGTAGCCCACCAGCCTTGGAGGAAATAGATAATTGCTTGCTTCAAACGTTAGTATAATTTCAATTGATTTTTTCTTACATTATAAAGATACAGAAATAGTGTGGTGAAACGATTTAGTGTGGCTTGCATGGATAGATCAATCATAAATAGATACCAAACCAATGTAGAGTCACATATTTTGTTAATTTTAATGACATTGGTGGCGGGGCGGGCGAGTATCTGATACGCAAGAGGTGCGAGTTTGATTCCCGCTGCACCCCAAATATTTGCATGTTCTATAGATATTTGCTCTAGGTCTGGGTATTGTGGTGTCAGTCAAGACTATGTATTTAATGTTTATTTATTTGCTTTTTTACCAAAATAAATATCCGCAGGGTATTTTATTGTAAATGTGACTCTACACATTTTGCGCCATATTTTCAGGTTTAATTTTCCGCAAAGCAAAAAGCTGTTATATACGTTTCGATTAAAAAGTTGCCAGTGTGTTTATTTATTACCGTTCTTCTCCAAAACGGCTTAACCGATTGTAATGTGGCTTTTTTAAGACATGAAGGTTCTTAAATACAGCCTGAAACGAAATCAGGTTTTTTTTAATTTTGTTAAAAATAAACTAACTTATGTCAGATATCCAAAATCAAGTCATGTCTTTTTCCCTCTTTTATTGAACTTTTCGGCACAGCATCATCTATTTATTGATTTTGAAAAACTATAAAATGACACTTGCCTAAACAAAAAGAAAAATTGTCATTCATTTTTTTACTTGTTAATTTAATAAACTCTATCAATGTCATGATCAAAGATTTTGAACAATGGTGTAGGAAGAAGTCGTACAGTTCTGTCTTTTATATCATTCTGCCTTTTTACTTACAGGTAGCAAAATACATTATTTTTATCAAAGCCTTCCTAAAAAATATACGAAGGATAAGTTGGCTAGAGCTTGCAACAGCACATGCTTTCATAGTCAAATTCTCACAAAAACTACATCCTATCCTTCAGCTATGGTTTCTCGACCCATAGAACTACCTGGCTCAACCATAAAAAGAGGTCAACGAACTCCGCAAGACAGCTGCTCCAATTCAATATGGCGGTATATATTATGTCAAAAATTAATAAAATGTTTATGATGGATTGGACTCGCTTGATTTTGAATGCATGTTGTGCTATTGAAATATGTATTTGTGAGGATGGATGTTTGTTACTCTTTCACGCAAAAACTACTGAATGGATTTTGACGAAACTTTACAGTAATATAGCTTATACATCAGAATAACACATAGGCTACTTTTTATCCGAGTATCATGCGGGTGAAGCCGTGGGCAGAGGCTAGTCATGTATATAAATAGCTTTATTTATCTACCAAAATTTTGATTACCTTGATGGTAACCATAACTGAATGAATAAAAAATCTCTTTGGTTGGGTCTACCGACAATGAAACTTTGCCAAACGATAAGAAAACTATGTACTCTGTTGGTAAGCGGTTATCATAACCTGGACGCTTGCGACACCAGAGGTATCGCTCGCGAGTTGCTGACCCTGAGACATATCTACCTTTCTACCGGTTGATTGAAATGATGATGAACTAAAACATAAAATGCATGCACTCATGCGCAAGCGCTAGACAATACGACAGATGCATATCAAATGCCTCCGTAATTGCAAGTTCGAAAGAGAAAAGGCCAATGTACTTAGTTTTACACCATCTGTTGCAATTTTTGTACTAAATTATGAACAAACGTTCGTAGAATCCTAATATGTCCTACTAATATTATAAACGTGAAAGTTTGTGAGGATTTACAGTAATATAGCTTAAACATCAGAATAACACATAGGCTACTTATTATCCGGGTACAACACGGGCGAAGCCGTGGGCAGAAGCTAGTACTATTATAAACGCGAAAGTTTGCGAGGATGGATGTTTGTTACTCTTTCACGCAAAATCTACTAATCGGATTTTGATGAAACTTTACTGTAATGTAGTTTATTCATTAGAATAACACATAGGCTACTTTTTATCCGGGTACCACGCGGGCGAAGCCGTGGGCAGAAGCTAGTACTATTATAAACGTGAAAGTTTGCGAGGATGGATGTTTGTTACTCTTTCACGCAAAAACTACTGAACAGAGTTTAATGAAACTTTACGGTAATATAGTTTATACATCAGAATAACACGTAGGTAAATTTTTATCCGGGTACCACGCGGGCGAAGCCGGGGGCAGAGGCTAGTAATTAAATAAGTAAATGAAAACCCAATAGACGCATCCTGACCCAAGATTACGATTCATGTGTCGTGGGTATCAGGGGCTATGAGTACCGTGGTACCGCTGTCTGGGTATTTTCTATGTGTAATATGTATGTATTTACAAAAAGTATGTAAGTAGTAATATCAGTCATTTAGTTCCCATAATACAAGCTTTGCTTAGTTTGGGGCTAGAAAATGTCCAGCATTATTTATTTATTTATTTACCTATACCGATAATAAATACGTCGTGAGCGTGTTTGTTTGCACATTGTTGCAATGACTGTCATCTGTCAGATATAAACGTCAAAATTAATTAACTCTTGTCCAACTCTGCGGTCGACTGCTCACAATTTGATAGCTTTCTGTGGTTATTTATTGCAAGGAAACAATTGAATTATTTTCGGGTACGCTCATCAATAAACCATTATTATCTATTTAAACTTGACGGACAGATGGTTATTATGAACAAATTTCAAACCCAACGGTTAACGTGTTAAACTGAACTTACTTAATAAAAATAACCAACGAAAGCCCAGGATGATTGGTAGAGAATGCTTTAGCATTAAGTCCTTTTAGCACTACATTGCTTGTGCAGAAGTATTTAATAAATAAATAAATAAACGGCCAACCTTCAATCAGATGGCCCCAGACTCGGGGGTAGTGGCTCCCGATGTCGAAGCCAGAAAAAAGAGCTCAAGCTCGCTTCTTACCCGCACTTCCCAAACTTTTTGAAGTGTAGAAGACCAATGATGATGATGACAATATTAATAATAATTTATTAAACGATAAACGTTACAAATCTAATTCTCTAACAATGGTTTCACTAATTTAAACAATTCAGATTGGAGAAACGAAAACTATCGTGAACTTGACTATTCATATTGTAAAAACGGGAATTTTCACGTACTGCACTATCGGTGAAGGTAGTGCACGGCGCGACGCGGAAGGAGAAAGTCGCAACCACTCACCCTGATGAAGACTCTCGGAATGAGTCGAAACTTAGTCGGTGCCTTCACCGATAGTGCAGTACGTGAAAATTCCCGTTTTTACAATATGGAGAAACGAAGGTACCCAAACTAGGTTAGAACCTGTATATCATGTCCGGAGGGAGATATAGGTATACCTACCTCCGGACATGATGTGACGAGATGCAACCACATAAGAGGATAGGTAACAATATATATATACCAATATATATTGACCAAGTAGTAGGTTAGGATTATTATTGAGGATTGGACACCAACGATTTTAGGCAAAGAGAAGACAAGTGTCTGAAAGTAGGTGAATTTGGAAAAAAAGGTGCTATGTTTAGTTGTCAATGCATGTGTGTGTGTGTGGGATGATGAGTACTTACTCAAATAAAAATAAAAAACACTGAACAAATACATAAACTAGGATTCACTGTGTCGTGGGTATCAAGAACTACGAGTAGCGTGATACCACAACACGCAGACCCGCAACAAAATATCTGAAGAATATTGTGACGCAGCGGGAATGATACACTGCGTCCCTGTTCCTGGTCGAAAATTAAGAACATTTCCGTTGTACGTATTTACGGCCTTTTCTTAAAAATATTTTCATTTTTATGTAGCGAGAAAATAATACTAAGTAGTTTGCTAAAGGTATTTTAGCTGGCTCGTATTTGAGTCAACGCATTAGCATTGCCATTCGGCGTTGCATTGCAGCCAGCATTTTGGAAACGCTTCCGTAGGTAGTTATATATATTAGTCGTTTGCAATGTTCTTTTGATAGCTAGTTGTTGCATCTATATTTTTGGTATAGTTACGTGCGCATAGTTGTATAAATAAAAAAAACAACCTTTACAACAAGTATTTATTACTCCATTGAATGTACGCAGATGGTTGTACATGTCTCTTCATATTAAGAGACGACATTTTTGTCGTTTCTTCATATTACGTTTATAAATCATCTATGCCGACGTATTCAATGCAGCGGTAAGTTAAAAAGATACTTGAGTACCGAAAACATGTTGTATCCAAGTGGTACGGAAGTAAAAAAAAAGTAAAAGAGTCGAGTAAATCAAAAAACTAATACACACGTTCACGACATGACGGACATTTTCAGATTCATACTCAGTACGAGGATCGATGAGAATACCTATATAGTAGAGCATGTTAAAACATTTCATTAGGCACATGATCGCGTTTTTGCAAGTAATTTGCAAGCCCTTCGTCGTTTTTGGTAGCGAAAAGTGGAGTACTAATTTTAAATACATTAAATGTAAAAAAAACGATCTGGAAATCGTAGTTTCGAACAATATCGCGCACTAATGGATTTTTCCAGTCGATCAATTTGTGTTAACACGTGCTCAAAATGGTGAATGAAAACCTCGTGAGAAAACTGACATGTTCTAGATTCAAAAAATCGAATACATGTGCTAATCTTCACACTGAGTATGTATCTGAGGATGTCCAAAAGATCGATATAACAAGTTAACAAGCGCTAACAAACCTGCCTATGAAATGACCAAATATACATTATTTGGAATTGAATGAGTATCTATGTGTACCTTTTCTTAAAAAAAGAAGTCAGTAGCAAAAGCTCAAGTAACATGCTGTCGCCAAGCCTTTTGTAAAAGATATATAAAAAGCAAATCAAATAAAGGTGCGTTCGGATAGCGTTACTGTTTGCGCGCGGCGGAAGCGTTCGAAATTCGAATGCTCAATCATAAATTATGGTTTGAGTTCCCGCCGGGATAAAGTTACGTAATTATTAGATGTGACGATTTTTATGAGAAACCTTACTTAGAAATATTTTGGATAATTATATTTTTTACCCAATAATATTCGAAATAAATGTCATTATTCGTTTTGAAAAGTTAAAGAAAAGTTAGTTAAAAACTAGATAAATTTGTAAAAATGTTAGAATAATTAAGGTTTTGCTTGTTTTAATATTGTATTAATACCTAGGTGCTTGAATAATAAGTAGGTACCTACCTACTTATTTCCTTAATTTAACAGCTTCATGAATTCAAGAGACAGGTGGGTTTTCTCTGTGTAACGAAAAATAGGAAGCCAAAGAATCCATAAAAATCACACAATGCAATTAGGGTATTGAATCCTTCAATACCCTAATCTCACAATTATCTCACTATGGCAGCCGGCCATCTTTACACTATTTACCTACACCTACCCCATCTCCCTGGCGCATAAAACACTGCATTTGCCTATCATTGCTTGGGTCACACAATAAACTTGAAGACCCCAGACCAGTACAATAAGGCCCGTTTCGTGACACATATTTTTGTGATAAAGTATGAATATTGGAAGGTCTTGGTCGACTGGTTAGTGCTGAAAGGGTATGGAAGGCTTGAACCGGGGTCGTTAGCCTGGCGTGGATTGTTCAATGAGTGGCAATGAGCCTGTGCGTAAATAAACGAGAAAATATGTAGGGAGAGAGGTCACGGTGTTCTGGATTTTTTCCTCCATTGTTTTCAGTAAAATATATTTTTCCTTTAAAATATTATTTTATAACGGTAAATTCTAGATGTACATGTTACATTATTGATACACGAAAACAGCTCATTTGTAATTAGAAAGAACGCTTTAGGCGGTGTATACGATAGTGAGTTTTCTGCAGGAACTCTTCTTCAAACACTGTTTGACTCTTTTATCAAAAGGTTTGCAGAAAAAAGGTACTGCTTACCTACTTAGTGACATCAAAATGTAAAAATAAGAGAAAATAAACACTAGTTTTAGATTCAATAAGTGCCACGGACGGAACCCTATCTTGTGAAGCGATCCCTCCCTCTGCCCTGTAACCTAGGGTGTGCACTGTGCGTTCACTAGGTTACGCACCCCCTCAGATGGGCTTGTTATGTACTACGTATATGGGTCTCATTACGGAACGTATACTTTGAATTTATTAATTGGAAAACGCGGAAGTGTTTTTCATAATAGAGACGCTAAGAAAAAGTAAGGTAAAACTCAGAAAGTTAAAAATAGAATGTTCGTTTTGATACCTTATATTTACATAGAGATGTAAAATCTAAACAGAGTAAAACGTTATTTTTTTAGACAAAAAGTGGTTTTTGAATGCATCTCTACGAAACGCACGTTCCAAATTCAAAATAAAATGTTCAAAAATTAAACTCCTACTAAATTGTATTGTTTTGTTCAATTATATCCTACTTCCTAGTAATATAATAAATGCGAAAGTCTCTGTGTTTGTTACCACGTATCTCTGTAACTACTAAACCGATTTTGATGAAATTTGGAATGTAGATAGTTTAGGTTCTGGAATAACACATAGGCAAATTTTCGAAAATCAACCCCTAAGGGGGTTAAACAGGGTGGTAAAGTTTCTATGGAAAATTTTATTTCTTGGTTAGATTCGCTTAAAACTTGGTACAAATAAACTTTAAAATAAATATTTTTTAATTTTTCAAAACTACCCCAAGAGAGGGTGCTAGAGAGTTATAAAGTTTGGATGGATTTTTTTCTGTTTCGATTTACACAAAACTCGGTATAAATAAACTTTAAAGTAAATAAAGAAACACGTTTTTTTTTCAAATATACGCTTTAGGGGTGTTTAATTGAGTTCTAAACTTTGTATGGACTTTATTTCTTTCTTCACTTATTTCAAAACTCTCTACACAATTTATAATGATATCGTGTGATTTGGCCATCATTTCACGGCAAAACCTCTGAGCCGTTTGTGATGTTATTTGATATGGGCATAGTTTGAAGGTCATACGCTACTTTTATAAACATACCACGCGAGCGAAGCCGCGGGCAGAAACTAGTTATTAAATAAAAGCTGCCAGTTCATTTATTTTCAGTTGTTACATACTACGTACTGCATTGTAAGCTAGATTTATAGGTTACCTGTGCAAGTCCTGCCCTAGAAAGGGGCGGAGTTACATAGTACCTTACGCACAAGATTTTTCTTTGTATATAAGTACTTATAACGTTAGTTACGTATAAAGGAAAACTGAGTTTCACCTTTGAGGAAATTGTGAGTTCGCTTTTAATACTCAACCAAAGGAGATATTTTTTTTGATACAGGATACTTTGGCGTATAAGTATGGGGATCAGAGAGAGCCACCACAAACAGAGCACAAGAAATTGTCAAATGCTTCATGGTTTCTGAAGACCTCTAAATCGCACACGGTACTGGCTATCGACACTGTCAACGAATAAGTAAATCAATACTCAACCGATAGTACTTTATGTGAAATTTCCCGTTTTTACAGTATGAATAATCAATTTCACGATAGTTTTGGAATAATACTCGACCAAATACAAAGAACGCCTGAACGCACATCCTAATCACTTGGCATCAAAGCTCACCATCATCAGCTCCCAAAGAGGCTATGATAACACATCATGGTACTTGACAGACATGATACATGAAGAAAGGAAGACATTAACTCACAAAACCTGTTTATAGTCTGAAGTCTGATCGCAGTTGAAAAAAGATTCAAGACTTTGTCTGTCTGGAAGATATTTCGTAAAAACCACAGCACATCAAATTCCTAAAAAATGAGGAAAATAGTATACATTACAATGTAAACGTTTTATTCACGGTTTAAGGTACCATAAATCTTTAAAGTTTACGTATTATGCGAACGCGTGCAGAATTAGATCTCTGACGTAGAGGGTGGGATGGTAAGCGCCCCTGCAGGCTGCACGCGCGGAGGGAAACCTCTAATGAACTGTATGAACCTAGTCTACCTGATGCGTAGTGAGCTGGCAGCTTTATATGCCAAGGCTTTTGAAATATTTCAAACAAGCGAATGCCCGCGGTTTCACTTGAATTCGGATCAGGGTATCCGAATTCAAGTGTTAATTAACGAGATTTTTTGTCTTAAAATTTTTCATATATGTGTACATAGATAGAAAATGCTTAATTGCACAAGATAAAACAAGTACATATGCGATCTTCCAGCTAACCTTTGTGTAATGAAGATTGGGTGGTACGTAGTTAGGAACACAAATTAACAAGTTGAAGTGCCAATGGGCAGGCTCGTATAACCGGAAATATGGGAAATGATGAACCGGATTATGTAGTGTTGATAACCCCCCATCCGTTGGATTATGATATCTCAAAGATTGATGGAAATCGATGAATGGTGGTGGTTCAAGAAAGTTCGTCATTATACTCTTTGACCTTAAACCTACGTTCAGCAGTTGACTTCTACAGGCTGATGATGATACATGTAGGAATTTAACTTTATCTACATAAGCCGCTTTAGCGTGAGAGCATAACAGATAATATTAGCAACTATTGTTAGTTGCAAATGCATAGTTAGTGTAGACCAGGTACTAACTCGTCAGACGTTTATTTTTAAATAATTGCAATGTTTTCTTGTATTAAATTTAAGTCTATGCATAACTGTTAAGTATTAAAAAAATCATCCTTTTTTCTGTTTGAATAACATTTACTTTAACATTCATTTAACAATAGATTATAAAAGGAAACGTTTTGTTCGTATTTGTTTTTCGTTTAGCACATAACGCAAAAGAACCCGAAAACCAACTCTGTTTACTAACTTCGCTTAAAGATTATTTCCCTGTATCAAGATATTTTAAATACGTGTTAAAAGCACTCTCGAGGTGTAAGCGCCCGGGGCGGTATGCGTGGGCACGCGCGATTTTACCGGCACATTGCTTCCGAACGCACCCTTCGCCGCGACGACACGGTCATTATTTTGTGCCAGTTTGAATTTTTTTAAATGTTCCATTTTTATTTTTCTGTATTTTGCCGGGAACTTTGCAAAGTTAAATGATTAAATAAACCCTTGTAATAAATTGTTAACTTGTGTTTTTTATCTCCCATTGACTATGGTAGTTTAACCCTATCCATTATTTAGTTTGTTTTAAAATATAAATGATAATAAATGATTCTCCAACTGAAGTACCTTTTTTATTGTTAAACAAAGTACCTAATTGTTATTACATACGTACACGTATGTAATAAAAATTCCCTTAATGATCTAAAATATAATTATGTTCTTAACTGTGCAGAAAGTGTTCTAATAATATTTTTGCATAAATATTTTTTATGATGATTAATTTAAGATATGGATACTACCCCCGTTATGAACGTAATAAATTACAAGATATGCCCATACAACTACAAAACCAGATTTTAATACAATAAAATGCATCTAGCTGGAACTCTTGAGGGTGCAGTAACGCACCCCTCACGCATAAAAACGCACACACATACACGATCTACAGAACTTACGATTTTACGGGCCGCAATTGGTTGATACCGCTGCGCATGTGTGCGTAGCTGTTTAGTTATACAGTAGGGTTGTCAGAGATGTTGAATGCAATAAAGTAATCAGGTGTATTGGTTTTATTTTAAAATTATTGGAAAATTAGGGTTTATATATGTTTTAATTTATTGAGTGGATTTTAAGGTGCTAGTTTGTTTTGATGATACTTTTTACTAAAATCAATAACGAACGTCAAAAACACAAGTTTTCCAATTAAATCTGCCTGCTCCATATAAAAATCGTATGCAATGGCATAATATAACTTCGTTTTGGCGTTCTGCGTTCCGGTCTGATATTTGAGAAACCAACGAGAAATACAACGTTAAAGCGGAGATTATTATACTTAGGCAATGCCATACAAAAAAATATGGGTCAAGCTTAATCTTAATCACTGTAAAAAAGCAACTCTTCGGCTCTACGACCGATGACGACCGATGTGGTGCGGTGGGCGAAGGTCCGCCTGCTACACAGGAGGTTGCGGGTTCGATTCCCGCCCTGGGACAAATATTTGTACGATCTGCAAATATTTGTTCCGGGTGTTCTGGGTATTTTCTATGTATAATAAAAATATCTATCTATGTAGTGTATTGTATTAAGTATATCAGTCATCTAGTACCCATAACACAAGCTCTGCTTAGCTTGGGGCTAGATGATGCTGTGTGGTTTGTCCAGCATTATTTATTTATTATTTATTTATCTACATCAAATGCGACCGGATTTCAGAGCCTTAGAAGTCTACATGTACAAATTAAACAGTTATCAGCCTGTTGGACCTTTTTAATTTGTTTTTACATTTTTACACCGCTTATCCTACGAAAGTATAGAAATTATGTTTGTTTTTTATAATCTACGTGACGTATGAACCGATTTATATCAAATTTGGCTTATATTCTTAATCTGTTAGCGTAATAACACGTTAATTTAACCACATGAGTATAGCCGTGGGCTAGTTTTCTGAACAAAAACGAAAATGATTTACAAAACTCACGCGAGCCAACCCTATTAGAAAAGAGGTCGGTACGAGTTATTTATATACGCGTTCTAGGCAGTATGAATTAGTTGCGTGCATTGGGGGTGTCTTCGCTAGAAAAAGTATTGATTTGCTGCACGATGGTGAAGCTTCGCGTGCGAATCATGCTTCTGTGTTTATTGTACTGTTCTGTGCATTTTCCTAAACCCATTTGTAAGCTTGGCTAGAAATCGGACTTTAAAGTTTTCGCGATAGGTTTTTGGTACTGTTATGCTAAGCTAAAATACTACTGACTGGTTTACATAAATAATAAATAAATAAATTTATATTAAGTTAAAATCAAGTTTTTATTTTATACTCAATTTATTTAAGAGTTTTGTGTAAGCGCGCCATTAAAGATTTTTTCAAGAAGAGGTAGGTTACTTAAAGGATAACTTGATTATTGTATCGACATATTGAACTCAAAGTATTTAGCCATCAAACTACAGAAATGCTTAGAATATTATGAGATTAAAAAATATGAAAATCATGCAACACGTTTGGATATTTTTGTAAATTTTAAGGATTTTTGCTCAATCACACATGAATCGGATCAGTTTTTGATCAATAAAGACACAGTTACCTAGTTGGAAGGGATTTTATTTTTTAACATAAGTAATTTTCGGTTAAAAACTTTTATTCATTACTCTGGTGGTTTATGCAGATGCCAAAACCGGTATTGTAACCGTCAGCGCCATGGACAACTTTGATTCGTTATTCAAATTATAATCCATGTACAAAAGAAGTCGGAGTAAAAAGTTTATAGCCGTGCATGGCCTTTTTGATATAGTTCGGATTCCAGTTTTAAAAACTGAACGGGACAATTTTTGTGATCATTTTAAATAAGTAAATATGGAGCTATAATTTGTCAATTATGTCTGATTCAATCTTCATTTCTTAATAATAAAAATATATCTTACTTAATTTATATTAAAAAAATATGGTAGAAGTCCCACCTTTCCGCACAAAGAAGTACAAAGTGGTTCAAGTTTACTAACTTTCATCATCAGCGGGTTAACAGTTTTGTTTACGGTAGAGATACACAAAAAGCACTTTAGTCTCTCTTTCCGTCGGACAAAAGAGGGAGACAGATATAGTTCTTAGAATAATCTTGAAGTCTTCAAGTCGATGGTAAATAGGTATCTTCTAGACAAGCATGCTACATCTTTTACTATATTCAGCATCTGCCATCAGATGAGACTGTGGGAAAACGCTTGCCGTAAATTATATAAAATATGAATAAGTACGTTTAGAAGTTTAAATATATTTGGGTGTCAGATATTATAACATTACGGTTAGCTGTCAAGTCAGCGGAAAATAGAATAAAACAGTGAAGGAAAACATCGTCAGGGAACCGGCATGCCTTAGAACCAAAAATTTGAAGGCATATCATCGGTAGAAAGTGTTCCAATAAGCTGCGATGGCCTAGCGACCGGTCACATGGAATGCAAACCTTGCAATAATGCGGGCATGTTCAAATTATAATGTTTGAATGTGTCTCTGACTACCCCTTACTTGGTATCCTCACACATCTGCGTACTGATTATGGATCTGAGGATCTCCATCCTGGGAATAACAGTCGTTTGGTTTTGTTTTGCATTTTAACTGACACAAAAAAAAACTGACTTATTTTGTGTTTTCGTCATAACTGACTTATTTTGTGACTATGACTTAACCGTCAGCAGACATGTGGGTTAGTACATTTGCATTTTTTTGTGATTCTATGATATATGAGTAGGTACTTAAAGTACTCGTAAAAAGTATCTACATATATCATTTACTCTAAAAAAAGCCTTCAAAAGCCTGAATATACTTTTGCACCTTTAACAATCAAGTTCAAGCTTTAGTAAGAGTGCATTGGAATAGGTAGGGAAGTCGCAGCAGCTGCCTTTCCATAAAAACTGACAAGAATGACGAGCAAGTTCAGTACAACCGGAACCTACGGTTGCACATAAATCATTTGGATTTTATTTTGTTAAATACTACTATATTTTAAACTAGCTAACTAGCTACTCACCAAAGCGTTACTATATTTTAAACTAGCTACAAACTAAAGCGTAAGGACCGTAGCGTGATGTTAAACAACCTTCCACAAGAATTGGGATATGGAATGCAAAATGTTTTTTTTTTTTTTAAATTCTACTGGTATTTCCAGAGATTGGCGCTTACAAGCAAAATAATAAAACTCTCAATCTTTATTAATAGTATAGATGAGAGCATTGAAAAATATGTGCGAATCGATTTTGAAAGATAAAAAACAAATAAATAAGCGAGCGTTGTTGAGTGACATAAGATAAATAAATAAATAATGCAGGACATTTTCACACAGCATCATCTAGCCCCAAACCAAGCAGAGCGTGTATTATGGGAACTACATAACTGATATATTAATTATATACTTTTTTGTAAATACATACATATTATATATAGAAAAACCCCAGACCCTAATGCAGATACAAACATTCCGACCAAGAAACAGACCGAGACAAATATTTGCATATACAAACATTTGTCCCGCGGCGGGAATCGATCCCGCAACCTTCTGCGTCTCAGGCGAGCCTTCGCCAGACAGAACAGAGAATGATATGCTAAGGTGGTTTGAGTATGTGGAAAGGATGGTTGAAAGTAGATTGACGGTGCATCTATACTAATATTATAAAGAGGAAAGATTTTTTGTTTGTTTGTTTGTATCGAATAGGCTCCGAAACTACTGGACCGATTTTAACTATTTTTTCACCAAATGAAAGCTAAATTATCAGGAAGTAACATAATTTATTTTCCAAAAAAATAGAGACCCTTAAAAAAATCAATAATGTAAGCCAAAGTAGCAAAATTTTGCCTATAAATTTATTATTATTATTATTTGGTGTGCGCTGAGAAAACTATTGACGATACATAAAAATGATGTACAACATGATTAAAGTACTCATTTTTACCTACAAAAAAATCCGCGAAGGAATATATCTTACTATCATAGTTAAGTCACAATAGCAGCTTTTGTGTTCAAAAATTTAATTAGATCGCCGATATTCCCACGGAATCGAAACTTACGCGGGTGAAACCGCGGGGCGCAGCTAGTGTAAGTATAAAAGGCAAGCATGAACGAGAATATTGGAAAGGGTAGACCTCAGCGAACGCATTCTGAACAGAACATTGGAGAAGTTCTGGATATAGTTCATGCCAAGAGTATCCTTACTCTAGTAACAGTAGAGTTCTCTATGAAGGGCTCGTCCAGGGAAGTAATACCACCATACTTATTTCTGCCGCTAAGCAGTGATGGTCGCATTGATGTGTTCCAGCTCTAAGAGTCTAGGTGCCGGTGAAATTACAGGAAGATGGGACTTTTCACCCGTTGTCTCAAGGTCGGCAACGTGCGAGTGTTATCTCTGGTGTCGCAAGCATAGGTTACGGTAACCGCTTACCATCAGGTGGGGCGTATGCGTGTTTGACACTTTAACTGTATTAAAAAAAAAAAACCGAGCATGCATGAAGAATGTGCAGGATTAGGATCACAACAAGTGTAATCTGTTGTCTCTTCCTACCCCTCCGGGAAACAGATGTTAGTTTATGTACTTATCTAATTATGTTTTTATTTTACATATATATTTAGTTTATTTAAATATGTTAACTTTCAATGAAGTGAAAAGTGAATTATGAATTACTAGCTTCTACCCACGGCTTCGCTCGTGTGGTACCCGGATAAAAAGTAGCCTATGTTTTATTCTGATGTTTAAGTTATATTACTGTAAAGTTTCATCAAAATCCGTTCTGAAGTTTTTGCGTGAAAGAGGCACAAACATCCTCACAAACTTTCACGTTTATAATATTATAGTAGGATAGGATGAAAAGATGCATGGATTTTGTGAAGAATTACATGATTAAGAAAGGAGTGAGTAATGAGATGACGGCTGATAGAGGAGAGTGGAAGAAGAAAACCTGTTGTGCCGACCCCACGTAATGTGGGATAAGGACAAGAAGATGGTGAATTATGCCAACTAAGACTCCGAGGATCTACAGTACAGGTACATAGGTACTTAACCTATCCAATATCGCATATTCAATCCAAATAGTCTTGAATGAATTAATATTTACCAATCACGAATTAAATTTGAAAACACAAAAGACCTTACTCAGAAAATTTAACAGCTTTAACTGTTTAAATAAAGTTGGATTTTCATTTTTTGTTAAGTTAAATAGTTCTAAAAGAGTTTAAGAGCGATTAGTTGGATAAATAAACACTCCTTCTCTGTCTTCTGTTTCCTTGTCATTTTCGGATAAGTTTCATTTCAAAGTCAGCAGTAGAATACATAACACTGTTTAGGCCCAAAGGGTAGTATTCACATTCCAATTTAGAATGTCATAAAAAATATTACGCATGTTCAGTTAATTTAAACAAAAGCGCGTTTCCGGTTCCAAAGGATTAGTTCCATATTCAAATAACAAGTACCTAACTACTCAGCTTTGTGTCGGACAGTTGTTTGCAAAAGTGTAAAATGTGGAAATGATATTCTAATTTTTCGCTTGGTTTTGTTTTAGAAAACAAACGCGAACGAGTCCTTTGGGATGACAATAATGCGTATTCTAATATTAAAAACATAAACAATAGTTACATTTAATGGGTCCATTGTAATTTATAAATTAGAATTTATATTTATACTAAACCAACTGTAGATACAGAAACATTTTTATATTTAGTTGAATGGAAGCTGGAATTAAGTTAAATAGCGTCTGACTTGCATCCTGTTTATTTTGTTAACAAACGGACCTACATGCATTTTACTGTTGACATAAACATTTATGTAAGCTCACGCCACGAGAGTTATACTTTAAAGACGTATAACTTATTGATTTTGTTGTGTAATTAAATGAGTAACCGACTACTTACTTACTTCAATAAGTTATTACTTTAAAAAACATGACATAGTACGAGCGGCCAACTGACTATTGTCAAAAAACATATTTCTAATTAACCTTAGTAAACCTGTTATAAAAAATCATCTAAATGATAAAACTTTTTATTGCACTATAACTGCAAGGAACACACGCGAGCTCGACCAAAAAAAATCAATTACGCAACGATTACACGTAACATCGACAGCATGCAAGATGCATCATTAATAAGTCGATCCTGCCGTTACGTCAGCTGATAGCACAAAAAGCTCGACCTAACATCTGCCGACTGGCCGTGAATCACCGGCCGGCGCGTGCCGCTACGAAAAAAGAAAAAAAAAATCAAAAGTGTAAACTCCTGCCGACCGTTATAATCGCTTGCCTCATTGTGGGTGGACACACGTGCTATTTGGTAGTGTTTTGAATAAGGAACGCGTTTTTCTGCACATTTTTGACGATGATTTGCGTTATTATTTTTCGTAGATACTACGTGCATATCGTTAGATCATCGTAGTTATTTCAATAAAAAAATTTACTTAATTTAAATTCACACCAACTTCATTCATACATAAACGAGTATGAGACGAATGAAAATAATAATAAAGCAATTTTATTGGCCAAGTAACAAGGTCTTACCGTAAAATGTTAATAGGTGAGTACTTGACTATATAATATACACTAATATTTTACGTTATATGGCCCAAATTATAATAATAGCTTTCTAACCCAACAAGAATCATCTCGAACTTGTTCAATTCAAGTAAACACAATAGCAGAGATAAAAATAAAGTTACTTTCAGAGGTAATAAATTCAGCTTAATTCCAAGATGGCGACAGTTTTTGAGGCCATTATTCAGACTGGCAAAAAAAATGACGATTAATGTAAAGTAAATGTATGATATTGGACAAAACAAAAAAGCCATTAAAATAGAAGCGGCTAAGATTTATGGACGAGTTTCTTGATAATGTTTATTGCGGCATTGTTTGCGAAAATTAAACACTATTATGATCTACGCGGCAGGAAATTTTGGCATCGATTTTACAATAACGACCCACTGTGCTTTATTGTTATACTATTATTATTGACTTTATTACAACAAGTTTTAAGGATTAGGATTATTGTTGTATTATGTTATTTATTCTGGACTGATGAAAATATGCCAATAGGTATTTTTAAGGTGAACTGCTCTATCGAGCTCTTCTGATATTAAATGGTTATTTCGTTATATTTTTGTGTTAACCCAAAATCGGTCCAAAAATCCTAATATTTTCCATAACGATTATTGGACCCGCCTAGGTATATGTTTTTGAAAAATTATAAAAATATTGTCTACACAAAACAAAAATTATGCGTTGTTTAATAAATTAAAGAGACCAAACATTACGAAAATATAATTTATATGTATTTAAAAATCGACTAGGTAGGTATTTTATGTTTCTTCGATTAGTTTCAATGTACCTATAGAACTAATATCTACCTCTGTTCTCAATAAATTAACCAGTTTTACTTTAGTTCTTAGCAAATAGATATCTTATTTTCATCGGCCCATTAATCTCTGCTAATGGATTAGGTATGTCTAGATTTGGCGGTAAACAAGAGACTAGACTAAAATAATATTAATAAGCTTACGTCATCGGCATACTGAAAAACTGACTAATTTTGTGATCTCAGTTTTATTATTAATAATATTGTGATTTTGAAATTATATGATACATCATCCTCTATTTATTTTCAAACATACCTATTTACATTTTGTAAGGCTAGGTGAAAATAACTTAGGTTCGAGTTACTATTTAGCCATTTTTAGAGTGGAGTGACACAAATACTGTTGTGTTTGTAACACAAAAGACTAGTGATTATGAAAATGCTTTTTTATTGTTAGGTTGGTAGTAATCAAACACGATAACGAATCGTTCGTACAAAAGCAACACCTTTTACTCTACAATGATCTACGAACCGATAAAATCCTAGAGGCGTCATACCGCGCTCTGATTGGACGAGCCATGCCACAGATTCTGACTAGTTTCTTTTTTTTAAAGCCGCGATCGTGCATCTGTCGTGCACATTGAAGCCAACGCGTGCGCACGAGATAATACAACATGTGAACTTTACTTCAGACGGGTGTTCAAATAAGGTCTAAAGCAGCTGGAAGTTTGACTATTTGACAGTTGAAGGTACTAAAATTGATATTGGCAGACGTTGACCCCTATTCATATAAAAAAACTGTGATTTTATTATGCGGGTCTTTAACGTAAAAGAAATAAATTGTCAAATGTTACAACAGAGGATGTAAGCCAAAAAGCAGCTTATACTTAGTTGTCAGATTTAGATGCAAGCATCATCGTTATTTTAGTAATTATTTGTGTTAATAACTTAACATGTAGAGATGGTAGCTATCTTTAATGATTTTAAGAGAATAGTTAACTTATTTTAAGCAAAATAATAAATTTGATTCATTAAAGAGTGTCAAGACATATTTTGTAAATGAACTTCATGATGAAAAGTTATTGTAGGTTCAATAAAAACCTACGATAATCACGGATGATACCCATTTCATGCCATTCACATAGTCTAATAAAATAGAGCGAGAGTAATTGGCTGGCCATGTCATTGAAACTTGCCCTTATCATAATTAATTTCCTACTATGTACCGAATAAGAATGAGTAAAAGTGACAGAGAAATTTAGGCATTTTAACTTTCAACGAAATTGGAACTTTAAATTTATTAGAGTATCATACCTACTCAAGAGGAAACGGTGAGTGCAATTTCGATTTTATTTTAAAGATACCTTGCACCTTGTACTTTACCTTACAACAAAAATCAAAATTCAATAAAATAGAGGGTTTGTTTTACCATATTAATAGCCATATTATCCTCATAAATTATAGATTCTGGTACACCCTGTAGGCAGACAAAACTCCGTTTAACATAAAAAATAGGATACCTTTTAACGGAAGTTTTCATGAAAGTTATCTGCCTCTCCGCTTAATTTACGATTATAAGCTACCGGCTGTGAAGTAACTTGGGCAAATTAGTTTTAAAACAAGCACCGTAAAGCTTGGCGTAGAATTGGTAGGAATTAGGTAGGTAGCTTTTATTATGTTACTAGAGCACTAATGGTGTAGTGGCTAGATTTCCACCCATCAATTTGAAGGTCATGGTTTCGAATCCCATCGCAATACTAGTGCTCTCAAATGCACTACCAAAAACCAAACCAATAATCTAAATCAAATCATTTGCTATCAGTTAGTACTCTAATAAGCGATACTTGTACTTGAAAAACGTGGGTATGTGCCAAATATAATGTTTGGACGTCTCTCTGACTGCCTTCGGTACTCATATCTCACGAAATGTGCATTTATTTTGGTCTTAAAGAGCGGCAAGTGATCTTTTCACGGGCTATTAATTCCACTGTCATGTTTATTATTGTTATTTTATGGTAATACCGTTGTCCTTGTCTCGCGATTTTAGTTAATTTATTTTTACTGCTTCGTATGCGTTTTCAAATAATATCTTGATACAATAAACTTTTAAACTCATATACTTACCTTACTCCATTTTGTGTTACACTTGCAAAAACAAAATGGCGACTTCAGAATTTCATGCAAATGAAACCGAACTAGCGAAAATAGGCTCTCCAAAATCTTTGCCTCTGAGTTAAATGCGTCACAATAGATTCACATTTTTTACAACCCGATCGGAATCCAGCGATGTATAAAACATGTGAAATCTGAAGGTACTGACATTGAATTAAAATATGTAGGCAAATACCTATTGAAGCGATAAAATTACAGATTTGGCAGATAGGTACCTACTTTGGTAAGAGCGTTAGTTTTTTTTTCAATGTTGGTAGTAGGTTCTATGAACGGACAGCCATAAATAAATGTTTTTTAAGCCTGAGTAGATATAAAATTTAAGGCATGGTTATATATTTTGCTCCTTCTGATGGCTTTGATGATAATTTTCCTACATATCTTTGAAAGTACTCGTAAGACAGTAGTAGGTAGGTAATAAAAAAAAATACATAAAAAGGAAAATCAAATAAAAGAGAAGCACAATTTTTCCTTCTGAAATGAAAACCTAGTTGATTTTCGTGATTGTTTCAGAGAGTTTTATGCACCTACCTTCTTCTCAGTGAGTTTCTCGCATCGTCGCTGCTTACATATCTGGTGAGACTTGTCGTTTCGGCAGGGCGCGCAGTCGCCACAGTTGTCCTTTCGCTGGCATCCTATGCACTCGCCGCATCGTTTCCGCTTCTTCTTCGTCTGTGAAGAAATACTATTCATCAGAAAACATAAGTTTGAAATCGGTGCGTGATATGATAAAACTCTGTAGGGCAATTAACACCAAATAGTTATTTATCGACATTTCCCTTAGATGAGTCATATAAAACTAGTATTTATTAAATTTATTTATTACTTATTTAGATTGTTTTTTTGTTTGTATTAGACAGTTATTTTTGCTCGCTCGATTAACTCTTTTATTAGCAAACCAAAAAACCTTTTCTTAGTTTTTTGAGTTAGTTCTAAAACGATCTTAATCTATACAAACCGACAGAACTGTAGTGTTCTTTAAAATTGTTTCGATATAGCCTTTTATAGCTTCCTACTAGCTAGTTGCAAGTAGGTATTGAAGCACAATTTAAGCATGGTTGTTCCTAATTTGACCTATATTATAAAATTAAGTCGTTTCAAAGTCGTAATTTTTATTTTTAAAGAATTTACAGTTATTCCTAATTATCTGATTACATTCCGTTGCTTGCGTGTTCCTTAATTTAAGTTTGAACATGGTTTGAAAGTGGAGCAACACTGACCACATTTGACATATCTCCTTTATGTAAATAATTAACTGGTAATAAGTATTTCGGATTTTAAAGGGCTCCGTAGCTATGCTGCGGGGATTATACTTATGGCCTAGTCTTCGAAAATGTTCTAAAATTATCAGAGAGTGTAATTTCAAAATGCCATGGACAGTGGCGTAAAAAAAGAACTTTGATGTTTTGACACATGTCAAACCATTGGTCAACCATTTAGGTACAAAACCCTTAAAGTATAAAAATGTTTCCCAAATTAAGGTCAATGAAGGACTGTAATTAGAGTCGAGACAGCAATTTAGTATTTTGCGGTTATTACGAGTATAATGAGTGGTTTTGGTGTGCGCCGGCGCATTTAAGCTGGTTTGGATTCTAATTATGATTTACGAATGCTTAATGGTGTCCAGAATAACAGTCGAATAGATGAGAAAAAAATGTAAGCATTTCAGAGTAACGAGGTAAAAACGTTTCTACAATGATATTTTTAGGGCCGTCAATAACTAACGATTAGCATTGGGTCAAAATTTTAGTACTTAAAAGTGTATGTTACGGATAATCAAAGTTTTTGGGAAAGTCAAAGTCAAATTCAACTTACACCGCGTAGATTCCGTGCGACCGATCGTAGAAAAATCTGGCAACAAACTTTGGTTGGTTAAGTTTTATGATTTTTTATTTATGTTTAATGTAATGTAATGCTATCCTTATTTAGCTATGAGGGCTCATCATTGGATGGATGGCAAACCTAAATAGCTCAAAGCTCGTGTTTTTATTTGGCAGTGAGTGATGATGATTGATAACATTATTCCCAATATGTATTTAAAATCTAATTTCCTCGCAGCAACTTGCTTATGCAAATAGCTTTTCCATGAACAGGAACGAAATTCACTGCAATAAAAAATATAACAGCTGTGATACGGTAGGAACGCCAGTATTTGGCGCAATTTTATTCGATAACGCTCGGCTATCTCCGGCTGTCATCGGAACCACCCGAACGTGGATTCAACAGCTGACGAATATTCAAATAGTGAATTCTATTGAACTCGTTGTAATAGCAAATTCTTTGTCGTACTTACATACTAATATTATAAAGCTATCTTAGAAAGCAACACTAAAGAGTCTAAAGAAATATCTAAAAAAAACATCGATTAAGATGAAGAAATGGACAACAAGATTTTTTTCTAGGTTGTTTGCTGCCATTAAAAAGCAAATTTCTTTCGAAATGTTCTAACCAGCTATCCGGTTAAGCAGATGTAATTTAAAAAAAGAGTTGGTTTCCTAATAGAGAATATAAGAACCTTTCAAATGTGGGTAGAGGTTCTCATAACACACTCTTAAGCTAAAAATATATATAAGTATTATTATTATAATTTATTGAGCTAAAAATAGATATAGCTTACTTTATTAATAAGCTTAAAACTGAGGAAGAAATTGAAAAAGTAATACCTTCGTCCATATTATAAAAAAAAGATAAACGCGAAGGTAACGCGATAGTTTAAAATTTGCAATAATAATAATATACATACATACATACATAAACTCACGCCTGTTTCCCGGAGGAGTAGGCAGAGACTACGGATTTCCACTTGCTATGATCCTCTTTTGCCTCATTCACTCTCATTACATTCTTCATACATGCTCGCCCGTTTTGGGTACTCTTGACCTGACCTTTCTCCAGAACGTCTCCAATCTGGTCAGAGTACGTTCGCCGGGGTCTACCCTTTCCAATTATCCCATTCACGCTTCCCTTATATACCTCTATATGTTTCGTCAATCTCTTTTCGTCCAGCCTTTCTACATGCCCCAGCCACCTTTCTCTATTAGCATACCTTTCTCTATTCTTGTCACTATAATAAAAATATGGAGACTAATAATAAACATAATCATAATAATTATGTATACTGACCGCGTTAGTTTTAACATTTTAAACCAAGCATCGTAATTTTTTTTTTTTAATATAGCAATAATCATTTTCTATAATCTAGCCATCCATTTTGTATATCTAGCCATCGGTTAATATATTCAAAAAGTCTTCCGCTTTCCGTTTGTTCGCTATTTCCAGGAAATGTTTCGCTTCGGATTTTCCCGTTTGACTCATTCCTCTAATGAGTAATGGTAAGAATTGTTTTACTAAAATAGGCCTTGTTACCGATTGTCTAAGACGAAATTTCACTGACTTCGTTTTTTTATGTTTTAGTTTTTTGCCCTTTTTCTTCTTTCGGAGAAAAATTGGGAACTTTCACGTTTTGGGAGATGAAGCTTTTCGAGCGAACAAATTACAATAGATGGGTGCTGGAAAATGATTTTTTTTCTTAAGGACTTATTTTTACATTGTGTACTGATTTAAACCTGTCTAGTAATAGAAACCATATGACGAGAAAACATTTTCTGAGATATTTTATTAAGTGATAGCAAAAACTATTGTCGGCCTTGAAAGCGGGGATGAAAGGAACATCAAATAAAATTTAACGCGTATTCAATTACAGTAAACAGATTTTCCGTGGTTTTGTTTACATATAAGTAAAATAGCAAAATAGCAAATGTTATAAAGTTCTTAAGCTATCTCATTTCAAGTGTGTTTTCATTCGTAAAGATGGAGTTTAATTCTACTACTATAAAAAACGCGAAATTTTGTGACGATGAATGTTTTTTACTTTTCACGCAAAATATAGTTTAGTAATTGTATAGTTTCATCAAAATCCGTTCAGTACTTTTTGCGTGAAAGAGTAACATACATCCGTCCTCACAAACTTTCGCGTTTATAATATTACTAGCTTCTGCCCACGGCTTCACCCGCTTGGTACCCGGATAAAAAATAACCTATGAGTTATTCTGATGTATAACCTATATTACTGTAAAGTTTCATCAAAATCCGTTCAGTAGTTTTTGCGTGAAAGAGTAACATACATCCATCCTCATCCATCAGACGACCTCTGTGGCGTGGGTGGGTTCGATTCCTGTCACGGGACGAATGTTTGTAAGATCTGCAAATATTTGTTCCGGGTCTGGGTGTTTTTCTATATATAATATATATGTATTTACAAATAAAAAAGTATATTAGTAGCATATCAGTCATGTAGTTCCCATAATACAAGCTCTGCTTAGTTTGGGGCTAGATGACGCTGTGTGAAAAATGTCCAGCATTATTTTTTATTTATTTATTATTATTATTTATCCTCACAAACTTTCGCGTTTATAATATTAAGTAGGATATGATGAATAATCAAATTCACGACAGTTTTTGGATGTTTTTTATGTATAAATAGTAAAAGTAGTTACCTAGTTATGATAAGTAAATTAAAATGACGTCCAAGAAGGATATTGGGCTTACTTGTTTAATGTGAAAACATTGATAAGATTTTCCACTTCATAGTATATTTAGCGATACTAAATACACGCAAATACACAAATACATATTATTCGCCACAACGGTTTATTTTTTTATTTGTAATTTTGTATGCGTGAGGCTAATGAGGGTCGATATAATCTGAAGTTTTAATTAAATAACGGGACAGTGGGAAGAAAAAAGGCGTTTAAGTTCATTTTACATGCTCCACATTTTATTTTTACGGAATTGAAGTCAAAATTTAAGCCTACATTTACCGATGAAACCTCAAGTTTCGTGTTCCTTGACAACATTATTTTAAAGTAGAAACTATGGTATTATGTATAAAAATTTCAATACTTAGTATTATTCTTAATAGAATAACAATTTAATCGAGAATAACAAAGTCATGGCAGTTAATAAATAGAATGACTTTAATTAAAAATCAAAAATTAAATCATGTAACGTTTTTAGGACTTACTTAATTAATTATTAGAACATAATAATAATTCTAGACATTTTTCAAACAGCATCATTTTTTTAAACTAAGCAGAGGTGTGAAATGGGAACTTCATGACATATACTTTTTTGTAAATACATACATATTATACATAGAAAACGCTCAGACCCGAGACAAATATCAGAACATACATTCGTCCCGCGGCGGGAATCGAAACAGAAACCTTCTGTGTCTCAGGCGAGCCTTCTCCCATTCCGCTACAGAGGTCTTCATGAACATGAATTCTTATCAAAGAATTTCATAGTGAGCATAAATAGATTACATGTCCGAGTTTTATATCCGAATAAATGAAGTTACTGCTAGGCAATGCCCTTTCCCGAGTGAATCATTATAAAAGCATTATTACCTAGTACTAGGCAACCTTGTTCTATGCTAGCTAGATCCAGACCCGTGGCATTCCACACAAATGTCAATTCCTCCTTTTAAGAGCCACTGACACCTTACGGCAGATGTTTATCGTCCATACTAATTATGAAGACTTAGATATTTTTTAATTAGATGGAACTATTAGATGATTGCAGAGAACAGTTTATATAATGGAAAATGAACAACAAGTGCTTTCAGAAAAAAATAATTAATAGTTTTAAAAGGACACCGCTCTGTTGTGGGCCAGTTACCAAGTGGAAAAAGGCCAAGACACGACATGAGCCATCTCGATCCATCGCTTCCGGCTACCTCCATGTTATCATAAAGTGGGGGTGGGGACCTGGCCTAGACTTGGTCTTCCGGTTTGCGGTTGTTATACGAGAACTTTACTCCCAGCGGTTGTCAGTTCTTCGCTATACATAGCCAGCTTATGCCGAAAAGAAGTGAACAAGGTTTTAGTTTACTGTCATAAAATGTAGTAACAAATGGGAACTTCCGAGAAAATATCTAACTCTCGTTCGCTACGTCCCTATTAATTAATTCAAAACTCGCTAATGCCTAGGCGGCAGTTACGACGCCTAATTGCATTCACTAAAATTTCAAACTCATAAAATTTTCTAAGCAGGACAAGCGTAAATCGCCAGACTTTAATTCGTGTTTTAAACGAGAGAGGAAGTAAATTTATTGGAGGAGCAAGAGAATCGGCTAACTATTAAATTTATAGCCGCGAAGACAGAGTTCGGCCATTTCGAAAACTCGACGAATAAAAACTGCTCCCGGAATAATAAAAGGTGGAATTACGGGGAAAGTTTCGCTTTTTTGGCCGCTTTCGAATATCTTCTTTCTGCGTCGGATGAAAATTCGAGGAATTCTCATATCTTCGTACCAATATACAGTCGCCTACAGTCCACGTTTCGCGATTCCCGAGCGTCTTGTTTACGCAATTCGCCAATTCGCGAGAGGGAGATTAGGTGTCGTTCGCGATTTTATTGTGTTCTCTTTGAACTTGCGGCTACATCATTTTATTTTGTTTTAGGCATTCGTTTCAGGGAAGTGTGCCTTTGTGTGTTTTGTTTGGCGATGTCGAAACAGTCTATGATAATACATGCTAGATTGGTAGAGATCGCGCTAAACTTTATGGACCGTCTGAGTAACAGCAAGGCAAAAACTTGTCACCCTAAACTAGCACGTTCGCGCTGATACCGAAAATTTACTCAGGCTATAAAGTTCACCATGATTTCTACGGTTGGTATCTTAAGTATAAGGACTCACCTGCTTTTCGCTGGAGATATCATCGAGCTCCATAGGGCCTGTATTCATGGGCGGCGCGCCATGCATGGGCGACTTGAAACCAGCCGTCGACGACACTGCGGCTACCTGCCCACTGCTCTCTGAACCCATTTCCATGTTCGAACAGTCGGATTCCGAACTGTTCGCTCGCATTTTCCGCCTCTCCTTCTTCCGAAAATCAGACCTTGTTGGTGATGATCCACTCCCAAAGCCGTTGGATTTCTTTTCGTAACCGTTGTCCAGCAACATAGGGTTTTGGAAATTGCTGTGATGTAACCCATTAGGAGTGTATTTATCTTGTAGCGATTTCATGTCAAAGGGCTCGTTCTTCAAAACATGCACCACGGTCGGACTTTGGATATTCTGGATGATGCTTCCATTCTGATGAAGGAGAGTCCCGTTCTGGTGGATGATGCCATTCTGGGTGGGAAAAGCGTTAATGGTGGCGATGTTGGGCTGGTAGAGCTGTATGTGCCGGTCGTCGATGTAGGCTTGTCCGGGAGCCAGTTCCCTCGCCTGCAAGGGAGCTGGGACGATCGGATAGCTTCTAGCGTTCACGGCCGTTAGCGTATGGAATGTTGTTGCGTTGACGGGTGACAGCGTTGTTAACTGCGTCGTCGACAGCGGAGCCACTTGAGCCAGCGTCGTGAGATGCGCCGGCGAAGGGGTCGTCAGTTGCGTGAGCTGGGTTAAATGACTAGGGCTCGCGCTGGGCGTGGGACTGGCCGTGACCGGCACAGGGGTTACACTCGGCAACCCCGTCTCTGGTATAACTGTCGTCTCCGGGAAGGTCTGGAACTGGCTCTGGAAGGAGGGCAGCTTGTTCGGGATCGGCTGCAGGGTCACGGATTGGTAGTCGAGAGGCGACGAGAATCCGGCCCGCAGGATCGCATCTTTTGAGTTCACGGTTAGCGGCATCGATTCCCAGGGTCGGTACTGCGGCTGTGAGGCGATCACGGAGATGCCCGTTTCGCCAGTGCGTTCATAGTACTCCCAGGCGGGATCAAGCAGCCGTGCGTCGGCTGTGTGGTGTATGATGCGTTGCTCGTTCTCGGCCATGTCGCCGAGCGTCACGGCCGGCGGGGTGCGTTGTCCGCACCTTAGCCTTGAGTTCTCCCGCTCATGACTTGCCACGGCGATGCCTCATCGCGTCGCCGGCTAAATGCCTTACAAAAATAAGCTCTTTACTCTACGCACTGCAATGGAACTGTTATTTGTACTCTGCGATCGTCCTTTCATCCACTTCACTTAAAGTTACGATTATACGGCACACTGGTTTACACTAAACTACGAAATAAATTATAAAAATCCTTACACTTAAGTTTATAAAATCTTTGGCTGACTCTTTTACAAAATGCTCGAGGATGTTCGTAGAACTTTTAACGATCGATAAATATTTGTGCACTCGTTTGACGATTTCTATTATTTTGGAACGTTTAAATACTGGTCGTTGGTTAAAATTTTTCGAAGGCTTTTTAATGTAAATACCGATCACTTCAGACTTAAATTAATTTGTACTGTTTGGGAGTTAGCGTATACTATTTACGATAGCTTATCGTTAAAAGGTTAAAAAATAGTGCTTATATTTAGATTTTCGAGAGGGTAGATATGACTGGAGGCTTTGGTTTGACGTTTGCGTGGCGTTTGGTTGTTTATAGCGCGTGAGGCGGGCGGGCCACTATCCGTGAGGCCGACTCCAATCTGTGGACAAAAAGAAAAAAAAATCATAAAGAATTTTCTGGCAAAGAAAGTGTAAATTCGGGAAAAGGAAGGTAAAGGTAGAAATTGGGAAGTTATGGCAGGCTCGGTTCCGACATGTTTACTGCCCGAGCCGCGCACGCGCTAAACGTGTTTTTACAAGCGGGAATCGATGCAACAAATACTGATGCCAAAAGAAATTGGCATTTTTTTTCTATATTTTTATTGAAAGAGATGAAAGAGTTCTTCGGTAACCATAATAAATAATTATTATGTTGATTTTTTATGACGTTTTTTTTTAGTTTACCAACATTGCAGGTTATGGAACATTATTTTTCAAAAAAAACATTCCCATTATTATGTTTAAAAAGTTTTGGATATTGCTTAACCTGTCAAAAAATGTGCCATAGATTTCGTTTAGTTAGTGTACTAGATTCTGTAGTATACTAACTAAACTTAATTTAACTGTCGCTCTCTTTTACAGATATGACATGACATGTTTTTTTAACCCAAAAACGAACATCAGAAAATGAATTCCGCCCTAGTCATATTAATGTGAGGGTTATTTTGTTAAACTGCACTCGACAGTGTGATATGTCATCGGTTTTTGATTACTAAATTACTAAATAAAACCATTTCCAACGATAGCTTTAAGTTAAGAGGCAACTTCGATACCCTAACGTATCTTGTCTGTTACTTCGCTAGCTAAATTTTGTTTTAACTAATACGTAGTTATTGCGATATTATAGATACATAAATTTAAAAGGTCCTTTTTAGTTGTAAGTTTGCACTCAGAAAGAACTCGGAATTTCCACACTCAAAGGATGCAGCCAAAAATTTAATTCCTCATACAATTTTATGACACGTGACAGATACGGCTAGATTGAATTGGCTAGACTGAGTACCCAGATAAAAAGTAGCCTATGTGTTATTCTGATGTATAAGCTATATTACTGTAAAGTTTAATCAAAACCCGTTCAGTAGTTTTTGCGTGAAAGAGTAACAAACATCCATCCTCACAAACTTTCACGTTTATAATATAACTAGCTTCTGCCCACGGCTTCGCCCGCGTGGTACCCGGATAAAAAGCAGCCTATGTGTTATTCTCATGTATAAGCTATATTACTGTAAAGTTTCATTAAAATCCGTTCAGTAGTTTTTGTGCGAAAGAGTAACAAACATCCATCCTCACAAACTTTCACGTTTATAATATTAGTAGGATAGTAGGATAGGATTGTAAAAGCATTGCTATAAACCTTATCTAAAGACGTTTGCACACTGTGCCTTACTATTGAGCTGTGTGTATAGTAACTTTATAACATTTTCTATTTCTACGCTACACAAATGCACAACCCGCGCTGCCGGCACACCGATTCGCAAATCGTTTGCATCATTAACGCCTGATAAAGCCAGATAATCGCGTTGTCATGTGCCTGTAACATGACGTCACCACCCTCTCCCCCACCCACAACCCCCTAACCTGACCTCGATACTGATGCGTGCAACCTTTAGCTTAGAAAACTGAGAATGATGATATTCAATTAATTAATAAAATCATTTTGAAGAAGTAGGTTTTAAAAACAAGACCTTACTTCTTCAAAATTATTTTATAGTCAAATATGTAATAAACAAAAATCTCGTCCAATCCAAAGGGTTACCTAGATATCGATATGCGCTAGCGTAGGTATTGATTTTTTTGCGAAAATATGAGGTTAGTATAGTTTAAGGTACTTAACACTAGATACGTCACACCCTGGCAATTTTCAGGAACGTCCAGTGTTGCGAACGTAATTTAAAAACAAGACCATACTTCTTCAAAATTATTTTATAGTCAAATATGTAACAAACAAAAATCTCGTCCAATCCGAAAGAATTACCTAGATATCGATATGCGCTAGCGTAGGTATTGATTTTTTGCGAAAATATGACGTTAGGATAGTCTAAGGTACTTAACTAGATACGTCACATCCTGGCAATTTTCAGGAACGTCCAGTATTGCGAACGTGATTTAAAAACAAGACCATACTTCTTCAAAATTATTTTTTACTCGAATATGTAACAAACAAAAATCTCGTCGGATCCGAAAGAGTTAGGTATTGAATTAGCGTAGGTATTGAATTTTGCGAAAATATGAGGTTAGTATATTTCAAGGTACTTAACTTTAGATACGTCATATCCTGGCAATTTCGAGGAACGTCCAGTGTTGCGAAGATAGACTCTACAAACGCCAACGCAACAACCCACATTTTATATCCAACAACCAGCCAAATCAAAATTCACACAAATCCATAAAGTTCCTGAATAATAAGAAACTCTTTTCGGTAGCCGCATATCCTATAGATGTAAACAAACTATAATTAGAAGGGTATGTGTACTATGGTACGCTCTATTTCGGTTATACTATTTTAAGGGCTGGCTATTTTCGAAATGTTTCAATATAAAACGTTTCTATTTTCTCTGATACTGATGCTATTAGACAGGTTTTATTTTTAAAGTTTTATTTTCAGATACGGGACATTTATTATTAGTTTTTCTTTTATATTGATTGCATTCCCACAAATGTGCGAAAAGCTTATGAGATATTTTTATGACTGGCGTAAAAAAACCTATGATAAATTGAACAAGCGTTATAAGATAAGTAATTAAGTTTTTTTAAAGATATAGGGCGTTACTTATAAAGATTAGTAAACGGTTGATTAAATAAACACTGCTGCGTCTCTTTCTGATATTTGACATTTTCAATTCAACTGAAGAAATCAAAAGACTTGTTTAACTAAACAATTTTTATAATATTTTTGGGTAAGCATGTTTAAAACATTTACGCTTGCTGAAGATAGGAGAACCAACAAAGCGTCAGGTAGGTTTTTATGATGTTGGGTAAATATTGTACTTGCCCATTTTGATAATGACATTTAAGCAACTTTTCCGATTAGGTAGGAACTTTTCATCGGTATCTACCTTTAAACAGATATAGGGAATACATAGGTAGGTACGTACTCCATTTGTACAAAATATACTACTGTAATTTCAAACTCTCTCATTCTAGGACATTGACAACTAGGTAGGTATTTCTAAAGACCTCACATCAAAAGAAATGCTTTTTGTTTGGTGTACAAAGCGCGAGTAAATTGCAACACGCTCGTTTCGACTTTTTTGCTTCCCCTCGAGTGCCTAGCCAGATTTACCTCAGGGAAACGATAAAAGTTTGCTTAAGCCACACTATGTTCATGCTGTGTTCATTCCGAATTTCATCGAATTTATTTTATGGCGAGGTTTGCGAAAATAATGCTGGCATTGAGAGCTTCTCTTTATATTTGCGGTTAGCCGGGATATTTCCCTGACGACAACTAGATGGCGCTACTGTGCTGATATGCTATGAAATGAAATAGCTATTTGACAGCTATTCTTTCACACAGCATCATCTAACCCCAAAGTAAGCAGAGCTTGTGTTATGGGAACAAAATGACGAAATACTATTTACTTATTTTTTTTTGTAAAAACATAATTATAAATAGAAAACACCCAGACCTGAGACAAATATTTGTAGATCATACCTACATCTGCAAAATTTGTCCCACGGCAGGAATTGAAACCGCAACCTTCTGCGTCTCAGACGGACCTTCGCCCACTGCGCCAGAGAGGTCGTAAATTAATCTACTGATAAAATCAAGCTTTCCGAAAAATGAACAAGACCTGTGGATTGTCAAATAAGTCAATGCAACATTTGCAGTCCATTGAAAGTCGTCATCCTTTAAAAACTATCCGCGTTGCGTCATCACCGCAGACAAAGGAGCGATCAAAACGTCCTGGCAGTAATCACAGGACAAAACTCTTTGTGCGTTCACAAAGAACGATCAGCAAAAAAAACTAAAAGCTCAAATTCGAACTCGCGTTTACCAACCGTACCTACATGATGTGTGCATGAAGCATGTGTGCAGGGACTGCCGACGTGTGAGCGGGTGTCAGTGTGTGCGAGGAACGCGATATTATCTGGGTCTCGGTTGTCAAGGGCAACCCTACAACCGCTGCAGCGAAAGCATTGCGCTTTAAGCTGTGCCTTGTAATTACAGCTTATTTTTAGCATCGGATGTTGTCGCTTTTTTGTAACTGAGCGATGCGAGCGCAGTGTTTAGATGTCGCTCGGATATCCTTGGAGAATCCAGACTATTTTAGTAATGAACGGCGAATCATTTCTTTGTAGCTTTCCGTGAATCAATTATGACGTTTGCTTTGGGTTGATTGGTTATTATTTGTTGTTTTACTTTGCCACATTCATTTTCATCAGCTTGTGTAAAACGTATGCTGATATATTATCCTATTGGATATATGCCTGTATTTAGATATTTTACCAATACTCTACATTGTACAATTTATTGTATTCAGTATATAAACGCTGTAAAAAATTATAATTTGCTGGCATAATTTAGAAAGTTCTTTGAGAGTGTGATTGAGAGTCCGAGGCGAGTCGCTGTGACCCCGCAACACAGGCTCAATAGAGACCTAGTGCGGAGGACAGAGCTCATCAAGGTACCTACATAAAACTAATATTATATAATTCCATATTGTGTATAACATCACTGTACCTACCAAACCATTTTATGAGATTTAATAAATTGTATCTTTATCTTTTGCATTAGCTATTTGTGGGTTGTTTTCCAATTCGATCATCAAATAGGTATAATTTTAAAATACCTATTTGATTATTAGATAAAGTTTTTTTAATTCCAGCTGTTGAACTGTGTACAGAGTACATCCGGCGCTTGCGCATAATACCTTTCTGTGCCGGAAACTGATATCTTGGTCGTAGTGATCATTCTGATAGCAATCTATTGATAAATGTATCGAGGACTAAATATAAAGTACATACTTCCTTTAATTCTTTATGTCTCAATATAACTTGTCCAGGAAACATTGAGATTCTATTTTGTGATATAGTATCTAGGCAATATTTCAAAGCTGTTTTAGTGTTTAATTAGTTCAGTTCATAATTTTTTTTATTCGCGTCTATACTCACTATCTCGGAACAGGGTTTTCATTTAATGCATTAATTACATTTTGTAAATCCAACTTTCTTCAGAAAAACTTGTTCACCCAATCACACTTTGCGTGGGCCCAATCACTCCTTTTGGGAGAGAAAAGGGTGATATTGAACTCTTTCTGTTTCTCGAAAATTTTCTGAAACACATTGTATTCGTGTTACACGTTAATTCGTTGTGCTTGATATTTTACATTTATATTTGTAATAAATGTAAAATATCAAGTTTCTCTCGTTTCAAGCACTGATCTTTCGACGTTCTTCAAAATTATAATTAGTTTCTCACCATAAGGATGATCAAGATTTTTATACTTCACTGAATGTTTTATCATTGTTTCTCATACTAATAAATTTACTGGCTACAATAACAGTACTTTTTGTAAATCTCTCAAAATCGGAATATTTCGACGGTTACAATATAAAAGCGATATAAAATTATAGGTACCTACGGGAACTGTATCCGCAGTGTTACCAGCAATCAGACTGATGTACGTATCCTGTTTTCTATATCATTACCTTCACTATAATATAGTTATCCTTACTCGGTTCATGGTGAGAAACGTATACAAACGTTTTTTAATCCGAATATCTTTGGTTCATTCTTCTTCATAATCTTCATCTTCATATCTCAGTAACCATGTTTGAGTTATATTAGCACTGGATTAGTAATATGTCTTATGAATTTGTGATCATTGACATTAAATATAGTGGTTTGGTAAAGCTTTACGATAAAAACTTCCTTTACTTAGTAATCATACTGACAATTTGTTGGCAGTTACCGTTTTACGAGTACGACCACCGTCGAACGTGGTCACGGGCGGGGTTTTTAAGAATAGGCCTCAAAACTTCTTACACAACGTCAACAGGAGAATAGTAAATCCTCGAACTTATGGTCGTTAATATATCCTAAATTATTTGTGATGAAAATCAATCGACTAGATTAGAAACTAGCCCTGTAGCAGTTGGTAAAATAACCAGCTTGAGTATTGAATTCAGCGCGAAAGGCGTTGTTTCAAGTAATCATGGTTTTATAGCATTGTTGTTACATTGGTATAGTTAAATCAAAGTCAATACTTAGGTATTTTTGAAGTCACAAGGATCATTGTAAAATCCTCTACTTATGAACTAAGTTAATGGTTTTATTACAAAAAAATAATTTACGTCATCAAGCCTAGATATTTGATGTCTGTAAGAAGAAGTAATTTCAGGTTGGTAATTACCATTCTAACTACTGTATTAAACGCAACCAAATTATGAAAACTTCTAGTGTTAACATTCACAAACGTTGAAAACTGCTTGATTTTATTGGAATTGTATCGAAAAATAAAAGCGTCGTTATCCGACTACGCTTGTCTCCGAATTTATTATGAACCACGGTTATTTGAATATAAAAGCTAGTTTGATATAAGCAAATGAAAACCCACGCTTTTTTAAAAAGCGTATCAATTAAAACATGCAGAAAATTCGATGCAAGTTCAAAAATATACTACTACTACTAAGGTAAAAAAAAAGTATTTTGTTATACCTACAAGAAACTAAAAAAATTACATCATTTCTGTTATGTTTTTTTAATGTAGTTCTTAATTTACTGTAAGTACGACGTATTACTTAGAAATGTTGAATGGAGAAGCTACTGACTCCTGATATACAATTTTTACTAGTTCGGAAGTGGAATTATTTACAATCTGTAGTATTTTATGAAATTAAAATTTCCTTTCTAAATTAATTAGCCTGAAATCAATTCTTATTCCTCAATCAAATACAAAATAATATGATAGCCCAAGCAACTCCCGATATAGAGTTACGTCCCATTGAAGCACTCGATTCAAGCTGAATAGAGGCGCAGATGTGGCATTTTTTACTGCCTTCTTTCCCACAGTACCACTTTTTTTGATGCCTCAAAACTCCAACCAACTAAACAATGCACTTTCTAAAATCTATAGCCATACGAATATGATTCTTATATGTTTTAGAATAAAGATTTCGAAATTTCGAATGGGAGGTTTTGAAATGTATGATGGTGTTGGTCGATACAGTTTTGTGAAGATTTTTTTGTTCGTTCGTCTGTCTTTGCTATCGGATGCGACATCGGAAATTGAGCATTTTTTATACTTACACCTATGAGATGGAATTATTTGGAGGAAGTCACATGTGTACGAGAGTATGATTTTTAATGTATGATTTATATCGTTTCCTTTTTAATTCATTTACGTAACGTCTTCATTATATTTTGCACTTGAAATATTTCAATCTAAAACAAAATTTTCTGTTTCAAATAAATTCTTAAGACTGCTGCCTGAAAACTTTAGTTTGATTAAATTCCTAGCAGAAATATTTTATTTTAAACTCTTCACATGTTATTGACTTCGAAAGTATTCAACTATTAGAACAAATCTCCAATATTTTTAATATCAAATTCCCGATTTAAAGATTTGCGAAGTTTATTTTTTCGGAGCATTCACCGGAGTATCCACCGTCGCGTCTCCACCTCTCAACCCTCGCCAAATAAAATATCAGCCACAATTACATTTTCATGAAACTTTTCGCTATACACTGACTCTTTAAACTTTGCCCAGACAAGAGTGAGAGTGCCCGACCAGCTATGGATGATATGAAACCTGATGGAGACGCATTTGCTCGAAAGTTGGGAGCAATAAGAAGAGGATTATCCCACAGATAAAGTATGAATCAACTTATGATATTACTTGTGGCAATAATCGGGATATTTGGAGGTACCGAACGATAAGGCATTTGATCTTGGGACTTAGACTTTTGGACAACATTCATATTCTAAAATATTGCTTTTAGTATAAGTACTTTGCTCTCTCTGTAAATCGTTCATCATAATATTCCACATCCACATTGATGCAGATCATGATTCACTTCAAGGTTTGACACATCACGTTTTTTATGTTGCATTCTTACGCTATTACATTTTCTAATATTCTGGATATTTTCAATCTCAGGACCTTTTTTCTAAGGAAATACTGACAAACAGTTTCAGTCCTTACAGCATATTTTATATAAATAAAACTATGAAAGGCATTAAAGACTATAGCCGAACCTGTAAGTAACGTACGTATCATATTACGTACTAGCTTCTGCCCACGGCTTCGCTCGCGTGGTACCCGTATAAAAAGAAGCCTATGTATTATACTGATTCATAAGCTATATTATTGTAAAGTTTCATCAAAATTCGTTCAGTAGTTTTTGCGTGAAAGAGTTACAAATATCCATCCTTACAATCTTTCACGTGTATAATATTATAGTAGGATAGGATAGTAGAATAGGATGTTTAGCTCCATGCCGAACCCAAATAAAATATAGGCCGACTAAAATCACGCCCATAAACTAGCTATGACAAATTGACATCTCAACTAATCATAATTGCTGCCAATGTGCCAGAGGAAACATAACTCGCTTGTTCAACTAAAAAGGAAGCCACTACGTTGCACAATCCGTGCGTTCTGACTGTATGGTGTAGGTACTCTGCGGTCCTCGTACGGTTGAAATTGGCCAATTTGTTTATTTGTTTTCATTGGCCTCACTGAACTTGAATCCCCATTATCGCATTCACGGGAGGAAGGCGTATTTATTCGATTATCCGTGGGACCGGGATCTTCGGACGCGATGAACGGTTTGTCTTTCGGGATTTCAGTTTCAATATTCGTGACTACGGTGTCATAATGTTTTTGAAACTCAACTTTGTGCCGGTCATGAACTTCATATATTAGATTTCATCTGTCAAGATCTCTAACTATTCTAGGTACTATATCCTAATAATATTATTATATACGAAAGTTTGTGAGGATGGATGTTTGTTACTCTTTCACACAAAAACTACTGAATGGATTTTGATGAAACTTTACAATAATTTAGCTTATACATCAGAATAACACATAGACTACTTTTTATCCAATTACCACGCGGGGAAGACGTGGGCAGAGGCTAGTTTTGTATATTTTGGTAACCTTCCTGGGAATTATTTTGGAAAAAGTCTTAGCTTTTATTTCATGCAACTTTCAATATTTCATGTTGTATTAAAAACTGTCTGAATAAATAACTTTTAAGTTACCTATAATCTGATTGATCACCATTTAGTGTTCCCTTAGTAGGTACCCAACTACTATCCCATTCATCAGTCATGTATTGGTTTTGTAGATACCTACCAGTCTTGTGAATCCTAACTATAGATGATACAATCTAACTATACTCTAACTATAGATGATATTTAGAATCTGCACTGAACCATACATCGAATACAGAAAACATTTCCTTTTTTGTTACAACTTAAAAACACTCTACATGCTATAAACAGTCTACAATACCTACAGATTTGAACTAATAAAACAGTAAAGGACCTAGGCACTTAATTTTCGATGAAAATGAGATTTGCAGCATGATTTAAGAGTATTTCGGCACAGTTGCATGCGTCATTGTTAATATCCCATTTTCAGAGAAAGTTATGTATAAAACTTAAAAAAGTAATCTACAATACTTTTATATGGATGATATGATCATGCTTTGAGGGTTATATTACGTGAATTCATGCTTAGGGACAATCGAGATTGACAAGCAGGTTGGTGCGTCATATAAGCCAATATCCTCAATTCTATGCATCTTTCGTGCAAAATGCGTGGACGCACAGTCTAAACTATTTCTGCATCTTGCAGGTCTTCATAGAAGAATCCTATTGGTACTAGCTAGGCTCTCCAAACCCTTTTAGAGTGAGGTGCAGGCCTCTCAACTTCAGTCATTCAACTGACTCTGTAATATATTGCAGGAAAACAAACAAGGATTCGCAAAAGCACACTACAAAAGTTGCAACGGAAACACGCAAGGCAGCCGGACCACGCTTCACGGTCTACTGCCGCTGATCTAGTTATATACCTCTGACTATTACAGTTCACAAGCGTCTATCCACTACTTTTCAAAACACTTGCACACTTCAAAACTTTCGTCTCGCGGTTTCCGTACCTTCTCCGGTCTCTCGATCCATCCGCGCCTCCTTTTTTTCTTCGTCTCACCGCCTCGGAAACGGAACGGTCCGAAGGACGCGAGCGAAAAATAAACAAAAAGGGAACGGTGAGTTCGCGATCGCGTCAGTAGTGCGCGTGTCGCGTCGCGCGGCGCGGAGTTGTGGCACGCGTGTGTGCGCGGCGGCTGTCGGCGGCGGACTGGCGCGCGCGGCGTCACAGCTGCCGCGGGTTGCGCCTCCGCCAATCGGAGCCGTGCACGGTCACGTGACGCACCCCGCACGACGCGGACGCTTGTTTACAAATAATAATAATACGCAGCGGCCGGTGTGGCGCCGCCCGCTCCGTAGCGCTACGAGCTACGCACAGCTGTCGTTGCATTTGGCGGGATTCGATTCGGAACGTACCACGCTAGCTTGAAGCTTCGATCTGTTTACTTGGAGCTTTTGCGGCGTATTATCGATCGCTACGCAACTTTGCTATGCGTTTGGGCGAAAATACGCGTCAATTTGACGAAGAGTTTCAAAGTTTTTGATGCCGGGTCTCTTTGCCCGTTACTTTCCTAGCTATGCCAATTTGCGTTGCATTTTGCAAGATGTAGTTAATGTAAGTATTTGCAACTGGAACGTGTAACTTGATAGGCAGAAATTAAAACTGACCTTCTCAGCGAATCCATTGCAAATAGGTTATCAAAAAGCAATTGAAGGGTTAGTGCATAATAATATTATCAAACAATTTCCAAAGAGGGTGAAGTCCCCATTTCGCGACAGGTTGATGTTTCCGATTGTTTTGCTCAGAATGTAAGGTGCGAAGAGGGCTGAACCCCAGCCTTGTCTCCAGCCCCAGTGCATAGGACTCATCTATCCATCCCCTCAATCCTGTGGGATGGTGGCCTGTGCTGCCAGCTCCAACATTTTTGTTGTGTGTTCCAGCCATTTTTTTGTTCCGTTCGACGACCCTTAGAGATTTATTGTCCAATTTTAGTCCAATTACATGTTTGTCCTATCTGCTTTAACAATAAATGCAGATGCTTTTCTCAGACAAATAGATCGTCAATCTGAACTCCAAATCTTGAAAATTGTCTAGAAGTTATTGTGCTTCTAAACGATAGAAAGCATTGTACCTAATCTAATTACTTTTAAAATAATTTGATCAAAATTAATAAAATATTTATTTTTAAATAAAATAAATCAACTTTTTTCACTCAATTTATGATTTTAGTGGCTTAATAGCTAAAGTAACAGAAAAGGCATCCAAACAGAAAAGGCTAAAGTAACATGTGACAAAAGCATTGCCGCATTAAAAAGAATCATAAACTTCTAGAAAGTCATACAAAAGTTGCCGAATTATGTTTCCACCAATACATCTAGTATTGGTGGAAACATATTATGATGTATTTAGCAACAAATGTCTAGCAATAGCTGGCAATAATCTGCAGTTAGCAACATTGCCCCATTGAGCACTTGACGCACTCATTTCAATCGATCCCTTCTTCAATATCTTCATGTCCGTGTGACCTCGACAGGTGTTATGTCCTACTTTAAACCCTTTTGTATCTTAGGTAATAAAAAAACGAGTTAAGATGACTCTTACTTAAAGGAAGCTGAGGACCCAAAATGACTGACCTAATGCACTGTGACCAAGGAAAAACGGGTGTGACACAACGAACAAATGAATAAAGAATAAATAAAATAATACTTTATTATACACCATAAGAAAATGAATAAAACTCAACAAAATTTAAAGTACAATGGGCGGTCTATTCACTTAGAAGCGACCTCTTCCAAACAACTTTTGTCGAAAGAGGATTTAACAAACATAAGCGTAGGAAAATTTCTTAAAACGAACCTAAGTTTCATTCATCGATCGATAAAAACTTGTAAAATGTACATCACAAAACTTTCACATAAAACTAATGAAATAGTCGTTTCGCCGAAATGAAATTGTTTTAGCTGGAATTCTGCGAAATGGATTCGTGAACGAAACGTAGCCAAAACTTTACTGCCTATGAGTCATCGTAGGGTGGCTGGATGGATGGTGGTAGGTTACTACCTTCTAAGTAGATACAACATCTATGTACTTTACTAGGTACACTAAACACACAATTATTTATACACAATTTTTGTATATACAACTAAAGTGGAAAAAAGCATACGGTATGGCACATAAGTCTCATGTGTCTGTAATTTCACCGGCACTTAGAGGTATACCCTTCAAATCGGAACACAGCAATGCAAGAATTTCTGCAGAAATAGGTATGATCATAGTACTTTCCAGAACGAGCTCTTCACAAAGGGGTATATACCTATATACATACATACATATAGTCACGCATGTTTCCCGGAGGGGTAGGCAGAGACCAAGGATTTCCAGTTGCTACGATCCTGGCATACCTCTTTCGCTTCATTCATCCTCATCAAATTCTTCATACAAGCTCGGCAGTTTAGTGTACTTCTGACCTGGCCTTTCTCTAGAATGTCTCCAATTTGGTCAGAGTATATTGTACGACGAAGAAGTCTACTACTCATCAAAATTTACTGTTATTTTCTCTTCCTCCAACCTCGATGACGCGGCAGGCCAGTAGCGAAAAGGTGCGGATTCGATTCCCGCTTCGGGATAAATGTTTGCATGTTCTGCAAATATCTGTTACGGGTTTAAGTGTAACTCGTAGCTTCTGATACCCACGGTACAGGGAATGTGGGCACACGGCCTAGTGTGGGGTCGTATATGACCGTTGGTTTTTTATTTATTTATTTACCTGAGTTGAAAATAACTATTTTAATTCTACTTTACGTAACGCAAGGACGAGTGTTGTGTGGTGTGTTATGGTGTTACCATTTATCTTTGAAACCGCATTACCGATTGTGATGTGGTTCTTTGCTACCGTCTTGTTTGAAGAAAGGTTTTAAGATTTTACTTTTTAAGGTTTTACTACCACGGTTACAATAGGCGTTGTAATGTCCCTTGCGAAGCGTTGGAATAGAAAATAAAACACACGAGTCTTGAAGAAACTTCACATATCAGCTACAAAAGGTCGCAGTTATTTACCAAAAAGTTATCTGTTGTACACAAAGGCATCTATTTCATCAGAGATATCTATATCTACCTTTAGCAGAATCTGAACTTAAGGGTCCACCATCATTGATTTGGTGATGATTAGTGATTTGGATCTCGAAAAAAGCTGAATTAAAATTATGCTGAGGTTCGCAGATTTAGAAAATTTTCTAAGCAAATTACCATTATTGATACTCGTTTTAATGACAGCCGTTTATGGATGACGCCTCGTTTTTCTGAGTCAGAACTTATACCTATGAGCGTAGGTATAAGTTCTGCAGGTTTCAATCAAAGACGTAGTTTACTGACGCGATGACTGATATTTAGATTTTTCATGCAAAACTGACAAAGTTTTGTTATTAAAAAAATAAATAATGAGTTGCCGTTAGGTTTCGACTAAGGTTGGAGCCCAGGTTTAATCTTCAATGAAGATAATAATTAATTTCCAATATATATTATATATTTATATATCTATGTAGCTGTTAGGTGTATTTATATAAGTATAGATATGTATGTAATTTATGTAGTTTAAAAAAAAAATAAAAATTGTTTTTATTTTTAACTTCTATCAGTCTATAATGTTGGCTGTACGCCGCCGTCCTTATTTGTTCTTCCAGTTTCTGTCCATCCAAAGGTTGCCTGGAAGAGATCGCTTTCGGCGATAAGGTCGCCCATTGTATCACTAGGTATTATTATGATTTTTTTTTCGTGTTTCTTTTGTATTTACTGGTGTACAATAAATATATATTCTATTCTATTCTATATATGAAAGCTATATAGAGCTTCAGCATAATTCTATACAAGACGATGACTCATAGAATTTATTATAAAAAGAAAATCCCGGTATTTTCCAAAGACATGAGTCATCTTCGTTTTAATATTTCTAAAGTACTTATTTATTCCTTTAGGGAAACCAATTATTTACCTTACACTGTATATGAGGGTTTTATAGGGTTCAAGGTTATTACAAAGGTTATTTGATTTTCGTTAATAAGTCTGTTAGTTAAAACTGATTTTTCTATTCTAAATTATAAGTCGTCACAAAAGTTTCGCCTTAAAAATTTGAAACATTGCAACGTGTGCAAACTTCGTTCTTGCATCGCGCGCCACCGATTCATCGCTACAAAAGTGCGTGATATCGATTACTCGCTCCCTTGCCATATCGTCCGTCTCTTTTACACAACGCACACTCCGTTTTTCAAAAACAATAAGAGCCTAACCGCGAACGCAGTGTAAGTTCGCTAACTTTACGCGGGAAGCATAGCCGCCATTTTGTCGTTACCTTGGGTGCTAAAGCCCTTTTTCGCCGAGTTTAACTTCCCCCGTCGCGGTCGCCATGGTAACCGATCTGTCACACGCACAGAACGTTAAACGCAGGCATTGATTTTTCCCCGCTTCCTCTTTACTTTTACGCGTGTAGAGAGTTTCTGCGTGAATTTTTATTTTTTTGGAAAACGTCCTCTTTTTGTCGTGTCAGATTTGGCGTTTGATGCTAAGTGCTTTCAATTTTATTGTGGTGGATGTTTGGTTCTATAAATTGAATTCGTTTTAGGTTCTGTAAATTGAATTCGTTTTAGTTTGTTTTTGTACTTCTTTCTTATTTTTATGTTAAAAATGGATGTGGAAAGTTTAAAAAAAAAATCGCGAACTTGAAAATAGCGTGGCGTCTCGTACTTACCCGTAACAGGTTAAATTTTTGCGGGTACCTAGTACGTAATTTTATGTTTACTATACATATATACCTACCTTAATATATGTGTTTACTATATCTGCCAAATTGAACAAATTAATAAAAAATAATGGTGCTATGAAAGTTTGCGTCTCAAATACAAAAAACACTTATATATTTATGTAATTATTTTTTAGATTCATGATTGTAGGAAAACTTCAAAGAAAATCGTGTAATGTTGATAAATTCACATCAAACCCACGCTTACGGGAAAATTTGTTAAGGTAGGCTTCGACCCCAGGGTGCGAGACCCACGGGTTGCGTCTTCATCCCCTTCAATCGGATCACCCCCTTGTTAACTTGATAGAAGGAAAATATGTTGCCTTCTGGGAGTAGTTTGCAAGTAAATCATCTGTGGAATAGCCCGTCTGTCTTTTAAAGCACTTTTGATAATAGGTTTCGATTAATCAATATTTTTGATGTAAAAGATTTCAACGCGCTTGAACTGTGCACGCTATTTTTGCAATTGTAGAATCCGCCTGAATACAAATAATAAGTTAAACATGTAATTATTTCAATTTTGCTCGCAAATCGCATTATCGAAATGGCAATGGTCGATCTAAACTTTCCTACTTTTTAGTTTTATAAGGGCACTATCTGTGCCCTGCGGTTTCACCCGCGTAAGTTTCGATTCAGTGAGAATATCGGGATAAAAAGTAAAGCTATCAAGTGTCATCGCAACTTTTGTTTCTACCGGCGATCTAATTAAATTTTAGAACACAAAAGCTGCTATTGTAACTTAACTGTCATAGTTAGTTATATTCCTTCGAGGACTTTTTTGTACATAATAATGAGTACTTTAATCATGTAGTACATATTTTTTATTTATCATCAATAGTTTTCTCAGCACAAATAAATAATGAATTTTATAGACAAAATTTTGCTACTTTGGGTACACATACATTATACATGGTTACATTATTGCAATTTTTTGAAGGATCTCTAATTTAAAAAAAAAATATAGCCTATGTTATTTCTTGATAGTTTATCTTTCTATTGGTGAAAAAAAATCGGACCAGTAGTTTGGGAGCCTATTCGGTACAAACAAACGAATAAAAAAAAATCTTACCTCCTTATAATATTAGTATATATTAATGAACTGTCAAAGTGAGTGCTATTAACTCATTCCCATATCAATTCTGACAATGTTAAAATCAAATAGTATATAATATACAGTTCCCTACCGCCACGTCAGTTTACTCCTGTAAATTGTTGATTTGTCGAATTCCTTTTTAATTCGAGTCCAGTACCTCAAAGTGGTACACTCAAAATCATGTAGCTTTGGTCATTCTAATTTCTAGGTAGGCGAGAAAATGTTCTATAGTATCAAGTAAGTTCCAAAGTCCTTATTTAAAAATATTTTATTAAGTTTTACAAAATAACTGAAGCATACATAACAGAGAAATCACAATACAGTATTGTAGTAGCGATATTTATTTTTTGTAAACTTAAAATACAGATGATAGCAGCTAGCTATTTTTAAACGATCTATAGATAGGTCAGTCCTGGTTTTTTTTGTACCTGGTCTTAGTTGTATAATTCATGTTTTCATGTCATGTTTTTACAAATATATTTTGGAAATTTATTTATTTTCGCATAGTTAAATAAAAAAATGTTTCAGGACTTAAGTACTTAGCTTACATAATTTTCAACTTATTAATAATAGTTTTACTCAGAACTTTATATCTGAGTGATCACATTAATTTATAAAGATTTATACCTACGCACAACAAAATGCTAAACTATTCTTAAAATGGTATTATGGTATTTTTATGTGATTGATTTTATACATTTATTGCAAGTTAGGTAGGTACCATGCAGATGCTACCTACCATAAGTAGATATACCTACATCGTGTTATGTACTGACCTATTTAATTTTAAAAAATAATAATAATTACTGATAATACAGAGCATTTACAAAACAGGATGAAATATCAAGATTTTACAAAGGCTTTTAAATCTACTTATTGAATAAACTATCTAATATTTACAGAAATGTAATAAAGAACATATTTTCTATCTACATAATACTCTGCCATACCCATACTTTTCCCATTTTATAATTTTGTCATGTTTTGCAAATGCATTACAAATCCAATGGCTGGTTAACTGTTACTAGCGACATCTAGCTTCGGGTAGCAGAACTAGGAACCCAGAATTGTATAATCAGAACAAATTCCTTATTTAGTTAGTTGTAGGTGTGATAGTGCATTGGCAACAGCTCGGTATCCAAAATACATCCGTGTAGAGGTTTTGACCGCTAGCTTGGAGGGCTACTAGTCGCTTTTGTATGTATTTCTGTTCGCATTTAGAGGTGTATCCTCGTGGCACTGAGCATAGCCCATTGCATTCTGTTGACCTGTAACATATATTTTCAAAAAAAATAACCTTAAATATTAATCAATTTTACCACTGAAAATGTAATTAAAAACTTGAGTTACCTACACGATAACTACATAACCTACCAACTCTAACTATATGGTAGTTATCGTAATAATTCCTAGGTGGCGCTTTTCTCCAAATCATTTGTATTAAACTGTTTAGTCTGTCACAAAAAAAACATAAAATCGAAAAGATTTTAAAGGTAATTGTTATTTAAATGAGTTTTAAGAAAATATTTAAGGAAATCGTTGGCTTCGTAGTTACACTACTCGCTCATAGGTGGCACCGCTTAGTAAATAAACTAATCAATAGATGGCGTCTTTTTCTTAGTTGAATGTTGAGTCGAATTGGATTTCAAGTAAAACGTGTATAAATGTTGGATACTTCGTACGTATTTTTTTGAGACTGGTCTTCTTAAGAAAGGGTATATATAGTAGTATTATTAAGTTTTTTGTTATAATAAATAATTATAATGCTGGACCTTTTCACACAGCATCATCCAGACCAAAAGAAAAAAGTAAACAGAGCTTATCTTATGGGAACTACCTACATGAATAATATTACAACTTATATATTTTTTTTATAAATTTAGTTCATTGCTTTAATGTGTACGTAATAATATAGCGTATTAATTAAATGCTGTAATTATGTTTGAACAAATTGAATTGGATTGTATATAGTTGCGTGCTTACGTGCAAATCTCAGCGCGTACAAGTTGTGTCATGTTATCAGGCATGTTGACGACATATTTCCAGCTGCCCTTGTTGTTGAGAGCTGCTCGTGGTGTTATGAACTCCGTGCGGACAGAGCAAAGCGATTGGGATCCACCGGTTTGGCGCCTTGGTCGCTCGGCCGAGGTTTCCGCACTGGAAGTGTATGAAAAGTCATGAAAAAACTTTAAGGATCCGGCGTACAGCGCTCATAACTTAAATTCGAAGCGCGTACAAAAATAAAGTTATCTCTTTTTGACTGATGCAGGCCCGCCCGTGCTTGCGCGATAGCAATATTAGCTGTTCAGAATTTGTTATAAATTTGGTGGTGTTCCGTAATACCAAAAAAGACGAATGAAAACTTGTTGTGTTTTTGACATTGTGTTGTTATTCTGTAACTAGACAATATAATCTACCTCGTGTGTTCATAAGTTTTGAGACGAACTTATTTAATTAATTTAAAAAGAAAGTAATTCATGCAAACTTTTTTAAACTTTTAAAATTTTAAATTTCGAATGTTTTGAATCAGAAAAAATATACATTTGAATATTTGTTTCATTCTCCGTGAAAATGGCGCCAACAAAAGATTTGCGTGCGACTGTAATTTCACTGTTTCAAGCAGGAAAAAAACCAATGCAAGTTTTTAGTGAAATCCAAAGTTTGGGATGTAGTCGGAACTTTGTGTATTATACCATAAAGAGGTACAAGGAGACCGGCTCTTTAGAAGACCGTGGAAGATGTGGCCGCCCGCGGTCTGTAAGGACGCCCGCCAACATCAAAGTAATCAGAGAGCGAATTCGTCGCAACCCTTGCCGGACTCAAAAGAAATTAGCTCTGCAGACCAACATTTCGCGAATATCGGTGAACAGGATACTTAAATATGATCTTAAACTAAAGGCCTACAGTCGAAGGAAAGTGCATTATTTAAACGAGCGTCTTCGTAAATTGCGACTGGAACGATGTCGGAACCTATTGAAGAGACACGATCCAAAAAATATCCTGTTTACCGATGAAAAGATCTTCACGGTGGAAGAAAAGTTTAACCGGCAGAACAATAAGGTTTACGCCAGAAGTTCAAAGGACGTCCAGCCATCTGTACGCAATGTCCAGCGCACTCATCATCCAGCAAGTGTGATGGTTTGGTGGGGTGTTTCCTACGAGGGGGTCACTTCGCTTCATTTTTGCCAGCAAGGCGTCAAGGTGAAGGCACAAAATTACCAAACCGACATATTGGAAGCGGTGGTTAAACCATTAAATGATACGCTATTCGCTGGAAAATACTGGGTTTTCCAACAGGACTCTGCTCCCTCCCATAAAGCTAAGACTACCCAACGTTGGCTGGAGGCCAATTTGCCAGGCTTCATTCGGAGCGAAGATTGGCCCTCGTCAAGCCCTGACTTGAATCCTTTGGATTATTCTTTATGGACGGAATTGGAGCTGAGGGCATGCAGAAAGTCTCACCCAAACCTGGATTCTCTCAAGCGAACCCTTATTAAAGAATCGAAACGGATTCCCATTGAAAAGATTCGTGCCGCCATAGATGAATGGCGCACGCGTTTGAAGGCCTGCATTGAATGCAAAGGCGGCCATTTTGAATGATTTATTTTTAAATACAGATCTAGATGTCAGTAGTTTTAATTTTAATATCCAATAAATGAATACTCAACTTAGCTCCAAAAATATTTTAGTTTTACTGTGTCTCAAGACTTATGAACACACGAGGTATATACCTAACCAAACGATACGTAAGGTATTGTTGTTTTTAATACGAAACAAATAAGAAGAAAACATGTCATGTATGACGTAAAAATATCTAAATCTAAATGATTCGTTTAAGGTAAGTATTTTGAAAAAATATACCTATAGCAAGATACGCAGATAAATACTATTTGAATGCAAATAATAGCATAATATGGTGGAAATAAGCTCTAATTTCAAATGAGTTTGGTATTACGTTTGTATGGGCAATTCATCTTCCGCAGGCCTCTTAATATGTATTTTTTTAAGTCAAACTTAAAGTCAATATGTGTTTAGGTGTTCATTGAAATCACAAGGATCATATAAAAACGACAACTTAAAAACTACGTTAATTTAAAATTTGAAAATGAATTTTCGCCGATTCCTCGCGCGCGACCATTTTTAAGATTAAGTATAGAGTCAGAAGTAGTAAAGCTCCTTTCAAAAAACCTCGTCCGGGGAAGTTTTTTTTTATACAACTAAATAGGCGATTCACGTCCACAAGCATCGCGCGTATCCAAAATACGCGCGTAAATCGCGTGCAGTGCACCAGACTCTCGACTCGTGCGACGCGCGTAGAGCGCGCGAGTCGAGATACTAGAGACGCCTTGTTGCGTCCAGTTTACGCGCGAACTTTAAACTACACGTATCAAGGGAAATGGAACGCCAAAATTTTGATATGGAATTGTTTATAGACGAAGTAGAAAAAACACCGGCGATATAGGATTTGGAATCACCTGATTATGCCAACAGAATTTTAAAAGGCAGAGCTTGGGAAGAATTGGTGTCCCCAAATGCTCGCGCGTTAGTACGCTTCTCCAGGACGAAACGGTCGCGCGTAATACGCGCGAGAGAATCGCGGCTAATACGCCCTTTCTGGACAAGCTCTAAGAATCCATGAAAAGTTTTATGTGCCTATATGGGTGTTATGGTGGTAGTACTTTAGTAGCAGTAAGGCTCCTTGTGAAAAAGTACTGCTACATTTCATCCGTTATGTCTCAGGGTCAGCAACGCACGGTACTTAGGTGTTTTTTTTAGTTTATACTTTTAACATTCTCAGCTCACCTGGCCAGTCCCAAGGCTATCCTCAAAGCTTCAGAGCCTGTCAATGTCCGCTTCGAAGCGGCATCTACTAACTCTGCGTTACGTCTCTTCCTCTTCCGGCCGGTGGTTGTCCGGGTTGGGAACGTGACGGAGCGCTCCACGGTCACATCCGACCGGGATGGAGACACGTATCTGGAAGAGAAAGACATTGATGACCTCTGTGGCGCAGTGGGCGAAGGCCCACCTGAGACGCAGAAGATTGCGGATTCAATTCCCGCCGCGATATCTCTTATTTTCGAGACTTTGTAAACCACTTAACGCCTGAGCTGAATTCCACAGAAGTCAAAGTCATAAACGTCGACTTATAAACTACGTGAATAACATTTTCAAGTGAATTCACGCGTATAATTAGTATGTACTAGCTTCTTCCCACGGCTTCGCCCGCATGGTACCCGGATAAAAAGTAGCCTTTGTGTTATTTTGTATTTTGTATAAGCTGTAAGTTACTGTAAAGTTTCATCAAAATCCGTTCAGTAGTTATTGCGTAAAAGAGTAACAAACATCCATCCTCATAAACTTTCGTATTTATGATATTAGTAGGATGTTTTAGTACTTCTGTATTTTGTTTGCCATGATAGTTTGTTTTGCTTTTTTGCATTTTTGTTTGTTTGTCTGTTATCATTTATCTCCAGAACGGCTAATCGGTTTTCTCAAATCGTATTGCGGTTTTCTGAAATCGATTTGGTCGTTTTCTAAGATGTTTCTTTGATAAGATTTATTGCTACAAATCTCTAGGGGGATGCTGAAAGCGATGATGGGATCACACCTCCCCGATAAAACCTACCTATAAACTACCTACCTACCCTCACGATGTACAAATCGATTGCAAAAAACCGCATAACAAAGATAAAATGGTAAAATACAAACAAAAATGTTCCATCATGGAATACAGCCGTGATGATGTTTTTTTTATTGCAAACGCATATACGGGCTCTTTATGTTGCGGGTAAAAACAGAAACTAAGGTATGTAAAATATGTAGTTTATTAAATTAAAGTGGTATTTTAAGTATATTTCCTGACTTTGTACACCTACCAACTTTATCACTTCTCTATCTCTCCTTAAAGGTTTGCTGGAAGAAAACTATTTTTAGGGTTAAGCTCGCCTTTGTACATGCTTCACCTGTTCTGTTTTATTTCTGTCTACAATAAAGAATTTGAACTCTAACTTACTTCCACCACTCACTAGGGTTGTACCGCGTGACGCCGCTGGTCGCTTGTCGGAACCACTCATTCGGCTCATAATTCGGGTAAAAGCTCGGGCTATCGAAGAAGTTGTTATAACCATTCCTCTGGGACTTCTTCTCATAGTTATAACCATCGGGTTGCCAGTAGTTAGACTGGCCGGGTGATGTGTATCCGTGGAAGCCGAATTTTGAGAAGTTAGCTGCTTGGTAGTTCACGTTGTAGGGCGTGGGATCGACCGGGGAAGGTGGCTGGAGAGGCGTCTTATGCGAGAATATATCTGGAAGAATATACAAAATAAATAACTAAACTAATAATACTGGACATTTTTAGACAGCATCATTTAGAGCTTGTGTTATGGGAACTACATTACTGATATTCCACTTGTATAATTTTTGTAAATTCATACATATTATAGATAGGAAACACCCAGGTTCGAAGCAAACATTCGCAGATCATACAAACATTTTACCCGCGAAGGAAATTGAAGCCGTAACCTTTTGCGTCTCAGGCGGGCCTTCGCCCACTACGCCACATAGATCGCCGGAGAGAGGGAGGAGACTTGGCAGATTTTTTATTACAATTAAAGTTCCAAACAAGTATACATACCAGGTAGGTATGCGGTTACCGTAATCTATAGATGCTTGCAATAACAGAGGTATCATATTCATATTCATTTATTGCCTTCATGTACAAATTCAGAGGTCTTAAAATTACATAGAAATAGGTAGGTACATGAACATATTGAGTTCGATATGCTCGCCATGTCAATAGAATAATACATTTGAAAAGAAACATGCAAAATATGAATAATATTAAATTAGGTCAAAAAAACAAAAACTCTCGAGTCAAGAAAACATATAAAGAATAAATATGGTACAATTCGATTAAATTAAACCACTAAGAACTACGAATTAATTAAAACAGATGTCAAATATTCACATAAAATTAAATAAAGCATAATCAGGTCTTAGGATGTCATTTTAAATTGGTCATTATGTCAAAATTTGTCGGTTAAGAATTCGTCAACGGAGTAATAACATTTAGATAGGAGTTTTTAGACTATTATGAAAAGTTGTGTCATTTTGTTAATTTTTAATATTATTTGGAATTTTAGAATATAATTACGACTATACCACGTACTTTACTATTCTCCTGACGGTGAACTGACGGTGTTCCCGTCTCACGACCGTCGAGCGTGGTCGCGGACGGTGCTCATGAGGAAGGACCTTTAAACGGTTAACGAAACGTCAGCAGGAGAATAGTAAAGTACGTGGTATAGTCGTAATTATATTCTAAAATGATACCAAACCACGATAATTTTAATTCTATTTGGAATTTTATTAAATATTTGAATTAGACTAAAGCTTGGACTGTTATGTACCGTTTCTAATCTTGATGGGGTAAAATCAAATGGTCTTTATTTCTTCTAATTATTGTTACTTATTTCTTTGTTTATCCTTAAATACTTTCCTCCTTAAATACAAAAAAATATCTGTATAATATCACTCGCATTACCGATCCTGAGACATAATGGTGCTAAGTCCAATGTACCTGTAATTTTTCCTCGGACTAGCTACCTCTAAGACCTCTACTACTTCAAATAATATTTAATGAGAACCACATTAGGCCATTCCTAATTCTTTTTTTCTTTGCATGCCAATTTATTTAATACAATTACAAGTAATGAAAAGTCCTGTCTGTTTATATCATAAACGCGAAAGTTTGTGAGGGATGTTTGTTACTCTTTCACGCAAAAACTACTGAATGGATTTTGATGAAACTTTACAGTAATATAGCTTATACATCAGAATAACATATAGGCTACTTTTTATTCGGGTATGATATAGATAATATAGATAACGCTTTGAACAAGATCACTTACGAGTACGTCGCAAATGTAAACCTAACAATGACAGAAGGGGATGAAACAAAACACGTCTTAACGAGTAATTAAAGTATTATCTGACGACCTCTGTGGCGCAGTGGACGAAAGCCCGCCTGAGACGCAGAAGGTTGCGGGTTCGATTCCCGCCGCGGGACAAATGTTTGTATGATCTACAAATATTTGCCTCGGGTCTGGGTGTTTTCTATGTATAATATGTATGTATTTACAAACAAAAAGTATATAATTAATATATCAGTCATTTAGTTCCCATAATACAAGCTCTGCTTATATAGTTTGGGGCTAGATGATGCTGTGTGGAAAATGTCCAGCATTATTATTTTCTTTATGCATGATCCTGCCTCTATAATTACCTCTCTCTAGCTCAAGATTTGCTGAAAGAAAACTCTTTTTAGGGTTAAGCTCGTCTTTGTACATGTCATTTAATTCTGCCTTTTTATATGTGTACAAAAAAGAGTATACCTACTATTTTGGAGAACGAAACTATAGTCTTAAAACTCTTATCTACCTGCCTACTAGAACTTATCTAATTATAATAAGATAGGCCGTGCGGGTGCCGTGGTGTTGGAGGGAAATAAACTCACCATGATTATACCTCGTATTAAATTTATTGTAATCTTTCGTGTAGTCATTGACCAGTGAGATCTGGTCGACATGCGGCAGTGAGTTGGGTCCGTAGTCGTAGGGATACTCTGGTTTCTTGGTCACAGCGAAGTCATCTCTCGTTTCGTCAGAGAGGAGAGTGCGGATGTCGTATTGGCCTGCTTCGATCAGCTGACGAATTATTTTCCTGAAAACAGTCAGAGATTCACCGTCAATGTTTGTGTTTATGATAAATTGTCAACATGTTGTACATAGAAAACATCCAATTCCGAGACAAATATTTGTAGATCATACAAAATATTTGTACCTTGGCGAGAATCGAACCCGCAACATACTGCGATAATAAATAGTATTATGTTACAAAAAAGAATAAGCAAAATCAAAAATATTTTAAGAAGATACTTTAGTCAAAAAAAATATGTATATAAGTAGTTTATCAGTCATGTAGTTCCCATAATATAAGCTCTGCTTAGTTTGGGACTAGATGATGATGTGTGAAAAATCTCCAGCATTATTTATTTATTTCTTTAGTTTTAATTATGTAGATATGTTATGACTTTTTAGATATGTGAATGATGTATCATTCGTACTATAAAACAGGAGATTTCTTGTACAGTGCAAGACATGACGCGGAGGGAGAGCGTCGCAATCACTCACCTCGATAAAGGCTCTCGGAAGAAGTCGAAACTTAGTCAGTTGTTGTATCGACCGATACGTGAAAATTCCTAATTAACAACATGAATGTTACTTACTCTGGATAGGGCTCCGGGTGTACGCAGTATGTGAGGCCTGGCTGAGCGCACGCCGGGGCACGTCCACGAGGCGCTGGCTCAAATCCACAATTCTGCCCATACGGGCAATTATAGCCATCACCAACGCTCAACGATGTCCATATTAGCTGGAAATTAAACAAATCATTAGCAGTGCCTCCACTACATTGTTTCCAGGATTAAGATTTTTTGGCGTTGTTTTTTAGACGAATTTATCTTTATCCAGTATCCTACGCCTTATTGCCCATAACAGTATCTTAAAAACAGTTGCGGAGAGATGTAACTCCTAATTGGAGACATTTTGTGATCAATCAGTGAAATCAAAATGATCTTATTGTTTTTTTACTAAAAACTCACAAATCATGGTAAATATTCCATTTTTTAGTATAAATTATGTTCAAAACCATATTATGATAGCCATGATGAATTCATTGATCATTTTTTACGATGGTAGATGAACCATCTACCATCGTAAAATATATCTACCTACCTTTTTCTCTTTTCGCAGAATTTACTAACAAATAGTCTTGAATATTTAATAACAACATTGATTGTATTATTGACCGAAAAAAATAATATTTATAACATAAATTCTGCCTACGGCTGCTCTCGCATGGTACCCAGCTAAAAGGTTTGTGTTTTTTCCAGGGCAATATATGCACACGTACAATACATACATTACAGATATTAGCGTCATAATAACCGTATTTTTTAATTGAGTTCAGGTTTCAGCTTCATCATCATCATTATCAACATCCTGTAGAAGTCCCCTGTTGGACATAGGCCTCCCCTAAAAAGTCCCACCCACCGACTTCCGTCAACCTTCTTTTAGTCTATTACATATGCAAACAAATTTGTGTCTGTAATTTCACCGGCAATGATATCATTACTGCTTGGCGGTAGAAATAGCCATAGTGGTCTTCCCCGGACTAGCCCTTTCTCAGAAGCTCAACTACTCTTAAAATATCATTATTACATAGACTAGAAATTATAGACTATCGAAAGGCAATCTCAATTCAATCAAACTAGAAAAATATAGCTATTTGACGAGCCTAATGACATTCACTTTGTATCTTTATTATTACGGCACGGTATTATAAATTCACGCATTCTATTACCGGTCGATTAGCGAAACCAACTCGTGGGAACCCGACATTCAGGCCTTTAGGAGACATGTTCAATGCCGAATTTTCTTTGATTATTTTTAAATTTTTACGGTCTCTCGTATACTGGAAATAACAAAGATAGAGTACCGTGCGCTGCTTAAGAGTGCCTATTTCTAATGGTTAGAAGTGTTTTGTAGTGTTTAGTTTCTGCATAATTATTGCACACACCCTTACACACGCACATTAAAGATACCTAAACTCAAATGGGATCATTCCCACCACATCCAAAAAAGATTCCCACACACATCCAGCAGCATTTATTAAATTTAAAAAAATATTCTCACTCACATCCACAAACAAGGATGCATGAATGAATGAATGAATGAACGAATGAATGAATGAACGAATGAATGAATGAACGAATGAATGAATAAATGAATGAATGAATGAATGAATTAATTAATGAATAAAATGAATGAATGAAAGCACTTTTTTGTACGCCATAAGAAAATAAAAATAACAAAACTATAAAAAACAAAACTAAAAGTACAATGGGCGGTCTAATCGCTTAGAAGCGATCTCTTCGAGACAACCTTTGGATGGAAAGGATTTAATGAGATTGTAATAATGGCTGGGGGTTTACTAATGTAAAGCATTAGTAATTTAGAAAGTAGTTTTAAATGTTACAAACAAAGGTAATAAATAAAATACATAAAGTACCTAGTTTAAATAAAAATACAATTACATATATACATACAACATAAATAAATACTTCATAAAATTAAATCCATACATCATATAAGTACATAAAAGGCTTCTGGATATTATTTGTATCATGACGACCATGGTTATACCATGGCTCTTAAATGTCATTATAAGTAAGTACATTTGAATTTGAATCATACCTTCTAGATTTAATTATCTTTTATGATTACCAAATTTAATAGAAAAATAACAAGAAATGCGACGCAAATAAATAAAAAAACCGCTAGTTGCTAAGTAGTTACTATTCATAGTTTACTAGTCAAGCTTACAAGCGAAACAGACATTTTTTTTATCCAATCAGGGAGCAACTTAACCGGCTCTCTCTCTCTCTTTTTATTGCATTGAATCAAAAATGCTTTTTATCAGTAAACTCTGCCAGTTAATCTTGATCTATTGTGACGCTAAGTGCCGATTTGCTGTGTGTTATGGTGCAAGACCAAACAGGAGACAAAACTATCAGAAGATTCTCGTGCTGACTCTACCTCAACTTATGCATGGATGTAAGTGGGAACTAATGTATGAACGAAAATATTTTTGAATAATTATTTCCAAAATGCTCCTGGATGTGGTTGGGAACTAATGTATGAAAGTTTTATTTTCCGAGAAGAATGGACTTGGATGTGGTGGGAAGTAACCCACAAATGTACCTAGCAACCTATTATTAATTTTAAAGTTTAATGATTAATACATTATTTTGACTGCATTTAAATCTAAAACAATTTGAAAAGGAAAATTTTTAGGTCCTCTAATGCAGATTTCTCTTAAAAGGGGATCTCAGCACACATTTATTGTTACTTTTCGGAAACACAACATACATTGCGAGTCTGCAGGAAGAAATGATATCAGATTAATGAAACACCCCGAATCACCCGATGCACAAATTTGAATAATGACCTTATCGTGACTAAGCCTAGAATACTGTTTCTCAAAGTGGGCGATAACGCCCCCTTGTGGGCGCTGGAGGCCTTCAGGGCGGCGGTAGAAGGCTCTAGAAGATATTGGGGGCGCTAAAGCGGTCTATAGGGGAAAGCATAGGTTGTTGCAAGCATAGGTTGTTGCATAGCATAGGATGTTTAAACAATTCGGGGCGCTAAGATTTTTTTATTCTCAAAGTGGGCGGTGGGAAAAATAAGTTTGAGAACCTGTGACCTAGTATAAGTAGAAGGTAGAAAGAAGAGTCGATGACATTTTAATGATGGAGCTCTCGCCATGGCACTCTTTGGGGGAGGCCTACCACTTCTACAAACTGTAAATAACGATGAATAGAACAGTATTTTACCACAACTCCGTTTAATGGTAAGCTATTCAATCGTAGGTTTCTTAATTCTTAATGTGTTAGGCGAGTGTTAGATAGGTGTTCGCTTTCGTTTACGTGCTCTGACTCCTGATGTACACGTTCGTTTAAGCCCTACCATTGTTGTTTAGTTCACGTCTTAAAGACTATAATTTTATTGTATTACTTATTGCAATATTATCTTAAGAAATGGAGATTGGATGAAGCATATTACGCAATTGAAAAAACATAAAAACATATTTTAGGGTAGGCAGAAGGAAGTGAATGTCTTGAGGTAATGATAATTGTGTTCAGTCTAGGGACAAACTAAGGATAGTCTCTAGTTGGTAGTAATCTGTATCTATAGATCATTTACAACGGTCTTTAGATAGCTAGCTGTTTCATCTATGTATTTTTTTGCATATACCTACTTGTACATAGTTGTATGAAGGATAGTCGAAGGTTGAACATACTTGACACTATTTTGGGTCTAATTTAGAAAAGGTTTGGTGATAAATCTTTGAGAAAACAATAAGGTAGAACATAATAATTTACATAATAACCATATTAAAAAAAAACTATATTACTGTAAAGTTTCATCAAAATCCGTTCAGTAGTTTTTGCGTGAAAGAGAAACAAACATACATGCTCACAAACTTTCGCGTTTGTAATGGTAGTAGCATTTAATCCTCTACGTAGGCATGAATTAAGTTCGACCTTACTTCGAGTTTAACACGAGAAAAGGTAGTAAAGATCTCAATGTTACATCGAGAGCGAATATCTTTACCGATTCGTAATAAAACGTATGTCATACTCAATTGCGGGTAGATTCATGTCGCAAGTGTGATTTGGGTCAGATGTGACCATGATTCGCTACTGATGCATAGTAAATAGAGCTTCTTGTGAGGTTTCGTACCCAATTAGTATTGCTGTCAGGCTTGCGGTCTATGTATTTTCCGAACCTAGAGACAAGATAGGTTTGTGACAAGATAGGAGACAAGATAGGATAAACGCGAAGGTTTGTGAGGATGGATGTTTGTTACTCTTTCACGCAAAAACTATACTGAACGGATTTTGATGATACTTTACAATAATATAGAACATCAGAATACCACATAGGCTACTTTTTATTCGGGTACCACGTGGGCGAAGCCGTGGACAGAAGCTAGTATTTATATAAAGAGCAATAACGTTTAGTATTAAATTTAAATAGACCACTTGATTCATATTTTTTATTGAAAACGGGATATTTACCATGATTTGTGAGTTTGAATGTTTCGCGATATTTCGGCACAGTTTATCGATATTTAGTAAAAGTTATGTTCAAAACCATGATAGTTTCAAAAGTTATAAAACTTGATTAATGTTATAATTGGCCAACGTATTTTTGAGGAATCGGGTTCAAATCCCGCTGAATCAGAGTTTATGGGACACATTTAAAAGGATTATTTAACATGTAGTTTTTACTTTAAAATTTTAGACGTTTACCATATAATTGTTCAATTGAAAATGTTGTTTAAATTTCAGTATAATCTGTGGTAGTCTTCCAAAATAAGCTCTAATAGCGATATTAGTTTTGATCGATGCAAGGTCTCTTAACAACACTACAATAATCACACTGTCTCAGCACAATGCATGTCACATATCACCTACGATGTGATAAAAGTGACTAATAAGAAGATAACTATGTCAAGAGCGATAATTCGGATCATTCGATTGATGCATTGATTCGGGACATGGTCGTGTGATAGTTCAGAAACAGCATGACACGTTTAAATAATGATTATTAATGTAACGACAATCGGATTAAAACGTCCTCAAAATTAAGAGAAACATCATGAAGAAACCAGCGTAATTAAGAAAGAAAAGGCATCGGTAAGTGACAAGTGGCACAAGTCGAAATAGCAAGCCCATTTTGACTTGTGCCACTTATCTCATTGAATGCTAAATTATGAGCAAAACTGAGAATGTGCCAATTATAATATCTGGGCTACCCTTTATTTTTCAAAATCACGAATTGACTTTAATAAGGCCGTTTTTAACGAATAGAGCATCAAAACAGTGAGTTGGCAACTTTCCACCTGTTATTAGACCAATGCTTTTGATTAACAAAAGTTGAATGCATAATTCTGTAGCTGTTTACTAAATGGCACTTAGTTTCCCATAATTATCTATAAAGTACGATTTGTTAGAGTCACGTAATACCACGTAACTTTGACTTCCGTTTTTTTTGCAAACATCTAGATAACAATTCCCTTGCATCATAACCACCTTCCTGTTATGATCGAAGAGTCTAGTTGTTCAAATAGTCGAGTTGGCTACGTCATTGCTATTATAAAGTTATGGGTTTCGAAGATGTAATGATGGTAGAGTTTAACCCTTTCTAAATCAAGTAATATAATCATATTATAAAAGATGTGTATTCTCTCTAAAAGACAATATTCAAATTAACTTGCATGTACCATACCCTTTGTTAACATACGCTCCAAAATTCTGAACAAGCTGCCAATAAAACACCAGTGGGTTTAACAGAATGCTTCAAATAACATAGTACTTAAATTAAAAATATGGAGCAATTTTTACGACTGCTTATTTGGAAGAATGAACCATTTTATGGACATCAATGTAACTTCGTTACCCCCACTGAAATGAGTAAAAAATATAGGACTGTAAAATATTATTCTGATAATACATAAGTGAAATACATATATATATTAACAGAATCATAAGTAGTTAGACTCACATCAGTGACCGTGAATTCACTGTGATAAATGATTATTATTCATTTATTTCAGATATATGTAGATCCAAAATTAACATCATAAACACTGAAAATAAAATACAAAATAAATTAGATAAAACATCTCGGAAACAGTCGAAAAGGTATCGATCTTTTTATGGATTTCTCAACAGGTTTTTGGCTGAAAATCAGTGTTTTTGATTTTAAGCAAAAAATTTTCACTGAGCCATGGCCTTTTTGTTGTACTGCAACACACACAAACACAAACTTACTGACAATAAAATGTATATTGGTGTGTGTCTGTAGCAACGAATAAATGTTTTATAAATGTTTTATCTATCTATCTACGGATAGTTCGGGTCGCGGTGAACAACGTCCCGTTTCTACAAAACAGAAGCTTCACTTTCAACAAATACTTTTATGCGCTTCTTAAGTTATGAAATGTAACTAATTGTCTTGTATTTGCCGAGCCATTGTGTAGGATGTCGGTTCGAATGTGGTTCAAGGTTAAACGCAGTTAAAATTTACGTAACATGGATGTATTCACAGATTAGATGTTCTACATTTCTTTTCACTTATTTATTTGCTCTCGGAAAATAAAGTTGTAGGACTCGTTTTAAACCACAGATAGCTTTGGCTGCTTCCTTTTTTCTTTCTTTCATCTTTTTACAACATGAATAATCAAAATCACGATAGTTTTTAGAATACAAAAGTTGTAAGATCATTCATTCAAACATTTTAATTTGTTTTGTACGGTATATTCTGGTTTAGTTGTTTCCTCATTTTAAAGAACCAGCTAACCCAAAAATGTGATAAGCATCTTCGTTTTCTGAGCACGAATAATGTAGAAAGCGGTCAGATAAAAAGTGCAATAAACGCAAAATCTCAGTGAAATCTGTGTTATAACATCTATATCGCCTATGAATACTAAACAGGTCCTGGCTACACGCGCAGCATGAACACAAGGAGTTGAATTTTGGGCGTAAATAAAAACGTTATAGCTGTGGCTAGTGAACGCCTGTTACGTATGTAGATAGGTACTAAGCATATAACACTTTAGCGAAACGAATCTTACTAGTTTTCTCTAAAATAAGAAGCATAGTTACCTGTCGCAACTCGACGACAATATTTTCAAGCTCATGGATAAAATCCTTATTGTGCATAACAATACTATTTTTCAGTAAAAATACAAAAAAACGTAAACAACAAAAAAAGGTCTCCATCGTGAATTTCATAAAAACTGCCATAAATCCATATTTATGAAACTGAATTTGTTTTTGAATTTGTGATGGTTTTTTTAAAGTGACCATCCACGTCACTGCTGGGATAAATTCAGTTTCTTAGCGAAGTTCTTTCGTCCAATATTTATTGATAGGCTGCTTAACATACTTCGCTCAATGTTCCTACAAATCTACATATATGTTTTGATGAACTCAGTAGCGCGGCGGGCGAGAAGATGGTCGAATATACATGAAGTACTCGAACGTATCATCTATTTTTTGTGGACTTTTAACCAATGTTGGGTGTTCTAGTAAATAAATTAAATTAAAGAGTTATCTTTCTTTCTGATTACTAGAAAAGGAATTATTCTCAATATGCTGCTACAGCCTTTTTCATATTCCTGTTAATTTTATTATGTTTTTCATATTCCAAAGGTATCATATTGATACAAATAAACGAAACAACTACAATAACATTGATATATGAAGTAGCTGTGTAGGTAATCTACGTTTGCATTTAGTTCAATCTGTGCAACTAAAGTCATGAATATTGTTATTTCGTTATAGAATTCAGTTCCTGCCATGTCAATTTAAATGTTTATTGATTGAGACTGATAATAAATAAAAAATCTATAGCCACGCCCGGACAATCGTGACTAAATTAGAATTATCGATCCTAGGCACAGAAAATGTCTCGAATTAATCAAGGATAATCACGAACAAAAACCACTTCTGAGTAATTGGTTTGTTCAAGCTATGATTTTGACAGTACTGACAAAAAACGAATGGAAAAAATAGTTAGAAGTTTTTGCCCTGCCTAGAGTTACAGAAAAAAAATATAGATAACTCCTTAATAATTGTACTGTACACCTAAAAAAGCGCAATATTATAAAAGGTACACGTATTAAATTCACTTTATCACTAAAGTAATCTCTAATAGGCAACCTTTGGAAGGTAGATATTAAAGTTTAATGAAATTATTTGATCATTACCCAAAAATTTCAAAAGTGTTATTATTTTTAAAACTTTAAATTTTTTACATAAGTTTACATTTTAACGTCGAGAAAATAATAAAATGGCAAAACGCAATAAAAATCCGATAAACATAAAACGTGTTATTTTTTAAACAAAAGCAGGTTTAATAAAATATAGCATATAATTAAGACGCACTATTCATTGATACGTAGGTTTGTATTATTCACGTCGAAATGCACTAATTAGTTGGATTACCGACATTTAAAAAGTGTTGCATAATAATGTGCATACGACTGTACAGCCTCGCTCCGCTTGCATACATTAATTGACAATAGATCGCGACTGTACCTACGCTATGCAACCTACCAGTAGACAGGCGGTATGTGTTCACTTCCGGTATACTTCCTGTCAATGATATACTGGCATTTTTTTATAAATATTTGACCTCACTTATTCGCAAAAAAGAAAGGAAAACTTTACAAGTGAGTAATTTTGACGAATTTTGTAGGTAGTAATTTAAAATTAATGATTTATTTACTTGATTTAAATTAAATTTTTGAATAAAACATGACTGATTGAAGTGTACAAAAATCGGAACTAGGATAGAATAGATAATGTTAAGTCAAGTTTATTTTGCAAGTTTACGTTGAGCGTGTTCATACATTGTTTGAGTAGAATAATTCTACACACTCAAACTCTAATAATACAAACTTTTCCTTTCACGGATATGGGTTGGTTCAAATGTAAAACAGTTTCAGTATTGATTCCTCCTTTCTCAAGAGTTACTTTTCTACTCTGTTTGTTGCGAAGAGGTTGCATTAAAATATAAAGTTTGTTCACATCTGATCCTAACACGCCATGTATTCCATCCGTGTGTTTAAGCCGCTTTCAACAAAGTGAAATTATGCTAGCACGTCCTTCATGGCGTCAACTTTACATTGTTTCAACAAGTATCGTAACAGATCAACAGACCTTAGGAACAAACACATTTGTTTATATTGTAAATATATACCTATATAGGTACTTTATTAGCTTGTATTAGTAAAGGTGCGAGAAAAGCGAGCTACTTCAACATAATTTGGAGAAATAATTCAGAACTATCATGGTCAAATAAGTAGTGGATAAAGCAAGTTGCGTTAATTTCATCATTAACACAATTAGAGGTTATTTTAACTGTGGCTAGTGAAATTTTACAGTTCTTCAAAATTACTCAGCGCAAAATGTGGCTTCATAGAATAAGTAATAAGAGATGGCTCTAACAATAACAAACACTGGCGTACAGTTTTTAAAATCTAGAATAGACCTTTATTTAACCATCATGACTGCATTGAATTACATCAAAATGTTTGATTGATCGAACAACGAGAGGAGTATGTATCCATTGAAAAATAGGTGATATTATCAAATGATTAATCGTTTAACCCGGACTTTTAGCTTCTTGTACATGCTAAGAAAAGTCGCCGGGCCTAGGCAAGAATTTGGTGTCGTTTCTACACACGTGAACAATGCTTCGGCGCTGAACAAGAAAATAATCTGCAAATCTTGTCTGCGCTAGATACAACACACCCTATTTTGTTTCGTAGTTGACATGATTCTGTTTTTCCCAAACAATCGAAAATTTACGATATAAATTTATATATATCGTAAATTTCGCTTAATGATCGATATACTCGATCAATTGTTTCATTTGGTTTCTCATGTGGCATAAGACTTACTAGTTTATACCTTAAAATTTTTGTATTCATGTGTAAACTGTTGGCGCACCTAATAAATAAATAAATGCTCAACACAACGCGCGTCTGTCCGTAAACAATCTTATCGTGTATATGTTCTAGAAAAGTTTTATATCTCAAAGGTGTCGGTGGGCTATATAAGTTTGAGAACCTGTGCTCTAGGGTCAAGGTGGGACGGGAGATTTAATAAAGCTGGACTTTCTAGATATATTACAAAAAAAACTTTAAAAAAGATCTTTGAAGTATAAAGAAAGTAGGTAAGGCATGATAAAGTATGTTTTTTTTTACAAAACTTGATAACTTTCGAAGTGTATTTCCGATTGCAGTAACTTGTGAAGATAAAACAACCTACATTCAATGAGCGACGAATTTCTAAGCAACGGTCAAAAACGTAATGGATGTGTCCACATCCTCTTTGCTATATAAACCTAATCTCAATGAAGTTCAAATGATTTTACGATACAAAGAATTGTTTGTTTATTGCTCGTATTCATTTCCTTATAATTAAGTGACATGACTAGCTAATGACAAAAAAACCAGAAAATAAACTGCCCAAGACGTGTCGAGACACGCTAAGCTAAGGTCCCAGATTTGCATCATATCTTCTAAAATAAAATCATTTCTTGTTAGTAGATTTAGGTTAAGTGTTACATCAAGGTGGTAGATTAAAACTATTTGTATCACTACATTCTGCACTAAGGCTTACAACATTGAGTTAAATAAGGTATCTCAAAGAACACTGAAATTAACATATGTAGGTACCGATGGAAAATAAAATATAAAATGTCTAACTACAGTCACACCAACATTTTTTTGGCCCGTTGCTACTAAAAGCTTCGTTGAGTAATTTGAGTGGCACCCGGACGAAAAAACAGAGAGACAAGCGTAAATGACAAAACTAGGCTTTCGTTTTCAGCATTTCGGTACGGAACCCTAAAACCATAAAATAACTAATTAATTTCCCGTATCAAAGCATAACAAGAGCGATACACATCAGCAAACTTGTCAATGCATGATTAGGTTAGGTTAGCATGTTAATATTCTAATTCTGTCTGTAGATTGTAGAGCCTGCGAATTTAATTACACAATGCTCACTAGGAAATCCGTCTAGTGCCTACGGACAAAAAAGATGTTGAAACTTTTTTTTGCTTTATGATAAATAAACAAAAAATATACCTATCGGCGGGACGATCACACTAATTACCCATGGCTGGTATCATCAGATGGGATGAATCGTATCACGCTAATTTGTAAGCTGGATGAGCCATAGATGGACAATGCGAATGAACAAAATTGGTTTCATATTGGACGTTCCGTTTTTTGGATGGATGGGCCATTAAAATAAGGAACTAGTGTCAAAATTGATTGCCATCTCGATAGCCATGAGTTAGTGTGATTGCCTCGCCGATTTGTTTTAGAAACAGAATATATGAAATGGATAATTTCTTTATTGACTACTAGCTTCTGCCCACGGCTTCGCCCGCGTGGTACCTGGGTAAAAAGTAGCCTATGTGTTATTCTGATGTATAAGCTATATTAATGTAAAGTTTCATCAAAATCCGTTCAGTAGTTTTTGCGTGAAAGAGTAACATACATCCATCGCATTATAATAATAGTAGGACTATACAAAAAACACGTTTTGAATTTGACAGTTCCTGTAATAAGGACAACTGAACAGGGTCGCATTGAAAAACTTGGAGAAAGGTTTCACCGCTCTAAACGCCACCTAATCACTAATATATAATTTCACGTTTTTAGAACAATTTTTGTTAATTTAGCTACAAAAACTTGGAGAAAGGTTTCACCACTCTAGACGGTCTATACACCGCCTAATCACTAAATATATAATTTCACGTTTATGGAACCCTTTTTGTTAATTTAACTAACATCATTGTGTAAAGTAGTGAAATCAAGCTCTTTTTATTTTTAATTAATGAGGACAACGGAAAGTAAAACGAGTTGACGAAGAAGCCAACTAATACCCACCTGTACTAAAATTAGGCAAAAATCATTAGTTATGCACGTCTGCAGATATGCAGACGTGCATAACTATGTTATACCCATTTATTTATATATTATCAAACAAAGAACCCAAAAATGCAAAAAAAAAATGTTTTAGGTTAAAACATTTAACAACTTACTTTTTCTGGAAAACTAAAAATAAATTTCGACTTTTTTAGTCCAGAACTTATTTTTATAAAAGTCGTAAATTATATTAACATCACTTTTCGATAATTCTCAATTTCCAACTTGCCAAAGTAGCCCTGAACAAAATACTCAGCCTGTATACAGATAAATGCCTGTAAAACGACTAGACCGATTTGTATGACACTTGGAATACTTAGAGTTTGCGACCTAGAATAGTACAAAAGTTATTATCTAGTAACACGCAAGCGAAGCCGCGGGCGTACCTAGTAAAATATGATACCTAAAGGTATTTATTTATTTATTCATGAGGCTTTGTTGCAGAAGGTGTTTTGCCAATCGCGACAATATTCTTGGTACTAGACTATTTGTCAATAAATCAGCAATTAATAAGTCATAATATGCGCCTACGCAGACAGCGCGAGCTTACCAAAAGTTATATTGCTATATATAACTATATAGGTATAAAGTTCTTAGCAGTATTTTATTGCTGTTTTAGTACTTGATAATGAACGAAGAAAATGTCTATGTTGACGAAGTATTTGATAAGTTTTCACATTTTCGGAGGTCATGTTTTATCGAATATTTGCGAAAGCTTAATAAACTTATTTCTTTTATATTAGTAGGCTAAGTATAATAATATTGTTTGTACTGTTTTTTTATATTTAAAATCCTACTATCCTATCCTACTAATATTATAAACGCGAAAGTTTGTGAGGATGGATGTTTGTTACTTTTTCACGCAAAAACTACTGAACGGATTTTAATGAAACTTTACAGTAATATAGCTTATACATCAGAATAACACATAGACTACTTTTTATCCAGGTACCATGCGGGCGAAGCCATGGGCAGAAGCTAGTAAAACATAAATATATAAACACCCAACAGACACATCCTGACCCGACACTAGGATTCCCTGTGTCGAAGGTATCAGGAACTACGAGTAATGTAGTACCACAAAACCCAGGCCTGGAACAATGGAAGTAATAAATGTAACCGCATCTCTTGCGTCCCAGCCGCCCGCCGAGCTACCGAATTCTCCACCGTTTTTTGATCTGTATTATTCTTATTTTTTTCTTGATTTAGGCAGCTTTTGCCATTTTTTAATCCTTTCCTCATAATTTATTGGGATTAAAAAACCGTTTTACAACCACTGAATAATGAAAAGATTTAACTTATGACAATCATAATATAAGCTGTTTGATCTAAGTAAGTAATAGTAATAATTTTAAAATATCACGTTAAATTATAATTATGTATCACTGATTGAATATCCGAGTTTACCGAACTTTAAACGGAGGTTTGACCATGAGCTCTTACTCTTTACGAGCTCAAGTTTTTTTTTCCAGTTAGTGACATCGTGTCAAATGGAATTTGTCTCTAAATACGACCGTGACCTTGAGCAACTTTCTCCACACAACTCCTAGGCCACACGCTACGTTATGCAATGGACCAAGGTTGCGGATGACACCGTTGCAAGACTGTCTCATCTCAAGCATGCTCGAGACACTTCAGTCGGTATTCTGAGTAAATATAGTTTTCGTCTAAAAAATCCGATCCGGCTAGAAGGACCAAAATAAAATGTAGCTATAATCCTTAAATTACACTGTTAATTAAGGTTCGCTTAGGGACTCCGAACCCAAATGTTGTGATGGTAACAAGCACATATTGTTTAGAACTCAAGGTTGCCAGTACCCTATTTCTTAAAACATAACTTATTATGTTTTAACCTTTAAGGTTCCTGTGCATTGTTGATCCGAATATTTATTGAAAAAACCACGGCCTTGCAATTTAGAACCACAACACGACTATCAAGATGACCGCATGAGAGTGTCCGTTGAGGACTTTTAAACATCGCAGACGCATTGCAAAATATTGATGAACGTTTTTCTCAATAGATATATATTTTACATACTTATCAAATTGTGCCTGATAATTTATTATTATTCAGTTCTGCAGACTGATTAATTAGATTATTAGTAGGAAATATACAGAAAATGGCGCCAAGATTTTAACATCAGAAATGCATTCTTCTTTCTGTCAATTAATCGATTGTGTAATTATAGTTAGAACTGATGAAAGTGAGTTGGAGGACTGTCTGAAGCAGGTAAGCAAAATAAAACAAAAAACTCTCGATTTTTAAACTTTGAATATTTTTTTTTATTAAAAACTGAAGCAGGTTATTGGTTGCCAGGAGCTTTGACACACTATACTTTGAAGGTTATTTAATAACGAGTAGACACGTAATTACGCAAATTTTGTATTTTAATTTCAAAGTTTGAGTTTTCTCCAGCTAACTTTCATTTCTATGACCAGCCGGTAACTTTGAAACAAAGTCCTGACCTAACAGAAGGATGCTCTGTGCTGTGTCTGATATTATAATATTATACGTCATAGGTATCAGAAGCTATGAGTACCCTAGTACTACAACACCTAGAACCGGAGCACTTTGAAATCGCAGTAAAACGGCTACATACTTTTGGAGCGAGCAGGTATGGCAGACTGCGTCGTTTGATTCGTGGTGTCTATAAGAGAACCTTTCTTGCGCAGCGATTTCCGATTCTGCAAAGTACACGTCAGCCCATTGCTTTTTCCAACTTACTCACTTCGTAAAATACCTATTATTCTACTTAGTGGGTACAACAATTATAAACGTGAAAGTTTGTGATGGATGTTTGTTACTCACGCAAAAACTACTGAACGTCAGAATAACACTCAGGCTACTTTTTATCCGGGTACCGCGCGGGCGATGTCGTGGTCAGAAGCTAGTATTATTATAAACGCGAAAGTTTGTAAGGATGGATGTTTGTTACTCTTTCACACAAAAACTACGGAATAGATTTTGATGAAACTTTACAGTAGCATAGCTTATACATCAGAATAACACATAGACTTCATAGGGCGAAGCCGTGGGCACAAGCTAGTGTTATCTAATTTCATATTCGCTAGCCTACGTAACCACTGAGCGTCTTCTAAGTGACATGACAGACAAGTAATTTAACCATAATGCCAACTTAAACATAGTAAATGGGTTTAAGAAAGACTTACCTACGCCTAATATTCTAACAGTAAATTGCTTGAAAATTAAATATGAGTTATTACAAAATTTCCGATGCAACATCGACTCATTGAATTGCGAAAATACATACATATTTGTACAAAATGTTGTTTTAATAACATTGCATAAATCTCTTAAAACTTTCGTTACAGATTAGAGTGACCTCGAGACAAAATGCAAACGTGAATTTTGGTTAGTTTTGGGCCATAATGTAAATTGTTTTTGATTAGGGTCAAATATAATAAAGTTAAGTTTAGTAACGTAGTAACCTTTTATAAAAATTAAAGAGCCTGTGATCAATAGAATAATAATTATTTAGGGTAACTGAGAAAATCTTTTTGAAATTAAATAAAACACATTTATTTGGCACAACATAAAAAATAAACAAATAAAGAAGCAATTACTAATTTCGTTCATCGTGTGACCGGCTCTGTCTTAGTACTCTTTAGGTCAGTGACATGAGCTGATGTCTCATATCACCAAACATGAAAAAGAGCAATTGTTACCGATAGATAGATAGAAAATGCTTTATTGCACAAGATAAAACAAGAACATAGACTTAATGCTGATTAGCATTTTCTTTCAGCTAACCTTTGGTTCGGTAGTGCATTTGAAGGACATTACCAAAATAACATAAAATTCTATTAAATTAAATAACCGACATTTTTTTTATATATATATTGCCTTAAGTTATGACCATAATCACCAACATCAGGTAATATAATTAAGAAGGTACTTTTAAACATAAAAAACAAGTTATATCTACCTAAACAGATAATTGTCATGATAAAATTCAGGCAAAATGCTGGCAGACTAAGGCGCCTGCACAGCACTGATTTCAGTGTACCCCTATGAACTGAAAAATAGTTTTTTTTGGCTTATTTTATATATCCTATTTTGCATTACAAGTTCCCTAATGAAATACCAAAGCTGACTCACTTGCAGGCAAGAATATATGACCTCCGATAATACAATGTGAAATGCTACTTGAGCTCTGGAATTTCCGTTCGTACCATAACAAATGTTTCACTTGCTTCATGCTTTTCTAAGAACGGTAACTTTGCAATGAAGTAACCTTTCAAACAATAGCGTTTTAAGAGGTCAAATGGCAAGACACAAGGGCGCGTCGCGAAATTCGCGCACGACTCACAGGGCGAAGGATATATGTAGTTTTAGTTTTTACATAAATATTTTGTTAATCATGACATGACATTGTGAATTGACATGACATTGGGAGAATGTAATTCTTCCCTCCTCATAACGTGCTCATACCACACTAATCTATCATCATCATCATCATCAGCCTATATTAGTCCACTGCTGGACATAGGCCTCCCCTAATGAGCGCCATAGCACCCTGTCTTCAGCTTGCCGCATCCAGCATCTGCCTGCAGTCTTTCGCAGATCGTCATCCCACCTGGCTGGAGGGCGTCCTACACTACGTTTGCCGAGCCACGGTCTCCACTCAAGAACACGTTTACCCCAGCGGTTATCGGTTCTTTGCGAGATATGACCGGCCCACTGCCACTTCAGCTTGCTAATTCGTTGAGCTATGTCGATAACTTTGGTTTTCTGACGGATGTATTCGTTACGAATCCTATCCTTCAGAGACACACTAATCTATTACTTCTCAATTATTTCGTCACTGGCGTTACATTTAAGACTACCCCGGATATACTCAATAATACATATATAAGCTTCTTTTTATAGGGGCAAGCCAAGCAAGAACAAGATCTTTCTATGCTTTTGACGTCTGTGCTACTGAGAAACAGTCAAGGTCGCAATAACATCTAATATGTAGCTTATTTTAATAATAACGTCCGTTTTGATGTGATATTAACATCTTAACGACTAGACTGTAACACGATATTTCTAATACTTAAATCTATAAAATTATTGCTCGATGCACTGACTGACTGATAATCAACATATAGCCTAAACTGTCTTCGAGAACTGTAGAGGTAGAGGGTATATATCAGTTTTCGGGAGGCGCAACTAAACATAATACAATATTTTCTAAAATTAATAGATGGTGTAGCGAAAAGATGAAGTTTAATATTGAGCTTTTAGGGTGCATATTTATTTTACTTGTATTAATTCGTATAAACAAACGGTTTACAACACAAATAATTCTGATTCTGATAGTTTAAACTAAAAATTATTTTACAGATTAAACTACTACATAAAACACAAAAAAACAGGATGGTACTTCTAACACTAAGTTATAAATAAATATTATAGTTATAAATAAAAAAAGGTGTAAAAACAGGCGACAGAAGTCGCGGATAAGAAACTAGTAAAGGCCCACTAGTTTCTTAAGTATTGAATTCTTTAAGATTAAGAACCACAAACATGTTTCATATCACATAACATCGCTAAGCTTGTAATTATATGGTAATAGAGCCTTTCAAATTCTGTTCTTTGAAAAAAATATTGTCTATCAGTTCTTAGATACCTATTGACAAACAACTTAACCGGAGATTGAGGCAACTCTTACAAAATTCGTCCTAACCTAATAACCAACCCAAATAAAGTTCAACGACATTCAAGAAGACATTGTGGATATCCTTCGATACAATAAACTGAATAAAAAAGTGATCCATAAATAAGATTAGGACATTTTAAATACAATGCATACATTGCGTGGTCGAAAAGAGAATAAGGAAAAACGCAACATTATCCAACGTAATGTGTTCGCTCCAATATAGAATGTAGCTTGCGCGAATACATTGCGTGTTTATAATCTGAACAAAGTTCAAATGTTCGATCTTCTACGGTAACGAACCGTGAGGCACGCGACGTTTTGCTGCGTGGGTGGTTTACGCGCAAGCACAAAGAATGCTCGATAATTACATTGGTCTAGCAAGAATATACACAATAATGTAATGACGACCTCTGTGGCGCAGTGGGCGAAGGCCCGCCTGAGACGCGGATGGTTGAGTGTTCGATTCCCACCACGGGAGAAATGTTTGTAAGATTTACAAATATTTGTCTCGGGTCTGGGTGTTTTTATGTATAGTATGTATGTATTTACGAAAAAAATATATATATAAGTAGTTTATCAGTCATGTAGTTCCCATAATACAAGTTCTGCTTAGTTTGGGGCTAGATGGTGCTGTGTGAAAAATGTCCAGCAATATATATATATATATATATATATATATATATATATATATATATATATAATGTACTTAAAAAAGCTATATTATATTACAACGCATGATTATCACGAGCCCAAACAGGCTTCATAATTATAAAGCCATTATATCCACCATATCTACGAGTAGTTGAGCCGTCCACCTTCCTTCTTCATAATCAAATCAGGTTGCCATAAATTTGCATCACTGTCAGAACCTGACAGGTCCATAGGTGTGCAACATTTCAGAAACGCAAAATCATGAGCATTGCGTGAACAATAGGTATTTCTTTCAATAATATTTATTAACATGTCCGCCGCGGGGCAAATGTTTGTATGATCTACAAATATTCGTCTCGGGTCTGGGTGTTTTCTATGTATAATATGTATGTTATAATACGAATATTTGTAGATCATACAAACATTTGCCCCGCGGCAAATGTTTGTATGATCTACAAATATTCGTCTCGGGTCTGGGTGTTTTCTATGTATAATATGTATGTTTTTACAGAAAAAAATATTTATAAGTAGTATAATTCAGTCACGTAGTTCCCATAACACAAGCTTTGCTTACTTTGGGGCTAGATGATGATGTGTGAAAAATGTCCAGCATTATTTATTTATTTAAAATGGACCTTCAGAGTCGACACTGGCTGTAACTGTATATTACCCCCTTTCATATAAAAGGGCTTTTAGAGGAGAACAATTTTGCAGCGTAAGATAAGATAAGATAGGATAATAAATATGGTATTTTTTTATTAAACAAACAAAGGTTACAAAGTGATTGATAAAATGGTAGAAGTCACAATTTGTCGTTACCTATATTGGTTTTGCTATAAAAGGGTAGGTAAGTTCATAAAATCATCTTATTTTCATCCCTATTAGGTCCGAAACAAGGAAAAGCTTGACTTATCTTGACTTATCTTACTATCTTGTGTTTGTTTCGGATCTGAGTTGATCCGGATCGAATATTAAGTCAACGAAAAAACGGTCAAGTGAATTGGTTTCTTACGAAAGCTTGCTTTTACTGTAAGAGTTCTTTTTCATCGGCCACTTTTATCCGGGTTCCACACGGTCGAAACCGTGGGCAGTAGCTAGTTACAGCTAGTACACACAATTGGCAAGTTAGTCATGTTCATGGTCCGTTCCTCATCCATTCGTTCCACACCCCCGCTGAGCAAGTGAAGGACAAAAGAAGCAATATTAAATGTCAAATGTTTTTTTGAAGAATATCCTACTATGTATATCCTATCCTATACTATCCTACTAATATTATAAACGCGAAAGCTTGTGAGGATGGATGTTTGTTACTCTTTCAAGCAAAAACTACTAAACGGATTTTGATGAAACTTTACAGTAATATAGCTGATACATCAGAATAATAGATAGGCTACTTTTTAACCAGGTACCACGCTGGCGAAGCCGTGGGCAGAAGCTAGTATTATATATCGCTAGATCCTTGATATTAATACATTTCAACGTAGAGAGCATCTAGCTAAATCGTTTTCTTTTCTGGATTAATAATAGTCTGATAGATACGTTACCTAGTTAACAAAAGGTAGGTTTTAGGTAGGTTTTTTTATATTTTTATTTAGTTACTCGTATTTTTCACAAGCCCGTCTGCCCAATGTTAAGACAAATTTTCATTGGCATTCTGCTAATCTCAGTTCTTGCTAGAGCTTATTGTTTTACTAGAGACCAAGCATCTGCGTCGCTTTCATATTTAAAAAATTCTAAGAGCTTTTTTCTGGAAGTAAGTTATTATCAAAGTATAACTTACCAACAAGATTGTCCGTAGATGCAAACTGAGCCGTTTCATCTTCGTAGCCATTTTGTTATTAAATTCTCCGTATTCTCCGTTGTCTGATCTGTAAAAAAACATTTCTAAATAAATTTTGAATTTATTAAACATCAGCGCGTTTTTTCCGTATTAACTTTATCTTCCTACTACACACTGTAGGGTTGAATTTTGTAAAACATACAAACATATATAAATACAAATGCCGTATTGTCCGAACCAATAACCACTAATGAAGAGAGGTTTTCGAAGGTTTCCACGAACCAGACAACGAAATCTGGGAAGGCCCACACCGCTGTGGTGTGTGGGTAACCCAAAATTTCTCGTCATAGCATTATTTAGGGGAACGCCTCGTGGATTTCTACAGCTTTTTGATGACCATGATGGTCGCAAAGATGTGTAACATAACAATGTTAACAGTGACAAAACAGTTATAAGGGCACCAGATGGTCTAGACAAATACCTCATGCTTAGTTTTCCTTTCACGCTAACGCAAATTTGTCAATGAAAAACTTGACAGTAGTCACCTGACATTACAACAGCTAACGTCATTCCCATACAATTCAATCTTTCCGTAGGCGTTAACACCATCAGAAAGTGCAGGAGTCTGAACAAATACCTCACGCTTAGTTTTCCTTTCACGCTAACGCAAATTTGTCAATAAAAAACTTGACAGTAGTCACCTGACATTAACAGCTAACGTCATTCCCATACAATTCAATCTTTCCGCAGGCGTCAACGCCAACAGAAAGTGGTATTTGTCTAGACCCCAGTTTGGCAACGCTATTATTTTATGGAGCGCACGTAATGCTGCGTAATGGAACAACTTTTATATTGCTAGTTTTTTTTGTGTATTTATTGTTGTAAGTGATAGAGACCGCCTTCGGGCAAAACCTTGATGGATATATTTGTCTTCAGTAAGCTAAACAGCTATGTGGGACTATTCGTAATACCCGGAAATAAATCAATTCTCACAAAATAATTACATCCAACAATAATTACAAATGATTTTCTATTTTATGTTCTAATTTTAATTGTATGTTTGATGAAATTATCAATATTATTTTTTTAATCTACGAACAATATTTTTGTATATTTTTACTTTTTTATTTTTAGTGTTTTAGTATTCTTCATCTTTGTATTTAATGTCTTAGTTTAACAAGTTACTAATCTATAACCAATTGTATTTTATTTAAAAAAAATAACCGTCGTTGTCTCTCCCTAGATAAATTAAAGGTGCATTTAAGATTTCGTTATGTTATTAAAAGGACAAGGTTCCATAATTAATTCAATGCACGTATGTATGAAACTATTTAAATGCAACCTTTCCATCATTTGTTGCATTTTTTGTGAATATAATTGCAAAGGTCTCGGTCGGTGACTTGACCGGAATGGACCCTGACACGATGAGCAATGTGAGCTTTCTTGTCTCTTCCTGCATTTCCGTAAAAATATTATTTACGGTTCAAACGAACAAGGTTACGACTAAAATGACAAGGGCTAAAGTCAAGTCAAAGTCAAAGTCAAAATTCATTTATTCAATAAAATCACAAGGACCACTTTGAAACGTCGGTTTTTATCCACTGTCTATTCCTCCGCGACCAAGCCAGGAAAGAAAGAAAACAAGGCTGGTTATTCTTTTTAATGATCCTTTTACAAAACAAAAGGTTCGAGTTGGAGCATTTTCAGTCACAAGAGTTTTTGTCATCTAAATAATCAAACATTTTATGGTATGCTTTTTTAGAAAGTTTTTGTTGAATTACGTTTTTAAAATTGTTCATTGATAATTTATATACGAGTATCTTGGGAGTTTGTTAAAAAAGCGTACACCGTGCCCTTTAAACGATTTACTAACTTTATGGAGTCTACAAGTGGCAACAGCGAGTTTATCTTTATTTCTAGTACTAACATTGTATTGTTAACTGTATTGTATTGTATGAATTTATTCATTCATAGACATAATTAAAATGTACTTAGATATAACAAAATACAAAGAATACTGCGTAGGGATGCGTCTACACACGGCTTCGGACGCATAGTAGCCTGCTTTGTTGTAGTTTACGTGCCTATTTTGACGGCCTCTATGGTGCAGTGGGCGTAGGTCCGCCTGAGACACAGAAGGTAGTGGGTTCGATTCCCGCTGCGGAACAAATGATTGTATGATCTGCAAATATTTGTCCCGGGTCTCAGTGTTTTCTATATATAATATGCATGTATTTACAAAAAAAAATATTAATAGTATATCAGTACTCATGTTGTTCCCATAAAACAAGCTCTTCTTACTTTGATTGACGACCTCTGTGGCGCAGTGGGCGAAGGCCCGCCTGAGACGCAGAAGGTTGCGGGTTCAATTCCCGCCACGGGACAAATGTGTGTATCTGCAAATATTTGTCTCGGGTCTGGGTGTTTTCTATGTATAATATGTATGTATTTACAAAAAAAATGTATATAAGTAGTATATCAGTCATGTACATAGTTCCCATAATACAAGCTCATGTACATAGTTCCCTTAGTTTGGGGCTAGATGATGCTGTGTGAAAATGTCCAGAATTATTTATTTATTTATTTTGATGCTAGATCATGCCGTGTCAAAATGACCAGAATTATTATTATTATTCCAAGTTTCACTCAAATTGATTTATTAGCAACAAACATCTATGGATACTTTCGCATTTATAACATATGTAGGAAGTACGATAGGATAGATTTTCTGCGCAGTCATCTTGGAATCGGCATTTTAAGAACACCACAAAATGTCTCATTCGAAAAAAACCCTGAAATCTTCTCTCGGCATTCTCATGATTTGAGGACGAGAAACAACTGCCGCGGAATGACATGATAAAGACAGCAGACGTTTCTATGTTTTATGAATAGGACCAAAGTTTTATTTAAAACATTGGGTCCAAGTCAAGGCATTGCAAATTTCCACATACCCGGTATAATGAGTAAACTTGGTTACAAAACAGTGGTTCTTCGAGGGACCCACTTCTAACAATAGATCTATTCCCACAGTGGTTAATGGGCCATATATTTGTATGCCAGAGGCAAAAGTTTGGTATCGAGAGTTTATAAGCACCTTAGCTTCAACTGTGTTAATTTACAGGTATCCCTTACTTTTCGTATAAACTCTACTGTGTTTGACATAATAATTTGGTATTACCACCAAAAGTAAAGAAGACCTGTAAATCTGGTAAGTACTTAAATTTGCAGGCATGTGAAACTTTTAGGATAAGCAGCAGTAAAATCCCCCTTATTTTTGTAAAAGACTTCTGACTATTTTTAAACCTTCCCCGGTTTAAAAAAGTATACGATATTGTTATGAAATGACAAGAAAATTTTTGTCATGTTTTTATTGCTTTGAATTATCGTATTTTGATGTTGACATTAATAAAACTGTAATGTCAAGTATTTTCCTTATGAATGGCAGTGACATTTTACCGGTTTCATGTGCCGGTAGAATAGCCTTGGCCATTCATTTTTGACCAGGGAGGAAAGTTTTCAAAAGCTGTCGGCCATTTTTTACACATTTTTTTGATGCCCGTAATTTTTTTTTTATCAGAGGCAGTTATATCAAAGGCTAAATAGATTTGGAACGTTATTTTATTTTCTTGGCATTGCCAGTCATTACTCCGACTTCAAATCTGAAGGTCGTAGGTCCGAGCCCGGCCGTGCCCAATGTATCAATGTATTAGATCAGAGGATGTCCATGTTTTGATGTTTTTTTTTCTTGTGCTTGTGAACTCATGAGTAATATTTTCATGGTCCTATTAATAAACCAAATCACTAGTCTTTTTAAGGGTATTCTTTTTGAATTATCGATCGAATGATCATATCGGATCATTGTTTCCTATCTCACTCTACGATGTCAAATGATAGGTAAAGGTTACGTTACCTAACCTTTTAAGATTTATTAACGTTTTATGTAACTTTCTATTACGGGTTTAATTAGATGATTTCTCGGATGAAACTATGATAACGCTGATTAGAATTGATTGATTGAAATTTATAATCATATTCATATTTATTGCTCTCATATACAAAGTTTTAATACCTATAGGTGTTAAAATCATACATAGGAGGGTAGGTATACATGAAACCCGTTAGGGCGCTGCAACTTTGAGTACGATCATGTAGGTTGCAAAGTGACTCTTTTCTAAGATGAAAAGACTTTCTTAAACTTGAATAAAAACTTTAGAGATCTTATAAAATCTGTTCAAAAATTATATACAACAGTTACGTCATATACTCAAATGACTGTATAATAATAAAAAAGTGTTTAGGTACGTCAAATAATTGTATCATAAAAACACATTTGCAAATAAATTAGGTAGTCAGTTATTAACAATAGTTCAGGATAGTTTTATTTGTCTGATATATGTTTATAAGTTTTACTACTTGAGGTCAAAGAGAGCATATCATAAAAAATATTAAGGCTCTGTGTTCAGCTGTATAGGATTTATACAAACGAATACATTAATGTGTAAGTTATTTTATACTAGCTTCTGCCCACGGCTTCGCCCGCGCGGTAACCGGATAAAAAGTGGCCTATGTTTTATTCTGATGTATAAGCTATATTACTGTAAAGTTTCATCAACATCCATTCAGTAGTTTTTGCGTGAAAGAGTAACAAACATCCATTCTCACAAACTTTCGCGTTTATAATATTAGTAGGATAATATAAGTAGAAAAGTATTAAGCATTCCATGAACTTTATTCTCCTCTATCAACCTTCAAAGTGCTGACACTTTTTTCTATTCCATGTCATCTTTCACACAGGTACAGTTCATGCATTTTATGAAAACGCGACACACCACAACATTATCAATTATTTTTACCGCATCAGCAACATTAATAACTTCTATATATTGGAAAAGAAATATTTGTATCTCTTTGTATTGCTTTGGCAATCCCAAAAAATGGATATGACTTAATATGGATGAAATGAAAAAACGAAGTTTCTCCTTTTCAAATTTTAGAAGTTTTGGGTGGGTATTTTAAAGACTCAAGATAATTGTCATTTTTGTATTGCGGCGCGTTTTTTTAGAACCTGCGTGATAGATGAAGGAAGAAGTACTGAAATTACTTGATAGGGAAAAGTGGAAGAAAACATGTTGTGCTGACCCTACGTAATCTGAGGCAAGAGTAAGAAGATGAGTATGATAAGTAGGTACATGTATGTATCTATACATAATAATACGGAATGACCAACAAAAGGGGCTTGCACGTAGCGAGCGCGTTGAAGTCTTTTCCATCGCGCAGCACGCATCTACTCCTAGAAATTAACATGTTTAGGCATTGAGACATAAATTGTTTAAGATATATTTGTAATGTTTTTTTCAGTATCAGTAACTATCTCTTTAAGACTAAAGCTCTCTTTATGATCACAGAACAACAATACTCATGGATCTGATAACTGACCCAACGGAGAATTACCAAAAAAGTACCGGTGATACGACGAAATCCAACTAAACTTGTTAGTTACCTATTTATTTTTGATTTTTCTATACATATTTCCTTTAAAATTGAGAAATGTTTAAACTATGAAATTTCGCAGACACGGATGTCAAAAACAATTTAATAACCGTGTGAATTTTGGCAAAGACGTTAATACCTGAAAGGTAAAAACCTTAAATATTCTAGTTAATTACCGTATTTAATTTTATAATTAGTGCTTATACAAATATAATAAGATTAAAAAAAATATTGAAATGTTAAATGTAAATTTCTGACGTAACAACAAAAACAGCCGCATTTAATATTTTAAGATAGTTTTTCTTTAGCAAAGGTACCGAGTTTATTTAAAAGATTAATGTAGGTAGGTTGGTATGTACCTATTCTACGATTACTTACTAGATGAAAACTATAAGGATAGGTACACTGCCATCTAAGCTTGTTTTCTTTTTGAAATCTCGGCCTTCGAACTCTTAACGCAATTTATTTGCAGACTAAAAACATCGATAAATGTAGATTATAATAAACTAGCTTCTGCCCACGGCTTCGCCCGCGTAGTACTCGGATAAAAAGAAGCTTACCTAATTATGAGTTATTCTGATGTATAAGCTATATTACTGTGAAGTTTCATCAAAATCCGTTCAGTGGTTTTTGCGTGAAAGTGTAACAAACATCCATCCTCACAAACTTTCGCGTTTATAATATTAGTAGGATTAGAAGGTAATTATATCTCGACTCCAAACAGAAATGTGACAAGTATGTGGAAATTGTAAATTGTTATCGGCAAAACTTATGAACGCACAGCGCTCAAGCCACCAAAATAGCTTAGGGGCGAACAAAATTAACATAAAATATTAATAACCCACCTTATCCAAACACTAGCCAATAAAACTTTTGAAATCGAACAAATTCAAAATTGGAACACCTCGTAAATGTCAAGCACGGATCTCACAAAGTCAAACTTTCGTAGTTTGCGAACTCGCATAGCTGCCTCATGCGTAGACTGGTAACGCGTGGTCGACGTACATTCGGCACGAACGCGCATAGAGCACTGAAATCAGCTGGCCGGTCGCCGCGTCGCCGGCCCAAAACGTGTGCTAATCACGCCAACACACCTCGTATAGAGGAATTCTATAGAGATGATGTAATGAATAAAGTAATATTTATAAACACCCAACAGACACACATATCCCTGACTCCACTAGGATTCCCTGTGCCGTAGGTATCAGATACTACGAGTACCATGGTACCACAACACCCAGACCCAGAACAAAAAGATGGGAATCGAACCAGCACCTCTAGTATCTCAGCCGGCTATTCGCCCGTCGCAGGACCGAGGTCCGCAAATAATAACTACGTTATTATTTGAATTGATATAATTTATAGTTATTATTTCAATACGTTTTAATTCGTCCAGCCCGGTGGAAAGTCTGGGGCAACAAACGGAAAAACCCTAATATGAAAGAAAAGTTTGGTACGGTTTTATTGATAACCATCCGAAGGTATTGTATGAAGTTGTTTATACAAATGGTTTCGGATGTCTATCTGTGCCACATTTTTATCCAAAAACAAATATCATATAAACTAACAAGTTCAAGGCTGTAATCTTCAAAGTGGACATCCCCAGATCTACTAACTTACTACCGTCACCGCGACTGTTTGGCCGGGCCTTTAAAACGTAGGTAGGTGATGTCTAAATACTTAAGTACATACAAATAAAATACATGGCTTTCATTGGCTATAAAATGACATACTTAAACAACACTTGACACAGTCAAACTACTCTCGTCCCATAATTATGCACCTGACATAACTCCTACCTACTTAAATTTACAAGGCAAGGAAAGCAATACTCGCAGACAATATTATTGCTCATCCTCTTCCATCTCTCTTTCACAACTTTCAAATATCAGCTCGAAGAAAGGGATAGAGAGAGTTTTAGGATAGTTGACATGTTTCGGTAATCATCGCACATTTGATCAAACTTAGATTCGATTATCGAAAAAGTCCGAGAACCTTTGGTGAATTAAATTGTGTAATTTTGAAAATGGGATTTTGGTGAAAGGTAATAAACTGGATTTATGTAACTTTTGAAAGGGATTCGTTAAGGAATGGTGAATGGAAACTACCTACTGCACATGGCTTCATCAATGTCACACATGATTTTCGCAGTGCAATCGTTTAGGTACCTATTTGCTCGATTCAGAGTTTGAAGGCTTACGATCTGAAAATGCATGCAATTAACTATATATAATGTTAAGACAGATCGATACGAATTCGAGAGAAAGAAGATTCAACACCACCTGGTAAAATAGAATAATAAAATTACATACGGTCGATTGCATACTGTAAAAAGGTTCTTACATGTTTTCTTAGTCTGTAGTTGCTAACATAATAACAAACATGAAATGGAAAGGAAAATTAAAAACTAAAAGAATATTATTATTATTTTAGTTTTAATTAACACATTTATTTTTGTATTTTTAATACATCCATCTACTTAGGCAGTTCAATATCGCGCCAAAAAGGTAATGCTAGGCTCAGCATAATTCTAGTTGGGCTACGTACTTAGCGCCGGTATTCTGTTAATATTTATGAGTGCAGTGACACTTTGTAGACTTATGCAGGTTTCAATATATGTAGGACATACTACCTACATATATTGAAACTTGCGTAATTATTTAAGTTGACAAGTAAAGTGCTCATAGACCACTTAGCCCAGTCAGTTATTATATGGAACCTTTGACATAGCTTTTACGTTAGACGACGCAACTGAATAACGCATGAACATTGAGATGTGTGATTTTACACAACTATTTCTTGTTTTTATGATACCTCAGATACCTGGGACTAGAGACGGGTATTTAGCAGGCTACGTTAGCTAGATATAAGCTGATCCAAGTTTTTCCACGTCACTCTATTTTGAGCTTTTTCCGTCCAGCGTTGTCAATTTCGACTTGTCAATTTTACTTGGTCAATTTCGTCGGCCCAGCGTTCTTGCGGTCGTCTGCTGGCTCTCTTTCCTCTATATAGTTAGAATATAGCTATATTTATTTGCCAAAAATTAGCCGTGTTGGCTTCGGGGCAGTACCCGGACTTCCGATCTGGAGGCCGTGTATTCGAACCCGGTCGAAACACATGCATCAATGCGTTTCGAAAACTTTATGTGCAGAGTTTTCGTCTTTTGTCTTCGCAATCCTAATGCCACTAGAAGCGTCTCTGGCAATGTAGAGAAAGCTGACTCAGGATTATCCTTCTAATCTACATTCAACTTTTGTGTTCAAATTGCTCTAGATTTCTTTTTTAAAATTATTCTGTAGAATAAGGCTTTCCCTTTTATTCGGTTTGCAGTCGCGACGCAGCGTGAATTGTAAATCATCTGGTTGAGGTCTGATGTACCTTTTAGAGTGTGTGTTCCCATTGAGGCACGGTAAATACCTATACTCAAAACATTTACCTTCTAACCGAACTAGATATCGCTAGCATTCTAACGCGTGCACTGCATGCTCTAACACTGTCATAGACTTCAACAAGATAACTACAGTACAAGCGCTCTTTGTTTAAGTACCTACTTGAGTCAATATATTCAAGTAGGCACTTTAATAACTTACTATAATTGCATGCCATCCAAAAACGTATGCGACAAATTTCGATTTCGATCTCACACCAATTAGGTCCGACTGTTTCACACCACACACCGATAAATAATATGCGGTAGATAGCAGAAATCAGAACATTTATTTTGACGACCTGTATAGCGCAGTGGCCGATGGTCCGCCTGAGACGCAGAAGGTTGCGGATTCGCTTGCCGCTGCGGGTTAAATGTTTGAATGATCTGCAAATATTTGTCTCGGTTTGGGTGTTGTCATGTGGTTCCCATAACACAAGCTCTGCTTACTGTTGGGCTAGATGATGCTGTGTGAAAATGTCCAGAATTAGCTTTTTTTATTATTATTTGGATGAATATAGGTCAGCTAATACTTGATTTTACAATAACATTTTTACAGGCCCGTATATTATATTCTACCATATAAATGGTGTGCAAATGTCAATGGGTAATTTGAGTATCACTATAAATCCTACTACTATTATAAATGTGAAAGTTTGTGAGGATGGATGTTTGTTACTCTTTCACGCAAAAACTACTGAACGTATTTTGATGAAACTTTACAGTAATATAGCTTAATACATCAGAATAACACATAGGCTACTTTTTATCCGGATACTACGCGGGCGAAGCCATAGGCAGAAGCTAGTACTAGAATAATTATAAAATGTCAGAACTTATACTTACCTACCCCAATGTTTGATTAAAAAATAACAATAACTAATTACCTACCATAGACAACTTAATCTTATAAAATAAAATCCTAGTTCTTGGTCATTATATATTTTTTGCCTTCTTTATGGCACATTATAGCATTAGAGGCTTATTACCAAAGTAGGTATATTAACCACTCAACAGTCGGAACATGAGATCATCTGGGTTCTTTGTATCGTGGTGGTTATCAAAAACTACCAAATAGTAATGGCACCTACATAATAGCAAATCATGCTTTAAAACATGAAACACCTAAGTAGAATGCCTAACGCTTATAAGCCTCATAAATAAATATTTACTCTGTCTGAAGCTGTTAATCTAGCTCTTATCACACTCCGCGACTGTAATGTTATGGAATTATTAACATCCAGAGTATATGGTAAATTATGGTAGGTAGGTAGGTAACCTTGCGATATATTTTCTACGTAAACAACTTTTTTTATTAAAAAACGCCACGATACCAATGATTTCTCTGGGGTCACTGTCATCGAAATATTATCGTGTTATCGTGGAAACGCACACCAATCGCCGAGTAATAAACGATATCATTGCGCAAGCGCGTGGGAACGCACGTACGCGTACCAACCATCTATCTGCAAAAACGGATCCACCGGAACACGTTTCCGCAACGTTACGTCTACATATCTTTATGAGAATTAACGTATAATACTCTTTACTTACTCCAAGAATTATCGCAAATTAGATTATTAGTGTAGTAAAAACGGGAATTTTCACGTACCGAATTCTCGGTGAAGGTCTAGTATTATGCCTCTCAAGCACACTGAAATGAGGACTCTCGTAATGAATCGAAACAGTGGGCGCCTTCACTGGTAACAGTGTACCAACGGTATAAGTACTTTTATCGAATGCTTTGCGAATCTGGAATGATGCTCTGGAGGGTTTTTTGCAATGCCTGTTTTTACAGTAAAGCTTACCGAACCCTGGCAACTTACAGCTGTCTGTAAAATATTCTGGTCCTCCTGGTTGGTGCCAAAAACAGTTGCTTGGACAGTTTCCATCAACATTTGATATTCTGGTCTGAAATTGAATAGAGATTAGCCTCTCATCTCTAGGGACAGGTTTAACCGTTCGTCACTTGCTTAAACTCTACCAGAAGGCAGCCCAGGCTAGATTCCCAATGTCCTAACTTAGGAGAGCGATAAACACAACATTATTATCTACCTAAACTTGCAATGACGATAAAACGAGGTCAGAATGTTAGATATTCAAGCAAAAGGCACAAAGTCAAGAGGTCAAAAGATCAACAGCAAAAGTCACTATCTAAATGCTCCGTTTTGCCGTAACAACATGCATATTACACAGACTACTAAGATGCTAACGCATATAACATATTACCAAAGCTATTTTCGCTATCAAGTCCTTATCCAATCATTGTCAGTGTAATTTATAGTCTAAAGCAAGGTATCCACCAATTCCGAGCATGGACATCAGTCCATGACTAAGATCATAAAGAGCATCGTAGTTAAGGATTTATTTCCGTTGTCTCCCGAGTTTGGCCCCATCGGAGGATCCGCTATATCTCCCGATGGGGTCAAAAATCGGTAGAACTTTGGCCCTATCGGGCCTCCTCAACTTTATTTACCTAGTAAGTATACTAGTGGGTAGTCAGAGAAAATACCAGGTATATTTTTTTGGCAGATGCCCAAACTTCGCCCTGTTATTCCTCTGAAGCACGAAAGTGCTTAGTTGTGTAGGCATCGATCTCACAAAATGTTATCCGTAATTCGGCCTCGTGCCAATAGATGTCGAACGAAATTGACATTTATAATTAACGTAATCTGCCTTAAGATTGTTGAATAACGTAATTGGTTTTTTTTCTTCACTCATCTCATCTGATCCTCTTTTCGCTTTAGTGGACAACGCGTTTAAAGATCTTTCGTTTAGAATGCTATTATTCCATTGTCTCCATTCAAAGATATCGGATGTTCAATGGAAAACCTTCGGTGGCGAAGACAATTCATTTGGAAGAGGATACGTTCAGTTAGGCGAAGGTTGTGTTGGGACTTGGGACAAGCGAAGAGCGTATTTCCTTTCCAGATTTTATACAAACATAGTATTTTTTTACAATTTGTCGCGCAAATTTAGTTGCGTATTTAGTTTTGTTGAATGATTTTTTGAAACATTCCTCTCTTCAATATCAAATAAAAGTTTAGCTCATGCGCGTAACGCTTTTTTTTAACCTATTTAGTATATTCTAAGATTTTTCAAAATACCTAAGTACCTTATACTAAAATATTTGATTCAGTAAATTTTGTGCCTACAGCGAGTATCAGTATTGTACGTCCATGGAAAGCACACCCAGATAATTCAAACCAAATGGTTTGTAATACTGGCTGTACTTTCCAGGGGTGTGCATTCCATGGTTGTGCTTTACATGGACGTACAATACGGTCTCCCTCTACAGCATTGGTATCGCACAAAGATTTTTGCAGAAAAACGGGATCTCTTGCAAAGGTAGGTAAAGTTTGGCAAAGGAAACACGTTCGTTTAAGACTCCATTTATTTACCTAAGTAAATTCACATAAACAATCAATAATTTAATATGAATAGACAATGAGCCCTACTAATACCGTATAATGAATATATCTTGGTTTTACGAGTAGCAAGATTATAGAAGTTTATAAAATTGGTTATGAAAATTCGGACAAGACAAGTAATTTTATCCATGTAGAAAGTTCAGGAATTTTATGAGTGCAAGTTATAATTTTTTTTTACTTTACATTTCATTTCATTACAATTTTACATCACACGTGATGAGAACAAACAAGTTTGTATGGTATACAACAATATTCGTCTCAGTATTTTTTTAGCAGTAGGTACATGTGATCGGCCAATGTAATCGAGATTTCTGTTGAATTATATGTGAACTGCTAGGGTTGGGAAACGGTGGCATCCTTAAATTATTATATTGTATTTACGTTTTGGGGCAAGCAAATGATATAAATTACTTGACATATTTGTTGGTCTCTTTTAACATATGTATCTAAATAATGCTGCCTAATTGACAGAAAATATGCTAAAATAGTATAATAGGTGAGCTCATGCGAATATTTGTAAGGGTGATTCAAAAAGTTGGAACCATAGTACATTTAGTTCAGAATCCGTGAATTATTTTAGACTATACTGTGCATAATATATTTTACAAGTTTATATCATTTGCTTGACTCATGATTTAATTTTAAATATAATTTATCACAATAAACAAAACATACATCAAACACAACACGTATTTAAACATCTAAATCTTAAATTACGACGTCAATACTATAAATACTACGTTCATAATATATTTAATAGAGCAATAAATTTATAATTATCCCGCAATGCGAAAATAAAAGGTACATTAAGACTATCCCAGAGGTCTAGACAAATACCTCACGCTTACTTTTCCTTACACGCTAACGCAAATTTGCAACGTAAAACTTGACAGCTGTCACGTGACATTTCCACAGCTGATGTAATTTCCATACAATTCATTTTTCCGCAGGCGTCAACGCCAACAGAAAGTGGTATTTGTCTAGACCCAGGTCTAATCTAGGTTTTAATGAAAGCAGAGATGATTGTTTCTCGTAAAGACGCTAAATGGACAACTTTTGTCAGATGTTTTATGACGCTATATTAATGATGAGAGCAGGCTTGTATTTCAGAATGAAACCAAAACTCCATCTATTCCGGACATCTAGACATTTCTATCTCCAGTACCTATACATTTTTTGAAACATTAATTTTAAATGTATGCCTTTTTTCTCTTTTTTATATCACCAAGGTGGCAAACACGACCCACCTGTTGGGAAGCGGTTACCATATGGACGCTATAGCGGTGGCATCAAACGCGCGTTGCCGATCTTTCAAATTTTCAAAACGCCCTTTTTGGAGAACTTCTTACTGTAGTGTAATCACTTGAGAAAACCTTAGCAGTGAGATAAGTCCATAACCCCAGCGTTGGTGGGAGGAAGTTCCTCTGAAACCGCACGGTGCGTGATCTTAAGGTCTCGATTCAGTTTGAGATTTGTTCCGGAATAACGATCAGCTTAGATCGACGGCCCAGTGGATAGCAATAATATACTTTCGATTCACTACTCTTAGAGCGAGTACTTTTTATAAACGCTTCGCAAATCAATTATAATCGAAATAATCACGTCAACTTCAAATAAATACTTCACAATAAACATTTTTGTCCTTGGGCAAATAAATTATATCAAACACGTAACTATATATTTGATGATATTATATATTATTTTTAAAAACGTTTAATTTTTTTTCGAATAACTTGGTTAGCTGTTCAAAGCGGTTCAATTTGATTGGTCCTTAGAACTTTTGTAGTAAGTATATAATGTTTAAACATTATATATATATATATGATAGGATAGATATTTCGTTTTATTTATGTATTACTTAACTAATAAAGTATTAGGAAAAGAGCTAAATATATCTACTAACACCAAATGAGAATAACTATCCTCTTTTTCATCAACTTATTAAGAGACACTATTTTTACTTTTTTATATGGAAATCTGCATATTGGGCATTACACTGTATATTTGACATTACATTAGGTGCCCCTAAATTAGTTGACAAAAATGGACATTAAGTATACAGGGTGATTCATTATACCTGGATCAAACGCTGTGGGATGGTAGGGAGCTTCAACGTGCATCGTTTGCACCCCCATGGTTTTACTATTTTGGATTGTTCGAGATATATTTATTTTTTCAAGATATATGCCAATCTCCCGACTGATACATTCAAATTAATATTTTACCGACTTGTGCTAGGGCGCAAATTTTTTTAATGTACGTAGATCAATAGTAGCCCTATTGAATAGCAATATCGATTTGTTACTTTAAACTTTAGAACAATAAAAATAAAACTTTAATAACCTCTTATATTAAGCCTACACAAAGTTTGCGAAGTCACACACATAAAAAACACGTTTTTTTATGATAGCTTCTTTAAAAACCTTAGCTAATAACCCTAGAAATATGATTTGCTCTGGATAAGGGGTTCACATTGAAATAGTGTGTCAAGGTTAAACTAAGCTAAACAACATTTTTAAATTCTACAACTTTTTAATTATAATAAAAGGTTGTTAGGAATGTTCAGAAAAATTAAATTGAGTCCTGTCATCCTAGATACTTACACAATGGCGCTTTAGCACAATTGGTTCAGTCAAAATATTAATTTTAATGTACCAAGCGGGAGATTTAAAAAAACTAGAAAAAACTCAATATCTCCTAAACGGCCCATAATGGTAGAACATACATGAAGTCCAAACAATGCACGTTGAAACACCCTACCACCCCACATCGTTTGATCCAGGTATAATGAATCACTCTGTACAATAAGAGCTATTAAAAGTTACGAAATTTGAGACACGGGTGCAATGACATAGATTATTTTATATGTTTAGGTAAACCATATTTTAGAATATTATTACATCAAGAATATGAATAGTATTATACTATAAGTTTACAATAATTATCCTAAAAACATTACGAATAATCTAACTTTCACTATTAGCAAAACATCGAGATTTGGCGAAACACTGATTCGCAACATAATTCAAAACTAAGCGATAATTATCTAAAAATGCTAATAAAATAAATTTTAAATCTAGCGAACGGTTACGGCAATAAATAAACTCAAAAACTCAACATGAGATATACCAACGTAAATTTAAATCACATTACAATCACCAAACTTAACATAACACTACACCGAAGAGGAGCGAGGCGAGATTTCTTTCGCAATTCTCTCAACAGAAATCCAACTTCAATCTGAGGAATCAACGTTACTCTAAAATGGAGCCAAACTATGTAAATTGTGGCTATAGGAAGAATTATTTTGTGGAAAATTTTGAAACTGCATCCAAAATTTACATCGTAGGTAAACGCTCAAAAACTTTAGCACATAAACAGTCGTTTGTTTTTCAGTCTGGAGCAATAAAAAAATGCACTCTTTCCTGTTCACTCCAATACGAATCGTATATAGTTGCCAATGCACTGCCAAATGTATTTATAATTTTAGATAATTATATTAAAGTCAAAAAGGTTCTATTGCTCGTGAGGACCTCGACAGTGCTGCGGGCGAGTAGCCGACTGCGACACAACAGGCGCCGGTTAGATACCCGCTGCGGATCAAATATTTGCATGTTCTGCAGATTTTTGTTCCGGGTCCATACATAAATCCTAGTATGGGGGGCCAGGACTATATATAATGTGAGTTGGGTGTTTATTTATTGAATGTCAACAAAACTATATAAATTTATTAACCTTAAAAGCTAAATACATTCCAGCATTTAACGTGTCGATACAAGTAGTTTATTGACAGTGCATTTAAACAAATAAAAAAAAAATGAGAAACCATAAACACATACCTCAATCACACCGCAAAAACTGCTAGATATAATTCGAGTTGCGTAGTTTTAAAACTAGACCACATGTTTTTTTTGTTATTTTTTCTCTTATAATTCGACAACATCGAAGATCTACAATTATTATTTCTTATAGTTTAAGTGACGAAAAAGCACAGTTAATTCATTTAACTAAATATGGCATTTACCATTGTTGTCAATTGAAAGCATGACTCTGTTCTGTTTCAAAAAGCTATATATTCACGTGAATACAGCTTTCTGAAACAGAATATGGACTCAATGCATATCCAACTAATATTATAAACGCGAAAGTTTGTGAGGATGGATGTTTGTTACTCTTTCACGCAAAAACTACTGATCGGATTTTGATGAAACTTTACTATAGCAGTAATATAGCTTATACATCAGAATAACACATAGGGTATTTCATAATTATCCGGGTACAATGCGGGCGAAGCCGTGGGCAGAAGCTAGTACGTATGTATATGCAGCGCTATATTGTCACCTAAACACACACAAGTATTGAAACTATAACTTGCGTTGTTTTAGTATGATCATAATTTTATTCCGAAAACTATAGTGAATTTGATAATTTTTATTGTGAAACGGGAATTTTCACACTGGTGAAGACTCTCGGAATGAGTCGAAACTTAGTCTGTGTCTTCGCCGATAGTACAGTATGTGAAAATTCCCGTTTTACAATATCTATGATCATAATATTAACACTGCATCATCATAGGCTGCAAACTACCAAGTTTTTGAATAGTTTTGTCAAATTTCTGTTTTTCCCAAAAAAAAATATATATATGAAAAACAGAAATTAGAAACTAATTTTAAAGTCTAATAGATTATCTGTAATTAATATTAAACTAATCTTACATCTAATTTAGGTACCTTTATGAAAATACCTTCAGTAGGTAACGGATTGGAAAGATAAAAAACATTTTACAATGAACGAATCATTTGCGTTGTTTTTCTTTGGTATTTAAAAAATAATGAGGTAAAATATAATACTTCAATTATAATGTGGATGATTCTCATTATTTCGTATGAGTGTTAATCGATGGCCATCTTCTCGTAGACGAGATACATAAGAGAATACGCCTTTCTGAAGGCAATAGAATGTCAAAATTCAAGGTTTTTTTCTTCGTATAGTTTAGACTCGAAACCAGCAAAATCTTACTTATTTCTAAACTTTTTTAGGAAGTTTTGAGATATTTTTTTTTATTCAAATCCTTTTTTTTTAATTGTCGAAATCCGTAGTGATCCATGTATGAATCAACACTATGATATTGTACGTATTAGTTGGTGGGTTCATTGTCCTATGTAATCATAGAATTATATTTTTCTGTCAGCATGAATAGATAACATGCGCATGCGCATTATTTTTGACAGATGCTTTCATCATGGTTATATAGCTGACAGTTATATTGGTGAACAAATCGACCAGCTAATACAATGATTTTTTGACGAGCTAGCGACTAAATGGTCTAAACGATAGGCTCGTCGGGATTTCGGCTCACATAGGTGATACACTAGCGAGCCAAACATTCTACATTTGACGTATAGTTGCATTTTATACCACGGTATTTGGATTTCAGGCATGCACCAAAGGCTTGCGAGCCAATTCGTTGATCAGTTATTTTTAATTTTACAAACATTAGCGGATTACACCTTTTCCTCGCCAGCGCGCTGACGTATCGAAGATTTGGCTCGCCAACGGATCACCCACTTTAGGTTTGGCAATAAAAGGAAATTGTAGGCAATAACTGATGGAATTTAGCTCAGGTAGTTGGATCACGTACATGTTTGTTTTCAAAACAAATGATCGAACAGTATCGAGACTAGACAACGCATTCCTTTCGAGGTACGCGGGATATGTTCCATACGGCACTTTACTTGACGCTCGAAACGCTGATTAGAAAATCGTGAACACAAGAACACAGCAATTGGTTTTACTGCAAAAAAACTGACAATAAAATGTCATGGAGAAAAGGACACTCTCTCTTGCACATTGTATGGAACTGAAAAGTGCACTACCACTGTGAGTGACAATGATTGATCAGTAGCCACCAATGACCAATCAACCATGGATTGGTTGATTGATCAATGACGTGTAGTACCCAGATCTCTCCAAATCTTTCTCCTTGAACAGAGTATAGAAATCCCCAAAGCCTGCATTCCTGAACGAATTACCAACCAGATTGTTTTTTTGTATTAAAACACATTACAAGATTTTTATAATACAGTGTTTTTGAGCCGAAGCATTTTACGATTTTCGATCAGGCTGGCGTGAACGGCGATTTGATGGCTTAATTAGTATAGACTCTGCATACCAAGCGGGAGGTCACCGAGTCCCGCAGAGTTTGAATTTTTGAGATATTATAAAATCTTGTTAACCATAGATAACATGTTTTCAATGGAATTATGTCAACATTGATATCTTCAAAAAAATCTATGCGACTAATTTGAGGTTAGCTCTGGCGTTGTCCCATCCATGCACATATTGGCAACGATATCATCGAAGTTATAAATTCGGGTCAGACAATCAAGCAAGGTAGGTCCAACTTCGTCCGGTCAAATCCAACTCGGCATGAGAACCAGCGTATCGCGCGTCAAGTGTACAGTCACATACAATTTGAATACAACAAACATATGAGATACCTTCGCGTACAGAGTGATTAATGGATCATGTTGAGAATGTTCCGATTCTCGAGCGATTCCTTCAGAGCGTAGAATAGCTGCAGTTGCTGTTCAGGCTTCAAATTGTATACCTGGAATATGAATTAATTAATTAATGAAAATATCTTCATACTTAAAAGGAGATCTCCAACCCATATATGTATACGTATAACCCGATAGTGCAGTACGTGAAAATTCCCGTTTTTACAATATGAAGAGAAGATTTGGTAAAAAATTACAATAAATAAAACTTTGTTTGCGCAATCTTTTGGTATCGAAGTCAGTTCAGGAATGTATACAATAAGGAATCAAAGAATAAAGGATGAAAGGTAATTATAGATTATAAATATAGATTACTAACTAGAGATGCAGGTTCAATGTATGATAGCTTACTAACAAATATTATTTAAAAAACTAACATAGTACGTTATTGAAATAATTCATGAATGCAGGTTGAATGCATGAAGGTCAGATAGCTAAAGGCATTAAGAATGAACGATAATATGTAATAGGCTATTAACAAAGAAAAAAAAACTAAAAGAGTTACTAACTAGAGAGATGCAGGTTCAGTGTATGAAGGGGAAATTTCATCCCGAAAGGAAATGATAGAATACTAACAAATATAATTTTTAAAAACTAACATAGTATGTTATTGAAATAATTCGGGGATGCAGATGAATGTATAAAGGTCAGATAGCTGAATGCATTAAGGATGAATAGAAATATGTAATAGGTTATTAACAAAGAAAAAAAAACTAAAAGAGTTACTAACTACCTGCTGCAGCAGCTTCTGCGGCGTGGCGGTGCGGATGAACGACGTGATGTACACGTTCACGAAGGTGGCCATCAGGAACTGGCAGTCGAAGCGATCCATGATGCCGCCGTGCCCGGGGATCACGTCACCAAAGTCCTGGACAATGCAAGAGATAAACTACCATTACTCTTGGTCATTTAGATGAGCTATAAGATCTTGACATAGTGAGTGGTGGGAGATTTCAAGGGCCGAAGATTTAAATTACAATTCTTTATTGGACGGAGGCCCGAGTACACCAACACAAAGATCTTATCTACTGAACGGATTCTGATGAAACTTTACAGTAATATAGCTTATGCATCAGAATAATATACAGGCTACTTTTTATCCGGGTATCACGCGGGCGCAGCCGTGGGCAGAAGCTAATATAAAATAAAATAAAGAAGGCTACACAGTGGCGGTAAATCGACCTTCAGCTCAGCATGTGCTGCTACATGTTGCCATGACGCAGCGCATTAATAAGTAGTTTATTAATACCTTGATCTTAAAGGCGCGCTTGAAGCCGGAAGCGAAGAATCCTCCAAAGGGTCCGATCACGGAGCTGAAGACGCTGAGAGCGAGCGAGTGGATCATAAACGGGTACATGTTGAATTTCTCCATGCCGATCTGTAAGAAGACATTAGAGGCTTTCATCATTCATAATAGGTAGGCGGTATACGCTCCAGATATCCTACTAATATTATAAACGCGAAAGTTTGTGAGGATGGATTTTTGTTACTCTTTCACGCAAAAACTACTACGGATTTTAATGAAACTTTACAGTAATATAGCTTAGACATCAGAATAAGGTCATCTGCACTTCTTTCTTTTTTCCTCCTGGTCCATCTCTGATTTGGTCTATCTCGTCATGCGGCCCAACGACTCCGAGTACTCGATCGATGTGTACTCACGATCTTCATGAGCGGCTGCAGGAACTGCGGCGGCGTGTACTCTTGCAGACGGAACAGCAGCGAGGGCTCACAGTCCATGGTCATGCGGCCCAACGACTCCGAGTACTCGATCGGGCATACCAGGTACGGGTATTGGGACATCACCCACGCCATCTGTGGATCAATAGCATGTATTTAGCAATAGCTGTTCTTAATAGATTATCCGAGAGGTTTTCAGATTTTAAGGTTACGATAAAGCCCTTATCCAGGAAATATCTTATCCAGGTTTACTGATTTTTAGGTTGCCTGTCAGGTTTTGTTGATCGATGAAGCTCGAGGAAATATAGGTATTTTAAGTAGCTAAAGGGATAAGGCGGAAGAGTCTCTTGAAAAATAAAATTTCTCTCCTCAAGGCAAGAGTGAATAGGCATCTTTTAGACCTTCGTGCTCCATTGTTAGCCATTTCATCGCTTACCATAAGGTGGAATTTTGTTTAGTGTATTTGCAATATAAACGGAAGGTGGATTACGGAATTCCTCGATTTATAGTAGGCTAACCATGGGTTTGTTTTGAAAAATTTTCGTTTCCAATTACAAATTTAATGTATGATACATAAAAAAAAGTTAAGGGGAAAAGAGTTTCTCGATTGGCGACCACAAACCGGCCGACAATACAGATGGCCCGATGATATCGGTTGTATAAAGGTTGTGGGAAATCAGTGAACGGAAGTGACTGGAGATCGTTCCTCAAGGCACTCTTTGACGGAGGCATATGGCCGGCAGACTTAGGATATACGTACCAGCATCCCAAAAGCAACAGTCGAGATGCCGCCTCCAATGAATCCTTCCCAGGTCTTCTTCGGGCTGAGTTTGATCAGCGGGGTCTTTCCGAAGAAGAAACCAAAGACGTAGGCCATCACGTCGTTGCAGATTATCATCGAGACGGGAACTATGAACCAGATGAGACCTGTAAGTAAAAGTCAAGTTATAAAGAGAACGGCGAAGGAATCGAACTGACATTCATCTGCCTTTCCTGAACAATACAATCTGGGTCTCTTCAAGGTTAGAGTGAACAGGTATTTTTAAAACCTTCATGCTCCAACGCCGGCCATATCATTACCGTCAGGTGAGATTATGGCCAAATGAAGGGCTATATTATTGATTAAATAAAGTAAGTTTATTATTATAGACTACTAGCTTCGCCCGCTTGGTACCCGGATAAAAAGTAGCCTATGTGTTACACTGATGTAAAAGCTATATTACTGTAAAGTTTCATCAAAATCCTTTCAGTAGTTTTTGCGTGAAGAGTAACAACTATTCATCCTCACAAACTTTCGCATTTATAATAATAGTAGGATTATCTTTAGACTGTATAGACTAGGTATTAGTGCTATTCGATTATTTATATGTCATGATTATGTCATCTCGCAAACACCTGAGGGTCTATGTTGAGTTTATAGCATGTCTGCGTCGACCGTATCGACAAGATTTCTATACAAAAACTGGCTAAATGGTCATCGTTTCGACAAGTTTTGGCCCTTTGCTTACATACAAGAAAACAGCATTGAAATCGAAGCAGCCGTTTCGAAGCTACAAACAAACAAACACACTATGGCCTCAAACTTATAACACCCCTTTTTAAAGTCAGTGGTTAAAAATCTATTAACTACAGAATACCTAAGTACATAGCTCGCTAGACGTAGGTGGACAAGCATCCGTTATTTAAAAAAGTGGCAATATTCTAGAGCTGGGTGTCAAGAGAAATACCTCACGATTATTTTACTTTTCACGGTAACGCATTTTTGTCAAGGTTAAACATGGCAGCCGTCACGTGACATTTCCACAGCTAATATCATTTCCATACATTTCAATCTTTCCGCTGGCGTTAACGCTAACAGAAAGTGGTATTTGTCTAGACACCCTGGTGTGCAATATTGAAGACAATCAGTGTGATTGTTTTGGACGTCGACCTAATTTCGTTGAACGTACAATTTGTTTTAATAAAGGCGCGGTGGCGGTGGCGATTAAAGACAAATTGTTGTCAAGAGGTTTAAAATAATAATAATAATAATGCTGGACATTTTCACACAGCATCATCTAGCCCCAAAGACATACATATTTTACATAGAAAACACCTAGAACCGAGACAAATATTTGCAGACCATACAAAAATTTGTTCCACTGCGGGAATCGAACCCTCAACCGAGAAACCGCAAACGAGAGTTTGTGAGGATGTTTGTTACTCTTTCACGCAAAAACTACTGAACGGATTTTGGTGAAACTTTACAGTGATATAGCTTATACATCAGAATAACACATAGACTACTTTTTATCAGGATACCACACGGGCGAAGTCGTGGACAGAGGAAAGTATCCTATAACAAAAAGATTTAGCTGTCTTTACCCGCGGCGGTAGGAGCGTGTATATGCGTTGTCGTAAGAGGTTGTTTGTTTGTTTTTCAGTTACGATTTATCTCCGAAACGGCTATCGGATTGTAATGCGTTTTTTGGAATACATTGTATGTCTTCAGGAATGGTTCCTAGATCTAGTTTCCTAGGTTTTTTCGTCACAAGTCGCTAGAGGGCGCTGCAATCATAATCTTCCCTTACAAGGCACAACATATTTTCTTCTTCCACTCTCCTCTATCAGCCGTCATCTCAGTACTCACTCCTTTCTTAACTATGTCATCCTTTACACAATCCATCCATCTTTTCTTCGGCCTACCTACCTCTGCTTTTATTTTCATCCACATTCATATCTAACACTCTTCTCTTAATTTGACATTCTTCCTCATGACGTGAAAAGGGGCGTTTCCAAGATGAAAATACACGTTAGGGTTTTTCAGATTTTGTGAAAAATTAACTTGTAATAATCAAAAGTAAATAATATTCTCGAAAAAAGCGAACGTCACATTTTAGTTAGGTACCGTGAATAATTTGAAGTTCACTAGCGATGATCGTTTTAGGGTTACAAAAGGCGCGTTGATGTAGGGACAAAAACCAGTGCGACGAAAGGATTCATCACGCAGAATCTCCTTTTATGAACATGTAGCGAAGAGTGTAGGGTAGTAGGTACCTAGGTAGTTTATCTCCAGGATTATCTCACAATGAATTCACTCTAGCCACTACTAATTTATTTACCACTAGCAAGTTTAGATTTCGTGGGAATATCGGAATAAAATTAACAGTAAAGTATTTTACTGCTACTATACCCTTGATGATAAAACTATTTATTTGAATAAGAACTAATATTACGATACAAATGTAACCAACTTTTGTTTCTACCGGCGCCGGCGATCTAATTAAATTTTAAAACACAAAAGATGCTATTGTGACTTAACTATGATAGTTAGATATACTCCCTCTAAGATTTTTTGTAGGTAATAATGAGTACTTTAATCATATAGTACATAATTTTTATGTCTCATCAATAATTTTCTCAGCGCACGCCAAATAATGAATTATATAGGCAAAATTTTGCTACTTTGGGTTACATTATTTAAATTTTCTTAAGGATCTCTAATTTTTTTTAAATAAATTATAGCCTATGTTACTTTCTAATAATTTGGCTTTCTTTCTATTCTATTTGGCGAAAAAATGGTTAAAATCGGTCCAGTAGTTTCGGAGCCTTATCGGTACAAACAAAAAATCTTTCCTCTTTATAATATTCGTATAGACTATTTATACAAGAGTTTAGCAAAGCACTGTTATAAGGTAAGCATAGAAAACATAACAAGCTGATATGAATAGCGTTCGCTATCATAATGTCGTCTACATAATGTCTATATCAGGAGCATGCCGGTTTTTTGACGATGTCCTACACCGTTTGAAAGCACTAAACATTTCAATCAATTGGTGCAGGACAGAATTCGAACCCACGGCCATCGGCCCGTGTCTAGCATTTTATTTAAGACGAAACAATAGCCACTTGCTTAACGTCCAAAGTATTATTAGACTGCTTGATCTTTGCCCCGCCTTTGTTGCTTCAGCTGTGGAACGTTTGCTATTCTAAATATTGTGAATATTTTGTTAGTTTCTCAAACTATCTGTCTCTGGAAACTTCTGTATCTTGACGACTTCTGTGGCGCAGTGGGCGAAGGCTCGCCTGAGACGCAGAAGGTTGCGGGTTTGATTCCCGCCGCGGGACAAATGTTTGTATCTTCAAATATTTGTCTGGGGTCGGGTTTTTCTATGTATAATATGTGGGTCATTCCCACCAATGCCAAATCTATTGTTCTCCAAATTATAAACCCATAAATGGGTTCCCAAATAATCCCATGACATTTTTAATATAAACATAAAGTAGTTTTCATTCCCAGTAATCGCCACGAGTTTTGAGAAGGTTGGTAGGTACAGTTAACAAAAAAGCCTAAGACTAGATTTTTTCGTTTTCCTACTATTGTACGAGTACTCTTTACATAATCTTTTACTGTTTTTGTAAATCTATGTATTTACAAAAAAAAATATATAAGTAGTACATCAGTCATGTAGTTACCATAATACTAGATGATGCTGTGTGAAAATGTCCTGCATTATTTATTTATTTATTATAACTAGCTACTGCCCACGGCTTTAACCGCGAGGTACCCGGAACAAAAGTAGCTCTTACCGATGTGTCAGCGTTCGTAAAAAGCGTATTCGCTCTGCCGATTTTGCGTCGACGCACGTTTGCAAAATTGGTCTTCGCGCAAAGCCCTTTCATTTTAACGTGATAATATACAGCCTATGTCCGTCCTGAAGGTCCATTCTAGTTGGTAAAATTAATTTTGAAATCGAATGAGTAGTTTTAGAGATTACCTACCTTCTATATACAACATTTCCCTCTTTATAATATTATAGAGATAGAGATATACGCGTATCCTACGAGTGTTAGACTCGTATAAACGAAGATTGAATTTTAAAGTACGAACTGTTTTTTTTATTCTTTATTGTACACAGAAAATACAGACAAAATAACTTACATTCGTCTCGTACATACTAACATGATGTCTATGTTCATTATTCCAAAGAAGGTTTCAACGAACTTTCTTAATCTTCCCTCGTTCACTGACTATCTCCGACCGTTACAATTTTAGGTCGTTACTACTATCAATTATTGTGTTGTTTACAAAAGTTTTAATTGTTCACAAATCCATAAGAAAATAATATACACTCAGAAAATTAATTTGAAAAATCAATGTTTTTCCCTCGCCAAAAGCAATTTTACACGTATCATAAAAATACCTACTACCTACCCATCTATATTACATCAAAATCTCACTATTTTATTTTATAAACCCGAAAGTTTAAGTCACCGATGATCTTCGCAACCAGATATATATAAAAATCTCACTATTATATTTTATAAACCCAAAATTTAAGTCACCGATGATCTTTGCAACCTACGGCTTGACCGATTCATAGACCGATTGATAGATATATATCTCGACCTAGGAATAGGCTACTTTTTATAGCAGAGCCGTGGGCAGCAATTTGTATAGAATATTCTAAAACTGGGTTAGCTGAAAAAGCATTTTCCGCTGAAACGGACAAGCGGTAATCTATTTTAGAGATGGCTTCCCTACGTAACAAGCGTGTGTGCTTCGTTTGTAAGGTAGCTATTGTAGAAGCGAACAAAGCGGAATTATAATATTTTATAGCAGGTCCAAAATCTGGACAACTTCAGTGGCGCGGCGGGGGGCTGAGATGCAAAAGGTACACGTTCGATTCCAGTTGCGGTGCAAATGTTCTGCAGTTATTGTTTCGGGTTGATGATGATGGTACAATTTCTGATACCCACGACACAGGGAACACTAGTGTGGGGTGTTTTATTTATGAATGCAAGCGGCTACCCGGTGCAACTTATCCATGACTTATCCGAGTATTCCTATTTATCATAATGATCAGCCTGTAAAAACAGCACAGTTGGACATAGCCCCCAAAGATACAGGGAATTCTCGTCGCTATTAGAAAAGGACCTCCTCAAACTCGCTATGTTCCCTCACAATAGGCGCACCCTTATATGTACGCGGCCTAGTTGTGCCCTGTTTGAAAGGCTTCCCCGTCCATGACAATGTTGACTTGACACGAATAGCGCGATGCTATCAGCGTGGGCTGCCGTAAATGAACATTATGATTTATAAACACAACAATAAAGCTGTTGTGTTATTCTATCCATATGTATGTTTACATTGCCTGATGTATCTCTCAATAAACAACTTCACCTTGTCAAATTGGCGCTACACTATTAGCTACATTTGATACACTATTGAGTTTGTTGCCTGATTCTTCTAGGCAAGGTCGAGCGCGAGGAATCGGTGTAAATTCACTTATTTTTTTTTTAATTCACGTAGTTTTTCTATGTATGATCCTTGTGATTTTAATAAATAAAAATCTATTAACTTTAACTTTGATGATGGAGATACTTATAGCGAACACTGCGGTTAGGAGATACGGATCCAAAACGTTCGGCTCTGCTGTTCGTGACAGGATTTTTGTCATCTCTATCATGGTTTAAGACAGATAAGAAAATGTTGTATGGAAGAAATCGCTGACTAGAGTCAAGACCGCCCGTTGTAGGACCTAAGTTATCTTTTTTAAATTCACGTAGTTTTAAGGATAGGATTCATAACGAATACATCCGTCAGAGAACCAAAGTTATTGACATAGCTCAAGGAATTAGCAAGCTGAAGTGGCAGTGGGCCGGTCATATCTCGCGAAGAACCGATAACCGCTGGGGTAAACGTGTTCTTGAGTGGAGACCGCGACTCCGCAAACGTAATGTAGGACGCCCTCCGGCCAGGTGGGATGACGATCTGCGAAAGACTGCAGGCAGATGCTGGATGCGGCAAGCTGAAGACAGGGCGCTATGGCGCTCATTAGGGGAGGCCTATGTCCAGCAGTGGACTAATATAGGCTGATGATGAGTTTTAAGTTGACGTTTCTATATGATCCTTGTGATCCTTCAATTAATAAAAACCTATTGACTTTCGCTTTATTAAGCCAAATGAGATTTTGTATTACTTAATTTGGTGTCCTAAGTTATAATGCTTTTTTTTTTTTCAGCTACGTTGGATAAGTATAGTTTGAACTAGGCACTCTCATTAAACCCCGTTGATGTTAACGAGTTTTTGTAAATGTGTTGAAAAATGCAAGGTAATTGTGGTTTTCCTCTTGGCTGGATGCTTAAATATGAATTAATAAAAATATATGATACTATGAATATAAACGAAATTATTTCAAATACAATAAGCGGTCTTATTGTAAGTGCGACTTAAGAGGCGAACTGCAAAACTTTGACGTTTTTCAAGGAATGAGACGTCGTCGTTCGGCTTCCACTGTAATTGAAACCCTGTGTTTGAAGCGATATCTTCCAGACTTACGAAAGGCGGCCAATTTATATTGTCATTTTTTGGCATTCCACTTTAATTTCATTTCATATAAGTAACGTCATGCTTTGATAATTATTTAAACACAATATCTACGGACATAAATACAGCACCATAAAGGTAGTAAAATCGTGAGTATTATAAAATATATTAAAATATTTTTATTAATTCGCTATGTTTGTTTTTAGCATGCAACCTGTACCCGGATGAAAAGTAATTTTTGCGATTTTTAGGCATCAACGATACCTGTTTAAAATTTTATCCAAATCAGTTCAGCGGTTACAGAGATATAAAAAATAGATATTAAGAGATGCAACATACATAAATTTTTCCGGTTTAATTTTAACAAATATCAATAATTAACAAAAAAATCATTACGGATTTAGGTTTAAAGTCAAAGTCAATAGGTTTATATTCAAAGCACAAGGATGTTATAGAAATGTCAACATATAAAATGCGTGGATAAAACATTTTAAAGTTAATTTAAGCCGAAACCTCGAGCGCGACCAAGCGTAATGCCTACTCTTTTTTTTTAATGAGCCTTCATAAGTACATTAAGTTAAGCCTCTTAACCTGTCTAATTCCTGGAGAACTTCTCCAGGACTTCCTGGAGGGGTAGGCAGAGACAACAGATATTCACTTGCTACGACCGGGAATACCTCCTCATCACATCCTAAAGCACATCCGATTAGATGAAGTATCCCTCATTCACTTTCATAATCTAAAATTGTTTTGAACAATGAATGAAAGTGGAATGCGTCTATACTACTGTTTACAATGCAGAACTTGGTCATAGATAACCGCTGATAGCTTGCAATCAGTCATTAAACTTGACTGACCTCGTTGGATTAATCCTACTGATATTATAAACGCGAAAGTTCGTGAGGATGGATGTTTGTTACTCTTTCACGCAAAAACTACTGAACGGATTTTGATGAAACTTTACAATAATATAGCTTATACATCAGAATAACACATAGGCTGCTTTTTATCCGGGTACCACGCGGGCGAAGCCGTGGGCAGAAGCTAGTGATGTATAATGGGCAGCGTGGTACTTTATGTATAAAATAAATAAACGTACGAACTAGGTACGATCGTTCGATTCTAATGACCAGACAAGTTTGTGCGGCATACGTTAGCAAGCATATCGATTGAAATGAGTTCGAGATACGGAATAACAATGACGAGTGAAGCAACCCAGTCTTTTAACGATACGGACGTCGAAATTCCACCGGTAGAGAAAAACGAGTGAAAGCGCAATATCAGTGATGTTGAGAAAATATTGTTGCCGTATTTTCACATTGTCTATAATTAAAAACCAAATAATGATTTGTATTTTTTCCCGCAACGTAACCAACGTTTGTCATAAGAGGTTATTTGTCTGTTACCATTTATCTTCGAAACGACATATCCGATGAGATGATGAGTTAGCTCTGGGTCACCACTGTGAGTGATGCGACATGCGTACATGCGAATAGAAAACTATCGCTTTACTATACAGGTAAAACTACACGGAGCTAAAATACATACTGACCTTCGAATATGTTCTGTATGATGAGATAGCTCAATACCACTATGGGTCACCACTATGGATCACTATAAAAAGTGCGACGTACATCCACACGTCGTAAAGTGATAGATTCTCTATCACTTCACGACGTACGTCTAGTGAAGTGATAGAGAAGGAACTATCACTTCACTAGACAGCTAATAGTACACGAACTTAACAGCTATTGAAAGACAGTACTGACCTTCGAATATGTTCTGTATAATGAGATAGCTCTGGGTCACCACTATAAGTAGTGCGACGTGCGTCCAAGCGAAGAGGCTGAACTGTCGCATGTAGTAGCGCTTGACCAGAGACAGCACGAACCACACGAAACCCACGCAGTACAGGCTGAACGAGATGAACCGGTGGTAGGTCACCAGAAACTTGAGGTAGTCCTGTCGACAATGCACACAGATAAACATAATAATAAACCAAAAACTATCGTGAACTTGACTATTCATATTGTAAAAACGGGAATTTTCACGTACTGCACTATCGGTGAAGGCACCGACTAAGTTTCGCTGCTGCTAAGTTTTGACACCCTTCAAGTATACCCTACCCATTATTAAAATCCAACTAGTTGTGCCAAGTTGTGCATACCAGTTGGTCCGTGAGGAACACCTGCTCGAAACATTTATTTTTTACAAGGCGGGATTCCTTTCGTAAAATATACGTGCGCATCAACTCTTGAACTGATTCTTCAATGAAGTGGTTTTATATCAGTGTATGTCTCTCGGTTCAGGGTACCTCTTAGCAAAGGCCTCCTCCAGCAGTTTCCGTTGAGATCTGATTCCGGTAACTCTTTTCCACTTATGGCCTTCCGTGAGCTTGGATCGCATCGTTAAAGTGCGCATGAGCCGTGCTCAAAACGGCGATGAAAAACATTGGGGTACCGTCCACTATCATAGTTTAATAGAAATATTTGACGACCTCTGGCGCAGTGGGCGAAGGTCCGCCTGAGACACAGAAGGTTGCGGGTTCAATTCCCGCCGCAGGACAAATGTTTGTATGATCTGCAAATATTTTTCTCGGGTCTGGGTGTTTTCTATGTATAATATGTATGTATTTACAAAAAAATACAAGTAGTATATCAGCCATGTAGTTGTCATAACACAAGCTCTGCTTAATTGGGGCTAGATTATGCTATGTGAAAAAAAAATCGCCAGCAATATATATTTTTATATTGTTCTTACGAATCGCAATACCCCGAACCACTTCGGTCATAGACCTTAATTAGCTGAACGATAGTTTAATCCAATTACTGAAACCATTAGCTTCGTGATCCTAAACCAATACATTATCGTTTGGCGTAACACGCGTGTACACTGTTTTATTTACCACTAACTATGTTTTGGTTATGGTTTTGTTAACAGCCTGTTTCGCGGAGGCGAAACAGCCGTTACAAAATAGACTATCTATACTTCTATATACTTTTTGTTACTCTTTCACGCAGAAACTACTGAACGGATTTTGATGATATACTTTACAGTAATATAGCTTATACATCAGAATAACACATAGGCTACTTTTTTACTACTTTTTATTCGGGTACCACGCGGGCGAAGCCGTGGGCAGAAGCTAGTAGCTTATACATCAGAATAACACATAGGCTACTTTTATCCGGATATCACGCGGGCGATGCGGTGGACAGAAGCTAGTAATATTATAAAGAGGTAAAGTTTGTATGTAGGAGGTAATCTGCGAAACTACACTTCTGGTTTCAAAAAATATTTTACCTTTGTTTAGATTGGACTTTTAGGGTGGACATAGGCTGTATATTAATTTATTTCAGGAAAAATAAAATGCTGAATTTCGGGATAAGTATCCTATGTCCTACCCCGTAGTATGAACTCCAATCCTGCCAAGTTTCATTTGAATTCGTTCAGTACTTTCAGCGCTATGCGCGGCCCAGATTCTGACAGACAGACAGACAAAAATTTCAAAAAAAACTTTATTGGCTTCAGTTTCGATTATTGAGTGCACTCATTCAAATTTTCAAAATATCTTCAATGTACAGAATCTGACCTGTTACATTCTTATTATAGTATAGATAGATAGATTTTATTCTGGTGTATGCAATATCTATCTATCTATCATGGAGTTTATAGTCGTAAGCGTGTTTGTTTAGTTCGTTGTTTATTTTGTTCAGACGCGCGAGTCCCTGTGTCAAAGTTAGCATTTACAGATACAGATAATTTATTCATAACACCAAGCTACAAGTCAAATATTATGTAGGTAACAATACACTAAAGTACATTAACCTAATTTATATATAATATTGCAGAAAAAAATACTCGAACATAACACCGTAATATTTACTCAGAAACCAAGATGTTATTAAAGTCTAAATGTCATTTAAACTCCATTCAAAACGAGAATACTATTTTTACATATTTAATTTAAAAGTAGCGTCGTAGCTGGAGTATGAACAGGTTTGTGTTCCAAGGAAATAACTTAATGATCGTCAGTGCTATGCAAAGGTAGATTGATACGGCATATTTATTTACTTCTTTATAGGTGCCTATTATTCCACGACCGTCGAGCGTGGTCGCGGACGGTGCTTATGTGGTCTCTAAACGGTCAACGAAACGACAGCAGGATTATAGTAAAGTACATGGTATAGTCATAATAACAGCCTAAAATGATAACTTCAATGCTAATATTCGCTAGATCCTATTACCAAGGAACTTCCTTAAACATTTTTGAGTTCAAAATTACAATAATATTATAAAAAAAAATAATGCTGGACATTTTCACACAGCATCATCTAGCCCCAAACTAAGCAGAGCTTGTATTATGGGAACTACATGACTGATATACTACTTATATACATATTTTTTTTGTAAATACATACATATTATACATAGAAAACACCCAGACCCGAGACAAATATTTGCAGATACAAACATTTGTCCCGTGGCAGGAATTGAACCCGCAACCTTCTGCGTCTCAGGCGGGCCTTCACCCACTGTGCCACAGTGGTCGTCAATATCATATGATTGACTACAATTTGTAAATAAATGGGCGAAGGCTTGCCTGAGACGCAGAATGTTGCGGATTCCCGCCGCGGGACAAATGTTTGCATGACCTGCAAATATTTGTTTCGGGTCTGGGTGTTTTCTATATATAATATGTATGTATTTTAAAAAAAAAACATATAATTAGTTTAACAGTCATTTAGTTCCCATAATACAAGCTCTGCTTAGTTTGGGGCTAGATGCTGTGTGAAAAATGTTTAGCATTATTTATTTATTATCGTTTTATTAAATAGTTAATATTTCACATGATTAAAATACCAATGGTTTTTTTCAATCAGTATAGGGTAAAACTAGTCATAAAGTGAATGGATACGTCATTGTTCCCAAATTGGAACAATGCCATGGATCATTTAACAGACACCACTTAAAGTTTCTATTGATATTGAAAGCAATTTGCTTTGCTGCTCAACCTAAATTAGAACCCAGCCAAACTGACGCGGTGACTGTTAGAGGCGACAAAAGGGAAATGGAAATCGAACCTGCACTTGTATCACAGCTACTCGCTCGCCGCGCCATCAAGGTCGTCAAACTGTGTTTCTTAATAAGAATTGATAGGCTCAAAACCAAATCGAATTACAAATTCAAATGTATACAATGTCTACTGACAATGGAACGGTCAATAATCTTTGTTCATGAATAAACTTTAACATTTCCATATCTATATAAATAAAAATAAAATTCTGTTCCTCGGTAAGTGCTACACTTGAGAATGGCCAGACAGATTTGGCTATTTTTGTTTTTTAATGTTTGCAATAGTCCAAATAAGGTTTTTATGGAAAGAAAAATTAAATGACATAACAACATCTGTCGGTCAGCTATTTATTCCAGAAAAGTCACTTACCGTCCTATTGATGACGACTCCGAAGTAGTCGATCAGGTTCTCTCCGTAGAAGAAGTAGTTGGAAGTCAGCAGAAAGTACCAGGACAGGGAACGAAACCATGGCAGTCCGTGCACACGGTAGACCGCATATCCAATGTTGATGATTTCTTCGAAGCATTTTACTTGCACACACAGAACCTGTGGTAGGGAAGGTTGTATGAGAGATAGTGGCTAACACTAATTTACAGGTCACTCATAAGGGTTTCATAACGAAAGATGGGTTTAAATTGGTGGTTTAAGTCAAATATAAAAATAAAATAGCCATCGGTCTATTTAACATTTCAAAAAGAGGTAGCCATTGGATACTTAAATTACTATTTTTAACTAGGCCTCAGTAGCTTTGCAACAACATTATTTTTCAATGAGGTCTACATTAAAACCTTGATTTAGTGGTCCTGACTGAACTCAAGTTGAACTCATGTTAAGAACACTTTTCTTTATTGAACAATTGATTAAAACACAGCTTTGTCTCTTACTGATATGTGTTGTATCAAATTCAACATTAAAAAACAAAACACTGCTTAGCTGAACAACTTTTTAAAATCTTTATAAGTAATGTCTAGATAGTTTGTTATGTTTGGATTCATAAATATGACATTACCAAGTTTTGGTATTTATAGTAGTTATTTCTTAAGATTTGATTTACCTTAGCCAGTTACTTTGGCGAAATATACTTCAATACTTTTTAACTAATAAAATTACTTTCTTTGAGTCCCATTATCACAGCTGTATCGAACTGACAAAACATCCTTACATTTTCTTTGGACAACTGTTTTGTGAGATTCTCATCCATGTGTCTGGGAAAGTTAAAACTAACTGGTTCAAAGGTTTAGCAGAGACATGATTAATGACTTACTGTTATCATGAGAGCCAAAGGTCCGCCATAGATGAGCAGGCAGAACGCTCCAATCATCAACCAGGTGAAGATCCCTCGAATAACCCAGTTCCTCCATCTAGATTTAATTGTTTATTGAAAAGATATTGTTTGAAAACCTCTGTGGAGTCACAAAGAGTGACTTAGCTAACTTTAAGCAATAGGTATTTAATTTTGAAAACAATATTAATGCTAGCACAAAAGGAAACCAGAAAAAATTGGATTTCTGATTCTCATAAATTAAAACTCTTCATTGTAGCTTTTAATGGCATACTAAAGGAGGAGATTTTGATCCCACTATTGATTCAGGGAATCAGGTCAAAGTATACCTATGGATGAATCTAAACTGAAGCTTCTAAGATGCTACAATTTTTGTGATAATATACACCTCATAAAGTATTCAAACATGTTTGTGTTCACTAGCACATTTTAATGTTCCAATTTTGTAAGTCTTGCTATGCATACAAGTGAGTTGCGTAAAAGTAAATTAGATTACCTTGAAGATAGTCCAGAAAGTGCCGAGTCAAGGATTTCTGGAGTCTTGTCCGTCCCTTGCGGTAGGCTCTTCGCCATTTCATCCACATACTTTTCTTCTATGTTCTTCTCTTCCTCCGAATCCACCTAACAAGCAACCGCTTAATAACAACAACTATTCATAAAAACCGGTTGTAATATTTAAAATAAAAAATAACTAGACCTAGAGACATACATGATCGGATTCTCCAGCGGTTTCCATTTTATCATTGCCGTCACCCTCTCCTCGTCGGTGTCTCAACTCGCTCATGGCTGAGAAAAACTCACAAAACAACACTTCACAATTTAGATTTAGTAAGAACGCCGCGGTTTGGCGGATTTTTTATTTATCCATTTACAAGAAAAGAATGCGATGTTTTTTTCCAGCCAGCGACTTGTCAAGTCAAACGAAAAATCAATAACTTTTTTTTTCTTTCGTCTCGGATGGTGGTGCTGCCATTTTAGGAAATGATATTTGGTAGTAAAAGGTTGAAAACCTATTGCTTTGTTCTCCCTAAGTATTCATGATCTATAACTTGATGACAAGAATTACCACTACAGGCTTTGCGCTGCCTGCAGTGTATTTAGTACATTGACTGACAATCTAAATAGTTATGTGTATGGCATGGCATGAGCAAAACATTTTTAATCTGCGCTGCTTTACGTAAGTAAAGTTCAATTTTTGTAATCTGTGGTAAAGTGTACGTAAACAAACATGGAGTGTGATACAGACGATTTAGAGACAAAATTAGAAATCGTAAGTAAATTTACGTGAAAAATGCATTTGCTAAGTAAAACCAATGGGTTTCTTTTAATACTAACTTAAAATCCGTCTTAATTTTAGATAAAAGCAACTGTGAGGACTTCATTTGCGCGGATTTACGCATCATTGAAAGCGAGGGAATTAAAAACATTGCGGCAACTGGATGCATTAGGTAAACAATGCCAAGACGACAAAGATTTGGCCATAAATTGTGTTCAGGAAATTAGATTGTGCTTCGATAACGAAACAGCACTACTAGACAATATTTACAACTATGGTGCTATCAATCTAGAGAAGTTAAATTTTGATAGTAAAACTTTCTCCTTGGAAGATTACGTGAAACCTGAAGACGACCACATGTACTCATATAAGAATATTGAAGAGGCTACGAAGGAAACTATTAAAGCTGATCTAGAGATAAAAGAGGCGGCTTTAAAACAAATAACAACAGCCAACGATTGTGTGTGCAACGTAAATATAAAAAGCGAAGAGGTGTCACAAAAGTTTAAAGCATTAGATAAGCCTACTTACCCTTTAAAAAAGATTATAAATAATATAAATTTTAGTAAATGTCCAGAAATTATAGAGGAAGAAACAATTTTAAGTTTTAAGTCAGATCCTGAAGTTAAAAAGCTAGAACCTACTGATGATTGGATGAATTCAATCAAGAATCAAACAGAAACCGAGCCAAGCCAGGTAACTGATGTCATGGAACACAGCATGCTTATAGCCTGACGAAGTAAGAATTTTGCTGTAATTTAATTTGTATGTAAGTTTTTATATTTTACAATTTTTCTGAGTACTGAAATGATAACCTGCCAAATAAATATTTGAATTGTCACAAAGTTAACAAGATATCTTTTTCAATGATTCCTTCACACAACAACCTGATCTAGTCTCTACTCTGTCTTGGTACTCTGACTAAATTTTTTAGTATTAAATTTCCTTAAAAAAGAAAATGTTTAGCACCTTTTAGTGTGTATCTGGAGTGCCTGAATAAGAGAATATGTTCAGGACTTTTAATGTGAACCAACTCTATCTTTCTCTCCATAAAGATATTAGCTGCACAAACCTCAGGTCAGCTATAATAGTCTACAGCTACATGTAAATGCGGGTAAAAATAAATAAATTAGGAGGGTACTATAGGATTGATTTCTATGAAAATCCATGAAAAAATAGAAAAAAGTCCTAGGCTGTGCTATTGAAGTGGTTGGGGTCAGGTTAAAAGTGGAACTTTGCACAATGTGAGACATCAGAACAAATTGCCAATTAAATAAAACAAACTACATAAAGCATCAACTTATATTTGTTAATATTTTTACAAATGGCGTTAAATGATATTTAAACTAATATGCATTGACTTCTGATTACAATCCCTAATTAATAAATATACCCTTGCTTCCATACTTCGAGTACAGCAATTTCTAATGTTAAATGACCAAGTCCCGATTACAATCATTAAGGCTTGCATAGATAATAGGTAGGTATTATTAAAATTTTATGCCTAACATAGGTATCAAAGCCATTTTGTGAATCAAATTATGAAGTTTCAAGTATAATATATCTCACTTGGGTAGTACTTAACATTTTGTGTTGCATTGCATAAAATTATCACAATGCCTTAGCATCCTCAATCAAATATTACATGGGATGAAATCTAATTTATTTTTTGATTAATTCCAAAATAGAATACCTAGGTACGCAAGCCTTCCATTTTTACCGCCCACAAAGCGTAATACTATGGTTTTTATGGCACTTATAATGACATACACATTTTACAATTCCTATAAATTCCCATTTTTGGATGGAATCTGTTATGGAAAAAGGTTATATTCTATTTTGTACTCGACTTCTTCACTGGATTATGTGATGGCACAAGAAAAAGTGCTTAGGGGAGAAATTTAAATTAAATTTTACTTTAAATGTGATGATAGGATGGTGAGTTACATGACTAATATGAATTTAAATACTATTTTAGGCACTTTTAGGTGTTTCATAGGCCACTTCAAAGTTTAATTTTAAGTATTGTCTCAAAAATGAGCTAAAAACTAAGAATAAATCTGAATATGTATACTGATTATTCTAAATTGATTTTCGGTGATAAGTTAGTTACCTAGTAAAACAATTTAAAAGAGATACAATGGTAAGATAATTCCGTAAGAGGGAGTACAAAATCTTAAACAAGTATGTAGGTATAACTAAAATAATATAGTGCCTACCTAAAGCATGTTATACGATATCTGTTAGGACTACTATACATTTAGACAGAATTATTCTATACAAGGCCGAAGTCTGTACAAACTGCTGCAACATCTCGGTTATTTTGCTTCTCTGCACTATTAGCAGCCATGTTTAGTTCAACAAGCGTGTCCACGCTGTTAATACTGACCCCTTTCAAGATTTTCTGGGCCGCTAAACTCGTAAAATTAAAGCTCAAGTCACTCAAGCTAGGAAAGTTGTAAAAATCTTGGTTCTCCTTCTTACTCTCTTGGCTTAAACTATACCGCTTCTGCTTGTTCTCCAAACAGTTAATCTTCTCCGCTGACATGTTTATATCCTTTATCTGGTCTTGATTCTTTAGTGCTAAGTTCGGTTCTGAGCCGAGAACCATCGGTTTCTGGTCGATCGCTTTTGTCAACAGATTCGCTATAGAGTCTGAACTCATTCTGTTGTTAACATTCGGAATTCCGTTGAGCATCTGCAGTGCCGCCGCTTTCTTCAACAAATCGACGCTTTTCAATTCGCTGTTGGAATTTATATTCGGTTGAAGTCCATTCGCTGATGATAGAGAATTTTTCTGGTACCGTAGACTGCCCAAAGATCCGATGATATTGTCGTAACTCTTGGTAGGCGTTGAAGGGTTGCTGTTGGCAGTGGTTTCTACATTATGTATGTTGTTATGAATGGCTGGAGAGGCCGGATTGGAAGCTACCTCGTTCGTATTGTTTAACTGGTTTTTGTACACAAAACTGTTATTATTAGTCACTCCTCCAATTTGCAATGAGAGTTTTCGATTATTGTTCATACCCGTATCGTTAATCGAATTCTTATTGAATTTGTTCTCCTGCACTCGAATCGGTTCCGATTCTTGGTACTTTTGCTTATTCTTTTCTACACTGACGTCGAATGAAGTTTCAGTGGGGTTTTTTGTCGTCTGGTTTGAGTTTCCATTTTGGGACACCGAAACCACCTGCCTGTCATCGTTGATGATGTAAATATTGCTTCCATTGCTAGTCTCTGTGACTTTGCCGTTTTCGAAGGTGATGACGGACCTTACGGGGGAATTCTGTACATAGACTTTGGTGTTAGTGCCGCCACCGTTCTGAGACATGGTATTCGTGGTAACTTTTAGTGTGATTGAATTGTTAGAATTGGAACTCGCTAACATTGTCGTCGAGGGATTTTCCAGCTTAGGTCCTAAAGTTTTATTATGCAAAGGGGTAGCGGTTTTTTTGGGTGTGCTTGGACAGTTTTTTGGCGAGTTTTTGGGTGACGTGCTTTTACCGTTTGTTTCTCCGCCGACCATTGGTGGTTTTGTTCTGTACTTGTGCAGACTTTTCGGGGAGCTTTGAAGACTTTGTACTTTAACGAGAGACTGCGCTCTGCTGAGACCGGCAGCTCCATGTGTGTTGCAATGACTAGGAGAAGGCTTTAGCGTTCGGTCAGATATGTGCGACTCCAAACTGGAATGACCGCTGCTACTTGTGTGGTAGGTCCTTTTCATCAATGAGTTGGGATCAGACGTCCCGTTCTTGTAGTCTTTTCTTGGTGTTCGATGTGTGCTTGTGCTTTCTAAACTAGAAGGACCGCTGGTGGTCATTATGTGGTCGGAGTTCGAGTAGTCTCCTCTTCTGAGGCTTCCGTTTAGACTATCTCTCAGTTTCGGGTCGCTATGTCTTTGCGGAGATCCAAAATGGTCAAGGATAGTTTTGTTGGTTGAACTCCGGCTTAGTGTCGACCTCGGAAGGCTGCCGGAACTGGGGCTAGACTGCCTTATTGGTGAATGATCGTAGTTTGAACCGGCTATGCCCGATTCCGTGGAGAGGTGTCGCTTGTGCCTTCTTGGCAGCGTCGACGACCGATTACTTATTTCTGAACCGTCGTAGTATGATGAGACGAATGAGGTTTGACTCTGCAGTGACTCCTGGAAAACAGAAAATAAAACGTCAAGTTTGCTCTTTTAAATATTCAGGCTAGAACCAACTTTGCAAAGAAAACGTCAAGCAGAAAACCAATGCACCTTGTCTCCGCATAGTGAAAATATTATTATAAGTACCTTGGAGTTGGTTTGTGTGGCAACGCAGTGCAAGTGCACCGCTTTGTTATTAAACCACTCGGTGGGAGGGAACTGGGCAGAGAATGAGCTCATCGTCCGCGTCTGCTTGCTGCGGCCGCTTCGTCTGAATAAGCGGGAGAGCAACGACACTTTTTCTGGAACGAGAAAATAATTATATTGATAAAAATGCGTCTGGTTTGATTCACTCTTTGAGTATACTTGGACAATGCGACGTTTATATGTATGTTTCTTCGTGAAATGTTTGTCTGTCCGATTACAACTGCCGAACCGTTAATTTAATCTTTATTAAATTTAGTAGGTAGGTACTAATAGAATTTGTAATTTCGAATATGAGCTTAACCCCTTAACTCTCCTTTCGAAAGTCAAGTAAAAACGGTATTTTGCGAAGTACTATTTGAGATTGTAAAATAAATGATAGATCCAATTTCTATTGTCGGTCCCACTACCAAAGTTAGATTATACGGTCCTATGTGACATACATAGGACCGTATAATAGAATCGTATAATACGATTCACGCTGCGCTCACGTGGTTGTCATGCTTATTCGTCGGTTGATCATCAACCTGTTTCTGACTGTAACAGCACAGACGGAATATTATAAGGCTAAAATGATGTATATTAAAACTTCGGGCCTCGAAAATGAATGTAACTTACTTGGCGACGCAGATTCAACGCTCGGTGGGTAATCAGTTGAAGACGAACTGTCAGTCGTATTCACGTGCTTATGATGCAGGCTCCTAGTCGAAGCGCATCTCTGGAGGTACTTAGTCGAAGACCCGAAGATTCGCAGGGAGTGGCGACGATCCAAGGATCTTGGAGCGGGGAAGGACGCACTACGTCGCTTATTTGGTCGTCCGTATAGTATCTTGTCGTTGGGATTTCCTAGAAACAGAAAGTTTTCTTTAGTTTATGTGTTTACTCAATTTTTATCAGTTTTCATGTTACAATGCCTTTTGGCTTCCAAGTAGCCCCTGTATGTGTATTCATGAAAATAAAATCTCTACTCAGAAGAAATTACGCTGACATCTGCGAGATTTTAAGTTCAAAATAACTGCGCAAAGTAAAGTTTAAAATAAGAAAACTGTAAAAACTAGTTAGGCATTACGAGAAAGAAATGCTTCCTTACCCAAGTTGAACGCCAACAAAAATTAAGCGTTGCCTGCACGTATACTGATAGTTACGGGTCAATTAAACATTACAGTCGTACCTAACTACGTTTTTATTGCATCGCACCGTGTAGCCAGGGCATTATGTTTGCAGTTAAGCTTGTTTAATTTTGCTACGTTAACTTAGTTTGAATTTACTGTAACGGTAGGAACGTCTGGAGCGCTATTGTAAGCATTTGTCAGACTACTTTGCTTCGGAACGACCATTATTTTAGGTGCAGAATTATCGATATGGTCTTTAGAACACGGCAATCTCGTCAGACAATTTTTATTATTGTGATTGCATAGAATCTTTGTATTTATGTGTATCAGTTTCACTTGAGCGAACCTTCATAAAAAAACTAGAATCGTAACTTAAAATGTGAAATGTGAAATGTGCGATGAGGCGGGAAGGTATTTCGTGTAGGGAAGTAGATAATCATCCTGCATAATGTTTTAAATGAGTGAATTCACACTGTTTCATTTTTTTTTTTCTTGTGTTTCAATGCAATTGTAATGCATTTCCTTATAAATTCACTTTATTTATTGCATCGTACGCGTCTCTGCTTTAGAGTCGTTCACTTTATGAACGCTTACGATGCAATAAATTATCGTAATATTGTCGAATTTATATTTCTAAATTGGATACGTTAAAATATGGCTCTAAAACAAAAAAATCCACTTTACCTATTCTAAAAAATATAAATTTAGATTTCAGAACATGTGCGAGCGATGATGTGATGACGCATAAAGAAGCAACTCCGCCAGACATTTGGCTCTATATATCAGAGAGACAGGAGATCCACACAATGTTAGGCTCGTGATCCTTTTGTAAACATTGAGACGTGTACACAGTGATTAACACTTGATTTTATGCGGGCTTGTTTTGTGAGATGAGATCTTTATGCGAGTTTATTGGATTCGTACAGGATTTAGGAGCTGTGAGGTTTTGCATTTCAAATACATAACTCGTATATTTATGAGCATTACATATCACTAAATTTAGCTGTGATTCATCATCTGTACTACCTACCTATATGGATCCTACTCGATACAGATACATAGATATCTAACTGCGTAAGTAGGTATATTATCAACATAAGCTTTCATAACAATTCGCCTAAAAGAACCTTTTCCTTGCAACAAAATATGGTCCGTATTTAACGTGTTACCTAATTACGGAAACCCGAAAATAGAAAGAACTGCTAACAAGCCATAAGACACATGATACCCCAGCGTGGACGCGGATCTCTGGAATCCTTTGCCATTAAAATACCTTCCAGGTCGCGTCCTGATGTTACTCCACTCCACATACACAAATAAAACGGAATGTCGCGCATAATTTTAGCACACCTTTAGATCTGAGCTGGATTTCTTGGAAATGCAATTTCCGAGCAGACCTTGAATCTTATTGCGCTGCAATAAAGTCAGAAATACGATCAAAAGTGGCAAGAGAATGCTGAAGGTAATATTTCAAAGGATAGGTGGCTGATGGGTTCTACTATTTGCGGATTCGAGCGTCTTAGTACCGCTTAAATCTAATGTAATTAGCAATAGGGCTTAAATATGTTGTTACATTAACATAATTATTTGCTTGGGAAACGCGTGCTTATATTTTCTTCAGAATAAGTATTTCTCCTCGGAGATGCTCCTCATCCATTTGTCAGTTTTGTGCTGTAATGTGTTACTATCGATTATCTTTTCTCTTTTTTTCTTATGGCTTGTTGACAAAAAGTGAGGTTTTCATATTTTGTTGTGTGTATAATTCTTCTAATCGCACCTTCCTGCTTTGACGAAATTAAATACTTAATCTTACTTTTACCAGCATATCATTTTTTTTTACATATTTAGTCTCGATCACGCGTGCTTATATTACAAATTGTATATTTTGTTGTTTGCATTCTGAACGTACAGTATCTTCAGCTGTTATTCAAATTTCAAAGCAAGTTTTTCGCTCGCTTAAAATTTTTTTTCATAGCCATCCCAAGCGATTCCAATAAGAAGTATGCTTGCAGATTTTATCAGTTGAGTGCAGCCCTATCTCGATCGAATCACAATGTTGGGATGTGCTGGCTCAGTTAACAAAAGCTACTATAGGTTTATTTTCAAAACGTTCTCATCGTCAGAGCATGTAATTTGCTACACTCTGTATGTCATCTTATTACTTTTAGTGCCATGATTGGATGATAAACGCGGGCACAGAAGAAAAAAATACACACGAGAAAACTGACTGAAAGCTTACATACAATGTCGATGATGAATAATCCTGAAAAGGCACAGGAACAATGAACGTGTTTATATCCAATAAACAGGCACATCGGAATCTGAAGAATGTTTGCAACCATTGCCCATTAGTTAGACAGCTTTTTGAACTGTGCTGAAGTACTAAAGTACCTACATCGAGGATCCGGTCACGAGCTTCACAGGAATGCAGTCACATTTACATACCAGAGAGTAAGATACCTTGATCTTCGTTATTTTGTGCTAATTTGGTCCTTCGGTCCGTTACTTTATGCAATTTGTGGGCTTGCTTATACAATGAATTATACACTCTACAACGATTACTTTCGTTGTAAATATCTACTCTGCATCTACCATCCATTTTCCAGCTTTCATTCATGCGAGCTTTTCCCGGCTTGTTCTTTTTATCGTTAATCGTAGTTATCATGAAATGAAGACCTCTACCAGCGAGGTGAGCATATCTCGTAATATTCATAATCATAACCTTATTGCTCTTGATCTTTCCCGGGTATCTACTCCTGTCGAGAGTCCTACTTATTTTGTTCACAATTCAGGTTCCCTTGAATCCATCAAGATTTCAGTCTGATTTTAATGTACCAGCTTACCAATCATCCGCGTCTGTTTATGTTTCTGAGTGATAGTAACACGTGCGGCTCGTTAACGCCCCGACAATGATTTCAGTGGAATGTACGCACGCGTCTAGACGGTTGATAGTTTTGGCTGAAATTTTACTTTCTGTAGCAAATTCATACAGGTGCGAAAACATGTTTGTTTACTATAGACTTTGCACGTGATAACAGACAAAATATCTTCAGTACTTAACTAAAGTATTTATTTATAGATTATATCAACTTTTTAGATAGGTGGTTATATTATTTTAGTTATTGATCTACTAGGTACCTCAAACATTCGTTTGGTTTGAACGAAATCAATAATAGTTTGTCCTAGATAGTTATAACTTGCGAGCTTTTCAATTCCAATTTCTCTAATTAAATAAGTGATCATGTCGACTTCTAATCAAGTTAAAATAGAACACACCGTATTGAAAGTGATCCCATCCCACCTCTCGTAAAATAAATTGATGCTGCATACGCAACGACGTTCCAGAGCTGACCTACATTCTATCCTCAGAGAGCCGACGCTATCAAAAATAGGCTCATTTGAGCTTTCATTAATTAAGAGATGTTAAATTTGATTTAGCAATACCTTTAAATTTTGGTCTTTGATAAAAACTCAAATGATGTTTTCTGATAACGCTAATTTTATACGGTTCACTCCACAAACCATCATAATATTTCTGAAATGCCAGAAACGTAAATTGTCATGTCTAGTGTACTGAGATTAATGAGTTATCAGTTGAAGTTTTAGTAAAACACACTTGAAAGCATAAAACTTAAAAGAATAAGCGTTTATCATTATTATATATTCTGTATGATAGCGCTTCCCGTTTCATCTTGAGAACAATCCAGTATCATTAGTCCACATCAGGTACTTATTCAATTTAAAGTACCTACTGCGATAAATCTTTCGCTCGAATAAATTTTAAGTTTGTCGTGCAACAATGATTGCTGTTATGGATTCAGGAAATCGAATTAGGTTCTTCCTGTCCTTTGATCTTGTAATAGAGATGTCCGTTATGGTAGAATGCAGTTCGGGTGGCCATGTGTCTGCTATTGTCTATTATTGAACAAAGTGGGATCCAAAGTGAAATTAAATTTTAACATTCTTGGTTTTTTTAATTAGACACAGTAAGAACCACTAGTTTACTGTATTTTGATGCGCGTTGAATCCTTTTAAGACTGGTTTTGTCACTATCAGACACATGGTCTAAGGAAGCACATATTTTATCGCGTGTTGATAAGCTATTCCTTCCTTATAAATATGATTCGTCATTCATAAAAAGCCCTAATCACAGTAATCACTGCACTTTACAAACAGCGTCCCGCGGCTTGGAGCGCTGATGTGTGAAATTGGTTCGCGTCCTTGATATGACATTGGTTACCTACTTCATCTCGTTATATGTCTACTTTAAATCTTATCTTGAGCTCTTTGTGATTAAAATCCCACCTACTACAATAAGATAGTGACGAGTGATTCATCTGGCCCTTTTTAGGGCAGTAATGATTTCAATGTCAGTTTATTTACTGCACGAATGGCAGTATTTACTTTAAGCAACACGCATTTGGGTTCTTTCTTCTATCTCCCTAGATACTCTCTAGCACAAACAATTACGCTTATCTAGCAGAAGTTTAGGCATGCAAGCAGAAAAGTATCATGCGAAGTTATACGTGTTCACTTTTAATGAACACGCATAATATGTATATCATTAAAAAGGTGTTCATTAAAGTGCAGAGCCATAAACATTGCATGATACTTTTCTGCTTGCATGCCTAAATTTATTCTGCTAGATAAGCGTAATTGTTAGTATAACGAAAATTCAACGAAGTCGATTCCTGTTTGTATGTTCTGCAGATATTTGTTCCGGGTCTCGGTGTTGTGGTACCACGTTACTCGTAGTTCCTGATATCCATGACACAGAATCCTAGTGTGAGGTTAGGACTATGTATATGTCGTTTGTGTTTGTTTTTTTATATAATGCTTACATCCCTGAGTAGGGTGTCAGAATCGAATCAATCAAACCAAAACAATTCAACATCAGCATCTCATGGCGGTTATCCAAAGCTTTCATTAATTCCAGTAATTCACAAATAAACCTTTCTATATCATCATTCATTCATCTCGCACGGTCGATTAGCCAAGTGCAATCATACATCTTCATTATCTACATTCTCAACCATATCGTCGTCTTCATACGGTTCGAAATGTGTTCGTTAATAAGTGCTTGACTTTATATGTATAGATCCACTCAGTCATTGCTACAAATTATAAAAATATGTTGCTTTCGATTTCCTTTCGCTTTTCTATTTCGGTTATTTGTTTTCAGAAGAGGTATTATGTGAAATTATTTGTTGCTAGAACTTCTCTGCTCTTTCCTCTTTAGGGCTCTAATTATTATCTACTTCGGCTGTAAAGTTATGTATTCTACATAATATTTCAGCCGAAGTCTACCTTCCTAGTTACTTCCTATATAAAAAGTAGACACATTGGTAGAGATTGCGCTGTGTATGTTTATAATGGCTAACTTGAATGTAATTTTTCAGCCAGAGAACACTATTTCGAATATGCAAGCTGTTTTGTGTATTCTTAGAATCTAAACCAAGATTGGGTAGTTTGATAAACTTAATTTAGTAATACCTGCGAATAAAGCCCCCAGTATATAGCAGCACTTGGATTTACATATTGAACATCTCAACTGTAATCTAGACCTAAATTGGCTGCATTCCATTCCATACCATTACGTCTAATATCCATATAAAGTCGAAAAACTAAACTAGGGCACAAATTTACGACTGCACGGAAATGCAGCGTGCACGCGATAATGTCCACGTGACGTAACCACACGTGACGTGACGTAGTTGTCGCATGTGCCTAGAGAACTGACGAAAACTTTAGTCTTTAGTTCATATTGTAAAACGGGAATTTTCACGTACTATTCTTCACGTACGGTTAAGGCATTGACTAGGTTTCGACTCATTCCGAGAGTCTTCATAAGGGTAAGTGATTGCGACATTCTCCCTTCGCGTCGTCGCGTCGTGCATTAGTCTTTCGTTTCTCTTTAACCCGAAGACTACTTAGTTGGATTTGCAATGAAACTTTAGTTTCCGATGCGCCTTCTGAGCGACTTTTTATCTGCATCACTGTCGAACAACATTATCGTTTTAACTTTTCTTCTATAAACACAATGATACCTAGGTACGGAGCTCGTGTTGTTGCTGGCAAGTGCCGGTCACCCGCTTTCTACGTGAGAGCAGCAAACTTGAATATGATTAGCCTGAATCTAGGTTATACAGTGTTGGATTATCAACGCCCTATTTATCTTTACAGATATTAGCTATTACGGCATAGGTATAGGCGACACTAAAATGGCTGTACCTAATCATCATAATTATTAGGTGTCGCTGTTTTAATAGCAAACCGCATTTCGCCCATTTTCTATAATCCTAAGAATGTAATTTTCTGTAATCCTAAGAATGTAAATTGAGAAAACGAGCGCGAGATATATCTCGTGTGTAAAATACCAAATAGAGTTAAGAAAAGTATACACACTTTATGTAAAAAAATCTACAACGTTCACGCTTAACTTTACGTGTGGCGACATCTAGTTTTTATTTTAGAAACAATCTAGAATTACTTTTGAATTGGAAATAAAGACGGGAGCTACACCTTATTCAATCCAATTAAATAAAATCAGATCATAATCTCATAATCCTACCACGTTAAGTATTCTTGCGTAATGTACCTACGCGGTACAGATTTAATCAAAACTGGGCTGGGCGGTGACTATATTTAATTTTGTGCATTAAATTAATCAAGTACCAGCTTCCTAGTGCCTACGGATATTAGCTGGTCAATTTATCTATTCTTGCGTACAGTGAGTGCCAAAAGTTTAACAATTAATTTGGTTCTTCGAGCAAGGATTTAAAAAAATATTGTTTAAATCATTTATTTGGTTGGAAACGATATAACAGATAGGCAGAAAGTTGATTATTGCATCAGGTATTATGACTAGGTATCTACAATGAAAAATTTACTCTAAGTAGGTAGGTACCACCAAGTCTAGGTGAATGAAGAGCGTAGTGTAAATAATCTTTTACACATTGTTTGCCCACACCAAAGCTTTCAACCCTGACTCAAAAGCTCTTTAAGATTTTACTACTACTTACCAACTGCCTGATAAGCCTATGTTTAGCACACACTTATTCTGTCCATTATCGGAGAGGATAAATTTAACGCATTCGATATCGCGACAAGATCGCGGCTCGCTCAAAGCGGTTATTGCATCGCACTGCGATACTATCACCTATCATGGGATAACTGAGGAAAATTGATTATCCGAATAATCTGGATTTTCCTATTCAGAACAAAGCGACATGCCAAAATGCCTGCGTGTATCGCATTAAATCGATCGAATCGAAATTCAGAGCCTAGCATGAGCCTGCACTGTTTTTGCCGTTTTTCGTGATTTTTTATCAGTCTTCATGGCAACTTTTTTCATGTATGAAATCTTTATTTGAAAGAGCAGATGCCCCTTTTGGGTGCTAACTACTACTTAATGATTCACTACTTAGTGAGTTGGGCAGGTATATGAGCTTGTTATTAACTCTGGTGTCAGAGTATAAACATAAAACCATGTTGGACAATCACATAGTACACATACACAGACTTATAAACATAGCGAGTCCCAGTGAAACCGAATGTGTCAATAATTTTCTATGATCATTACAAAGTGAAACTGACTGTTAATTAATTGTGAACGAGTCTGTCGTGTGTTCATACAAAAATGAACAAAAAGTAGCAGGTGAGTAAATACTGGGATGCATAGAAGCTCAACTTTTTCAAACGCACGCCACATCTCAAGCAATGTCTAGGATCAATCATCGTCTAAAAGTGGGATTTGCTTCCGTATTCAGAACGCGACAAAGCAAGAAAAAATAAGCAACACGTATTTACGGCTTGTAAAATTTTTAAAAATCATTATTTTCAAACGTACAAGGTGAGCTACATAGGCAGGTAGGGCAACCTTTGTATGGAGACCTGTAATAATGTAGGCTACATTATTACAGGTCTCCATACAAAGGTTGTTTGGATGATATTGCTTCTAAGCGATAAAAACGCCTTAAACACTACCGAAATGTATACCCTTCATTAACACAAAGGCTAGCTAGAATAATCATTCGCAGTAACTTATTTCATCTTGTGGAAACTAGCATCTTCTATCTAGGTATCCGACGCCCATTATTATCTTAGTTATGTAAAGATATTGATTATTTTGTTATTATCTTGTGGTGTAGTATTTTCATTTATTTATTCACAGGTGAATAAATGGTCCACAGGTCAAAGTGTTACTTGTGATATAAAAAATGAACTTTGACCTGAAGTAAAGATCGCCTTTATGTTCGTCTTTATCATCGTACTAAATAGTCCAGTCCAGCTGGCCCCAGGTTGCTTATAGCTGCTTTAGGTCATTTTCTCGAGAGCATGGAAAGTAAACTTTGCGAAGAGGTATGCGGATGGCACTTTCCATATACTTATTACTGGTACGTAGGCGCTGAAGACATAATGTAAAACAGATGATAGGAATTCAGCTTAAAGTAAAAGTTTAGTGAAATACTGTCAGCATGCCTTTTAGCTCGAATGACGAAACTCTTCGATGCATTACGGATTATGATAATCTAATTCACCAGAATCTTTGGTAATTTTTGAAAAATGTAGGTACTAATAAATTTTTGTACAACTAATGTAGTTATAAGCATACGGCCCGCCTGCTGGTCAGCGGTTACTGTAACCTATGGACGCTTGTAACAGCAGAGGTTGCCGACCCGCAGACATGACAGATTTAAAGTTTCGTTTGCTTGTAATTTCACCGGCATACTCTTCAAACCGGAACACAGCAGTGCGAGCATTTTGCATTATCTTCAACTTTAAATATACTTAACCAAGTATGCTGTCAACATACATATCAAGGATAACCTTATCCTGCCACAAAAATAATGAGCGGTATAAGTTCAGGCTACGACTTTACATCATTCTTCAGCTAATCAGCGGAGCGATCACACTAATTTCCAATGGCTGGTATCATCGGATGGGATGAATCGTATCACGCTAATTTGTAAGCTGGATGAGCCATAGATGGACAATGCGAATGAACAAAATTGGTTTCATATTGGACGTTCCGTTTTTTGGATGGATGGGCCATTAAAATAAGGAACTAGTGTCAAAATTTATTGACATCTCGATAGCCATGAGTTAGTGTGATCGCTCCGCGGGTCCCTAATGCCGACAACTTTTTAAAACCTCAAGACCAGGGTAATATACCTTGTAAACTATACTAATAGATCAATGAGATGCAAACTCCGCAAAATTTGAAGAAACCAGAGCGGAAAGCGGACATGACATCCCAGGTCACACCTCCTATGGCATCTCAGGGCTGGTATGCAATCCTACAGCTTCTGTAGACGCTGCTATAGCGAATCTAAATGTAACTGATACAACATTAACATACTTGGAGTTGAAAAAGTTGAAAACCCTAGGAGAGTCGACATGCCCATTTGAAACTTGTATCAATATCGCACTTTTTGCTGACGTCGGTATGCTGAGATAAACCACTAACTCCACCATACAATTTTTAACTTAGAACCGTCAGTTTAAAGATGAAAATTCTGCAGCGATTATAACTCAAAGAAGCGACGAGTGACTGATTCAAGCAGTTTCCTTTGCGGACTTTCTACTGATGTCTTTGAGATTATACTTAGAGATGTTCGCCGCATCTTTGTATGACATATAAGCTTTAAATCCAGGTATCAAGTGTTAACATTGCGAGTTTGGTGGGTCTTCCCCCTAATCATACTAGCGAAATGGCTGTGTGAACGAGACAATAATACTCTTTTTAACCGACTCCAAAAAAAGGAGGAGATTCTTAATTCGGTTGGGTTATTTTATGTCTTCATTTGAATGTGAATTTGTTTTAAAAAGTTGTTGGCGAAGATATCACTTCGATTGTTAACCGATCTTGATGATTATTTTGTTGTCGTATAGATAATGATCTCGAAGAGGTTCCATAAAAGTTTTATTCCTGAGGGAATGCTACTTTATCCATAAAAAAAAACATCAACATCATCTTATGGAATCACGATTTTCACAGTTTTCAAACTTCTGCGGATATTACCGTTCTTTCAAGTTTTTGTATGTTGTTTTTGACCCAAATAAATATATTTTTGATTTTTGATTTGATTTGATTTGACGATTGGCCGAATCATTTTTTTGTGGGCTTTTTTACTTTGGTTTTTTATTCGAAAGAGTGTCATCCCGAATGGCAAACTATCGTAAGCATGTGAGAAAGTCAGTTTTTTTTATTATTGCTATCCAAAATACAAAATGTTAAAGTTTAGGTTGGATGTGTCCCTTTCTAAGTTCTAGAAGCCTTGGACAATATGGCTAAGCCTGGCAAAATTAGTAGTTGCCAAATGTCATTTTATTATTGTAATTATAGGGCAGGTTCGTTTGGCAAAGATTTGGCCTTCGTGATATTAGGCTTCGTGTCTAGGCGTCGACAGTTGTATATTTTCTAAAGATTTAGGCTCTAAGGATTAAAAGCTCCTAGGGATTTGGTCATTTCATCAGATCCTGAATAATCCTTACTAATAATTACTGTATTGGTGCTTCATGTATCATTACCATTTGGTAAATATACCTACCAATACAGTTATTATGTAGCTAAAAAATGGCGCAACACATCAGATAAGCTGCCGCCTCACATCTCAGGAAGGGATCACCACGAGAAAAACGCAACGCTCTGTCGTTGCACCTGGACATCGCCGTCGTCAGCGGGATTAAAAAACCTGCCAAGCCATGGCAGAGTACTGGTTGTCCTACCAAATTAACAGCTTTAATCTTTTATCATTTCTGTTACTTTGTAGAAACTTTGTACCCTACGTTCTAGAGCTCTCAGGTTATTGGTCTAGTTATTGCAAAAACCTTGTTTTAGGTGAGAAATCGATGAATAAAAGCCAACGTAGATTCGATTTAGTATCTATCATTCGTTTAAATCGATTTACTGATCACGACTAATCGGGGTTTCTATGAGAATCGAATATTAACAATGAAAAATCGAGTTATTGTAATAAAATTCGAACCATTGCCGGACGTGTTCATATTTCGCTATTTATCTACCGTTAAAGAATACGGTCTAAAAGATAGTTTCCTAAAACAAATTGGTGGCATCACGAACCGTCGTGTGACCGGCTTGACCTTTCGGAGTCTTTCACGAAATGGTTCAATGTCACTAGAGACCCACGCATGGCAGAAAAAATACATTGCATGATTTGACTACCTAAACCAGTCGTGGTACGTTGAATTGTTTGCACTTTGCACAGACCATAAGTAAGTAGGTACATTGTCCTCCTCTTCTCACTGGTTGCCAGACAGCTGTGTGTGGTTTTGGCCCTGACTAACGACAAAAAGTAACGAATGATAGTGTCCGGCATTTCACTCGAACGCAAATCTAATCTTTATCACTACAACAATAACAATAAACTGATTCATAAACAAAGTTCAAAGCCGTTTGAACTCAACTTGTAATGGTTGGGCAGCACAATCCAATCTTTGACATTGAATCTCGTTGAAAGATTGGGACATGGGTTCAAATGTTAGTTCAAGTGGTCAATAGGCTCCTTTTAAGGAACTGTATTGGCACAGTCTGCTTTCACAAGGCGATTGTATGCAATACCGTTCAATAAAGATATAATAAGGAGGTGGAATATGTTGTAAGTGAAAATTTGCCAACACCTTGTAATCTGGAGCGTCGTCGATACATAAAATTTTGTAATAATGTAGGATAGGCATCAACTATTAGGCCATCCACTAATTATCGATCCACAATCTAGAATCCATAATTTCAAGTCAGTCAACTTGAGATTGATCAGAGTCTCTGGTCTCTTTACTGAAGAAATGCAGAAATAACTTTACATTTCATGCAGAAACAATCTATATTTTCTATCATCTCTGTCTAGGCATTGCTACCTAGCGTACAGAAATAGTCAACAAAACACCGCCTAACCTTGTTCTAATTTCTTCGAAAATTAGGTACACATTTTCTGTATAACTGGAACTCTTTCTAGCTAAATATACTTATTGGCTACTATCATTTTAGCACCGCTCTGTAGGTTCCGACGTTTCTTTGAAGCTAAACACGGTAAATCTCTCGCTTACAAGAAAAACCCTGAAAGCATATCCGCAGACCAGTAAGCCCCTACTAGCAGTTCACATTTTTTAGAAACATGGTTTTTCACAATATCACAACAACACATACCACCTATGTAACCAATTTCAAGGATTTTTTAAAATTATTTACAGTCGTGACTACATCGTATCGTACTTTGGCAAACAAAATGAGGTGACCCAAAAGCGATTCTTCGTAACATATAGGCTCATATTAAATACCCCACAACTTTCATAGTAGGGGGTGAAGAACTGCAGCTTGGAATCAGGGCATTGCAGAGCTGGCCCACATTCCTTCGTTGTTTTTCAGCAGCCTCGTCAAGGGAATTTAGCCTTTATAGTCGTAGTAATTCAGCGTTCTTGAATGGTTTTACTCTACGGTTTATTATTATAGCGTTTGTCAGTAGAATTCTCGGAAACATGCATTTTCCGGGAACTTATAATCTGATTTCGTGGAAGGGAAAGTTTAGCTTGTGAAAATGAACTCGTTTTTGACTGGAATATTCTTATATTTTAGGATATGGCTCTCAGGTCTGACTAAGTAGCAATATAAGTTATATTTTATCATACAGGACGTATGTAAAAGATATAATAATGCAAGTACAAATAAGTGAGAAGAGTAAAAAGTGTCAATTTCTAACTTCTTCCACTTATCAACATTACATTTCTCATCACTCATCAAGGCTTCTTTGGCTCAATTTATGGAATGGGTCTTGAATGAAAGCAGAGCGTACTTTTTCAATTGTTTCTAAATCAGGGGGTCAACCGGTGACCTAGGTGGTTAAATTGCAGACGAAACTGTTTTGCACTAATTGGCGAAATGAAACAATAGCTTCTTAAACTTAATGGTAGCTACCGTTAAGCACTTGGTAGGTACATGAAACAGTTGTTTTGGGACGTGAGAGCATAAGTCATTGCTGTTGGCAAAAATATTCAAATGAAGATGGACGAAACAAACTACTTAAATTTATGGAGGTTGTCCAAGATCGTTCGTCATGGCACTTTTAACCGACTTCAAAAAAGGAGGAGACTCAATTCGGCTGCATGTTCTTTGCGTTTGTGTTTGTTACCTGATATCTTCGCCAATTGTTAACCGATTTTGATGATTCTTTTGTACCTATACAGAATGATCCCGAGATTGTCCCATAAAAGTTTTATTCCTGAGGGAATGCAATTTTTCACGTAAAACTTAAAAAAACATCATTTTATGGAATTACGACCAGCCGAATAGTTTTTGTGGGTGTTTTTTTTTTTATCTTTTATTCGATAGAGTAAGCAAAATAACGTGGGTTCTCATGATAGAGCAGGTACCTGCAGGATAGAAACCGTAAACCTGGGACTGCAAGCGTATTGCGAATATCGCAATTTAATTATTATCAACCGACTTCAAAATATACGTTTTCAATTCGTGTGTATATTTTACGCGATATTTTCGCCATTTGTGAACCGATTGTAAAGATTAGGTATTTTTTAATCAGTAGGGTATACTTTGAAGGTGATTCCATATAAATATTATGAAAAAAAACCACTCCTAAGTGTGGAAAAATAGGTGATGAAATTGTATATTAGACTTTTTATCAATTTCTCGTTATTTGAAGTCGGTTTTTTGACATTTAATATTTTATAAATTATTCAGAGGCCTAAGTTCAGTAATTGACTTGTACATACTCTTGGTGATGATGATGAACTACTTATGTCCGTACCTACTGAAGTTATATGCTGAGTTTCTAATATATCAAAACGTCGACCGTATCGACAAGATTTCCACACAAAAGTTGTCGAAACGTTAATCGTTTCGACGACCGTTTTTGAACGTATGTGTAACTCAGCATAGCATAACCTCTGTTCTCTAAGTTGTTGTCGATATATTTTTAAGTCGATTACAAACACAAAGCTACCTATTTACAAAATTCAAGATGTCGTAGGTAACAGAAATAGTTGGCGCCAATTTATTACTCATAGCCAAATCAAACCGGGAGACAGTCTTCTGTCTGTAAGTTACTCACTACGACCGATATAGTCTAAATCACAATGTAGTTTACATCTAGAGGGATGAATCAGAGTTTGCCGGTCACAATGACGTCATTCGTGGGTTGGTCAAGGCACTGAAAGGTCTATGAGATGTAGGCTACCCAAAAGGCCAGTATACATTATTCGAGCGAGGTTTCAAGATAACGATAGTATTATATGGGTAGGCATATAACACGTGAAGGAGATCTAATGAGGCTATGAATTGAAAAAAAATCCATGTAGACCTTTGGGTATTATTCTTTAACAAAGAAGGTTAAAGCAAATAAATCTGGCCTTTCGAAGCTCGGAAAGAAGTTTCAAGGCCTAAGAAAAACTGTCGCTAGGCCAAAAATAGAATGGCTTCTAACTCAGACTTACTACGGCCAGTGTTTACCAGTGTTTTTGATTTTAACTTGGTGCTGGGGAATTTTAAGAAATAGCGCAATTTCGTCAATTGAAAATCCACGCGTGGCAATGCGGCCAGTATTTTGGGAATTCTTCCGTCTGGTAGTGATCTGGATCAGTTGAGCTATCTATAGATCGTTGCAACGGTCTTTAGATGGCTAGCTGTTTTATCTGTATTTATTGAAAATGGAATTAATTACCGGAGGTAAATATAAATATACTTGGAGTTTTCAAGTCGAAAGTATATATGTATCTTCTAGATAGACGTCCGACATCCCTGGACCACATCAACACTTTCCATCAGGTGAGATTTTGGTGAAATTCTTGCCTACATTGCAAACATAAAAAAATCTCATATGGCTGACCCTGATACCAAAACAAAAAGCTAACTCCATGATGGACATCCTCAGAGTAGATTGTTGAGGATAATAAAATCCAGAAATCGCCTTACCTCCACAGATGACATCGGCCAGGTTAGTCTGCACGCACTGGTGCGTGACGGCACCGTCCCTGACCGTCGTGATCTCGCCATATAGCTGGTGCAGCGCCTCTTGATCCGACATGAGGATGGTGCGTGGGGAGGGGCAATCCTCATCGAAGCTCCCATGGTGGCGGGATGAGGATCTTGACCTGGAGCGGCGACGTCTACACACAGAAAATATTTGTATTATCTTGAGTTTCACTCTTTACTCGATCGCTATGATTTTATCATCATCATCATATTTATTTATTAAAATCAACATATCCAATGTTGGATATGTGATATGTCCATCATAATAAATGTTAGTTATAAATTTCTTATTCTAAGTTAGTTAAATTCCTTGAACTATTCGGCTACAAAACAACAAGTGAACAAATAAATACGTAATTAGAATTGTAAATGTAAAAAAAAATTTTGAAACAAACTAATTGAATTGGAATGGAATGTCAAAATTACTATGTCAGAAAGTTAAAATGTCATTGCAACTAGAATAAAAAGATTATTATTAAAATGGATCATAGAACAGTATGTTTTGATGGATTTATGGTTAACTATGTTTTCCGCGCATATCTATGTCTACGGGTCTGTGTGATAGTTCATCTATAATTCTCGCTACTGGACTTTCCGATTCTGTGTATCAGTCGTATTATAGTACCCATCCTTTCGTATTATTTTATATGCCATGCGCTACAAAACTGGCGCAATTATTGCAGCTATTTTTCTTTAGACTTAACAACATAGCACTTTTCCGAGCTAAACTTGAGCCATCTTACTAATATTGTAAATGCGAAAATATGGATATCTCCGTAACTGCTGAATCGATTTGGACTATTGGATTCAATATTGTTCATGAGCTAGAATAAACAGCAGTACCTACTGAGGTTACATGTTCTCATAAAAACATTAAAATATACTTAGGCAGTAGAACTTCTGATGTCTTGCTACATTAATCACTGCAAACATACAAAATAAATAACTTTGTAAAAAGTTATCAAGACCTTACCCATTCAATTCTGTTTATAACGAGACAGGCATTTTTTTTAATGATTCGCCAGAAATCATCAAGTTTTTGCATATTTTTACATTTGAAAAGAAACCTTAGCACAAAAACCATAAGTTGTCAAATCAGTTGGTCATCTCTACCCGGATTTCTGTCATCTTGTAATTTACTGGCGTCAAGTTTTTTAAGCATCATTAGAACATCATGTTTTTGTTTACAAATTGATGGCTGTTGATAAAAACATAATTTCATGGTGATTTCCATGTTGGGTCATTGACTATGATTAAGCTGATAGCTTTATTGATTAGATAGGGACTTCCTACTGGTTGAAATCCTGCCAAAGTTGCCACAAAAAAATATTCTGTTCTACAGAAACAAAGCTCAGTTACTGATTCTTCTGGTGATTCGGTCTTCTAGTGATTCTTGCAATCCAAAACAAATATTTATACGAATTCCTCTTATATAATTCAGGTATATGTTTCATCAACAGCCTGCAGAAGTCCACTGCTAGTCATAGACCTCAAGAGTGGGATAACAAACAATCTTGGCCACCCTATTCCCTGACTTTTAAGATGTCATCGGTCCATCTATTGGGGGGCCTTCCTACATTGCGTCTACTGGTTCGTGGTCGCCATTCGAGGACCTTTCTTCCCCAGTCTTGGTAGGTTCTGCGAGTTAATGCTCCGTCTGCGGCTGCGATGACGTTCGTTGTACTGAACGTCATCGCTGACGTTGTTGTTCGTTTTGATAGCTACTTATTTGATAGGTAGGTACGAATAGTCCGTGCATCCCACAAAGACGCGTTCCTCACATCTATGGCAATAGTTTTGGCAGTCGTACTTAGCCTTTTAAGCTATAGACTTTTCTATAGCTAAAAAGATAAATACATCGATAAATTTCGCCTTTTCAAGTTTAGAAGCTTAAAGGGTATGGAAACGAGCCTACGACTGTCAAAATGATTGCCATAGCAGTGCAGAGGGGCGCCTCTTCTTGAAATGCAAGGAAGGGTATATATAAAATTTAACGATACTTATATATCACATAGAGCAAGTGCAGACTTACAATCGGTGTTCCAGAGCGTTTAGTCAAATAGAACTACAAAAATTTACGTAGGTTGGGAACTTACTGATAAGTCAGTCATAAGAAAGAGTCTACCGTCGTAACAGAAGAGACTTTTCAAATGTTGTCCATGTGTTCCGTCCCTTGGTTTTACATTCATTTCGAATGAGAGTAACGCAAAATGTCAAGTTTTGCGCCAACAACGTGATCAATACGCAGGCTGCATTCACATCGTAACCTAGCAATGTCTCGAAACAGTGATGTGACTCATGTTATTCTAGATTTTAAAATATTGAACACACAATGCTGGTGACTGAGTTCAGGCATGTATCGCAAGCATTTCTTTAGTTTATTTAGTTATCTACGCATGAATCCTATGCATGGGCAACTTGAAAAACAAGGAAAAAATGCTTAAGTTCACTTTTTTAAAATTCGCTGAGAAATGTCCACTGCTGCATAAATTCAGTTCACAATGCCATGACGAATGATGTAGGAGTATTAAACTAAGCCCATGAATATTAAACAAAGAGATTTTGTCATCATCAACATCACTAGACTTTATCATGACATCATAAGACTTTTCACCCGTTATATCTCAGGGTCTGCAACGCCCGAGTGACTCCTCTGGTTTTCTAAGCGTTCATCTACCTTACCATAACGTGGGCCGTATGCTTGCTCGCCACTTAAGTTTTATAAAAAACACAACCTCAGCCAAGAAATGTCTACTTCTAGACATAGGCATTCCCCCTTGTTAATCAGAATCTGGTAGAGTTTCAAGAGGTTGAATTGATTATCTCATTTAATACTTACTCAGGTGTGACTATGAAGAACCCTCTTGAGGTCTGGTAGATTTTGCCTTCCTGCATCAGCTGAGCTAACGTGTCGTAGACCACTTCTTGTGAAGGATTCTGCATTGATGGGAACTTTGCTGACAGAGAGGATCTTATACTCTCTAACGTTGCTGATTGACCCTGAAAAGAAGTCACATTATAGTAACGCGTTTTGTTTGTTCATTACTGATCTTAGTCATAATCATAAATAATCATTTTTTTTACGAAACCTGGATTCATGAGATGCCATACAATAAAGAACAAAAAGACAACGATGATCAGGTTAACAGCATGCAAAAATTAGAAGGTCATACTGCATCAGCTCAATTTGAATCGAGGTTTAAAAGTGGTGGTCCTGAAAAGAGACAGTGGATGAATCAGAGTGGATGAAAAGGTTCAGTGTACCTCCTAAAGTTTGTTATCACACACAGATGTAATGTTTTGAATAAATACAAATAAAATACAAATACATTATCATCGCACTTCTTTTGAAACTATCATGGTTTTGAACATAATTTTTACTAAAAACCGGGATATTTACCATGATTTGTGAGTTTGAATATTTCCCGATATTTCGGCACAGTTGCATGTAACATGATCCATAAGGGAGGAAGTTTAAACATTCAAACTCACAAATCATGGTAAATATCCCGGTTTTTAATAAAAATTATCGCACTTCTTGTTCTTGGATATGCCAGTTGGCCGTTTGACTTTGAAGATATTCATAGTTATGACACAAAAGTACCTAATATACTTAATATTAAATATTTTCATAGCCTTATCATGAAGGGTTCTTCAAGACGTCTGAAGTAAAACAGCGGCTGGTGAACACAGAGATAATTTAGTACGATCTAAAGTGCATTTCTGTTTGTTTGAATGGATGCTATTTCTGGCTTCCTTTAATAAATATCCTTACCTACATGGTTGCACAAAATTACAAGAGCATACACAGTATTTGACTCATACGCCGAAAATGGAATCTCTCAAATTGTTTCACTCGCTGGCAGCGTAAACATGTAGATCAAAAACGCCACAAAGCACCTGTCTACCTACCTACCTATTATATCTCTCTAGATAAGGTATGTAAAGGCAGTAATCTATAAATCAAACGGCATTGCATTACCATAAACATTATAATTCAAAATCCAAACATCAATCATCACAATCTAGATCTGCGGGTTCGGTGATGTCTTCATTCGAAACCTTCACTGACACTTGGCATTGAAATACGATTAGAATCTTACTAATAATGAAGTTATTCTAATAGCATTGGAAAGACCCAAGTGAGATATGATGATAATCAGAACTACGATTAAGATTAGCAAACGTCTGTTTGATATCTCACTGTACCAAAGTTTTCAAATAGCAGATTTGGAATCATCAGTATCAAAATATAAATACACTAAACGATTGTTGCGTAAAATTATATGAATAAATCATGAGGCCTAATAGCGTCGCGAGAACGACCCAGTAAGCCCATTTTAAATGCCTATCCATGCAAATTTGATCTTGTTACTTTATCGCCGATCATTGTTTGAGACAACCTTCGAAGGCTGAGGCAGGAATGTGACAGATATTAATACGGCTTGTGCAAGTGCGTAGCCTGTTTTATTTCAGAATTGTATCGGATTAAGACATGTCTACTAGATTTTTACTAAATGGAAAGGCTGTGGTAGAGTGGAAACTCGTTTGATTGCCAGCCTGTTCAGTAAATTGATTCTTGGATTGATGTTTGTTCGGGTCGAGTGCGGAACGATATGTCACACCGCACCGGGGTGATTTTTTGTCAGCGTAACCATTGACCTCACATTATGGATCTATGTACGCAACCAGGGTCCGCTACCGGATTATTTTTTGAGGTTGGTGTCTTCATAATATATCGCAGCCTTAGGAAGAGGCCAGTTATGGGAACAATTTTCACCTCAGTCTTCAATACCTACTCCATATTTCTGTCGAAAACAGCCTACGCTGTTTATGAGCGCTGCTAGTCTTGCCTCGTCTAAACAGCATTCTTGTCACAGATTGCAATTGGTCTGGTTGGCCAATCTGGCAGTTGACAAATTAATCGACCACTATTTCGATTGTCTGTGAGTTCTGAGACGTAATTTTGCAATAACAGCGATCTTATCCTGATTTAATTTAATGCGAAATCAGATAGCTCAGAGAGAGAGAGAGAATAAGACGTATTCAAAATAATTAAAAGAAATTATAGAAGCCCTAATCTTTTTACTTAATCTACTTAATCGTGTATGGACTTTTGGTTTTTAAAAACCTTTAATTCAAGTAAAAAGTATCCTAAAACTACAATGTCACCTTGAAACAACCTTTATTAAAATCAATTAAAAAATACTTATCGATAATCCTGCATCAAGGTCTCAATCCAGTAAGATTTATAAAACTAGGTTTAATCAAACTAATGACGATATAAACATGGTCATTGCTTATGAGCTCACGAGCTCGCTATTCTTAGGAGTGTTCTTAAAAAGACCATGACGGGTAGGAATTTCTTGGTGAATCGGATAATTTGCTGTGCGGCGTAGGTTAGAAGTGGAAGCCAATAGGTACTTTAAAGACCTATTGGCTTCCACGTTTCATTTTTTTTTCTAGCAGTGAATGAGTTTCGATAGGGCTCCAGAAATATATGCACCTTCGAATGTATGAAGATGGCTTGACGAATATCTATGACATAAGAGCCTTTTGCTTTAATGTAATATTCGTAATATTATAATTTTGAGTCGTTCGTCAACTCGGACAAAACACTCGAAAATTAAATGGTTTTCGAGTTTTCTTGACTCTTGCTTTAAAGTTCTTGACTTAGACCACTAAGCAACTTATGGCACTTTAAACCACAGTAAAAATATTCATCATAACAGGTTTCGCGCATCAGAGCTTACCGTTTTTATTTCATGGCAAGAGCCGGTCGCATTACCATCACACCGGTATTAGGATCGTTTTGACGGAAATCGGTTGTTTGACATGCAAATGTGATAAAAATAACAATGCCCTTGGATATTTTAGTTAATCAAAACTGAGTGGCGATCGTATAAATATATAGAAATAACAGTTTTAGCTGTTGAATTGATCGGTCTCTGGACAATAGGATGAGGAATTTCTAAGAAGTTGAAAACTAACGGTAGATAGATTGAGCATAAATATCGAGGAAGGTATAGGAGAAGGTGGAATTTGTTTGAAACCTGTTTTAGTCATCATCAACATCATGGATAGCATTCAGAAGTCAACTGATGGAAATAGGCCTCCACTAAAGTGTGCCATGACAGAGAATAGACTTCCTGCAACTTATAAGAAGTCATCGGTGGGTGGGCTTTCGTACAATTCGCCGTCAGACTCTTTAATCAGTAGGTATAACAATTTATATCTGCGGCTACCATCAAAAACCTAAACACAGTGACTTGTATTCTCAGCATCATTTTCTCTGATCAATGCCCAATTCGTTTCAACTTTATTTTGATAAACTGCGTCGATTTGGGAGAAAGTGGAAAGTACATAAATATTTGATATCAAGTAATTCAGCCTAATTCACTTGATTGTAATAATTCCTTTCGTATTTCAATTCATTAGTCTCTTCAGATGTTGTAGAGATGTATTAGAAATCGCGTGCAGCCATTTTTTGTTTATGCTGCACCTTTATGACGACCTGCAAATATTTGTCTTAGTTCTGGGTGTTTTCTATGTAATATATTATTTAAAAAAATATATATAAGTTGTATACCAGTCATGTAGTTCCCATAATACAACCTCTGCTTAGATTGGGGCTAGATGATGCCGTGTGGAAAATCACCAGCATTATTTATTTACTTTCAACAACTGTCACGTTACTCTTAAAATGTAATACCTTTTTATCTGTATTAGCCTTATTTCAAAGTTACAGTTTCCAGAATTTATTCTTCAGGCTACCCTCATTTTCTATAAAATGTATTTTGATGTTCAATTAAATTTACCTGTGATGTCAAGTCCATGATGCAGTCGCACAACGCTTCCGGTAGTGGTGTGAACTGTCCCTGATGGGCAGGCGTTACTATGCAGTCTTCTATGTCTCCTGAAACAATGATGTAAATTATGTTAAAAATTGTATTTTTCTTTGCATTGAATTATATAAGGAGCTGTTAGAAATAAACGTTTCAAAGTCCTTATGAATCTAAGGGTCCAGTTTATATTCTCACTCCGCGTCTCCGTAAACGAGCCCTAGGCAGGCACGTCTGACCGATTAAGTACGGGACAAAATGTTTGCTTGTTTTGCAGATATTTTTACCGGGTCCACAAAGGAAATCGCAGTGATGGGTCAGCACTATGAAAAAGTTACAGTTACATAGTTGGTATTCATGTATTCATTATATCCATGATTTTTTTTTGTAAAACACGCCCCAGCATCGCTTTTTAAAGATTCTGGAGATTTTGGAACATTGCATTGGTGTTTTATTCCAAAAACTATCGTGAACTTGACTATTCATATTGTAGAAACGGGAATTTTCACTAGTATGCGTCACGAGTAGTAAACGACGCGACGCGGAGGGAGCAAGTCGCGATCACTCACCATGATGAAGACTCTCAGAATGAGTCGAAACTTAGTCGTTGCCTTCACCGATAGTGCAGTGCATTGGTATTCTTTATTTCTTCTATCATGACATAGGTACTTTCTTGGTATACTTATTGGAATAAAGAATGAAGAAGGTCAGAGAGTTTAGTTTAGCCAGGGCTAAGTTTGTTGAAAAAATTAAACTGTATTTTCTGAAAATGTATACCAGCACCCACCCAGGTGGACCACAAATCACTGTGCCCAGGGAATAAGGCGTTGTTTACATGAATTGCACTATCTACTGCGAGCGAGGGAGTGCCGGCGTCCCCCGGGAACGCCAGGAACGCATCCCATCGTTGGACGTTCTCCAAATCGTTCAGCAGCCCAAGATGTAAACATAGCGGTAGCTAGCTAGTTCATATCTTTAGGTACCTACCAACCTAATGGTGAAACGCTTAGATTTTGTTCAAATCGAACAAAATCTAAGCGATTCACCATAAGGTTCGTTCAATTTTTTTGATTCAGGGATTCTAAACAGTAAGTCGTTACGATAGGACTTATCGTTAGACCGGCCCAGATAATAAATAGAAAATACTTCATTGCTCACTAAATAATATTTCAGCTTAAAAAGTTACCTACTAGAATCTGAAATTGTTGTGAGTACAATAGGCGGTTTTATCGCTAATTCAGGTCTACAGGACACAAAACGAGATAACAAGAACCTATGTTGCCTGGGCGATGCTTGGCGCGATTTTTAAAAAAAAATTTTTCTTGACTTTAATCCAGGCAAAGTAACAAATATTAGTTATAATCTTTTCCTTCTCTCAGTTAGTTACTTGCGTCGTATTTCTTCATGCGGATGTTTGCCGTAAAAATGTCCGCAGCGTTGTTTGGTCATTACGATGTGAAGATGATATTCCTCTAATTTACCTATTAATGTGGATTTTATAATCCAACTTATTTGACACATTTCCGTTATAAAATTTCGTCATCCTCAAATCCTACTTCCTACGAATAATATAAATGCAAAAGTTTGGATGTTAAGTCAAAACCAATCAAGTTTTATTCATGGAAATCACAATGATTTAAAATAAAAAAAATAATGTACTTTGAATTTAAAATTCTATAGCGAATTTACGCTGATTCCTAGCTAGACCTAGAAGAATCAGGTAAACTCTGCTTGGGTTTTTTTAATGATTTTTCATTCAGATAATAATAATAATAATAATGCTGGACATTTTTCACACAGCATCATCTAGCCCCAAACTAAGCAGAGCTTGTATTATGGGAACTACATGACTGATATACTACTTATATAATTATTTTTTTTGTAAATACATACATATTATACATAGAAAACACCCAGACCCGAGACAAATATTTGCAGATACAAACATTTGTCCCGTGGCAGGAATTGAACCCGCAACCTTCTGCGTCTCAGGCGGGCCTACGCCCACTGCGCCACCGAGGTCGTCAAGATGAAGTGCCAATCGAGGAAGAATCCTCAAAACGACTGAACAGATTTGGAGGAGAAATAATTTCGACCTGAAATAATACAAGAGGTGGCCTCTCTGTTATTTGAGTATAGGTACCGTTATATACTATATGTAGGTATACAATGATTTCACTACAGCAGGAGCAAAGCCTCTGTCTGAAATACCTAACCATAATGTTATGTATGCCATGTGACCGACAAACTAACATATATGTCAAAACTCGTATTGTCCAGACTTCTCAATGCTTTACCTATAAGTTTTAAGAATAAAAAGTCGTATAGAAAAAAACACAGTAGGTGTTGGTCCGCATAAGAGTAACTCGTAGCTCTAAGAGAATATTTTATTCGTTTGGCTTACGAATATTTCCAGAAAGTAAACACAAACAATTTGAATATGAAATTGTGTGCTTATCGGCAATGTGCAGGCTGCTAGCCACTCAAACAATACCGGAGCTCCATTGAGCTTGTCCTATTCAATGTTGTAGGACTCGAGAGTACTCTATTATAATATGTTAGTCACTTCATAGTTCATACACGGAAGCTGTTAGGTATTTATCACAGATTTTATATAACATTTCTAGAAAACCACATTACCCAAATGTGTCAAGCTCAATGACATTAAAAGTCTCGTTCACGAGCTAGATATATTTCATCCAAATCAGCTTAGCCACTACGAAGTTTATTTGTCCATCCAAACAACCGCACTCTTGCATCGAAATACGATTTATGAAATAGGAAACATAGATTTCAATTATACTTAGCAGCACGATACCAGGCTCCCAGGAAAGCAGAAGAGCTATTTGCGAATTGCGGTACCGTCAGCCGTATTTGGCTTATCCGTGATCGCTTCCTATTGTCGCGTCAAGTACCAGGGGTGCAGGAATGTTAATGGCTGGAATATAAAATCTAGCACTTAGCGTACACGACTAATGAGGAAGTGAGCTTAGTGTTTAGTCTTGGGAGCTAACGGCGCGCGTGTCCATTGTTTTTCAGATCACGAGTTGTGTACACTTTATCGGATGTAAAGTTACACGGTTTGGATTAGGGATTGTATGTTCTAAGTTACAAGTACATGTGTCACGTGTCTAAAACAAGCGGTTTGCTTTTAGTACGAGCGGGTAGCGTTTGCTGGTCTACGTCATTACTACGACGAAACTATGGGTTTCATTGTAGTGTCTGATGCCGAAAACGATACCCAGTTTTGGTACTGAACAAAAGTCTTTTTCCCGGCCAATTTCGATTTGGCAGATTGATTAATCTCCAAGTTAAGATTTCACTTTTAGAGACATCACTTTTCAGATTGTAGGTACCTCGTGGGTTTCGTCATAGTTTTAGATTATGTAGACCAGCAAATACTTCCTGCCCGTAGTGTATGGGCTTACTACTTGGCCAAGAACTGAAGGTTTAATCTGGAATGGAAATTGTTATTTCAAAGATTTTCATGTCATATATAATAATGGCTCTCTCATTGAACTAGGTACTCCAAAAACAGACTTGATAAACATTTTCAATAAGTGTGAATATTGAAAATTCTACTACACGAATCAGCTCAATACCATCTTAAAAATAATAATAAGCAGGTACTTATTATTATTTATTATATAACATTGTAGTAAAAGTCAGTCGCCGTAAATGAAACCACCTGGCCATGTCAATGGACACCAACCAGCTCTTTACATAAACTATTGACAAACCATAAGCAGTAAACTATAAATAAAAACTATTTTCCCCGTAATTGAATGTATAGGCTAGTATAGTATAAAAACAACTGTGCTATATGTAATTGCAAAATAGGAATGTCTCTCTTTTAAATTATTTCCTGGTATCTCACAGGAAAATAATCTAAGATAGGCTATGAAGGTTATAGAAGCTTACCTTATTCGGTGTTAGTGCAGTTTATTGACTTTCGCTTGTGTTTTGTTCTAACTGATAATATCTAGTGTTAGGTCGTTAGTGTTTACGAGGCGCCGATCTGGTAGATAATTGACAGTTATCTAAGTTAAAGGGGTTGGTAATGTTGCATAAATAATTGTAATTTTGCCACAAGAAATTGAGTTGTAAATTTTATGAAGGCTTTTTAGTTTCATTAAGTATATTCTCTACTCGACGTACCTAAGTTTCTCTCATCTTCCTCTATGAGTCAACAGTCAACTGTCTAATTTTCATTATCCGGGGATCGAAGCGCGGCCTGTTCTGTAAGGTTTCGTTTTGGATGGGTGATAGAAGCAAGCTGAACTGAACTGAGAGCTTCAATGCTCATACGAACTTACTTGTCATGAAGTTCAAGGAAATATTTTGAATAGCCGTCTCGTCCACATTTTTTTCTTCCTAAATTTTTTTCTTCAAGTAGTATTTTATTAAATTATGACTCCAGTAACTAAAAAAACTTCTGTATGAAAGGCCTCTTCCGACTAGTGTAACCTAATTGTATGAGGACCTCAAGATGTATTGTCCGCGCCGAGAATAGGTCAAGTGGGATCTAGTGGAGCTCTTTCGTAATGTCAGCTGTCATTTTTCAATTTACGAGTATAATGTTTGTATTTTGCAATGCATCTTAGGACTTCTTATTTACAAAGAGAACAAAGACAAGGTTTTATACCTTTTTAAATATTGAGACAAAAGTTTACAATATTTTACTAACTTGTAAATTCACTATAAATAATTATCTTGGTAATTTGCTATGCACCTTAGGATTTTGAATATATAAAGTAAACGAAGGTAAAGATTAAGACAAGCTCTGTATATATCGATACCGAAGGTTGCAATATACTCAATTGTAGACTCATCATAAATAATTCTCGTAATTGTCAAAAAAATGCAAATAAGGAATAATATAATGTATCCGGACCGCAAAATAAAAGTCAAGTGCACACTTACGAACAACTTGATGTTATCCAATTTGCGACTTGTGTAATAAAAGCTACAAGTGTAGGCGGTGTGAATGCTGCTCATCTTGTACTAAGTAACTTGTATAATATTTTGTCGGTCGGTATGTGGAATGTGGGACTTGTCAAGGTTGCAGAATGCATCAGAAGTGCGGCCGAATGATATCAATCTTGAATATTTGAGTTCTCGCATGAATATCTAGTATTACATTATTTAGATTTTTGCATGGTATAAATGCGATGTTAAATAGCAATAACTGCTTGGTACTCAATCGTTTTTAAATAATAACTTTTAGTAGCAAGAAATTAAAACGTACTTATATTTTTTAAATAAAACAACGACGTGAAACATTAGTTTTACATTTTAAAAACAGAGTTGACGGCTAACATGTATGTGTTAGCGGCCAACTACGAAAGAAAGAACGAACATAAAAAATGCCTACCTATACCGAACCTACCTAACATTCTAATTGAAATTACAATTATCATGTATTTCTATATGATCCTTGTGATTTTAAAACTGGGATGATATAGTTTCCGATATAGATAATATAGAAATGTCTTAGTTATATCATTTTGTATTGAACTGTGTCTGTGTCAACTGATATGTATTTATTTGTCAGTTTTGGGGCCTAACGTCCCCAATCTCAAGGCGGGATTGCGAGAGTCATGTTTGCCTCAATTGAATCGCTCCATGACTTGATGGCTAGGCCCCGCTGGGTCCCATTCCAGATCAAAGTCAGCTTCATTACATACTTATCGGCCCGCGATTCATAAAATAACCTGTCCACGTGGGTAATCTTCTTCCCATTATAAATATGCGTCCTAACGACTGAATTCTCTGAGAAATAAACCGCAAGTTTTTATGCGTACAGTTTTTGTATACACGATTGTAAATTTCATGGCATTGCAATAATTTGCGTATAAAAAATATTGAACCGAGTGTTCAATTTATTTTATTTTGTATAGGAACAGTCTGTAGATAATTTTATAACGGTAAGATGAAATGCATTTAGATAGTTACGTGGTTTGGTATGAAAATCAGAGCTCCCAAAAAGTTTGTAAACCAAGGGCTACTCTTGACACTCGATACAATTTCAATTCAATTTTAATCCAATCCAGTTTTTTTAATGGTTCCAGCCTGTGACATTACTATCGTAAACTCTACGCCAATCTCGAATGTCAACGTCAAAAGTACCTAGGTCTCAATAAATAGCATAGTCGATTTAATTTAGTTCCATAAAATACTATTGGAATTAGTATCTTTAGCACTCAAAAGTACCTATTAAATTGCACGAACTCGATCCTTATCTCAAATTTCGATTAAAATCGAGTGTCAAGGGTGTCCCATCTGGTGGAGATCTTAAAACGAACCGGATTGACCTTCACCACCTTTCCTATACCAGGTAATAAACTCTATCATACCTACCGATAATTAGGCTCTGGCAAACTGACCGCGGATGCGGATGCGGTGCCATTTATTTTTATCAATGTATTCCGTCAATGCAACGCAAATAAAACCACTCTCAGACCGTAGTTACTCCATTGATAAGCAATCTAATTATCACGTAACAAATTATGTTTATTTACAATTTGATTTTATTTTTAAAATCAATGTTCTAAGACTTTATCAAAATTCGCTATGTTTATTGAAGAAAATGTTAGTAAAAAGGAGCTGTTTTAGTTACATAACTTCACTCAAGATCAAACATCTTGTTCTTTGGTCAAACTTAAAGCAGGCACAGACAATAAGCAGCTTATTTAGGCAAATTGGAAATTTTACTTTTCAGGAAACCTTGTTTACTGTCATGTGCAGAATTAATCTCTTTCAGGATCACACACAATTCTGTTCTGGACAACCTGTCACGTTACTTATATACCTGCACTGATTAAAGATAATAATTGCTAGTAAACGATAATAATTTGCATTAGTTATTGATCACTACAACATCTAAATATGCAATAAATTATAAATCTCTACCGCAGCGGAACAGATTATCTATTCATTTTGTACATTAATATAATAATCGCGTTCATAATTATAATGACTTGGGCAGCGATCATTAATTTGGTTTAATCATTAACTTTGCCAACCTTGGCCCGTTGGACACGTTTGGCCGATTTCACACTTCATCGTTGATGGTGTGCTTAATAACTTTCTTGGAAGTATATCCTTTCACGTATTTATTTAGTAGCTATTTTTATTTTATTCATTTATTTAGGACACTTGTTCAATGTAAAATAATGTCTTTTTTAGTAGTGCACGGCGCGACGCGGAAGGAGAAAGTCGCAACCACTCACCCTGATGAAGACTCTCGGAATGAGTCGAAACTTAGTCGGTGCCTTCACCGATAGTGCAGTACGTGAAAATTCCCGTTTTTACAATATGAATAAAATAATGTCCTTAATCTTTGTGTTCCCCAATCACAGGCCAAAGCGTGCACAAACTTAAATTAATAGAGAAAATTTATATTAATGGAGTGTTTAACCTTAGGTTGAAACCAGGTATGTATTATCAAATTTTAACAGCTAAGGCGAAACCAATACAATTCTATTCGATTTATATGTATTTATTATAACATTGTAATACAATATAACTTTCATGGTTATTAACATAATTTTCCTCCTGTGATCATGGTATATGCAACTGTGCCGAAATATCGGGAAACAATGGTAAAACTTTTTTTATCTATTTTATTTATAGAGGGTTGTTTACAGATTGAACATACCACTCTCGGGTGGTAAAACCAGGAGTTTACCACCCGAGATATTTTAATATAAAAATAATACAAAGCAAGTTTATAAATTACTCAAGGTAGATTTCAATGTTACACTGAATCACATTGTGAAAATTGTGTTTGAAAATTTAATAACATTAAAAAAGTTAAGGTCGAGTGTCTAACCTGTTAAAAGCTATAACCTAATGATAACTAGGTGTACCTAACTATTATGATAAATGGCATATCCTGAAGCTCAGTTTACTAATTCTTCCTGATTTTAGCCCATGTTAGGTACCCAGTCTATGTAAATCCATTATTGGCCTTAAATTATGTAAGAATTATTTTTTATATGATTTTTTGGTATAAAATATTTTTTTATTCCAAAAACTATCGTGAACTAGACTATTTATATTGTAGAAACGGGAATTTTCACGTACTGCACTATCGGTGAAGGCACCGACTAAGTTTCGACTCATTCCGAGAGTCTTCATCAGGGTGATCGCGACTTTCTCCCTCCGCGTCGCGCCGTGCACTACACGGTGTACGGCGGTGCCTTCACCGATAGTGCAGTACGTGAACATTCCCGTTTTTACAATATAAATAAAATAAAATGTTAGGAAAACTGGAGGATGGATGGATCCAGCACATGGATTTAGTAAATTTCTGTTAGAGCAATTTATGTGGCGTATAACACGAGTGTCTATTAAATTCCATAATCAATTTAGTACCCGGACAAAGTCGCAGCTAATAGTAATAGCAAGTGCAGCTATTAAAGTTACCTATCACAGAAACTCGCCAACAAGCCGTCCTTAACGACTACACGCAAACTCGTAAAGTTGAAGCTTTAAAACGATTAATTTTCGAATCAAAGTGGAAATTCCCGACGTGTTCCCGGCTAAGACTAGAACGTTTTTTCAGACGCGACTTTCGAATGCGTCTTTTAGTCGCGTCATTTTCAAATATTTTGTTTACAAAATTACAACAAAATTTTACCGTATGCGACAAATGGCGTACATGCCACTCTATGTACTATACAACACTTTCATATAATTTGAGTTGAAGTCTTTTTTAGAAAAAAATATATTGATGAGGCCAGGAGATATAAAGTCACTACTTACTGATAGCGGATTAGTATCATCGGATTTTTTCCCCATGTCTGTTTCGACAGTGTCACGGAAAGAAAAATCTCGTATAGCACAACTGGCTAGCTTGTCCAGGGATATAAGTATATAACGGTCACTTCTACGTATTACGCCGCGCCCGCGCTCGCCTCTGTTTGCTTTTCGTTGCGTCACTTTTATATGTTTTTTTAAGGAAGTGATGAGTTAAGAGTGGACCATTTTTAGCAGCGTGATCTTAGAGCTTTTCAAACAGTAAGTGAATCCAGAGCATCTATTGATAGATCTAATCTGTTTTTATATTGTACACTGCTCAGCATATTATGGCACTTTCATAGCTTCACAGATCGCTGCGATCAAAAGTCTTGCCCGACAGAAGTTAGTTCTAGCCTAACTTTTGTAATCGCTTAGTAAGTAGTTGGCTCATTTGCATTTAACGTCAACTAGAATGGATTGCAGTTCGCGTGAGAGCTTGTCACATTCTCAGGGCGCATTTTTACGACAGGTGTTTTTATTGTATTACGTATTAATCAACACGTCAGGTGTTGTGCGTTGTACTAAACAGAATAATTGGCAGGTAAAGCTTCGTAAACTTAAAAGCACAATTATGACTTTGTGATGACATGCCGTTTTGCGTATGAAAAAATACTTAATAGATAGTTTGACCCAACTAATTTGCACTGAAGTGCAATACGCTCTAATACACCAACTTAACTTAATTTATACTGTTGCTCTCTTTTACTGATAGTTCACGAAATAATGAGAGAGAGGAAAGAATTTTACTCTTTTCAATTTAGTGTATGTGTCTCTTTTCTTCGTATTTTTATTCAGCATGTTTTGAAATCACGACTTTACTTGTATGGAAAACCCTAATCTGAATAATTTGACAACACTAAAAATATAATTGCCCTAAAAATTATTCTGGGCCTGGGTTTGTGGTACTCGCAGTTCCTGATACTCACGATACAGGGAATCCTAGTGTGGGCTTTGGAATATAATGTGTCTGTTGGATGTTTATTATTATTATTTATTCATCTCTCCCAAAAATGCCACGATGAACAGTCATTTGCTTACATCCACTTTTTAGGACCGTAACAACGTCATCTTAGGCGTCACGTTCCACGAGCCCATATTAATCATCGTTTTCCGCTTCGATTCAAAGTATATACTTACCAACAAATTTATAACATCGCTATAAATTTGTTTTTTTTTTCAGATGAATTGTTGTGTAATTTTGAAGCAAAGACTCGGGCGATAAAATATTGTTCAGAAACAAAAAAGACGGAACAAATTGTCGTCCATTTCGCAGTAACACAAGTTTCCCGTAAGAAACAGTCGTTAAGTGCAGATACGAGCGAGTGCAGAACCGAACCCACAACTTGCAAGTTGATCGCTGTTACAATGAACAGTAAGTATTGTTCGGGACGAACTAGCTTCTTTTATATTTGTGTCAGTGATTCTTGAGTTTTGCAAGCCGTTGCATTTGGAGAGCCTGGATATATATTTCAATACTTAAGTTAGGTTCTATTGCGATCTAGCAAAGTGATCATGGTTAACCTAATTCTGAATGATTAGGACCTTGTCTAAGTAAGTCTCGAAACCTATTTTACCAACGAACGTGTCTCACAACCTATTAATTGCCCTACCTATCTATTTAGCTGCAACTATGAAACAAACATGAAATAAATTACATCGTAATTGAAATGAAACTTTACAAAACAATCTCATAACAATGTTGAAAATATCATCACTCTTCATTTCCTAGTGGTACTAGGAAGAAAGTAGATAATAACGACATCAAATAAATCAAAATGATCGGCCTGTGAGTGCTATTAAATATAGTGAGGTAATGTTTCACGAGATACAACCCAGACAGAACCTATGTACTAGGTACCTAGTTACTTTTGACGAGTGAGACAAACGGTGAAGCTATAATAGGAAGGTCAATAAGATCATAGTTCACTAGCAAAATAACGGATGACAGATTCCCATGAAAAAATGTCATAAAAAGCTTTGATTAGGACCCAACCACCCGTTATTATGTTGGTGAACTCGCGCCTTAGTTTGAGAGCTTTCGTCCATGCCAGGTTATTCCCAGGCTATAACTAAATGGCAGGGATTATGAGGATCGTACACTGTAGGCATCGAGCAGTTAACCCCGAGAGGCGTCATATTGAACCACACTGTTCTGTCAACACATCAGTCTTTTAGGACTGATGTTGGCAAACGCGGACATTATTATTGTCATTGCGTCATATTACCTGCTGTACTCTGATTGGTTGAAAAGTGTCGTCTACAGTGTCGACCAATCAGAGCACAGCAGGCGAGGCGGGACTCGCACGACAGTTGACAGAATTGTTTCCTAGCAAATTGTCAAACATTGCGTCTCTCTAAGGCTGTCTACTCTATGACTGTAGGTAAGCTATGTAACGCCATATTTTCCTCGCTATTTTTTCAATCATTTTGTACAGCGCCATCTCTGTGAATTTGGAGAACTATAAAACGATAATTGCCAAACATAAGAAAATACTTCTGATAGTATTTAAACAGTTACGGTAACCTGACAATAAGCCCGCCTGTTATCATTTGGGTCGGTATTTTTAGTCTTTATCTCGGTATGTTCAGCGAATATGCACAGTTCATATTGTAAAAACGGGAATTTTCACGTACTGCACTATCGGTGAAGGCACCGACTAAGTTTCGACTCATTCCGTGCACTGCACGGCGCGACGCGGAAGGAGAAAGTCGCGACCACTCACCCTGATGAAGACTCTCGGAATGAGTTGAAACTTAGTCGGTGCCTTCACCGACAGTGCAGTACGTAAAAATTCTCGTTTTTACAATATGAATAGTCAAGTTCACGATAATTTTTGGAATAAAATAATATGCACAAGTTTTATTCGATCGAGTGCAAATTTTACCTTGACCAATCATCTCTCTAAAGGACAGACACAAAAGCAAACAAATCAACGCGATGACAAAACATCCGATTCTTAGAAGTCATCACAATAGGCAATTTATTCATAGCTCATCAAGTTATCTTTAAGTTGAACGATTAAGAAGGCATTAAATAGGTAAGGCACTGAAATTAACTCCATCCTGTGTTATGTTTGCATTGTTATGTGACCATGAGTGGATATAGAGGTACACATAGAGAATGATTCATCATGAATCAAGCTGATATACGGTGATTAACGCAACAGAGATCACAACAAAGTAAAAGACCGCACGGAACACCCAATAGCGGGCTCTACAAAATGTATAATTATTTATGAGTCTGGTATTCGTTTTTTTAATATCACCTGATTTCATGAACTCATGTCGAAAAGATTATTGATAACTAGCTTCTGTCCACGGCTTCGCCCGTATGGTACCCGGATAAAAAGTAGTCTATGTATTATTCTGATGTTTAAGCTACATTATTGTAAAGTTTCATCAAAATCCGTTAAGTCGTTTTTGCGTAAAAGAGTAACAAACATTCATCCTCACAAACTTTCGCGTTTATAATAGTAGTAGGATTGTTTTTATTTAGGTTTTTTTTATTACAAAGTATAGCTAGGGCAGCATTATAATGTTATGTAAAAAAGTGAAAAAAATAATTTATTTTTATACTTTTAAGGTTTTTTTTTTAAATCTACGTCTGTCTAATTTGACAGTCTACGGAAACCATTAGAGCTGCCGTACATCGAAAAGAAATTTGCTGAGTAACCGTTTGGCCGAAATAACTACTTCCGACATTTTAGAACAGTTAGATGTGGTCTGTGTGTGCCCTGTGGTTGGATGTAACTGGCAGAAATTTTATTGTATTACAAGAGAACTTTTACAATTTATTGTATTACATTTACCTAAAAACACAATGTTTCATCTCTACAAAAAATACAGATCAAACAGCAATCTAAATATCGATCAAACGATCTATAGATAGATTACCTGATCCAGATAAGAGCTTTTTGCTCACGCTGCCGCTACGACAATCGCCCTGAAATAATTTTGAATACGCGAAGGGCCCCGGCTCCCCATAGAGACAGAGTTTCAACCCCAAAAGGCTCAAATAAGTAATTTCTGTCGAGACTTAGGTACATTACTGCGCCTCTTGAGATCCTCCGCCGAATCAGCCCCTGCACCGGCTCTAACTGATGTCCCCGACAGATGAGATGACGCTATAGTCCTACTAATATAATAAATGCGAAAGTCTGTGTGTGTGAATGTTTGTTACCACGTATCTCCGTAACTACTAAACCGGTTTTGATGAAATTTGGAATGTAGACAGTTTAGTTTCTGGGATAACACATAGGCTAATCTTATTTTTGAAAATCAAGCTCTAAGGAGGTTAAAGAGTGTGGTAAATTATCTATGGAAAAAAATATTCCTTGGTTGATTCACTCAAAACTCGGTACAAATTAACACATATTTTGAAACACATATTTTTATTTTTTTCAAAACTACCCTTCGGAGGTTTGCAATTGTGTTCTAAACTTTGTATGGAAAATTGTAATCCTTGGTTCGATTCACTCAAAGTTGGTGGACATAGTTTGAAGCCTGGAGACGGTCATATGCTACTTTTATTAAAATACCACGCGGGCGAAGCCGCGGGCAACAACAAGATAATAATAAAAAGTAATTAGTCTGATTAATAAAAAGAAAGTGGAAATCGATAATATATAGGAAGCTACTTGATAACATCCAACAATGAAATCGACAACCGCCCTACTTCCCACTAGTTTCTAATCCTAAAGTAAATGAGCGAGCCATATTCACACACTCGACTTATTAATTACTTGAGAAAAACGTCTGATTTCGCTTGAGCTTTCGACAAGAGTAGAATATCTAATACAAAGTACACTTCAGAGTGTAACTTGGTACTCGTACCTAATACTATACGATTCGCACTGCGGGACGAATGTTTGCTTATTCTGCAAATATGCAAATGTCTGTTCTGTAAATATGTAGGTATATTGTATATTATATATTATGTGTATTATAATATATTCATAATATGTGGTAAGTACACCAATTAAACCCCTTTTAAACTTTCTTACAGTCCGTTCCATCCAAAGGTTGTCTGGTAGAGATCGCTATTTTGCGATAAGACCGCCCATTGTACAACATTGTTAAAGTTGATAGTACTTAACTAAGCTGATGTGTTATTTGGTGTACAAATAAGTATTTTCTATCTTCTATCTATCTGTTCCTCGTTTGGGTGTTGTGAATACATGGCACTCGCAGTTCCTGATACCCACGACACAGGGAATCCTAGTGTGGTGTCAGGACAATGTACCTATATAACTGTTGGGTATTATTTATTAAATCTATCTGTGCTTTTTTTTGCAATAAGTACATGTACTGACTATTATTACTATTACTTTTATTACCTGATATTATTATGTACTCCAAAAAATATTAAATTCAAACTCAAAACCTATTTTATAGCTAATCTAGAAAAGTACCTACCAATGAATGCACTTACCTAGTTTTTCAAATTTATTTAGATAAGTTACCTATGTTATGTTCACTACTTCATCATCATCATCATCAGCCTATATTAGTCCACTGCTAGACATAGGCCTCCCCTAATGAGCGCCATAGCGCCCTGTCTTCAGCTTGCCGCATCCAGCATCTGCCTGCAGTCTTTCGCAGAACGTCATCCCACCTGGCCGGAGGGCGTCCTACACTACGTTTGCCGAGTCGCGGTCTCCACTCAAGAAAACGTTTACCCCAGCGGTTGTCGGTTCTTCGCGAGATATGACCGGCCCACTGCCACTTCAGCTTGCTAATTCGTTGAGCTATGTCGATAACTTTGGTTCTCTGACGGATGTATTCGTTACGAATCCTATCCTTCAGAGAGACTCCGAGCATAGCTCTTTCGATAGCTCGCTGAGCGACTTTGAACTGGTGGACCAGCCCTATCGTGAGTGTCCACGTCTCAGCTCCGTAGGTCATGACGGGTAGGACGCACTACTTACTATTGTTAATTAAGCAACAATGCAGACTCACAAATAACATCATCTGTACAAACCTTAGCGGTTTTTAGGTGCTATTATTGATCAGAATTATTTTTGTTATGTATTTTAATTTCATTAAATAAAAAAAAACCTACTTACAATGTAATTTTTAAATTATTATTTAGCGGCTAATAAGTAGCGTTTACACAAAATATAAAACAATGTTTTATATCACGCTTTCTTCAGGCATCATTATTTAATCAATTGCAGTCTCAAAAGTGTTTTCAGGTATCTGCTGCGTCGTCGTTTTACCGTCATAATTCTAGGCCCTTCCCAGGGCCATGATATCTCTTCCTGATATTATTATGATTGACCTTACAAAGGGTAATCAAAAAATAATCAACAAAAAGTTGAAGAAGTAGACTTCTATTCGGCTTTACAGAGGGAAAATATATTAAACTTTTACAGAACGAAAGTAAACGCATCTTAGCCCGAAACATCACAGGAAAATCTGACATATCAAGACACTTTTTTATTATTTTCCCGTATATTTATGTTAACTGATCGCGAAAATTAAAAAAAATATATATAAAGACCCGTTGCAGAGCATCTCGAAATAAAATCACGAAAATATTATATGAAGCTCGGTCACGCGTTGTGTCGGTCACCGAGAGGGCATTGTAGGGTACTCTTCTTCGTCCAGTACCAAAAAAACACGCTCACGACTGTAATAAAAAGAAGATATGATATAATAAATGTATTACCCATGGAAGATCATCCTTAGATACATATTCAGTGCGTAGATCTTTAAAATTTTCAGAATACCACGTAGGAGGTAGTCAGAGACACGCCCAAACATAACACATGGCACATGTCCGCGTTTTGCGTTTCACGTGACAGGTTGCAACCCCATCGCCAACACCGTCCAGTACTAATATAAGACAAAAGTGCTTTTTGGTGAAAAGTTATATAGAACTTGTATTGCCTACCTGGTTAAAACCTGGCAAGATTAGTACAGGAAAAGTTGATTAAAAAAAACTAACCCTAATGTGCAAGGCTTTTTGCGTAATTTTGTGTCCTCTTTCATGCCATGAACCTCAATCATGAAATTTAGGTACTCGATGAGGTCAGGTTTACAAAGTGCCAACTTGATCTATTTGAAGCCGTCGCGATGTCATTCAAAACGCTCGGTGAATGGAATAATCTAGTTTAGAGTGTCTAAAGGTTATCAGCAAATCCATTGTATTGAGGGTGTGATCACGAATAGGAAGTTACGTAAGAGAGTCACTTTCGTTTACAATGATGGGTCATATACTCATAATCACCTGTAATTAAGCGTTCAAAGGTCAGGTTGCCCAGTAAGTATCATTAACATGAATCTAAATCAATTTCTCTACCTGAGGCTATTGATTTCGATGCAATACGTATTGAAGCGGATGACGCAATATGGGAAGAATACCACTACCGATAGACTGATGACATCGTAAAGAAGAAAACGGAGGATGGAGGTAATCCAAGATCATTTGTCGTTGCACTGTTTGTGGCAGGCCTATGCCCAGCAGTGATCTTCTAAAGGCTGGTTGAAGATGTATTGAAGTGAATAGCAAAAGGTTAGTGGCATGAGAATGTCACGAGCAGGGAAGAAAGTCTCATTACATACGATGAGAGTGTTTATTATATGTGGATAAATATAAGAGGAAATGGTCAAAAAAAGTTAGTACGAAGGATGACATGGGTAAGAAAAGTGTGTGTACTGAAATGACGGATAAAGGAGAGGAAGAAGAAAACATGTTATCCCACATCATGTGGGACAAGGGCATGAATATGATGACGTATTAAAACGCTCGTCACATCAAAATAGTTGGATGGATAACAGTTACGTACCTGAAAGCTTAGTGCGAGTTTTGTCTACAAATTATCGCATTCAACCGTGACCGCGTAAACGTTTAGTTTGTATGAAGAAATGTACAGTTCACAAACTTGATGTTAGGAGCTCTTTAAAATAATACCATGTTTGTTGCCTGATTCTTCTGGACTTGGTCGCGAGGGATCAGCGTAAATTACATAGGTTTAAGTCAACGATTCAAGATAATCTATAATTATGTGATTTCGATGAATAAAAATCTATTGACATAGGGCCAATAAATCTCAAGAACTCTAGCTCTGTATATAGAGCTTTACCACCTATAAAGAATTCGTCTTTCATAAGTGGTACTTTTATCTGGTCATCGACACTTTCTCGTGTGAGTTAGTAAACAAGTGCATGGTGTGAAATATGATTATCGCTCGCGGCTAGAAGCCTAACCGAGCCCTTTGAGCGTCTTCCGACGGACGATACCACAACCACAACACAGCCACAGAACAGCGACAAAAAAGGTGGTCAAGAACGAATTTATATGCAAACGCTTAGTTCCATTATTTGGCATTAACTACACGTGCTGTCGCTTCAACATAAATAATGACTAATGACCATGCATTGACTGTCATTAACGCGGGGAAGAAGCTAACCACACCACAGCGCTTCCTCTGCCCGCTTCTTCATCTTCAGCTGTCTGTTAACTACACTGAATTGGTGGTCGTGATAATGCATTAGACCATCTGACAATACGCTGCAATGAGACCTTCTCACACGAATAAAATGACTGCTCAGCGTCATTTTTGCAGTTGTGGTTTTGGTGTAGGTCGTCTGAAGACACTCTTTACAGCTTAATTAGTAATTGATTGTGTCTGTGACTGCTGTGACATTATGAAACTCATCAATCTCATAATATAGGAACCCATAAAGAAGTAAGTAGGTACAGTTATATTTACTAACATTTGTCTTCAATGAATAAATGGAAAAGCAATCTGATTGATGAAAAGAGACGATCTAAGATTCAATTAGAACTTCCTATGGAAGTTGTGCGTATTTTTTACTGAGAGAAATCTAGCTCTATCAAACTTAGATCTTGAAAAGATCAACAAATGTCCAACGCTAATACATCCGACTAGAGTTGTAAGAAAACAAGCCGGACACAATAACCGGAAAAAATAACCGGATCTTTCAAACTCTTTCATTCCCATTGCTTGTCCAATTCCATAGTTGACAGCAACCTTTGGTGCGTGTGGTCTGAGAGTTAATTTACCTTCTTCGAACAATAGATAAAAACAATATGACTATAATCTTCTAAGATTCTCTTTTTATCCAAGCATAGCAAAAACTTCAAAGGTATAATGTTACACTATCTAACATACTAGTGATTTGGTATTATTGAACAAAAGTAAATTAAAACCATAGAACTCTGTTGAAAAATATGAATCTTTCATGATTTTATTCGTTTGACATGTCAAGTACCTACTTTACAAATTTGGTGACCCAAAAATAATCAAGTACTGATGGTGAAAGTGTTTATTGCGCCTCTAAACGCAATTTCCTCATATATATACTAAGTACCAACGTAAAGCCAATAAAAAATAGCAAGAACTTTTGTCAAAATGTTGAAAACATTTTAGCAGCATCCAGATCATTTTAGCCGGAGAAAAGTTGCTTTTCTACCAACCCTACATCCGAGTTGAAAGTACTAATTAAAAAACACACCAAATAAAGGAAGCAAACGGTATTTGGTCAATTAGTTTGTACTCTGACAAATTACTTGAGAATTGGGTGTCCGTCGCGTTTCATTGCCAAGGTTTGTAAAACGGTCTACTTGGTTAGCATTGTGTGGAGTCAGTGTACGAATAACAGCTTATGAACAGAATCAGCTGGGTCACTCTTTTGTAAGAAATACGCTTTGAAAATATTCTAATAACCTTTTCTTTTTATAATAGCCAAAAAGGGGTACATTATAAATCGATACAGGTACATTTGAAGCCTGTGTGTGAGTATCAATTGGCATCGTACCTGCCGAATGGATAGATATTTTTTTTATTTGATGTTCGGAATATTTTTTGTATAGACACAACTCATGAATTGGATTAGTGTATGATGGAATATAAAACGGCGTAAATAATTGCCACGCAGTTATTGAAGCCGCATAGCGCGATTGTTTAGATAATTTCTTAACATATTTGTGTGAATTTAAATAAGCCTATTTTTGATTATCTTATATTTTAGTAGCCCAAGGTCCTAACCATAAAGTCTTATAGCGACTCAGTTCAGGCAAAGATCCTTCCCACTTTGCGACTGAGGATGTTCTGGCATTGTCATTCGCAAAGTGGGATCTGACATATTAGCCTGAATTGAATCGCAATTAGACTTGATGGTTAGGCCCCTGGACCGAAGAAGAGATAGATAACGTGCTCTGTTAGATTTTTATCATGTAATGGTTTTCAATAAACTAAGTAAAAGAGGAGACTAGCTATACTGATTTCCGCCGTCAGAGCAGTGAGACGGAATGGAAACCTAGAAAACTATTGTGATGGGGTAACAAAGGAATGACAGGTCTTGGCTGGGTGAGTACCTGATACCTGTAGAACGGCGGCTGTCATCATGTGAGGAAATTGAGGTGATTGCACGCGAACATAATGCCAGCAATTTTGAAAGATGATTCCATTTCTGCTGCAATTGATTTGGAAACTGGATCACTAACGCATCATTTGCAAACCGGTAACCGGATCACAATGAAAAAAACGAAGCTGTTTAAAAAACGATCAAAGTAGTTTAATATGTTATTGTTTATCTCATAAGGTGTGCAATAAAGTAATTACATTACCTAATTCATCTATTCAAATTCAGTAAAAGCTGGTAATCAGTAGGTATCGTCGTAACTACAAGGTATTTTAATAGTTTTGTAAATCGATCTTTGTTTTAAATAAGAGCAAACATTAACTTTAAATTTACTATAATTGGACAATCGTATCTAATTCGAGGCTTCGTTAAACGAGTGTTTATAATTATTACGTGTAATTCGTATCTAGATTTAAGTTGCGAAACTGAAGTTTACTTTGAGGTCGACACTAACCAAACTGCCTAAAGGTCCGGTCACACTAACACGGTGGTTGTCAATACAATAACGCAATCTTTGAAATTAATAAAATAAAAAAGGGCATTTATCATATCCTACTAATATTGTCAATGTGAAAGTTTGTGAGGATGGATGTTTGTTACTCTTTCACGCAAAAACTACTGAACGGATTTTAATGAAACTTTACAGTAATATAGCGTAAGAATAATATAGAGGTAGGCTACTTTCTATCCGGGTACTACGCGGGCGAAGCCATGGGCAGAAGCTAGTTTACACATAAACAAACATACCTGGGGCCTAATCATCAAGTCTTATTGCGATTCAATTCAGGCAAAGATGTCAAATCCCGCTTTGCGAATGACAAAGCTTTAACAACACCATAGCGTCCTCAATCGCAAAGCGGAAAGTGAACTGAATCGCTGTAAGACCTCATGGTTAGGCCCCTGGCTTAGATAATAATTTTGAATGGTACTAAAATTAGAAGGTGTCTGTAGTAAGTAAAAAGATCGAGGACTCAGCCACGCTGTTTTTCAGCCTCGTCTACTAATGTAGCTGCTGATGTCATAGCTCCGGTTCTCCGATGCTTATTAGCGGTTCCCGAAGGAATACATATAATGCAGCTTTATGTTTGAAATGACCACCGCTTGGCAACCATATTTTTATTTATTTATAATAAAGTTTACAATTACATGGTAATGCTAAGTACGCCTAAAAGCCTAATAGCGGCTTGTCTAAGGTGCATTTAAATACGGATTCCTCATTTAATATGTGCCTCTGTGGCGGTGGCGAACTAAGGGACTCTCCCTTAGTTCGCCACCGCCACAGCGACTGCCAGTTTAACCGAGCCTTAGCAGTTACGTTGGCATATTCATTGCCTGCTCATTTGCCAACCTTAACTATAACTATTAATCTGTCTCCATTATCTTATAACGACTCTTGTTATTTAATTTATGCCAACTTAGTAGAGTTAATTGGTGTTTATAAGCTGTCTAAATTTAAATTTATTTATTTGCAGTTTTTCAACCATTATTATCTCACTGATACATACTCATTCTCATTTATTTAAACCTTAGTAACTTGAAATACACTTAGTTACGAAATTAAAATTATTATAAAACTTACATTATATATTATGAACGGTGCTAGAAACAGGTAAGTAATTTACCTACAGATAGGATTTTTTGTATCAAACTTACGCAACATTACCTTTTATGGTATTAATTGAAACTATTAGAAATATTATTCTACCGGAAACTTTAGCTTTTCGTCTGACATCAATCATGTTCGTTCGTCATATTACAAAAAAAATGTATATAAGTAGTATATCAGTCTTGTAATTCCCATAATACAAGCTCTGCTTAGTTTAGGGCTAGATGGTTCTGTGTGAAAATGTCCTGCATAATATTTTTTTTTTATGAATTGCTACTGTAAAGATTTATTCGTCTAGGTCTGGTTGTTGTGGTATCACGATCCTCTTAGTTCCTGATACCCACGACAGAGAGAATCCTAGTGTGAGGCCAGATCTGTTAGGTATTTCACATAAATGATTTATTTAACAATGCGCGTTCTTGGCCGTAGCCAGCTTGCATTCAATAACCAAGTCTTACCTATGTCCTATGCTGGGCAAAAGCTACTCTCCTTCCACTCCCCATCTATATTTGCGCCTCTGAATTAATAAATAGGTACGTATAGATCAACATGTTTGCAGTTAACGGGGTACCGACAAGTATACTCATGTCAACAAAGACCAGTTGGAAGCTGCTACGAGTAAGTACTATGACATACTTAAGTATTGGGCCTCGGCAATCTTCGTCTATCTTCAGAAATGAGAAACTGTTCTGAACTGTTCTTGAACCGCTTTGGTAATAGCTTAACTTTTGTCGGCTTATGGCACAAAACAATGGTTACACACATCCAGTTGTTTTCTATGTATAACATGTATGTATTTACAACAAAAAAAACTTATATTTAAGTAGTATATCAGTCATTTAGTTCCCATAACACAAGCTCTGCTTACTTTGGGACTAGATGACACTGTGTGAAAGTGTCCAACATTATTTATTTATTTAGTTTCTATAAAAAATAGGTGGATTATTGATAATATCTACCCTAAAATAGAAGGTAACTGACACCTAAATTAAATTATTTTTAATACAAGTAATTAAATTATTTTTTATGACAAAAAATCCGGAACGAGGGCATAAAAAAACTCAAAAGTTGCGGAATTTGGAGGTAGCCCAAGATCGTCGTCATGGCAATCTTTAAAAAAAGGCCAATGCCCAGCAGTGGGTTTCTAGAGACTGTTGAAGATGATGATAATTTATGCGCACTAAAAAAAGAAATAAAGTCGTTGAATGTGACGCAAAAAATGCTTTAACTAGACATTGCACTTTGCCCGAGCGCATACTTTTAGACGTGGACTTCTGTTAGGTACTGTTACGACATCAGAAGCTTAAAATGCACTGTTTTCGTGTCGGAACTGTCAAAGTGAATATACTGAACGCTTTCTCCCGAGCTTTTCCCGTTTTACAGCTTCGGTATTTAAATGTAGATGCAAATCGAACATGTTTAGATTTTCACCAGTCACAGTCAGTTTGGAGTCAGTGCCGGGACAGTGGACGATGTAGTGACAGGCTGGGCATAAACAGACACGTGTGACAGTACGGTAGACAGTAGACATTAATTGTGACAATAGCTATATTATATATTGTCCCGGAACTAGTATTTCAAGCTTGAACTGGGTGATTTCGACCATGAAAGTGAACAAGTTTTCTGAAAAATCTGTCAAATTTCCAAAATTTTACTTTCAGTCTTTTTTTTTAATTGTTTGAAACATTATTTTATCAGCTGTATTTTGGACTGTGTACCAACTCTAAGGCTATTTTATATCGAACAAGATGTTTGACATCGGAAACCGTACCTAAAACAGCTAATTTATTGTTTTTTTACAGAAAATACTGTTTTTTACTACCATTTTCTTTAATGAAATATATGGAATTCATAAAAGTCGTAGAACATTTGGTCTCCTAAAGTGTCAAGAATCGGCCCCCTTAGGGATAAAAAACTAGTTCAGGAACGCCCTACCATATTCATTTGATGACAATTTTCATAACAATCGATTTAAAAAATATCGTTTATTTATCTAGACAAGTTTGAAACAAAAAGATTTTATTCCAAAAACTACGAAAAATTCCCGTGAAGTTATTTTCCACACAGCATCATCTAGCCCCAAAGTAAGCAAAGCTTGTGTTATGGGAACTACATGACTGATATACTACTTATATACACTTTTTTTTTAAATACATACATACTATACATAGAAAACACCCAGACCTGTTAGTGAAAATTCCCGTTTTTACAATACAAAAAGATTTACTGAAGTTTCTTACGAACAAACGTGCCTACACAGATAGCCACAGTGATAGTTGTTGGTAACACACGAGCGGCCAAATGAGTCCGATAGTTATCAGTTGAGATGACGCAGTGATCAATATTGACGAAAGTGAATGTGAGAGCAGCGAGCAGAAGAAAGCAAGAGTGCTCCTGATTAACATGCATGATACGGTCGGACTTTTGACAAATGTTTCAATTTGCCCGGGAGCTATGTGTTTTCTTGCGTCATAGATTATTGTGCTGGCACGCGTACCTATCACAATTACAGTTTTTTATGAATGATATTTCGACTGAAATGTGATATTTGTCATGTCTTGAACGTACTGCGATTCATGCAAAATATGAATATACCATATCCCGCTAAAAATGGTACCTACATATAAATAATGCTGGACGTTTTCACACAGCATCATCTAGCTCCAAAGTAAGCAGAGTTTGTGTTATGGGAACTACATGACTGATATACTACTTTTAAATATTTTTTTTGTAAATACATACATATTATATATAGAAAACACCCAGACTCGTCGTCAAATATGTACTCGCCCTAGCGGCTGCCCAACTATCACTTTCCCTAATTATCTTTTCTCCCGGCTGTAAAATCTTCTCATCTCCAAACATTAAGATTCGACGTGTCATAAGGTTGAGGGTATAAACGGATTGTAAGGCTCAAGTATCTAGACAGATAGGGCACTTGGCAAGACGAAAGAATCACTGATGGACCAAAGCAATCACTGAATGGTGTCCAAAAGATATGCGGAGGCCTCGGGGCAGATCACCTGCTCGATGGTCAGACGACATTGTGAGGGCAGTAGGTGAACATTGGATCCGGCTAGTACAAAATTGCAAGGAGTGGCTTGATAAGGAAAAGGCCTTTACTCAGCAGTGTTACCGGCTGATTAGACAGATATTCTAGACGGTTCTTTTTTATTTCATCCGGTCCTCCATCTTTTATCTAAACATCGAAATTGTTTAGACCGTTATTGAGATGTTTTTTACTAACAAACCGAATATATGTTAGTTAATAGATTTTGGGATAGTGGAGTTGTTTTTTTTACCCAATTGTGAAGGGTATATTCTGAAAATAATCAAGACCTTCTTCTAAATAAGTAAAGGTTTCAGAGATTAAAAGAAAACGAACGATATTGAGCCATCTTTATCTAGTAACATTTTTACCCGATTGTGAAGGATATATTCTGAAAATAATCTAGACCTTCTTCTAAGTAGGTGCAGGTGTCAGGCATTAAAACAAGACGAATGATCTTGAGCCATAAAGAGCTAGATAAAGATCTAGCAACCTTAACGATGTCATCGGTCCACCGGGTGGGGATGTCCCACACTACATCATCCGGTGTCCGTTAAGAAAAGTTCGCCCTTCGAGAAAGTTTCTTCCCCAGCTGTTATCGATAACCTCTCGTCTTGATTTTATCCTGTACATCCAAAGGCCGTCTGGAAGAAATCGCTTTTAAGACCCTTACGGTGCAAAAGTGGTCTTTATGTTTATGAAATATTTTGTATTTTTCTTTGGTGTGCAATAAAGAGTTTATCTTTCTTGTTTTCTTTGTGTTGATAAGCCACATAAAGTGTCTGTCCGTTCAGTGGCCCTAAACGTGATCTATTAAATCAGTTTAAACTGTAAAAGAACTAGTATCGCACGTCTCGAGCAGCGAAAGTATTCGTAATGAGTTGCACCTCAGGCAGTACACCCAACCAAACACGAAATTGCCTCATTTGACACACTCTTCCGTAGAAAAAAAGCTTTGTCTAACCTGCTCGTACTGCCAGAGGAAAAACAACTTCAGGATAGGTGAGAAAGGTGTGATTTCGGTGAATAGGTACAGACTTTAGAATCATAAGTACTGATGTGTAATCTATATGTAATGACTGTAAGAAATCAGATCGTGTTGTGAATTGATAAAGTATAATTAAGTTTGACGTAACGGTGATGGTGTTAGATCTATGTTGATTATTTTGGTACTGACAAGCAAATTAGCTAAAGGTTCTGTCTTTTTAAACGTATTAAGCGATTGAAATAGCCTAGATACGATTAAAACCAGTCCCACTAATATTATAAACGCGAAAGTTTGTGAGGATGGATGTTTGTTACTCTTTCACGCAAAAACTAATGAACGGATTTTGATGAAAATTTTCAAGTAATATAGCTTGTACATCAGAATAAAACATAGGCTACTTTTTATCCAGGTACCACGCGGGCGAAGCCGTGGGCAGAAGTTAGTGGGTATATAAAGTTGAAAACAAGCTAACTACCATTTTTTGAAACTTTTGCGATCAATAAACCGTACCTTCGGTGAAGGGCACAATTGTATGTTTTGTAAATTTTCACTAGAGACATTTTAAGCTTTTTGTAGAATCATGTAAAAATCACTAGCAAAAGTCTTTAAAATTATTCATAAAAAAGTCTAGAAAATGACGATTATATTCACCGTTACTCTTAAACTATCTTTGTCTTAAATCAGTCAGTAGTCTTTGGAATTACAATAGTTAATATCCCATAATGTTAAAATCAGATAGAATATAGAAACAAAAACAATATTAAAAAGTTTTTCTAACAATTAACAATCTATGCTATTTTGCAGAACACGTCAGCACAAAACAAAAAACTTAAAAATCTTTCTTTTGTTAGAAACAAAAATAAATATTTCACAGAGGCGCAAATACTTAGCAATTTTTGCAATTTTTTTTTTAGAAAAACAAATTAGTATTCAAAAGTGTTAAAAAGTGAGATCAAAAATAACTTAATATTCCTAAAACCATTATAAAATTGTTGATAAAATTTTGGAACAATGTCTGAAGCAATCAGTTGACGAATGTCCTGCTTTCTTAGCTCGTTTGACGCTCTTCTCAATGACGGAATGAACAGAGTCAGCTCTATTTTGAGTATGTCCTCTGATGAGGAATTTTTGTGGTTGATTTTATGGGCATTGTATTGACAGCATAATAATACATTCCGAAAACGAATCTGAAATTAAAGTTGGCATCAGTTGGTATTTATGTAAAAAAATAATTGAATTGTAACGATCAAAGTGATAAACAAGTAATAAACTTGTGGTGTAAGATACTCGCTTATTTTTTGCTGCCCGCAGCAATTATCAGAATAAAATATTGTCATTATCGGGTTGTTTTTCAGAAAGTTCTTACAAAAAAAAAAGGAACTATTTAATTCGCTCCACGTTTAGCAAGACCTTCATGCCAGAAAAAGCATACTGTTCATCGTTGATATTTGAAACCTTAAACAAAAATAAATAATTAATTAGTACAAGTTTGTTATAATTAATCATTAATTAAAAAATAGCAACTCATACCGTGAAATTATAGCAGTTCAGACCTAGAAGTGTTTAAATATTGGGCACACAAAGGCACAACTGCTTAAACGACTTTGTTCCTCCAATTATGTGGTCATAATTTAAGCATAAGTACACAAAATGTGACTTTGTCCTTCCAGAATCGCAAACAAAAAAGGGAATATTTACCTTAACGGATTTGACGCTCCAGCACTCAACTTGTCCGCGCGCGGGCAATGCCGCAACTGACCAATGAGATTTTGTCGCGCCAATATATTAAAAAAAACGCACTAATATGACAAAGGCACTATGACCCTCTGGCGAAATGAGACTGAACTTAATGGGTGACTTTGTTCTTCCAGATAAAATGATGTTTTTAAGGCACATTGGCATACTTAACTCATTTTAAGAATTTTTAACAATTGTGCCCTTGTCTTACCGAGGGTGCGAAACATTATTGTAATACGGCTCTGCATTACATTTACTTTTTATATTATTTCCCCGTCAAAAAGCAAAGGCAAGGAATTAGCCGCAACTAACCTCATTTTATCTTTAGATTTAGAAAAGTCCATGTTAACATTACGACATTAACCGTACTGCAAATTATAAAAATAAAACGCGACAAAGACATGTGTAAAACTTACAATAATATAATTATTAGTACCTACAATTTAAATACAAATTGTACACACAGAGAATAGATTACAAAGACTTCTTTGAAAACAGAAAAATATTGAAATAGGAAAAGAAGACTGTTCTCTGTTAAAGTCATTGTAAGTTACCTACAACCTATTGTATTTTATGACAATTTAACGTTTATTTAATTTTAGTTTGGGTGTGCACACCATGTTTCGTCATTTAATTACCTGAGTACCTAATTGAAAAAAGTTTAGGCCACTATATATCCCCTCTTCAACATTTACAAGTGTTGGACGTTACTAACCTGTCAAAATGAAAAGTTTTTATTTGCCTTTTCGTCACTATAATCAGGGGGCAGGTAATTTAAGATTCAAAAAGGAAGTTTAGGCCATGATATCCCCTCTTCAACATTTACAAGTGTTGGACGTTGTTATCCTGTCAAAATGAAAAGTTTTCCATTGCCATTTCGTCACTATAATCAGGGGGCAGGCAATTTAAGATTCAAAAAGGAAGTTTTGGCCGCGATATACCCCCTCTTCAATATTTACAAGTATTGGACGTTACTATCCTGTCAAAATAAAAAGTTTTTTTAGTGCCATTTTTTCACAATAATCTGGGGGCAGGCAATTTAAGATTCAAAAAGGAAGTTTTGGCCGCGATATACCCCCTCTTCAACATTTACAAGTATTGGACGTTACTAGCCTGTCATAATAAAAAGTTTTCAATTGCCATTTCGTCACTATAATCAGGGGGCAGGCAATTTAAGATTCTTCACGATTATTTGCAGAATTTACGGTACGCTTTTACCCTCAATGTTACCATATTAAAGTAAACAATAACCTGCACTTACAGCCCGTAGTTAGTACCGTAAATGTAAGAGACTGTCACGACATGATCACACGTGACCCTGGCTTTTACTGCATTGAAAGCGAACTCCGGCGAAAGCAGCTGTAATTGTATGGAATTCGCTTACCAGATGGAGAATCCGATTATAGTGGGAAAATGTCGCCGTATTGGTAGGTGGCTTTGTGTAGCTATTATGTATAATTAGCAGATTATGTTTCCAGAAGCATATAATAGAGATTTGCTATGTATACTTCACAACTAATGATTAGTCCGGGGTAAGTCTCTGTGACCCTACAACACAGGCTCTGAGAACTAGTTTAGGGAACAGCGCTCGTTATCCTTAATGGTACAATGGTCTCGATTCTGTAGTACACTAACTAAACTAAATTTAAACTGTGGCTCTCTTTTACTGATAGTACAAGCAAGAAAGAGGTGAAAATTGATACTAGAAAAATGTATGTGCGCATTAATACGTAATAGTTCTCTCATCGTGATGATACCGGCATGTAATAAAACAAAATAAAAATATATTTGAAGGCATGTGCCATTAGTTAGCGTTCCAATAAGCGGCGATGAGCTTGCAACCTGCACGTGGAATGTTAACTGCTTGCTAAAACACAGGCACCTGCCGCAAATGTAACGTTTGGACGTGCCTCTGACTATGCCCTACTTAGTATCCTCATATATATTAATCAAGTAAAGTTGCAGGTTCGGTTCCCGCCGCGGGGGTCTGGATGTTTTCTATGCATAAAATTTATTTATTACCAAAAAAAAGTATATGAGTAGTATAACATCAGTCATGTAGTTCCCGTAACACAAGCTTTGGGCTGATAATACTTTGTGAAAAATGTCCAGCGTTATTTTTTTTTTTCACTAACATTTGGCAACTATAAAATCCATTACATATCATAACGAAACGTTTTATTGAAGAGCACTGGAGGCGTAAATCGTGGCTACAGAATCAGACACAGAAAATAATATGATAAATGATTTTGATGAGAAAATTCTTCTATGGCCAAAGATCAATGAACTTCTTCGCTTTGTAGAGTCCAATAGGCGGTAATACCCAATCAGCTTTTCAATGATCAAAGAACGTAGCCATAGAATAAATTATTGGCAACAGACAGAAGGCTCACTTCAGCTATTTGAACTGTGACACACGCGAGTGTAAATTAATGTATCGCGTTTCAGTTTTTAAAGTAAAAGTCGTCAAACCTCATGTTAAGATTCAAAGTCAAAGTTAAAGTAAAAATCTATAAGTTATTCATTGTAATCACAAGGAAAGGTATGTGTTCTATTCCCGCTGCAGGACAAATGTGTGCATGTTCTGTAGTTTGGTTTGGACACAGGGAATCTTAGTATGGGGTCAAATCAATGTATTTGGGTATTTAAAAAAAACGTAGTACTTGTTTGTAGTTAGTACAAACAAGTACCACGAAATCCACTTTTTTAAATGTTATTCGACTACGAGCCAATATGGATCTAAAATCAGCCGGAGAAAGCTTGTTTTTTATTTAAGTCGATTTGAAGCGCTAGATGTGCACAGGAGTCACATCATGAATATTTAAGGCATGGTCAAACTGGCACGGTGGTAGTGGTGCGCGGTGGCGAACAATCATCAACAACCCCGAGAGGCGTCATATTGAACCACACTGTTCTGTCAACACATCAGTCTTTTAGGACTGATATTGGCAAACGCGGATATTGTCATTGTCATTGCGTCATGTTGCCTGCTGTGCTCTGATTGGTCGAAACTAATATTACTCGACTACGAGCCATTATGGATCTCAAATCAGCCAGAGAAAGCTTGTTTCACATTGAAGTCGATTTGAAGCGTGCGTGAAGATGTGCGCAGGAGTCACATCACGAACATTTAAGGCCCGGTCAAACTAGCACGGTAGCGGTGGCGCGCGGTGGCGAACAATCAATACAAGCTCAGCTTAGTCTGGGGCTAGATGATGCTGTGTGAAAATGTTCAGCATTATTATTATTGGCCTTGGTACCAAGTCACGTCCAAACATTACCTTTGGCACATGCCCGCGTTTCGCAAGTAGTTAGCATTCCACGTGACACGTTGTAACCCCATCGCTTATTGGAACACTAACCGGATGGCACAAGCCTTAGAATTTTTGGTTCTAGGACATGCCGGTTTCCTAACGTTTTTTTCCTTCAGCATTTTGAGCACATGTATTTTTAGAGTAGAAAAATCTATTGGTGCACGATCGGGATGCTCGCGACCTCCGGATCGCAAGTCAAGGTACCGTCCATTAGGCCAACACGGTTTTTAGGAAACTACTATGAACCATTGTGACTTAGAGCTACTGAGTTTATTTTTACTAGCAAAATAACACAGGTCACACAGCAAAATAAGAAGTGTTTTACGTGACGCTTTCACTCACTCATAAGCGACCAATTTCCCATATTAATGCACTCACAAAAACTACGCTCCTTTTCGGGGCGAGAAAGTGGAATGTTTTAAGTAGGCGTGGACCTTTTGTGCGGTGGACTATGACGCTAAATATGGACTATCCCATGAGCTTTGGATAAAAGCTGTTGTGGGCTTTTGCATGGAGCAAAGCAAGTACGTTCGAATCCTATTAATATGATAAACGCGACAGTTGAGTATGGATGTTTGTTACTCTTTCACGTAAAAACTACTGAACGGATTTTGATGAAACTTTACAGTTATATAGCTTATACATCAGAATAACACATAGGCTACTTTTTATCCGGATACCACGCGGAAGAAGCCGTGGGCAGAAGCTAGTATTATAAACGCGAAAGTTTGTGAGAATAGGTGTTTGTTACTCTTTCGCGCAAAAACTACTGAACGGATTTTGATGAAACTTTACAGTAATATACCTATTACATCAAAATAGCACATATGCTACTTTATATCTGGGTACCACCCGGCTGAATAAATGTATTTAACTATAATAAAACTTGTAAACACCTTTTTCATATGAGACTTTGCGTCCGTTATGTTTCAGGATCGGCAACGCACGAGTGATACCTCCCGGTGTCGCAAGCGTCCATAGGTTACGGTAACCGTTTCCTAACAGGCGAAAAATATGATTGTTTACTACTTCAGTTGTACAAAAAAGTATTATTTTACGAATTACAAATTTTATAAATTGTTTTTGAGCCCTAAGTTGGCAGAACATGATTTTTACCTCTCGACATTTTCATCTTGAACTTAGCAAAAATCATGGCAAATTCTATTGTATGTTACGGATATGCAAACGAAAGCTACGAAAGATTAGGTCTGAGGCACGATTAGCTTTCTATTGCCATTAGTGTTGATGCGCCATTTATCCTAAGATTTATCAGCTGTTTTCTAGACGAATCGCAAAAACTAGATCTAACACTTCTTGAATAACTAGATTCTGATGATGATCATGGAAAGTCTGGACATTACACTGTCTGTAGATTCTAGAACCTAGATTGTACATCAACATCTAGATTGTACATGTCTTAGCTGTCGTTTAACAAGTTTTTCGATGAAAACATATTTTCAAAAGAACCATTTTTTATATTCATATTTTATTCAAATATGAGCCCAAATATAAGCACTAGGCAGGTACTAGGTATAATCTATTAAGAATTTTCTTCGTCCACCTTCGTCTCCATCATCAGATCAGCTCGTAGACGCGTAAAATTTCATTGCTGTCAAAGTTTACAAGACAATACAAAGCCTAATACAAAATTGTTATTAACTTTTATAATAAAATTTGCATTAAAATCGTCTTGCAAATTTAGTACAAAACGAAAACACCATCCTAGCTTCTAAAATTGCGTTTTTTACACGACTGCGGGTATACCTCTATAGTAAATAATTATGCTTTTAGGCACTTATGGAATATTGGATTAACATATTCTACTAATGATATAAGTGCAAAAGTTCGAATGTTTATTTAAATATCTTCGTAACGGCTAAACCGATTAAATTTGGAAAGGGCTAATGTCCTAGCATAACGCATACAAGTCTACTTTTAATCTGGGTAGATACCACGCGGGCGTGGGCAGAGGATAGTAAGTTCATAAATACAAAACATATCTACATAAGAGCTACTTTCTTAACAACAAGTTTTCTTGTTTACCCCACCGCTTTATACCAAGGAAGCCAAGGCTAAATATTCAATTATAATTTTACGGTTATTTTAATAATCAAGCTTACTCGTAAGGCAATTTTCGCAAGTTTGTATTATTACGAAACTGAACGGTAAAGCCACGTTGACACGAGGAAAGTGTACTTTGATAGTTGGAGACAATCAAGTATACGGTTTAGGAGATGGTAAGTGGTTACCTTATATCATCTGCAACATTACTACTGCTGATGTATAGTCTGCCAAAATGTGTTTGTTGTTGAAGAATTTGATTCCTCAAGACGAATTATTCCAATTTGCTAAAAGATTCCCGCCTATATTTTTGGTTAGTGTTAGAAAAGGACAGGATCAGAGTTAGCGACTTGCTAAGTTAGTAAGTGATTATGAAAAATAGGGCTATTTTAAAGTGAAATTAGCTCGTGTAAACGCGCCTTTTAAGTTGAGTGTCAGTTGTCAATTTGTTTGCGTGTAAGAAGCGTGAAGATCACGCTTTTGTAAGGAAACCCAAAAGTTGTTTTTTTGTAAGATAAAGCCGTAGCCTAGTAGACGATACCCCGACATCTGATCCGGAGGTTGTGGCTTCGAATTCGGTCGTGGACAAATTGGTTTTATACTCGTAAGTATTATATGCGCATTAGCACGTACTCAAAACGGTGAAGGAAATCATCGTGAAGATGATTTTATTTGGTCACTAAGTATCGTAACAGTTTCACGAGATTTATAAATAAAATAAAACTTCCTATCTGTAATACTGAAAGTAATTGCCTTTTATGTTGAATTAATATGGGTCTCCCTATAGGTTTTATATACGTTTTACAAAATTTGTAGTACTTAACTCTTTTAGAGCAAAGTCTGCGATATATTACCTATATGTTCTAGTTTAGTGGCTGTCTTCAATTTATTGGTTAAGTACATAAAATGTAAATCCTTAATTGGCTGTAAGAAAAGTTTTTATCGGTTATAGTTATCATTCCTTGAGAACTGTGTGATTTTGTTAGATAAATAAAATAATATAACTAAGCTGATTTGTTATTTGGTGTGTCATAAAGTATTTTCTTTCTATCTATATATCAATGACATAGCCCATGTCAATCCTATATTTTTTTACGTTTCTACTAGGGACATCGTTAAATATAATGCTTTGACTAACTTCCCTTCTGATTATTGGAGCTTGAATAAATTATGTGAAAGTGACGATCAATTTGTTATCATTCCATCGCATCATTATTCTTCTGACGTAAGGTTGCTAGCTATTACAAACACCATCGAAAGTGGTCCAATAAATCACAGTGAACTGTATCAAAGGGCTCGTTAGCGGCTAGTTAACACTCGCAATTATTGACTATTGCCATTTAATACACAAGTACTGTTCTGCATAATAGAGCGTGGAGAGGAAATTTCCTAGCTAGACATAGAAACGGCCTAAGGTCAAATTTCCATTTAGCTATACCCATCAGCTATTTTGGTTGTTCTCACGTGACACTTAGCCTATCCTACTAATATTATAAACGTGAAAGTTTATGAGGATGTTTGTTACTCTTTCATGCAAAAACTACTAAACAGATTTTGATGAAACTTGACAGTAATATAGCTTAAAGTAGCCTATGTGTTATTCTGTATGTAAATACAGAATAACACATAGGCTACTTTTTATCCGGGTAACACGCGGGCGAAGCCGTGGGCAGAAGCTTGTTTTTACAGTTCTCTTTATGATCGAGAGTAAACAATAATTTGCTTGTTAGCGATCTTTATGACTCTAACCAAGCTGCTTCAATCAGCCGTCTTCTCTGTAATGGGAATGAAAGTTGGTCCGACTTGTGATCAAAACGTGCTGTTTACACATCAATCTTGACAATTGCAATAGTAACTTGACCTACTTACATCCAACCAACTTTTACTTGAGAAAAGTCTTTATCAAGCAATTTTTGTCTCGTCCAAGGAGCTTTTACGTGAAAATAATCTAAGTGTAATTTTTGAAACTAACATGGTTCTAAATATAAATCTTACTCCAAACTGTATAGTTACTATGATGTGAGTCTCCAGTGTTCATTATAGGTACAGGCAACTGTGTTTTACTTCACATCTGTAAATATCCAGTGTTTAGTAAAAATTACATGTTCGTTTTCCAGAACGAAACTCAAACTGGATCTAAATTCAATATTTCCAATAAAAACTGTCAATACTTCGATGTTTGATTCTTTCGATGTTGAGATTCCGTTCATGATCCGTTCTGGGATATGAACCTACCACTTCAGCTCTATTCGAGATGGGTTTACGCGAATCTTCTTAGCTCTGTGCCTGACATAATGCGGTGAAGTTCGAAAGCTGTCATTAACTAAATTAACTAAAACTCAATCAATAGATGATGTTCCACGCAATTGAATGTAAATCGGTGTACCAACCTACGACGAAATTTGTGGCGCAGTGGGCGAAGGTCCGCCTGAGACGCAGAAGATTACGGGTTCGATTCCTGTCACGGGACGAATGTTTGTAAGATCTGCAAATATTTGTTCCGGGTCTGGGTGTTTTTTATGTATAATATGTATGTATTTACAAAAAAAAGTATATTAGTAGTACATCAGTCATGTAGTTCCCATAATACAAGCTCTGCTTAGTTTGGGGCTAGATGACGCTGTGTAAAAAATGTTCAGCATTATTTATTTTATTTATTTACCTAGCTGAACTGTGGGAAAGGATATATATTAAGGCGACCAACACTTGACATTCTTGATCCTTGTAATATTTTTTTTGATTAGTTCCCGTACACCACAGTTCCGCTATGCCAGTGATATTACCATGATTCAAATTAACTTAACAAAAAACCTTATAGTCAATGTCAAATATCATTTATTCATTAAAATCACAAGGATCACTTTGAAACGTCTATTTTATTTACTACCTGTTCCTCCGCAACCACGCCAGGGAAGGCAAGAAAACAAGGCTGGTTATTCTTTTGAGTGCTTCCCCGTTCAACCCACAATTTTTCTACCCAATATTATTTTTACCCGTTCAACCCAAAACATATGCTCCGTTCTACCCAATCCAAAAATCTAAGTCACAGTGTATTCTTAATAGTACAGACACCGTAATATTTATAAAAAATGGAACTTGATGAAATTATTACTCACAGTAACTTAAAATTTTGTACCTACAATATGGAGGTAATAATATTCTTTAAATGATCCTTTTGAAAAACAATTCCTACCTTCTTTATCAAGTTAGAGCATTTTCAATCCCAAGAGTTTTATTTTTTTCATCTGAATAACTCCGATATTTTATAGTCTGTCTTTTTATAAAGTTTTTGTTTACTTATGTTTTTAATTTGTTTATAGTCAATTTTTGTATATATTTTGGGATTTTGTTATAAAAGCGTACCTTGCCCTTTAAACGATTTACTAACATTGAAAATAATTCATGGAACTAGTATTTTCATCATACCTATTTCTGCCACCAAGTAGTAATGCTTGCATTGCCGTGTCCCGGTTTGAAGGTTATGGGTGTCAGTGAACACATAACATTACAGCATTATGTCTCAGGCAATGCGTGAGTGATACCTCTGACATGCGTCCATAGCTTACGGTAACCGCTTACCAACAGGTCCATTACCAATGTATGTTTCTTTGCCACTTTAGTAATATTAGAAAAAAAATATGAATACAAAATTTTGATGGGTACATAACGCCAATAAGTTTACGTCCGATGCAACAACGCTAAAACCATGACAGCTATCGCTTCTTATGATAATTATCCTAGCTAAGTTTAAGTTTAGTAGCATATCATTTTATTATTTGCCACAATGAAAGCCATAGTAACACATAGTTTTGTGACAAGTGGCTAAATTTTCGGTTAAAAATATACAGCCCTGTCACAAACAACGGACGACGAAAGTAGGCTTAGTAGATAGGTTTTTTGGCACTATTTGTGTACGGAATCCTAACGACCATTGTATTCCAGATATACTTCTTTACGTATATCTGGAATTCAAACGATCAGATTTTGCGGGTATCCTAAAGTCAATCATTATGTTATGTCACTTTAATTCTCCAATATTTTTTGATCAAATTCAACATTGAAATCAAAAGAATTATACTATAGAAACGCTTATTTTTTTGATGATTGTTCTGTAGATAGACTTATCTATCGGGCCTCGTACCGTAACTTTATGTTAATCAGCGCATCATACTTTTACGGTGTATTTTTTTACGAAGTAACTCATTATTTATTCAGTGTTTTTGCTCCAGTTCGTCAAGTTTGAAGCAGCGTCATTTCCATTGATTTATCCATCCGCAGGACGGATACCGGTAATTCACAATGCCACAGATTATAAAAGTCACATAATAACGTAGCTAGGTATATTTACTTCCTTGCATAATACTTCCTATAACGGAGTTTTTTACGATGCATATACGTAGCTTATGTTTACTTTAATTGACTTTTCGTTTGTTTAGAAATTTAAGTATTAATACATGATGTATTTTTTTTAATAGGCCCTTATATATGATTTTCATCTGAATGGTGTTATTCACACACTATTGTCATTTACACCTCTCAGTTTTTACCTGTTTAATAGTTATACATCTTTAATCTGAATTATTCTTATTATTAATTTATTTATTTCAGACTAGCTTCTGCGCACGGCTTCACCCGCGTGGTACTCGTATAAAAAGTAGCCTATATATCATTCTGATGTATAAGCTATATTACTATGTAAAGTTTAATTAAAATCAGTTTAGTAGTAGGATAAACAAGTAGGATTATGAAAACATATTTTACAAACTATTTTAAAACGATCATAATTACGTAACATAAAACTATGATCATGATATTTATCATAAATGAAAGTAAGTTCATGAATTCCACGAAGTTTCCACATTGATCAATACAACTCTGCCAATTATTTTTCTCATCAAACTTTCCGGTGAAGTTTGTTTTATATTAAGTTATTAAACAATTAACTTAAAATAATTTTGTTTTTTTTGTATTCCGTATTAATTTATTTCGAATCATAGGGACCTATAGAACACTTGGTTACGTCAGTTTACAGTTAGGTTACAATTTGAAGAACATGTGAATGACTATAGGTACACAATGACCTCGATTCTGTAGTTCACTAACTAAACTAAATTTAAACTTTCACTCTCATTTACTGATAGTGCAAGCAAGAAAGAGATAGCTACAATTTTAGTGCTGTCAAATCAGTTTACGTGCTGCTTTTCTTTGTGTTTATAGTCAGCATGTTTTGAAATTACGACTAAATTTGTACAGAAAACTTAAATCTGACTAATTTGATAGCACTAAAATTGTAGCTATCTCTTTCTTGCTTGCACTATCAGTAAAAGAGAGCGTCAGTTTAAATTTAGTTTAGCTTTGAACTACAAAATCGAGGCCAATACCTACTTATACTAGTCTGCAGGCGAGCAGAACAGAAGGTTTGTCTATGGTGAGTGAGGGGTACCTTCAAGAGATCCGTACTGTAGGTACATCATTAATCATCATCATCATCATCAGCCTATATTAGTCCACTGCTGGACATAGGCCTCCCCTAATGAGCGCCATAGCGCCCTGTCTTCAGCTTGCCGCATCCAGCATCTGCCTGCAGTCTTTCGCAGATCGTCATCCCACCTGGCCGGAGGGCGTCCTACACTACGTTTGCCGAGTCGCGGTCTCCACTCAAGAACATGTTTACCCCAGCGGTTATCGGTTCTTCGCGAGATATGACCGGCCCACTGCCACTTCAACAGTGGACTTTATTTTTATTTATTTATACGACAGACAATTTGCAGAATATCATCGCTAAATAACCAGTAGGTAAAAGTGACGATAAATGCTCTACTGAGAACGCTACCATTAAGATCCTGATCGCACTATTTACTATGTTATTATTACATAAACTATGTAACATTAAGTCCACCGTCTACTTAAGCATCGCTGTCTGCTGTTACGGGAGTACGGGTTGCTTGCTACTGCACCATCGGTTTGACACATTCAAGGACAACTGACACGATGCCGATAGAGGTGGCGGTTAAATGAAATGGTTGTCAAAGATCGCAACTGTTTGTGCAGGCCTTCAGAGTTGCAAGTTGTAAACAGCGACCCAACTATTTGAGGCTTAGGAATCGTAAGCCTCAAATAGTTGGGTCTTTAGATGCCGAAATTGGTACAAATGATTGATATCGTTAGTTACGATATTATAGTGTCTATTTTATTTATTTATTGTGTACCTGTCCTTTCTGTGCTTTGTTGTTATCAAATAAATTACTTTATATTCAATAATTTGTACCATTTCATATAATAATTTAGATTGCTAAAAAAAGTTGAATGTAGGTAGGTCCCAAATGTCATTTCATAAAACTTATTATCTACATGAAGTAGCATTTTTGACGGGTAAACATTTGACGCACGCGAACATTGACAAGCTTTTTCCCCGCCTGTTGATCGATACTGCTCGCCACTTACCATTGGACTTACATGTATCAAACTTCTGCGGGATGCTTCAGCGGACAGTTGGCCTTAGTACTATCTGCAAGAATGGCCTGGATAGGAATCTTCAAAGGCGCATTTTCAACGCAAAGCAAGTGCAATGGATTAGCATGATACAAGGTAATGTGTGCGATAAAGACGCGGTTTCTTTAGTTCTTGTGACTGGGGCACAAATCGTGCTTTGTTTAAGCTCCGGCGCACTGACTTTAGATGCGAGTTTTAATACATGGGGTTAAGATAATTTCATATCTAAATACTGGTGTCACGGAAGACCAGTGTGATACTCGTAGTGGCACAAAGAACTCCTAATAGCATATTGTAGTATTCCTGCATTACTAACGTTAAATTCGAGTCAATCCTATCAACGAAAGTTTGTGAGGTTGGATGTTTGTTACTCATTCACGCAAAAACTACTAAACGGATTTTGATGAAACTTTACAGTAATATACCTTATACATCAGAATAACACATAGGCTACTTTTAATCAGAGTATCACGTGGGTGAAGCCGTGGGCAGAAGCTAGTACTATTATAAACGCGAAAGTTTGTGAGGATGGATGTTTGTAGCTCTTTCACGCAAAAACTACTAAACGGATTTTGATGAAACTTTACAGTAATATACCTTATACATCAGAATAACACATAGGCTACTTTTTATCAGGATACCACGAGTGAAGCCGTGGATAGAAGCTAGTATTAAATAAGTTAGCATACTAATTACATATTGATTCAATCTTGTTTGTTTCGTGACACAAAATAGTGACAGAGGCAATATCCTGAGTAATGTATTTATTTTAGTAAAAGGTATGTAAATTATACAAGACACGCCTAAAAGTCTGTTAATTGTTTCAATAAAATTATCGTTATAGCGATCAGTATCATCATCGTTTCTCGTGGCTTCACAATTATTATGTTTTGGTAGAAAGTCTTGACATTTAAATTTTCATAGATAAAATGTTTATACAAACGCACTATCTATTTGTTTGTAAATTGCGATTGTGATCCTCCAAATACAATTTGTTTTCAATTTAGTTGTAAATTAAAAACAAATTATACTTACGTATATTATAATTATATCAAAGTAAACCCAGGAAAGTTAATGAGAGACTTATTTACATGCATAATGCATTATCAAACGGTCCGGTCGGTGTTAAAACCGTAAAAGGAGCTCACTTGGGACTGGCGTTACCTTGATGTTTTACAGTTATTTTATACCTTTTGTAGACAAATGGGGCAGCAAGTGATGCCAATAGGTGCCGCCGGCGCTATCTAACACTTTAGTATGCAGTTTACCTACTGAGTTAAAGTACTGTGTGGCCTACAAATGTGATTTTACTTTTCTTGTAACTTAGGTAAATTTTGTTGAGCAGAGAAACAGCATTTTTGGATTATCTAATACGGTACAATCAGCACAACTAAATGATTTCTTAAATGACATGAATTTGCTCAATTGACACTATCCAATGCGGAATTGTTTCCTCAGAGTATTTTATCCAACCGAATATCTTTTATTGAAATTGAATGACCGTTGTATTCTAAACCTCGTATCGAATTCTTCGTTTTTATACCGTTATTTTCAAGAAAATTTTCCATAGGACTATTTTTGGGAAAATATCAGTTAAATGAAATAAGGTTACAAAAAATACTTTTTAAAGCCTACACTATCGATTCCCGTAATAGTCTAAAGAAACGAGCAAACGATTTTATTCAAAAATAAGCGGGTTCGATTTCCAAGGATAAGATTTTTCCTAAATCTTTGATTTTTTTAATTTTATTAATATAAATATTTGGACAAAAACAGAGATATCAAATCATATTTTAATATCTCTTACCGTTTAGGATTTACCTGCAATGCACCCATCTGCACCCAGCTCAAAGAAATGCCCTGTATAATATATTTCCAGGGCTTTATCTTAGAACAAACATGTCACGACTGTATGCCCCATAATTGACATCCCGATATACATACTCAATGGGTAATTCTTGGAGGATATGAACAAGGGGTAAGAGGCACGTCCAAACGTTATATATCGCACATGTCCGCGTTTTACAAAGCACATCGTTACTTAGCGATATTACTTAGCGCATAGAGCTTTCTCTATATGAATTTAATACGTTTTCTATAAATTACAGAGCTCTGAAGCGATATTAATGCGACATTTTTATACCAATCGTGCGTGAACAGATACAGTGACCAGAACTTTTACTTTCTTCATTAAGATGCCCTTATATCGTGGCGAAATAACACGTGCCTCGAATAACTCAAAACATTTAAATTAAGTTAATGAACCTGTAGATGCTTGATTAAGAAACAGCTTTTGTGAAAACAGACTTGTATTTAAGCTTGGCTTAATGTAAGCCTTGGTCATAATTTTGTGGACCACTCTGTGTTAAATATTCTACTATATTTTTGGTTGTTTATCGTTAATTCCCAGTAAAAAGTACAAAAAATAAAGGGAAGTAGAAAGTTACCGCATAGTTTGGCAGGATTTAGTCTATCTCTTTGACCAGTAGTGGGAAAGTATACTTTTACAAAATATAAAATAAAAATATTCGTTAGTTCATATAAACTAGTTTTAAAAAATCGTAGCCTGCGACCAAGGCTACTATAGTACCCATTTGCACTAAACCTATAAGACTTAAGATTAAGTAAGGCCAGGCACGGCAAGAGTTTCTCGTCTCGAAGATGCGATTATCTAAAGAATATATAGCTCATGTAAGCTGAATGTACAATATCCGCATATGGATAGACGATTATCGCCTCGCCTCTAAATATTGGAAGTCTTTCATCCTACTTCCTACTTCTATTATAAACGCGAAAGTTGGTGAGGATGGATGTATGTTTGTTATTCTTTCACGCAAAAACTACAGAAAGGATTTTGATGAAACTTAACAGTAATATAGCTTATACATCAGAATAACACATAGGTTACTGTAATCCTGGTACGTTTAAAAAGGGTTTATCTTTGGCTAAGCTACCTAATAAATTGCAAACTGGCCTTGGTTTAAATAATAAAGAACTTATAGCAAGGTTTATGGTTGTTAATCCAAAAGTATTTATGACTTCCGATCCGAAGGTTGTAGTATTCTAACCCGGTTATGCACCAATGATTTTTTAAATTAACGAGCGCTTGCTCAAAACGGTGAAGGAACACATCGTAAGGAAACAGGCATGCCCAAGAACCAACAATTCGAAGACCTGTGACATCTGTTAGGCCCAAATTCATAGTCAAATAAGGGCTCCCCTAGGGGACTGTTCAGACGCTAAGTAAAAATCCAAGTGCGAATTTAACCTTTATGCACCCAGCCATAAGGCAAATGATGAATGATGGATTTTGGGGGACTGTTCAACCCCCGATTATGAATTCAGGCTTTAGTGTTCCAATAAGATGTGATGGGCTTGATTTTCACGTGGAAATCCGTGGAATGCTAATAACTATACAATACACGGGCATATTGCTAATGATATTGTTTAGTTGTATCTTTGACAAGTACCTCGGTACCTGGTATTTACAAAACAGGGATAGCGTGATGTAGAAATGGGCTCATTTCAGCAGCGCCATCTAGTTCTAATTCACACAATCTATTTCCTACTTTCTTTACAATAGCTTCTGCGCACGGCTTCGCCCGCGCGGTACCCGGATAAAAAGTAGCCTATGTGTTATTCTGATGTATAAGCTATATTACTGTAAAGTTACATCAAAATCCGTTTAGTAGTTTTTGCGTGAAAGAGGAACAAACATCCTCACAAATTTTCACGTTTTCTTAATATTAGTAGGATTTAACAAAGATCTGCGTACTAAGTATGGATGAGTATCTCCATAATAGGGATTACAGTCGTGATAGTATTTGTTGGCATTGTATTTATATTTTATTTGGGCTCGTTTATCGGACAGTTTAATTGGGCAAAGTAAAACTTTTCAGCATTTAAAACGGACAAATCTCGATAACCTTTAAGCGAAATTAAGTTGCTTTAAAACGTACAATTAAAGTAATTTAGCGATGGTTTTTGCGCACTCAGATAGCATTCAAGTGAAGAACGACGATCACTTAGGTAATTTTCCACCAAAACGATGACAGGTATGTAATATTTTTATAATTGTTGAGCAATAATACGAGTATCTGCGACTCGCAATCATAAATGACCATGTTTTGCGAAATTGCGAAAATTATGGCTTTCACATCATCAAAAAATCACTTTTTTTGAGTTTCTTTAACATCCGTCTTCACGTACTGCACTATCGGTGAAGGCACCGACTAAGTTTCGACTCATTCCGAGAGTCTTCATCAGGGTGAGTGATCGCGACTTGCTCCCTCCGCTTCGCGCCGTGCACTCCGTTTTTACAATATGAATAGTCAAGTTCACGATAGTTTTTGGAATAAAACACCAGTCTTTCTTTCCTTTTTTTTCACAGCGTCATTTAGCCATAAACTAAGTAGAGCTTGTATTATGGGAACTACATGACTGATAAACTACTTATATACATTTTATTTGTAAATACATACATATTATACATAGAAAAAACCCAGACCCGAGATAAATATTTGCAAATACAAACATTCGTCAGCGGCGGGAATCGAACCCGAAACCTCCTGCGTCTCAGGCGAGCCTTCGCCCACTGTGCCACAGAAGTTATCCGTAATCCGTGTATAGTGGACTGTACCCCGGACCTTAGATCCAAAAGATCATGGATTTGAATCGGTTGTCCACAATTGAATTTTTCAATTTACATACAGACCAAACAAACACATTCACTACTGCAATCCATGTAATGGACATCCTCAGACATACTCAATAAGTACACCAAGTAGAAAGTAGTCTGAGTCACGTCCAAATATGATTATTTTTCAATTAATGTGCTCTTAACTCTTGTTGAAGACAGTGAAGGAAAACATCGTGAAGAAGCCGGCATGCCCAAGAACCAAAACTTCGAAGGTATGTGCCATCAGTCAGTAGCGATTTGCGATTGACTGGCAACCTGTCACGTGGAATGCAACCTACGCTACTGTTAGGGTTAACCTGCCTTAGGGGTTGCCTTTGTACATCCTACTAATATTATAAACGCGAAAGTTTGTGAGGATGGATGTTTGTTACTCTTTCACGCAAAAACCACAGAACGGATTTTAGTGAAACTTTACAGTCATGTAGCTTATACATCAGAATGACACATAGGCTACTTTTTATCCGGGTACCACGCGAGCTAAGCCGTGAGCAGAGGCTAGTATCTTATATGTAAGTTTTTCTGTATTATCTGTGTATACAATAAAGAATAAATAATTAAGAACTTGTCTCTGACCACCCAAAAGTCAAAGTCAATATGTTTTTTCATCATTGAAATCACAAGGATCATATAGAAACGTCAACTTAAAACTATGTGAAATTAAAATTTAAAAGTAAATTTAAGTCGATTCCTCACGCGCGACCAAGCCTAAAAGAATCAGGCAACAAACTCTGCTTGGTTATTGTTTTGATAAAAAAGCCCCCTACTTGGTATCTTTACAGATCTGGGAATAACAGTAGGTAGTTAGTGTGTATTTTTTTTTGTTTTTTAGTCCTTAGTAAAGATTGTTAGGTAACTAGGTATCTTGACAAAGCAAAATTAAAAATAATTAAGAACAGCTATAAGTTTAACTTAACATAGAAGCGCTCGTGGCATAGCTTAACAGATCAGCTAGGTTCTGCCATGTAATTTAGATGTGTGACTGATAATGACACTTGGAACTGAGCGCTTCTGGCCTTTGGAGGACACGTTACGAAGTCGATGCAAATCACTAAGCCCTGTTAGTTTGGCGGCCCAAAAACTTCGACTCGAGAGTTAGCACAAATGAGCACATGTTTAACAGACTTCAACGACTTTTTGTTTTTAAGGGCCTGTCTTAAAATCATACAAAACGATTGAATAAAACCGCTTTAAAAAGGAAAGAAAACTTGCGTTTTCAACTTGTCAAACCGTATTATGCTTAAACAATCTTAAATCCCTGCAAACATGCATTATATCATAAGTACATGTTTCTTTAAAGTTCTTTTTGTTATTTTTGGACTGCTCTTATGCGTCTCTGATTACATCTTCATGGGCTTTATTCGTAAACGTTGAGATAAATTCCTGCATCTCACTTAATGGACCATTTTATTTTATTGCCGTCATTGTCAAGATGATGTTGTATTTTTTAGCGACTGCAAAAGGGAAGAAAGTTTACAAGTAGATTGCATCTTGCTTAAAGTATCAGCCGCCGTCTAACATGTGTGATAATATCAAAAACATTTATAGAGAAAAAATTAAATGTGTTTTTTATACGTAGAGTGTTCTCCCCAATATTTTTTTAACAAATAAAATACAATAAATAATATAGCCTCTTTTTTCCTTAAAATACAAATTAATTCGTTATTATTGTGACTTAATTCAAATAAAAAAATCGGGTTGCTTGTATTGGACGTAGTCGCAGTGGAGTACGTAAAACGTTTTATGCGTGCTAGAGTGTGTTTTTAAACTCCACAACTTCGAATGATCACAAGTATGAGTTTTATGTACCACACCTACTATAATGTAATGAGCTCTGTCAAACGAGACCACTCCTGCACGAATCGATCAATGTACTGCTGAGTAATCCTACTTATCCTATCCTATCCTATCCTACTCTCTTAATAATATTATAAACGCGAAAGTTTGTGAGAATGGATGTTTGTTACTCTTTCACGCAAAAACTACTGAACGGATTTTGATAAAACTTTACATTAATATATCACCAGATTTGTAAAAAAATATCTGCAGAATATGCAAACATTTGTCTCACGGCGGGCCAGTAGCCGGCTGCTATGTAGAAGGTGCCGAGCCACCGAGGTTTATCGAGAGGTCGGCAGTATATCTCGAACCCACCAACTCCCTTAAAGACAACCTCCATTTTAACAACTTCAATAGTTCAGGCGCTCTTCAAGCGATCATCTGATCATCAGATCATCACAGATCATCGTTATTGTTATTGTGTTTAATTAAGCATCTTCTGTTAGTAACACACATTATTATCGGGGTTGATTGTGGTTGTTATGTAGGCACCTACATAACAACCACAATTAATTGCGACATAATTTTTGTTATGTATCTGTGATTTTAGGTACCTTAGGGAGCTTGATATCATAGATACATGGCAAAAAGTCTTTTTAGTCTTTTTTTAGTCCTCGGACATAAGTTTTACTTTCTGCTCGATATACGAGTAGTTATTTAGTTTAGTTGTGCGCGCATATGTTGCAATCAAGATTAGAACCGAATTTTGTTAGTTGTATTTTTGTATGTGGTTGTAATGTGTTTTGTGCGTGTAAATAAATAAATAAACTACCGCTTGGGGACCAAGCAAAAATCAAAAAAATCTTGAAGAATTATAATTTTTCAAGAGACCTGTATCCCTACTTATACATTATTGTATCATTTATCATAATTAATTTGTTTTATAATACAACTATATATAGAATTGAAATTATCGTGGTTTGGTATCATTTTATTATATTACGACTATACCACGTACTTTAATTATTAACGTAACTATTACGTATTATTATTTTATTTTAACTATTTTACTATTTAGCGATAAAACCGCCCGTACAATGGGCGGTCACTGTCAAAAGTTTTATAGTACTTAACTAAGCTGGTGTGTTATTTGGTGTGCAATTAGTATTTTCTATCTATGTGCTTTACTATTCTCCTGCTGACGTTTCGTTAAACATTAACGTTCAAAATATAAAAATAGAAGAGTTAAGTCATGTAACGTCATGCAAATGATCTCTAGATTGCTCAACTGATCCAGATCATTGACTGCAGTGTAGTACTAAATGACTCATGAAAAGCATGGTTCAAAGTAAGAAATAAGACTCTCTTGTGCATTGTTTTTTACTTTTGTTTAGGTCGTCATCTAATTTTGAGCACGAATAAATAAATTATTGTCAAACCACTTTGTCTTTCAAGAGAATTTGACTAATTAGCCGGTTTCTCGACAGAAAATCTTTACAAAGCATTTCAAAGTAAAAACACGACTTTCTTTGTCACGACAAGTAAATTACGATCCAGCCAGTTTCTTGACAGTTAATCAGTCACATTTGGCACACTAACTTAAAACCGGCATTGAAATAGCCTTGACTGTAATTAAGTACAAGTGAAAATGCATGATACTTTTGGCACAGAAGGTTTATTTTTGGTTTATGAAAGGGGACTTAGTGACTCGCATTTCACAAAAGTTCTTTCATCATCGGTAAGTAACAAAGCTTTTTCTTGGGCCAACTAATAACTGATCAATGACGCAGGGAAACTAAAAAAAACAGCGACTTTTGTGGCAGTGTTTACTTCTATAGGAAAATTTTGGGAAATATGTCTTCTAGTAACCAGAATAATTGAAAGGATAGGATAAATTATGATAGAACATATTCTTGCACAAAAAGTAGTATCTACTTAATTATGTACATGAACATGTACCAGAAGCATAATCTCTCAGGTTACATTTGTATTTTTAGAACTAATAGATTTTTTTATGAATTAAACTCTTTTAATCTTATGAACCGTAAGAGAGCCGAAACTGGTAGACCTTTCCGATAATCTTCCCTATTGTAAATTGGATATTTTTGTATTTCCATTGCCTCCCATAGCATTCTAGGAATATGTTTTTCTTTTAAAAGGACTTTAGGTCTATCGAAATGGAAAAAGTAACGGTAGACTTTTTTAAGATCTGTTGAAACATACGTCGACTAAAGTATTGAAATAATCGTGGTTAGGCGCTCGATCAACGACATGTCAGCCGGAGAATAGTAAAGTATGTGGTATATCCGTAATAATATCCTAAAATCAGTTATCTAGTCTACAATTACGACCACGAAAGCTGCAAAGCCTCCGAAACGACAGGAATAACAATAAAATAAAACAACGCCACAATTAATACAATCAAAAAAGTGTTTCATAAAAATCGCGAAAACCTAAAACATTATTATTTCAATAGAGCTTTGTTTAAGATATAAATTAGTGGATAATTCATTGCGGATGCAGATATAGAGATAAAAACTAATATCTTAATACTGTCATGTGTTTATCAAAATAGATCGGAAACTGATTCTAAATACTAGATCACAAACGGTACTTTTCATAGATAAGATAGATAGATCATAAAATATAAATACATTTAGTATTAGGTAGGTAGTGAGTACTTAGGTACGTCAACTAATTAGCTAAGCACTAACAGTTGCTCAAAATGACTTCCTATCTCCATAAGCAGACATAATTAAATAATTATAAATTGTATATTTATAAAGATTTTGAAACAGTGTTTATAACGTCAACTTATAAACACTGTTTCAATGGTCTTTAAGATTTCAATGAATAAAAATCTATTGACTTTACGTTCAAGTATCGCCCATGACATAATATGGGTCGTTGCAGAGTGGCCGTTGGGAATATACTCTAAGACTCTATTTACACGGTTGCTTGACAATTCCGACGCTATCATACGGCAGCGACAATAAGGTCAGCCAAGAATTCGTATGAAAACGCGTAATTCACACGAACGTCAACTTCAAGTGTCTGTAAAGTCTGTAAGTCACGTTTTATAATAATTAAAAAATATAAAAAGTGCAGATTTTATACCGTTCAGTTGCAGTTTCTACGAAAGCTAGTAGAAAGTTTATTTTATTTACAATGTCCTTGTGCACGAAATAATCTTTGCGAAGTAGTTATATTTTAACCCTTTCACCACACCGATCCTTTCTACCAATTTAACAATAAAGGCACGAAAATAGTAAACAAAAACTTGTAAAAAGCTTTATTTACGCAGATCTGTAACGATAGGTACCAAGTAGGGGGTACGTAGTCAGTTATGTCTTACTTTTATATGTGACACATGCCACATTTTGCATATTACTTATACCATTTCACGTAAAAGGTTGCAAGCTCATCGCCGTTTATTCAAACACTAATCTATGTTACCTGTTACCACCGATACGGTATGTGGTTACCGTAATCTATAGACACTTGCAAGGCCACAGGTATCACTTACATGCCGGACCTGAGACATAACAAGTTGATGCCACGTAAAAAAGTACACATAAATGCTTTGGTGTATTGACTCCTTTATCCAACCTTTCAATGTCGCCTCAAACTGCTATTATCTCAAGTCACGTAACAGATAACAATACAATAGCAATGTTCTAAACACATTAACATTTTGACGTAACTGGCTCTAAAACGGTGGTGTTTTGCATATTTGATAAACATAACCTGTTATGGAGGTCGTCAGATCAGAAATGGCTGCATTTTTTAATGTGTTCAGTTGTATAGTTGCTGCTTAGTTGTGATCAGAATCATGATATGAATAAAACTAAAGGTCTTCAAACATATGCTTATTTAGTAATAAATAATTACTAAATAATTACATTCCATTACAAAGAAACAGGCAGATAATTTACAACAAAACTCAAATTCTATCCTACTAATATTATAAACGCGAAAGTTTGTGAGGATGGATGTTTGTTACTCTTTCACGAAAAAACTACTGAACGGATTTTGATGAAACACTACAGTTATATAACTTATACATCAGAATAACACAAAGGCTACTAATTATCCGGGTACCATGCAGGCGAAGCCGTCGGCAGAAGCTAGCAGAAATATAATACAAATAGAAGAGTAGATACGTAATATAAAAAAAAACTATACATTTTACGAAAGAGGTAAATAGAGCCTCTTTAAAATAATATGATTAAATCATTGCTTACTCATACTAGTGGAACCACCCATGATTCACTTGTATATTTTTCCTATAAATTTCACTCTTCCGCTGCATAGGCATTTATTTCGAAAATTCTTTAAAAGTGCACACCAAAAAAAAATCTTATTTTCAAGTTTTAGGTCTCCTGGGTTTAAGCTGTACGTTTGTTATGATTTTTAGGTAATTTAATCAGTGAGACATGCAACGGTTTTATGTATCTAAAGACTAGCCATGGGCAGAGGGCCCATGGCTTCGCTCACTTGGTAGCTAGGTAAAATTTGCTTAATACATATTCCAAGTTTCATTAAAATCAGCGCCGTTACGAATATTCTAAACAGCAAACATCCAAGATCTATCTATCCGAACTTTATTAGTTTATCTTGTGCAATAGAGCGTTTTACATCTTTCTATTGATCAAGGTTTTTAGATGATTTACTAACTAAAAAAGGATAGTTAAAGGCCCTGAAATGTCAATAAAAAGTAATTAATTACTGTTTTGTTTCATACTTCTTTCACAAGCTACTGCTCATGGCTTCGCCCACTCGGTACACGGATAAAAAGTAGCTCTTGTTTATGGCAGCGTACGTAAGAAACGCTCGAACGTTTTTTCATTGACTAATGTGAGTCAAATTGATATCCACGAAAAGCCCTTTTATTTCGACGGGATATACAGCCTGTGCTCACTCTGAAGGCCCATTCTAAATATTGGTAAAATTTGAAATCGGTTGAGTAGTTTCATAAATTACCTCCTACAGTCAAATTTACAAACTTTACCTTTTTATAATATAAGTGTAGATAGCATTGAACTAAAATTAATTGCAACAATAACAACCTGTCAAATTTCGCTATTATTTATATCCCTATTCAACCTACGATCAAGATGAATGTGCAAAAAGTGTTGTTTTAAATATTCCCACGATTTGCACCTACAAAGGCGGTGTAGTGTAGACGCATCGCATTACACCTACGCATTGCGGTGCTTTATAACTCTCAGGGTTATCACACCACACTCGTATATTGTGTGTTATAAATAATAATACTGGACATTTTTCACACAGCATCATCTAGCCCCAAACTAAGCAGAGCTTGTATTATGGGAACTGCATGACTCATGTACTACTTATATACTTTTTTTTGTAAACATACATATTATACACAGAAAAACACACAGACCCGAGATAAATATTTGCAGATCTTACAAACATTTGTCCCGTCTCGGGCGGACCTTCGCCCACTGCGCCACAGAAGTCGTCTGGGGTCTTATCTGGGTACATTGTATATAATATAGTACATTAATAGTATGTGGTACACCAATTACATCCCTTATAACCTTTCCTAGAGTCCATTTCATCCCAAAGGTAGAGATCGCTTTTAGCACTAAGACCGCCCATTATACAACATCAATTTCTAAGCTAAAGTATTATGTGGTGTGCACTAAAGTATTTTCTATCTATCTTTCCCCCGTCCGGACCATAACTACGAGTATACCATAATCGACTTGTTAAGGACGGTAGAAAATAATGTATAGCATTAGTCCTTCCCTTTATACGAGTACATTATAGTTTTCTCAGCGCACGCCAGATAATGAATTTTATAGGCAACATTTTGCTACTTTGGGTTACATTATTGCAATTTTCTTAAGGATATCTATTTTTGTGAAAATAAATTATAGCCTATGTTACTTGTGAAAAAATGGTTAAAATCGGTCCAGTGGTTTCGGAGCCTATTCGTTACAAACAAACAAAAAATCTTTCTTTTTATTATTTTAGTATAGATTTGTGCACGATTAATAATTAAATAAATAAATGATAATAATTATAGGATGTGATCACTATGAAAAATGCCAACACTGCTATGCAACTGTACCAAAAATAATCAAGCATGAATAGACCAATGAAAGAGGCCGAAATGTATAATTTTTCTTCCACACTTTTTTCTAGACTGCGCAAAATGTGGGCATGGTATAAATTAATGTTCGGAATTGCCGTTGACCACCCCCTACTTGACTTAGTAGCATATTTTTTTTCTGTATTTTATTTTTATTTTTCCTCCCTTTACTTAACCCCAGTCTCCTAGTATGATTTCAGGTTTATGGGTTGGTTTGACACTACGTATCTAGTGCAAAATAATCATAACTTTCAATGCGAGTGCAGGTACATTCTATTTAATGCCTGGTTCATAATAATTTAAATACTTTTTAATGCAAGTGCGACAAAAAAAAACAAGCCAGTCCCGTTGCTGATATGAAATCTGTAGAAAAACTTGAAAGAAAGCATTGCAGTGAATCTTATTATATAGCAGAATTAATATCACGTTTTTACTAAAGAGAAATGAAGCTTTATTGATAAGAAATTTACGGTAGAGATACAAAATTACTCGTTTTGCTAAAGAAATAAATATGAAAATACCGCATTAATTATAGTGCTATCATAGTGTCTTAGGGCATCTTTAGATAATGCTTTGCAGATGATCCTTTAAGAAGTATACTGGATATAAGACTACACCCCAAAACTACTGAGAAAACAGATACCTACCAACAACTTCCCCTTCCCCAAAAGTAAAAAAAAATGCTTTATTTTTTTGTTTAAATTATGGCTGTACTAGCTTCCGCCTCCGGCTTAGCCCGCGTGGTACCCAGATAAAAAGTAGCCTATATGTTATTCTGATGCTATATTACTGTAAAGTTTCATCAAAATCCGTTCAGTATTTTTTGCGTGAAGGAGGACCAAACATCCACACAAACTTTCACGTTTATAATATTAGTAGGATAGGATATAAGTAGGATTTGTATGTATCCGCCTTCATAAATCGCTACTTATATCGGAAATAATGAAGCAGTCACGTTGACCTCAAACAAAACCGAAATATCGTAACTTTTATTCAAAAAACAAAACAATATTAAAATAGTCCATAAATATTGTAAATTTTTCGTCTTTTTTAGTGCGGATCTATGGAATGTTTTTGCTTTTGGTAGTAGTTATATTAACCTGTTTTGTAAAAGCTTATCCTATATATTGTCATTTTAATTCTTTTGCATAAGTCGGATAAAACTCGTAATTAAATGATAGAGGTAGCCAACCCTATTACCTTGTTATCCGCAGAGCTACCCACCTCTCGGCATTGCAAGGACGAACGTTATGACATTATTGTAAGCCGTAAGCTTTTGAAAGTCAAGTTTTTAATACCACTCATTATCATGAACTGGTTGATGTCAATCATCAACATCTTCGATTCCCCTTGCAGGATAAATGTTTGCATATTCTGCAATATTTATTTCAGGTCTGGATATTTTGGTTCCACGTTACTCGTAGTTCCTGATACCCACGATACAGGTAATCATAGTGTTGGGCCAGGTTTGTGCATGTTATCCTGGGCCGGGAGCTCTCTCTGCCGAGCGTAGTAAGTGCCATGCTCGGTGGCGAGAGGGAGTGGCAGGCGATGGTCTCCTTCTGCGAAGTGGTCATGACGCAAAAGGAGGCCGCTGAGCGGGTCAGAGAGGATGACGCCCGATCTAACCCGCTTCGGCGCAGACGTCGAGGGGGACGAAGGGGGCGGTTCGCCCGCCTCCTTCATCCTCCGTAGTGGGGTCACTGGTGGAGAGTCGCGGGACTCTCTACCGGCTGGCACGGCCCCACACGTCTGAGGGTTAACCTTGGGTGAGAAGGTTACCCCTCCTTGAGGCCGAGGCCCGGACCGGTTCCCGGGCCGCCCGCCGGGAAGAGATGGTGAATGCGAAAGCGACCCCATCTCGTCCCACCATGGCGGAGGACTGCTCACCGGAGGGTTTTTAGTGGGTTCGAGCCCCACATAACCCCTCCCGTCACCCCCGTGGCGGAAGGGAAATACGTTGGGCATTTTCCCCCCTAAAAAAAAAGGACTGCATGTGTTTTATGACTGATCATTTATTTATTTATCTGTTTAAGATTTATTTATATCTATTTTTTTAATCAAAAATGGGTTTTCGTTTGGTTACACTTTGAGTGATGATAAACACAGTTATATTTATTACTTACCCATAGCTATAATTCCTCGCGACCGAGCATCAGATGAATCGGCAAGAGACTGGGCTTGGTTTTTCTTTTGGTGTTGCTTACACAAACAGTTTGTCCACTATTGTACATAGAACATTGGACACAAGTTGACATTCACTGCTGGGCCATCTGGGCCTAAACTGCTGTAGAATAGTATAGCGAACAGTTTCAGCTAAGCGATTACTTACGAGCGTTGCAATATAAGCTACTCCTCAAAAGCTTAAAACCGTTGGTCAAGGCAATTTAAGAAGACATAAAAAATATTTTCCTAGTCTTATTCATCTAGGCTTGGGCGCGAGAAGGTGTTAATGGAATTACGGTTATCTACTTGTTGTTTATCAGACGATTTTAAATGATCCTTGTTACATTTTTTAATTTAAAACCTTCTTGGTTTTTGACTTTTGGTGTCCAGTACCTAGTTGTCGTCTTTTGACGTCTGATGATGATTTATAAGTAGGTTGTGTGGTATTTTCATCGACATTGCAAAGCCCAAGTTTTGTAACTAAATGTCAAGTTTGACTATCATCAGCGAATATAAATAAACACTTGAGTTTGACAAGCACTTGAAGATTGTAACTTGGAGTACTTAGGTAGAAGCGATAAGTACATTTACGCTAATTTTGACAACTGATTCACAACCATTTCCCTATGATCGCCATTGCCAACGCCACCGCGTAAGTTTAAGGCCCTTTTTTAAGGATCCGCCATTACCATAGTGTAATTTAAGTATTGTCAAATAGATACATCGATTATAATTTGACATTCTTCTATCGTAATTTATGTTAGCAGTTATCATTTGAATCTTAAAATAGTAGCTTTGACGCATTAGCGATAGAATTTTATGATTGTCTAAACAATCATTATAACACGCAAGAGGTCTCGGTAGAGTAAAGAATAAAGAATTTTACAAAATAAAATCGGTCAGGTGTAATTTAGACTCGCGGGTTTCTTACAACCAAATTATACGTGTAAACAATAAATATTTCGTACATAACAAGATTGTGGAATTTTTCAACGTTTTTTTGCAAGCCCAATGTTAAAAAACCTTGGGTTATACTCGTAAATTGTTGATTTTTTGTATCATTTAGAGTATTATGATAGGTCATATAATATTCTGTTCGAAATGAAAACTGGTGAGAACATACAGCCCTGTGACAGGCATAGTAATAGGGTCTCGCTGGCTCCCTTTGCGTCCATAACCTTACAAATTAAGAACTAGAAAATTGTACTCACCCAAGCCGCAGATAAGGTACGTCGGTGGAGGCTTCAACACAGACCGTGAGTAGGCGCACCTCACTGTCTCCAGAGCCCGAGGGGCGCCCCCAACGAGGAGCATCCCAGGGGACACATAACCCGCGTATCGGAGCTCCGCTGTGGCTGCAGCAAGAGCGCCTACCCACCAGCATTTCGCGTTGGCTGCTAAAAAACTCTGCGGAAGAAGAGAATCATGTTTAGAATACCAGTTCACTGGCTGGAGTTGACGAGTTTATATAATTTTATTTAGAGGGGTCAACTACTAATCTTTAGATTTATTGGCCCAAGATAACCTGTCCTAGATAATCAAACTGACAGATAGTCTATACAGTTGAAGGGATGATTTTGTCGTACACTTTACCCATCTATTGATTATAATCATCATCCCCTGTAGAAGTCTAGACATTTGCCTAAAAAGTACAAAATACTAAGAGCAGTTTTCAACTGCTTTCATCCATCGACTTCAGATGATCTTGTGATTAGTCACTATAGTTAACATGTTGTTATGATTATTGTATACATTTGTTATTAACATTGATTAAATAGTCTACGTTTGTTAAATTGTACCTATTCATAATATTCAGTCTATTGAAAATGACTATCTGAAATGCAGACCAAAGATTAACGTTCTCTGTAATCTTAAATCAAACATTAATTCAGTCAATTCCATTAATAACGTCTGCTATTGAATTCAATCGCAATCTAAATTTATTATCGAAACGTGATCATCATTCCAAGTGACCTTCTGTCCAACTAAATACCTACTTATATTATTGCATTGGTTTTGAGTGCAGGTCAATTTGATGCAATAACTTACCTAACTTGTAATTGAATGTTATTTTCTCTGCACCAGTATTCTTCCCAGCTTACCTAGCTAGATATAGTTAGATATATCGTTTCTGCAAAAAAAATCTTCCCATATTTTACCAGTGATGTAAGGAGTACGCGTATGCGTTTGTTTGTCTATTTATTTGTTTGTTTGTAACGATTTATCTTGAAAAAGGTTTATCCTATTGAAATGTGGATTGTTGCAATGGATATGACTTCAAGGATAGTTCTTAGGTATCGCCACAAGTTACTAAGGGCAATGCAAGTTACTAGAGGATTTTATAACCATGTGATTCAAAAGTTAAAATTTATTACGACTATAATTACCTTGATGGACATCAATAAACTCAGTCAGTAGGTACGCGATCTGTTTGGTTACCAAGAAGTGGTTATTTAAATGTACAGAAGGAAAACTATGCCAAATTATGCCTATAAGACCGAACGTGCTGATTAACAGAAGAAGAATGAAATGGATAAAACGGTCATTCATAACACTTCCAAAGTCAGGGCACGGGTAAAAGCAACATCATAACTGAAGGCATATAGTTCAATCAGCCTCTTTAACGTGGACCTTGACCGATGTACGGTATTTCGCTATTTCACAAGAAGCTCTCAGTCCTGTGTTGCGAAACTCGAGACAGGAGTTAAGGTTATCAGACACTGGGCGTTACTGTGAAATTACAACGGATTGCACTTAGTGATTAATTGGGTGTTGGAGGTTAATGATACAATTTTTAATGCTATTTTCAGTTCATAACTTCACAATGTGTCACAGACAAGTTTAAGTTTGAAAGATCTGCTTTGTAAGTTCGTACCATCAATGTAAATTTTATATAAGATTTTAGAAAAAGACAATTTTTATATTACTTCATTGAATTGGCGGCGATACCTTGTAAACTGGATTGAGTATACTGGTTGACTGAAAACATGTTAAATTTATAAACCATCTCATATCTAACACAGATCTAACAGTCTTTCTCCACACTGTACGTCTAGTCCATACCGGTCTAAAGCCAGTTGGTCAACATTTTCTAGTGCATTTTGTTATTTAAATGTACCGCGATACAAGAGAACATTAATATTTGATCGATAGTATCATTAACAGCTTGGAAGACTGCGGTGAAAACTCGTCAATATTCTAAAGAGTAAATTACAGGGTTTAATATTGAACACAGATTGTTAGGGGCTGGTCTACAATGACAAATGCCTAGCAACGGCTGCTTTTACATTTTAAGCAGGGGGTCTCGACCAATACGCTAAGTTTTCTTTTCACGCTAACGCAAATTTGTCACAGTAAAACTTGGCAGCTGTCACGTCAAAATGTAATTTCCATACAATTCAATCTTTCCGCAGGCGTTAACGCAAACAGAAATTTGTCTAGACACCCAGGAAAGGTCATCATCATCAGCCTATATTAGTCCACTGCTGGACATAGGTCTCCCCTAATGAGCGCCATAGCGCCCTGTCTTCAGCTTGCCGCATCCAGCATCTGCCTGCAGTCTTTCGCAGATCGTCATCCCACCTGGCCGGAGGGCGTCCTACACTACGTTTGCCGAGTCGCGGTCTCCACTCAAGAACACGTTTACCCCAGCGGTTGTCGGTTCTTCGCGAGATATGACCGGCCCACTGCCACTTCAGCTTGCTAATTCGTTGAGCTATGTCGATAACTTTAGTTCTCAGACGGATGTATTCGTTACGAATCCTATCCTTCAGAGAGACTCCGAGCATAGCTCTTTCCATAGCTCGCTGAGCGAAAAGGTAAATTAAGGTAAATTAAGTGAACTTTGAATGCATTTAGTTTTGTTATCCGTCCAAATGAATGAACTTTTAAATGGTGTTGAATGAAAAAGTGAACTTTTTGTGATTTTGTGTGTATAGTAATTTTTCAAAATTTGAATTATGAGCATCATGTTTTTAAAACATTTCTAAATGTGTCCCCTAAAATTCCGATTTAAACCATCATTTTCTAATTACAATGCGTTGGTTAATTGCGCCATGAATCGATTGAATCTTAGTCCGAATTTAGTGGGCACTTCCTTTTCAGCTTATAATGCCAATGAATGCAATGTATGGGTGTCTCATTCGGAAAGATTCCAGCTCAAAATCCGAATAAATGACGAGAGATAGCACCAATGGTAATTAGAGCGAAATTTTTGGCACACATTTAAATTTAATGTTCTACATAAATGTCGTTTTCACTTTAAAATGCTTGATTAAAATTTAACTGTGGATATAGAAAAGAGTTCTATCTGAAGATGCTTTGTTACCTAATCCGAATAACCAATTAGCTGACGCTCAGTAACTTTCAATCTTTATGGTGCGAACCGCCCTGGGCTAAGTTTACAAAGTGAAAGATCTACTTAATGGCCTCCCACATGCAAAGTCAACATGTAAATTTACCGATTCCAATTCAGTTGAGACCTAGGCTTTACAATGTGTAGGTTGTACTAGGTGTGAATTAAATTCATAATACCCAAGTGTTTGTGAAAGTAAACAGTAGAGCAACATAGCACAAAGAAAATAGATAGATCATTATTATTTTATTTTGCTCATAGATCATAAATCCAGTAGGCTAGAACTATTTCAAAACAGTAAAAACAGAATATGGTGCGGCACTGGCCACTGCGTTAGTTTGACACTGTGTTGCAGGAAAGAAGTTCCTGCCCCAAAAGGTCTAGAATTTGTGCGATATAAAATATAGTATGTATAAGAAAGGGAAGATGACATCAAAAAGGTGGCAGGGACGACTTGGACGAGGAAATCAATGGATAGATCCATGTGGAGAACACTCGGGGAGGCCTATGCTGGAAAGCAAGACAATTAAGAAACTGGTGTCTTATACAAAATTTATAGAGGTACAATAATTATCTTATTTGCATATAATTACCTAAACAAATTTCTTTTAACTAGCTATAAGTAGAAATAAGAAAAATGTTACTATAAGATTGTTAATAAAGGCTATTATTATTATATTATTATTATATATTATTATGTATAAGAAAACAAAAAGAAATAACATTTAATGATGACATTTTATGTGATGATACAAGTTTGAATACAAGTTAATTATTGGAAAGATTAGTAACCCCCAATGTGTTTTCCATCGTTTACTGCAGCGCCCCCTATTGACTTGTGGTGATACCTATCTAAGAAATATCGTTGAAGTAACAGAATCCTATTACGATTTGAGAACGTTTTATTGTGTTGATATAATCGTAATAATATCGTTTTTTTTACATCACAAATCAATCACAAATCGATTGCAAAAAACAGCATTTCAATCGGATAGTAGTTACAGAGATATATGATACCGTACCAAAAAATGGTACTGTTCATTGATGGTCCCTTTTCGTTGCTGTCGCGTTATGGTGTCCGTATGAAGACACTCTAGAGGTTAAAAACCAAGCATGCGTGTTGCGTTACCAAATTAGTAAGCAAAGTGAACCAGCAATTCAATTTAAGCTGTGCTTCGGATACGGATGCATTATGATCTGAAGAACCCATAATTACTGAGTGGATGTTATAGAAATCCCTCATAATAGTTTATAGCTGTTGATATTGAGAACCAGTTCCCAAGGTAGTTCGGCTTGTAGGCGGAGGCACCTTGTTTAACCCGTAAATTGTTTTAAACATTGTTTAAACGCTGAAACCTGTGAACAGGTATCTTTACCAGGTTCGTTTATGAACCTTCCATATGCCTTTAGCGTCTAGGTATTTTTATGTTTGAATCAAAACTTTATTGTGATTTTTAATACGATGAAGTTTCCTTAAAACTAGTAAATCAGTAAGTTGGCATACTGGACCTATTTAAAAAAACTTTGCTTTTACTCCTTTCTGTGCTCCATTAGTACTATGTTTTTATAATAGACTGGACGAAAGACTTAAAGAATATTTATGCATTAGCTTTTTGTTTTTTTTTAATTAAGAATAAATATGACTTTTTTATACGTGTACGTAAAGTCTTCAAAATATAAATAGTAAACAGATACAATCTTAGAAAAATTGAGTGGCTAACTTTGTTTTTTGCATACTAAAACGCGGGAGGTATAGTGAGATTAATCTGGTAACTTAATAACTTAGAAGTCAATGATCCATCTACATATGTGGTCGATGACTGTCTGTCTGTCTCTAAGAAAGAGGTCCAAGACGGCAAGCACTAAAACGGACTGCTAATCCTATAGCGAGTTTTATGTGTGAAAATATTCGTTTAAATACCAATATTTTCACGCGTTGGTATTTATCGGCAGAATTAACTAATTAATTTATGTGTCAAAATATCGTCCCACAGCACAATCATAGCAAACAGTTATTATTATTATTACTTAGCATCAGTTTTTAACTTGATAGAATCGCAAGAATTTACGGTGATTTATAATCGAAATACTAGACAAATTGGAACACAACAAAATTAAAAAAAAGTTTAAAAATAAAACAAAAAAGGCAATCGCGGGCTCGCTAGTGATTCTATAGAACGCTTTTAAGAAAATTATTCCGAGAGACGTAGGTGCAGACATAGAAAAGTGTATTGGCAAAACTAAGTTATATAAAATTTGCAATGTGCCTAAAGCAAGGTAAACGACATATCTCGATTCCGGATAACTGACTAAACGAGTTACGGTGAGCTTGATGTCATCCATCAATTCGCCGGTGACTTGACCTTAAGATGATGTCATCCGACATTAGCAAGCTTCAGGTGTGCTTAAGGGGTCATTAAATAGACCCATAGTTGTTAATGCTATCGATGCGTCACCGGAGATTTACAAAGTCACTATAATTTTCTTGGTATCGCATTTTCATAGTAAAGATTTCAACGCGCTTAAAGCAACTAAATACTCCTAGCTTATAAGTAATTATTCATGCAAAAAATATACTGATAGTTCTTTCGTGTATAAAACAATAGCTTTATACCCACCAAGATAGAGAGTTTAATTTATTTTCTGTGATCCCATTAAATAAATAAATAAATAATGCTGGACAATCCACACAGCGTCATCTAGCCCCAAGCTAAGCAGAGCTTGTGTTATGGGTACTAGATGACTGATATACTTAATACAATATATTACATAAATAGATATTTTTTATTATACATAGAAAATACCCAGAACACCCGGAACAAATATTTGCAGATCGTACAAACATTTGTCCCAGGGCGGGAATCGAACCCGCAACCTCCTGTGTCGCAGGCGGACCTTCGCCCACCGCGCCACATCGGTCGTCATTGTTTTTATTTTGTATAATGCGAATAAATATCTAGTGACCGAGCGAAGCGAGATTTCTCAGTCTACAGCATGCAAGCGAAATAAGCAATAAAAGTTGCTTAAAAGGTAACATAGTTATCAAGGCCTAAAAGTAACAAGCCTGTATTCCAAGACAAATGCTTACAGGTTCTGCAGATATATGTCTAATCTGTGTATTGTGGTAACACGGTCATCATAGTTCCTGATAGCGACACAGAGAATCCTAGTGTGGGGTAAGGACTGTGTAATTGTGTATACGTCTGTTAGCTGTTTGTTTTTATTCCCTGGCAGGGGGTAGATGAGGTTTCATCGCTATTTGATGACACTTTGTGCTAGTAATATATACCACTTTATTTTTAAACTGCCTTACATTCACAAATGATCAAGCTCCTTTTGGTAAAAATATGCATTAAAATAGTCTCACAAGGCAAGAATGATAATGTGTTTTTATAGCTCAAATTACGCATAAATACGTAATAATGTACTTCTGATAGTTCCTTAAGGAGCGGTGGCCGCCTTAAGACGGCTGCAATACAGCGGTGAACTCGATATCTATTCTTTCCATGCTTGCGAGTTTCGTTGTTTCCCGATAATCTGGTAAAGTTTACTATATCATAAATAATTGAAAATTCAAGTTTAAAAAAAAACAATTATAAATTTGTAATAAAATAAATTGCACCTATGATTTGTATATCACGTAATTAGAATCCTTTGTAGTAATGTTGTCAACATATTACATTGCCAAATATCGCTATATATATTTCGACTGTTTTATAACGGTATCTGTTTCTTAGGAAACCAAAGCTTTACCAAGAACTGAACCTGCTCACACGGGAACAGTCCCCCGACCGTGAAAATCATTGCAATGCAACTTAAACATGTGTGGATCTCACATGGAAATGTAAGCAGGCATTGTCACAATACATGTTTTACAATAACATTGGAATATTCATACTCTCTCATGTAATAAAACTGTAATATGACGTTTTTATAATACTGTAATCTTAGCACGACTTTTTTACGCTATCGATTTACTGATATTCATCGTAAATAAAAGGTCACTAATATTGGTAAGTGAGGTTAGAGACGTGGCGTGAAATCTTGTTTCACATTTGTTTATTTTTATTTTTGTCTATCCCACTACATGACAAAGTCATCCCTTCCCTCTTTCCATTGATCTCTATTACTGGCTAATTGGAGCCACTCCTCAAGATATACGTCCAGTTTGTCTATCTATTTCCATCACTAATTATCTACTGATTTAAATTAATTCATAAGTTACGCTTATTTTTGGAGGAGTAGACAGATTTACAGTTTCTTTGATCCTAGCACCATAATCAATAAATCTGATAATAATAATAATCTAGATTTTATTCCAAAAACTATCGTGAACTTTACTATTCATATTGTAAAAACGGGAATTTTCACGTACTGTACTATCGGTGAAGGCACCCACTAAGTTTCGACTCATTCCGAGAATCTTCATCAGGGTGAGTGATCGCGACTTGCTCCCTCCGCGTCGCGTCGGGCACTACACGTAGTAGTGCACGGTACACCGATAGTGCAGTACGTAGCCCGTTTTTACAATATGAATAATAATCTAGATATTACAAAATTTCACTTAAGTATTATTGTCTTTTGGTAGTACCTAGAGTCGGAGAGAAACGTACTCTACATTCATTACTCAACATTTATTTGGCCCTTAACACAATTTAAACACGATTATGATAATAATTGATCAGTGCATAGGTCAGATCTATTGACACAATAAACAGAACTAGCTGTAGAATAGATTTAATAGTTCAAATCACTTTAGAATTGTGCAAGATCGTAAATATTAATCAAAATAAACTGTTTAAGTGCATGGAATTTAAAAGCTCTAATAAAATAGTGGAATAATGTGAGTGTCGATAAAAGTTTACTCAGCTGTGCTACTGGCACTTTCAATTTCACTTCATGAACTTCATTTTATGCACTTAAAATGAAAACGGTTAGCATCAGTAGGTACCTAATTCTACTTATCCTGCTAATAGGACGGTTGTTTGTTACTCTTTCACGCAAAAACTACTGAACGGATTTTGATGAAACGTTACAGTAATATAGCTTATACATCAGAATAATACATAATTGAGATGAAATTTATTTAATAAATTATCTGGATATGCGCTACGCCCACCTGAAACTTCAAAATCAACCTCTGTTCAATGCCAGAGATAATCTCACTCCTTCCAGCTCTGATCTCGTCCAGAACCGGTAATAGATCGATTTATAAAGACATTAAGTACTTCCCTTACACACGCACCTAGAATTATTTCATGGTAATGTTTACATAGACGTCGATTGCGATTTATGGTCGTAATATGAAATATTCATAGATTTGGATTTAAGTGACGGCTTCGATGTTGGATTTGAAATGGAAATATGTTTTTATTTTTATTCAGGCTGCGCTCTAGACACTGTTTTAGCGGAAGTCTATTTCATGCAGTTATGACAAGTGACTTCAGCCATATTATTTGCGTTTGACGTAAGAGGTTGTTAGTTACAATGTTTGTCTGTTTCAAGTGGCTTAAACCCGATTGAAATGCAGTTCCTTGCAATCGGTTTGTATGACATCAATGGTTCTTACATGAGGTTTATAAACAGAAGTAATTAGGGGGCACTTCAATAGACATAGAAAACATATAGACTTTCACATTTTCAAGTATCAGAAAGTTTGGAGTTTTTGCTAAGCCGTGCAAAATGCACGCCATTTTCGCGTTCCTAAAACCATTTCGACTGTCTCATCAGGATAGTGGGTCACCATGGTTTTGATTAAATTTAATAAGTCCTACAGAGGCTGCATTTATGCACGTTATCACATTATGGGCTTGTGGCCAGTGATATTTTTACTCTCGCTAAATTAATGTTCATGTTGAGGCCATTAGAATGTGTGGAGAAAAAGGTACCCTAAGAATTTGATGTTTCCAAATAAACCGTTATTTGACATGGTAAATTCTTGGTATTTTGATTGTGATGGACTAGATAAGATATCAACTCTTAAACCTGTGTGAGACACAAAATGCGTTCTTCAGGGCTAGCTTATCTACACCTTATGATTACGTGAAAGTAGTCAATGAAATCTATCAATGAACCAATGAATGGAGCGTTACTAAATTCCACCGCCAAAAGAAAGCCAGGCCATAGTAACTATAACAGGGTGATTCACTAGGCATGGGTCTAACGGAGAACAGTGTGGCAAACAGTTTTTTTTTTAAATGTTCTTAGGTCGTTTCAAACTAAAGCGGTTTAAATTAAAGTGTTTAACTACTTTGTTTAATAGATCATTTTCAATCAATTAATTATTGTACACATTGAGAATACATACAAAAATCTTACAAAGAGGTCATGGATAAAAGTAAGCTTAACCCTAACAAGAGTTTTCTTCCAGCAAACTTTTAGGGAAAGGGAAAGGTGATACTTTGCTTGGAAACAAAGGTTTTCAAAGTAATAGTAACGAAGTGTTTTTGAGAAAACGCCACTGTTCCTGCATCTCATGCAATATTGGGAATCTATGTAAGTACACATAGGAAGTGAACAAAGTGGAGTTAGTCCATCCCACTGAGATTTTATAGTTTTAAACTTTCGGTTCATGATCCATTGATCAGCCTGTATACACTGTGCTAGTCAGCATTCCGATAATCATATCGAGAATGCGCAGACTAAAGGAAACCATTCATTTTCTCCACATAAACGGTGGACCAACTGGTTCGGTCACTATAAAAGTCAAAGTGTTCCATTATTTTTAGCACGCGATGTTACAACAACATTTTTTTGCGGAACTCCAATAAAATTGGATATGTTGACCATCAACAAATACACCAAATGGCAGAAGGGTTTTTAGTATTGAAGTAGAATTAAATAAGCCAGTCCATAGTCACTGTAGCTGAAAGCGGTTAGGACGATGTCATTTGTAAAACTGGATAAGGCAGCCCAATAACGGGATACCTACCTAAATTACCAGGTTTTTTATTTGCAAATGTTATTTTCGAGACAACTTTGGGCTTTGGTGTTTTGGAAACCACCAAGTTTATAACAGCTTATTTACAGCTATAAACTAGCGTAATTCGGTTTCATCCTTTTACGACATCAATACATAAATGTAGACAATTTGTCATGTAGCCACATAACTCTACAATAAGTGATACAATACCCAGTTACACCATACATTTTATAACAGTGACATCGGTAACGCTATGTAACCAATTGAAAGGCTTCTCAGAATGCATTGTTACCAATGTTTTGTCATTGCTAACGGTAATGCAAGTGTAACGAAATACACAAGATTATAACTAATTTGAATTAGTGATTAATTTGGTATCACAAAGATTGAGACTTGAAATGGTATTGTTTACTGCAAAATCAATAGGTTCTTATTCATTGAAATCACAAGGATTATAATTACAGAAACGTCTGCTTAAAAACTACGTGAATTTTAAACTTTGAGACTACGCCAATTTTTTCGCTCACGACCAAGTCTAGAAGAATCAGGCAACGAACTCTTAGTTTTGCTTAGTTTTTTTTTATTATCCTTCGTTCAACTATATATAGTGGGGTGCTAATCGAACAAAAGCTATCGATATAACCATTTTAATTTGAAAAAAACTTTCTAAAACAAGCTATTTAAATGTTTTATTCTTCTTAGCAAACCCCTTCATTTGATACTCATATCATGGGATGCATGAAAAATAATTGGTCCGCCATCTTTGGGAGTCCACCATATTGGATTTAGAGTGATGTCACTTAGCTAACCATGCATTGTCACCCAAATCAAACGTGTATGCAAAATTTCAGCTCAATCGGCTAGGGATAATTGGTTTAAAATTCAGTTACAAGATTTGACCCACACAAAATTAATAATAACTAACAAGGTACATGAATGACGGATAAAGTAAAGCTGTGTTTCAGAGCTTCACCTAAAGGCGAGTCTTATAGTTTCGTCATGTCTGTCTCTCCGTCTGTTTATAATCATACCCTAACGTATTCTCCATTTTAAAGATATTGAGATTCGACATACAGATGATTTCTTAACACAATAGTCGGCCCAGGTACAATCCGCCACGATGCTTAAAGATGATTTTAATTCTTTTTACTTTTTATTAGGTAAACCTATTATTACCTACACACTATTATAAGGCCACAGTGCCTACCAGCTTACAAATAGGCAATTTCAATTACCTCCAAACAGGTCAATAAATAGTCAAATACATTCACATTGACATGGGCGAAAAAGGCAATCGCGTCTATTGCCAATAAATTACCTTTGTACGAGCCAGCCGATAACACTCTTACTTTGTACGAGTTTTACTCGATTGTGCGGTATAACAGACAGAACATTTTGGACTGAAGATCAAAGAATTGAGTCCAGAGATTCGACAGCATTGATACAACTGATCGTTCCAATAAACCACGCACGATCACGCAAAAAAATCGGGTTGTGTGATCAGATGGAACTTTACTTTTTCTATCCAATCTTGCTGTAGGTATTATATTATAAGTTTTGGGGCATTATCACGTTTACATTTTTTATTATTTCTCCGGCGTTTCGGCTATTTCGCATCAGCCGGAGTCACGTGTTGACTGGAGTATATAGAGAAACAGAGGCAGTAGCAACAACTACCCTCATTTCATCTTCAGTTTCAGAAAGTCCATGTTCATATTACGACACACTACTCTAATCGTATCACCACACTGCAAAATTGGATCGCGATGCGAACATCTATTGACTACTAAATCAAACTTATAACCAATTAATTACCTATTTAACATATATAAGTAGTATAACAGTCATGTAGATTCCATAATGCAAGCTCTGCTTAGTTTGGAGCTAGATGATGCTGAGTGAAAAATGTTATGAATATATTATTATTATTATTAAGATCATGAAAATTTGACAAATACTCTTGCTCTATTCTTGCTTAGTTCTCCACCCACGTTTATAGACCTAACTTTTTATTTTTTTCCATGACTTATTTGATTTTGCAATGAAACTCAGTATAATGTTTTTAGTCAAACATTAAAGCATCCTACCAATTGTGCAAAGCACATTGAAATGCAACCATTTTGTTCATTTTTCCAGCCATACAAGGCTTTGTCAGTCTGATAAAAAGAACAAAACGCAAGATTATTAAATTTAAGATTATACCAACATACCTACTTCGCAAGATCGTGGCGCTTACATTACAGCACATACACAAAAAACCTAACTTTATTCTGTTCCAAAAACTATAGTGAACTATTCATATATTGACTATTCATACTGTAAAAATGGGAATTTTCACGTACCGCACTATCGGTGAAGGCACCGACTAAGTTTCGACTCATTCCGAGTCTTTATCAGGGTGAGTGATCGCGACCTAACCTTCACCGATAGTGCGGTACGTGAAAATTACAATATGAACCTAACTTTATGTTTTTTTCTATGACAGACGTTTAAATTGACTGGTGACGTAAGTTTTACCGCTATCAGACACCAGACTAACAAAATTCCAAACTGCTTTCAACAGCTCTCATCACAACCAACTTCACTCAAAGTTTCGGTCAACACCATTCGAAAACAAATGGTAGTTTCCCATCCGGAATGAGACGATTGCTCTGATAACGTGTTTCTGCCGACTGCAATCAATATTTACATCAAATGCCTTAACGCCTTCAGAATAGGAACTAAATTCGTGAGCAGAAATTAGAGTGCCTGTTTCATCTGAACTAGGACTTCTACGTCCGTTGAGATAGAAGCTAGTTTCGGTTGAAGGAGTTGAGGCTTCTGAACTATATAGAGTAATGTAGCGTTCCGATTGCAAGAAGGTAGAACCAGGGAATGTGTTCGATTTATAGCTCTACTATTGTCAAGGAGAACCTCCAAACTACCTATTTAAAGTATAGTGACTCTGAAGTACTCTGAGAGTGAAGACTAAGATATTTTTTTTGTTTTTTTTATATGATATTTTGAGTTACTTTTTTGAGTTACTTTGGACGGACGGACCTAAAGAGCTGTGAATAATACTTAGCAAGTATTGGTCTTGTCGGTTATATTTTTCAAATCTACCAATATTGAACCTAAACAATGCTAGTTGTAAATCTTCTGGTAGGCATGTTATTATCTAACTTAATAATAATTAGTTTTGTCACTTATGTTTACCTATTCTAGATAAGTTTATAACGCACGCTCGCGTATGTAACTATTTAAGTACCTTCGCAATGTTTTGCTAGTTGTAAGTTCTCATTTAAGTGAATTTTAATTCTTAAACCGGAAACTAGAATAAAACATTAAGCCTGAGTAAATTTGAGTATTCTGTACTCAAAGAGTGCTAAGCGGACGCTGTGGCGGCGTTGAAGGTCTGTTTTGATCAATGAATGAATGAATAAAAATACTTTATTGTAATAAACAAGATAACAAAATAAACAAAAAATTAATATGAATAAAAGTACAATGGGCGGTCTTATAGCTTAAAATCGATCTTCCAGACAACCATGGGATGGAGCGGAATGTATGTAATTTTAAGAATGGTTGGCGGTGAGCGTAATAATAAATAACAATGAACAGCATTGATTGAAGACAGTATTGATTGAGGACAATATTGATTAAGGAGTAACCTAATAACGCACGACAGACAGAGCTGACTGGGAACATTAATGCTATTACACTTTCCCTCTCAAACTCATCCCAGACGACAGTATAATGTGGATATTCTTCTTTTTTTTTTAAGACATCCGACTTACAAATCTTCATAGTAATTTTTTTTAAAGTGCTAAGCCACACTTTAGGGAAATCACAAGTTTTTTTTATAATATTCATAAAATTCAACAACCAAGCCATATTTTGGGTTATTATAAACATTTTACTAATTTTAAGTTTATTATTCAGTATTTTAAAAACTTATAAATAGGACTCGGCTACTAAAAATTGAATAAAAGTAGGCTACAAAAAAAACTATGTATATATTCGATAGTGCCTTTTTTATTGTACACATAAATAATACAGACAAAACACTTTCATGTGAATGATGGTGCGGTGGGTGAGTAGCCGGCTGCGACGCAAAAAGTGCGGGTTCGATTCCCGCTGCAGATCTTATAAACATTTGTCCCGGATCTGAGTGTTGTGGTAAAACGGTACTCGTATTTCCTGATGCTCACGGCACAGGGGATCATAGTTTCGAGTCAAGACTATGTATAATTGTATATTTCTGATGTGTGTTTATTTATTTATAAATATCTATTTAGATAGGAGCAGTTGAGCTATCTATAGATCGTTTGCAACGTTTGCAGGTAGCTAGCTGTTTTATCTGTATTTTTTTGTATATACTTACTTATATAGAATTGTATGAATAAATGTATAAGTAAATGCTTTCTTATGCCAACACCACACACACTTTTATAAAAACGTCTAGAAACGTCTTATCAAATATAGCCTCCACACTTAGCACAGCTTTACCAAAACCATTTCTCATAGAGCTCCACTCCACAGACAACTTTGAAAAAGTTCAGGCGAGAAATAAAACGAAGGTAAATTCAGGGGTCTTGAGTTTCTGGTGGAGTTAGCTACATCAGGGGTGCACCCTATCTGTCAAAAACAGAAGTCCCTAAGTGAGTGATGTATGGAACCCTCTGATTCTGTACAGTTTTGGCCGTTTTGTTAAGATACCAGTGTGTATTCTGAGTATTTTTATGGTGAAAATGATAAACTTTGAGAATTCCAACCAACAACAATGAAAAATAAAGTTCGCTATAAAATAAAAATTAAGCTTGATTTTCAATTGTTCAAATAGCGGCGATTGGCAAAGGTGACGTGGATAGCTAATTACTTGAATGTACCAAATAATAATGTATGAACAAAACATAGCGGTAGTCCCCTATTTCGTATCCTCAATGACCTACACATTGAGTATGTATCTGAAGAAGTATGTATGTTCATCTTGGGGAATGCAGTCGTGAGCGTGTTTGTTTTATATATGTTTTTAAAGTTTCTAAAGTTTATCCTCTAAAAAAATAGTTTTCAAGTTTAGTTTTTAGTTTACACTTAAGTGTACTTACATAAATGTGATTAAAAATAGAGTAGCATCATCATCTATTTGATGTACACTTCATGACATTTTGTAATTATCGACATTGTTTGTGTTTTTGAAATGGTTAAGCTGACACTCTGTAAATGTCATCATTTTATTACAAGAATATTTCTAACAGAACCTTAATGCATGAAATATTTTGACATTTCGTTCACACTTTCTTAGGTTCTTTGTCTATCTAATGGTAGAAAAAACAATGAAATAATTAGTTCCAGACAATAACAGAAATATGCATACCGAAGAAGAACAATAGCTTGATACACTACCGTTCACACGCAAGTGAACAAAGCATAGTAATTAATTTTGCACACTTAATTAAAGGGGCTTTCTTCACTACCGTTCCTTATAACAAGCAACCCTTTTACAGAATGACAAGGTAGAAAATGAAATAGCATACTTTTGACAGCTGTAATTATATATTAGCGAGCGGCTTCTGTCTTTCACGTCAGATGTCAAGACCATGTCAAAACCTGTCAAAAGTTGCTAATGTTAAATTTTCGTTGTTAAATGTAAGTGACTTATGCACACGCAGCGTAGCAAAATGACGTAGTTCAACCTATAAAAAAACTTGCTTTGCGTTTAAAGGACATTGACCTCACGATTAACCGTTTTCCACGAATTATTGTTGGCATTCTATGTCTCAGATGTCATAAAAATACAGTTTTTTGTGAGAAGTAACCATAACTGTAATTTTAGCAGGCATTTTGCGCGGATATAGCATATAGTCATTTGTATGCAAAATTCTGATTACTTTTAGTATGGATTATATGAATATTTTATAGGTTTTATAATAATGTGAATTCTACAACTTTTCAAATTTATACCTATTTCAGATTCATGCGATATGAGTATGAACTTGAGATAGCATCCTAAAATCAACTGCTTCTTGACATGGACAAATAAGTCGTAATAGGACTTTGTTTACAATTTAAGAAAATGCTGATTTTGGTCGTAAAGTTTATGCCTGTATAAAGATGATTGTGTGGACTGACTGATTGATCATGGCCTAAAAGGTACCTAAGTATCAGATATTTTATTCCAAAAACTATCGTGAACTCGACTATTCATATTGTAAAAACTGCGCGACGCGGAGGGAAAAAGTCGCTATCACTCACCCTGATGAAGACTCTCGGAATGAGTCGAAACTTAGTCGGTGCCTTCACCGATAGTGCAGTAAGCGAAAATTCCCGTTTTTACCTAAACGGAAGGTTCCATTTGATAGGTACACGACGAATAGGTGGCGGTTAATTTACTAGTATCCAAAATAATCGTTCAAAAAGTCCAACCGCCACGAATAAACTGAAGTATTCCTTCCCACCTGTCAAGTCTAAAACTAATCGTTGTTTTTAATGTTCTTTTTATTTGTCCCTAAGTACACAAACAAGTGATTAAACGCCATCTGTTACGGACACGTTGGAAAGGTCGTGTATGCAAATACACTGTTTTACTTTCTTAGCACTTCATTATCACGAGAGATATTTTACTACTGTGAAAATAATTTTACGCACGCGCATGGAATATTTCATTAGCGTATTTTATAGTTAGTTTTCTTGAATGACTGCAACTTTTTTAAACTTTTTTTACTTTTTATATGTTTAAAAATATGTTTTTCATTGCGTTACCAGCCATGGTAATCCGCCATTTGGCAATAACTTGAAACTACAAACAGTAGGTATGCAACATAAACTCTAACCGATCTAAAAGGGTATATTTATTAAACAAAATAAAATATTTTTATTTAAAAATAAATGTACAAACCACTAACAACTAACATATTAGGTCTGTCATTATTCAATTATGTCTGCCTTCTGAGATGTTTCCGCTGATGTACAACTGTTTGTTTTCGACTGTTAAAAAAAGATTGGCTTGTTTTCGGATTTTTGAGAAATACATTATTTTTCTTTGAAATTTGAGCGAAGTTACTAAGACTGTTAAGTTCCACTCTCTAGTACTGCAGCTTTAGGCTAAACAGTATTTAACGTAGGTCATAAACCGGTTGAACGCATTCCTAATGAACTTAATCTCGGAATAGAAAGCACCCTCAACTAATAAAAGGGTCAACGCGAAATCCGCTTAACAAATCTACTAGAACTTAGTAGGTAAGAAAAGAAAATACATAGATACGCTAGTCAACGCGAAATCCTCTTAACAAATCTACCAGGACTTAGTAGGTAAGAAAAGAAAATACATAGATACGCTTTTATTAAATCGTATGATGAACTTTTGTCTCTGTTGTTCACCTTTTGAGGAAATCTCATAAATCTCAGTGATCTTGACAACAAAGGGCCCAAATTACCCCAAAATTTGGAGCCATTATTAGAAAATTTGTCAGGTCGCTTGTATATAACGGACTGTAGGGGTTAGGGGACTGATCCATTTTGTTCTGGATGAAGTGAATTTGTGCTTTTTTATGTGTGTTTTTTTACACTTTGTACAGGACGTGTTTTTGTGTAGGCAAGCTTTATCATCTAAAATTATTATCATATTTTTAGGCAACATAAATACATAAGAAATATCCTGTTATATCGAGATAAACAGGCATTATACCTAGGACATTGCTAATACGTTGCCTGCTAGTAAGAACGAATTTTTAGCCGTTTATCAAAAATCAATAAAATCAATAATAATAATAGACATATTCAACCAAACATAATGGCATGGGCAACCAAACTAGCATTTGATAGATACTTGTAACAAACTTTGAATTCAATTTCCCTACATCAGTTTATCTCTTGGCCCACAGCAAAGGGGGTGTTTTGCTGACAGGTTCTTGAGTAAAGCCACGTAGACTGACGTCTAGTGTAGCGTCTGGTAGTTGGTGGGTCCACAGTACTACCTGGTTCTAATGATATAAATTTTACTGTAAAGCGTGTAGTATCCTATGATCGTTGTATAAATCACTACTCATTTATGTACGTTCATGGATTAGAGAAAATGGAAAGTCTATTACTTAACGAGTCTATTCTGATACCGGTAAAACTAATATAAATGTGTAAAAAGTTTAATTATTACTGTCTGACCTTTTTCCAAAATCCAAACGAAACTTTTCTCGTCCTGTTTGTCCCTTTTAAGATATTATTTAAAATTTTGATATTTATTTATTTAACCATTTTGTTATAATTACATAATTTGCATAACATGCACATGTTATGCAAATTATGTAGCAGCTACATCAGTAGGCGAGGCTGAAAAACAGCGTGGCTGAGTCCTCGACCTTTTTACTTACAGACAGACATACCTTCTCACTATACCTACTATTTTAAATGCCTACTTATTACATTGTACTTATGCTAGGTATGTTTGTTTAAGTGTAAGTAAATAAATGCCCTTTTATTTTAATTTTATTTTATTTATGTCAAAGTGTACATTTCTTAATTTAGATTGTATGTACTACGATCGTATGCAGTTGTATTGTACGCATTGCTCTCGTAAATACTTACAATATACCTACTATAATTATAACTACTTAGAGTATTGTATAGAATTGGAAATGATCTTATTATATCTTACTTGGTATCCTCAACGATCTCAGTTCTTTTTAGGGTGAAGCTCGCCTTTGTACATGTTTTATATGTCAGTTTTTTTTTGTCTGTTTTATCTGTGTGTACAATAAAGAATAAAGAATCTTTAATTTTAATATGTTGTTGTTTATTTCGTTTATTTCATAAGCTGCACACTAAAGTATTTGCATTAATCATTTTAAATATTTTGGAATTATAGAATCTTAGATAGATTCTTTTAAAATAGATTATCTAGGAGTATTAGTTATTATTTTTTCGACAGACATGGCAGTATGCTCCTATGAATGGCTTGTCATTTCCGATTTCCTGCGAATGTGGAAGATTAATAATGTTTTTTATTACTGTTAAAATGGCAAACAATTATACGGCCCAATTGGTAAACGGTTACCGGATGAGTGCAACACCGGAGGTATAGCTCGTGCGTTGCCCATATAATGGTAAAAAGAAATTTGCCTTAATTTCAAACCGGATCAGGATATATTTTTTTAAATTACTTAAGTGGCAACCAACGGCTCACCTGTTAGTAAGCGGTTAACGTAATCTATGGGCGTTTGTAACACCAGAGATATGACTCGCGCGTTTTCGATCCTGAGAAAAGTCTCATGTACCTGTAATGTCACCGGCACCCATACTCTTCAAACTGGAACAATTTGACGACCTCTGTGGCGCGGTGGGTGAAGTCTCGCCTGAGACGCAGATGGTTGAGGGTTCTATTCCCGCCGCGGGAGAAATGTTTGTAAGATCTACAAATATTTGTCTAGGGTCTGGGTGTTTTCTATGTATAATATGTATGTATTTACAAAAAAAATATTATATAAGTAGTATATCAGTCATGTAGTTCCCATAATAAAAGTTCTGGTTAGTTTGGGGCTAGATGATGCTGTGTGATAAATGTCCAGCAATATTCTTTTTATTTTTTTTCCCTACCAGTGTAGGGCAATCCTTCAGAACTGTTTTTCAGCACAGCTTTTAATAATGCTTATTCATGTATATTTTGGAACTGGCAACCCTACACTGCACAATAGTCGGCCACCCTGGCGGTCTGTGGGAGGCAACCACTGGATATATGGCAGCCATTAACAGCTTCATTTGCTTTTATTTGTGCAACAGCACCCGCTATTAAAGTTTTACTAAAATTTCGGGATAACAATTTGCAGTCGCTGTTTCGAGTTTAATTTAGTTTGTAGATTTTAATGTTTATTAAACCAGTTCTAGGCTCACTTTTATTTATGGTTTTGTCTGAACAGGCCCGGATAAAGATTCTAGTTTGGGAACTGTACATATTCCAAATTTCAATGAAATCTGTTCAGCCTTTACGAAGATTCTAAGCAACCAACATCCATCTATACGTTTATAAAATTACGGCTTTGCTCTCGTGTCATCTAAATAAAAAGTAACCTATATCACATAGGTTACTTTTTTAAATAAAAAACAAACACGCTCACAACTGTATCCCCCATAATAGTCATCAAGTACATACTCAGTGAGTAGATCGTTGAGGATACTAAGTAGGGAATAGTCAGAGCCACCTCCAAACATTACATTTGGCACATGTGCACATTTTTGCAAGTACATAACATTCCACGTGACAGATTGCAAGCCCATCGCCGGTTATAGGAACACTTACTTATGGCATATGCCTTCGATTTTTTTAGTTCTATAGCATGTCGATTTATTTCACCGTTTACAGCATATGTTAATGCACACATACATTTTAGTTATCATATGGGTCCTGTATTTGTAACGTATTATTTAATATGTTGCCTGAAATAAAATAATCATCATTATAATTATTTTTTTCAAAAACTATCGTGAACTTGACTAATCATATTGTAAAAACGGGAATTTTCACCTACCGCACTATCGGTGAAGGCACCGACTAAGTTTCGACTCATTCTAAGAGTCTTCATCAGGGTGAGTGATCTTGACGTTCTCCCTACGCGGAGGTACGTGAAAATTCCCGTTTTTACAATATGAATTTTAATTATCTTTTCATTTTTTGTACCAAATAAATCGTGTAATCTATTCTGCTTTATTCTAAGACAAAAATTACCGAAGTACTTCGGTTTCTTTCCGACAGACAAAAAGGTAAGATAGAACTATAGTTTGTAAAAACAAATGATAGTGGTTTTTCCCTGAAACCGCTAAAAAAGCTCGCTCTCGGCTTCTATGCTCTTGTGCTATGGGCAGGTCGATGATGATGATTTTGTTATAACATTATGACAAACAAGAATTCAGCTATCACACATAAAACAGAACAAGCTTTCGAGGCTAACCTTTCTGCCGCCCCCGGGCACTGCCGTAATGATACATCACGCGTACACCTTACTAACATCGCACTTTAACGTAAATTGGCCATTACGACAATAGGGTAGGTACGTTACTATAGCACCACTTATGTACACCCCTCTTAGGCTGGGTGTTGAAGATTTTTCTGTTGATGGAAAGCACATAGAATTCTCTTCGTCCAAAGATTATCTGTAAGAGCTTTTAAGAGATCGGACTGCCCATTGTATTTTTTATTTGTATGATTTACGTGAACACCTTATTATCATCTCACTTTAACGTAAATTGGCCATTACGACAATAGGGTAAGTACGTTACCATAGCACCACTTATGTAAATCCCTCTGAGGCTGGGTGTTGAAGATTTTTCGACTTTTTTTAGTAACCAACAATAAACCTTCACTTGTCCATAATCTCACCCAGCGGCCGTGTAAGTGGGGGGCAGGGGGGGCTAAATTCCCCCCCTAAAATCACATAGGTACCCGCCTACAAAGCCAGGGCTGGAGATTGAAAGGGTGACCAGAGAAACGATGAAAAAAGACGATGTAGCAAGAAGGTTTAGAAGATACCTATTCACTCTTACCTACTGAAAGCATTAACGTCAAAAAGCACTTTACAGCAAGTTTTATTTTCTTGAATGTCAACCATTGCAAGGTGTTTTTTTTTATGGTATCTATCCTTTTTGCAATTTACAATACCAGCAGCATGAAGCGGTATCGTCTACAAATAAAGCAAGAGAAGTCGGGCCGCACGCGATCCGTTTGCGATACCCATCTGCCGAGCCATAGGATGAGTTATCCATCCTATGGCCTATCCTATGGCTAATTATTTTAAAAAATTAATACTAGAAACAAACAGACATAGTTTTTACGTTTTAAATACAAAATATTGTTGGAGCTGCTTACAGTTTTGCATTATTGTTTAATTATTTTCGAGATAGAAGCTTTCTATCTATCTCTAATCTATATCTTAACGATTTTTAGTCAAGTTAGGCAAAGTTCAAGATCTTTGAGTTTGACGTACGTCAAATGTAAGAACTTTTATCATAACTATTATCAAAATAATGAAGGATAAAACAGATTTTATTGAAGAAGATTAGGATGCTTCAATTGATGTAGGTAATTGTTGTATAAACAACTGTGCGAGTTTTTAATCTACAAGAGAATAGCAGAATTTTATACAATAAACTAATGTTCAATCAATACTATAGGTAGGTGGTATTTACGTTCCTTATAGAATTACACAATACTAAAAAGTTATAACAATAAGCGCAGAATGGCCCTGATAGAAAGCAAGACACAGTAAATCTATAAGAACAGTAGTTCAACTTCGTGACCTATAATTACCAGTACAATAACAATTACCAATAGTACTAACTCGTGATCGTCTAATGACGAAGACCGAGAAAACGGATAGTCCCATTTGCTGGACGGACCATATCCGCACCACCCTTGATACCCAATTACAACACGCCATTCGTATCGCTGGAGATCGCAATAAATCGAAAGAATCTCCAGAGAAAAGATCATGCAGAGGTCACGACCTTTTGTCTTGAGGAAACGATGCACAGAGAGATAGAGAGAAATAATGTATTAACGATTGGCAAGTATTCTTATGCGTGGAAGCTGCTATTGACGTTAACCAAAATCGTAAGATCTTATAATATCCCAAAAATACTCATCTCAGGCAGGAATAGAACCCGTCTTACTCATGTTACTAGAGTAATAAGTCCTGAACCACTGACTCCAGCCTCAGTGCGATCCAAAATTTTAATTCAATTCAATTCAATTCAATTCAATTTATTTTATTCCATTAAGATACAATTATTGTACACTTGGAAAAGTCATTTTATCATTTTTAAGGTTATTATAGTTTATAAAATACATTATAGGTACATAATACATTCTAAAGAAGAAAAAAAAAACAAACGAGTATGATTACATACAAAAGTCATCAGCTAAAGCTTCGTCAATGTCATAATATGATTTTGACATTAAAAAACACCTTATTTTAGAATTAAATTCCTTAAAATCTAAATACCTTACGTCCAAAGGCAATTTATTAAAAAAATATATGCTTACGCATAAAAAGCTGTTATCAACTTTAGCAAGTCTATGTTTTGGAACAACTATATTATGTTTATTGCGTGTATTGTAATTGTGAATGTCACTTTTTAATCTGAAATTGTCAATATGTAATTTAGCATAAATTTAATTTTGATAAATATATTCGCAAGTAAATGTCATGATATCTAAATGCTTAAATTTTAGTCTACACGATTCTAATTTGTCAATTTGCAATATGAACCGTATCGCCCGCTTCTGCAACACAAAAACTCTATTAGACTGCGATGCATTTCCCCAAGCCAGTATACCATACGTCATCAAATTTACATTTAGGTTATTAGAGAACATTTTTTCGGCTAGATTTAATCTTGTGATTTTAGAAAACATATTAGAAAAAAACGTGTTACATGTGTTCTTATGTTCTTAGTTATCAACTTGAAAAATTTCAGATGAACTGAATTTACACTGTGCAAGGTAGCCCGAGGTAAGTCACGACTTGGAGAAAAGCGCAACAATAAATTGTACAGTGAATAATTGCACACAATCGGGTGAACTGTGACATCATTAAATGCACCGTGTAATTTAGAGGGGCCGTGGTAACTGCGAGTCTGTTCTTTGCATTTACAATGTAATTTTCTTGACTAGGTATCCTTATAAAGGAACGATTAACTACATGTAAATTTTAATTAAATCCTACTAATATTATAACGCGTATGGATGTTTGTTACTCTTTCACGCAAAAACTACTCAACGGATTTTGATGAAACTTCACAATAATATAGCTTATACATCAGAATAACACATAGGCTACTTTTTATCCGGGTACCACGTGCGCGAAGCAGTGGGTAGAAGCTAGTTAATTCATCAAATCCTAATATTTTGAGAATTACTGTAAACTTATCGAAAGTTTTCTTTAAAATATTTTCTGATTGTTTTGTTTTGTAGGCATCAGGTGAAGATTGCATGGAAAAACTTAACGTGGACAAAGTCGCACGCATTCCATTGTATTCAGTGCGTACTGGCGATGATTTATCATCTTATGTTATGGAGATAGGCTCTGCAGTATTCGTCCTTGCGAGATCAACGGCCGGCAACTGCGGCACCAATCTCCAAGACAAATCCAATAATCATGCCAAAAAGTTACTCAAAGCTCAACTTTAAAACAAGCAAACAAAGCTCAGATTAAACTCGCGTTTCTGTACAAAGTTAATCGATTTATTTTCGACACGCGAAGAATTCACATGAGGAAGTATTATTAACAATAAACACATTTATTCTTACACCCATTCGGGAGACGTTAATGAAGCTGCTTTTACCGATTTTATTTTTAAATTGACTGATAGCTTTTATGAATTTCGTAGAAGACAAATTGACTTTGGTATAACAACACCAAAAAATCTGGTGACACAAAAAAAATGTCTTCTCTGGCGTATCTCTGCATCATTAACACATGGAGTAGACCAAAGAAGAAATTATTTTTTTTACGTATTCAAAAATATACCAATAATTATAAGACAATAATGAGCTTGCCATAAAGTTTAAAAAAAATGGCTGCAATACATAATATTCAAAAATAATTTGTGTCCTCCATAGTCTGCTGAAAAAGCATGCAAATTGACACTTACTTAAAACTGTTTAAAATTAAAACTTTAATATACGAGCTATATAACACGTATCGTTTAAATTTATTGCTAAATGGATAATTTATAAAAAGAAAACAAAGGAATGTATTATTTTAAAAAATAATGGAACTTAATAAATGTTTGAATGAATAAATAACGTGGTTGCGTTTCGCGAAAAAATCTCTGGTATTGGAGCGTTTTTCTCCAATCGGCTTATCGAATGCAATGCTGTTTTTGCAATCGACTTGTATGTCGTCAAGGATAGTTTTTTAGATAATTTTTGCCACAAATCACTAGGGGCGTTGCAATGGATGATGAAAATACATGTCGAAGGTCTTATTTTTTTTTATAAATCATTTAATACGTCACATGAAATAGGCAATCTTTGATTCAATTTTTTGTGATGATTGTAATGATACCCAAGAATAAAACTTCTAGATATAAGACTTTTTATTCTGTACTTGTTCTATTGATGTTCTCAATAGTCAAATAGATACCTATTTTACTAATAGTCTGTCTAAGTTGGTAAGTTGGTTACTTGCAATAGAGAAAACTGCCTGTCTTATAAACTTGTAAAATTAAGTATTAATTATTGGTTGCGTGTGAAACAAGACACTTGTCTACTTGATAGAGATGTGGAAATCTGGTTCCAAGCAGATTATGATGAATGAGGCGACTAAGCAAATAATTTAAATTGAGTTGAATAAATTCTTAATCAATTGAAATACGAATAGAAAGTGTTTTCTTCGAGTATCTTTATCAGTTGATAAATTTATTCTTCAATGTTAAGTGAATTTACATTTACCAAATAATGTAATTTCAAAAAATTACGTCAAACTGACGCGGAAGCGATGGCGGTGGCAGTGGCGAACTTGAAGCGAACTAAGACAACCACTTGACCCCCATTTCTTTTCGTTCGCCACCGTCGCCACCTCAGATTGACCGGGCCATAAACAATACATAATTGACTAATATTCCAAGTTTTAAACAAAATAATAAGTCAAAGTCAATAGGTTTTTATTCTTTGAAATCATAAGTACCTATAATGTATAAACGTCAACTTATAAACTACGTGAATTTAAAATGTTAAAGTGAATGTGCGCCAAATCCTCGCGCGCGATCAAGCCTAGAAAAATCTGGCAACAAACTCAGGCAAGAAACAAAAAGGAAGCGTAAAATTAGCCTCATTGCCTTTATAAATCAATTTAAAGTATACAATAATCTAAAAAGCCTTTATTTTCTAAATAGCCTGTTTCTGGTAAAAACTGATGGTTGTTTTCCAGTCAGTTGAATGTTTAATTGACTGAAATATTGAATAGCTTCTTTTTGAATAAATATAAGCACGCTTTAAATGTGTACTTTACTACCCAAGCTGGGCATTAAGCTTTCAACACATACATACAAACAAATACCTTCTCAAATAATGGTGTTAACTAACTAGACTCTGGAGAGAATGCCTGGTGACGTCACCAAGTGTGTAAAAATAAGACAATAGTGTGTATGATCTGAGCTTTGGTGACCCTTTATTTTCACACAAAGTAAAGCTACGTGTATATTTACTTAAAGAGATACAACCGACTACAGTAAGTTCGCACCCTAAGTATTCACTATTTATTTTATAAATAATATAAAAAAAATCTACAAAATATGCGACGAAGATAAAAGAAGCGAAAGAGTATGCCAGGAATTGCAAGTGGCAATCCGTGGTTTCTGCCTACCCCTTTAAGAAACAGGCGTGACTTTATGGATGTAGGTACAAAAAATTCTACAATCTTTATTCTCATGTCGCGTTTTATTCGCATTTAAATATGAAAACTTGCCCGGAACGATTCCTTCTATCTGGAAGAGTAGGCAGACAGAATTTCAAAAAAAACTACTTGCAATGGTCTCAACACAAAATTAACTAAGAACTACGTACTTAAATGTTCATACCGTCAAACAACAGTAGAATAATGAATAAGGAAACTATATTACGCCATTGAAGCGTTTTGCAGATAGCTCATCGCAAAAACAATGGCATGGGAGCGTAGGGCATATAGACAGCATTGTTATACATTCTCATGCACCTAGCCTAACCCCGTGGGAGGTTCGCATGAGAAACGACGAATAAATTCACAAAAACTGATAAAAATGCCGGAAAACACACAGCTTTTGGTAACAACTGAAAAGCTGGTGGTAACACAAAATTTTGGATACAGCTGAAAACCAGCATTGCGTGCGTGGTAACACGCCCACCCAAAACAACTGAGCTGAAGTTGCTGAGCTGAACACCAATTGGGTAAAGACCTACATAGATTCATGAGCCGATTCTAAATTATGTTTGGTTCCAACGGAATTTGGAATAAATCTGTTCCAAGTTATCGCGAAAGTTATGAAAATAATAAATAAACGTTTCTATTATAAAAAAAAAAAAAAAAATACTGAAAAATTTTCACACATCATCACCTAGCCCCAAAGTAAGCAAATCTTGTGTTATGGGAACTACATGACTGATATACTACTTACATATATATTTTTTTGGTAAATACATACATATTATACATAGAAAACAATTTTTTGTAGATCATACAAACATTTGAGCCTTCGCCCACTGCGCCAAAGAGGTCGTTAATCTTTTTTTTTATTAATTTCAACCTGCCATGCGGTATACTAACTACATGCAGAACGTGGGTGGGCATATGCCAAATATAACGCTTGACAAGAGTCACGAATGAAAAGAAAGTTACGGAAGACGAGGCAGTATGGTCATACGACTATAGCCTACCCTAAAAGAGTAAACTGAAAAAAAAAACCGCTTGACGAACTTTTAACTACCCTCTACTTACTTGCTATTCTCACGGATCTATATGCTAATAAAAAGGATTTTTCTTTTTTTCAATAAAAAAATGTTTTTTTATTATTTTTCCGGCTAAAATTTAACATTAAACTCTACGTGGGAGTCAACGGTGCTTGTTTACGTCACAATAAACAATATTAAAAACGCTTGTTTGGAAGTAGTAAACAATAAAAAAATTATGATGTCGCGGATTATCTCTTTGTTTTAATACCTATATATCTTTTATGTCCGCGTTGCAAAACAATCTCATGTGAATATAAAAAAAAATCTACTGCAATACTGTAGCATAAGCCGTACTTTTAGTTTTATAAAGTTTTTTGTTTTTTTGTAATTTTAATGCAAACGCAGAAAGTATTTTCATTTATTCACAACAACAGAGTTAGTTTGTGTGAATTGTCTAGCGTGACAATTCACACAAACTAACTCGTTAACGCACAGGTTTATTAACATATCGAGTCAGTAACTGAAACGTTCAGATTTCCATTCCAAAAATGACGTTATCATTGATAACGTTGAGTTTGCTATGATTCCTATGGGACTTTTGGTCTATTCTAATGTAATATAGTATAGAGTCTAAAGACCGAAATAGACGTCAACTCTCAAAATGTTAACTGTCAAAATGTTGATAGCGCGAAATGTTGTCTTTTAAAGAACGACGAGTTAAAGTCCCGAACGCTTTTTAATATATGCATTATCACAGGAAGTGAAATTGCATTGCTTTTGCATAAATCAAATTAATACAAGATAATCAAATATTTAAGAAAGTGCTTCCACAATCCATAACATTCTTTTACATACAAACGTAAGTCACGAGACGACATCTTATCACGCTAATTTCATGCTTCCGGCATTGGGAAATAAGGTGTTATTCGATTAACCTGTGGATTAATGGTTGTAAAGTTTGGGGCTAGCACGCAAGTTCAGAAAGTTAGATTGATGAACCTGGTGTGTGAAGGAAATGGAAGGGTATTGCCTTTTCAGTACAAAAAACTGGCTAGACGGTAACGATTGCACGTAAAATTTGGAATCTAAAATAGCACACGAGATGTTGAAATGCTAGGACTGATAGTAAAATCATTTATGGTTTTTTTCAATTAAATTTAAAAAAAATTAATTTAAAAAAAACAAGCAAACAAACAAAAAAAATAGCTTACATGTAAATTTCCTATTGGCCTCATATATAAGTGGAAGAGCCGTGTTGGCCTAGTTAGCTGTACCCCAACTTCAGATCCGGAGGTCATAGGTTCAAACCCGGTCGTGCACCAATGGATTATTCCACTTGAAGATGTTTGTGCACATTAGCATGTACTCAAAACAGTGAAGGAAAACATCGCGAGGAAACCGACATGCCATAGAACCATAAATTCAAAGGCGGTTAGTGTTTTATAAAAACGACGATGGACTTGCAACTTGTCACTTGGAATGCGAACTACTTGCAAAAACGCGGGCATGTGCCAAATAATAATGATTGGGCGTACCACTGACTACTCCAGGTGTAACCTAGCACGGCTGCTAAACGAAAATTGTATTTTGTATCAGAAATTGTCTTTTTTCTGAATTGTAAATGTATTTTGAATATTGTACTGGCAATCAACTTCATAAAAATTAAATATTAAAATATTAGATTACCTACCTACTATACCTATAACAAATGTGTTATTCCACTGTATTGTACTTTTTACTGAATAAATATATATCGTCGGCTAGCTAACAACACCGCTCAAGTCGAAATTTTGCGGTTTTGACATTTTTATGCCATTGGATAGATCTTTTCACTGCGCTTCTGTTCACCAATACAAACATTGCATTTCAACCAATCACATTTTTAATTTCAGAGTTACAGATTTCAATTCTGTGGGCGTGTGCGGAGTTCATAAAACAGTTTTTTGGCTCTCCTGAAAAGTTGGGAAAATCGATTTACGAGCCGACGATATTATACTCGTACTTATACCCCCTACTTGGCATCCTCAAAGATCTACGCACTGAATATGTATCTGAGGATAAATCAAAGGGTCTACCAGTCGTGATTGTTTGCTGTATATAAGTGCAAAGGGTTAAGGAGAACGGTACTCGCAGAGTCACTTTGTGATAAAAACACACATTCTGATAATGTTTTATTGGTTTCCAAATTCAATACAACATTTTGTAAACACTCTTGTATTTAGAACAAAATGTTGTTTACAAATGTCGCAAACAAGGTGAATGTTGCTTCATATTATTTGCCAAGGCTCGAAATATCACGAGTAATGAGTAAATAATAAATCGTTTTGTGAACGCGGTGGGAGCGATGCAGCCTTTACACTAAGGCGAAATTCGAATTCGAGTAATCGAAACAAATCAGACTATAGTTTACTAGCTATACATATTCTTGGAGAATTCTTGGAGATATTCCGATTTCAATGCCATAATAAATCCTATCCTACTAATATTATAAATGTGAATGTTTGTGAGGATGTTTGTTCCTCTTCCACGCAAAAACTACTGAACGGATTTTTTTTTTTTTTTTTCAAATTTTGATTTTTTTAATCATAGAAACAACACAAAAGTTTCTATGATTAAAAAAAATAACTACTGAAGACCTGTTTTGTAAGAGATATGTGATAAAAACAATAATTATTTACTGCTAACTTCTTAGGAATCTATGTACTGAATATTATACGAATGAAACATTTGAGCTATCCAAAGACCGTTGCATATGATCTATAGATAGTTCAACTGTTTGAAATTCTTAGTAAGTATTTTAGTTGATACCTATAAACTAGACTTATCTTGTAGGCTACCTATATTCAAGGTAAGATTAGTTTCACAGGCATTACTTAATAAAGCAATAAATCTTTTTAAGTATTTATCTAGATGATTATAAAATGATCCTTATTTTAAAGTAAACTTTAATTTCAAACTACACGGAAAATTGCTTCTTAAGTAGCTGCCGTCTATTCGCCAGAGAAATTAACAAGTAACTCTATTAATAAAGTTATACAATTTACAAAACGCCGCTACTAGTCTCGAGCCAGTTAGCGGCAATTATTCCTCCAGCCAAATCACGTAGAAAACAGATAATCCGCGCTGACCGGCGACGCTTATGTCTATAAACGGATCTCTGACATTACTAATATGAATTAAGAACAAAAACGGTTCAACGGTCAAAATCAAGCGACTCTAACTTAGCTGTATTTATTGATAAATACAGCTAATAGCATATGAACTAGCAAACTATATAAACTAGCATCTGCTTATGGACTCCGATAAAAAGTAAAATGTGTGTATTCTATATAGGTCACGAACACCGGCGGGGCGATCACACTAACTCATCGCTATCGAGACGGCAATCAATTTTGACACTTGTTCCTTATTTTAATGGTCCATCCATCAAAAAAACGGAACGTCCAATATGAAACCAATTTTGTTCATTCGCATTGTGCATCTATGGCTCATCCAGCTTACAAATTAGCGTGATACGATTCATCCCATCCGATGATACCAGCAAATGGTATCATCCATGGGAAATTAGTGTGATCGCCCCGCTGTTCGGGGTTAAAAATTCGTCTTGATTTATTGAGCTGTTACGGAAATCGTTAGATAATGAACTGTCCCAGAATTTTAAATAAGACAATGCTGGGACATCTGAGTGGTTAGAAAAATATTTTTATTTTTAGGAATAAGTAGGACTTTTTCAGCATTGGAGCTAGTTATTGACAACACTCAGTGCTTCTGAAGAGGACTGCCAGCCCCAGCCTCTACGCCCTAAGTATATTGACGGTATGTACTCTACTTTACTGCAAAATGTACCCACCCTCATTCGACATTGCAAGTAGCTATGTACAAATGATTATAAATTAGTGGACTGCCGCTGTGTGGAAACTAACTGGAAAATCAAGGGAAAGCTAGCAACGAAATATAGCTTTTGCATAATCACATTTTGGATTATATTTACTTTATCTTATGGTTATGTACATATATTGTGGTACAAAAGAAGTTTAATAAGATGATAAATACAAATGACATACAATATTTAGGTTCAAGGAGGACGACCTCTATAGCGCAGTAGGCGAAAGCCCGCCTGAGACGCTGAAGGTTGCGTGTTCGGTTCCCGTAGCGGGACTGGGTGTTTTCTATATATTACCTCTATATGTATGTTTTACAAAAAAACTATATAATAAATAAATAAATAAATAATGCTGGACAATCCACACGGCATCATCTAGCCCCAAGCTAAGCAGAGCTTGTGTTATGGGTACTAGATGACTGATATACTTAATACAATACATTACATAGATAGATATTTTTTTATTATACATAGAAAATACCCAGAACACCCGGAACAAATATTTGCAGATCGTACAAACATTTGTCCCAGGGCGGGAATCGAACCCGCAACCTCCTGTTTCGCAGGCGGACCTTCGCCCACCGCGCCACATCGGTCGTCATATATATATTTAATGTCGTGCTGAATAAATATTTTCTTTCTTCTTTCTTTCTTTCTTTGTAATATAAGAACTACATGACTGATAAACATTTTATATACTTTTTTTGTAAAACATACATTATTGTACACAGAAAACACTGAGACCCAAGACAAATATTTGCAGATCATACAAACATTTGTCGCCGGATTTTTTTCAAATAGATAAGATAAGATATATAGATAACATCCTATATACACATGCAAAGTCACAATAGTATTCCCTGAGAGTATCAGGAACCTGCAGAACATGCGAATTTCACGGCTTGCTGACGTTTCGGACACAATATTTTCGGACACTTTGTCCGAACTGACACTTTTAATTTTAATTATTTTTTTACCGACGTTTCGGACACCAGTAAAATATTGAAGCTGTTTTGTACAATCAGTTAAAAAAGTTTCAAAATATATTATATTACATACTAAGAGAAAGAGCTTTACCAAAACTGAGTATTTTAGGAGAAGTCATTGCCATTTTTCGGCATCATAAATGTCACATCACATTAATTCACCACATTTAGAATATTACATGTTAAAAAAAACCATAAATAATTTAAAACGTGTAATGTTATATAAAATCAACTTATAAATATTGCTTTTAAATCTACGATAATCATAAATTATACTATAGTAAAAAAAAACTCGACAACAATCACATTGATTGATTTACCATTATCGATTTAAAAAAAAATACAATTTCATTTTTTCTCTTAGAATGTACAATCCTCCCGGAATCGCACCCGCTACCTTGCGTCACCGCTCTGGCTACTCGCCCACCGCGCCACCAAGTCTACGTTACGCATATAAGGTAATTCTTTGTCAGTAAGAAACTCTACTTTTTTGCTAACTAAATTACATCTCGAGTTTTATTGCGAGTGCTAAGTTCAACAACAACCGAATTCGCCTCATAACTGAACGCGTAATTAGCAGAAAAAATGCAAGAACCGGCTCATATGCTCATCCACCGTTAACTTGAGTCAACAATGTACCTACAGTACACGCTTTATGATAATGCACCTGTGCTTGGCAACAGATTCCACACAGGTAATGTAAAATCACTACGATAAAAAATTAACTGTCTCGACCAAACTACAAGTTTGGTAACGTAAAATTCAAAGCCAAAGTCAATAGGTTTTTATTCATTGAAATCACAAGGATCAGATAGAAACGTCAACTTAAAAAAGATTTATCAAGCAACGGAACATATCGTAGCGATTTTTAATATCGGCCTCCTTATAGCTTTGTAAAACTAGAAGCTAAAGTGAAAAGTGGCTGAGATTTATTTATCTCCATATAATAAATGTTCAGTCTAAATCCAGTCAGATGTTAATTTTGACGTTTCCAAGGAATTATTGTCGGTGTTTTTAAGCAGAATCTGTGACGACGTATAAAGTGAAAATTGAAGAGTCACCTGAAAATACTGACCCATAAATATATTTATCGCTACCAATCGCTGCTAATGATTTCTTATTATTTCTTAGGATATTAATACACTGCAAAAGTATTTTTTTTTATTTTCAGTGGCGCTTGCAACCGTGCTTCGATTCTACGTCCATGTTATTTAACTCTCTTTTGTTTTGATACAAATCGAAGCTATATTTCTGTTTTATGGCCAGTGCAACCTCAAAGTGAATTTATATTCACAGACGCATTCTTTTGTACGAACAGTGGTGCGTACTGCACGTCTGACTTTGAGATAATTACAATAATATGTCTTACCGCATAATTGATGCTCTCGATCTTTTTAAAGGTCATTTGTAAGAGCGAAGATGTGCAGGATGTCCTAGTAACAGCTAATAGCAAAATTACTCTATTGGATAGTTTATTATGAACCAATGATGTTCTACTATCTACAGTGCCTATGTTACGTACCTACCTATAGTTTTTGTCTATCATTTCTGTGCTTTGTTGTTGTGTCAAATAAGCCACTTTCTGTTCTTTTCCTCTTGGGACTTGGGACTAAGTAACGTCTGGCAAAGACAGGCATATTTTTACTGTCATTTTTTCATAGAAATTTGTCATAAAAATATGCCCGTCTTTGCCTTTTAGACCTAAGTCTTGACTAGGAGTGTGATTAATATCTTGATGACAGATTACGATGGAAAAATAACAGTTATGCTTAGTATTTAACTAAGCTTCAGAAATAATTAAATCTCGGCTAGTGAGTGAGATAAGTGCGTAACCGTTCGGTTCCTATCCATTATTAGATATAATCGAATCTTCTAGATAGAAGCTGTATTCTTTTCAAAGTGCTTCAGCAAACAAGGCCACTCATACAATCTCTTATTATTCTGTACATCCATAGGTTCTTCTTATTTTTATATGGTACATTGGCCAGATCTCTACTCTGGCCAATGTACCATTATAAAAATAAGATTTTGTTTATTTCGTTACTTTTTTATGGCGATAAAGTGTTTTTTTTAAATACTAATAACATCTAACATCTTATAACATCGGGTCTGGTTGTTTTATATATATAATATGTTTTTACAAAAAAGTATTATAGTAGTTTATCAGTCATTTAGTTCCCAAAATACAAGCTTAGTTTGGGGCTAGATGATGCTGTGTGAAAAATGTTAGTAAAGTTCAGTAAAGTGCTCAAAACGGTGAAGGAAAATCGTGAGGAAACCGTCATGCTCTATAACCAAAAATTCAAAGCCATGTGTAATTCATTATTGTTTCAATGGGCGGCGATGGGTTTGCAATTTGTCACGTGGAATGCTATGTCAAATGTAATGTTTGCCATGCCTCCAACTACCCCACACTTGGTATTCACAGAAATCTTCTCATTGAGTACGTATCTAAGGATGTCCATCACGTGGAAAGTCGTGAAAATCGTTTTTTTTTGTTGTATAGTATTTTTATTCATTCATTTAAGGCAGTTTAAGCCAGGCAATAATTGTGGTTTCGTATTCGCTAAAACTATAGATAGGACGCGGAAAGTCGCATCACGGTATCTAAATTCAGCAGACCATACGAATGATGTAAATTTTATGTAATTTTAGGTCAAGTTCAGCGTCTGCTCAAAATTCTACACGTTTCTTACGAAGTTATTTATATTCTTTAATCTGCGGTATTGCCCCGAAATGAACATAAAAACCCAGTGCTTGAATCACGTGTAATGTACCCTTATGAGTCACAACTACGACCTCAGATGTGGTCATATTTGGCCAGTTTTTGACCGCAGGAGGCAAATTAATGCACTATTCTTTACTGGCCTTGCTAGCTGTGAGATTTGAAGGTGTTTCATTGTAATGGAAGTTATAGACACTTTTTCTATAGATATTTATATCGTTAGCATTGTTTAGTTGAACGTTCCTTAGCAATTATTTATTCAGTCTTCAACTTTTTTCTCAGATCTCCATCTGACCTTACTAGAGCCCAATTTTTACATAGGCCATAGTGCCTAGTAGTTGGGAAGTACCCAAGTTTATAATTAACTTAATATATAATTTGAAATCAATCATTACCCCCCAAATCCAGCCCTGGCCTTTAAAATGTTAATAAGCCCTTATCTAATCAAAGCTTGTTCGTTAATAGATACAGAAATCAATCGAGCATCAAGCAATTTGTCCGTAACTACAAATCATAATAATCTTAGCGCCAGATCAGTAAAGTTTAGCTAATTATAACTCGATTTACCGTGTAATGCCGGTTGTTTCTTGTGCATGCGAGTTTTTAGATTGAATGATACGATTCCGTTACGACATTCATTTCAAGTGAAGGAAAGAATATTGGAGAAACACATTTAAGTATAGGTTTTGTAGATGATAGTTCCCCCCCCCCCTGTTGGGAGTAGGTTCCCAACAGGTAAGAGAAGAAGAGGGAAACCACCAGAACGATGGCAGGACGAAATAACTAAGATAGCAGGCAAGTCTTGGATGATGAAAGCGAAGGATAGAGAAGATTTGAAACTTTTGGAGGAGGCCTATACCCGCCAAGGGGTCCTTAGTTAACTGCACTCATTTAAAAAAAATGTTTATAGGTTAAGATAGGAAATTGAGCAATAACAAAGGTTTTTTTTGTTATTTAGTAGGTGATATTAGTCGTGACCATGGAATAAAATGATGACGCTCTGATGATGATATCAAAAAGTTTGTGGATGGAGGTGGCTAAAGACAACGATCTAAGTCGGTCAACGACAGAGTGCCATGACGGACGACGAACTCTATGAGGCCTTCAGCAGTACTGGTTTTATGTTGATGTGAAAAATCATCCCTTTAACCATTCTAGGCATATTTAGTGTGCCTTTGTCGTGTCAGATATAGGACACTGTAAAAATGCCTTAGCATATAGCTATGTCCAGTAGTACTGGCTTTATGATGATGATGTGAAAAATAATCGTTTCACACATTCCAGGCATGTTTAGTCTTTGTCGTGTCAGATATCGGGCACTGTAAAAATGCCTCAGCTACTGGGTCGAAAACAACGGTATACACCGTGTGGTCAGAATGTCAAACAATCTCTCACTCACGGAAGCGGTGATCTTATCTTATTATCAGACGGATGTGGTATAACCGAAGTTTTTGATATTAAAAACAAGTAAGGTATTGCTCCAATAAGGCTATTTTTCTATTAAGAAGGTACTTTATAGGTCCGTGAGAAACTGTGAAGTGTGAGTGAGATTTTAGTAGTGATAATTCTGGCTTATCGAAGGTACAATTATTTAGGCATAATTTATTGGAAGTTTTAAATTCCAACACGTTAGGGCTTGCTGGTTCGACAAATAAATCCCCAAGATGGATATGCTAGGTAAGTAGGTACTTAAATCCGTGGAGTTACCAAGAAGCGTACATCACGATATCAGAGACACGCCCAAACATTATATTTAGCATATACCCACGTTTTGCATAGTGTTAGCATTTTGTTAGCGTGACAGGTTTACTACTTTGTCATCATCATCATCAACAGCCTAAGAAGTAAAACTGAAAAAAAATCAAGTGAATAATTTCGTTGCTGCACGCCCGGGATCGAAGCAACGATTGAAAATCAGGGTACTACCCACTAGGCCAACACGGCTTTTAGATGAAAAGATACTATGTATATCGTTGTATCGATCTATATTCTCGTCACGGTCCATTCATTCTCAAGTTCTCAAACTTCCTCACTTCGGTTCCGCACTAAAATGCAGAACTGCATCAAACTTAGATTACATCGTAGGCTGTTTGTTTGGTCGATTAAACTCAGTTACCAGGATGCGATTCGGGGAGAATGCTCGACTCAATTTGTAGTTTAATAGAGAATTTAGCGCTGGAGTAAGATTTCTTGAAGTTTTATCATCAATCAAGGTCTGTACCGTAAGTAAAACTAGTGTCCTGCCTCTCTAACCTCAAAAGTTCAAAGGTTTGCAGGAAAATAACTCTTTTTAGGATACCCGCACTTGTACGTGTTCTATCATTCTGCCTTTTGATTGTGGTATATATAGGTACTCATTATTATATATGAGGGTAGTTATATTCAGAGTATGCAGTCAGTTGTCAGCCATTAAACAAGTTCAAGTGATTGCCGTGTTTCCTTGGTTATTATTCCCTTATATACAAACAGTAAGATATCCACTTCTACACAGAACATTTGAAGGACTTCCATGTTCTGTGGATTTCGCTACTTGAAAAATGTATGTGCACTTTGACACATCCCCTAAACAGTAACGGAAAACATTATGAGGAAACCGGCATGCCTTAGAACTAAAAAAATGTAAAGCATGTGCCATAGGTTAGTATTAAAAAATGCGGTGAGGATATGACTAAGTATCCTCATACCCATCATATGAATACATTCAAATACCCTATATATAAATAATGAATACCTACATATACCACAATTATACGTACGTGTTTTTGTGTAGAAACCAAAAAACTTTTTTTTAAGTATTAAAATGAGTAGTGCACGGCGCGACGCGGAAGGAGAAAGTCGCAACCACTCACCCTGATGAAGACTCTCGGAATGAGTCGAAACTTAGTCGGTGCCTTCACCGATAGTGCAGTACGTGAAAATTCCCGTTTTTACAATATGAATATTAAAATGAGCTTTAACTTATCTTGCGTCCCGCGATGTATGCAAGCTAAGTTTGAGCTCATTTTATATGATATATCGTCTATGCTGTATATCTTTAGATCATCTTTTAGCAAACAATTAACTCAATTGCATTTTGACTCTACTTCAAAAATATCTCGCAGGATTTTGTACAACACAATTACTTTCATTTATGTCTTCGGCAAAACGGAACTCCTGTATTTTCTGTCTCGATAAGTCAATTGATGCTGGAAAGCTGGCTATGCATTTCTAACGAAAATCTCACGGTTGGAATACCAGCCGATTTACATTTCTTGCAATTCACTTTTCCGTTGAGATGTATTTCTAGTGAAAGCATTTCTGGTTGAAACTTTGAGTATATTTGCATACAAGAGATGCTTTGCTAGTTTAAGTTGAAAGCGACCCCTCGGGTCTTTTAATATGCGAGTCTTACACTTTTGGAAAATCACGGTTGAAAAATACCATCGGTATCTAGACATGTATTGGCATCTAAGATAAATACGTATATCTACTACCTCCTTTTGTAGTTTTTGCCTAACTTATTTTTTTTTTAATAAAAATAATTAAGTGCATAACCTTAGATGCAGATATCAGCCGGCGTGTCCACTGATTCTTCACTACATCGGTCACAAGGATATTGGAGGGGCATCAAGATAAACTACAAATAACAAACAATATGTCTTCTTAATAAAATGATTTGAGCATATAAATACAGGAATTACAGACAAACTCAGCTGAAAATCAGCGTTGGGTGTAAACTCATCCAACACATGCTGAGCTGAACACCTTTTTGGTACAAACAGACTTTAGACACATGAGCCGAATAACAAAAAAATATATTGTGTTTGTTTTAGTTTCATAATTCTACATGTCGGTTTATGTTTTTGATTTTTGATTTTTTTGGTATGTTTTATGTTTGTGCCAAATAAACGATTATTCTATTCTATTCTAAACTACCGCAATCGTATGGTGTAAATGTCATGTGCCTAAATCCATCAAATCTACCCGCTCGGGCATCTTTATCTGAGAGACCCTTTATATCAATATACCAGAACCATCCGAAAATATGGTGGACTAAAATGATGAATAAAATAAATAAATACATTACTGAGAGGATCCAAAATATATGTAAAGTATCTAAATAAATTAATTTGATCGATCCTAATTAGTTCTAACCTGAGGCGATACTATTCAACATAGCACAAAAAACACTTTCGTTCATATAATAATGCGCTTAGACCTGGCGGCGTTTAAAACGACAAAAAATAATATTCCTTTCACTTCACACATCCTTTAAAAATTAATTAACTATTGAAAATATTGACTGAAACTGTGATCTAAAATACAGCTTTCTTTTTCGCACATTACCAGAATGAATGTCACTCAATGGAAGCTTGGGAGATCTGCATTTTTGTCTTTTAATTGCCTCTGGTGCTTAATTTATAATCACTCTATTGTAAGTTAGAGCAAAGGTTAGAATTTTCGAAAGCTAATTAAAATAAGCACCTACCTATATCCCACACATAATAGGTTCTTTTGTATCAGTGTATTTTGCCTATCTCGTCATGGTGCTAGAGGGTATTTTAAAGGACCACTGAATAGAAGAAATTCGGATGCGAGTAATGTTTTTATTATATGTGGGAAATATGTGCCTCTGCCCACGGCTTCGCCCGCGTGTTACCCGGATGTGTTATTCTGATGTATAAGCTATATTATTATAAAGTTTCATCAAAATCTATTCAGGAGTTTTTGCGTGAAAGTGTAACAAACATCCATCCTCACAAACTTTCGCGTTTATAATATTAGTAGGATGTTTAGTGATTTATTTTCTTTTTTTCCGATTTTACATGAAATGTTGACTCAGCCAACAGTCTGAAAGATCACAGCCTATCTTCCTCTATCCGCCGTCATTCCACAGCCTTTTAAAATGTTGTTGGTTACATGGACGAAACAAGAGTTGATGAGAGAACTCAAATAGCGTAGAGTAACTAAGAAAGACCGACGAACTGGCGAGTAGCCGGCTACGATGCAAGAAGTGTGGGTTCGATTCCCGCTGCGGAACCAATGTTTGCATGTTCTACAGTTATTTGTTCTGGGTCTAGGTGTTGTGGTACCACGGTACTCGCAGTTTCTGATACCCACGATACAGGGAAGCCTTGTGTGGGATCCAGACTTTGTATGTGACTGTTGGGTGATATCATATTGTTAATTTATTTAAAAAAAAACAGTGACGACGATGAAAGAACGGCACTTGATTTTATTTTATTTCATTCAATAAGAATTAACAATCATGTCTAAACTGAGCAAAACTAAACTAAACAAATTTTAAAATAAAAATCTAATAATTACAGACATGGCATAAAATAAAAATAAATAAATAAATAATGTTGGACATACATCACACAACATCATCTAGCCACAAGCTAAGCAGAGCTTGTATTATGGGAAATACATGACTGATGAACTACTTATATTTTTTTCTTGTGTAAATACATACAAATTATACATAAAAAAACACCCAGACCCGACTATTATCATTATTTACATTAAGATCTACAAAAATCTGAAATTCGTCAATTGAATAAAATTATCCCGTCAGCAAAAGGCGCCTAAGATCAGATTTAAATAGTCTGACAGCCTGGCACTGGCTTCAATGTTTTGGCTAAACATATTCAACTTAGGGCGTAAAGGTGCGTCTATATCCATTTGTCTGATTCATAGCTGTATTTATATTTAATTACATAGATTGTTTGATTGGCACGTGCTTCCTATAAAAAGCAACAATATCCGATAGTTATTAATCATAATAATTTAAGACGTCAACCGCTTTGCAGAGAAAGGGAATTCTATTCCTTCTTCTATTATGTAATAGAAGCTAGACTACTCTAAACTGATACACCTTAGTTTTATGACCACAGGTCAATATGATATAAAAATACTAACTGAGGTCAATCATCAAGGTCAACATTTGACACCTATAAAATTATCGTGAAAATCAAGTAAAAGCTAGATGTTAACTGATGTCGTTTTGCGGCCAATTGAACCTAATGGTGTATCAAAAGACGTTGATACAAAGGGTCAATGAAACCAAAAAGCTTTTTTTTTTCAAAAAATCTAATTGTAATCTAGCTTTTATTATAACTTATGTAATCTTAGCCTAGCCACAGATATTATAATACGTCTATCATTGGACTGTGAATATTTTTATATTCGTAAGAAGTTCGATCTCATAAACGTTTTTTGTTATTATTTTGAAAATGAAAGCTTAGGGAATATTATTTTGAATACGGGGTAACTAAATATCAGCCAATAGTCACCGATTTCTTAAAGTTCATTTTAAGCTCCTTGGCAACTACAATTGTTTATGTGCATAATTATATCAATTACTACCACTCGTTTTGAAATCATTCCGTAACTATTTAACACTGAGGTATTACTCTAACCTGACGATAAATGCCCTACATTTTACCTAAACCGGTACTAAGTATTTAGTATGTAGATATTCTACTTTTAATTTCCGCGCATAATGGAACGCATCTGTCTGACAGAGTATGACTTAAAAAATGCAACCTTTAGTATATAATACTAGCTTCTGCCCACGGCTTCGCCCGCGTGGTACCCAGATAAAAAGTAGCCTATGTGTTCTGATGTATAAGCTATATTACTGTAAAGTTTCATCAAAATCCGTCCAGTAGTTTTTGCGTGAAAGAGGAACAAACCTCCTCACAAACTTTCACGTTTATAATATTAGTAGGATGTAGTCATTTTGCAGTCATCTAATCCTTCACATGCCGCGATACCTTTTTGTCAATATTGATTTTAAAGATTAATGATAAATTTTAAAAATCAATCCCTTGTCACTTTGATCATTTTGATCGTAATATCCTAAATAGCATCAACGCCATAATATGCAATACAAATGATAACCCCTCATGAGTTAACAGCCTAAGAATCGTGACCAAGACGCATGCTTTCTACTCAATCACTTAAAGCCATTTCAGTTATGCGTTTTGTTACTTAACATGTATAATTGCACTTGTAAACGGTTGTAATTGTCTGATAGATAGGTAGATTGAACGATAAGGTGGTTATTAAATGGCGGCCTTCCGGTCAAGTGGCCAATTTGGTACTTCATTTGGTCATTTATTGGTTCAACGCCTACTTGATCAGCTTAATCATAGATAACACTTTATTTTACATCACATATGTTGCTTGCAAATCAAAACAGAGCCAATTATAATCATCTTTAGTTTACAGGCTGTAAACGTAGGTGGCATGAGGGTACTTTCGCAGTACCTATTGAATTTGATCGTACTCGAACAATTATACTGAGTGAGATTTTCTATCAATTTCTTTTCACTTTCGTTACTTAACTATTGATCAATTAATAACTGACTTTTAACAGCTAGAACTTATAAGTTAAAATGGCACAACATTGTATTTTACGATCGCTAATGAGGTTTCGCTGTCGGATCCGACCAGAGCGGAAGAAGCGTGTATATAGACGCAATTGCGATTATTTTTATTGCAGCAATCAGCCCTTTACGAACCCTCACGGCAACCTCGTAATCGATTCGATAATTTTATCGATTTATTCGATAATCGATAAAATGTTATCGCTAGTTATGCAATTGAACTTTGTGAAGTGGAATACGAAGAAAGTGCACTAAATGCCGAACTTGCGCATTTCAAATTATATTGTAAATTATCTGGTTCATATGTAGAAATAAAAACAAGATTTTGATTTTTGCAACGTATTTTTAAAATTCTTTTAAAAAAATAAAAGTCACAGGGCAGTGACTTTTTTTTCTTATAAACGAATACTTCAATACAAGTAGTACCAGTTTTAATAATAGCTTTATCTGTCTATTGATGTTGCATAGAGGCACAAAGATATACGGAGGAGTAAAAATGTGCTACAAGGACAGGTTTAGTAAAACAACAATTTTAAAAGCCATATAAAATGAATTTCCCGGAAATAACTACCAGAATTCAAAATAACGTTACCATGAGAATATGTGAAAGTTTTCTGACAAACAAAAAACGTAAAAGATTAACTTTACCTCCCACGCTAGCTAATCCGAAATCGCAAAGAATACTTCTCATATTGGAAAGCGATACAAATGTTATCGATACATCGATAGATTGGATAGTCGATTCGCATAATGTATCGTTAGGCATGGATAATCGAATTGCAACTACGATAAATTAAACGACAATAGGGCCGGGTCAACTGACCTTTAACACGGCGTGTTACCTTTATTGGTGATTATCATGATTTTTCGTACTATTTAGTTTAGTTGTTACATCTTAGAGAAATGGTTGATATGGACGCCACATGCTTAGATACCCTAGCGCCATCTCATCTGTCGGGGACATCAGTTAGAGCCGATGCAGCGGCTGATTTGGCCGAGGATCTCAAGAGGCGCAAATATAGAGCTTACTTATTTCAACCTTTTGGGGTTGAGACTCGGGATCCGTGGGGACCCGGGGCCCTTAGTGTTTTTAAATTCTTTCAGGGTGACTGGTCGAAGCGACGCGTGACCAGAGAACTGGCTCTTATCTGAGACAGCGCATAAGCATTAACATTCAGCGTGGCAATGTGGCCAGTATTTTGGGAACGCTTCCGTCTGGTAGTGATCTGGATCAGTTGAGCTATCTATAGATCGTTTGCAACGATTTTTAGATAGCTGTTTCATTTGTATTTTTGTATATTGTACATAGTTGTTTGACCATATAGAAATTAATTTTCGAAAATATGTTGGGTTTCTGGTATCATATAAATATCGTCTAATTGGAAAAGAGCAAACGATGCTACTTAATAATGTTATACCCCAAAATACTTAAGAATGTAGATTTTCATGAAAGCGCGTCGCATTTTACTCAATTAAGTATAATCATTTAACACACTTCTAACATTTATGTAGGTAATTCTAATTACCTAGATAAGTGTTAGAAATCTATCTACCTGCAATTATCAATAACACCATAAAAACACGAAAACTTGCAAATTTGTGATCTAGCATAATTTTGTGTGTCAAAAGTATCAAAAACAAAAATTAAAACTAAGTTAGCTAACGTCAGCTAGAAAACTCCAGTATATTTTTAATCTTCCTTTCCCTCATACTCGTCGTATTGTACCCGGTTTCTGGTTAATCTACCGGGACTCCCAAAAACTGAATTAATTCATAGGAATGAACATTGCATTCATAGGTCAGTGCATTCCTGCACTTTCAGTATTCGGGAGCAGTTTTATTACAACCTGTGTGTTCTAAGAAAAAGCAAGCAATCCCGAAAATAGTTATCTGCAAATATTAAAAGCGGAACAAATCGTATTGAGTTAAGGCAGTAAGGCAGCACGAAAACCGCTCGTCCGTGCAATCTTTGCTCTCGTTAACGTAAAATTATTCAATTATTAAAACAAATCGAAATTATACCAGCCTTGTCCTTGTCTCGAGCAAACCGATTATACAGGGGTGCGAAATTCGGTTGTTTTCATTAAAGGAAAATGTGGTAAAAATCTTGTGTTTCCAGTAATTAAACAAATAAAAAATAAATAATGCTGGACATTTTTCACACAGCATCATCTAGCCTCAAACTAAGCAGAACTTGTATTATGGGAACTAAATTACTGATATACTACTTATATACTTTTTTTTTTGTAAATACATACATATTATACATGTAAAACACCTAGACCCGAGACAAATATCTGTAGATCTTACAAACATTTCTCCCGCGGCGGGAATCGAACCCGCAACCTTCTGCGTCTCAGGCAGGCCTTCGCCTACTGCGCCACAGAGGTCGTCAATTAAGCAATAAATCCGCTTTTTGGTACTAAATCCGATGTCAACCATCTTGTTCGTTTAACATCAGACAGGGCAGGCACCAAGTTCAGAAACAGGTAATGGGGATGCAAATCATTTCAAATAATTCCACAGAAAAATTGGAAAATCGGTAAAAAAAATTAACGTAGCAAGAATCCCACTTTTCGGGATACTATACCTATTCTGGGATACCTTGTAATTACGCTACGTAACTTAAGTAGAAGAGATTGAGAAATGAAATGATTTGACCTCGGAAGTACACAGTACGTATCGATAGTACTCGATAGAAGAAAGTACAACACAATTTACGACTTTACAAAACAAGCTATAGGAGTCAAAGCTGTTTAGATACCCTTTGAATTGATCGTGCAGGGAGAAAAGTGACTATACGGGACTATCTCCAGTAATAAACTTGTTACAGGAACACCATGAAGGTATTAGATGGATGAATATATTCGTTACTTATGTCATTTCGTATGCTGAGACACCAAATTTGATAACAGTTAGGTAAATCAAGCTCAGAAGTAGAAATATAAGTTCTATGCTTTCAAAAATCTATAAAGACTTACGGTAAGTTAGGTATCTGCGTTCAGCTTTGGAATAACTATAATGTCTTACGGTAAGTTTTTCACGGACCGACACGATACTGATATCAATGATATTTACATTAATTTTTACACAGTGTGACCGGTAAAGATGATTAATTGTCGTCCAAACTAAACGCTCGGTTCGTATTAGAGTTGATAATTTGTATGTATCTTTAATGTTCATTTAAGATAATGACTTAGGCGGCTCTACCAAGCATTTATTCATAGAAATTTGTCATTAAGTTCACCTTTGTGCTTGTTTTATCTTGTGCAATAAAGCATTTTTATATATCTATTTATTAAGACATGCTTCTGTAATTTCCTACGATTAGCATTCCTAAAAGATTTGTCTCCTCTACATATCTAAATTCCGATGTCGATCTTCTCCATAGTCTCATAGATATATAAATTCTTGCACACCAAAGAAAAATATAAAAGATACGGGGATTCATAAACAGACAAGGTATAATAGGCTAAAAGTGCTCTCTTACAGAAAATCCTTGGACGGGATAAACTGAAATCAAAACACGCTCGCTATAATTCTTATATTATAATGCTTTTTGTTTTATACTGTACTAGCTTCTGCCCATGGCTTCGGCCGCATGGTACACGTATTATAAAGTAGCCTATGTGTTATTCTGATGTATAAGCTATATTACTGTAAAGTTCCATCAAAATCCGTTCAGTAGTTTTTGTGTGAAAGAGTAACAAACATCAATCCTCACAACTTTCTCGTTTATAATAGTACTAGCTTCTGCCCATGGCTTCACCCGCATGGTACCCGTATAATAAAATAGACTATGTGTTATTCTGATGTATAAGCTATATTACTGTAAAGTTCCATCAAAATCGGTTCAGTAGTTTTTGCGTGAAAGAGTAACAAACATCCATCCTCATAAACTTTCGCGTTTATAATAGTAGTAGGGTATATAGTAGGTACCTAAATAACATGTTCTCGTAAGTAGGTAGATATCTAGTATCTACGCTGATATAAGCTGAAATAAGAATGTTCCAATACAATCGCACCTTTTCCTCCTAAAACTAAATGTTTTATTTGTAGCCGTCTAGAGCGGAAATCACCGGCGCGAGTGGAATGAAATCGCTCTACGAACAAACCGACAGAAAGTCTGAGAGTGCTATTGTTTCACCTTTAATGTCTTCTTTTTGTGCAATTTGATAGATATTGAGGTATTTTGGGTTAGAATGAGAAAATGCTAACACAGTACAGAACATACTAAAGACGCAGAAGATTGCGGGTCCGATTCCCACCGCGGGGCAAATGTTTGTATGATCTACAAATATTTTTCTCCGGTCTGTGCACAATATGTATTTGCAAAAAAAAGTATATAAGTAGTATATCAGTCATGTTGTTCCCATAATACAAGCTCTGCTTAGTATGGAGCTAGATGGTGCTGTGTAAAATGTCCAGTATTACTTATTTATTTAAAATAAAATTTATAAAATACTGTGACAAATGAAATTCATGAGAAGGCACACAAATGGCTTAGTGACGATATCTACATAGGTATATAAATTGAGCGTAATAGATGATCGATCGATGATAAATTAAAAGTATCAGGAAGTTGGTGGATGAAGGTAGACCAAGATTGTTCATCATGCCACTTTCCTGGAGGCCTGTATCCAGTATTAGGCCACACTTATCCACAAACTTTAGAAAAAAAAAGAGATACACAACAGAGGTATAGCTTATCGTATGAAACTCATATAAATCTGTATAGATGGTGGGGTTTTCCGTAGTCAACTAGTCATATTAAATAATATAGATTTGAATAAGAATACATTCTATGTATTGAGTAGATAAGTAAGTAAAAAACAGATAACTCGAAAACATAAGCTATATTACTGTAAAGATGTATATGCTATATCTGATGTATAAGCTATATTACTGTAAAGTTTCATCAAAATCCGTTCAATAGTTTTTGCGTGAAAGAGTAACAAACATCCATCCTCACAAACTTTCGCGTTTATAATAGTAGTAGGATTTAAAAAGGCTCTCGTCAGAAAGCATTGCCAAGATATAACTAACTAATATGCAAATCCGATGTCTCGAAAGCACGTGCCTACGAGCTAAGTGATGAAACCCGCAATGCTGTGCCCGCCACATGATGATTTATATAAAGGTGCCGCGTTGACCTGCGACCCGCGATCATATGCGGCAGTGCGGTACTTTCTATGCGGTAGCATTTTCTGACGTTACATACTGTAATTCCCACTATTGTTCTTATTATCGTACAAACTAGCCAGCATTTAGGAAACGCTTCCAACTAGTAGTTATCTTGATCTGCAACGGTAGATAGTTTCATCTGATGTATAAGCTATATTACTGTAAAGTTTCATTAAAATCTGTTCAATAGTTTTTGCGTGAAAGAGTAACAAACCTCATCCTCACAAATAGTAGGCTAGTATTTACATAAAAACTATTTAATAAAGCACGACACTTTTATGTTTAGCTTACCTCTGTTCTCTGTTCATCTCATTTTATCTACTCGTAGTTTGAGCACTAACAGACTTATATCAGTTTTAAAACTACCATTGTTATGAAAGTTTACTAAAAACGGGATAGTAGATACATAATTTGTGAATTCGATTGTTTCGTTGACTGAGGTTTATTCAGTGAAACGGTGGTAATCAGCATTTTTAATCTTAAAACTCTGACTATAGTTTTGTGAAGTGTCAGGAAGCTAACGTGTTGGCGAAATTGGCTCTCAATGTTCTGTAAAATTACATCGAGTGCGGTTCGCACCGTTTGTAATAAGTTAAACCTTCTGTTTCATCGGTCCTCAAGTAATCAAACGTTCAATATTTGTATTGTAACATTTTATATGAATCCGTATAAGGACAGAGGTGACCTCTGACTGCAATGAAATAAGCTTTCTACGCGGCAGCGGTTGAAAGCATTACTTTAATTGTTATTGGGTCAGGAATTAATTTACCTCAATGTTGTTTTCTGTGAAAGTTTGTTGTTATTGCAAAATGTGTGTTTGTTCTTGCATCTTGTTGTATTACTTAGCGGAAATAATATGTTTAATTAGATAATTAAATTGCTATTGAAGCTGTGGTAATAAATGAAGGTGTCGGTGGGATCATAAGCATTTAGCAATTTCTTACATTTGCTTTCTTCTATTCAGCTGATACGTTTCCTGTAATCTATCAAAAGGTAAATTATACGAACAAAGATCCTCATTCTGTAATATCATGTCCAATCACATCCTCTTGTATTGCTTTCGCTACAAAAGATCTCCCGGGTTTCAGGTCAATAGCATGCAATCCGATACTTTGACGTTTGCTAATTGATACTTAATCTGCATTTGTAAGCCAAGAAAGTTTGGAAAGTAATGGTAAAAGGAATTAGACTGCCCGAATATTGGGACGAATGGCATGTATGCCCAATTTTCCATCTTCCCATACAATTCCAACAAACATCAAACATCGAAAAGCCGTCGCCTTCATGTGTTTTAAATCTGATGTATGTTTCGCTATATGCTTTATGTAAGTACACGCACATGTGCTGTGTAGATTCGTGCAGCACCGACGCACTGGCTTGTACCCTATCACCGGCCAGTTTCTACCTGACCCAGCAGAGATGGTCTCATTTACAACCATCCAATCCACCAACCGGCCAGAGGGTTTATGCTGAGTTTATATGTCAATTCTGTCATGTCAATTTTTGTAGTCACCGTCTCGACATGTTTAAAACTTAAGCTAACTCTCTGAAGCCGGATGAGTCCACACGTGTGCATAACACGCTTCATCTTCGATAATAACGCACATACGTAACGATATTTGTTTTTTTTGTGGTTTTGACATCCGCCTACATACGAAAGTGACCCTGGGCCCATGAGAAGATTGACATGAACATGATCATACGCTCGACCTACCTAAGTATATACCTACCACAGTACCTCTCCATGCCAGCATGAGAGAAATATATTTGTTTACAGAGCTGGTAAGATGCTGATTTAACACTACACATGTAAAACGCATCATATGCAAAACAAATCTCGTATCATTGCTACTAAGGCGCCAGGATGTTAAAATAACTACTTACTAGTTATAGGTAGGCTAGACTATCTATATCATAGTCTAGCCAAATGTAGGTTGTAACTAGTGGGGTTGTATTACAATAACTGCCTAGTATGCCAATGGATTAGGACTGTAGTGGTATTGATTCCTAAGGTTGAGATTGCGTTGTGAGAGTTGTGCTCGTAACTGTTATTGTGTGAACTTTGTCGCAGTTGATCAGTCAGTGTTGAATTACGGCTGTCTGTGTTCAATTACTTTGCTTTCAAGGGATAAGAGGCGAGGTCAAAAGTTTTGCAACTCTTGCAAGCAGGTTTTCTTAAACGGTTAGAGATTCATCAAGCACTAAGGCACCCTAACATCTTATTTAACACCTGAGACAAATAATAGGCACTGTCCCTTTATTAAGTACATTTATTAAGGGGACAGACCTTGCAATGTTCAAAACTAATTTGTGAAGCATTTGAAGTTTCGGGTATAACTAAGAAATTAATACTGTTTCCGTAGCCATTTTTCTAGTGTAATTAGCGGGCAGACCATGCAAACATTTTGTCCTGCAAAATAATATCTGCCTGCATCTCTTTTGTTTCAGCTGGTTAGTCACTAAATAATGCAAAACCGAGATACCAGGATCCTAAAATGCCGGAAAAAAAAACCTTTTTTGTGTTGAACTGACGGGAACGATAAATGAAACATATAAACTACCTTAAAAAATTGTTATTTGCAAGGAAATTTCAAACTCTATTGAATCTGGATATGTGATTATTACGGACATTATTTTCGAAGTCTTCTGCGCCCTACGTGACCCTGGATCCCGTGAGACTGAGGACTCTCGATCCTGCAAATACTGGTATTGAAATTTTTATGCGGGATTACATTCCCTATTAATCACCCATCCCGCTACTGAGGTCGTCAAAATCACAAATTCTCATTACTAAATCTGATAAAAACTTTATCAGAAACAAACTTCCTATGAATTGTACCAGTATCTTTGTATGTATTGGTCAGCAACGTCTGTGTTACTAATCCAGACCGAGATTCTAAATAATGGCTCTACATAATGTATGACTCATTTATGGACTAAAAAGTTTAATGTACCTCTCTCGTTCAAAATAGGCCAAATATGGACTTCTGAGATTTTATCGATCGATCCAAAAGTATTTGCTCTTCACATCCATGTATGGACTTCAAGCATTTTATGTTTTGTTCTACAAATAGATAAGGAAGCTACTGTTTATAGACGGTTTGAAGAGTAATTAATGGTTATTTATTGGTACTTGAAGCTTTGAATGGTAAAATGGTTTTAGAGTTTTAATATTCGCTGTGGTTGCATCTGCTTTTAAAATATTTAATATTTTGTAACCGGAACTACGCATTAGGATAATTTTTATCAGATACCTTTCTAGGGACATAAAATAATAGATTTTGAGTATTTAGATGGTTCAGTTCTTCTTATAAGTGGTCTAAGTACCTACATAATTTGCTATTTTTTAGTTTTAACTGTTTCAACACTCTGTTCCTATTTAGAGAGTAGGTAATCTAGTTTGTTTGTTTTTTTTTCATGTTGTGCCTAAATAAATGTTTTTTTATTTTTTTTATATTTCTCTTCCACAGCTTATTTTCATCATCATCATCATCTTTAGCCTATATTAGTCCACTGCTGGACATAGGCCTCCCCTAATGAGCGCCATAGCGCCCTGTCTTCAGCTTGCCGCATCCAGCATCTGCCTGCAGTCTTTCGCAGATCGTCATCCCACCTGGCCGGAGGACGTCCTGCACTACGTTTGCCGAGTCGCGGTCTCCACTCAAGAACACGTTTACCCTAGCGGTTATCGGTTCTTCGCGAGATATGACCGGCCCACTGCCACTTTAGCTTATTTTATTACTAGGTATCTAGGTAACCCACTATATGTCATCATCCACTTCATGTTACAACCTCAATAAATTATTTTTTTACCATCGGATGATATTTCCCAACATAGTTCGGTGAAGCGCTTCCTTCTTCATAGCTACACTTAACCAATGTTCCACTGTTTGTTAGTCTGTTTACCAGAGTTATGGCTACCAGCTGGGTCGCATCGATCACGATCAACAAACTCAGCTTTGAAATGTTTAAGTAAGCAGTGATAATTTCGTGGTGTTTGTTGCCGTGTTTGTGTTTCAGAGAAGTATGTAGCCCCTACCTATTTTTACTGTAGATATATTATTTACTAGTCTCTGTCCAGGGCTTCGCCCGCGTGGTACCCGGATAAAAAGTAGTCTATGAGTTATTTTGATGTATAAGATATATTACTGTAAAGTGTCATCAAAATCCATTCAGTAGTTTTTACGTGAAAGAGTAACAAACATCCATCCTCACAACATTTCGCGTTTATAATATTAGTAGGATAGGACTAGCCTCTGCTCACGGCTTCGCCCGAGTGGTACACGGATAACTGAAAATATAAAACGCACGGAAACAGACAGTAGGTTAAATTGACGATTGAGAATAATAAATTTTGACTTTGAGTTTGGCTTATAACCAGGTGTTGCAGGTGCGATGATGTTAACGGTAACTTATACAGTAGGCCGTATGCAGGTCCCGAAGTAACGTAAAAATCTCACCTGAAACAGCAGGTATCCGGAGTCGTACATCCAGAAGTCATCGGGTGCGTTACCGGGCTTGGTCAGCTGGATCGCCAGGCAGCGCTGTAGGATCAGCTGACAGCGCTGCCCGCCCGCTCCGCGACCGCTCATGCTAACAGGGCGGTGGCATGCTCTGAAAGAGATGAAACATCTGTTAGAATAGAAATAACCTGTAATATGGAACGAAATTACGAAGGAAGTTGCCTGCTCCCTCACGCACTTCGTAATTTGACACGTTCATGTGGTACAAATTTGTGCATCTACTGACTTCGCAGGTTAAGACGCGGTGGCGGTGGCGTCAAAGGGAAATGGTTGTCAAGTGATTGTCAAAGTTCGTATTAATTTATGGATCGTGACCGTGTGACGGGGCCTTTAAATATTACGTGAACTTGACAAGCAGGTCTGTCAATTTTGGACAATTTGTTTGCATTGTCAATTCTAGCAAAACATTAAAAAATCCTTACACAGTCCTTTCATCTTCTAGAGTCTTACGGTTAAAGATAAACATAATTTAAACTAATAACGATATTCACACGTTAAACGTTCACACGTTTATATGGCCGCACACTCGCAGCGAAAGACTGATAGAATTGTCCGTAGGATCTAGGTCTTTGCTTAATATATGTCTACATATATGTATGTCACTTTCTTCAAATTATTTTGTTTTATCTTTTTTTATGTTGTAGTAGTAGTACCTAGATTTTAGATTTTATTTGTTGTTATTATGTCTTTTATGTTGTGTATGTGTATGCGTGTGTGAGTGTGTGTGTGTGTATGTGTGGGTGGGTGGGTGTGTGTGTGTGTTTTGTGTGTGTGTGTGTGTGTGAGTGTGTATGGTGTGTGTCAAATAAATAAATTCTATTCTATTCTATTCAATCATTTGTGAGGTTTTTATGATATATCAGAACAGATGCATGCTATATGATCACGGCAGGAGCTAAAGTCTTTACGGCTAGACGTTATTGGAAGTAGAATCAATCTGCCCTCTTTTTCACGCTTTACGAACACTTATTAACACCATGCATCATAATTATCACAAAGAATTGGATATTTATCATGTTTTGACTTTAGTTTTAAGTGAAAATTATATTCTTAACTATGTCAGTTTCAAAAGTGATACCTATGAAAAATAATGATCCCTGTTTTTGTTAATATAAAATCTTAACTTAGTTACAGAAACGAAATCCTTCCGACACAAGAGCTCCTTGATACAAAGCTAAATGTGTAAATCAAAGATCTACTTTGAACAATTTAGACGTTCACAACAATGTCTTCAGTATCACATAGAACCACCGAACCCTTGACACGACAGTTTTAGTCCAAGGCGAGTATTGCTTACCGCGGTTATCGATACCAAGGCACACTGCCCACTATAGCACTATGTCGCGTCTTGGTTGCAGTGTCTATAGTTATAATAGGTACCGATAGTTATTATTTTCGTTTTATAACCAACGTGACCATTATCATCAGTCCACTGCTGTGCATAGGCTTCTCCAAATATGCGCCACTAAGCCGGGTTTCGGTTCTTCTTATCCAGTTTTCGTCCGCCGCTTATCTCACTACCACCATACCTATTTATCCCTAGCAATATCTAGCCAGAGGGCGCCCCACACTACGTTTGCCAAGACGCGGTCTCAACTCAAGAATTCGTTTAACCCAACGGTTGTCGGTTCTTCGGTATTATGACCAGCCCACTGCCATTTCAACTCGCTAATCCTCTGCGCTATGAATTCATTTAACCCAGCGGTTGTCGGTTCTTCGGTATTATGACCAGCCCACTGCCATTTCAACTCGCTAATCCTCTGCGCTATGAATTCATTTAACCCAGCGGTTGTCGGTTCGTCGGTATTATGACCAACCCACTGCCATTTCAACTCGCTAATCCGCTGCGCTATGAATTCATTTAACCCAGCGGTTGTCGGTTCTTCGGCATTATGACCAGCCCACTGCCATTTCAACTCGCTAATCCTCTGCGCTATGAATTCATTTAACCCAGCGGTTGTCGGTTCTTCGGTATTATGACCAGCCCACTGCCATTTCAACTCGCTAATCCTCTGCGCTATGTCAAACAGGAACACAGCAATGCGAGAATTAATGCTTGGCGGTAGAAATATGTATGGTGGTAGTACTTCTCTGGACGAGCTCTTTCACAAGGTTCTCTACTATTACCATAGTACCTGAAGGCTTTTGTGCGTTTTCATTAACAAACGCGAGCCAAGCCTGAAGTTAAAGTCACTGCCCATATTCGTCTTATTATAACATACCTTTATTAATCACTTTGCATTAGGTCAATGACCAAATTGACGTGTTATGCCCTGAAACGGGGATGACCAATGCGGCCGTTGATTAACGGAAATCCTATAACGGATGCTTCAGGATACGCTGGCCCTTATGTATATACGTAATGCAGTATCCAGTTCCCGCTTAGAACACGGATAACTCTGTCTATTGTACAATTTGCGATTGGATTGGGTACGTATCTTTAAAATAATATTGTTATGTAACTAGTGAATTTACTACCATGTACTACGGTACCTATCTAATACCTATATATCATATACTATGTATCTAACATGCGGTCACAGCTAAGTTCGCTTTCTGTTTTGTTTTGTCCCAGAATACTTATGACAAAAGCTCTGGAAGACATGACTTACCTATACCTAATAAACAAAAAAAGTCAATAAATACAATACAAATAAAACACGCTCACAACTGTTTTCTCCATAATGACATCTTCAGACACTACATACTTAGCTTTGAGGATACCAAGTAGTCAGAGGCATGTCCAAACATTACATTACACTAGATTTCAGTACTAAAAAATTACCTGTTCGCACTGAGGCAAAGTTACCTTAAAAATTTGCAACTGCTCTAAACTCATAACCCTCCTTACTGTAATCGGGTAAAAACGGTATATCGCAAGATCTCAGTTCGTGGCGCACTACCAGTAATAACATAAAACAACAATTTTCAGACGAACTAACAGCTTTTAGCTGCCACTTGTCCACTGCATTTCCATAATCACATTTTGCATATACCCTTACCACAAACCATCACATGAAAATCTACCTTATACCTTTAGTATAATATTGAAATTCCTGTGAAATATTTCCGTAAATAAACAAGCAAGTTCTGGACATGATAACTTGTCCAGTGTACGTACAATGAGACTACATCAACTTACATAAGTTGTTGATTTAGTTCGGCAGGAAAGGATTGGTAAAGCTCGCATTACTGTTTTACGATAATTTATTTTATGAATACTGTGTGTTGGGGAAAGCTTTTCCATCGTACTTTGTTAATGGTAGTAGGATTTCCTTAAGTACCTACTTACCAGCTAGGTATCTTTGTGGCTGTTTATTTAGAAGGCTTTGTGAACCACGTGGTATCGAAAAGTCAGTAATTAAGTTACTGCGTAGGGTCAGTAGAAAACCAGCGCTAGTAGCGAACGCAGCGCAGCGGTAGGTAGTCTTAGCCTACCTACCTAGCATTATGCTGAGCTGACTTCTTTTTTGCGAGACGTACTGTCTAGGTAGATGGATCGGCAAGGTCCGTGGGGCATTTTTGTCTTAATTTTGCTTTAGAAACAAATATAAAACTACCTACTTATGTAGGCTTTGAATAGCCTATTCTATGCCTAGAAGTAGGCTATTCTAATTAACACTTGTCTTTTTTGTTTTCTAATTGTCCCACCATTATATTCTTGCATAAATTGTCGTGCTGTAATGTTTTTCATTGCATTACTTACACAACATAAACTGCAAAAACTTGCCCATTCGCATCCAAGATAATACTTAATTTAGACCGAACGGAATCCACAACTCGCGATTTTGTTTTCAGTACTTTGGAGAGGTAATTTAAATTTTATACTTTTAAATTCATTGATCCTGTCCTATATTAGCTTGGACAAGACCTATCGATTAGGTTTCAATGGGCTGATGAAGTGTCCTGTGACTTGATATAACTAAAAGAAAATGAGCAGTAAATTTATCTAAACTTTAGAAACATTGAGTCACCCACGGAAATGATCTTCACATGATCTCCATAAATGCCAACACAACGCCAAGAACGTGACTGATTGGCGGATATCGTTTCCGGTATCCTCATAAGGCAGGCTCCGAAAAAGTTTCAATAAAATGCAAGATAAGGTAAGCCCACATAGTTGCTTGCCTTTTATCGCGCCGCAAAGATTGCGTGCATAGACTTTTACAGGGGTGTTGCAAAGACGTGGGGGAGAGGCCTCGTTTCGCCCATTGAAAATCCCTTTTTAGACAAAGCAATACTATAGGAAATTAGCTTACCAGACGATGCGAATATTTGTAGGACATATGAAGCTTACCTCAGCCTGACTCCGTACCATCCTCGCCATCAATTATGGTGTCTGAGATTAATCATGATTTATTGAAATCAGAACTATAACACCGTTGAACATGAGTGAAAAGAGAGTGAAGCTCCGTAAGTGAATGATATACGTGATAAGGAAATGAATGAGTCCTTATACCACAGCTATCTAAGCCTAAAGCTTAGCCTAAGAATGGAGCTTATAAATTCAAAGTTAATAACATATATTTTCATATAAATAATTATCATTTAGATCTATTCATCGTGAATTAGTGAGGATTTTGCGTACAATTTTCGCGACTAAACTTAAAAAATCGGGCAACAAGAGCGATGAACTTTATGGAGTAACCTTGGGAGAGACTAGTCCAGTAAGGCGACTGAAATAGACAAGCAAGTATGATTAATCATTCTACCGAAAATTCTATAAGTAGCCTCATCCACTCCTTCACAATCCGTCAACCCCCGTGATACCCATCCTGGACACGTCCACCATAAATAACTAAAATTACGGCCCAACTCCATTTTGAGAATTAAGGCCGTGCCACACTGGACTATTGCCGTCCATTATAACGGCATCAGCGCAGATTTAGGCATTGTGTAACCTGCTTAGTGTTACGAACTGTTTACGTCATGTCTGTTTGTTTTACGCTAGTTCTAGATTCTGCTAAACAATGTTAGCCGTATCTTCCTATTATTAAATAAAACATCGCGTTTATGTACTTTACTTAGTTATATAAATGTGTTGTTACACAAAGCTCGGCACAGTCGGTAGAGGAGTATTAATGGAGGAATAAACAAACATACAGTGTAAACACTGAATAAGTACAACATATAGTAATATACTTATATAAGAAATTATAAGTATTTTACTATACTACTGTAAATTATAAAACCTACCAGACAAGACCTTTGTTTAAGACTCAATAAAACATTTATCATTATCATAGTACATTTATTCATATAACTATTTACAAGTAGGTATATACAAAAAATACAAAAAACAGCTAGCCACCTAAAGACCGTTACAAACGATCTATAGATAGCTCAACTGATCCAGATCACTACCCGGCCACTTTAATAAAAGCACATAGCTTTTATAAAAAGAAAATAATTACTTTTAAAGCATTTTGCTTATCAAAATACGTTTCTGGGCAACTATAGTATATCCGTACAGTTTTTTTATTCGTAACCGATGAGAAAGTTTTTATATGCAAGGCGATTAGCGCTAATACATATCCATTATATTTCCACGAATCACATACAAGATTGATAAAGAAGAAAAGTGTATAAGAATATTGCCTAAAGGCACGAGCCAACGCTTGATCGTTAAGCTGCATTCACATGCGTAAGTATAACTTGCATTCTAGTGATACAGTTAAGTGCTACTTACAACTTGTGAAACTCAAGCACGGTGGTATAGTCAGTAACTTGAAAGCGATTCTATTCTATTATAAGCTCAAATAAGTGCAAACAAGTGCCAGCTTCTTGTCTTTCTCTTAAATAGAGACAGTTTTGTGTATTTATTGTCTATTGATAGTAAAAAAGATACATTCTTATTCATAGTTTATTTTATTAAACTTAGAGTAAAATTACTCATTGGCATATTGCATGGCTAGATCATAATATAAAAGACATTCTATTTTTGTAATGAAATCTGAAATCTAAAAGTTACAGAGCTTGAAACCTATAAAATAAAACATCAATTTTGAATTGCAGTAAAAACTGTGTATGTATATCTGATTAATGTGTGCTATATGTTTGTCAATATTATAGCCAGATCTAATGTATATATCTTATGTATATGACAAAAATGTTTGTATGAACTACATATATTTGTCTCGGGTCTAAGCGTTTTCTATGCATAATATGTATTTACAATACAAGAAAAAAGTATATAAGTAGTATATCAGTCATGTAGTTCCCATAACACAAGCTCTGCTTACTTTGGGGCTAGATGATGCTGTGTGATAATGTCCAGATTATTATTTATTTATTTATTTATATTTCCAGTGCCAGCAATTATAGTCAGTTGTAACCACCATAAACTAAACTTGCATAAATCTTCACTCGCTTTCAACAAAATAATTACTTTCTCTATGTTTTACAATGCATTGCTTGTAATAAAGCTTATTCAAATACGATTCGGCTATAAAATTGAATAGATCCACTTTCGATTCGTGGTGATATGCCTTGTTTGTTATATCTGGACAGCAAAAATACATGCAAAAGTACTTTGGAAAATACTTTTCTGCTGCTAAGCCATATGAGAATTACAGGCATATGAGAATTTTCAACCCTTATGTCTCAGGTTCGGCAACACGCGAGTAATAACCGCTTACCAACAGGTAGGCCATACACTTGTTTGCCACATTTGTTGTATAAACAACATATAATGATAGAATATAATATACGCTCTGTCTCATCTCGGGATATCAGGACATCAGGCGTCCTCGGGACATCAGGACGCCTCCGCATCATCATCACATTTTTCCCCTAAAATGGCGCAAAAATGTTCTTCTGGATAGGGGGTACATTCTTGAACTGTTTGTGATATAATCATTAGGGAACACACACGGAGTTACATAAAGACTTGGCAGAAAGGCTAAAGGAGTGTACACGTAAACGAATTCTAGCTTTTTGACCGCAGATTTCAGCTCACGAATTAGCATTACCATTTAACGTGGTAATGCCGCCAGCATCCTGGGCTCTATGTTAACTGGCGATGACAGAGATCGACTTGGGTTTTTTATGAACTTTTTATACGAGGAAACCTCCGTACAAGACGCACTGAACCTTTTAACTACACTGTTGTTTTCCAACGATGACATTCGTCTTTTTTTATTGCATCATTATGGACAAAGTAGACGTTATAGATCAAAACAAATCTGTGGTGATACTATAGTAGGTAATACTATATATAGGCGATACTATAGCAGATGATATAGTAGGTGATACTTTAGTAAGGTACAATGACAAAGCAAAATGATACATAGTTGAGCAATCCGTTGCGCATTATCATTGAGAACAAAGATCGGGTTTTATCTGTTGGGGAAATATGATACTTTATCTCGCATCTTAGATTTTATCAGTTATTTACGCATTGACATTTAAATTTAAAATAATACAAGGTCGTTTTAAATAATTCAAGAGTTAGCCAAAAAGCTTGTAATATTAGCAATGAATTTTGGAATTTAAATTTGGAATACTACAAGGTTGTTTTAAAGATTTCAAGAGTTAGCCAAAAATCTTATAAAATTACCAATAAATTATTATTTAATTAGCCTCTGTCGCTTATAAATTGTAAAAAAAACTAATATTTGCTATCCATAGTTATTTTATTTAAAGATTATCCTGCATATATCTAGTCCATATACCGTCTTCTTTGCAAAACGTAGGCATCTGTCAAACATAATACTTGGACGTGCCTCTGTCTGCTCCTACTTGGTTACCTTACGGATCTGCGTAAAGAATAGGTATAGATCTGAGGATGGGTGAATTACAATCATGAGCATGTTATTTTTATGTTTTTTATTAATTTAGTATTTTTTTACAAAATAGTTTACATGCACAATATGGTGACCACAATCTGTTTAACCTTATATTTATAACTTAATTCGATATACTGCAAAGTTTATTGAAATAGCATGTCCTCAAGTTATAGGCAGTAATGAAAGAAAATGTTAATAACGGACATCGGAAAATAAATGTTACACATGGCGAGTACGGTAAACGACACGAGTATTTTTTCTTTATGAATGGCGTAACTCCCACTCGATAGTTCATTCACAGTTGGGCGATGGACGTGGTGCGTTTCCATTGCTTAGCGCGATACGATGCACGACACCCGTTTGCGCTGGAGTCAAAAAGATAAGGTAAAGAACTTAGTTATGTGGCAGATATGTATGTCATATCATGTGTAGAATTACAGTGAGATACGCCTTAGTTTTTGCATCAGACTGGCATCGGAGTGGCCATAACGTTACACTACGAAGTGGACACTCGATAGTGGCCTCCCTATGTATAGCATAGGGGGGCCGTTATTAAGAGACACATCTAAGATCGCGACTAAATCGAAACACATATATAGCTGTGAAGTATCTGATAATAAATAATCGTACAAGATTTTTACTACATACATATATCATCATGACAGGACTGACATAAAAATATTTTTTAACAGTTCATTGACCTAACACTGTTTTCTTTCATTATAATATGTGTTATTTCAACAGTAATATATCAAAATACTGTTCAGACACATAACAACTTCAACATCTTTATAAATAAATCTCTAAATATTTAATTTATTGCCGAACCGAACTCGGTTCGGTTCATTATATTCCATATAAGACTATAGGGAATATAATCTGAATAACCTTACTATAATTGGTAATAATATTAATAATAAATTCTAGTGATAACAACATTCGTCATGAAGCCTATGTCCAGCTGTGGACGTCTACATGCTGTTAGTGATGATGTTAATGTAAGACAGAGAAGAACAGTTTGACGATTTTAATGCGAAAACAATATTTATGACTGTTGTCGAGAAATATGATCCTGAATGATACTGGACACACACACAATTGTCGGCAAAGAACGAATGAGAGTGACATTCGCCCACTTCGTCGAACTGATTTACAGCTGCTTCAATTGATCTACTTCGGAACGGAACCTTAATTTAATAACCAGTTCTCTCATTCGTGATATATTTCTATAGATTTATGATCTAAAATTCTAGATTGCATAGCATTGGATAGGTCTATAGGTTTAAAATATCCAACTTAAAAGCACTTGATCCTGATGTATAATAATTTGACAACCAACAGTCACATAAATACTGAATCCACACTAGGATTCACTGTATCGTGGGTCTCAGGAACTACGAGTACCATGGTACTACAGCACTCTGACCCTAAACAAGTATCTGCAGAAAATTTAAACATTTGTCCTGCACCAGGAATCGTACTCGCACTTCTTGCTTTTAAGTCAACTACCTGCCCGCCGCACCATTGAGTTCGTCCATATTGTAGAAAACTTTAAACATTTAAAATTAATGTTTATTACATGTAAAATAAATGAACTTTGTCTTTCACTATCCTAAGATCAGACCCAAACCTAACCTAACCAACAGATCAGATCAATCAGTCATGTTATATCAATTGCAACCTCTAAATATTCACGAACCAATTAACGTAAATGTTAGAGGTATATACCACAACACTACAAATAGCTAATTTTATTTCTATATACGAAGCGAGGAAATCTGTTAAAAAACCACAATGAATAGAATTAGCAAGTTAGAGCTAACATTCGCGACACAGTTTTTAAAACTTCTGAGGATATTACCGTTCTTTTAGAGTTTTTGTATTTTGTTTCTGACCCAAACAAATATATTTTTGATTTGATTTTGTAAGAAGTAAAGGCAGACCATATAGTTCAGAATCAACTGCTGGGGAAGAAAGGTTCTCGAAAGGCGACCAACAGACCAACCAGACGACGACGCATTGACGGAAGGCACTTTGTATGAAAGTGTTCTTTGAAGTTTGAAACATAAAAACTTAAATTACAGCTACTGATCTTAAATAAATAATAACATGAATCAGGGTTTTTGGATTTTAACAATTTAAGGGGGGAGAAGTGAGGGGTGAAAGTTTGGGGGTGGGAGTGTCAGTGTTTTTTAAAACACAAATCCACGCGTACAAAGTCGCAGGCAACAGCTAGCCTCTACATAGTAGTCATAAATCGTATACGGTAAAGCTCAAAGACGTCTAAATAAAGCATTTTTGTTTCCAACCGCTTTGGTCTACGTATCCTTGCTCTCTGCGTTTGCTATCAATCAGTTTATATTACAGATGCGTTCGTTTGTTTACAGGAATTTTGGATTTTGAACACAAATCCACGCGTACAAAGTCGCAGGCAACAGCTAGCCTCTACATAGTAGTCATAAATCGTATACGGTAAACCTCAAAGACGTCTAAACAAAGCATTTTTGTTTCCAACCGCTTTGGTCTACGTATCCTTGCTCTCTGCGTTTGCTATCAATCAGTTTAGATTGCAAGTGCGTTCGTTTGTTTTTAGCAGCGCTCAATGGCTCCATGGAAAAGCTTTCAAAACTAGAGAGGCTTGCTTTGCGATATTGTGTGTTTTCGCCATGATATTCAAAGTTTTAGTAGAACCGAAGTGCAACCGAATCCGCTATCTAAAATATTTAAACACGACTTTATCTTTCTACCCGTTGGATTTTGAAGGTAAATTTTTATTGACCCTATTTATTTTAATGATAGAAAGCATCGTAGTAGTAATTTTGTGAGCATGAAAATTGCTTGCAGATAAATACCAATTGAATGCCAACAAAGTTTGAATTTGAACTATGACTTATTTGCATTTTTTGATGAATTCAAAATATGCAAAAGTAAATGCCATTTCAAAGGGAAATAGTTGTCAAGTGTTTGTCAAAGTACGCGTTAATGCGGTGGCGGCGGCGGGAGATAAAAGTATGCGAATGTAATGATGGTGACCGCCAGTTTGACTGAGCCTTAAGCCTATATCGAGTTTGCAGATTAGATTTTTTTCATAATACCCACGATACAGGGAATCTTAGTGCGGAGTAAGGACTATGTGAGCTTTGTGTTTGGGTAAAAAAAAATATGAATCTAAGAATGTCCATCAAGGAGATTACAGTCGTGGGCGTATTTGTTATAGTTTGACCACATATATTTGAAAAACTAGCTTCTACCCACGGCTTCGCCCGCGTGATACCCGGATATTAAGTAGCCTATGTGTTATTCTGATGTATAAACTATATTACTGTAAAGTTTCATCAGAATTATTTTAGTAGTTTTAACGTGAAAGAGTAACAAACGTCCATCCTCACAAACTTTCGCGTCTATGATATTAGTAGGACTATGCTTGACGGTCTGTCTGATCGTCTTAAGGAACAGTTAAGCTCTGAGGAACAGTTCGACACAGTATACAAAGTCCTTGACATTATGATTCACCACACACGTCGGATATAACGGTTCGCATCCGGCTTCACTCGCAGGCTAGGGAATTGCAAAGGATAACTTTATTGCTGACTATTTAGAGACATTACGATAATTGGTAACTGTGAGCGATTACGGCGGATTTGTGCGGTGAATATCAATGATATCCATTGAATATAAGAAGGTTGTGGACTCAACTCCTCAATCGGGACAAATATATTTCCGCAGGCGTTAACGCCAACAGAAAGTGGTTGCTGTCTGAGGAGATTTCTTTTTGATCTGTGGTAAGTGTCATTAAAGCCAGATTGCGCAGTACCGAAGGTTAGATCTAACAAAAATACGCCCTGAGTTTCATAAATGTAGTCAATAATTGTTTCCAAGACATCTTCCTAGATACAGTACAATCTAGTTCATGGGAATTGATGATGATGATTTTGACAGAAGGCTGCAAAAATTGCTGTACATACATACGAACATTTATACCTTATCGTCGTATATTACGATAATTGGGTAACGGCAAGCACGGTACAATTACATTATGAATTTCAATGTGTCGATTATTTACGGGTAAGCGAAAATTCTGTGCCGCTTTCGCAGAAGCCGACCTCATTGATAATTGGGTAACAGAAAGGTGAGAAAATATACGGCTCATAAACAAATCATAATTATATGTTATTCTTATTCTTATTCTTATTCTTTATTGTACACACAGATTATACAGACAAAAGACTTACATATAGGACATGTACAAAGGCGAGCTTAACCCTAACAAGAGTTTTCTTCCAGCAAACCTTTGAGGATAGGGACAGCTGATAAATAGCGGTGGGTTTGTTAAATACGTACCTGTCCCGAAATTGTTCATACTTTGTAATAAGGATGATTCTAAAATATTAGAGGTATCACATCAATTTAATGTGTTTCATGCAAGTAGTAAAGAATTACTTATGTATATAGAAATACTGCTTCCAAACATTGATAAAAATAATAAATGCTTTTAAAAGCAGCATAACAATTTTGATAGAGTACATATTTTATACAGCAATAATGGATATCAATTAGTAAGAATAATACGGAAATACTTCATGTTCCATATTAAAACAATACGGAAATACGAGTACATAATGATCCATATTTGAGCGGGAGGAAATCAGCAGAGATGATCCATTAATGACGGAGCTAATTGAAATCTGTGAGCTATAGGCAAATGGACGCATTCATATTGGAGGAATGGCTTTTAGTCCAAGTTATTTATATTCAATTTTTATAGAATATTGGAGTGGTTGATTGAAAAATAGCCACATTGTGGTGGTACTTGAGTCGTATCATTTTTAATTCAGCTATAATCAAAATGTTTAATTTTTATAGTGAAATCTAAACTTATGGAGATCAAAAATGTGTACTAATGATTCTGATAAAGTGAGAATCGAGCGCGATCTTTGCCTGTAATCGACAATTCGTTGAGCTATTTAGCCATGAATTGAATTATGCTGAGTTCGAATTTACTGGTCACTTTCTATTCAGCTATATTAAACATTTTTATTTAGGGTTCCTAATTCTATTTATATATTTATGTCCCGCTGAATTGGAATTAGGACACATTTTAATTTTTAAAATGTTCCCTTTCTTTGCTAAAATAGCACGCACTCAAGCCTTATAAACAAAATCTACAATTCTTCACAGAGAGACGCGGAAAAATACAGAAGGCATTCAGAGTGAAAATGCATTCAGAACCCACCAGAATTGAAAGGAATCTAATAAAAGTTCATCTGTAAAATTTATTCACGAAACTTTCATGCGATTCTCAAACTATTCGTCATCTTTCGTTTGTGTATGATTTATGAGTTTAAAACTTCTGAGCAGAATTTTATTCAACCGTTTTCAGTTTATGATTTATTGTACATTATGTATATACTTAGTAGTTTCATTTCAAGAGTGGAAGAGAAGTTGCTCAAATTCAAATATCAACACAAGTATCGTCGTATTTTTGTCTTTTTGTAGTAAGTATTTTTAAAAATCGCCCTATATATAGATAGGTGAAAGATAGAAAATACTTTATTGCACACCAAGTTACATTTCAGCTTTATGTACTACAAACTTCAACAACGTTGTACAATGGGTGGTCTTATCGCTAATTAGCTATCTCTAACAAACAACCATTGGATAGAATAGACTGTACGAACAATTGTAACCTTAAAGTGGGATACTACCTCACTACGATAAATATACCATATTATACACAATATACCTACATAATTACATACTTTTTAAATAAATAAATAATAAGCCAGAATCAGGCAACAGTTTACGACTCGAGTTCAAGTAGTGCTCCTTGACCAAGGATTAAAAAATGGGTAATGATTTCTCACATCTGATGGTAACAGGCCTCTGCGCAAATCGACAGGTGGAATTTTGCAAAACTCAAGAGATTGTAGTTTTGTACAAACATTTGCCTCTCTAGAACGGACCCTCCCAAGCCTCGAATTCCATAGCAAGCCCGCACTTTTGAATTCCTTCTATTCTATGACTTACTAGGGTTGAGTTTTATTAAAATTCTACGCATGGTTTGTCAGTCTGCAATTTAATATTTCTGCACATAGCTTTTGAACGTCTTTGGTACACGAGTGTGGCAGCTGCAATTTGGTATATAAAATTGATTGTTTATAGCTTCTGCCCTCGGCTTTGCCCGCGTTTACCCAGATAAAAAATAGCCTATGTGTTATTCTGATGTATAAGCTATATTACTGTAAAGATTTATCAAAATCCGTTTCAGTAGTTTTTGCGTGAAAGAGTAACGAACATCCATCCTCACAAACTTTCACGTTTATAATATTTGTAGGATATATACTATTTTTATTTTTGTACTAAAATTTATTATTGAGACATAATTATGTAGTTCGTTTTACCAGAAACCTGGTTGTTTTCAAAACAAAGTATTATAAAAATTTTCTCGATAAAAAAATATTGTATAATCTCGATAAATTGAATGTTTTCTCTTTTTTTTGTCAGCATGGTATTGTAATCGCCATGTTCTTATGTATGCTGATATAAGCTTTAATTTAATGATCAAGTGTTAGAAATGGTTTGATGTGCTATCTGCGCCTTATTTCTTCATTGCATCCTTCCCCTCTATCAGATATTTTAATCTTGAAAGATCTACAAGTTTTCTGCAAGTTGCACACAAAAATAAATGAATTGTGTCTGTTCCTCCTACAAGTATAACTCTTTTTCGAAGTTTATGATTCCTTACAAGATTGCTACTCGTCCTGTTAGCAATTTGGCAGCCTTTGGGTGGAGGACGCGTCGCCAGCGTTTTGCACCGCAGTAAAGCACTATCCAAGTAATAAACTAGCCTACTAAAGCTACGGCCAGACTGGTGTCGCCAAGAGAGTGTAAGGCGGGAGCGTCAACGTCGTATTAAGTAGACGATTTCATTGCAGCATAAGTAGCATTAACAGGAACACTCAAGAGAACAGTTTGTCGAAAGAATAACAGATCAAACACATTTCTGTTTTTTGTCAACGGAGAGCAGTAAACAATATTTTTATCTCTCTTTTTTGTCTGATAGAAGAAGAAACAGAAGCAAAATCTGTCTTCTCTTCTGACAAAACGGTTGCTTTAATGCTAGCTTGCAGGTGGCTCAATATCGCGCCAGTGATGAAACTCGAGATTTTTGCTTTAAAGACGCGTTGCAAATTTGTGGTGGCTCTGGTTTGGCCGTAGCTTAAAGGATTACAAAACTAATAGCGCAGTGCAAGTCGTTGCCAATTCACGAAATACAAGTGCAATTTATGATGTAATATTTTCAGAGGTTTGAAATTAAACACATCCGATAAAGCTTCCAGTAAATTTAATAGAGAATCCTACTACTATAAACGTTTGTTCCTCTTTCACGCAAAAACTTCAGAAGGGATTTTGATGAAACTTTACAGTAATATGACGACCTCTGTGGCGCAGTGGGTGAAGGTCCGCCTGAGACGCAGAAGGTTGCGGGTTCGATTCCTGTGGCGGGACAATCTTTGTAAGATCTGCAAATATTTGTCTCGGGTCTGGGTGTTTTTCTATGTATAATATGTATGTATTTACAAAAAAAGTATATAAGTAGTATATCAGTCATGTAGTTCCCATAATACAAGCACTGCTTAGTTTGGGGCTGTGTAAAAATGTCCAGCATATTTATTTATTTTATATAGCTTATACATTAGAATAAAACATATGCTACTTTTTATCCGGGTACCACGCGGGCGAAACCGTGGCCAGCTAGTTATTTATAAGATATGAAATGTTCAATAACGAACTTCGAATAACGGGAAAGTGATAAGAATATAACATTTCACTCGCTTGGGATGTTTGCCTTGAAGTTTTACCGACTGAAAGTGGTCTTAATGGTTACATTTGAAGTACAAGTAAAATTTCAGGTTGTCTTAGCTAGGCTCGACCAAGTTGTCAACTTCGCATGTTTCGTAATTGTGACTTAGTCCAAGGTGGTCGTTTGGCTCTACGCTAATTAAGAAGGTACTTACTTTTGAAGTGGGACAAGTGACAGTCAAGCTTAGGCCAGTCATTTATCGGAACACTGTGACCTTTTCTCATAAAATTTAAACGCTAGTGTGCGCTAGACTTTACACATTTACCAATTTACACAATTTACAGTTCCTTTTAAGTCCTTGCTAACGCTTAAATTATACCTACAGTATTAAGATACTTCTTTTGGGCACTATTTGTCTATTGTGTATACAACCATTAGTAAATAATAAGCAAGGTCTGAAGTAACTGTTTGTGCCAAAATACAAATAAATAAAAATACTTAAATAAATTAAACATGAAAATGACGATATCGGACGGCCATATTATTTATTTATTTATAAATAAATAAATAATGCTGGGCATTTTCACACAGCATCATCTAGCCCCAAACTAAGCAGAGCTTGTATTATGGGAACTACATGACTGATATACTACTTATATACATTTTTTTTGTAAATACATACATAATATACATAGAAAACACCCAGACCTGAGACAAATATTTGCAGATACAAACATTTATCCCGTGGCGGGAATTGAACCCGCAACCTTCTGCGTCACAGGCGGACCTTCGCCCACTGCGCCACAGAGGTCGTCATATTAGATACGGCGTGTATACATTTCTCGTACACGTAGTAGGTACTAGGTACGGGTTATTCCCCCTGATGGGAGACAACGGGAATTTACTTTTCCCGTTATCCCCTAATTTAAACTTTTGCCATCTAGTTTAAAATCAAAGATTAAAAGTTAACTTTAAGGTATTTTAAAATTAATTACCTGTTATGGGTTTGAAAAACGATTTTTTGAGAATATTTTCACTAAGATTGGTTTAGTTTATGGCAGTTGGAAAAACACATTATAGAATCTTGTTGTTTCCAATTTCTTGATTAAAAAAAATGGCAACGTTACTTGCGAAAAAAAATTATAATCACCAACTGATTAAAACTTAACTTAACTCTGTTTTTTTATGTTTCCGTACATTAATCGTTATAGAGAGAGAGTAAATAAAAAGTGTTTTTGTCGATTTTTTTTTGTCAGTTCAAGAACGTAAGCGCTACGGTCTTCCGTATGCTGTTATAAGACCTAATTCAATGACTTTACGTTCGAAAAATGTATGGCTGCTCGTTGATGCACTAATGCAACAATAACAATAATCTTGTTATTGTTGCATTAGTTAACAATAATCTTGTTATTGTTGCACAATAAATTAATCTTGCACTATTTTACTAGAAGTTTATTTTTATGCTATTTTCTGCTAGATTTAAAATCAATTGTTTTGTTACAGAAATTTATCTCACGACAATGTTTCCAGGCTATGCCGCTGTGCAAATATCTAGGCTTTGTTTAGAAACACAGTTTGTAAGAATATATATTTGCTTTCAAATTGTTGGTTGCTTCAGGTTGTCATAATTGTATTATGGAAGTATAAGGTGTTTTCTATGTATAACATGTATGTATTTACAAAAAAAAGTATATAATTAATATATCAGTCATTTAGTTCTCATAATAAAAGCTCTGCTTAGTTTGGGGCTAGATGATGCTGTGTGGAAAAATGTCCAGCATTATTTATTTATTTATATAAATATGTGTATAGATTAATAATTATTTAAAACTATACAACTACTTTACTTTTTTTTAACGTTACTTTTTATTGATGATATATTAAACTACCCAAGACATGTCTAGACACTATGTTATTGTCCCAAAGTTGTGTTATCTACTGAATTTATCTTTGGAAATCCTGCACAAACATTATATCTCGATGCTCTTGAAACTGAGATATAAATGATGAGTGATACACGGACAGATAGACGGACATAGCGAAACTAGGTTCCGTTTTCGCCCATTGAGTTCTGAACCCTAAAACGTTTGTTTGTATAGAACTATCCTTGGTACTTTTTTATAGGTTGGTATATTTTTTCTGAGCAATTTTTTTTCGTAACTCGTAACTAGGTAATTTGGCTTGAACAATTTCTTAGGGCTCTTAAAGGCATTTACAGACATGCGACAAACCCGCGCGTCAGTGAATCACGTTGACGGAAGTGACAACCAAGGTCGCCGACGACGCGCGACCAGCCCATTGTTTTAATAGCATTGTATTTTTTGCTCCATTTGCCTATTTATAGTGACCCGTTTATGTTTTTATGCTAATTTGTCGCGAATAATGAGAGGAAACATGCGATTTGTCAAGCGTCTTCTGATTTGCACTTGTTTTATCGCAAAGCAGTAATGCAAAAAATAGGAGTCTTTGTTAATTAGGATAAATAGGTTTCAAGTTTTTATAAATTTTGGAAAGACGATATCTTAGAGATTGCAGAAAGTCTGTGGATGGAGGTGGCCCAATACCAAGACGCATTTTTTGGCGGAGGCCTATTTACAGATGTAAACTTCTACAAGCTGATGATAATGATATTTGTATAAGCATCCAACAGATACATAGTCTTACGAGTACCAAAACACCCAGACCCGGAACAAATATATGCAGAACATGCAAAAATTGTCCCAGAATCGCACCTTTTGCGTCGCGCGATCGAAGTCGTCAATATATATTTACAGACATATTAGGCGAGAAATATAAGTGTTGATGAGTAACTTTTGTATTTTTTGAAAATCTCAGTACATTTACACTTAGTTTAAACCCGAGTTTTGAATTTATTATCGTTTTACATCCAGGTTCTCCATCATCCAATTAATTCACTTAGCGAAGCAAAGAGAAGCATATCAACAAAACAAGAAGAAATGCACAATTGAATTATTTTATACATCTCTCCGCTCCACTGCTATAGTGGATGGACCGGGCCTTAAGACTGCAGAACATGTTTCCACAAGAGAATTTGTACTTTTATGGTTTTGCAGAATACGGGAATTTCAGAATCTTTTAATTATACTATTTAATTAGCCATGGCGGAGATAAGCCGGGTGCAGGCGTGCAAGGTCAGACCGCAGTGCGGGTCGGCCCCGCTAGACGTGCAGACGGTACTATCGATCGCTTCCCTGTCTGCCCCCGCCTTTACATAACGCGACCGTGCGGGATGATACTTTAATGTGCGCGCAGCTTTATTTTAGCTACGTGCAGTGATTATTTCAATTGGGATCTCTGAATCAAAATGGTTATCTGAAAGTCTCTTAAATTGAATCTATCCTATTGTGCCAAGAATGGGAACAGATATCTACTTATTGTCAATATACATACTTATTTAATTAAAAATGTCAGTAATTGCACAAATACTGAAATTTTAATTATTTTCAGTAAAATGATGTTCGAAACCTAAGACTGCCTAAATGTCTTATGAGGATGAGTCTCCATGAGGATTTAAACTTTGATGATATTCGATATGAGCGTTTGCTCTAAGCCTATGTAAAGGCTAGGCATATCTTATTAACGAGTTAATTATTACAATATTTAAAAACACTCTCTTCATGCAAAAGCATGATCTATTCCAGCGCCCCTACTGATTTGTGGTGATAAACATTACCTAACGAATCATCCATAAAGACATACCTTTAAATCGATTGCAAAAAACCGCATTACAATCTGATGAGCTGTTTCGCAGTTAAATGTTAACTGATAAATAAACAATCTCATATGGCAAATGCATATGCGGGCTCCTGCTGTCGCGGGTAAAAAAGTTTTTATGAAAAAAAATAAAGTGAAACTCGCCTTAGTCTTTATCTAAACTCAGGCACTAAGTCAGTCCCTTTGCAAACTCCAAAGTTTTGGACGATGTGAAAATGTTTGCCAAATCCTACTAATATATAAACGCAAAAATTTGTGAGGATGGATGTTTGTTACTCTTTCACGCAAAAACTACTGAACCGATTTTGATAAAACTTTGCAGTAATATAGCTTATACATGAAAATAACACATAGGCTACTTTTTATCCAGGTACCACGCGGGCGAAGCCGTGGGCAGAAGCTAGTATAGCAATAATTCTCCCATTGCAAATTTTTGACTCAGTTTATAGCTATTTTCGCAGTGTTGGCCTCTTGCCAAGATATCAAAATCGAATCTACTATAAATCATATTTTCAAAAATCGTGAGCTATAAATAACCTTCCACGGTGTCCGTAATCCCTTATGGGGGTTGCTATGGGAGGGTGGCTGTCAAGGTCGGCTTTACTCCCTTTTACTACGATCTCTCGCAGATTACCAGTTTTAATATGCGTCGTTGTGACGTTGTTTAGTCATTTTTATGACTTCTCTTAGTCTTTAATTCTAGCCCGGAAAACTTAGCAGAAAACTAACTACAAACTTCGCAGTAGGTTTTGTACAAAATCGAACTAATTGTAAAAAGTTATATATTGTCATTCTTATATAAAAATATTTATACGAGACTAGAGAACCTCCTCCGTTTTTTTGTCGGTTAGTATAATAGTTTATTGCTCAAACATAAAGGTACATTGAGTTAAATGTTGCTGAATTATTTCTAATCACATTAAAATAATATATTATTTAAACTATTTAGGTACTAATACAAATAACTAGTATTAAACAATAGATCTTGTGATTAAATAATTATGTTTGAATAATTAGGGTACACATTTTATGAGATGGTGCGTTGAGGGACGGACAACTGTATCCCGACTCCCAGCGTCCTCCCTTGGACTTAAGCTCGCCCGCAACAGACTCCGAAAGCTAAAGCAAAGTGTGTCTTAGTAAAAATGAGTTTGATGCGATTGCTCCCGAAAACGGAAGGCACAGGTTCTGCCAACTCACAATAAGACCTGTAGAAAAATATACCAAAACCGCTTTATACTGAAGCATGTTCCAATCTATGATTTTTGGAGCCCTACTTTTCAAAGTGTTGATTTTGCAGAAACCTGTAAATGCTAGGAGTTATGGAGGAAGTTACGTAAACCACGAGCACCCAAATATCGGTTCTTTCATTTTAATATTGGTAATTTATTCAAGACCACAACAAAAGTACTGTCAGCATAGTGATTAAGACACCGATCAAGGCCGCTATTCAACAAACGATCAAACCACAATTTCGCGGCGTGAAGTGACATCCCGTTGACAGCCTGACATTAACTTAGCCTTGGCAACCCTTCGCGGTGTCACGTGTTATGCGTAAAGGTGTGTACAGATGGGAATCTCGGAAACAGGAACACCAAAAGACTCGGGAGATAGATAGATAACACTTTATACAAAATTCCTACAAAATTATGTCGGGAGCACTTACTCTTGAAGTTAAAAAAAATAAAAATAATAATAATAATAATGCTGGACATCTTCACACAGCAAATATTTGCAGATACAAACATTTGTCCCGCAGCGGAAATCGAACCCGCACCCTTCTGCATCTCAGGCGGGCCTTCGCCTACTGCGCCACAGACGGTCGTCAACTAAGCTAAGAACCAAAAAAATAACCTTAGTTCGATTCCTACCCGCACTTCAAAATCACGAGTCGAAGTTTGAACGACCAAGACGAAGATAGGCAACTTTAATGAATAGACTAACCGACCGATGCAAAAGAGTTCTTGAAAAAATGTATGTTCGAGATCTTTTTTAAATTCATTGCTCTAACACTAAAGATTGTATCTAGCCTTATATTTACGCAATAAAGGCTTCCGCACACTCAAGGCATCAAGCACGTTGTCAATGACATCTTGACGTTGACATAAATTTCGTGGAATGACGGTTTTTATTGGTGTATTCATTCATAGCATAAGATGGCTTATCTAAATGTCAACGAGTCATATAATTATTTTGACCACCAAAGTCATGCTATTAGGAAAGTCTGCTTGTTTTGATAAAACTATTATTTACGATTTTATAATCTTACGTAATGGTAGATGATGTTATAAAGTTAATTTAAATACAAAATAGCCATCCAAATCGGTTAAGGGCGATATGGTCGCTCAGCGACAAAGCCTTTAATAATAAAAAAAAAATCGGTTAAGCCGTTAAAATAAATAGCAAGAAACATTCAAACACCTAAAAATCTAAACTTCGCATTTATTTTTAAAAGTAGAATGTTATTATTATTATGTCCAATATAATAATTTTGTATCGTACAATCATTCATTCTTATTGACTATTCCTGGATGAAAACCCTACAAAAAAAAACTTCGTTCTTTTTTCGAATAATGTCCTAAATCAAACATTAACTGATCGTTTAGAAAGCGTCTTAGATTTATACTGACTTTATCCTACCCAGATAAATTGAACCCTATAATTTCACAACTTTATAATTATACCTGAAAATTTATATTATTATTGCTGACTGTACCTAAACTAATTCCTATAATTCCCAGTCTAGAAAGCCATACATTTATACAATTTAAATCAAATATTTACGTATTAGATCGTATCTCGAGATGAAGTGTAGTTGTCCCTCGGAGCTGTATTCTAATGGGATTCGATTTGACTGATACTGCAGTCGCGGTGAAAGTAAGAAGACTGCACATCAACTCAGCCTAGGGCTTTTGCTCCGGTCTAGGTTATGAGCGGACCAGCTCCCTATTTACACTCGTAAAATAGTCATAGTCAAAATTCATTTGTTAATTAAAATCAGAAGGTTCACTTTGAAACGTAAATTTTACCTAATTGGTCTTCCTCTACCAAGCAAAGAAAGAAAGGCAAGGAACGAGGCTGGTTATTATTTTAGAATATTACGAGGATTCCCATTTTAAAGTTGTAGAAGTTTTGGACATTTCTTAGCCTGGTAAAAAGCGGTGAAATAAAGGGTATCTTTTAAGCATTATATTTCTGGGTCGTCAACGCACGAGTGATATTTCTGGTGTTGTAAGCTTCCATAGGTAACCGTTTATCGATAAGTGTGCGGTATGCTTGTCTGCCACTTTAGTTGTTTAAAAACATCCTTGCAGCTACCCTTCATCGATGTACCGAATGTATTAGTGACCGAACAATTTGGCTCTAATATTTATTCAACCTACTTGGTAAATAACTTAGGTTCAGTAGCCCCCACACTAGACTGTGTTGTGAGGGGCTAGTCGTTTCCTAAACTATTTTTTCATTGTCCAGACTTAAAATAAAATAATGTATCCCAGTAATAATACAATCTAGCCTATGCTAGGCTAATTAGTAATTTAACACTGACCTAGTTTTAACACGTTTCTTACTGTCTCTATTTAAGGGGAAGACACTTTGTTCATATGTTCTTTATAGGTAGCACGTACACAAGTTTAACTACATTACATTAGTGTAAATAATTACACTAAACTAACTAAACTAAAGTAATAAGGTATCTGAATCATGTCTAACTTCTAAGTTATGTTTCCTCGTCATTATTCTAGTTTTTGTCTGTCAGTTCAAATACGAAATAGGAAAGAAAATGTTTACCTAAAGATTAATTTCGGTTGGTAGAGCGTTATTTCTGTCATCAGCAACGTAAGTGTTGAAGTAAGGTGTATTGAATAATTCTTTGGAACTCTTAACTAAGTATAATATTTAACAACAGACAATTTAAAAAAGAAAGACATTTTTTAAAAACCTTTTGTAAATAGATACTTAGTTGGAGCCGTAGAATATCTAGAGAGACAAATATAGAAGTTTTTTTTTGTTCTATGAATGTTTCACCAACAAGGCCTTCAAACGAATTGTTCTTACTAATCGCTAATCTCATCTCGCTTGCGTCTTCATCGTTAGAACGTTTCCCTAGAAGGACTTATCTGAGAAAATCCGTCCATTCTTGTTAAAATGTCTTTATGTGTGTGGAATTGCAATATACTACATAATATAATTACTAGGACAATAGTTTTGACGTACTTTTAAATTCGTAACTTTTGGTCAAATAAACAATTGAATAACGGTTATGTGGAAGACATTACAAGATTTTATAATATTCAAAAATTTCAAACATTTTGCTTTGAGTCTAAACATATCAAGAATTTCGACCAGTTAACTCGTGACTTAGTCAATACTTACCAAGCGCTCTTCGTATCCTGCAGAGTAAGATTTTTTATTATAAATAAATTGAATGAAACAATCGAAAGCCATGGGATGTCAATGGGACTAATTAGCACAAAAATCTTCTCTTTGTCACTATGTTTTTGTTAAAATCTTAGGTATTTATTGTGTCTATTTATCTATTTTTTAATGTGTAGGTATCTGTCCTTTCTGTGCTTTATTGTTGCCAAATAAATAACTTTCTTTCTTTCTAATTACAGCATAAAGTTAGTTATCAAGATAACGAAACATGAATAAGTATCTATACCGAAGTATAGACACATAAAATACTACTAACATACTTATTTCGTTATTATCATCATACTATTTTTTTCTCACAACAAACATTATGAATCGTCATCATAAATGAGATAAAACAGGTATCCCTCGCAACCATGCAAGAATCAGGCATTAAAATTTTAGTAGCAGGTAGTAGGTGTGTAGTACCTGATTTCGTTTAGTCTCTGTTGGGTTAATTACAAATTAGTAGTTTAACGACAAACGTAGTGGATTCACGCACACTGTTAATTCGACGGGAATAACACAGTATATGAATCCATTTTACTGGTCAGAGTCCGGATGATCCAGGTCTGCTAACCATCCACAGGTTGACCAGTGATCGAAGGACTGGTCTGAAGGTATAGTCCATCCGTATCGCATCGTATCTTAACCCAATACTCAAACTCAAAGCCTAGCACACTGCGCTGGCTCGATACCAAAAAGATCTTACTAAGTAGACGCGAGTCGAAACTCATCGATAGCGTGATAGCGTGTGAAATCGACTCTGTATTCGTTAAACGTAATAAACTTTGGTGTTACAGTAGCCAAATTGTCTACATTCTAAAAACTGTTGCCCACAACAGTAGTCACTTTGTATTCATAATATATTTAATAATATGTTAGAGTGTGAGTGCCCTGACTTTATTGGCACAGCTGATCTCGTTACAAATACTGCGTTATGTACCTAGTATTTTATGCCTATTTACAAACTTGATGGTACTAATTGTATATTCTAAAACGAGTAAAACGGAGTGAACCTTTTTATTTTAAAAATGGTTAAAAATTCCAGCGAAACATGAAATTTTTCTTTTAGCCACCACTGACTTGCCGAGTTTTCACCATGCTATCGGTTGCCATTCGACAACCTTTAATCCCTAGCGGTTGCCGGTTCTGCGAGCAATTTGACCTGCCCATGGCCACTTCAGCTTGCAGACTCTGCTATGTCAATCAACTTTGTTTTTATACGGATTTAGTCGTTTCAAATTTTATTAATATGTTTTTATTGAAGCAACCTATTGCAAACCACAAACAACTTATTTATGAACTTGCCAATAGGACAGGTTTTATGATATTCTCGCAACTTTAATAACTGTGTAAAGTCAGTGCAAAATATTAGTTTTCTAACACACGATGACAGATAATAAACTAGATAGAGCGTAGGTGAAAATATCTTGTCATAGAAACGTAAGCAGCTGCGCCCAGCACATGTGCATGCAGCTAAGATGGAATGCATAATATCTTCATTATTAATCAGCAGAGTATTATATTGGAATATTAATTATCCTAACGGCCAAATACTGAAACGTTACATAAGATTTAGAAAGAGATAGCGCTGTATGCAATGCATAAAGCTGACATTTTGTATACATCCATAAGTTGTGATAAAACATATAGTATAACATTTTAGTACATCCATATTGTGAGCCATGTGATCCATATTAAAAAAATGATTTTTAATAAGGATTTTTAGATAAAGGTAATCTTTCGAGATTAGATAACAATGTTAATATGTACTCATATTATTTAAGTTGTTGTTCATAAAATTTTATAGGTCAAAAAGATTCGACAGGAGTACACATTTTTCTATGCTCTTTTGATTCAGTCCTCTTTTTCATTCCTTGGTCATTGATTGGTGTATATACATATAAAACAAATAGACCGGTGTTAACCGTAGTTACAGCTTGTTTATTGTTACTCTGAGCAAATAACAGTGCGTAATTGTTATTAAGCAATGTTTCACCTGCGAGACTTCGAGCACAGAAATACAGTTTTGAACACAAGTACGTTACTCAACATTTGTCACAACTTCACAAGCTTTCGATAATGCGCTTTAAATGCCACATAATCGTAAATTACGCTGATGCTTTGGCAGAATATGCGGTCGTAAAGTACCTACTAAGAAACATGTAGAATTATAATTGAAATTTCATTGGCATATTTCGACATGAGCTAAGTTTATTTAGCATGCTGAAGCTACGCACAAAAACTTTGCGTGATTTTGTAATAAACTTCTGTAGACGCGGTTGATTTTTCATTCATTTAATGAAAAATCAACCGCGTCTACGATGCATTCCTTTACCGTTTTGAGCACGTGTTATCGCGCACATAAATGTTTCGATCGAAAAATCCATTAAACAAAAAATATGAAATTAAGTTTTAAATGAAATAAGGCACATTATGTCTGATAACGTGTCTAGGTTTTAAGGATATGGTATACTGATAGTGCTAAATCGCAAGAAGCCTATTATTCTCTGAAGAAGTCTTCAATAAATACCTATGCAGTTTTCCACCTGATAAATATATTCAATGTCCGTCAATTAGCTGCGTGTACAGTCGAGGAAACAAACAAACTATCAAACCTGAACGGGGAAGGAGCGAAAGTTGGGACCCGGTTTCACTATAAAGCTTAGCCTCACTTACCTAAGCTGAATGTAGAGTTGCGAACACTGTTCATAGTTCCGAATCCTGTGACGCACAATACTATTGCGTTATCGTGAATAATCTTAATAGTCTGTTCTCGTGATCATAACATCATGTAAAATTTGAACCAAAAACTCTCAGACGCGTGCATGAAATTAAATATAGACGCACAAAATCCTTTCACATACTGGTTATTTCCATAGGTCACTGGACCCTTGGATATACCCCCTTGCCCCCTTTCTACATCAACATGATGGTAAAGGAAATCGATTAAATTCGGCCGGTAAGCAATGGCCAAAATTTTAAAGAATAACCTAAAGATCACGTTAACATTCTCATTTTCATATTTTAGAAAATACTTAGGCTGGCAATCTGAATGCTACTGTCGTATAGCCATTTGCTAGTGTAATAAAGGGCTGGCCAAGTCACTGATTTAACGCAGGGTCACGAGGGTGAATACTAGATTTTACGACAAAACGTGCCAACGAAAAAGATGAACGTTTAATTTATTTTATTAATGGATATCTGAGTTTTCACTACGATCGCTTGAGGCACTTATCACATTTCCATACAGAATAAGCCAAAGCGTTTGTTTTACATTCGGACTATATTTTAGTAAAAACCCTGTATTAGACCCTCCGGTGACATGAGAAATGAACGAATCGAAATCTACGAGTTGCGTATCTATCGATCGAAGATTATTTCATGCGTTAGTACACCTATTTTGGCATTCAAGCCTTCGCAGAACAATCTCGTTCACAAGAATATTAGCTAAGCAATAAATAAGACCCCAGACCACACATAACATTCGAAGAAGATATCAAATAACAATACAATTTCCTGATGCTGTCACTATCAATGTTCTGTGGCTTTGTCTAGATCACGACTGGTTCGGTATCAATATAATTTATAGAATCGTTGCGTGATTGACAATCAACGCACAGCCTAAGCCTTAAGTCTGCAGAGAGCTGAAATTTGGAGTTTAAGCTCCTTTTAGTGCGTTCAATTGCGAATCAATTGCGTGCGAAAGTCATGGGGCGTTTCACTAGTATGTCTTACAATGTAGCAGATTTATTTGAGAATATCAATAACCATAGTGTACTTTTGTTGAGTACCAAGAGTTATAATTAAATTGGCTTTTGCCGCCGGCATCGTTCGCATGGTACCCGAATAAAAAGAAACCTTTTTGCAATACCAGAGAGCCTATGCTGAGTTACAAATACGCTCAAAACTTGTCGAAACGATAACCGTTTCGTAAATTTTTGTATGGAAATCTTGTCGATACGGTCAACGTTTTGACATATTATAAACTCAGCATAGATCCTCTGGTCACGTACAACATGATTTTGTTTCGTCGAGAGCGTCACGATCAGCCGACATCATCACACCCTGATGGAGGCCTTTAGAATTAGTCAAATTAGTTGTATTCGCCGACGCGTACGGTATGTGAGAATTCCAATTTTCACAATATTAACTAACTACAGGGTGTCTCAGAACAGTGTGTCCTAACCCGATAAGGGTTATTCTGCCCTTGAAAATTAACTTGTTTTCAAGAAAGTCAACCCATTGATCGGTAGTCGGTGTACCGCCCATTAGGGCTAATGGGATTTATGAGGTACATAAGATTAGAAAAAAATGTGTTTTCTGTAAATATAAAAAAAACATTAACCAAGTAAAAATGCGGAAGCGGAACAAAGCAATTAAGAATAAAAATCCCCAAGAAGTCTAGACAATAAGCGCATACATAACTTTAAATGCACCACGGAAACACTCAATTCAATTCACAGTACAGCATCAAGATTCAAAAACCGGCCAAGAGTGAGTCAGACATGTGCTTGATAGAGTTCCGTAGTGGAAAACAACTCAGTTGCCTTAGTTTATTTAGCCCTTGCTCAGCTTTATATCCTACTACTATTATAAACGCGAAAGTTTGTGAGGATGGATGTTTGTTACTTTTTCATGCAAAAACTACTGAACGGATTTTGATGAAACATTACAGCAATATAACGTATATATCAGAATAACACATATGCTACTTTTTATCCGGGTGCCACGCGGGCAAAGCCGTGGGCAGAAGCAAGTAAAGTATAAAATGCTTAAACTGTTTAAAAAAAATTGCGACATGTTTTAGTAGTTTACTAAAAACCAAGCCACATGGAGCGGTTCACCGCATCTCATACAAAAAATAGAGGCTCCCCCACACAGCTGCGTTATTAACGTTCGATTTATGCGTTTTTTCATTGACGTCCTACTTGTATCGCGTCGTTATTACCGCATCATGTGTTAGTGATTTTAAATTGAAAATAATTAAATACTATTGTTCTTTTCCAGGAAACTTGTTTGCGTTAGCTTGGCTTTAACAGTTCCTATTGTGACCACGGAACTCTAAAAACACCAATGGTTTGAATATTGCTTCCGTCTGTATGCAAATCGAAATCTACCCTCCACTCGACGCTTTTGTGATTAAAATAGGTGAACAAAAGAACGGGATAATAATTATTGCCACAAAAGCATTCGTTGAGTCGTATCTCATCAGGGCTTAGACTTGGCTTAATTTAATTTTTTGTTGGGTTGGGATTTAAGTAAGTGAAATTGTAAATTATGGTCTTTGAATCGCTTGAGGTCCACAGTTGAATCAACTAGTGTCGATACCAATTAGTGGGCGTCATGACGAGATTTGATCACGATTAAAGTTATTTTACCTTGCTCTGATGGATTGGTTGGATTCAGGCCTAAGTGCGGAATAAGGACCCCAAAACCCAGTTTGATCGAACTTGTAGAACAACGTGAACGTTATCTGAATCTGGTATCTGAAGAACGTGCAAATACTCGTCCAATCGAACCATCTTGCGTCACAGCTGGCTACTCGCCCACCACACCACAGAGGTCGTCAAAAGTAGGTAAAATTATTTTCCATTTTCCACGGACATTCCACATAAGGTTTTTTGCTGGCTTCCTGATAAATATTGGCTTCCGCTTAAATGTTCTTACATAATATAAATTGACCAAGCAATTCTGTCAAAGCAAGTCTTGTGGGAACTTGTCACCCTTCTATTTGTATTGCAAATTGTACTTGGGAATTTACGCTTGCAAGGTAGTTTTAAGTTTTATTTCAATTCCGTACAGTGCATTTTGAATCGACAAATGAGATCGAAGACACAACCAAAGTCGCAGGCGCAGCACATGAGTAAAAGATCAAATCGCCAATTGCCGTTGCTTTTGATATTTTAACGGTAGATATTCCCTTTGGTATATTTTGTCCGGGTTTTTATTTTCCGTTGTCGGTCTAACAAACTGGCTAGTTTCTAGTGCCCGTGATTAGACTACTGAGACTGAATAGTCACTTTGGTTGTTCGTGACCTATATCTGTTCAACCAAGAAAAAGCCGGACAAGTGCGAGTCTGACTCGCGCACTGAGGGTTCCGTACAAGTATGTTAGTAAAAAACCGGCCAAGTACGATAAAACACACATGGTTCCTTATCAGAGAATAAGAAAATAGAGAGTAATATCAAATGTGTCGTAACAACATTGTTTCGTTGATAAATGGGCCATCGACCTATCCCAGAGAGAACTTGACATAAGCATAGACTTAACAATGAACAATAAACAAAGAATAGCTTCTAGTTACTTACCTACTTTATTGTAGATTGTATGAAGGCAAAAGTCATTGATGAGTTCAAACATACTTTTCATTGACTAGCGAATCTAATTAGTACTCACAAAGCAAGCCCCCTTATGAAGGGCAGTAAACACTCGTACAGTTTGCGGTTTTTAATTTGTGAACTACATCGACTATTTTTTTTAAGGATTATTTTTTTTAATATTTATTTTACAGTAGCATGATTATGCTAACTAAGTACACCCAATAATTCTACTGTAGTATGTATAAAAGAACGTTTATTCACAGATCATCGTCTTGGATACAAAAATCAACTGCCGGCCAATAGGAAGCTAGAACAAGGAGACGGCGTCGTTCTAGTGTCGTTTTTTCCGTCCACAGATAATATATACAAAAACTTTACAATAGTGCGGTACACTACATAATTAGTGGTTTGTCTAAAGTGGAAATATCAACCTGGAGTCCCGCGATTTGAACCCTATAACATAAAGTGTGGGGTAACGCTTTAAAAAGCCAAATTACAATATTTTGTTTATTTAAATCTCAAACTCGTATTACGATCTGAAGGTCGTTAGTTCGATCGCGGTCATGCACCAATGCTTCCAAATAAATAATGTAAGCTTTAGAATAATTTTATTAACGTTACCAAGTGGACTTTAAGTTCCTAAGTATGTGAGTAATGTATTATGTAAGTAAAATACTTGCCTGTTTATAGCACCCTTCCAAGTCCTACAATGTAAGTTTTTCGACGTAACCAAGTGTACTATAGGTTCCCATGGTTAAAAATAAATGATTATGAGTAAGGTTTAAATAAATTTGTATGAATTGTTTTTTTCTAATCGAAGAATTTAAGTGCGCATTACATGTAGCTGAAAACATTGTTAATCGACATGTTCCAGAACCTAAAATTCGAAGGCATGTGTAATCTGTTTGTGTTCCAATAGGCGGTGATGGGCTCGCAATCTGTGCTATCTAGATTGCAAAACTTGGATATGGTCAAAATAATAGTTGATCGTCCCTCTAACTACCCCCTACTTAATAACTTCACGATCTTCATACTGCGTGTAGAGTAGATCTCAGGATTTCTACTTTAGGGATTATAATCGTGAAAGCGTGTTTTTTTCAAATTCTATAGATTTATATTAAAAAATTATAATCTACGTCAAATCAAATAGCGTTTCAGCAGAATAAAGAAGTCAGCTGCTGGATAAAGGCTTCCTCCAAAGAGTACCACAACGAACGGTCTTGACTCACCATTTACCGACTACCCGCAACCTTTACGATGTCATCGCCGATCTCTCATCGGTCCATCGCGTCCCACCCGGCCTTCCTACGCTGCCTCGTTCAACAGAAAACAGTACTCGTAACGCTGATGAGTTGTGAAGATAGGCTGTAGAGCAAATACAGTCTCCGACGATCCAATAGATAAGTTTACTTACATCAACGTTTTCCTTAGGAAAATGATAACACAATTGTAAATAAGCCAGCAATGTACACAGTGAACAAATCACACGGGGAAAGGGAAAGGGCAGTAAAGGAGCTCGTCAATCCGAGCGGAACTAATGGCGCGGCGATATCTCGATACAATGCGTCGTTACTGCTTGCACTGTTGTTTATACTGTGGTTGCTCTCTGCGAGATCTAATCAGAACGTAGCGAATGGTATCGGCTATTTTGTTTTGTACCCCTGTCTAAGAACACCTGGGGGTATAGAAATGATTTATATGGAAACAAAACAGATTTTTATACAATCTTTGTATACAACTAAAAAATACAATGTAGAGCTGGTCCGAGTATATTGTATGCTATTCAATTCATACACTCAATTCACACAATTTATACAGAAATATATTGAGATTGGAAAATATTGATCAAAATAAATGCTTTATTATTAACTAGCTGCGCCACGCGGTTTTACCCGCGTAGGTTTCGATTTTATACTCGTGATAACTTCGAAATTAAATGTCTGATTCGAATGAATTAAAAAGTGTTTTACTGCTACATAAATGCCCTTGATAATAAAAGTATTTTTTTTAATAACAATTAATACTCGATACGGATGTAACAATTTTTTTTTTCTACCGGCGATTTAATTACCTTATAGAACACAAAAGTTACTAATGTGACTTAACTATCATAGTTAGACCCTCGAGGACTTTTTTGTAGGGAATAATGAGTACTTTAATCATGTAGTACATCATTTTTATGTATCATCAATAGTTTTCTCAGCGCACGCCAAATAATGAATTTTATAGACAATATTTGCTAATTTGGGTTACATTATTGTAATTTTCTCAAAGATCTCTTTTTTTTTAAATAAATTATAGCCTATGTTACTTCGTGATAATTTAGCTTTCTTTTAGTGAAAAATGGTTAAAATCGGTCCAGTAGTTTCGGAGCCTATTCGATACAAACAAACAAAAAACCAAAAAAAAAAATCCTCTTTATAATATTAGTATAGATAAGACCGCGATATAAAGTTTAAAAAAAATAACGGGGATTAGGATAATGCAATATTACGCTCACCATAATATTACATTATCCTAATCAAAAGACAGGAACTGCGTCAAATCGTCTCACAAGATTTGTACATCACCAACAATACAAATGAAGTTAAGAGACAGCCGAGCAGAGCTACCGAATTAGCTCATAAAAAAGTAGCTGAGTAAATTACAAACGCAATGTCATTGACTTAAAGCTTATAGCAGCATGCGCAAGACCGTGGAACTTGCGACACTGCGCTCGTAAAAAAATACCACAAATCACACGTTTTTGGCATTATCTCTCTCAAACTTTTCGAAAATGCAAACCAAAAAAGTTCTGTATTTGAGTATAATTATTAAATCTTCTAATTTCATAAATATATGTTGGAGATGTTTTGTGTTGTTTACGCGTTGGCATTTTTTTTATAGTAAAGAGAATTTTGTAAAATCGTGTTTTGGAAACACAACAAGATTTTTAATAATATGATGTTTGGCACTGCCACAAACTAAGCCGGAAAAATAAGTTTATTTTTCAGCTTCAGCCCCTTAAATAAAAGTTCAAATGATCACTCATAATATGTTTTGACGGTTCTACGAGTAGCAATGCTCGGACGCTTCGGTATCCCCATAAAACTTTTGGCTATGACATAGATTAAATATTGGCTATATCAAAACGAAAACCAAAAATATAAATTGGAAGGAGAAAGTAACGTTATTATAGCAAACAATGGACATGTGAATTAGATTATTGCTACTGATAAAGGCAGTGTGAAGCTGGGAGTAAAAATAACCATGATAGTGCGAGGGTGTCGTTCACTCATTCATGTTGTGTAAATGGCTTATTTTTTTAATTTGTTTTGACTAATTTGTGGCCCTTTGTATAGCCTCATCGGTTGCCTCTGAGATGTTCTCGGGTGCATGTAATGGGGCACAGATGGCAGGAGAGTAAGTGCGTCATATTCTGTACGGATTCCCCGCACTCACACTGGACGTGAGTTGGATCAATTATCCCCCATTTGGCTAGATTGCTTCTGCAGCGGCCAACTTAGCGAAATTGTCATTCACATAATTTATGTTAGTACAAAAATGTGAGTAAGATCAAGGCAAAAAGTGAAGGAACTTTTGAAACTATCATTAGTTTTATGTCTTTTTATATGATCTCTTGCCGTACTCTCATTTTTGTACTAACTAATAATAAAAATTATTAATATGAACAGAATTTTAAACTAAAAAGGAATATTTACCATTTTATGTGAGTTTGGATTTGTAAATCATGGGTAAATAAATAAAAATAAAAGTGATGGAAACAAAAAAAAACAAATCAAATTGTTCATTCGTTGTGTCATTGGTTCCTTCTAGTATATTTTTATACTACGATATTGTGATACCACGGTACTTACTCATAGTTCCTAGCACTCCTTCCTTCCTACACTCAGTATACCCACGATATAGGGAATTCTAGTGTGGAGTCAGGACTATGTATGTGTATTTTTATTATATACCAGCCACTGCCCACGGCTTCGCCCGCGTAGTACCCGGATAAAAAGTAGCCTATGTGTTATTCTGATGTATAAACTATATTACTGTAAAGTTCCATCAAAATCCGTTCAGTAGTTTTTGCGTGAAAGAGTAACATACATCCAGCCTCACAAACTTTCGTGTTTTTAATAGTAGTAGGATTTATACGTCCCACCGGATTAAAGGATAGTGGCATTCAAGCCCCTTTAAGGGTCTAGTGACTGATAGTGAAAGAACAATGTTGAGTAAGGATTCAGTTCGCCTCGCGAAGGCGGTTCACGGTCTATAGCTAGGTGCCCATGGAGCGACCTTGATATTGAAAACGCGACAGCCAAAAATGAAAGTGATACTGATTTCTTTTCTCTTTTAACGGTTGCGTCTGCGATGACTTAACTCTAAATCAACATTTTACTTATCTTCTTTCGGACTCTGGATCAACTGAGTAACGCTAGATCTTTTGGATCTTTAGGTAAACTAACTGTTTTATATATATTTTTTGTTCCAAAACACGCTTTTAACTGTTTTTCTCATGATCGACATCCTCAGATAGATACTCAGTGCATAGATCTTTGAGGGTACCAAGTGGTCAAAGGCGCATCCAAACATTACATTTGGCACAGGCCCGCGTTTTGCAAGTATTTATCATTCCACGTGACACGCAATCCCATCACCACAAATTCGGTTATATACTTTTGTCGCTTACTTCATATTGACCAAGTTGTACAAAACATAAAAAAAAGTTGTCAGTTCAAGATGCTATTGTTGAATAGAATTGAAAGTATCGTGGTTTGGTATCAATTATTTTGTTGAATATTGTTGGCTATTGTTGAAGCTTAAAAACAGAAAAACAATAGTCATTGTTACTTCATTTGTACTTTCATGGCAAATGACCTTGTAATGAATTAGCTCATTGACTCCAAGACTTCATAAACAGGTCAAATAATAACAATAGGTGAAACCCCGCCAAATGACTTTTCTGGCGTGAAGTTAGATGCAACTGCATGCTGGTACATTTGTTCTATGTATTAAATCATACAACATATTTTTTATGTTATATCGAGGCAAACAGGAAAAACATCATAAATAAGTTAATAATAAATAATGCTGGGCATTTTCACACAACATCATCTATTCCCAAAGTAAGCAGAGCTTTTGTTATGGGAACTACATGACTGATATACTAATTAAATACTTTTTTTTTTGTAAATACATTCATATTATATATAGAAAATACCCAGACCGGAGACAAATATTTGTAGATCATACAAACATTTGTTTGAAAGTGTTTTGAAAGTTGCGGATTCAATTCCCGCGGCGGGAATTGAATCCGCAACTTTCCGTTCAGAGGAATTTTCATCACCTGTTTCTCAAAGAGAATAAGACCACAGATTTACATTCGCTTCAAACATACCCTGTTTTTTGCCGTGGAAAATTTCTAAATTTAAATAAATGGTTTTTTTTTAATTTAGACATTTTTAAGGGTCACGGGAATAACTCCCATATGTGAGGAACATTAGTTTTTCCCGTGATCATGGTATATGCAATTGTGCCGAAATATCGGGAAACATTCAAACTCACAAATCATGGTAAATATCCCGTTGTTTGGTAAAAAATATGTTCAAAACCATGATAGTTTCAAAAGTTAAAGGTCAATTTTCAAAATAACAAAACGAATCAATACAATTTTTAACCCCCGTATTCTGTCGCAACACCTTTCTGGGTCAATAATTTGCATAATTAACTTTTAAAGTAATCATTGGTTGACCCTGATGCATTTAGTCTTATGCCTTCGTTTTGGTGCTAAATAAGCGTCAGTCTCATTATGAACCTTTGGAGCTAAGTTGAATTTCAAATTGTCTCTTCATTCGAAATAAACGCTTATTTTGGGATTCGTTTCGTCTTGTTTACATATTAATGTGCCAAGGTTGTCCTTTATTGATGTCACCTGAAACAACCTGAAGGCTGAATATATTTTGATCATATACCTACCTAGGTAAAGTGCCATGTACCACTCTTGTAGGTTACCCTAGAAGATTGGTATTATGTTAGAGGCTAATGAAATTTATAACAATACACTTTTACTTTTATTTTATGGATATTTTTTTGCAAATAAATAGTTTTAGCTACATAAATGAGCATTTTTTAATTTTTATATTACTCAATTACTTAAATCAAAGTTCTTAATGAATAAAGCAACTCTCACTTTGCGGTATATCATAACCATCTGACCCAAAAAGGAGTAAAATGTTTACATTCTGTATTATTACTGCCCTTTTGGCCTCATTCACAAGTATTTCGGTCAGGGAGGTGTTAATCAAATTATCGTAGAACCACAGAATTATAATTAGGGTCATTGTTCACCAAAGCGATGGTTTATATATTTATTTATTTTAAGGAACGCCAACTTCGAGCTTAGCTATCTTCCTAACTAGTAAAGCGCCTTGTGAAAGAGCTTGTCCGGGGAAGTACTACCTAGGTATTTCTGATGCAGAGCAGTAATTCTCGCATTGCTGTGTTCCGGTTTGAAGGTTGTAGATACCGGTGAAATTACAGACACATGAGTCTTTTCATCTGTTATAACACAGGGTCGGCAATGCGCAAGGGATACCTCTGTATCACCAATATATATAATAACCAAGGTCAATTACAGGTGAAAACGAAAATAACACGCATTGAAGGGTAACTGCAAACAAAATTGCAGCATCTCTACATTTTGACGCATTCTTGACTATTTACACCTGGTTCTTCGCTTGCTGCTCAAAAAGCCCCTCATTTCGGTAAAGCAGTTTCATAACACTGTTGCGACAAATAATGCCGCTGGCGATCAGATACTGCAGGGATGCGCTCAGTAACATCGTTTTCCCATTTTTGCTGAACAGAACTCACTTAAATATGGCCCTTACTACACTAAACACACCCCACTCTTCAAACTTACACACAGTTCATTAACAAACGACAGTTACAATTTTGTAACTTTAAACTTAATTTTTAGCTATATTTTCTTTTTTTTACCCACCTACATTCTCGTAAATCTGTTAAACCTTGGAAGCTACATATACGGAGGAGGGCGTTGATGCTTGCGACACAGTATTTTTACTTCTGCAAGTATAAACGTTTTTTTATTTTGTTTTCAATCACCTGTAATTGTTCCTGTATTGATTTTATTTGAGTAGAATGACATCCAACCATTACACCACGAATGTAACCCGAGTTAAACTGAACAAACGCTCTGGCTTTCTGAACGCACCTCAGTAGCATTTCTGCGTCAAGAGTGTCAACCACAGATTAAAAATATTTATTCTAACCCTCTTATTGATAATCGTTCGCTAACTTAGCTGGTCGCTAACTCTAACCCTATCCTTTTCTAACACAAAACAAAGGATAGAGGCAGACAACTTTTAGCACGCTGCTAAAGTAAGTGAGCGATTATGGATAAGAGGGTTAGTGTCCACACAGATGCGTGCAAATTTCTATTTTTTTTATTTGAAAGTTAATCACTCATCACCCAAATTTACGCTAGCCTTTCTGTGCTAGCTTTATATGAATTTCAGAAACAACTTGGCATCGTTTATACAGCACAAACAATCCGCTTTAGTAAACTGTGTGCTTTACGTGAACAATATAATTGGAAGGAAAATGCCTGGGAACAATGCCCGTAGAGTGCATTCACAATTAACAATTGCGGATTGCATCTTACCATGATCTAAATTGGAAGGTGTTATTTGAAAGGTCAAGATACGCAATTGGCTTTATTTTTAGAACAAATGAATATAGTTTATTAAGATAATTGTGACAATGAGCCGTGTTAGCCTAGTGGATGACCCTGGCCACTTATACTTTAAGATACTTACTTATTGAGTTAAAATATTATCCGGTGTGAAATCCTACCACTATTATAAACGTGAAAGTTTGCGAGGTTGGATGTTTGTTACTCTTTCACGCAAAAACTACTGAACGGATTTTAATGAAACTTTACAGTAATATAGCTTATACATAAGAATAACACATAGGCTACTTTATATCAAGGCAGCATGCGGGCGAAGCCGTGGGCAATGGTTAGTAAAGATATAATTGGCAATATATCTATTTAATAAACGTGCATAAAAGTTGCCTCTGCGCAGTGAATCCTTTCACCATAGTAATAGCTCTTTCACCATATTTTACTAGATTATTTTCAAGCCACCATACTTCAACCTAATCAGTGACTAACGCATGGTGACCAAGAAAAAACCGATAACACGACGGAGAAGAAGATAAACATTAAAGTTCGGCTATACTTCATACTGTATGAACGAAGTGAAATTGAATTGATGGAACCAAAATCAATTACTTCTAATGATGACAAAATAACACGGAGAAAAGTAATGGCAAAATGGTAAGAGATGGTCTTATAATTTTATTAGTTTAACACTTTCTCCTATTAAATAAATATAAAAAATAAGCCAACTGCAACATGGCCTCGCACACTACGGGTTCCGTAACACCACACAATATCTAATTTCGTAAATCCTACTAATATTATAAACGCGAAAGTTTGTGAGGATGTTTGTTACTCTTTCACGCAAAAACTATTAAACGGATTTTGATGAAACTTTACAATAATACAGCTTATACATCAAAAAATCACTACTCCGTGATCTGGGATATTGTTGATGCCATGGCAACACAAAAAAAAACAATCACGAAATAACTCGTTATATCTATGATGTCCTTTGATGTTGTGGATTCCAGTTGCTTAAAATAAGACCTCGACATGATTCTTTAAAATCGTAATACACATCCATTCATGCTCAATTCACTTCAATGGTAAACAGATGTTGTTGGTTCGTCGGTTGATATTTACAAGTCATTCAAATAACACGGCAAACGAAGGTCGCGTTTCAATACTTACCCAAATAGTATGCTGTTAATTAATTCATGGCCTGAACAAGGACCTTAATTTTTGTAATGAGTAGACATTAAATAGCGACAAGTTATTTTGTGATTTGAATTTATTAATATTGTTTACGGACTCGAGTTTGTGGAGAAATATTTTTTCTCTAATCAAGAAAACTGCAGCTTACTTAGCATGAGGACCCTAGTCAAGGATTTTGTCAACCGACGATAAGACAAAAAGTATTTTATCCCTCTCTTTTGTTTGACAGAATAGACGACAGAAATAGTTTCTTGTCTTGCGTACTCATACTAAGCGAGCTGAAATAACTTAGATAGAGTTTTCGACAGAAGACCGCCCACTGTTCACTTCATTTGAGAATGAGAATGTCTCAACAAAAGCCAGAGACAAGTTAAAAAGTTTTCAACGTAAATTGTCAAAATACGTTATTACAAAACGCTATAAACGCTTGCCTATAAATACACTAGAACATGAAGCTAATGATGCATTTGCTATTTATATATCAAAGTATTATTCGAAAGTAAGTAGACTAATGCAATAAGATTTGAGTGAAGGTAACATGATCAGTACTATTCAGACAGATACATTAACTTTTATATTGTGTGCAGATATTATAGCACATCCTTGATCTAATTGATCATATTAAGATGAATTATGAAGGTTGCGGGTTCGATTCCCGCCGCGCAGCAAATGTTTGTATAATCTGCAAATATTTATCTTGGGTTTAAAATTATTTATATGTATAATATGTATATATTTACAAAAAATATATTAAGTAGTATATCAGTCATGTACTTCTCATAATACAAGCTCTGCTTAGTTTGGAGCTAGATGATGCTGTGTGAAAAATGTTCAGCATTATTATAATTATTATCGAAAAAAAACTATTTTTATAACTTTTTGTCAGGGTGTATAACGTAGCTTATGCTGTTTTATGCTTAAATTCAATGATTTAGCGTTCGCATTTTTAATAGCTACTTGATATAGGGTTTAGGATTCACCTTAACAATTATTGCTTGTTATTTGTGCTAAGCAACCTGATGATCTCACAGTAAATCAAAATGTTGACATAAAAAACAATATTGAAGGTTGATACTTATCTATGTGTCAAGGTGTAATAGACAATTTGACAAGGCATGATGTCCAAGTACATAAAATAAAGATGACATATGCGTTTCACAATATCATGCGAATATTCAGATATGTATTACTAGCTTCGATCTATGTCTTTACCACGTAGTCGGACAAAAAGAAGCCTATCGGCCTATGTGTAATTCTAAGTCACGAACTATACCTAGAAGATTCTTAGAAACAAGCATTCAAACATCGAAAATCCGTCCATACGCATTTACACGACTGGGATTTAACCCTAGATAAATTATTTTAATTATTTTGCTAAACATCTGAGTAAATATGTCATCGCGACATGAAACAAAGTCAGAAACTATTCTCATCGATAGATTTCAATATTCGTAAAGATCTCTTACATTGCATAACCACGATAATATCGTCAAATGATATAAATAGTTGGAGCGTGAAACATACCTATCATGCGAAATCTCCACACACAAAAACATTATCTACATCTCGATTCGTATGACTAACATTATTAATTCCGCTTTCTTGCACAAGATAGGTGTCTCTAAGTATGTAATTCATAAGAAATCAAAAGTATGTTTCTAATCTACCGCCATCTTAGGCCCAACGTCCGCTAAATCATTGCTGACACTACAAAACAGACTCGCGTCCTCAAAGTTACATGGATGATGTGAGTATAATATTGCCGTTCTATCAAACAACATTTTATATTATTAACAGCATTAGATATTTACTGTAAGAAACATTTTGGGCGCAAGTGATCCTCTAAAGAGCGCCTAAATGGAAGCTTTAGTGGACAATGGGCCACTTTGACCCCATAATTTAGGACGATGTGATGTGCCGTGTGTATTCATCGATAATGTCTTTATTGTGACGTGACTAAATTAGCTCTATAGAAAACACATACGCATCTTTTAAGACAGTGTCGTAATAGTTTGATTATTACGATAATGGTTCTTTATTCTCTAGCGTGGTAAAATTACACTTATTTCCGATGGTGTAGGCAGATACCGCGGATTTCCACTTGCTACAATTCAAACATAACTCTTTTGCTCCTTTCACTCTCATCCATCACAGTCTTCGTGCATACTCGTCAGTTTAGGGTAGTCTTAACCTATCTTTTGGCCAGAGCGTCTCCAATTTGGTCAGAGTACGTTCGCCGAAGACTACCCCTTCTAACTGCACTATAGTTTTCTTCTACAAAATTTCCAGCAGATCCATGCACAATAAAAACCATGCTAGGTATTCAAAGAAATAAATTACCTACACACACAAAAAATACCTACATACCTCATATAACTTCATATCCAGCCGAGGTTATCCAGAAGACATCGCTTATAAGTGATAAGACCACCCATTGCACGTAATGTACAGTAAAGTATACTATTTTCATTCAGCCTTCTCCTATTTGAAGTCAGTTGAAAATGGCAAGTTTAATTAGCGACTGGATCAACGCATTGCCTTTCAGCTGGCATTGCAGCCAGTTATCTAGGAAAGTTTCTGTCTGGAAGTGATCAGAATCAGTTGACCTATAGATCGTTTGTAACGGTCTTTAGATAGTTACCTCTTTTATCTGTACGTGCTAGCGTGTTTTTGTACATAGTTGTAAAAATAAATGTACTAGCGAAATATATGTATTGAAATTCAGAACACTACAAACTATATACCATGACGATATCGGCCGGTATTTTATATTCAAAACGTATTTTTACAAACGTTTGCAAAAGCAATGAGCCGTTTATTGTAATATTTACACGAGCCAGCAATATCGTACACTAAATTGAAGGCCGTGTCGATGTGTGAAGTGTGACTATTTGCTATTCGTAATTTATGCGTTTTAAATGAATAATAATTACGTTAATGTGTATATCTATAGAGGAATCTTGTGTGATTAAAAGATGTTAATTTTAACAAAACTTAAAGTCTCTATGCGCAGCAATCTATCTAAAAACATTTAGGAAGACAACAAAATATTATAAAAACCCGATTGAATCTGATTTTGTTCGAAACACGTTTTGAAGAAAAGTGATGCCAGCTAAGCAACCTCGAACCCTAAACTCAATATACCGGCTTCTCGCATCGGGGGTAAAAATATATCAACTGACATTTCTGATACATTGTCAGTAAGAGCCGCTGATTGTATGTGAATTGAGCAGGAAATAGTATCAGCAGGTACTTGTTTCTGACAAGACAGTATTCACCAAAAGCGGCAAAATTGCAAATTGACAATTTCGCTACCGGGTCGAGATAAATCTGTTCCGCCTTCTTTTAAACTAGGGTTTCCTAAGAAACTGCAGCTATCTCAAAACAGCCGTAAAATAGCGGTAAAGTCTATTTTTAACATACAGTGAAAACAGTTGACGCTTGCCGCTTAATGCGTATGTTTTATGACGGTCGCTGGTTTTTAGGAACCTACGCTCTGTGGTGAAAGTATTCCGAATTGACGCACAAACATTTGAGGCCAGTATTCAATAATACATCACGATCATAAAAGTGGTAATAATTTTCCCCCGTGGGTGCGAATAAAAAACACACCAAATACTACGTCGCATATTTTTTTGTGTAACTTGATAATGTGATTAACAAATTTTAGCAAACGATGCAAGTCTTGAGTGTTTCGCCCAGAATGCTTAGAAGCTTGTTATTAACTTTCTTTATGCCTTATCTTTAGGTAAGAACTTAGACGCCCTGTCAAACTAATGCGGTTAAGGCGATCAGGGTGCCTCGACAAATACCTCACGCTTAGTTCTCTTTCACGCTTACCCAAATTTCTCAAGGTAAAACTTTGCAACAGTGACGTGACATTTCCACAGCTAATGTGATTTTCATACAATTCAATCTTTCCGCAGACGAAAGTGGTATTGTCTAGACATCCAGTACATTCACGCCACCAAGTCAGTTCGACCGGAAATTTTTCATTAAAAAAAAAATCCCGCGTTTAGTGCAAGCGGTCATTAATGTTTAGATATCTTTCCATTTATATAGTACGCATAACAAAACTTTAAAAAAATGTTTAGTATAATAAAAATAATGTCGGAAACATCGACATCTTATGACCTCCAAATTCACGTAAGAAGTGATAAGATTCCTCAAAGTTTCCCAATAATTTCATAGTTCATTATACTCTTTTATCATCACGTAGTAAAATTAGAACAGTATAGCAATAACAAAGAAGGTAGAGACATTTTTCTTAAAAATTACACTATTTCTCAGTATTTCTGTCGCAACTGTCTTAGGTAGGTACAGGATAACCATGGATTACATGCACTGTAAATATTATGGATGCAATATAATTTCTACATCAATTCAACGAGATTTCGTTTAAATGTCAGAACTAACTGTTTAATCGCTTACAAATCGAGTTTTTTTTTTCAAAACAATCTAAAAAGGTTTTATTGGCAGAGAACTTTTACGGCACCAAATAAATAATATCTACATTCAACTGTCACATAGCTATTTATTTATGCCATGACTAAATATTTAACGTCAGGTATTAGGTATTGACTAATAAATTTGCTGTTTTGTAGAACTGACCACTCTGAACTGCAATATCTGCGGTGTAAAAGGACATTGCGCAAGGACAAAAGATCCAAGCCAAACAATTAAATAAAAAAAATTAGTATGACATTGAATTCTAAATATATTTTTTTGTAAGGCATATCATTATTTTATTTTCAAAATAGTTATCATTTTGTTTTTTTCGGTACCTTCTATTTCATTACATGGCAACCATGGACTCTAAGAAAACTGGCATTATTTTCGAATATAAGTTTCATCACTACTTACAGTTAACACTACAAACGAACTTCGTGGACGTATTCCAAAGATAAACCTAATATATTGGTGGCCCACTTGTTCAAGACAAACTTACTAAAAGTTGGTAGTCGATCAAACCCAGCTAGAACAGTAACAAAATATTTGTAAGTCAGTAAAAATGTGCTGCTGCGGGAATCGAACTTGCACCTCTTATATCTTACAGACCACTAGAGCCAAAGATCTATTGCTGCAATCTTTATATTCCATTGATTTCCATCTAAGATATATACAAGGTGTTACCAGTTAAAGAGTTATTCTGAATGGATTATTAAAATATTATTACGACAAAAATATTGTTTCCTAAGCAAAAGCCTTGGCATTCGACCTGCGAAATTGCATTAGATATCCACTTCCTAGCAATGCGAACATTCAGTCATGGTTATGAAAGAAACTGAACAATAGAGTTAAAAAAAAAAAGAATGATTTCCTCAAATTGTAGCGGTGCATTACACTTTATTTCGGTGCTCGAGTAAATCCTCATTGAGTATCTTGTGTAATTATTCCGAGCACTATGACGAAATATCATTCACATGCCAAATTCGATTAAAAAGTAACTACTTACAAAACTAAAACACTATTCTCTAACCAATTAGCTAACGTAAGTAACTAAATGTACCTTAAAACACGTAAACATAACCAAGTTACAAATAAATATTCTAACAATGATGATGATATTTATAAGGCGTTTTACGAACGATAAAAACGATCAATCGCTATGCCCCACTAGGAAAAATCCCAAATCGCCTGTAATGAACGAAAAAATGGACAAAGGTCTCAAAAAAGAGCAAAGTTCAGAGTGAATTTCTCTGAGAATCAAAATAGAGTAAAGACGCCAGCAAATTTGTGCTGTAAAAAAAGAATGAAGCTGCAAAGTTTTTATGCGTACTTTTTACAACGCTTTTTGCACATCTGGCCAGAGATAACTACACATGGAACTTTCGATCGGCGCAGCGCATCTCAGACGATACACTATTATCTATGCAAATTACTCTATCTCATTTATTGGCTTCTGTTATTTCTCTTCGTCTATTTTAGCTGTAATAAAGTGTATCGAAAGAATAGGAAAATTTATTCTAGACCGAATCATAACTTTATAAGCATCTTTATAAGGTCTTCGTTCATGATTTTTTCCCATATAGACTGCTATCTAGAAGTGGAATTTTGGAAAATCTTTTCAATGCATTCTCTACCTACACATCAATTGAAATACACCCTCTAAACAGGTCTTTAGGACTAACAGTTTAGACTAGCCAGTGTGTTGACTGACAATTTTCTAGTGGCGCAACGATTTTATATACTTATTAGGATGAAGTATATTATATTATGCTCTAATAAAAAATATATGACGGATTTACGAGTCCACAATCTTGGTATAATACAGCGTTTCATAAACTCCGGTTACTAGTTGCAAATACATTAGGTAATGTTAATTGAAATCATATTAATTTCTAGATTGAACAAACAAAACGAACTAATGGAATTGATACGAAATTAAAGTTTTGCAATTGTTATTGTAACCTCCGATACAGAAAATGAATCAGCTGATTACTTTAAATAGATAATGCTATTGTTTACGTCGCGACCGATATTTTTTGCTTATAAGCTTAGTCGCAATATTAGTTCAGTTTTTATGTCGACAAGGGCATTGCATACACCACAAGGGCGAGGACTGTTCCAACCAGCGTCCATGCTCATAGAGCATGTCAGTGTCAGTGGTCAAACCACAGCTCAACTAATTGATAAACCTAAAAGATACCTAAGTTTCAAAACTTTAACAAACCTGAAAAGCATTTTGAAGAATATTGACCAGCACAAACCCGTCAACATTAATTTCTTTATAAAGCGTTTCTTTTGGAAAACATAACTCGTATAACTTGAACAACTTGAAGTTTCCACTGTAATACTTACGGCAATTTTTAACAGCACTTTTACTTGGAGCCGACCCTAACTGAGCTAAGTCCAGTCCATCCAAGTGGATGATCCAGTCACTGACACTTGCACACCACTGAAAATCAAGTTGGCACTCCACAAAAGTCCTATCCCGACGGGTCCAACTAAACCCGTTCCGGAGGGTACGGAATTCCGGTTTCGGAAGGTCACTTTTCGCGGGGAGCGGGCTGGATCCAATCTCGTCTGCTTCGACGGGGCGAGGGTCGAGAGGAGAGTGTGATATGAAAGTTTCGTGTAAACTTTTTTCGCGATGTCGGTCGTTCGGCGTCACGGCGCGGGCGACACAAGCGTCGCGGGCGGCGGCACTCTGCAGACTGGCACGCGGTGAAAAATTCACAAGTGTGCAGTCGAAGCCTCCTCGTCGATACGTGCGAGCTTGCATGTGTGCGGTGCTTGCAGATTCCTCTACAACGAAGCGAATACTGCGATTGAAATTTCCGCTGTGTTTCCATTGCCGTTCTAATTGGGAGCCCGAAACTGTTCTTGTTAGAGAAGTTTCCAGTGAGTTTCAGTTTTTATGTACGTACAGCGTAGTGATGTGAAAAGTAAGTAAGAGCGAGGTATCAGGTTGGTTCATTTATTGTTATGGGCCTGCAGTCGGTGCATGGTGCATAGTTTTATGAAATTGGCTTTTTGTTCACACCGTCTGGGTTGGCGGTTCCCTTGGGAGCGACAGTTTATGAACGTCGGTGAACTTTTGATCGTAATTTTACTTAGCACGTATATTCTTTATAAAATTTTACTGCGGGTGGGGTTTTAATAAGACTTTAATTTTTATTTTCATGCTGGCTGACAGAACATAATATTTGACTATAAACTGCCATCAGTAGATGAATTGCGTAAATTCTTCGTTGAAATTAATTAACTTTTGAAATTGGTACCTAATATGAATTAAAAAGTTCACTCGTTTTAAACCACAAAATCATTGTTATCTGCATCTTGATAGGTGATTTGCATGAGAGGAAATCTAACAGATTTTATGCCACTTATCCTCCAACTGTCATGTTCCAAGTTACTTAACATGCACTTCGCAACGTAATCAGGTAAGAACTTTGAGTTAGGTGTTGGTATTTGCGAAACTGAATACTAACAAGGAAAACATAATATTTGCCGACTAGGTGTGGCGGCATTCGAAACATCTGTCCTTCTGTCCAGTGACCCAAAATTGCGTGATCACATGGACCAATAATGAGATTTTAGGATGCTACTATGAAACAGTAGCAAACATAACTATATTTGTTTTTTGAAAAATAAAAACCGACTTTAAATATAATGGGAAGTTGAATGTCTAAAATTACATTTCATCCCTCATTTATTCACGCTTAGAGATGGGATTTTTTTATAAAATATATATGGGGCCACCCTTGAAGTATGAGGTAAGTAAATATTATTGACGCCATTAAAAAAACAATAATTAAAATCGGTTGACGATATTATCACGTTTAACATACATACACAAAAAAACATACAGACGAATTGAGAACTCCTCCTTTTTTATAGTCGGTCGAAAAGTTAAAAATTAAGTTTCTATCTACTTCCTTCCTGCTTTATTGGCGATCTTGAATAAAAATATAACATACCAATCTACCTTATCCATATAACTACATCTAGGTAAACCACTAATTGCCTTATCTGATGGCAATGTGCCTGCTTACTTGATTGTAAAAGATACTATAGAAGAAGTCTTCGCTCAGTACTTAAAACCTGTTATCCTGGGGTCTAGACAAATACCTCACACTTCATTTTCCGTTCACGCTAACGCAAATTTGTCAAGGAAAAACTTGGCAGAAGTCACATGACATTTTCACAGCTAATGTAATTTCCATAGAATTCAATCTTTCCGCAAGCGTTATCGCCAACGGAAATTGGTATTTGCTAGACACCCTGGTCACCCTATTTATATCAAAATATTGTGCATTTAAAACAGCCTACATTACCCTTTGTTGCATATTAATAAGATAATATACATATATATATCACTTAATATACAAACAAGTATGCTGTAATGGGCGAGACCATCGTAAAGTCTGATTTACTGGCGGCGAAAATATAGACCGGAAGCTAGTAAGAGTTTTTAAGTCATACCTACTGCTTATTTTTCAGTGTAAAGCACTGCTCAGAAATTGACACTAATGCCGCTCAAATGTGTTCTGATTATAAAAATAATATTCACTGTAAATGGGATATTTAGCATGAATTGTATGTTTTATTTTCACGATGTTTTGGAACAGTTACACTATGATTGATCATGGCATGATCATGATCGCAGGTGACACGGAAATCTTTGCGAGTGGATGTTATTAGCAGACGAATGGATCTACCTTCTTCATCACTCTTTTATTGTCACTTAATGACAGCTCTCAAATTAAGACACTGAAGCTGTTGCGTTTTAAGTTTGTAAGTAGGGAAGTTTATTAGCTTTACAAAAAATGGACTTCAGTAGTTTGGTTTTTAATAACTCTTTGTTAAAGGCACGCGCAAATTAGCGCGGTGTTGTAGGTATGTCGCTGGCGCAGTGGCAATCAACTTGCAGGAAAAAGTTGACAAAGTTCGCGTCAGTGTGCACCACTTCCCACTCCATAAAAATGCTATCGCCACCGCCAACGCCACCGCGCCAATTTGCGCGGGCCTACAGAGACTGCAGTGGAACTGAAGTTCCGTTTTAAAATCGATACCTACTGGTTCTTGGCCTATAACTGCTGTTTTACTGACGGTCCGTAAGATTAATGTCAGTAGCAATGACCGGAATCAATGTATATGGAACTTATAAGCGATCAATAGCGGCGAGCGCCAAAACATCGACTATTAAATACCTACCTATAGGTAACCATACATTATTTGTTTCGAACCTAGTGTGTGTCGGTAAATCCTGATAAGCAGCGCCCCGGCGGTGTACTCTTGCATGACTCATCCTAGTACTCGATATATAGGGCTGACGACTGTGGCCACCCTGTCTAACAACATCGTTCACTCTGTCCCTATTGGTATCTATCATTTAATTGACTATTCTTACCTCTTTGGTTCTTAAAGTTTCTTAGATCGCAACATATGGCAGCCACGTGAGATCAAGGCTTCAGAAGTGACCGTTAAGCTATAGTTTCTTTGTAGATAATAATGTCAAGCATCGTATTACAGAAGTTATTATCAAAATAATGATAACATTAGGAAATGGAACAGTGTGGTCCCTTCACTTCGAGGCAGTGTTGCCGTGATGAAATATCTTAGAATTCACACGCTCCCTTCTGTGTTAACGTCATTAGGGGTGATACAATGCGGTATTACTACTTACCTACTTGTCAAAGCGAAGATTATCTTCAACTGATCTTTTTTTGACCAATCTGTATTCAAATTGATAACTGTTGCGATTTAACTCGCAACTCAGACAAAGCATAGAATAATCCGTAAAAATATGTAATTTGAAAAATGGCTGTATCCACCCGTTTGAACTAAACTGAAAAGTAACCATCTGTATAATGGGTGTTCCATTCCTTTGCAGTTCTCATTATAATTGTCTACCATTCCCGAAATATACAATCTTTAAGGAATATCTGCTAGACCTTTATGCTCATATACTTTATTTAAAAAAGTATATGAGTAGTATATCAGTCATGTAGTTCCCATAATGCAAGCTCTGTTTAGCTTGGGGCTATATGATGCTTTGTGGCATTATTTATTTATTTAATTATCGTTGGACCAGTTAAAAAGTATTACTAAAAGTTATGCTTTCGAACGGTAAGGGAAAACTTTGTGAGAAAACCGTCGTCTTAGAACTGAAACATGTGAATGAAAGAAGCGTCTGCAAGGTCAACGGAATCCTTTTACCGAACTGGTTCTACTAGTCTCAATCACCAGGCCCTTTTCAGGGCCAAGAGTCCGATGAACGTTTGCATGCTCTGCAGATATTTGTTTTGTGTCTGGGTATTGTGGTAGCACTATACTCATAGTGCCTGATATCCACGATAATCTTAGTATAGGTGACCCTATATAGTCTGGAACTATGTATTTGTCTATTATTTATTAAGTATATTGTCAGTATGAGGATGTATTGGACAAAACTAAAATTGTTTAAGGGCACAAAACATTTCAATGTTCACACCAACTTGTTTCCCAGCGAATTATAATTATTTCCGACTAATGAACACACTCTAAGCCGCTAATTAGTTGGTAAAGGGTCGACCCTGCTTGCGATTAACTCTTGCTACGATAACCTGACCTGGTATTTGAACTCACAATAAGGTTAGGCTATAAATAGGTACAATGATCCGGTTAGCCTAGCTCTCTGGTAATTGACTTTTATTTACAGGTCTATTTTATAGCATTATCATGGTTTGGTAACATTTTGGGATATAAATCCCCTGTAAAATAAACTTAAGCTAATAAAATGAGGCCAAATATATTCAGCCTACTTTTATCTTTCGTTGAGTTCCAGTATCGAGCCATGTTGACCTAGGGGAGCTGTCAGCTGAGGAGCTGGCAGCTGAGTGCCGGCTGTACAGCTCCTACCGCGAGGTGAAGTGGGAGCTGCAGCTGGCTGGCCAAGACGCGGGCCTGGGGCGAGGCTCTGGAGGGCCTCAACAGGAACCCATGGGGGCGTCCTTATAGGGCAGCCCGGAAATAGTTCCGGGGCCAGACGCCCCCTATCACGGAGTCCCTAGAGCCGGAGCTTCTGGGCAGGATGTTGGAGGGGCTCTTCCCCGACATTGAACCCCACCACACCCCGCCCACAATGGCGGCGCCGTCCCTCTTCCCCGAGGAGTTGGACCCGGCCTCCATCCCCCTTGTGTCGGGGGTGGAGATGGAGGTTGCCGTCGGCCGCCTACGCGGCAAGAGGACGGCACCGGGTCCCGACGGGATCCCTAAGCGGGTCCTACGACTCGCCTTGGGGGAGATGAGAACTATTGGCGGACTACCTCCAGGACCGCGAGGTCCTGGTGGAAGGACGCGACGGCTTGAGACACCGTCGCAAGCACCGACAGGGGTCGGTGCTGGGACCGCTCCTGTGGAACATAGGCTACGACTGGGTGCTACACGGGTGGACGCCCTCAGTCGCGGTAACATGACTCTGCTGCGACGCCCGCAGCGAGTCATCGCGACGAGGGCAATCCGCGGATACCGGACGGTGTCCTGGACGGTAGCGTGCGTGCTGCCCGGAGATCCCCCCTGGGCTCTCCAAGCGGAGATCTTTGCCGAAGTGTATCACTTCATAGCGGCGAGGATATCCAACGGAGAGTACCCAGTGTAGGAGGAGGTCGCGCGCATGCGGCGACTAGCGCGGGCCGCCTTGTTGCGGCGGTGGGCGGAGGCCTTGGCTCCACCGGTCCCTGGTCAGTAGACGGTGGAGGCCATTAGACCGGTCCTTCGGAGGTGGGTGCGGCGGCGGTTCGGGTCGCTGACCTTCCGATTGGTGCAGGTGCTTTCCGGGCATTGGGGCGCCGGAGGATACGGCACTCCACAAGCTGGAGGTGTGTGCCGCGTGGGGTCCCATGCGGCACACGCTTTCAGCGATCCTGGGCCGGGACCTCTCTCTGCCGAACGTGGTAAGTGCCATGCTCGGCGGCGAGAGGGAGTTGCAGTTCCTTCTGCGAGGAAGTCATGACGCAGAAGGAGGCCGCTGAGCGGGTCAGAGAGGATGACGCCCGATCTGACCCGCTTCGGCGCAGACGTCGAGGGGGACAAAGGGGGCGGTTCGCCCGCCTTCTTCATCCTCCGTAGTGGGGTCACTGGTAGAGAGTCGGGGGACTCTCTGCCGGCTTACACGGCTCCACACGTCTGAGGGGTAACCTTGGGTGAGAAGGTTACCCCTCTTGAGGCCGAGGCCCGGACCGTTTCCCGGGCCTCCCGCCGGGACGTGAATGCGATAGTGAATGCGAAAGCGACCCCATATCGTCCCACCACGGCGGAGGACTGCTCACCGGGGGGGTTTTTAGTGGGTTCGAGCCCCACATACCCCCTTCTGTCACCCCCGTGGCGGAAGGGAAATGCGTTGGGCATTTTCCCCCTCTAAAAAAAAAAGGACAGTACCTGGAGATCGTGGGTTTGAACACGGTCGTGCACTAATGGATTTTCTACCCGAAAAATGTAAGTGCGTATTAAGTCGTGCGCAAAACGGTAAAGGAAAACTACGTGAGAAAACTGGTATACCCTGAACCAATAATTCTCCATGTGCCATATAAGATATCTGTTTCGGGTTCCGGAGTTGTGGTACCACGGCACTCATAGTTTCTGATACCCGCGACACAGGTCAACAAGAGTGTAGGATCAGAACTGTGTAAGTGCTGTTGGGTTCAAAAAAATAAAAAAATGTTGTGTAAAAACCAAATAAATCCTGCTACTATTATAAACGCGAAAGTTTGTAAGGATGGATGTTTGTTACTCTTTCACACAAAAACTACTACGGATTTTGATGAAACTTTACAGTAATATAGCTTATACATCAAAATAACACAAAGATTAATTTTTATCCGGATACCATGCGGGCGAAGCCGTGGGCACAAGCTAGTAAAACATAAACATCGAAACGCAAGTGATTATATTCCTGGTAGAGTCGCAGTAGGTACAGTTAAATTGAGCTCTTCGAAGTTTTAGTTTACAAACAATTATGTTAATTTTGTAGCTGCATCTTCTTACAATGTTCCCATACCACAGACCTTACGGATAAACTCATGTTTACCCAGAGTAAACGACAAAATGCAATTTCAGAAAAGCATAATTTTCGTTACGCTAATTAGCTTGCGACACACGGGCGTTTTGTTTGTCATACGTGTTGTGACTGCAAAACATAGCAGGAGCTTCCGCCTTCAAGTTTCACAGAAAAAGGGCAATGTAATAAGTCACGCGAGAAATATTTTTTTAACATTGCCTATAAATTCCCATTTCTACGCCCATTGATAACTTTACATTTAATTTTTTTACAAAGTGATGCCAGACGTACTTCTGTTCGGAACTTTAATAATAACATTAATATTATTAAAATATTACTGTTGCTTCACCATACAGGACGTTTCAGAGCATGTATTTACTCTTAAGTCGAGTCTTTTACTCGAAAGGCCTTCTGCCACTAAAAGTGAATAATATTTCCTAAAAAATAAGTCAACCTAAAAAAAAGTGCGTTAATAAATTCAAATTGTTTAAAACAACCTTTTTCCAGCTGTAGCTGCCCTAAGACTTCTATTCATAATATTCTTAGGTTTTTTTTATTACAATTTAAAACCGCTTAGCAACAGGTGAGTTGTGTGCTTGTTTGTCGATTTAGTTGATTAAAAATGAACCTGTCACGTGAAATGCCAACTACTATGTAAAGCAAAACGCGGGCATGTGACAAATATAATGCCTGAACGTGCTTCTACTGAGTCTGAATCTGATAATCATTACAATCGTGAGATTTTGTTTTTGAACTGATTTCAAAAAAGGTGTAGGTTTTATATTCATCTGTATGTATTTTTATTTTTTTGCATATTCATAATTATTCGATATACCTTCGTCAATTGTAGACCAATTTTCAATTATGTTTTCTGGAACAAAGGTCTAGTTTTGAATGTATTATTTCCGCAAGCCACGCTCATTTGTTTCGTTCCCACAATCACGTACCTGTTAATTGTTGAAAGCACTCACTTTACGATACACACGGCAGTAAAACTTGACGAGCCATTGATAGATTTGAAGGCTTTTATTGCTCTCTTGAAAATACTTCCTTGTTTTATTATTATTGTGAAGTTTGTAAAGTAGGCTAGCTTTTAATTGTTTCACCTTTTATGGGTAGTAAAAAGTTATATTGAACGTGCGTAGTATCTATCATTAAGTACATGACCTAAGTACCAATACCTAAAGACCTAAAGGCTCGTATTTCAATAATAACTTTCTATGTATAACGAAAAAATAGGGCGGGGCTACAGTGCAATTTTTAACCCATTTTTTAAAATGGTATACAAGTCCATCTGTTTTGTCTATGGTTAGCGTAGCCTATAAACGCAATAAACGCGCGTTGCCTACCTTTAAAAAATCTTAAAATGTTCATGTTTGATGGGATTTTGGCAAAGCAAGACAGTTTAAGACTATTAATATTGTAAAAACGGGAATTTTCACGTATCGCACTCGGCATGAGACTCTCGGAATGAGTTGAAACTAGCCGGTGCCTTCACCGATAGTCCGGTACGTGGAAATTCCCGTTTTTACAATATGAATAGTGTCAGACTATTTATTTCATAAGTTAAAAAATAAAGTACAAAACATGTATTTACCACTAAGTAGGTTACAATTTTGTTTTGGTTCGCCAAAAACCATGATACCGTCAGCAAATCTAATTCACAACCTCGACAATTATCCAGTTCCTTATTGTAAGCGACAGATAGGAAAACTAGCATGATCTCCTCACGATTTTGATCTGATTTATTTAATTCTCATGTATCTCGCCATTCGACTTTCAAACCTATTCTTAAGTGTTATTTGTGATAAAATAAGGTTGATGGCTGGATGTGATTATTTGAAAGCTCGGTTTTGATTGAGGGACAGGCGCTCACGAAGCGATGAAATGTCCTATTGGTTACCTTTGTTAAAATAATGCATTCTAAAATAGACAAGTGGTAATTGGCCAACAATTTTAATCGTGGTACCAGTTTTTGACAGGTTTCGGTTCGTGGTCACCACTAGAAGAACCATTAAAGTTGTATTGAAGATTTAACGATCATACCTTATAAGTAGTTATGTTTTACACTGTATAGATCCTGGTTGGACCTCATTTAGTAGGATGACCTGGGATATGGAGTATTAAATTTACTCCGTGGATGTTCTGCAAGTTATAGGTAGGTAAAGTCAATAGTCATTTTTTAGGCAAAAATGTAGCCTCATTCTAAATATACAACTAATGACACAAAAATATATTTAAATGTCTCTCCTACACATTTAGAGTAAGTGACTCTTACAGTTTCTGAACATCGCTAACAATGCCGATATAACGTCTGAAATGTTAAATTATAGAATACTAGTCTGTGCCCACGGCTTAGCCCGCGTGGTACCCGGATAAAAAGGAGCCTATGTGTTATTCTGATGTAAAAGCTATATTACTATAAATTAAAAAAAAAACATCAAAATCCGTTCAATAGTTATTGCGTGAAAGAGTAACAAACATCTATCCTCATAAACTTTCTCGTTTATAATATTAGTAGGATTGCTGTGTATCCTGACCAAATTGGAGAAGTTATGGAGACAGGCCAAGTTATGAGGAATCGACGAGCTTGTACTAAAATGTGATGGGATGAATGACGCAAAAGAGGATGCCACAGGATCATAGCAAGCGGAAACCCGTGGTCTATGCCTACCCCTCCGGGAAACAGGCGTATATTTTGCTGCTTTGCCCAACTACATCTTGATTGTCTTTATATGTTTTATTCCTTTTTGTTTAAAGTAATTATCGGTCCACTGCATCATTATATGCTCGTAATCTAAAGTAAATAGCTTCCCCCCTTCCGCAAATTAAAGGTGAATTACTTTATTAAGCAAAATTTATCAATATCAGTTGAATTTCGGAAGTCAGTTAATATTTTATTATTTCGGAAGTAGTCAATGGAAAACCTGTCGCAGGATTTATCAATGGTTTCTCAATGTTTTGGTTCACCATTTGTCACATTTCCTGTAGGGAATACGATACGAAGAGATTTAGTTTATCATCCGAAAAGTATCATTCGATTTTGCAATATTCTCTTAAATTTGACGACCTCTGTGGCGCAGCAAGCGAAGGCCCGCCTGAGGCGCAGAAGGTTGCGGGGCTACAAGACAAATGTTTGTATCATCTGCAAATATTTGTTTCGGGTCTGGGTATTTTATAAGTATAATATGTATGTATTTACAAAAAAAATGAAAAGAAGTAGTATATTAATCATGTACTTCCCATAATACAAGCTCTGCTTAGTTTAGGGCTAGATGATAGATAGATAGATAAAATACTTTATTTAAACTTCAGACACACACATACAAAATACAACAATTATACAGTAGTAAAAATAAACAATAATAAAATACAGTTAACTATTTTCAATAATATAATTGAAATAATATAATGTCTATGTGTGCTGCAGTACATGATGTAGATGATGATGCTGTGTGGAAGCGGCCGATTTGTAGGTTAGCGAAAATATCAAAAAGTTTTACCTGTAATGGAATCAATTTGTATAATAAATTAGAAAAAGCCTTAAGAGAAATTAATGTGGACATGTATAAAAGTAAACTGAAATCAATATTGACCAAAAAGAGCTACTACAATTTGTCAGAAGCTCTCAATGATGACTCCATTGCATAGAAAACTAATAGTCAATGACAGGTTTTTTTAAAAAAATATTTATTTTTAGATTGTAAACCAAAGAGAATGTAACGCTATTGTAAACTATTTTGACTAAGCAACATTATGATAAAAGATCTGACATAAGTATGTTATGTTATTATTCTATTTAATCACTTTCTTTGACAGTAGAACCATTCCATAATTATTGACATGTAACCCAATAATTTTAACATTATGACAATGCGCCTTTACAGCAGCAATTTAACCTATTCTTAAGTAACCTTATTATGTAAATATTCATAGGTATGTAAGTAAAATACTTCTTTGTTTTTAGCACCCTTCCAAGTCCTACAGTGTAAGTTTTCGACGTAACCAAGTGTACTATAAATTCCCATGGTTAAAAACAAATGAGTATGAGTATGATAAAAGTCCTGTTTGATCCGAAAACTAAGTATTGATGCGTCTGGATGACATCACGAAATGTTTTGAATATATTCCTCAGAATAAACATCCTAGACGGGCCCTAGTGCAAAAACCGCAGTCACTTCACCTTATAACACTTTCCAAAGTTTTTTTATTAGTGTCCTTTGATATGGGATGGAGAGCCAAGATTGCCCAATACCCGCACATAGCTCCTCAGAGGTCACAATAAACTTGTCAAGCACGACAACACGACTTTCGCTCATTTTCCGACAGTTTCTACAATAATGTAGACGTCATAATTCAGGGTACAGGTCATAATTCAGGGTATAACCCGTTACAATGTACATTAGTGAGGCGTATCTTGAATGACAGCCGGCGCCGCGCCTTTGTGTTGGGAATGGTGGTAGGCCCCTACCATTTGGTATGTTTTCTCATCAGAATATTCCTGTAATTTTTTTTTCTGCTACTGTTTTCCAAGAATAACTAAGCAAGGTTTCTAAGACAAAGTCAGTGGCGTCAATTCTCTTGTACACCAACTAAACTAAACGCTTTTATTTAGTAACAGTAATAAAACAAATAACAACAAATTTAGTGCCCTCAAATCAGACAGATTTAAGTTTTCCATGCCAGTTTAGTCGTGTTTTCAAAACATTTAGGCTTTACGAAGAAGAGCGATACGTAAACTTTTATTTTTCTTTAAGCTCATTATAAGTGCCTAGTTAATAAACTCTTTTTGTTTTATATCGAAGCTACCTGCTACAGATATTGGGAGAGGACGAAAGATCAGCGCGCTACTTATCTTCACCAGGTCTGCGGCGCTTTATGCTGACTCCCATCACAATTTTGGCTACTTACCTCATCAGCAATCCAACCATATTAGTTATATACTTAATTGATGAGTAGTTCCAAATAAATGATTTATCTATCTATCTATCTATCTAAACCAATTTGACAGGAAAACCTAACATTCTTGACATCTCGTTTTTGCATTCACTATCGTTAAATATGTTCTACAGTTAAGTTTAGTTTATGTACTCGAGAATTGACGCCATTGGAGTTTTCCAGTCTATCTGCTCAAGATGTTGTAGCATGAGTTCTACTCAAGCTTGACAGAATCATGTACCTCGCCTTCATTTAGTATTACTATACTATTCTCCTCCTGACGTTTTGTTGACCGTTTAGCAGTCCTTCCTCATGAGCACCATCCGCGACCACGCTCGACGGTCATAAGAGAGAAACAATATTTTAATATCTATGTACGAACTTAGCGGAGTTATCAGGACGTCTAGCAAAATTTTACTGGAAACGTCGACATTTCTCTAAGATAATACAGTTGCTCTACTTATCTCTATAATCTTTGATATCTCATCGCCTCGCCACCAATCAAATATCGGTCAATGTTTCAGTCATGTTTTGATAACAGATTTATAGTCAATACGTTATCACGTATGCCTTTTCCATGACACATTTATTATCTGCTCATTTTATTAGACATGTTAAAGATATATCGTATTCAATATACAATAAATATTGCAACCAATAATTTCGTCTACTGCACGTTGTGTGGTTTTTGTTGTATATTGGTTTATACTTTGCTCAACTAACAATCCGCTTGTTTTCTTTCAGGGCTAAAAAAAACTCAGTTAGTATTTTTAAAATTTCTGCGATTAGTTACCATAATTATAGGTTTTTACGGGTCTTTATCGCGTTTACCTTTTTATTATTTTTCCGACGTTTCGACTGTATTGCAGCAGCCATGGTCACGGGATGACAGGAGTATATGGAGCTATCGTGGAGAAATAAAGGCATTAAGATTTTTATTGTATCCTCACTACACAAACCGTATCATCGCACTACAAAATCGGATCGCGACGCGAACTCTTCTTGATCACGAGATTGCAAAACGGAAAGAGTCTAGCCGTCTTCACGATAAAAACTGCTTCTTGATTTCAATCGCTACACGAATCATTCTTTTATAATATTGGCGTTCACTAAATTTCCATTACTTTTTTTAATTGACGTGACTAAGTGTTCCTTGTGATCCAAAAGTATGAATAAATATGAATAATGAATAAATAGGACCATAGCTAAAGATCATGAAGCTCAATCTAGTGGTTTGGTCCTGAGTCCACTAGGTGCGCCGCTATGGCCGACTTATTGATCTAGTGGTTTTTGACAGCTGCAATGAGCTTCGTGACCCTAAAGTGCTATGTAGTGATCATCAATACAATAAGAGAATGGTTTGTGAAGCGATTGTAATGTAGAAGTACCCAAAGGTTTAATCGTGAAGACGAATAGACTCTGTGCGCCTTAGAATCCCGTGATCAACAGGTGTTCACGTCGCGATCCGATTCTACAGTGCGGTGATACGATTAGTGTACATTGCCGTAATATGAACAAGGAATTTTCTGAAGGAAAGTTGCGGCTACTGCACTTATTTCTCGACAATGTTGCAATACAGTCGAAATGAGGGACACTCTTGTGAAAGAGCTCATCCAGGGAAGTACTACCACTAGAATTTCTACCGCCAGGCAGTAATGCTCGCATTGCTGTGTTTCGATTTAAAGGGTACTGGTGAAATAACAGGCACACGAGACTATCACCACTATATTTCAGTGTTGGCAACTCGCGAGTCATACCTTTGGTGTTACAAGCGTCCAGAGTTTGCGGTAACCTCTAACCGACAAATAGGCTGTATGCTTGACTTATTGGTATCTTTAATGGTATTTAAAAATAAACGCTAGAACATAGTAGTGGTATCGAAGGTCCTGTTCCCATGGGGCTCGGCCGTCGGTTCAGATCGTGACCGACGAGGCTGACCTTTGTCAACCGCGGCCATACAGATATTATGCTTGTTAGACCTCTCGCTATCTGGGCCGGATGGCAAATTAACTATGTGTTGTTATGAAAGACACGACTCAGATTACTAACAAGAAAGCTGGCTCATTATCAAGACAGTATTCTTTTAACTAGCAAATAAGTACCGGTTTAAAATACCACCTTTTATTTTCAAATTGAGATTTGTAACCGCCGACTTCAAAAAAGTCTGGGCGATATCTTCGGCAGTTGTGAACCGATATTTATTTTTTAATAGGTAGGGTTTACTTCAAGGGTGGTCCTTTATACATTCTATGAAAAACATGGTGGATGAAATTTCATATTAGACTTTTTATCAACTTCTCGTTAACTGAAGCCAGTTTTTTTTCCTGCCAAAGTTGTACTTGTTAATTTTATTTTTTTAATTACCAAAAATGGCGTTTAAATACTCATCGTTTTCACGGTATAAAAATATAAAAACCTACACAGAAAGTTAGTATTACTATTAAAGCCGCAGCTGGTTTTCGATCACCAACTTTGAAATCAGAACACGTTTCGCCAAACTGCCCGGTTTTTGAACGTTATTTTCTCAAGAACAGGATTTGAATTCAGCGTTCTAAAAATACGAAATGTCTCCGTGACAAATTTTGTACCAATCAGATGCGTTTTAAATAAAATACTTTTTAGTATTTCTACACGTACCCAAATGAGTCAATGAACTGGACTGAACCCTGAGGATTTGACTCATTCCTGAAGAATGACTCATCTTTATTACTAGGGGCAGAAAAGTTGCTTTATTACTTATAGGTAGAGTCAGTGAGTGATTTTATTTGATCTGATTGATAACTTTTGCTTATCTCAAAAGATGACCGTGAATAAGTTATGAAAAATGAAACTTAATACTGCCAAAGATCCCACCTTAATCGAAATGTTTCTAGTTGTAGTTACATTATGGCCAGCGGCGTATATGCTAATAAGTTTCGACTTTGTCTTTTTCCGAAGTCTAGCAAAGAAAGTACAAATCGATTTAAAAGTAAACTTTGTTTATGTTCTTTTCCCACAGCAATGTCAATTACTTAAGTGCCAATTGACTAAACCAGCTTAAATACATTATTTTCTTCAATTCATATAATTTTCACATCCCGGAAAGCGAACTGGTTCGATTGAGTCGTTAGATTTTTGATTAGAGATTAGCGTCTAATGACAGAAAGTCGTCATTACACTGTCAGTTTCAAGTTCAATGGCTTGTCAAGTTGTCACAGAGTAAATAATTGGTACTTTGTGTAAATGTCGCCTTTTATCACTGCACAACGTGCGAGAGACTAGTACATGAAAGCGATTGGCTAGAGATTAAAAACAAACAATGTTGTCTCGGTTAACTATGCCATAGCAACGGCTGGGAACTGTAATGGTCGTGAAAACCGTGGGAGAGAGTTAAAAATAAAATATAGATTGCGCCTCGTATGTAAACGATTGATGTTATGATTCTGAAGATCAGATGAGATTTATTTTGCCTACATAGTTAAGGGTTAAAAGAGGACACTCTTTTATTGATATTATAAATATTAATAATAATGTAAATATTAATATCTATAAGTATGATATCGTTATCGTTATTAATTTGTTGTTATTGTTTTAGATTTTAGATAGATACCTATACTTACTTTTATTTGTCGGCCTCGGTGTACCTACTTTCTTTTCATGAAAGATGAAACTATACAAATTTGAAAAAAGATATCACAGTAGATATGACGCGATTCCTTGGGACCAAGCCTAGAAAGTTGAAGGAAGAATTTCTTTCAGAGTACCTGGTCGAAGCAACACGTGCTCAGCTGGCTCATATCTGGGTCAACGCATTAGAATTACTATTCAGCAAAGCAATGCAGCCAGCATTTTGGGAACGCTTCCATCTGGTAGTGATCTGGATCAGTTGGCCTATCTATAGATCATTTACAACAGTCTTTAGATAGCTAGCAATTTCATCTGTATTTTTGTATATACCTATTTGTATATAGTTGTTAAATGTATTACATATGAAAAATTCAAACTCATTCTCATTAAATTATTTTCAGTCAAGTCTCCGTGTATCTGTGTATCTCTTCTTCAGTCAGCTTTCAATCTGATTATTGGTGTTTTGTTAAATATTGGGAATACCAATATTGGATATACCTGCTTCTAAAAGGATTGCAACTCGAAGGGAGTTGCAATCCTTTGCAACTCAGAACTTGTGAGAAACTCAGATTATTATGATTAGATTAGATTGATTATGGAGAGAAACCAATAGCAACGCAAGTTGTAAACAAGTACCTACCTGTCTACTGGTTGCTAAAGTAGGTACCTTCATAACAACTAGGGTGGGTGCGTGTGCTCTCGGTGAAACGTCCGGGCAAGGCGAACCACTACTAAGCTATTACGGACACCATCCTTTTATTATTTACGATCCTACTAATAATATAAAAGTCAAAGTTTGGAAGTTTATATGTTTGTATAGTTGTTCAAATGTTCAGATGTTCAGATGTTCAGATGTTCAGATGTTCAGATGTTCAGATGTTCAGATGTTCAGATGTGCAGATGTTCAGATGTTCAGATGTTCAGATGTTCAGCTGTTCAGATGTTCAGATGTTCAGATGTTCAGATGTTCCGATGTTCAGATGTTCAGATTTTCAGATGTTAAGATGTTCAGATGTTCAGATGTTCAGATGTTCAGATGTTCAGATGTTCAGATGTTCAGATGTTTGTAGACATTTGATTCGGGGTTGGGTGTTGTGTTACCATGGTGTTAATCCATCCTGATTCCCATGACACAGGGAATCCTAGTGGGGTCAGAACTTTGTATATGACTATTGGGTGTTTATTATTATTATCTGAAATCATGGTCAAAGTACAGAGTAGTCACAGACAGGTTTAGTGGGTCAGATCGCTAACCTGCCCTTATGCGTGTCGATCTGTCCACGCGTTAGAACTCTACAGTTACTTTCGATACTTAGTCGAAGGGTAAAAATAGATCGCTGATTAGAGAACCTTCATGCTATAACAAGACATTAAGAGGTATAACCTCTTTCTAGGTAAGTCCTGTTGTGCTGACATAAAAATGGTCTGAGAGAGAAAAGCAACGCTGGCACGTAATTTGCAGATGGTCCTCCGTCCGTGACAGACTTAAAAAAGTTTCTGAGTACCACTACCCACCTATATTCTGATCTGCACTACGTATAAAAAGCCAAATTATGACTAGTAAATATTGTTAAGAGTCGTTGGTTGAGCCCAAGTTACATGAAGTTCCTTACAAAAAGAAGTTTCCTTATAAATCTATGGCCGGGCTAGTTTCTTAAGGCTGACTAGATGGCGCTAAGTGTCAAGGATCGTCAGGTCTTTAAACCCATGTCCTATATACTAATTCTCACTTACGGCTCCGAGATAGGGACGGTCACGAAGGAGACTGCACTGGGTACGCATTGCACAAAGGCCCATGAAGCGATATATGCACTGCATCACAACTTCTTGACCGAGTTCGCAATACTGAAATCTGTCGGTTAAACGTCCATGACGTTGATGATAAGGAACGTCATGGACAAGACACCACAACACCGTGATGGCTGTTGGAGAAAATCCTTGATAGACTTGTGGCCGAGGAGAGGCCAAGATATCTGGGTCGTCCAACAGTGTGTGTGGGTAGACGATATCGTAAAAGTCACAGGGCATACCTGGATACGAGGTATGCCCTGAACAGGACAATGGAGGCTGGCTAAAACGAAACAACACCTATAGCCAACAGTGGATTAACTAAGAAGTGAAGGGAAGGGAGTGAGAGTTCCCGTCTCACGACCGTCAATCGTGGTGGCGGACGGTGCTCATGAGGAAGGACCTCTAAACGGTCAACTAAACGTCAGTAGGAGAATAGTAAAGTACGTGGTATAGTCGTAATAATTTTCTAAAACAGAATAATCCACTATTGGCTATAGGTGTTGTTTCGTTTTAACCAGCCTCCATTGTCCTGTTCAGGGCATACCTCGTATCCAGGTATGCCCTGTGACTTTTACGATATCGTCTACCCACACACACTGTTGGACGACCCAGATATCTTGGCCTCTCCTCGGCCACAAGTCTATCAAGGATTATAAGGAGTCTATCTATCAAACCACGATAATTTTAATTCTATGGATTATTTTGGGTTGAAATGTATGATGATAATAATGCTGGATATTGCTATGTTCCGCTTTAAATGGTGAAATTACAGGCACATGAGACTTTTCACCTGTTACGTCTCAGGGTCGGTGACCCTCGAGTGATACATCTGGTTTGCAAGCGTTCATAGGTTACGGTAACCGCTTACCAACAGGTGAGACAGTATGCTTGTTTGCCAATTTACATGAATGTAACATGCAGTGTCAACATCAGATGCACTAAACATAGGTCCGGTGCTACGCTAATTTTCAGACGAATTTTCGTTATAACATTGCAGAACAGCTGTGAGAATAACAGCAGTTCTACTTTTCATCTTAGGATAAAAACTAACAAGACTAATAATTTTCAAATCGTGCTCACACAAATGGTTTCCAATATTCGTCTGTTTCAAAAGCACACCGTCAAAACGGGTCTAACCTGTCGGTTATTCATACTCATACCACCTTTAGGCAAACATTTTAGATTTTTATGTTTTGTTCCGCGCGTGTTTATTTTGACAGATAAGTTAAAAGCTCTGCATTTGAGAGTTTTTTTAGAAGATAATGATGTCATCGACTAAAAAAAGAATGCTGGTCGTTGTAATATTTGCCTTAGCTTAATAAAAAAAAACACAAACACCCATCTGACACATAAAATAAATAAATAAATAAATAAATAATGCTGGACATTTTTCACACAGCATCATACTATATATGACATACGTCATATATAGTCTCAGAACTATGGGGTCAGCCCCACACTAGGATTCCCTATGTCGTAGATATCAGGAACTACGAGTACCGTGGTACTGTGGAAAAGGTTGCCTGGAAGAGATCGCTTCTAAGCGATAAGACCGCCCATCCTATTTTCTTAAGAATAACATTTTGTTTATTATGTTATTTATTTAAGGTGTACAATAAAGTATTTTCATTCATTTATTCATTCTTACCACAACTACCCAGACCTGGAACAAATATCTGTAGAATATACAAATATTTGTCCCGCTGCAGGAATCGAACCCGTACCTCTTCCGTCGCAGCCCCGCTCGCCGCTTTACCAAGGTAGTCAGGCATCTGTGGCAGGCCGTATTAGTTCTTTGATGCTAAATCCTCCTATTCGAAAAGGGCGCAGATATAAAATATTTAAGTGAAAAATAAATGTTTATCGGTAACTTTGTTCAGGAATGAGATATGGAGAAATTAAATTTACATTCATATGCGCCTCTTCTGATCATCAACTACTATTATAAACGCGAAAGTTTGTGAGGATGGATCTTTTACTCTTTCACGCAAAAACTACTAAACGGATTTTTATCAAACCTTACAGTAATATAGCTTATATGTACATCAGAACACATAGGCTACTTTTTATTCGGGTAACACGCGGGCGAAGCCGTGGGCAGAAGCTAGTCGTAGTTAATTAATTAACATAACGTAATTTAACTAATTTTTGTCAAAAATGGCAGATGTGCCCTTTTGCATAAGACAGTAGAATTGACGGCTTCTTATTTAAATGGAAGTATTATGAAAACGAAAGCTCCATTGAAGAGTATAATTACGTCTAAGGCCATAACATGGTACTTACTAGTTTACTAGCACTCAGTCTGTGGCCAAAGGCCATAATGTGGCCAAAACTCGGGCATGCGCATTAGTGACCAAACCAATTTATCTTGTGCTAAAAGATTTTGCTAAAACCGTCAAAACATGACATAACTCCAAATGACGAACATTATTATGATAAATGACATAGTATTTATGACCATACGAATAGCCCATACGACTTATTATTTTATATTGCAAAGTTACTTCTAAGGCTACGAAAATCATTGTTTTACCGAAATGAATCTTAACTCGGAACGATAAGAGGCTCACGTATTAGTTTTTTTTTATAGAGGTATAATTTACTTTGCAAGACAACATACGCATTGTACGATTGTATAAGATCCCCCGCAGGGATGCAAATTAGGTAGGTACGCCTCGAAACGTTACGATTCTCTTTGGCATCCTCAGCTGGCATAATTTAAAGCATGTTGTTAATCTAAAACCAAACTGCCTAACACATGTCAATAGTCAAAGTCAAAATTCATTTATTCAATAAAATCACAAGGATCACTTTGAAACGTCGGTTTTTGTCTACTGCCTGTTCCTCCGCGACCAAGCCAGGCTTTCCTGGCTTTAAAGGCAAGAAAACAAGGCTGGTTATTCTTTTTAATGATCATTTTACAAAACAATAGGTTCGAGTTGGAGCATTTTCAATTCTAATCCATGTATACGTTAAACCTAACCGTTTTTTGATGAACTTTCTAACGACGTTTTTTTTAACACCCAACAGGAACATACAGTTTCTAACCCCACACAGGATTCACTGTGTCGTGTGTATCAGAAATTACGAGTACCGTGGTACCACAACTCTCAGATCCATGACAAATATCAGCAGATTATGCAAACATTTGTCCTGCAGCGGTCCAGCTATATACGCTAAGTGACAAGGGTAAGGGTCTAGAAATCGGACCCTTAGAATCCTATCCTACTAATCCTACTAATATTATAAATGTGAAAGTTTGTGAGGATGGATGTTTGTTACTCTTTCACGCAAAACTACTGAACGGATTTTGATGAAACTTTACAGTAATATAGTTTATACATCAGAATAACATATAGGCTACTTTTTATCCGTTTACCACGCGGGCAAGCTGTAGGCAGAAGCTGGTAAAGTATAATTAATATTTAATTGAGAATGTTGTTTTTTGTAAGTTTTTTGTGTACTACTTAATATAAAATTGTTATAATATGCTACGGAATTATAATTGTCTCTTGAAGGAAAGCAGGACCTATAACACAAGTCACACTGACTTAGTGTGTGTCCTGTCTGAACTACATCTTTATAATAAGCAATCAGCATGTAATATTATATAAACTTATATGTATGTATGTAATAGGTACCTATTGCTTAAGGCAAAATAAATATACTTAATATTTATTTATCCGTTTATTTATCTGTCAATAATATTATTTGATACAACTAAGCCCTGAAACCCCGTATTTGTGTATTCCATTGCCTATTGCAGTGCCTCCTAGTGTTGTGTGGCGATACAACCCTAAAAACCTTCCTTGAAGTCATACAAAACGATTGCTTATAACCGAACCAGGCATTTACAGAAAATTGTACCTATAACAGAAGACACTTAAGAAAATTTTACTTAATATGTAGTACCTATCCCATCTGAATATTCTGTATGCATTGTGCTCATATTTGGTAGTAAAAAAAACGAACAAACCTCTTACCCAATCACGTAAACTGGATCCTCGCGTCATGGGTAAAAATACTGATGGAGTCCTATTATTTTGTTTAGAAATAGAAAGTAAACACAAACGCACCAACTTTATCATCTCAAATGAAGTTATATCACATTAACCGAAGACAGTCAAATTGCTGCATTTTGATGCCCGAAGCGCAACAAGTAGAAAAGTGTTTGCTTCGGCTTCAACAACTTTCGGCAATAGTATGAAGCCGATTATAGACGAAAATATGCACGAAAATTACGATACTTTACAGACCAATTGGGTGATCATTAAGTAAGCAAAGTCGTAAAATGAACGTTTACCACGCAAGTGGTAAATGTCAGTATAGGTATCCAGATACCTACATACTAGACACTGGATACACGTATATTATAGGTCAATGTCAAAGTATGTAAACCGTCATAACCCTGAGTTGCAGGTACGTTATCTCTCAGCGTCAAAATAAAAATTGTTTGTCTCGCGTGCAAACACCACATCGACATTTATCTCGACTCGAGTCGCCGTTTATACTAGCTTCAGTAGCTTCAGCTTAATGGTCTCCTATCCGAACTTTAATTGTACTGAACGTTCCTTAAGCTCAACCTAGTTTATCTGTTAAAAAAAGAATACGCTACGAGAGTGTAAACAAACTACAACTGTTTCTCAGAAAATGCCGAAATACGGCTTCGGCCAACATTGGCTCTGTCCGTCACTAAACTAAACCATTTAATCATGGGACATTTTTTACGATTATTGTCGTTTACCGACGTGTTATTCCGCATAACAACTTTAGAAGTGATAGGTGAGTCCTCTCATAACCACAGGTAATTGGACATGTATGTAGCAGTTAGAAGGTATTTTAGGAAGGTGTGTTCCAAATTCTTGTGAACATGCTCGAACATATTATTAAACAAAAAAAAACACGGCCACGCCTGTACTCCTGACTGATGCATACTCAGTTCTTAGATCTTTGAGGATAGCAATAAAGGGGTAGAGCATTCCACGTGATAGGTTGCAATCCCGTTGCAGCTTCAAAATGTAAATTCTCCGGTTTTTTGTTTTATTCCTGGCATTTCCAAAGCTTTCAAGTGTTGATCGCAGGTAAACTAGATGGCAGACGTCGCAACAGGATCCGCTATTTAATTGGAATTAAAGTTTCCAATTTTGGCAATAGTAACTCACTGTGTCTCGAAGCCATAAAACACAATACTAACTCGGGTGTGGTGTTTCATTCGGAATTTAATTGTTTCTATAACTGGATTCCAAAGGTGGAACTTATCAACCATCTACCGTATTGAAATTAGGATGTTTTAGAATTTCCATAACTTCCCGGTCTTTTTTCGCAAAAACTTGAGGTCTATTAAAACGGAGAAAATGATTGGATTTGTCTTAAGTGTGTTCACTAACTGCTGACTTTGCCCTCTTGAGTGTTGTTGTTCTGTGTTTTGTCCAGTGCTTTTTCAGCTATCTGTTTCTTATTCATATTGTAAAAACGAGAATTTTCACGTACTGCACTATCGGTGAAGGCACCGACTAAGTTTCGACTCATTCCGAGAGTCTTCATCAGGGTGAGTGGTTGCGACTTTCTCCTTCCGCGTCGCGCCGTGCATTTCTTCGTTCAAATGGCAATACCTCTGTTTAAAAGACAACAATACAATAAGCACGATCTATAAGTGATATAGTAACTTCCTAAGTATTTTCTTAAATTGACATAGTTATGAACGTAAATCAGGTACCTGCAGGCAATTTTTTTTCATATCTAATTGTTTAGAAACATTCTGTCAATAAACGGACACATCCGCCGTTTTGCACGAGTTGAATAACTAATCGAATTTAATGAGCTTTCATAGATAAGTCTGAGCGCATGTTATACAGCACTGTAACTTACAGTTATTTTTATGTGGGAATGTACACTGGGAAATCAAAAAACGAGATATCTAGTCGTTTTGCTACCCTTCATTCAGCTATCTAGCCGTTTTGTTACCTAGTCAATTTGCTATCCAGCCCCACTATTTTGTACCTATGTGAAAGTCACTCGGTGATGAACGTTTGACAAATTAAATGATTTTCACTTCCATATTGCATATTGCCTTTTCCATATTGCATGGATAGTGTGACATTTCACTGTTTCCTTTTACGCATCTTGTATTCGGATTTGCGACATTTGTCAAAATTAGGAATATCAGAAAATTAACCAGAATTAATGAAGGTACGGAAAATCTGTTTAAATTTTCAGTATATGCAATAATGCAGTTCTTCTTTTCATTTACGTTCACTTAATGTTACATTAAAAACAAAACTTTCTAGCTTCGAACTAGTCGTGGTACTCAATAGGTAGGATTGAAGACTGTGAACTCCCGGTCTAAAAGAGTCCTACTGGTACTGTTCAACAATTTTTACAGAACTGTTTCAGCTGTTGTTACAATACGGTGTGACAGGAGGTTGTAGCCTGGATATGTACAGAGAATACATACTTACCTATTTAATTAGCATATCAAATCTATGTGATTGTAAGCCATCAATCATCTGTTACTTAATGATCACTTAAATTGTATCATATCAAATGTGGGTTACAATGTTAGTAGACTCCATTTAAAAGTGCATGCTCTTGTACCTACAATTTTTCTTATCAGTTTAAATGATTGTCACAAGTTCGAGTTTTCGAGGCTTATGTTTTTCTCTGCTAAGCAGAGTGCGCTCGAGCAATAACAGGATCCTGAAAGATATAGCTAACAATTATACATGTCCTCTGGTGTGGGAGCTCTCCCAGAGGACGAAATCTGTCTTAGTTATTAAGTACTAATCCTTATCTTAAGCTTACTAACACTTTTGGATTAGGACGAAATTGCAAACGTAGTTTAGTCTCGTAAAATAATATCGTAGAGAACATTATATTTGGCACATGCCCGCGTTTTGCAAGTAGTTAGCATTTCACGTGTCAGATTGCAAGCCCATCGCCACTCATTAGTACACTAAATAAATATTAGTAAAGTTTTATCAAAATCCATTCAGCAGTTTTCGCGTGAGAGAGTAACAAACATCCATCCTCACAAACTTTCGCGTTTATAATAGTAGTAGGTACAAAATGAAAGATATATATAGGATTTATATATATCTTTCATTTTGTTTTCATGTAGGTTGGTATAGGACATGACAGGTAGGTAGGTAGGCACACAGGTACCCAGGTAACAAAACGCATATGGTAGTGGATAGGAGGTTAGGTAGGTGAAAATGACCAATGCCTTCATAAGCTATTGGAATGTCTATAGAAGTAGGTATACAAGAATAGGTATGTAAACATTATATATCATATAACTTTTAAAACTATCATGGTTTTGAACATAACACACTTTGAACTAGTGATCCATAAACATGAGTTTTACGTTCAATCGATTTGCTATCAATCGTATGAATTTTATATTCAGCAGAACCTACTTTATTTTGTGAGGCATAAATCACAAAGTTATGACCTATCGTGATAAATCCTTTTAAATCCCTTTCTTACAACACTTTAGATAATACATCGCGTAGGTGGTACATAAAACTGCATTATTTATGCAACATGGGAAACGAAAAATTCACACGATTCCGTTTTGAAAGTGCAAAATGCAGTCCTTAATTTGGAGCAGTAGGTAGACACAGATCTGTGTCAGGTCATCAGGATATTATGATCTTTCCAAAATTGTGAGACTGATTGAAATTTCAACCTGAAGTGATCGATAAAAGTTAATACAATTATTTTTTGTAAAATTTCAAAACCAACAACCTGACGTCTCCTAATAACATGTGGCGTGTAACTCACATTTTAGAAAAAAAAACTAGATGACAATTAGTTACGCAGTATGACATTCCATTACTCTATTGCCCCGCTCTCTAGGAAATTATGGCTATAAATTCTATCAAAGCACTATCTTTGGCGTCATAAAAAATACTGTATTTTGAATTGGACAACCGGTTTCGGAGAAAAATGGTAGGAGACAAATGAACAGCCTCTTGTGAACCTGGAAGATGGGCCGCGTCGACTCCTTCGTCAATTTGCTGCGCCCGTATCTCTTCCATCGTCTATTTGCTCACAAGAAATTGTGAAACAAATTATTAGAAGACAGTTTGATAGAGTTTACCTACATAAAAGAATATTCATATCAGGAATAATCATGATATGAACATTCCTATATGTAAGTACAATGCTTGACCGTTTCTAGACTATTCCAAATTCATAATGCTAGTAATATTTTTTGTCGTGTTCTTTAGGTTCCTAAAGTTTAACCTGTCTGTTCACAAATTGATCTAAGTTAAAATCTATATCACCCAAGACAAATCCACCGAGACTTCGTTTATTGATATCAGCTCAGTAGTTTGATTTCACAAGGTTATAAACTTTCCAACTAGCTTGTGAGATTCATAACCCTTCTTTCACTGCACCATAGTTGGATAATGTCGCAACAAGCCAATTTAATGCTTATTGAATAAAATCAGGGTGGGCATAATCCATTAATCATCGACACAATCGCACAAAATACAATTATGTAATAAAATTAAGCGCATTATACAAACAGTATCCAACAATCAATCAATACATAAGTATCTCTTTGACAAATACCACGCATTGAGGCATATACTCGAGAATGGTCGGCATTTTATATCTATACTCAAAGAGTAGACTAGACCCGTTAAAATGAAGAGTCATTCTCACCAATGCCAAATCTACTGTTCTCCAAATTTAAAATGCCATACATGGGTTTCGAAGCAATCCCATGCCATTTTTAATCCTACTAATATCCTAATAGTATTATAAACGTGAGGTTTGTGAGGATAAATGTTTGTTACTCTTTAACACAAACACTACTGAACGAATTTTGATGAAACTTTACAGTATTATAGCTTATATATCAGAATAACACATAGGCTACTTTTATCCGGGTACCACGCTGGCGAAGCCGTGGGTAGAAGCTAGTATATTATAAACATGAAAGTTTGTGAGGATGGATGTTTGTTACTCTTTCACGCAAAAACTACTGAACGGATTTTGATGAAATTTTACAGTAATATAGCTAATACATAGGCTACTTTTTATCCGGGTACCATGCGGGCGAAGCCGTGGGCAGAAGCTAGTATTTATTTTTATACTTCTACTTCTCTCTTTCCTAGTCAATGCCACGAGTTTTAGGTAGGTTGGTAGGTACAGTTAACAGAAAAAACCTAAGACTATAATATTTTCGTTTTCCTGCCATTGTATATCAAAAGGCTTTTCATAAAGACCAATTTAGAAACTAAAAAGGTTACAAAAATAATTTAAAGGATGTAAAAAGTGTAGCTTCTTTATCAGCGACGTAAGAAGCTCGTATATGCGTTTGCCTAAGGAGTTTGTCTGTCTGTTTGTATGTCTGTTTGTAACTTAGTAGGTAACATACCCGTTTTAGGGTACTAAAGACAAATATCGAAAACGATACCCTTATAGTCTCGCCGTGTCTGTCAGTCTATCCGTCCGTTTGTTAGCTCCGTAGGTTAAGAAAACACGTCGGCGTACATATTTTATCTATAACGCTTACTATACCTACTAAGTTATTCCTAAGTTATTTATCTTTACAACATATACCAGTTTTGATACAGATATAAACACAATCATGTAATCATTATAATGTTAATGTTAAGATAGTACTGTGCGACAGTTTTGCAAAACCAACTGAGAGAAATGAGAAATCACATATCTATTGAGGTCCACCCACATTGATTACTTTCATTTATTATCTGCGAAATTACTTTTGTATTTGTTTAAGTCAGTACCTAGTTTAAAAACCAACCAAGTGCGTGTCGGGCCACGCGCAATGTAAGGTTCCGTAGTTGCCCATAAACTTATATTTTCATCTCAGTAATTTTCAATGGAATTTGTACATTTTAATTACATTCAAGTACATTTTATGAGTCGACTATTACTCGTTATTTTGTAAAGCCTACTTAGGTTCCTTTTACACATATCTAATTGTTTTTTTTTTCAAATCCATAAACAACCGTTTATCTGGAAGAGTAAGAGGACCCTTGTCTATAACAAAAAATAGCTTAATACCTCGCACACGGATCCCTAAATCGTAAAATGGTTACTAATAATTACTACTACTAATAATCGTAAAATGGTAATGGTTAAATGGTAAAATGGTTAAAATACTTTTTAAAGATCTATCCATCGACACCTCTAAGCTAAGCCGTATGCAAACAGAATCATGTTAGACATACATACATAAAATATACATAGCTCCCAAAATGAGAATCTTCTTTTTCGAATCAATTTAAATTAAATGTGTAGCTTAAAAAAAACACGTTATTATCACACACTAAAAATAATAAAAAGACTTCCGCTATCCACCTCCTGGCTCCATCATCAGACCCTCGTTATCAAGCCCAATCTATTAGACTCGATAAAACGATCATCATCCCGTGACCACGGCTGTTGCAATACAGTTTATTAGCCCAACCTCGATAGGTAGTAGCCACTGAAGAGTTCCACTATCCACCTCCAGCTCCATCATCAGATCAGCTCCAACTACATACACATACAAAATTTCATTTCGATAGAACAGTTAAAAGTAGGTTAAAATTGATAAAATTGTTAGTTAGTTACAATAGAAGCTAATCCTATCCTACTATAATATTATACACGTGAAAGTTTGTGAGGATGGATGTTTGTTACTCTTTCACGCAAAAACTACGAAACGGATTTTGATGAAACTTAACAGTAATATAAGGCTTCGCCCGCGTGGTACCCGGAGAAAATGTAGCCTATGTGTTATTCTGATGTATAAGCTTTATTACTGTAAAGTTTCATCAAAATTCGTTGAGTAGTATTTGCATGCGAGAGTAACAAAAATCTATCCTCACAAACTTTTGCGTTTATAGGTAATATTAGTAGGATAGTAAAATTTGTCAAATTATACTTTGGTACGTCATATTTTTATAGTTGTTGGATTTTAATTATTATTAAACTTTATCAAACAAATATAAAAAAATATTAAACTTTATCAAACCTAAGCATACACCTAAGTTGCTACAAAGATGAATCTTTGAATCCTTAGAGTTCCTCAAATCTGTTGAAGTAGTCGGGCTTCCCCAGACGAGCTGTCGTCTGGGGAAGTATTACCACGATACCTATTTCTGATGCCAAGCAGTAATGCTCCCATTGCTCTACTCCGGTTTGGAGGGTCCCATACCCTCCCATGCCGGTGAAATTACAGGCAAATGTGCCTGTAATTTCACGGATGAATAGTTTAATGAAACTATTCATCCGTTACGTCACATGATCGGCAACGCGCGAGTGATACCTCTGGCACAGATATTATAAGTTACAAGCGTCCAATGACATTAGTTTGCAACTATAGTTGAATAAAAAAAAAAATAACAAGCCAGTATTTTATTCTAAATTTAAAATTAGATATGGTCAGTGCATATTTTAGGGTTAGAAGCTTCATGACTACATTTCGATTTAACTGGATAGCAAATATGACTATATTGATTTATGACTGAATCTCGTTATGACTAGATCTACATTAGATAAAGTTTATTGCTCTAAAAAAGTTGTGTCGGTACAAATATAACTTAAAAATGAGTGATGTACTTTAATGTTAAGAATTGTACCTAGGTTACCTTTATTCCCCGCACAAGGACCGAAAAGCCTATATAGCAGGGTCACATAGATTGGCCGTGTACTCTCTTTAGCAATAATATCTAGCTTGAATTTGCCTAAGATGCATCAATGCCTCTTGCAGCTAAATCGGTTGTAACCAATATCCTGCATTGATAACTCTGGAATATATTTAGTGCTTCTAGTCGATCAGTCTGTTCTTGCTGACTGTTGAGTTTGTCTACTGACCATTTATCATGCGTTGCACACATCTGGGCCCATCACATGCGGCAGAGTGTCAAAGCAAAGCTCCCATTCTCCAAGTCGTGGGAAAAAATAAATTATTGCTAGCTATAAAGATGTCTGGTGCTTCAGAAACTTCAGGCCCAAAATTGTGTGTATACAATTCAGGGTGTGAAAAATACCACTTTCTATTGGCGCCTACGGAAAGATTTAATTGCATGTAACTGTGGAAATGTCACGTGACTGCTGCCAAGTTTTACCTTGACAAATTTGCATTAGCGTGAAAGGAAAACGAGCGTGAGGTATTTGTCTACTCACTCAGGAGCGGAGTCTTATTCCGTTCCCGCTGAGGGGCAAATATATGTTCCGGGTCTTGGTACCCCGGTACTTGTAGTTTCTGATATACACGACACAGGGGCCCCTAGTATGGGGTCAGGGCTATGTATAAGTCTGTTAGGTGTTTTTTTTATTGTAACTAATTTTCAAGATGCATTTTGAAATGAGACTAGAATCTTTGTAGCATTTTTCTAAATCATGCGATACCTACTCAAACAAAATTATAACTATTTCTTGTTTCTTATGTAAAATAAACACAACAATTCCACTCGATTGGTTAGAAATTGATATTGGACTAAAAAGATTTTGTTATCTCATATAGATTTTGTTCTAAGTTGCAGTGTGACAAATCGGTACAAGTAAAAACATTGATGGGTCTAGTTAGATCCGGTACATCATTAACTTATGTATGTACGTATAGGTACCTAAATACTTTCGCTGGTTAATAATTTAATAAACAATCGCCGGACAAGAAATCAATTGCTTCGTCAACCTGTCGAACCTTAAAACAAAGATGAGTTACTATGTTAAGATCAGAGGATCCAAGTTGTAATTTGTTTTTTACCTACCCATGCACCGGCTTGCTGACGTTTCGGACACAATATTTTCGGACACTTTGTCTGAACTGACACTTTTTAATTTAAATATTTTATTCACTGATGTTTCGGGTACCAATGATAAACGCTGTTTTTTACAGTCAGATAATAAACTTAAAACTGCTAAAACAAATCCAATGATACCTGCAGAATATATACAATATCGGACACTCTTTTATTTGTGCCTTTTATTAACTCATTAACTTATATAAGCAGACACCACGCTATAGCTACATAAAGGATCATTAAAATAACAAGCACATTTACTGCGTGAATCTTCTAGGCTAGTTCGCGATAAAAAAAATCGGTGTAAATTAACTTATACGAATAATAAAAATATTGATTGATATTTCTAAATGATTCTTATGGTTTCAATGAATTAATAGTGACTTTGAAAAGAAAAAAGTTACAATACAAAATAGTTCACTCACACAGCTCACAATTTTCCTAATTCTGAACATAAATTCTAGACTACACACAAAACCGGCCTAAATTAACTTATTATAATTACGAGAAATATATTAAATGCGCTAATTTATAAATTGATGTTTCTAAGTTATCCTTATGGTTTCAATGTTATATGAACTTATGGTTATAGTGACTTTGAAAAGCGACAAGTTACAGTACATATCAGTTCATACACACAGCTCGCAAAAAACAATTTTCCCAACTTCTGAACAAAAATTCTAGACTACTGAAGAGCAACAGACAGCAGCACAGATTGCTAACAATGTGTCATGTATAAACTTTATGTATCTTGCTGTTAATTGTATCTACTTAAAAAATAAACTGGCTTTAGCAGTTATTGCGTGAAAAAATATTTTCAGAGCAATTACCAAGTTATCAGAAATTGTAGATCCTTTAGTACCTTCTGTTGATAACAAAATCTATGCCTTCGTCGCTATTACGAGGGGATAATTTGATAATGGTTCCGTAATTATTAGAAATTGGACATTTGATGCTGAGCGGTTACTTTTTGGTGATCGGCATGAGAATATCTGCGAACTGAACGGAAGTCGTGATGGATTATACCGTCGTAATCAGTTTAAGGCTACCTATCGAAGCTAAGTACTCCGAAATCTTTGGTTTATACCAACATAATCAGCTTCTTTATAGCTGGTATATCTGTGGCTCTTCAACCCCATTGCTGAAATTATTAGACACATATTGATACTTTTATAATTTCCTGTTTGTTGGAATTATGTTTGAATGTACGAGTATGTATTTTCTTTAAAACTATCCGTGGAAGTCCATTATACTTCCACGATTAGCAATTTTTAATTTGCTCAGTTTGAATTTTTCAGCAAATTTAATTATGTAGTGTGTACTAAAGTGTCATTTATCTATCTAATTGTGCATAAGCGTTATACTCTGGTGTTGCAAGCGCCCATTGGTTAAGTTAACCACTTAACAACAAGTGGGCCCTATACTTATTTATCACTTTAGTAGTTTAAAAAGTACCTTGATTGACGAACAACCTGTCATGAAAGAGATATACTTGTTTTAAAGTAGTAGTTTTGTACGGAACACCATTTCTTCTCTTCTTGTCTTCAGAGCCTGCGAAATTGCCAAAATAATAACATAGAAGCAAACGTCATCAATTTAAGTGTAACAAGATAACGAGTTTGTGGTTTGTAATATTGCTCAAAATAATTGCTATATTATTATGTACAGTACAAGTTGTCTAGAGGTTGAAGAGACTGTGGAGCATGTGGTAATACACTGCACCGCCACAAATGAAGTCAGGTCGAAGACGGGACTGCAAGAGCTCATCAACTCATGCTCTCCATCATCATTAACTGAAAAGAGGTCAGGGATACTAGAACACTGCTGTCATCAACCCAGAGTCCTTCTCCGTTACTTCAAGGAGTTGGGCTGGTTGAGGTCAGGTTAGAAAGGGGATAATGCACAATACACCCCAATGCGGGACGTCAGTGCAGACCTTTGCTCCCCCACTTATAATTAGATTAGAATGATGTACAGAATAACAAACCATGCACACATTCTATTTTTGATGATGGAAAAGCTTTCTTACAGAGAATGGTTCTGGAGACAGTGGGTGCCGGTGATGAGACTTTTTACCTTATGGTAGGTAGTGTATCGGCAAGCCCCTGGGTTTGCAGATGCCAGACCATTTACCATCTCGTCCTTATGTTATATCCTAATTCCTGCACTGTCAATAACGTCCTCAGTCCTAAGTGAGGAGCCACCTTCTAAATGTTCAACTTCAAGGAAACAAATAATAAGTTGGTTATTATTTACAAGGGTGTCTCGACAAATACCACTTTCTGTTGGCGTTAACGCATGCGGAAAGATTTAATAGTATGGGAATGACATGTGGAAATGTGACGAGACTGCTGTCAAGTTTTGCCTTGACAAATTTGCGTTCGCGTGAAAGGAAAACTAAGCTTGAGGTATTTGTCTAGAACCCTGGAATTAACATTTACAACCTATCGCTTACAATTTATAGCTTGGGCGAGTGGTGGAGAATATTCTGCCTTTATATTTTTTTGCTTAGGGTGGTCAAGAAGGAAAGTTTTGTCTGCTGTAAAGTAAGAGTAAGAGATTTGGAACTATTTACAACTAGTTGTTGCCCGAGGCTTCGCCCGCGTGGTATGTTAATAAAAGTAGCATATGACCGTCTCCAGGCTTCTAACTATGTCCACCAGCTTTTGAAAGAATCGAACCAAGGATTACAATTTATACAAAGTTTAGAACTCAATTGCACACCCCCTAAGGGTAGTTTTGAAAAAATTAAAACTACGTGTTCCATTATTTACTTTAAAGTTTATTTGTACAGAGTTTTGAGCAAATCAAACAATTTTTTTTTCATAGAAACTTCACCACCCCATTTAACCCCCTTAGGGGTCGATTTTCGAAAATTAGATTAGCTTATGTGTTATTCCAGATCCTATACTATCTACATTTTAAGTTTCATCAAAATCGGTTTAGTAATTACGGAGATACATGGTAACAAACATTCACACACACACACACACACACACAGACTTTCGCATTTATTATATTAGTTGGACTCTCATTACTCGTAATAAATAATCTTAAACATCCACAGAAAATGACAGACATCCGGACTCCGATTAACTATCTAAATGGGTGATAGCAGTTAATCGATGTTCACTTCAAAAATTGTTTCACTTTCGTTTTCCTATCATTTTACTACGAGTTAAGCATCTTAATCTAAAAACACGTCGTTTTGCCCGACTGACGATTGACGGTTCAACCGGTGGTTAAATATGATTGATGGTCAGTATTATGACTTTTATGGTTATGGCTACTCCATAAGAAGCTTTTTTTAATTAATTAACGATCGGTTATAGATTTTAATTAAAAAGCACATGGTGAAAGTTTATTTACTCAAACATGGTCGGACTTTAGTAAATAGTTTTATGCTTTTAAAATGTATTTAGTCATAGAGCTAATTGAATTACGAAAATTAAGATTGATAGCGGTAGATATCATAATTATAACGTGAGTATACAATAAAGTATCCAACAAAATTAAGAAGGTAAGTTCTTTCTATGCTAATAATATATTTTTAAGAATTAAACAACAAAGATATTCTGCCATAATTTATCATATAGGCACTAAAATATACTACTTCTTAACATAATGAACTAGGTGCTGACAGGACCAAATAGTTTTATCCTTTATCAGTGTGCCACTAGACTGAACCCTTCCCCAGGTTTGGCTTCTCTTTTAAAGAACCGTCACACACTCTTTTTCTAGTTATTCTTTGACTGGAGGAAAGGTTCTTACTAAATACACTTAATTTTGCCTCAATTTAATATACCTACTTCATTTAAGGATATTATTACGACTATAATACGTATTTTACTATTCTCCATATAATATTTTCAACAGAAGAATAGTAAAGTACTTGGTAAAGTCATAATATTATTTTAAAATAATACGTTACCACGATATTTTCATTATTTCTTTTATTGTAAATCAAAAACTTAGCAGTCCGTAACACATGTCGACTTAGTACGGCTGCTTAGGTACGCTAAATTGTATTCATTTATTGCAACGTACATTATTATATTAGAAAATGCTTTATAATTTACGTTTAGGAAAAAAATACTACCTTACATATTTGAAGCTATAAAGATATTAAGAATCGTTTTTATCTTTTTCTAAAATCTGTCAAATAACCTTTTGCAAACGCCCAGTTAATGATGTCGTGTTCAACTCACAATCAATAAATAACACAGTGTTGATATTGCTCCTACACATCTCTATTTCAATCAAAATTTTGAACAAACATTGCATCAATATTGCAAAACGATCTAAGTTTGGTAAATAGCCACAAAACTGAGAAGGTGCTAAATGTGGGGCAAACATATTTCAAAAGTTAGCTCAATCTCGATCATGATTGTACGTAGATATTTAAAACTACATACGAGTACAATTGCTTGTTTGTTTGTTCTATATTTGGGTCTACGCAAGGTCTACGAACGCGTTGAAATCTTTTGTAAGGTAAATATTGCTTTTTATTTTTAAAGTAAAGTAAATTTCCTCCACTTGTCGAGAATAGCCTAATGAAAGTTTTCTCCTCCACTTAGTAGTAAGGATAGCCTAGTTATGAAATTTTCGAAGCCTTAGCTATGCTTGGATATTCAAGAGGAAAGCTTTAGAGAACCTAAATCTCGGGCGACAACTTAATCAGACATCGGAGGCTGGTAGTAATTTTCGTAGTTTTTGTTTTCAAAAAAAAGAAAGAAAGTAAGTTTTTAAAGAAGGGTCGGTAGGCTTAGTTGGAATGGTTTTCAATTATATTGGTTTGATATTAACATTTCTCTTTGGCTCCACCTAACATCCCATCTCGTCAAAAATTTCAGCTACAAATCTCATAAAATACAAGATCGTATACCTACAAAAATCTCATTAAAAAAAATTATATGTTGCATTTTTAAGATCGTCCATCGTACGGTTTCAACCGGTAGCACCTACTGCTGAGTACAGGCCTTTTCTTTTTTTTATGCTAGAGATTTTGTGTTAGCCGGTTCCACTGCTCACCTACTGCCCTGACATGTCGTCTAGCCATCGAGCAGGTGGTCTCTTCTCTCTGTCTCTTGGCCACCATTATGTGACTGCTTTGGTGTCTTTGGTGTCAACAGTGGCCAAGTTCTATGATTCTCCCTCCTGTCAAGTCCCGTAGTTTATTGCAATCTGTAGTTATAATCCTCGATTATACGGGGTGGTTCTGGGTCGGTACGAGCAAGAGACTATAGACATTATCAAACCATTCTCTTTAAATACCAGCATCAGATAATAATGAACATAATATACTTGCGTAAGTACGTATGGGAACGCTTACGTCACGCACAGGAAGTATGAATGAAACCTAATCCGAATGTGGTAGAGATGTTATCAGGCAGATAACTGTAATGTAGTTATATCATTGGCATTGTTTCAAATAGTACGAGTCAAACGGTGTACTTAATTAATGAGATTTTGGGGGCTAATTATATCCGCCTCTAGAAAGGCCGACTCGATCGACAGGCAAAATCCTGAAGGTTGTGGAAAGTTGGTGAATGCTGGATTAAGGTAAGATACCGGAGCAGCAAATACCGCCCGGCTCTCCCATGGTGCTCCTCCACAAGCCCACCATGCTGCCTCATCCGCTGTGCCCCATGCGGCTCATAGGGACACGTGGAGGGGCCCCTCCGGTCAGTCCATTAGTTGCTCGACAATAAGATCCCACGTATGAGAAGTTATTGTCGGGCTTAAACGAGGCGCACCGTCCCATAGGCTTCTGTTCACCCTGGATCCGTCTGATCCATAAGCGACCAGAGCCCATAGGCACACGAGATGGTTGACCGACATGGCACCCCAAAAAAAAAAAAAAAGGTAAGGTATGTAGCCTCAGGTCTTTTTTATTCCAAAAACTATCGTGAATTTGACTATTCATATTGTAAAAATGGGAATTTTCACGTACCGCACTATCACTGAAGGCACCAACTAAGTTTCGACTCATTCCGAGAGTCTTCATCAGGGTGAGTAATGACCGTGCTCTCCCTCCACGTCAGTGCACGACGCGACGCGGAAATAGAGCGTCGCGATAGTGCGGTACGTGAAAATTCCCGTTTTTACCATATGAATAGCCTCAGGTCATTCGTTACGACATTTGTGGGAGGCCTTGTCCAGCATCAGACTTGTACAGGCTGTTTATGATAATTATATTCATCTGATAGCCCAGCAGTGGGTAGCAAGGGCTGATAGCAGTGGACGTCAACGCATTTGAATCTTACTAATATTATAAACGCGAAAGTTTGTGAGGATGGATGTTTGTTGTGTCTTCCACGCAAAAACTACTGAATGGATTTTGATGAAACTTTACAGTAATATAGCTTATAATGACGACCTCTGTGGCACAGTAGGCGAAGGTCCGCCTGAGACGCAGAAGGTTGCGGGTTCGATTCCTGTCACGGAACAAATGTTTGTAAGATCTGCATATATTTGTCTCGGGTCTAGGTGTTTTTCTATGTATTATATGTATGTATTTATTAAAAAAAAAAAAGTAGTATATCAGTCATGTAGTTCCCATAATACAACCTCTGCTTAGTTTGGGGCTAGATAATGCTGTGTTAAAAATGTCCAGTAATATTTATTATTATTTATTATACATCAGAATAATACATAGGCTACTTTTTATCCGTGTACCACGCGGGCGAAGCCGTGGGCAGAAGCTAGTCTTGCATATACAATGGCGCTTACATTATTACTGTAAAGTTTCATTAAAATCCGTTCAACAGTTTTTGCGTGAAAGAGTAACAAACATCCATCCTCACAAACTTTCGCTTTTATAATAGTAGAAGGACTAACCGTCGGTACATGTCTTTGATTTTTTTGTTTTAGAGCATACTGGTTTTCTCATTGTGTTTTTCTTCACCGTGTTGAGTACGTTTTAATGTACATATATTTTTTTTCTGTGCGAAAAATTATCAAAAATTAGACAAATATATTGTTAAATGATTTGTCATAATCTATGCATAACCTTCAGATCGGACGAAAATAAAAGTACAAACTAGAATAAGTATGTGGAGCTGTGTATTTCTTTTGGTGTTTTGTACGAAAAAGAATTTGAACATTTTGTAAGAGTTTTATTTACTCTGAAGCCCCTTTGCTTCAGAGAAAATACATAAATTGATGTGCTTCAGACGAGAATAAATCCCTAATATGGTGAACTAATAGAATATATGGTAAAAATCCCACATCATAAATCATTCGGCCAATTTGTAATGCATAGCTAATTTAAACAATGCCGATATAGTTGTAACACTTTAGCATAACAAATACGTTTTGATTTGTATTGATGACGGTCAACACAAAAAGTGATTGGATATGTCAAAGATTGTGAGGTCAGTAACAATAGAAAGCCTAGGTTTGCAATATACTGAGAAACCTCTTTACACAACGCTGTTAGACAGATTAAAAAAGGCTCATTTCAAAGTCAAACTGGACATTCTTTAATACTCCGGCAAAATGTTAGTTTTGGAAATAACAACGTCATTCTTTTACATAGATCTCTCCATATTAAGCGTGTCTGGAAGAAATCTCTTTCAAGGACAAAACCGCTTAATTTTATTTTTGTTCTTATTTTGTGCTGTAAAATGGTGTTATGCACAAAAAAAAGTAAAAGTATATCTATCTATCAATAAATATAGTATTGTCGAAGATACCCATCCCCTGATCCAAATGTGGTGGTGGTACATCAATGAAATTGTCTCTAAAATCGCCTTTTGCCTAAAGAAGAGTGTTCCAGTTGCTATTGTCATAATATCTCGCACAACATCAATTTTGATCAATGAACTAGGTACCACTACTTGTATTCTATTATCTGTGGTACCACTTACCAACGAATCAAAATCCCATTGTACACTATTATTTATATCGCTATTCCAAAGTCAGTAAACGATTAAGTACGTCTATTTAAAATCGATTTAGCAAATCTATAAAGTAAGTTTTAGTAATTGGCATAAACGGTTTTCGATTGAAAAGCTATAATTCGTTCACTACAATTTCCATGGTGTAAAATGCAAACTGTCGTTTATTATGATCAAGCGAGCGAAATGAATTTAAATTTCTGTGTATATGTTTGTTTCTGTGATGATAATTGCCAAACCATTGATTCATTCTTGATGAAACTTGTTCATTCATTCATTCATTCATTCATGTCGTGTTAATTTGTTATGACCAATGTATGGCCACTTGTACAGCCTCATTGGTTGCCTCTATGAGATGTTCTCGAGTGCAGGTGATGGGGCCCATGAAACTTGTTACGTAGGTATTAATATACTTTTGAATATTGAATATAAGCTCTTCTCAAACCTGAATACAAAAATATCTCACAGCTATTTTCAATTTCACTTCGTACTTTGGTCGATCTCATTGTACCCCAAACTTTAGTATCTTATGTTCTCCCATGTCATATAATTACATAACCTGTTGTACAATACTAGGTACGATAATTAAAGTAAAAAATCTGAGGCCATCTCGAGTCATGCGTGCGAGCTACATTCTCACGAATATCAATTTATTTTGGACCATGTGTAGAACGGGGCGTGTTGATGAATGAGCACGACCCGGTTTTGCGTCATTTGGTAATATAGCATTTTTTGAAATTTATATAAGTAGGTATATTTATCTTACTAGCTTCTGCCCACGGCTTCGCCCGCGTGATACCCGGATAAAAGTAGCCTATGTGTTGTTCTGATGAAGATGCTATATTACTGTAAAGTTTCATAAAAATCCGTTCAGTAGTTTTTGCGTGAAAGAGTAACAAACATCCATCCTCTCAAACTTTCGCGTTTATTATAGTAGTAGGATAAGTAGGATTATCTATTTAACCGTAGTATGCATATACTTTTATTTACTATGCAAAGGTGGTCTGGAAGCAGCTTGAATGGTGTTTTTTGCAAAAGTGTGTCATTTGTAAAATATTATAACATTCGTGGTAATGTATAGATACCTGCTATAAGCATTGGCGCTGGTAATGTAAGTTGCGGCGTACGCACGCACTCGTAAAGGAAGTGAGGTTTTGCAATAGTTTTAAGAGATATGCGTTGCGGTTTTGAGGTGAATCGCTTTGCAGAGAGTGATTTAGATAAATTGCAACGTAAAACTTTGATGTAAAGTTCCGCCTTACATCAAAGGTCCGAAAACGACACTAGATACTGTATGGAAACTTCGTGTACTGACCGTATTGAAATGTACACCATTGTGTTACTAGAGTTGCAGACCTGAGGCCTAACCATCAAGTCTTATTGCGATTCAATTCAGGCAAAGATGTCAAACATAGCGTCCTCAATCGCAAAGCGGAAAGTGACATCTTTGCCTGAACTGACTCGCTATAAGACTTCATGGTTAGGCCCCTGTAAGGACCCGATCAAACTGACGCGGTGGTGGTAGCGGTGGCAGTGGCGGTAACGGCGATCAGTTTGACCTGGCCCTTAGTGAAGATTGAATGTCGTTCAGACGCTATAGACATTTGTGTCCAGTGCCTTCGTGTAAACTTAGTACCTTTCTACTGTTAGGTACAAATACTTGTAGATGATTCACTACTGAACATAGACCATGCCACTTCCTTTAAATGACACAGTGAATAGTGTGTGGGATAAGACAGTAAATTCATTCAAATTTTAAAGCACGACAGAGATTATGGTCAAATTAAGGTCTTTTATCAAACACTTCAAAAAAAGGTCCTCAATTCGTTTGTATTTTTTGTATATGTATGTTAAGCAATATCTTCACCAATTAATGAACCAATTGAAATAATGATTTTTCTTTACAATAGATAGGGTATACTTCGAGAATGGTTCCATATAAATGAAAGAATTCCATCCCATGGGTGAAAAAATGAATGATGAAATTTCATACTGAACTTTTTATCGACTTCCCGTAATTTGAGGTCGGTTTTTATTTAAATGAAGTATGTCCCTACTTGAGAACTTTTTACCAGAGATTAGTCGGTTCTGACCTCTTCTTTATAAAACCACTCCTGGCGGTCTTGTGCCAGCCGGAGCCACATCATCATCTGACCTGCTGATCAGGTGGTCTGCCACAAGGTGGCCTACACACCGCATATGTCTTAGCCACCAATGACTGCTTTGGTCAATCTATGATTATTAATTTCTTTGCTCCATTCTGCAGCATCTCAACAAGATATATTGTCACTTGACTTTTCCTTGAACAAATACATTATGCATTTGTAAAAGGCTATTTGCATACGCAATAGGAAGAAAGAGGCAATACAAATCATAAAGTTGATATTGCCGATAAAATCGCAGTGACACCGCGGGGGGTTGTGACCCTCAACTTGAACTCTGAAAGGGCACCTATTGTACACATGTCAATATCTTACTGAGATAAGAAGATCCGAAATATACGTTACAATAGATGAAGCTGCAAAATTTTTGATGAAAGTAAGGTTGATAAAGCTGTCCCGTCGGGTTAGTATCCTTTATAAAAACACGCTCTTGACTATTGTAGAGAGTAATTCACATAATGGGTATCCTCAAATTCATACTAAGTAGGGGGTAGTCAGGGGTAAACACAAATAAATAATCTTTATTTTGCCGCGGGACAAATGTTTGTATCTGCATATATTTGTCTCGGGTCTGAGTATTTTTTATGTATAGTATGTATGTATTAACAAAAAAAGTGTATATAAGTAGTACATCAAGCATGTAGTTCCCATAATACAAGCTCTGCTTAGTTTTGGACTAGATGATGTTGTGTGAAAAATGTTCAACATTATTTATTTATTTATAAACACCCAACTGTCTCATATATAGATTCGAACCCATACTAGGATTTCCTGTATCGTTACCGCTTGCAAACAAATGGGCCGTATGCTGGTTGTATAAAAATAAGTATGAAATAACACCAATATACATTTCTTTAATGTAAAAATCCATAGCTCCGAACTCACGATCTTTGGATCAGAAGTCGAGGAACAACCATCCAGTGTTCTGTATCATCCAATGTAAGGCTTTATATTTAATCGAATCACAATTAAGCAATTCCTTTATCTATCGTCGAAGATCCTCGGGAAAGCTTGGTAGATACCTGGAGCAGTCGAAATATCTTTAGATCGTTTGCAAAAGTTTTTAGATACCTCGACTGGATTTGTATAGATCTGTATATTTTGTATATTATACTCACCTAAGTTGTTGTATATTTATGTTAATTAATATATACTTCCTGTCCTACTCCTATAAATGCAAATATAATACTATAAATGCTAAAGTTTAGATGTTTGTTGTAAATAATCTTCGTAACAGCTGAACCGATTTGGATGAAATTTGGAATTGGAATTTTGAACAGCTGAACACCTAGTTCGTGACTAGATTAAGACAGAATACTTTACCCGGGTATAGCGCGGGCGAATCCGTGGGCAGATCTAGTAAATAAATATAAAAAATCCAAGGTTCTCAATCAAAAAAACGTTGAAAAATATATTGCAGAGTGTGTTTATGTGGTCAAAACAGAAGCTCCAGTTAAAACTGAGTTTTGAAAGTTTTTAGGAGTCCATTAATTTGTTAATGCTTATTATAAATGCGTGGGAAAATAATATTGTCAACAGCAGCGTCGCAATAAATTACACATTTAAACAAATTATTAAAGAAAATTTTCCCATTCTACATATCACTTTCTGAGAATATTTGTTACGAAGATCAGATTCAGCGGTGTCATGATTGTTGAAGTGAGATAGTTACTTACCCAAACTGAATTCTGTAACGAACAGTACATCAAATATACCCATGTAAATACAGAGTGTGGCAAAGTTCTTTTTAGTTAAAATGTTTTGTTTTTCGAAAACATTAGATGAATATATTTAAAATGTTTTTTTTTTATAATTTTAAGATAAACTCGTGACATGAGTCACAACTTGTTGCTCTGTAATCTGTTAGTTTTGCATGTTATATCATAATCAAATCAAATTAAAATATATTCATTTGAGTGAGAATCAAAATACAAAAACTCTAAAAGAACGGTAATATCCGCAGAAGCTTGATAAACTGTGTCGCGAATATTAGCGCCCTCCTCCGAAAAGTACCGAACAAAAAATATTTCTCTGCGTATACCTATGGAGATATAAGTAGACCCTACAGGACGAAATATGTCTTAGTAATTAGGTATTAACCCTTATCTTAAGCTTAATAACACTTTTGGATCATATTGTCTTTATAATAAACGTTATTATTATTATTATTATTATTATTACAGCAATAGGTATGTAAAATCTACAGCAATAGGTTCCGTATCTCATCGCTTAGAGGGCGGGCCGGTCACATAAATTGTGTACCTATATCGTTGTAATAACATATGATATCTTTATTGCTCCCTTTATCTTTTGTGTTAATAAATAGCAATTCTTCAATGATATATTAGAAAATATTCGTTCATTTATATGCATAAGTACTTATTACTACGACCTCTGTGGCGCAGTGGGTGAAGGCCCGCCTGAGACGCATAAGGTTGCGGGTTCAATTCCCGCCGGGACAAATGTTTGTATCTGCAAATATTTGTCTCAGATCTGGGTGTTTTCTATGTATATTATGTATGTACATATTTACAACAAAAAAATGTAAATAAGTAGTATATCAGTCATGTAGTTCCCATAATACAAGCTCTGCTTAGTTTGGGGCTAGATGATGCTGTGTGAAAATGTCCAGCATTATTTATTATATTTATTTATTTATTACTAAATAGAATATATGATTTTCCGAATTTTCACAGCAGTACGTTATTTTCACAGCTGACTGGAGTTTTGAAAACTGCCGCTGACAAAGTGAGGTGTCCTATTTTCAAAAGCTTTTTATTAACATCATTACTTTAGTAAGGTTTTGTTATTTTATTTTATTTATTAGTTTCACCAACAGTTTACACATAAATACAAAATATATAAGGTACAAACTCGTAAGTCATATGCTACATGAGAAACCAATTACAGGCAAATACCACATGCACAGTTTGTAAGTAAGAAACAATCGGGTAGGTAAATAAAAGGTTAAACCTAACTAAGGACTTATTTTAAATTAACAAAGTTATAGGAACATCTAGCGTAGTAATATGCTCTATCCACAAGCCTGATTAAAATTAACTCGCAATTTGTATAGAAAAGACTTCAACGCGTTCACAAGAGTCAGATTCAATACTTTATGAAAACCCTACCTATAAAAAACTTGAAAAGAACGAGCAGGCTATATTATTATTATGTTATTGTCCTACAATTAGTGGTCTTATCGCAAAAAGCGATTTCTTCCAGACAACCATATAGCTCGCAGAACCTACAATCGCTGGGAAATTAATGTTCGCGGAGACCACGGACCGGACGACTGACGCCGTGTAGTAAGGCCTTTCGATGGACCGATACCATCAAAAATATAGTCGATTGTTGTGGCTCCAGACCGTTAATCATGGCACTCTTTACAGGAGCTATATCCAGCAATAGGTCAACTCCTACGCGTCTGTTGATAAAATGATAAGACAAAAAAAAATAAGAACTTATAGGGTTCTTATTTTATTTTACATCTTCTATTGCAGCATCCCCTAGCATCTTGTGGTGATAAAATCTATCAATAGCCATCCTTGAAGAACCATCCTATACAAATCGATTCCAAAATTCCGTATTTCAATAACCTACCTACCTAGTTAAAAAGTATAACTGAAACAGAAATGCCCCACGCACTTTACTAATCCTAGACAGTTTAATGTTGCACCAAAAAGGTATCAGCTCAGCATAATACTAGGTGGCTACCTACTTAGCGCTGGTATTCTGCTGACCCTGCGCAGTGACGTCACAGACACCAGAAGCAAACACTTCTCGCAAGAAATTAAGTACTATAGTATAGTAAGTATTATCAATGGATACTTTTTTGAGACTGTATTCACTGTTAAATAGAATAACATACAAGTAGGTAGGTAGGTCTTGGCCTGCGTTAGGTCAGTGATCTGACTATTTTGAAGCATAGCGGCCCTTATCAGGCCTCAGTAAACTTTATGTTCAGCAAACAGCAGGTGTGGCGAAAGGATTCAGATTGGTAGAGTGGAGGCTCACATCATGCACTTGGCATATACCTTCAAAGTTTGGTTTATACGTACATAGAAGTAGGTATTTACTACACTCATTGTGGAGCATTGCACAACTCACCGCAAACGATACCTACCTTTTCACTAGAAAGCTGGATCTGATATGTGTAACGTTAGAGTTAGCTGTAAGAGCAATGTCATGTAAGATAGAAGACGACTGAACCTTCCGATTGGGTATGAACACTAACATAAATCAAACAAACAGAAGACGACGCGAGAAATAGACCTCGTTACTTGGAACCTAAAATCAAAGAAAGATAGCTTCAAGCAGTCATGCTTTATGTCCAAATTTTTGATATTACATTCAACGTTTTTTACTTCGTAGTTCGTCACTGTGATAGATACGCCACAAGTGTGGGTAGTTTTTGTGACGCAGATAAAAAAACAACGCGATGAGAACATACCCAGTGATATGTCACGGAGTAATGATAATTGAAATTACACAAACATGGACCCGTAAGTATGATATGATTAGCGTAGAATAGCCTGAGAAGAGGCGTGGCTTCGCTGACGTCACAGCCAGCGGCCGAGGAGGGACACATCGAGCCTTGTTGAAGCGCGCACGCCAGTCGAAGCTCACTTTAGGATCAAAAATTTTTAATCTGTGCTCACTTTTGCGCCAACCCCAGAGATAGACGGACGTTGTTACTGCTTGTCGAGTTATACCTTATTTTTGTAAAATTGATTTAATAAGAATTTATTTTAGTTTTGTGGATAATTGTTTTTTTTATTAAATACCAATAGTAGTTTCTAATTATATAGTTAAAAAAGATGGCATCGAATACAGGCACAGTTTATCCTAGTGAAAGGTCAGGGCTATGTAAGTTATTTATTTATATATGGAAACCTCCTTCTTTATAAAAAGGGTGGTGAATACAGAAAAACTATACACCTACAGACCATAAGATACTTTCAGAAATCGTATTTCCTGTTCGGTAGCTAATGCAGAAAGCTTGTTAAGTATTGCTTATTTCCCTATTCTAAAGCCCAATTGAAATGGTTGTAAAACTTTCGCATCCTAACGCAAAGGAGCACGAGACTTTTAGCGCTACAAAGAACCGAAATCAATATTATAAATATTTTATCATGTGATTGTGCAGCGTGCACTATTTCTACTCTGAGATTGGAATCACACTCCCTATTCAAGTGTCTGTAGTGAAATAAAACCGTTTGTTTCTGGATATGAAAGTGAGAATCGGATGCATGTGTTCACTTGCGGTTATTAATAGGAGACAGATCAGATTATGTTGGCCATTTAAGTTGTAAAAGTATAGAGCCAAACGCGTTTCAGATTTTTTTAAATAACAACAAATAAACACGTTACGACTACAGTCTCCTTGATAATCATTTTAGTATAATAAGTATGCGCATCCGTGAGGATGCCAAGTATATTACCAGCAATAAGTAGGGGATAATCGCAGAGATACGTCCAAATACTAACTCATGGCATGCCTTGAGTTTTTGGTGCTAAGGCATGCCGGATTCCTCGTGTTTTCCTTCGCTGGTTTGAACATGTGTTAATTAAAGAATAGAAAATGATTTATTTGACAACAACAAAGCTCAGAAAGGACAGGTACACAATAAATACATAAATGACACTATAAATAGGTTCCTTAGAATTTTAACAAAAACACAGTGACGAAGATAAGATTTATGTGAAAACTGATCATACATCGAAAGGAAAACTGATTGGTGCTCAAAACTTGGGTTTGAAGTTTCGAACCCACAACCTTCGGATCGGAAGTCGCAATTGGCCCCTCACTAGGCAAGAAACACTTCAAATTTTCAGGTTGACTTTCAACAAATTTACGACTAGACTATTAAGTAGGAATAATTTCTAATAGGCTCTATTAAAATCATCACTCGAACGGAAGTCAATATAATTACTTGGCTAATTGCATTTTGGCAGCTGCCACCTCGTCAGTAACAATGCTGCCAGCTGATTACAGCTACCTTATAACTGTTATGTAATCCAATTATTTATAGGTTTAGGAAGCTGATAATGAAAAGCTAAAGCGATGTGTCAGTATAGTAGTAAAAGGAAGGTAGGTACGCGGTCATAGCCTAGGTGTTTCTTTGTAGGAAATATTTTTTTCCTAAAAAAATATTCATATAAATTTCATTGTAGGATGAAATTAATAGAACCTATACGGGAGAACCCCTATAATGACTGGCGTCAGATGGACGGAATGTCTTCGGAATTCAGAACTGGAATATAATCTGAAAATCGACAGTATTCATCACTGAAAATGCAGGAAAGACGGTAACTATGATTATTTCTTCGAAAACTGAGAAGATTCAAATCTTAATCCCGACATTTTCTGGTCGCTCCTATAAATTGTATAACTTTTGCGTTACTGAACTCCCATTTTAAATTTTTAGGTGGATATTGAGAACGCATGTCCAGATCATATTTTGAATTCATAATTTTAAAAAGATCTAAATCTGAGTGTTCGAGCGTCTGAATTCATAAAAACATTCTGGCTGTCTGAGGGCAGAATATTCGAATCACTCGGCCACATCAAACGGGCTACGACCCATGTTTTATCAAAAAAGTTGTATGAGAACAACAGAAAGAATGCCGATTCTGTATTCTTATCTAAAAGTCGTGGCTGAGGTACATCAATAAACTCTAATGACAGCTTTCACGACGTCTCCTTACTCCCTGAGAAAATATCATACGTATTCTTTTGAAATACCTATGGTAACCGCTGATAAAATAAGCAAATTGGTAAAATAATAATTTCAATGAACATAGCTTTTACTAAAAAACGGGATATTTACCATGATTTGTGAGTTTGAATGTTTCCCGATATTTCGGCACATTTGCATGTACCATGATCACGGGATCAACTGAAGTCTTTGCGGGTTATGAAAGTTAGTGACAGACAAATCGATCTACCCTCTTTCTCACTCTTTTATTGCGGAAAATACCACTACCACCGGTTCCACTGTCACATTCGAGTACATCTCGACTCCGACACAAAAAAATATCCCGTTTTTTAGTAATAATTATGTTCAAAACTATGATAGTTTCAAAAGTTATATCATTTCAATTAAATCACTGGATTGAGCTTCACGGCCCTAAGATGCTATCCAGAGAACGCCAGTATAAGGTACTTTTTTTTATACACTTAACGTGTCTAACAAGCATACTGCCACCTGTTGGTAAGCGGTTACCGTACCTATGGAGGTAGGTAGGTAGGTGACAGCACTTACACGTTACTGACCCTGAGACTTAACGGATGAAAACCCTCTCATATGCCTGTAATTTCATCGGCAGCCATACCTTTCAAACCGGAACACAGCAATGCAAGAATTACTGATAAGCTCCAAAAATAGATATGTTGGTAGTACCCAGAATAAGCTTGCTTTATATCTATTACCTACTCGCATAAAAAGGTAAATGCAATACAAAAAGTACAAAAAGTAACAATTCTCTGAGTTTCTCTAAGAGATTATAGTCTCACCTTCTAAAAGGGTAAGTCTAGAGCCGCAGGGTAACACGACCAAATTAATATCAGCACAACATTTCGATAAATCAACAATACTTACGAGTTTAGCTGCACGAAACCCATATTTGATATTAATTCAATATCAAATTACTGTAATAACAGGCATAATAAAATTAGCGGTGGAATACAGATCTTAGGCAATTCATGCCTATCCCTGTATTACTTTAAGTAATAGCTTAAGACAAGTATTTGCTCATGTAAAATTGCGTATCTACCTATTGCCTCTCATATGTAACTAATCATGAATCAAGGTACTAAACGGATCTTTAGAATGACATTATGACCTGGTCATTTTTACACAGTCGTAAGAGAATCGCTGGATCATTCGACCTCTGTTTATAATCGCTAAGGATAACTGGTAGACAATGTTGTATAGCATTAAGTCCTCCCTTTGTACATACATTCTATGAATAAACTAGATATTTATACAATGTTTTGCGATTGAACAGTAAATATTGTAAAATAAACACTGCATTTATAAGATAAACTAATTCATATCCCTAAATCAATCTACGCTGTTCAGAAGCAAAGTTTCGTAATTTTTCAGGTTTCGTGATTTTTTAATTCTTGAAGTGAAGAGAATGATTCTGTCCGTCTGTCAGTCGGTCTGTCCATCCATGTGTCAGAAATCGAATTCCTTAATAATACAAATTGGTGTTAGTATAGACTTGTTCTGACTGAAAATCCTGTTTCACTCCTGAACGGACGGTTTTGTGTGGCGGCGATCAACGTAAAGATAGTAACACCACGTACGAGCTTCCTTTTCAGTCGTGATTTGGCCGAGTATATCCTGAGAATAACCTTGGGCGGTTACGATAACAATAAAAAAACCATATCGTGCATTGACGTCATCAGAGGAACTCATCATAAATGTCGCTATTTTGCGAACAACTTTATGACTGAAGTGGTATCATTTGAAAGGGCAAAAACAAACAAGAATAAAAAAAAATAAGAACTGTGAAAAGTCAAAGTAAAAATTGGCGCCACGAAAAAGCATAGGCTACTGCACTGTTTTAATGTACCGAAAGAACCATTCGTTTTCTTTAGACTGTGCCACTACATATTAAGTACATAGCTTATTTACATACACCTGATTATATCTAACTTTTACAGTGACTAACATGTAATTTGTGATTTCATAATATGATTGGATACATGGACTGATACGTAGCAAGCAACTCACAAACAAACGTAACAATTGCGAAATTCAATTATTATTGTGATGTTTAGGAAATGGAATTGGTGTCTTGTAGGAAGCTGGAAAGGTATTTAGGTTGATCTATGGCTAGAGTCTAGCCTAGATAGTATACAGACAATATACATATTATACAGAATAAAGTACAATCTATTTACTACGTTACCAACTGGTAGCGACAGAGGGCGACTATGGACTTAACCATCGACTTAACTGACAGGAGTCAGGGATACTGGAACACTGCTGTAAAACCACTAGTCAGACGATTTGTTTGAGGGTGCATCAGCAGGCTTCAGCACTGGACTTCTACAAGTTGTTGGTGATGCTAAAGTTAAGAAGAGTAACATTCCAACTGACCACAGAATCTGACTCAACTGAGGCTTTGACGTAACTCATTTTTTTTGTCGCATATAAATATGGCACCATAGGAAATGCCTCATAGCATGGCATGTCAACACGTCAACCAGCCCAATCAATCAGTCAATCACACGTAATCGCTCCTAATCGGTTATTGAAAGTGTTCGGATTTATTCCTATTCAATGATCCGACACTAGAGTAGCGACAGCTGACTATAGCACGATGACCGCTTACAATAATCACTTAATATTCGAATGGCAATCGAACTGGTAGGCGCAGAGCAGAATGGGTGGGCCACCGATGACATCGAAAAAGTTGCACGTCGCGACGCGGAAGGAGAAAGTCGCAACCACTCACCCTGATGAAGACTCTCGGAATGAGTCGAAACTTAGTCGGTGCCTTCACCGATAGTGCAGTACGTGAAAATTCCCGTTTTTACAATATGAGGATAAAGGTGGCTCTAAACTATTTGTCGTGATATTTTTGGTGTATAACCAGCAGTAAACTTCAATCAAATGATGATGATGACGATGAGCATGAACAGGAAAGCTTATTATTTTCTAACACGTTATCTTTCTTTCTTTTCAACCTCTAGCATTTCCTAATCCTGAACCCTAATTTCATTATCTACGGTTATCTGTTTCCAACAGATTTGACAGTGGGTGTTCATATCCGTCCTCAGTGTTCATATCTTCAGGTCTATAGCTAGGTATAGCTATAATGATGGAGGCAGTGCCTGTCTTGGTCCGTGGTTTCGTAAATATGACCATTTGGTCATTCACGTAGACTTCCCGGCTGGATTATTATAACACTTCATAACTTATATGTCTGATAGTTATAGGTAACATTATGTTTATTAAGTAACTCTTACGTCCTCCTAATCAATATGGTTCTGACTAGTGTAGACTCTCTATTTTATGGTAATTCTAAATATAATAAAACTGTTTGTTATTTATAGGTACTTAATACATTTAACAATTCAATAAAATATTTTTTATGATAGTTAATGATTAAAATCGTAACTTTTCTTACCACTATTATTAATTTAGATTAGTAACTTATTTTAAATTATTGTCTATTACATTTTCTAATTTAAATAAGGTACACCTACTTACTAGTTGTTAAAATACCATAATGTGGATTTAATTTGGTTAGTTTGTACATTTTAACACCTACATATTAGTATACTTATTTATATTTATACCTTAGGAAAAAGTACAAATATAGTTTAAAAAAGTATAATGTCAGTATGGTATATTATGAATTATAAGAAAACTATGCATCCTTGTCAAATAAACATGGAACGCCCTTGCAGGCTGACGTAAGTCGCCGGTTCCTTGCCAGTCTGAACTCTGAAGCAGTTAGCCACTGCCTGATCATTTAAGAGCAGCAACATTCATCTTGTGCTACGAAAATAACACAAGGCTATCCACTCAATAACTATTAAAACATTTCAACAGTGATATTAATTCTTACTAAAAATATTAACTAGGTATCTTATTTATTAGCGTAAGAATTAATTCTGTGTGTATTAAATATTGACTATGTAATGAGTATGTGATGATGATGATGTCCTAAGTGGCATCCGCCGATGGCGAGCGGCTGATATGATTGAATTTAATTTAGTTACTCAATACAGCTGTTGTGTGAGCGAATGTGGAAACCTTTTTAAGTCCTATTACAAGCTACAAAGCGTAATATAGGGTTATTCCACAAATCCCCCCCTGAGAAATCCCCCTTAGGGGGGAAAACTGAACTCTATAATAGATAGACCATTACTTAAAATGTTAAAATGCCTAGTACTCATATCCTGCCTAATCCCACAAGGATTATATGTATCCCTGAGTATCAGAAACTATGATAACTACCTCAAAACATCACCCTGGCAACATATATTATAATACCCAGGCCTAGTGTAGTCGACCAAAAGAGTTGTAGGTGTATACATAGTTGGGTTTGTGCCTAGATTTTTGTTATTTTGCGTTGAGATGTTCCAAGCGAATGCATTCGAAGTGCACAGTGGCCTTGTAGACAGCCGGCAGTGCTGCGCCAGTCTGATCGTCCCAGCTAAACTTTGCAGCGCAAAAACTAGCCAAAAGGCTTACGCTTTTCCTGAAAAAAAACAGTTTTTGGAACGTGGAAACTTCCACACATACAAGATGTCTACACCACCTGAGTTGGCCCTTGATAACGGTGCAATACCACTCGTACAGCAAATAATTACGGTGCTAGGATCTAGCTAGAGTATGTAGGCACACTGTCAAACAATAATCCCTAGTATTTCAAACACGAATTTTTTCCCACGGCTGTAGGTGATCGTGAAAGGGCATTTTATTACCAGTTCAGGTTACAAGAAACTGTTTCAAAAGCTTACACTTCACTAGCTCTCTGTAAACAATCGCAGAAAGAGTAGACGCGCAACCATAATTGCAGAAGCATAACCTCTATGTACGCTGCGTCTACGCCACGTCTACGAGTCGGCTATGCCATGTCTACACCGGACTAATTGACTGACTCTGCCCCGCGTCTTGCCTAGATAAAAAGTTGCCTATGTGTTATACGCCGTAAAGAGCTATTAGGTAAGTAGGTTCTTATTATAAATTTCCTCCTAGTCGGCTCAGCCGTTATGAAGATCATTAGCGCCAAACGTCTAAACATCCATACTTTGACATTTATAATATTAAGTAGAAAGAATAGGATATGATGCGAAAGGTTTGCTGGAAAAAAACTTTTATTAGGGTAAAGTTTATCTCTGTATAATAGATATGTTCTATATGTTAGTTTCTTGACTGTATTCTCTGTGTACAATTAATAATAGATAAAAATGTCCCGCAAAACATACGTCAAACTCACATTCACCTCTCTAGTTGTTCTCTACTATGTAAAGGCTATAGTGGTTTACATTTACAATCGTTACGCCTTCGTCAAAACATGTCAGAGCAACAATGAGCCATAAGCAATAACGTACAATTCCTAGCTAACAAATTGAGATTCCAGCGTGTAACTGGAAACCTACAATGGAAAATGGAATTTCAATGGGAATATGGAATAGGCGTGTAAGAATTCAACGGGCGGCTCTACAAAACGGTTAAGACTGCTAAAACTTGTGCTAGGTAATTTGCTAGTTTTGAGAGCACGTGGCTAATGATCCCAGCTTTCGATCAAATGGGTGTGGATTCGAAACCCGTCGTAGACCAATAGATTTTTCAACTCAATGTGCAATAATACTGAATCAACTGAAAAACTGCTTTCTGTCATTTTTCTGGCTCTATTTTACATAATTCTGTAATCGAACAACCTAACTAAGAATTTAATTAAATGCATACATAGAAATAAAGTTTATTTAAACCTAGGTATGTTAGTACAAGTTCAACCTCAATGTTAAGCAGAGCATCACTCGATGGTAGGTAGGTCAAGTCGAAAATTATGTTGGTAAGAGGCAGCTACTAAAGTACCAACTTAATTTATTTATTGTTTAAACCTCTAGATGGTTGTAGACACTCGACTATGTAGGACACGTGCAAAAACTTAATTATAAATGCCGCCACCACTAATTATGATAAAAAACATAAACTTCAAAGATTTAAAACAGATATGTACAAACAATGGTGTAGGTATTTGTTGTCCGAAGCTGCCTGTACCTATTATGTAGAACTCGATTTTGTCTAATTAAAAGATCTGAGATCCACCAGCCACCAAAACCCTGATTAAGTTACCCACTTCTACTCATCGTCATAGTAATATGTGGTTCTATTCACTAGTAGACCTTGTTGAATCCTGCTTCCAAGGTCCGGATGTATAATTTTGAAGATTTTCACTGCTTTATCCTGAAGCTCTTGTATAGCTCCTCCTAAGCTATACAAGACATTTTCTACCAGTCTACCGCGTTCTTCTTTCGTCATCTCATTAGTGTATAATTCCGTGGCTTGCTCAAAATTATTAGCTTCATCCTGGTATATTTCTAGCAGCTCAGACCTCTTATCATCTTTGTACGGATACGGTCCGTTGAAGGTATTCGGATAGTAGTTAGGTATGTCTCTTCCATTGTCTTTAAGAGGTGGTCTACCATCACGATTGTACGCCAGTTGCTTGTTTTGTATCGGACAGTTAACGGGTATCAAGTTAAAGTTAGCTCCTAAGCGGTAGTATTGAGCATCCCTGTACGCTAGTCGTCTAGCTTCGAACACTTTGTCAGGAGCTCCTAGTATACCAGGCACCAGGTTGGCTGGGTTGTATGCAAGCTGCTCTATTTCAGCAAAGTAGTTTATAGGATTTTTATTCAACACGAATCTTCCTAAAGGTCTCAACGGGTACTTATCCTGAGGAAGTACTTTTGTCACGTCAAAAACATCGAAGCCAGCCGACTTGACATCTTCAAAGCTAAGCACTTGAATTTTTACAGTCCATCCGGGAAAATCTCCTCGTCCTATAGCGTTATAAAGATCTCTAGTTGCATAATCAGGATCAACTCCGTTGATTTTCATGGCTTGTTCAGTGCGCAGGTTTTTGATACCAGCATCGGGTATAAAGTGGAATCTTACGAAGCTCTTGTCTCCATACTTATTAACTAGCTCAAAGGTATGGATACCGAATCCAGGCATATGCCTGTAGCCGTCAGGTATGCCTCTATCTCCGAAAACTAGCAAGAACATGTGGAAGCTTTCCGGACGAAGAGTCAGGAAGTCCCAAAGCATATTTCCATCGATCAAATTAGTCGCCGGATTCCTCTTCTGTGCTCTTACGAATGTAGAGAAGAGTAGAGGATCTTTGTACACATACATTGGAGTACTGAACCCTACGATATCAAAGTTTCCTTCCTCTGTGTAGAATTTAACAGCGAACCCTCTTGCGTCTCTTGATGTATCTATGCCTCCCTTTTCTACGACGACAGGAGAGAATCTAGCAGCCACCGGAGTTTTCTTGCCTACTGCACTGAAGAGATCAGCTTTGCAAATGTCGGTTATGTCGTGGGTTACTTCGAAATAACCGAATGCTCCTCCAGCCTTTGCGTGTACGAGGCGCTCTGGTATTCTTTCTCTCACCAGATGGGTGAGGGAATCCATGAAGTATTCATTGAAGATCAGTCGCTGGTTTAGTGTGTTAGTGGCATCATTGTACTCAATTGGTGCGCCCGCGCTGGTTGTCATAACACCGATAGGGCCCTGAAAAATAAATTAAATTTACTTACTTACCTCAGCTGCTCATCATAGTGAACACTTGTACTAACACGAATCGGTCATCATCGTCAGAATCAGTTGGATGATGGCTCTAGACCATCGAGCAGTTAACCCCAGAGGCGTCATATTGAACTACACTGTTCTCTCATCAGTCTTTTAGGACTGATGTTGGCAAAAGCGGACATTGTCATTATCATTGCGACATGTCGCCTACTGTGCTCCGATTGGTTGAAACTGCAGTTTCGAACAATCAGTGCACAGCAAGCTTGGCGGGACTCGCACGACAATTGACAGAATTGTTTTCTAGCAAATTATCCAACATTGCGTCTGTTAATGCTGTCTACTCTATGCTCTAGACAGACTTATAGATTTCCACTTATACAACGGTGGAGGTGTCTAACTCCATGTATCGACTTCCTGCGACTTACAATAAAATTGATCTGCATGCTCTCTGAATTTAAGTTATTTATAAAAAATAAATATAACATACCTAACAGATAGGCAAATATAATATGTAACGTCACATTCAGCCAGCTAACTAACTAGATAAAATCTCTTGTCTTGATTTAATTTTAGTTATTGAGTATGTGAACCAACAAGATCTATTGACTCACCCTAGTCTTCTGCTTGAAGTTGACGATCTGTTGTGCAGCTGGGGCTGGCCCATCCCGCTTCATCACCACCACCTTCACCATCATTAAAATCACAACCAACTTCATAGTCATCTGATTAATTTTACTTTCACTTCAACTTTTCAATTGACGAAAGTCTTTCAAAATATCTATTTAACATACCTACTATTAAAACTATTCAAGCCCTATCACTTCAAAGAGAATCTTCACAGATAGGTACACAAAACGTTTTCTATTTTAACAGTTTTTTCAAGGTAAGCAGTTTATCTATATCTTATGTTACTTGGTCTACAATTATATTAATTCCGTAGGTAATTCTAGTCTCAATAGCTCTTTAGGTACAACTTGCATGTTCGCTGATTCAAAACAGCCCGCGTTACACATTGTTGTAACATTTTATACCCGAATCTGTTAACCTCGCCGGCAGAAACAATTTCTAAAGCGATAAAAAGTGAGCAGGTACCTACCAGTGACAAATTACTAATATTTATTGGTAAGTTATCACGGTATAGGCTTCACTTTTCTTTTCTGTGTTTCCTTCCTAAGTATGTATCTAGTCTGTAGATACTACCTACGTATGCTCTAGTCTAGCTAGTCTCACTCTCTATCTTTCTGGCAAGAGGTTTCTCAGTAGAGCAAAAGTAGCTAAGTACCTATTTACCTTGCTGCCATCGTAATAAAAATGCAGTAATCAATATTTTTCCTATTTTAATGTTATGTTAAAAATAGGTCACTAGGTACTACTTTATAGATACATTCAAATAATACAATTTTACATAAATATGTTGGAACATGGAAAAGAATTAATTACAAATGCTGTATTTGTTACAAATCATATTTTATGCAAATCCTAAGACTATCTGCAGTAGGTAATAGTCAAATATCAAAATAAATACCATTATTGAAATGAGGTTAGAATTCAAAATGGTACCAATACAAGAGATGCAATTTGACGAATACAACGAGCCATTGTAATAACGAAAACTAATAGACTGGCTTTAAGTATATAATTGAATAGTTATTTATATAAATTAGGATACACAAAACATAACTAACAGTCTTGCAAACAATAACTATGCAATTTCTTTCAGTTTAACTGTAAGTTATGTTTTGTTCATCTCAATTTAATAGTTTAATTGTAAGTTTAACGGGTCTTTATCGCGTTTACCTTTCTATTATTTTCCCGACGTTTGAAAAATACTAATTTACCTAATAAGTAGTTAGTTAACTTTGGTTTTTATTTTGTACTAGCTGCACCCCGCGGTTTTACCCGCATAAGTTTCGATTTTATACTCGTAATAACTCCGAAATTAAATGTCCGATTCGTATGAATTAAAAAAATATTTTACTGCTACATAAGTACCCTTGATGATAAAACTATTTATTTGAATAAGAATTAATACTAATTACGATAAAAATGTAACCAACTTTTGTTTCTACCGGCGATCTAATTAAATTTTAGTAAACAAAAGCTGCTATTGTGACTTAACTATGATAGTTAGATATATGTACTCCCTCCAGGATTTTTTTGTAGGTAATAATCAGTACTTTAATCTACATGATTAAAGTACCGATTATTACCTATCATTTTTATGTACCATCAATAGTTTTCTCAGCGCACGCCAAATAATAAATTTTATAGGCAAAATTTTGCTACTTTGGGTTACATTATTGCAATTTTCTTACGGATCTCTATTTTTTTTTAAATAAACTATAGCCTATGCTACTTCCTGATAATTTAGCTTTCTATTGGTGAAAAAATGGTTAAAATCGCTCCAGTAGTTTCGGAGCCTATTCGGTACAAACAAATAAAAAAATCTTTCCTCTTTATAATATTAGTTTATAAGTATATATAGGTATTGACTATATATACTTGGTTATTCTAAATAGTACTTATGTATTTTTGGTTTTCTTTATTGTACAAAGAAATAAGGGTGTACAAAAGGTAGGCAAGCTTGTAATTAAAAAATATCACGTGACTTAACTTCAAAAAAAAAACCAACTCATTGCAACCAATAAGTGCACTTTTATTTTTATTTGAGTTTGAAGCTACCGAGTGTTTTAAATAGGTACCTACCCATAAAACACTTCCGCACGATTATCTCGGAACCGCCATTTTGTAAGTACTGCATTTGCCACTAGGACGACGACAGCTTTAGTTTATCTCATTATCTTTCTTTTTTGTGGTTAGTAAGTAGATGTGTCTAGCATACCTACCTTTATCCACTCCCTGTGACTGTAGGGTACGGGACGTGACGCCGGCATTCGCACTGGCACAGATAAAATACTAACCAACCAAAGATTACGAATTTACTATTCTTTGTCTACGGCTGAAAAGCGTTTTTCACAGCCACGGGGTCAATAAACGAGACATAACTTAAATCACCCGCCCGTTTCCCTGTAAATCCTTGTGTAACAGCTAATAGGTATTGTGCTAACTACCCAACTCTAGGTATTATGTACCCAACTACCCAGCTAGTAGATACTTGTTTTGTTGTGTTTTAGTTGTGTTGTAATTTATGTTTGTTTTGACGTAGGGGAGGCATGGCCGATATTTGGCGGTTGTTACACATTGCCGTGAAACCTTATTTCTTTGTCCACATGTTACAAAAAATTAAAATTACCTATCTCAAAATAAATGTATGGTGAGTGATGTTTAACGGTTTGAAATGAAATGAAATGAAATGCTAATGATCACAAAATTATTTAAAAAAAACTACCTATGCATCTGAAGTTGCCCATCATGGGGCATCTGTAAATTACCTTTTTTTCTGTAAAAAAACTAGGTATCAGAAATTTGATTTATTAGAGAGGTGACTCATTTTTTTTTTAATCTTTATTGCCTGTAACTTAGCTGTATCTAAAAGCATATGAGTAAGTAGGTACCTACCAACCTTTTATGTTCCTACGTTGAAATTTTGGTTCTTAACGCTAGTACGAGGTGAATGGCAGTTTTCTAACATTGTCACGGTCTATTGGATTGTGAAATAAATGGGGCCAAGCTGCGTAACCATTTTACCTAAGTGTTATCAAATTGTTGATTGATCATTATCTCCAGCTCAGTGTCACTGCTTTTCATTTCACTAGGAACGTACGTACCTACTATCAACATACTTAATCCCCTTCGCAGAGGGTTTGTGGAATAAGCGTTCCTACACGGTACCAAAAAACACGCTCAGGATCTTTATTCCCCTTGATAAACCGGGATAACTGGGATATAGGATTACCAAAACAAGTATACAAGGCGAGCGTGAATGGGATAGTTGGAAGAGGAAGGCCTCGGCGAACATACTCTGACCAAATTGAAGACATTCTAGAGAAAGGTCAGATCAGAAGTACACTAAACCGCCGAGCTTGTATGAAGAATTTGATGAGGATGAATGAAGCGAAAGAGGTATGCCAGGATCGTAGCACGTGGAAATCCTTTGTCTGTGCCTCCGGGAAACAGGCGTGACTATATTATGTATGTATGTATGTATGATAAACTGGGATTGCAACGTGGAATGTTAACTACTTGCAAAAACATGGGCATGTGTCAAATGTAATGTTTGTACGTGCCTCAGACTAGCCCCGACTTGGTATACTCAATTATCTAATCACTGAGTGAATATCGGAGGGTGTCCATCATGGGGTGCGGTCTTGAGGGTGTTTTTTTTATAATACAAAAGGTATTTTTTCAGCTTTATTTGGATCAAAGAAACATCGCTCGCGAATGTCTCCGCAGTCATCATAGCTACAACTGGGGGCTACACAAATACCACTTTCTGTTGACGTTAACGCCTGCGGAAAGATAAAATTGTGCGGAAATGTCACGTGACATTTCCGCAGCAAATGTCAAGATAGAATTGTATTAGAATGACATTAGATAATATCACGTGACAGCTGCCAAGTTTTACCTTGACAAATTTGTGTTAGCGTGAAAGGAAAAGTAAGCGTGAGGTATTTGTTAAAAACGCTTACTTTTTCTTTCACGCTAACGCAAATTTGTCAAGGTAAAACTTAGCAGCTGTCAGCTGTCACGTGACATTTCCACAGCTAATGTCATTCTCATGCAATTCAATCTTTCCGCAAGCGTTCAACGCCAACAGAAAGTGGTATTTATCTAGCCACCCAACGTCTTTCAAAGTATGTAACAATCGTAAAAAAAACATGCAATTTTTTTCACTAAATTGCTAGATATACGGTCCACCTATTGGTAACCATTTACATTACCTATGGACGCTTAAAACAACAGCTCGTTTAGCATGAGCAACCAAAACAACGTTTTGTCTACGAAAGAGAAGACACAAATTACTTCTGTCGCCTATTCTGTCAAACAAAAGAGAAGGACAAAATACATTTTGCCTTCTAGGCGGTAGAAAACTCGTTGTCTTGGGTCTTCATGTTAACACAGACGGTCTGTGATGCTAAGCAGGCTGAGGTATCACTCGTTGCCGACCCTGAGACATAACGGATAAAAAAGTCTGTAATTTCACTGGCATCTTCCCATCAAACTGGAACACAGCAATACAAGCATAACTACTTGGCGGCAAAAACAGGTAGATATGGTACTGTTCAAATGAACTTTAAAAGGTTAGACCTCACTCTTTTTGTCTGCATAGTTTTTTCTAAGTTAGATAAACTGAATGTGTGTAGGTAAGAGCATTAAAAGACATTTTGGAACACAATAATATTAAATTAATAATCGGATACAGACTATTAGAAAAAGAATTGACACAGTTTTAGAAGATTGTAAACAAGAAGTACTTACATTCAATTTAAATGTGTCCCAAAAATTCAGAACCAGCGGAACATGAACCCGCTTCTTCGCTTCTAATCGGCAATGCGTTAGCCAATTACGCCATGAAACAAGTGACGCTGAGTCCGAATTTATTCGGCACTTTCTATTCGGTTATAGCGCTGATGGATGTTACAGTTCTCATTCGGAAACATTTCCGTCTCTCGGATTCTGATTGTTGGGACACATTAAAATTAAAGTAAAATTTACAGTTAATAATATAACACTAATATTAAATTTAAATTAACTACAGTAAGGTATATAATAATAATAATAATAAATTAATAATAACAAGTAAGTACGTCCTCGGATCTTTGTTCAAGTCATTGCACCAGCGTTTTTGACCACATACGGCAACACATATGTATCTCTCATTATTAAAAAAAAACGTTTTCATAACCAATACTGCCTTTCCACCAGTATTTTTGACCACATACGGCAAAGCATCTCTCCTACAAATAAAAAAACCAACATGTTTCTTAATCAATACTATCTTTCCACCAGCGTTTTTGACCACATATGGCAACACATCACTCTCATAAATAAAAAAAACAAACCTTTTCATAATTAATACTGCCTTTCCACCAGCGTTTTTGACCACATACGGCAACACATCTCTCTCATAAATAAAAACGAATATTTTTCATAATCAATACCGCCTTTCCACCAGTGTTTTTGACCACATACGGCAACTCATCTCTCCCATGAGTGTGGGTTACTTACAATAAACAAATAAAACTTAATCAATTCTATGATAACAGTTTTCACATAGTTACTATGAGTTAAGGTGAGTTTAAGTGTGAGCCATCCGTATTAAGAGACCTCGCTCTAGTCAAATCATCTAAGAAACTGCAGGCAACAGAGTATGGAAAAGTACTGAACTTAGTACTGAAAAGAATACACCTATTGTGTGCGTATCATGTCAAAACGGTGTGGGAAAACATCGCGAGGAATCCCTCGAGCCTATAAAGAAAATAAATTAAATTTATTTTGAACCGACTTAAAAAAAGGAGGAGGTTCTCGTCTGTCTCGTTTCTTATGATTATTTTTAATTAGGTACTTCAAGGGGTATCATATACATTTTATGAAAAAACCCCGCCCCTAAGTGTCAACACCTTCCCGTTATTGGAAGTCGGTTTTTATTATTAAATCCTGAAAAACCTAATGCATAGCATCAATAGATGAAAAAGTAACATCGCACTCACTAAAAAAAAAAAATTTTTTTTGGTGTGTGCGATGTTACTTTCTAATAATCCTATTAGACCCAGTCTGCTGCAAGAATTATAAATGAATTATGGTGAATTATTTTTAAAATTATGAAAGGTAACATGGAAGGTATAAAGTCGGGTTAGAGTAGCGTTACCGATGGCAAATCCACCTCAAATTAAATTTACTAAAAAAAACTAAATAGGGCATTACAGATAATAGATAATTAATTACTGTTGCACCTCAAAAAAATATTTTTCACTAAGGTAAAACATACCATATAAAGACAGTCTGTTCAGTTGGCAGTACTGCAATGGTACTATAGTAAGGTAAAAATAAGATAAATACCCCGATTATTGAAATGTATTTTATTTTATTTTTATTCCAAAAACTATCGTGAACTTGACTATTCATATTGTAAAAACGGGAATTTTCACGTACTGCACTATCGGTGAAGGCACCGACTAAGTTTCGACTCATTCCGGGAGTCTTCATAGTAGTAGTGCTAGTACTAGTAGTAGTAGTAGTAGTAGTGCACGGCGCGACGCGTAAGGAGAAAGTCGCGACCACTCACCCTGATGAAGACTCTCGGAATGAGTCGAAACTTAGTCGGTGCCTTCACCGATAGTGCAGTACGTGAAAATACCTGTATTAAAATTAAAAGATTCATAATAAATACCTCGTCAGATACGTAAATAAATACAAGTAAAAAAACACACTATTATAGAAGTAATAGCTTACGGCCTATGAATCTTTTAATTTAAAATACACTTGAATAATCGGGGGTAATAATCTTATTTTTACCTTACTATAGTACCATTGCAGTACTGCCAAGGGTAAACAACAGGTTTATTTCTTTTTCTTCAGCTCTTCAATCTCTAGCTTCAACTTCTCGTTCTGTAAGTTGAGGTTGGTTAATTTAGCTTCCACCACTTTAGTTTTAGCTGCGTAATAGGTTGCTATCGCACGGTTTCTATCTTCGCGACCTTCGTCCGGTTTCATTTTCTTTTTACCTGGAATATATAAAAGCGATAAATGAACAATTTAAATGTTCCCCTAGATTTGTTGGTAACAATATCGTTGGTCCAAACACTTGGCGCACGTTTTGCATAGTGGCGTGTATACAAACAAGCTCACTCTAATCTCCATGATGGAGATTTTACCAGCGTCAACGTCAACGAGATTGTAAACTGTCGAAAGATTATGAACAGTAACATACTGCTTACAATTTAACGCATTATTTTTCGGTAGATTATAATCTATCGAAGTGAAACTGTTAAATCACAGTCTGTCGCGCGTTATTTACAGTTTTATGGTGACATATATGTATATCTACTTGTACATAGTTGAGTGAAAAAATAGAGATCTTCAGATCCATACTCAGTACGCAGAACTGTGAGGTTACCAAGCAAGTAGGCGCCAGTTAGTCTGATGTTTCAAACGTCCATATTGCGATAACCGCTTACCAACATGTGGGTCGTTTGCTTGCTTGTCATTTTAGTAGAATAAATTAAAAATCGGTTCACAATTGGCGAAGATAACGCCTATAGAACCTCCTCATACTTTGACCACCCCTGACGCAGTGGGTGACGGCCCACCTGAGACGCAGAAGGTTGGGAGTTCGATTCTCGCCGCGGGACTAATGTTTGTATGATCTGCAAATATTTTTTTCTTGTCTGGGTGTTTTCTATGTATATGTATTTACAAATAAAAAAATGAATTTAAGCAGTATATCAGTCATGTAGTTCCCATAATACAAGCTCTGCTTACTTTGGGGCTAGATGATGCTGTGTGAAAATGTCCAGCATTATTTATTTATTTGCAATCGACTGAAAAAAACGTCAGACACGTCCAAATGACTATATTTGGCATATTTCCGTGTATAGTGGTTATCAGCCACTGATAATAGCTAAATAATGCAGCATAGACTGCTCTGGGGGCATAGACTGCTCTGGGGGCATAGACTGCTCTGGGGGCATAGACTGCTCTGGGGGCATAGACTGCTCTGGGGGCATAGACTACTCTGGGGGCATAGACAAATACCACTTTCCTGTTGACGTTAACGCCTGCGGAATGATTGAATTGTATGGGAATGACATTAGCGGAAATGTCACGTGACGTTAACTTACTAAAAACGATGCTAACGCAAATTTGTCACGGTAAAACTTGGCAGCTGAGTTTTATCTTGACAAATTTGCGTTAGCGTGAAAGGAAAAGTAAGCGTGAGATTCTACTGTAATTTATTGCGTACCAGCTTCTGCCCACGGCTTCGCCCGCTTGGTACCCGGATAAAAAGTAGCCTGTGTGTTATTCTGATGTATAAGCTTCATACTGTAAAATTACATCAAAATCCATCCTCACAAACTTTCGCATTTATAATAATAATGCTAGACATGCTGGACATTTTCCACTCAGCATCATCTAGCCCCAAACTAAGCAGAGCTTGTATTATGGGAACTAAATGACTGATATATTAATTATATACTTTTTTTTTATAAATACATTCATATTATACATAGAAAACACCCAGACCCGAGACAAATATTTGTAGATCATACAAACATTTGTCCCGCGGCGGGAATCGCAAGCTTCTGCGTCTCAGGCGGGCTTTCGTCCACTGCGCCACAGAGGTCGTCGTAATAGTAGTAGGGTTTTTTAATTGTTTGTCTCTCTTGTCATCTGTACTTGTATGTGCTGTGTCCGTGTTGAATAAGAAAACTATCTATCTATCACTTACGTAGCGGCATCAGGGATCCTGGAAGCCTCGAGTTCGAGGATCTGGGACTCATCGCCTCAGCGTCCGCGGCAGATGGATCCGGCGTCCCTCCCTCGAACCCCTCAAACTCCACGGCCACTTCATCGAAAACAGGCTTCCGTTCCGTTGCGAAAGGCATCCTGCTTGAGTGAGTCCTTAAAAATACAAATAAAATTATTTTAGAATACTTTTAGTGACCTTAAACTGAATGAATGAAAACACTTTATTGTACACAGTAAGAAAAATAGATTTATTTATTTAAGACTTAAATAATAGTTAAACCCTAGTTATAATTATAATATAGGTACCAAATAGAATAGAAAGTAAAATTAAGTGTAGGTACTTTATACACATTGTTAATTTATTTTGTCCATTTGAAAAATTCGATTGCTTGTTTATTTTTTATTGTATAAAATGTAAATCCGTTTTTGGCTGTAAAATATGTTTCGTAAGAATTATTTGTTTTAAGGGCTGTAGATTTTGTTTCATAAAATAAATAAAAAAATAAAAAAAAAAAAAGTTTATCCCAAAGCGGGCAAAGGCCTCCCCCTTCTTCGATTCTTTCTTATTTTTTGCTGTTTGCATAGATACACTAATATTATAAAGAGGTAATGTTTCTAAGTTTGTATATCGAGGGTAATCTCTGAAACTAATCAACCGATTTCAGAAAATCTTTCACTAATATTTAGAATGGACTTTTAGGGTAGACGTGAGCTTTATTACTCCGTTAAAATAGAAGTGCTTTCGTGGAGACCAATTTTGCAACTTAATTCGACGAAAAAACGGTCGAGCGAATGTGTTTCTTACGAACACTAGGTACTTTTAATTCGGTTACAACACGGGCGAAGCCGTGGGAAGGAGCTAGTCCTACTAATATAATAAATGCGAAAGTCTGTGTGTGTGTGTGTGTGTGTGTGTGTGAATGTTACCACGTATATCCGTAACTACTAAACCGATTTTGATGAAATTTGAAATGTAGATAGTTCAGGATCTGGAACACATAGGCTAATCTAATTTTCGAAGATCGACCCCTAAGGGGGTTAAATAGGGCGGTAAAGTTTCTATGAAAAAAAATATTGTTTGATTCGCTCAAAACTCTGTACAAATAAACTTTAAAGTAAATAATGAAACACGTATTTTTTTATTTTTTCAAAACTACCCTTTGGGGGTGTGCAATTGACTTCGAAACTTAATAACTGTATAAATCCTTGGTTCGATTCATTCAAAAGTTGGTGGGCATAGTTTGAAGCCTGGAGACGGTCGTATGCTTCTTTTATTAAAATACCAGGCGGGTGAAGCCGCGGGCAACAACTAGTTATTAATAATTATATTACCTTTCATGCACAACCGCCAAAGCTTCTTCGTCCGAGTCATCACTATCGCTATGATCGTCCTGATCGCCGCCATTTTTAAAATGGGACAGGCTCGATTTACTGCCATTTTTGTTCTGGCCAGAAATGCCCGATCTTCTACGCATTAATGTGGATACTCTGTCTAGTATTGCGTCTCGGGGTATATACTCGACTAGATCAGTCTGAAATAGAAATGTAGGTATATGAGTTCACCCTGTTCGATTGGCACCACATTACAGCTGAATGAAGGATCATCAGAAAATAACCAAGCAGAGTTTGTTACACGATTCTTCTAGGCTTAGTCGCGCGCGAGGAATCGCCGTAAATTCACTCATTTTAAATTCACGTAGTTTTTAAGCTGACGTTTCTATATGATCCTTAGGATTTCAATGAATAGAAACCTTTTGACTTTAGACTTTGGATATAGGCCTCAAATGGTCTAAAGCCACCTTTATCCACCGAATTCCTGCAAGGTTTAGGATCTCATCTCTCTCACCTTTCTTTAATAATACCTTGAAAAAATTAAGACTCAAAACAGTAAAACAAAACATCGTGCAAAAACCCGGCTTGCCCTAGAACCGAAAATTCAAAGTTATATAGTGTTAGTCTTCCAATTAGCTGGTCGATGGGCTTGCAATCTGTCACGTGGAATGGTAAAGGACTTGCAAAATTACTAATGTTTCATATTATAAAAACAATATGAAATACAATATGAATAGTCAAGTTCACGATACTTCTGTTTCATTTTTCCGTCATACAAATGAGAGAGATAAATAATTTTGGTCTACTCTTGACAAAACCACTGCCTTGGGTGCTCTGCTATTGGTAGAGATCTTTTCAACGGACTTCAAAAAAGGAGGAGGTACTGAATGCGTCTTAACGTTACGCGATATCTTCGCCAATCGATTTTGATGATTTTTTTAATGTGTAGGGTATTTATACTTCAAGGTGGATATATACATATATATTTTTTTTAATGCCACTTCTAAAGTTGAAAAAATGGGGGATGACATTTCACTTTGGACTTTTTCTCAACGTTCCGTTATTTGAAGTCGGTTTTTATCTTATCTATAAAAATACTTTTATGTTTATTCACCGTCACCTTTACCTTTCCGCGATTCGACCGTATGTTCGAATTACGTCTTCGCGCATTCTTTTTCAAGTTCTCCCATTTCAGCCGGAGTTGGCGCGGCGTGCGCGGACATACACCACTTTTAGCGTTGAATTCGTCAGCTATCTGTTTCCAGACGAGAACTTTCTGCTGATTGTTGGTGGCGTTTGTTTCCTTCGATGTTATAACCGGGCGTAGCTCGATTAGTTCCAGCAATCCTCTGGTCTCTTCTAAAGTCAGCGCCTTTGATTTCTCCTAAAATTTAAAATGAACTGAGCTAGCTTTCTTACTAGGAAAACCTAACTACGAATTCATTTTTAATCAACCTTTTTTTCATGATAGATATATATTTTATTTGATAGATACAGATATAGGACATACAAGTAGAAATTACAAAAAAAAACAAAGAACAATAAATAAATCCTATTTAATATTACAAACGCGAAAGTTTGTGAGGATGGATGTTTGTTAGATACTCTTTCACGCGAAAACTACTGAACGAATTTTGATGAAACTTTAGAGTAATATAGCTTATACATCAGAATAACACATAGGCTTTTCCGGGTAATACGCGGGCGAATCCTTGGGCAGAAGCTAGTTGTTAAATACATTTATTATTAGCAAAGAAGAATACAGATTCACAATGCATACAGAATATTCAGATAGGATAGGTACTACATACAAAGTTAAATTTCTAACGAGACACAAACTAACAATATGAGAAATGCTTTCCTGCCTACTCGTATATTTCAGGGGAGATTCCGCCATCTTGACACTCGCAATATTTACGCGATGTAATTTCACTGGTAATCGAACCCAGACCTCTGTTGTTGAGACAAGGCTACTCGCCCGCGCCGCTGCACTGAGGGAGGATACTAAAATGTCATAATAGGCAGTTTTTTTTTTACTTTTGCATAGGTATTCCTAAAATGTTCTCTACGTGTAGGTCCTAGCTCACATGATTCAATTCAATTCAATTCTTTGTTTATGGCGTTTGCGGGTTAAGGGGACCGCAATTTCGCCAATCTCACGTTGCAAGTTAGGCCTTTCATGAAATAAGGCCCACTCAAACTGACGCTGTAGACGGGAAATTATTAAAAAGTGTTCGTCTAAATTTGCGTGATTGTATGATGGCCACCGCCGCCAGAGCGTCGTTGGACCGTGCCCTTAGTCTTGTCATCACACTTATGACCATTTTAACAGCCCTTCTTTAGTTTAATAAAGAGTGGAGGTGTACGGTTCACGTACAGGCAATTTACTTGCTTACGCCGCAACCTACTTTTACTTTATACATTTTATTTAATATAATTTTTAGTTGATCTTACGCTACCTCAGCGAACTACCGCGGATTAGCATCCTACATAACTTGTTAAACTAAACTAATAAACTTGGATCGCGATATCTGTGGTTTTTATCAACTCACAACATTAACTAACTCTGGGCCCATACATCTCAAGTTGGTTCTTCGAGCCGGTTGCCTGTACGTGAACCGTACAGGAGGAAACAAATAATTTTCCCATATCTCAAGTCTTTTTTTTATACTAAGTCTATTTAAGGACGCTTGCAACACCATAGGTAGGTATAGGTAGATACATATCATATCGCAATGGTTCCTAGCAGTAGAAATATCAGTTTGTTATTCGTAGTTGTACTGAGACCCATAATGGAACCACGGGGATTAGGATGGTGATAGTCTGTTCCACGAAACAAGTTCTATAAATGTAGCAATAGTGTTTGTGCAAAATTTTTATTTTCAACTACCTGATATTTCGTTCCTCTAATAGCCGCTTGAATAGGATAGTTGGAAATAAGGCCCCGGCGAACTTACTCTGACTTTGACGTTCTGGGTGTCTAGACAAATACCACTTTCTGTTGGCGTCAACGCCTGCGGAAAGATTGAATTGTATGAAAATGAAATTAGCTGTGGAAATGTCACGTAACTGCTGCTAAAACTTGACAAATTTGCGTTAGCTTGAAAGGAAAACCTCACGCTTAGTGAGGTATTTGTCTAGACCCCTGGATAAAGGCCAAGTCAAGAGTACACTGAACCGACGAGCTCGTATGAAGAATGTGATGAAGACGAAAGCGAAAGAGGTATGTTTTATGCCTAAAAGTCCTTTTTTTTCCTCAATGTATGTATCGTAAACGACCGCTGGGCTTGTTAGGTTGATCGGGTCTACGCATTTACATCATTTTTTTTTTTACATACGGCTCACCTGTTTTTAAGCCGTTACCGTAACCAAAGGACGCTTTTAACACTAGAGAGAGAGCAGAGAGGCAGAGTTTATTGCCTGATTCTTCTAGGCTTGGTCGCGCGCGAGGAATCGGCGTAAATTCACTTTCAAATTTTAAATTCACGTAGTTTTTAAGTTGACGTTTCTATTACCCTGTGATTTCAATGAATAAAAACATATTGCCTTTGACTTTGACTTTGACTAGAGGTATCACTCGCGCCTTGCCGACCTCGAGACATAACGGGTGGAAAGTCTCATGTGCCTATAATTTCAACGGGCAACTACGCTTCAAACCGGAATACACAGCTCGACGGTAGAAAAATATATGGCGGTAACGTCAGACGAACTCTTCAGAGGAGTTACCTCTTGCAATGTGCATGAATAATGATTCGTCGGACGAACTCTTCAGAGGAGTTACCTCGTGCAATGTGACTCGAAATAATACACAACAGTTATGGCATTTGTTTCTTTATTAGTTCACATTCCAGTTGTAGTTTCCTCGTTTTGGCGCGGTAGTATGCGGCCATTGCCAGGTTCAGCTCCCGTCTCGTATCATCATCCGAGTTTCTCTTTGCTGAAATAAGGAACAAGGTTTATTATTACCAGCGAAAGCCCTTATATAGGTACATTTCTCTTTACTTTTGACGAACTCTGTGGCGCAGTGGGCGAAGGCCCGCCTGAGACGCAGAAGGTTGCGGGTTCGATTCCCGCCGCGGGACAAATGTTTGTATCTGCAAATATTCGTCTCGGGCCAGGGTTTTTTCTATGTATAATATGTATGTATGTGGGATTGGTAAATGAAACGAGGGGGCTTTTGGCAACGAAATTACTCGGATATTTATCTTTTACAGGGTTTTATACTTTTATTCGCGCACGCACACCCATTACATTTCACAGCTCTCTCCAGAAGAAAAAAACTCACTCACTCACTCTTCCATCAATCCCTTTCTTTACAATCATTCCTTGCACACATTCCGTTCAGAAACAATAAAGTTAGTACGTACAATGCTTTTTTAACCCTACATGTATGTAATTACAAAAAAAAAATATGTAAGTACTATATCAGTCATGTAGTTCCCATAATACAAGCTCTGCTTAGTTTGGGGCTAGATGATGCTGTGTGAAAATTCCCAGCAGTATTATTATTTTAAGTAAGGTTATAAGATTTATTATTACCCACGAGAAGCTCGTATATTTGTATGGTACCATTTATCTCTAAAACGGCTTGACCAATTGAAATACGGTTATTTGCTAACAATTTGTATGACTACAAGATAATCTTATATATTACTAGCCTCTGCCCATGGCTTCGCCCGCGTGGTACTTGGATAAAAAGTAGCCTATGTGTTATTCTGATGTACAACCTATATTACTGTAAAGTTTCATTAAAATCCGTTCAGTAGTTTTAGCGTGAAAGAGTAACAAACATCCATGCTCAAAAACTTTCGCGGCTAGCCGTTATGTAAAAGGGCGGATTATTAGTTTTAGCTGCGACATAACTACAACGTCATTAGTACGTACCCTTTCGAGCTGCGACATAACTACAACGTAATTAGTATCGTACCCTTTTTAGCTGCGACATAACTACAACGTAATTGGTATCGCACCCTTTTGAGCTGCGACATAACTACAACGTAATTAGTATCGCACCCTTTTGAGCTGCGACGTAACTACAACGTAATTAGTATCGCACCGTTTTTAGCTGCGACATAACTACAACGTAATTAGTATCGCACCTTTTTTAGCTGCGACATAACTACAACGTAATTAGTGTCGTAACCTTTTTAGCTGCGACATAACTAAAACGTAATTAGTATTGTACCCTTTTTAGCTGCGACATAACTACAACGTAATTAGTGTCGTCCCCTTTTTAGCTGCGACATAACTACAACGTAATTAGTATTGTAACCTTTTTAGCTGCGACATAACTACAATACTATCATACCCTCTTGATCTGCGACGCTCTTGATAACTAAAACGTAAGTAATTAATATCGTACCCTTTTTCTGTCGCGCCATGGCGAGCGTGCCCTGTCGCGGAGGGGGCCGTGGCGCCGCGACGCCGGCCGCGCTACAGCTACTGTTCCCACTGTTCTCGCTACTGGTGGAAACGCGGGTCGGACAGGTCGAGCTGATGTCCTCTGAAACAAACAAATATATCACGTCATTATAAATAAACTAGCTTCTGTCCATGGCTTCGCCCGCGTGGTACCCGGATAAAAAGTAGCCTATGTGTTGATAGGCAATTAGGATTGTATTCTGATGTAGAAGCTATATTACTGTAAAGTTTCATCAAAATCCGTTCAGTAGTTTTTGCGTGAAAGAGTTACAAACATCCATCCTCACAAACTTTCGCGTTTATAATATGAGTAGGATTAAGTACAACCCTAGCCATTTCAAAATCAAATGTGATCCTCTCTATCTAAAGGTTGTCTGGGAGATCTTTTAAGCGATAAGACCGCCCACTGGACTTTTAATTTTAATGTGTTATGTTTGTTTATTTTATTCCATAAGGTGTATAATAGACTATTTTTATTCATTCATTTATTTAAATAAACACCCAATAGACACATGCATAGTCCTGACCGCACACTAGAATTCCCAGTGCCGTAGGTATCAGGAAGTACGAGTACTGTGGTACCACAATACCCAGGCCCGGAACAAATACGTGCCGAACATAGGCGTGTTAAAAAAACTGAGCGAGATTTTTCTATCCCAATCCCTTACAATACATAATTGGATTCTTCAATCCAATACCTTTGCAAATAATTGGCCCAACGGTGCACAAGAATTTTCTACCCTTGAACACTTACCAGAAAAATTGATTGGATCCATCTCCGGCATGACGGCGATCGTATCGCCAGCAATAAATGGTATTTCGTAGGCAGCGCTCGTTGATCCCAGAAGACTATCTACTCTGTCCAGTATCTCGTCCGGTGTAGTGGTAGGATTAGGCTTGCCTCCATCACTCTTAAATTAGAACAGAAAGCAATTCAATCACAATGAAACAAATAAAACAAACACACGCACAACTGCGATAACAGTGTCCAATTATGGACTTCCCAAGATCCGTGCTCAGTATGCAGATGCATATAAGGATACCAAGTAGGGGTTTTGCATATAATAAGTTTGCTACTAAGTTTATGGTTGCTTTTCAAGGTTGTTTTCCCCAGGTTGTTGGTCATGTGAGCTACACAGTCTTTGCAGTTTCTTTTAAAATACGGCTTTTTTGTTTAGATCAATCAAATACATGCTCGAAGCAGTGAAGGAAAACACACAGTAGAATGGGGCGAACCGAGTACAGGAGTGACAAATAATATCTCTAAAGTAAAATTATTTTAGAATTTATTTAAAACACCCAACATATTTTCCATCGTCTATTGCAACACCCCTTAGATATTCGTAGCTATATATATTGAATAGAATCAACCTTAATGTCATACAAAATAATAACAAAACACCCGCATTTCAATCTGCTGTGGCTGTGGAAAAGCGGTGGCTGTTAAACGTCCAGGTGGCTGGTAACAAGTTAATTTTTTAAAATTTTTAAAATTCGAGTATATTTTTTCATCAACGATTATAGCGCTCATTCTTGAAGTCATAAAGACTGATTGCAAAAAAAAAACGAACCATCAGATGTTTTGGAGAGAACAAACTACCTCTTACAGCAGAATTATATAAAAAGCTCCTGTTGTTGCAGATTAAAAAAAACTTACCTTAAATGATTCCAGCTGCCTAGCTTGAGATCTTTTTCGAGCAGCCTTTTTTAAGTTGTCCCATTTTAATTTAAGGCTGTTAAGAGATCGTATACGTCCACTCTGGGCAATAAATGAGTCAGTCAGTTGAGCCCATGCTTCTTCTTTTAATCTATTTGTGGCTGCATTAGTCTCTTTACTCGTTATAGTTGTGTTGGCTTGAATGAGCTCTATAAGCAATGCTGTTTCTTCCATGCTCATTTGTTTCTTCATTTTCTAGAAAGAAAGTAAAGTTTGCACCAACCAGGATCTGCACTTTTAACTCTAGCTTATGAAATCAAAGATAACTAAATATCTCTTAACAGTGGTGGAATATAAATAGCCCTTGTAAGTAATAAGTACATAGGATAATACTAGTTAGCAATTGGTTAAGTGTAATTTTTTTAATTCATATTTTATTGGTGCAATTTTCTCTATATTGTTATGTTGGTTAATGATTATGAAATATGTATTGTTGTAAAAAATATAAATCAATGACTTACAACATTTTCCGATATACTTTTTCAACTCCGAACTCACTACTGACCGCGCCAGCTCCACAAAATAACAGCTGTGTTCCAATTAGCTTTAAAACAAGCCATTTTACCAACAACTAACAGTAAGTACCAATTACACTTTGTTAACTGATAATGAAAAACCAATTTTTTATCTTCAATAAATTGTTTAACATTTTCAGTTGTACAAGGTGTCAATAATTTATGACTGTAATTGGAACCTGAAGTCATTAATCTTTCACCAGAATATAACATTGTAAATAAATCACTACAACTCTCTTTGAAAGAGAGGTTCTTCTAAATTAATAAATTAGAACTGGGCATAATAGGGGTGCAGATAACGACTGCATACCATAGAAGTGAGTCTCTGAATATACCATGGTTAAGACAGATATTTTAAAGAGTCCATACAGTCTATAAGTTAATACAACTCGGTCACCATATACTCATAGTGTTCATACTCTTGTCCCCATAGTTTCTGATACCCACGTTACTGGGAACTATGTATGCGCCTGTATGTCTATTTATTTTTTTATAAATATTTAATATTTGTAGCTGTATTAATAACTTTTTATGGAAATCTGAATAATTGGGTCAATATTTCAGCATGTTTCTTAAGTGTTTGTAAAGTCTAAGCATAGACTGCTTGTGAGAAAGGGGAATGATTAAAAAGTTTCTATAAATAGAGAACTAACGGAACTCAGTAGGCCCAGATGTGTAGGTAGGTACGATTTCCGACAGACAAAATCTAACCTTATGTCCTGTCCTTGGGTCTGAGTGGTAACTTAGGGTATCATAGCGGTCCAGTTCCTGTCCTAACACTCACGACACAGGGCATCAAAAATAATAGAAAACTATGTTATCTATTGGGGTTTGTTACTTACATTGTTTTGGTGTTCAGTTTTGGATATGGAGTTTGACTCCAAGAATTGCTCGTCTTCAACAACAGTTTCGTCTTTTGTAGAGACGTTTTCTTCTTTCACATATACCACTTCCATTATTATTTTATCATGAATAATGTGGACACCCGCATAGCCTTTTCAATATTTAGATTGATTTAGATTATAGACCTAAACCACAGATTAAAATTTTTTTGCTCCTGCAGACGACGCTATGATAATGCACGAACTTCTTGTAGAACGCCTTATCTAGTGTTCCACTGTTCAAAAGGGCCGTTTACCATCCGTCATTAGGAGCAAAAAAAAAATTAATCTGTGGTCTATTGTAGGTTACTAAGAATTCAAGGAGACCGTATTGTACGTCCACGCAAAGCACAACCATGGAAAGCATACCCCTGGAAAGACAGCCAGTATTACAAACCATTTGGTTTGAATTCTACAAATATTTGTTTCGGGTCTGGGTGTTTTCTATGTATAATATGTATGTATTTACAAAAAAATAATATCTAAGTAGTATATCAATCATGTAGTTCCCATAATACAAGCTCTGCTTAGTTTGGGGCTACAAAGTCAAAGTCAATATGTATTTATTCATTGAAATCTCATTGAATAGAAACGTCAACTTAAAAACTACGTGAATTTAAAATTTGAATGTGAATTTGCGCCAGTTCCTTGCGCGCGACCAAGCATAGAAGAATCAGGCAACAAACTCTGCTTGGTTATTTTTTTGATGATTCTTCATTCAGCTTTAGTGTGGTGCCAATCGAACGAGGTGAATTCATATATAGAAAAAGTGCTACTCAAAAAATTGAATAAAGTCTAAAAAGCATCAACCAAAGTTCTTAAGACAACACACGATTCGCTTTATAAAATAATGCTTAACCTATTCTTATGTGAATATAGATACACAATATGACAATTAAGCTAACGAGGGAGCGGAGCGACGATATCGGGCCATGCAGTTTTATCCTCAATATAGGCATTTATGGTATAATACGCCTTCTTTATTAGATTGTTCTTTATATAAGATTTAAATCTTCGCTTGGTTACATTTACCGGAAGCTTATTATAGAAGCGTACAGAGTTTCCCATAAAAGACCCATTTGACTTTTCTAATCTAAATTTCAGAATGAGTAATTTATTTTTGTTTCTAGTATTAATATTATGCACCTCACTTTTTTTGATAAAACTAGCGCTATTTTTATGCGTGTTTATTAAGTTTTCATAAATATACTGTGAAGTTACTGTCATAATGTTTATTTCTTTGAATCGTTCCCTCAAAGAGTCACGAGGCTTCATATTATAAATGGCACGTATTGCCCTTTTTTGTAAAACGAAAATTGTTTGGATATCTGCTACCTTCCCCCACAGTAAGATACCATAATTATGACATGACACTATAAAAGTAGCTGAAGTATACTAACCTAGATGTGGCTTCATCAGTAAGATGTCTAATTGTTGTAACTGCATATGCAGCAGAACTAAGTCTACCTGCAAGTGCTTCTATTTGCGGACTCTATTGCAATTTTGAATCAATATGGAGTCCTCAAAATATAGTAGAATCTACAAGATCTAGTGTTTCTCCATTTAATTTAATGTTGGTATCATACTGAATTACATTAGGCAAAGTGAATTTGATACACTTAGTTTTTTTAGCATTTAGCAAAAGATTATTGACAGTAAACCAATCAAGAACTCTCGATAAAGATAAGTTTACATCGTCGTAATTGGCTTTACATCTATCAACTTTGAATATTATAGAAGTATCATCCGCAAATAGAACTATATCACATAAGTTTTCTACGTAAAAGGGAAGATCATTAACGTATACCAAAAACAAGAAAGGGCCAAGTATCGAACCCTGCGGCACCCCCATGTCAATAGTACATCCCAAAGACCTCTCACCACCAACTTCAACTCTTTGAACTCTATTGGATAAGTAACACTGTACAAAATCCAGTGCTTTATTTCGAATGCCGTAATGATTCAACTTAAATATTAAAGTGTCATGATTTACGCAATCAAAAGCCTTGGACAGATCGTAGAATACTCCAATAGCGTTCTGAGCGTTCTCCCAGGCTTCCAATATATGCTTTAAAAGCAAGGTGCCTGCATCAGTTGTAGATCGACCTTTGGTAAATCCCAACTGATTATTATGAAATAGCCCATTATTGTTAAATTGTGACAATAGTTGCGAAAGAAAAAGTTTCTCAAAGATTTTACTTAGCGCGGGCAATACAGAAATCGGTCTATAATTTGCTGGATCTCTAACATTTCCAGACTTGAACAAAGGAATTAATTTACTGTATTTCATAAGATCAGGAAAAAGTCCTTCATCAACACAACTATTGAAAACATGGGCTAAACATGGAGCGATATCAATGATTATGATGCTGTCTGAAAAATGTCCAGCAATATTTATTTAATATTTATATTTAATTATCTGGGTGTTCTTTCCATGGTCGTACAATACGCTCCGTACAAACTAAACACATGACGGTAATGCACACCCCTGCAGGCCTAGCACGGCGGTGGGAAAATTGTCTTTCCACCCTTTTTGTCCACTTGACATGTCCACTGGAATGTACACCCCGTATTACGAACCAATATTCTGGACGCTCATTGGTCGAGAGTTCGTCATATCCTTGAGCCCTCATTGGTCGATGCACAGTAGTCGCATAACGAGAACGAGCCTCGTTTGCACTGAGCAAGTTCTAATTATGTTCAACCATGAGTTCCTATTGATAAGTAATGTAAACAATAAGTTAATGTTGAGAGAAATCCTTCCTAGGCAAATCCGTCTTGGATTGGTTATGTTATTAGGTTTTTTTTATTACCACTCAGAAAAGAAGGATTACTATCCAAACTTTACTCAAAAAACTTGGGTTCAAAATAAATAAAACCAACAGGTTAGTTTATCTGCAAAAAACCGACATAAATAACTAATCTACGTACATTAATTTACTAATAGCGTAAAATACTATGGCAACACTTGCCCCTTGATAGCACTCGCACATGAAAACAGAGCATGAAATTGGTTCGTATTCCACGGCCGTGCATTGCCAGGGTTGTACAAAACTGGCCGTACAAGGTCAACACGTATAGGGAATGCACGCCCAGGAATGTACGCCCAGTATTACAAACCAAGTATTTGAAACCAATGGTTTGTTATACTGGCTGTACTTTCCAGGGGTGTATTTTCCATGGTTGTGCATTCCATGGACGTACAATACAGGTACTCAGATTCATATTGATGACATAAATAAAAACAATAATTTTACAACTTTTAGCATTATGGAAAATGTACCGGTTCAAGTATTTATTCGAAACGCCACCCAGCCTATTCAAATTGATTTTTCCAACAATGAAATTGATCCTTTGGCTGTTAAAGAAGAAAATGTCTCAATCAAAGAAGAAATCACGGTTAAAATAGAACCATTTTCCATACAAGATCAGTATGACCAACAAAATATTAAGAGGGAACCCAATCTTGAGAAGGAATCAACAGTTGAGAAACAACATATTAAAATTGAGTTACCAAGTACATCACATTGTGAAACGAATAAAAATTTAGAAATAACAATGCAAACAAAATCAATCAGTTGTGATTTGCACAGTGAACAATTCAATGCAAAACATAATCCAGAAAGACATAGACAACCTCACGCTGAAGAAAAGTCATTTGTTTGCAAAGAGTGTGATAGTAAATTCACTAACAGTAGCTCATTACAGAGGCATAATATGAGAATGCATACTCGAGAAAAACCATATGCATGTGAACAATGCAGTAAAAAGTTCAGTAAGAAATCTGTATTAGTACAGCATTTAAAGACTCATATCGCAGGAAGCCCATATGAGTGCAAACTTTGCAATAAAAGGTTCTGTCGAAGTCACTCATTGCAACTACATATTAAATCCCACACTGGAGAAAAACCATTTGTTTGCAAGGAGTGTGATAATAAATTCACTCACAGTGCCTCATTGCAAAGGCACTTAAAGATTCATACTGGAGAAAAACAACATGCTTGTGAACAATGCAGTAAAAAGTTTAGTCAGAAATCCATATTGGTACAGCATTTAAAGACTCACATGGTAGGAAGCTCTTATGAGTGCAAACTTTGCAATAAAATTTTCCGTGGAAGTCGCACATTGCAACTTCATACTAAATCCCACACTGGAGAAAAGCCATATGCATGCAATCAGTGCAATAAAAGCTATGTTGACAAAGCTTCATTAAACCAACACTTGAAGATCCACAGTGGAGAAAAGCCATATGCCTGTGATCATTGTAACAAAACATTCCATCTGAGATCCATATTGCATAAACACATACGAATCCACACTGGAGAGAGACCTCATGCTTGTAAACTGTGCCATAAAAGATTCAATCAAAGTTCTGCATTGCAACGACATACAAGATCACACACTGGAGAAAAGCCATATGCATGCACAGAGTGTAATAAATACTTTGTTGAGAGCTCTGCTTTGCAGCAACACCTAAGGATCCACACTGGTGAAAAGCCATTTGCCTGTGAAATATGTCTTAAAAGATTCAGTCAAGTTTCCGGATTGCAACGACACACAAGGACGCATACTGGAGAAAAGCCATATGCATGCACAGAGTGTAGTAAAAGATTCAGTCATAGTGGCAATTTGCAACAACACATGGGCATCCACATTAGAAAAAAAAATAAAAATAAATAACGAAATTGTGATCTCATTCAGTTTAGTTTGAATTTGAGATCAGATCTGGAATACAGGCTATAAATGTTGGATAAATTTAATAGAATAGAATTATTTTAAGCATAGCAGTTATTCCTTTATTTATATGATTAGGATGAACCCCATAGACTGATAAAAAATCAATTTATTTTTTATTTATTCAACAAAATCACACAGGTCTCAAGGAATGATAACTTTAACCAATAAAAACTTTTCTTACAACCAATTAAGGATTAACATTTCATGTACTTTATTGTAAGATGCCTAGGTAGTTATTCCCATAAACTGTAAGTTTGTAAAATTGTCACATAATTTTATTTTTAATTAGTAACACAACAAATTATTGTCACTACTACGTACCTAGCTTGTTTTATTTGATATCTACACCAGTTAAGGAACATAAAAATACCTACCCTATACAAATCTATGGATGATGGATATAAAATTTCATACAATTTGGTTCAGCCGTTATGGAGATTTATAAAATAACAGTCGATTTAGCAAGGAAAGGCTGAGGCTTGAGTTCACTAACAAAATGTACAGACGGTTATCTAAGTATTGATTATGATGACAGATTCGTATGAAAACATGTGTGAAAGGGTTTAATTAGGACCTAACCACCCATTATTGTGTAGGTGACTTGGTCGAGAATCCGTCGTTTGTATGTATGGTCTTTCCTGTATTAAAAAGTTCTCTGTGGTATGGTCACAGCAGATAAAATACTATACTAGATAATTATGTGTTTGTTTGTCGTGACAATAACTGCTGAGCCGTATGATTATACGGATAAAGATTGATTAATCTTGATCAAACTTGGTAGGTAGGTAAGATAGTCTAATATCATTTTTAAGTTTGAATATGTTGATCGGTACATAGGGAGGTTTATAAACCACATACAAGTTGCGTCAGCATCCTAGAAGTCTGTCCATAAGAAATAAGTCCATAATAAGAATAAGTGAGATAAATTGGTCATGAAATTAAAAGAAAAAAATATATATGCGATACCAATATTTTTTTATTAATAATAAGTAAGCAAATTGGTTTTCATAAAAATAAAAAGATTTTCTTATCCTCTTTGGTAGGTAGGTACATAATAGTCTGTGCGTGTGCTTATAAAGGTGACAGTATTGTCAACAATATTTTCAATTTTAGATTGTCTATGCTATGTTCCTTCGGCTCTGGTTTTCGTTCTCGTTCTCACTTCTCTCTCGCTCCTCGGTCTATTCAGTCCCAGTCTAGTCTAAAACAATTTAATTTCAAGACCGACAAATGTCGCTGTCGCTTCGGGTCTCTCGCTCTGATGCGACTCTGATCGAGTCCGCTTTAATCATTCGAATCATTTTACTCGAGTAATTCGCGAGTCTCTTGACAATCGCCTCACTCAACTGTCGTAATCCTTGAATTAATTATATAATGAACTATATTTTGTTTATGCAGTTGAGTGTACAAAAACGTAAACATAATCAAACTAAAAAAACATACAAATATCTAGACCGAAGAGAAAGATGTGGATGGTGACAGCTGTAAATTGTAAAAATGTCCTCTTTCTGTTTGAGTTTTCTGAGGTGAAAACTTCAAAATTGCAATTAGGGTACTCTTAGATTCCGATTTATCATGTTTAGACCTTTTTTCTTCATTTTCAAGCATTTCTTTGTATTGAAGTTAATGTTTTCCTCGTATAATTATGTGTTATAAGATTTATTATTGTTTGTAATTTTTTTTAGCTATATTTTTGTCTTAATTACCTACTTTTATAAACGCCAACTCAACAAACAACAACGTCAACAATGCACTTTTAACTTACTATTTAGTCATCATTACGCGTGCAGTTAGTCATTACCTGTATAGCACAATGAGTAATGAGCGAGTGACTCGAGTCAGAATGAACTCGAGTCGATTTTTTTTCACTCTTTTTTCTGTCCACTCGAGTCGCATTGCTAGCATTCTGTAATGCGGTCTGTGGTCTGTGGCTCTTGTGTTGTGACAGCCTGGCTGGCAGTGGTGCCAAGTAAGGCGATTTTCCGTCGATTAGGCTATCTCGTATGGCGACTGTATGGTCATTTAGGCAACTTCAGAAAAAACTGGTTGAAAATTCGGACGATTTTCACGTAGTTAAAAATTGTAAGGTTGTTAAATAATCTCGTCTCGTTCATAAAAATGTGTGTTATGATATGAAACATGTTTTTGTTGCAAGAGAAATGTCGAAAGAGAATAAACAGGTAGGAACATTAAAAACATGCTTTATTGATAGTAAGATAAAGACAAGTAAGCGTTTGTATTGGTCGCTGGGTATTCTCCAAATTATGTAAAACTCTTTTGCGTGTTTAAAAAACGCATTTAAAGAAACATAAAAAACATATGGAACGACTGTTCTTCCACGTCTACAAGAAACTTTGTCTCTCTTATGTTATCAATTAAAATTAAAAACTAAGTTCTACTTGGTCTACGTTGGAAAAGTAGCCTTTAAGGCTACCTACATGACTTTTAATTGCGCATATTTAGGGTACTTCGCGCCAAATATTTGGCGGCTCGGACCGGTCTAGACTTGGCAACACTGCTGGCTGGACTGACAGAATCACAGAAGTCAAGCAAGCGTCAAATCAAATCGTCAAAGATTTTCGGAATACACGTTTAAAACACTGTATTTCATAGAAAATATTACAATGAAAAATCCTTGAGTGAAATACGGTTTATTTTTGAGTATCCAGTGAATTTAAATGCGCACTGTGTACATTACAACTTAACCCAAAAATGGCAAGGTCGCCAAAGGATGATCCAAGATACAACGAAATAGCGAACAATACATGGAATTATCGCGCGGAAGCCGCAGAAAACTGCACACCTGCAGCTTTAAATGAAAGGAAACAGCCTCCGAGTACGCCAAACGTGAATGTTTTGGCCGACAACAATATGTACGTCAATGCCAATTTCGGCAACGATGTTTATTTGAACAAACACCCTTTCAACGTCCCGACGGGTGATGCTGCAGGGAATATGGAGGAGAAGATTTCCTTCGCCAACGTTCCCCGAACGAACCAGAACTACGGGAACGCCGTACTCAACTTGGGTAATGGACAAATGGTTCGCGTTTTTTATGACGAAAATAACCAGCAACTCATCTTTCCCATGTCCGGTCAGTATGAACTTTTTAATCATAACCAGGGTGTCCGGGACTCGCCTCTGCAGTCCACCCAGCCTTCACATCTCTTCACCTTGAACCATGATTACTCTGCTCAAACTCCTGGCTTTCCAGACACCATGGCCGCTCACCCTCACGACTCGCCTGCTCCCAACTTTTTAGATGACTTTTTAGGCATCTTGGAACCTAATTCCACTGGGACCTACTCTCCTTTTGGACACAACTATCCACTGAACCATCCTGATGCATCAAACCTCAATATACTGCCAAATAATCCTATTTTGGACACTAAGAACCTATCAGTGAAGGCAGAAAGTTCCCCAAAGAGAAATGAGAATAGCCCACTGGCTGACACTAGCACTAAGAAGCGTATAGTAGCTGAAGTGAAGCCGATGCGGCCTTCCTACTCCGATGTGCTCGCCAAGAACAAAAAAGACAACTTACCAGCAGAGGTGTCTCCTAAAGTGAAAACTCAGAACATAGAAATAAAATCTGTTAGTAACAAAGCTAGTACCAAACCTGAAAAGCTAGCTAGCAACATAAAACATGAAGAGACAAAACTTAAAAATGATAAAAAACAAACTGTTTCATCGGGCAGTGAATCTGGTGACTTGAACACAGATGACAACGACAAACATCTAAAACCAGGCAAGAAGTCTAAGAACAAACGTAATAATGCACGCAAATGGTCATCACAGGATGATGCCACTAATGAGGATGATAGCTACAATCAGGACAACAAAAGCCAGTTTATGTTTATTGAAAGCCAGGAAAAACCATCCAAAAAGGAGAAAAAAACCGACAAGTCCAAAAATTCAGACAAGAGTTCAGTTCTAGAAGAGGATTTCAAGACAGAGGAAGACGATAGTGCTTCGTTCATTTACCAGGAGGGACAATCAGAGTCTGGGAAGTCTAAAAAGAAGAAAGAAGGACGGTCTTTCTTCAAGGCTAGCAAGACCGTTCAAGACAAGAAGAAGACCACCCAGTCTAAGTTTCGCAGAAATAAGCCAGGATACTTGGGATTGGCTCAAAACTATCTGGAGAACTGGGGTGGAGCCAGCTGGAAGGCCTTGATCTGGTTCTTTTATTTGCTGTCAGATATTTGTGGCATGAGTCTACATTTAACTTTCGATCTGTGAGTATAGTTGGTTTTTTATGAAAGGAGCCCATTTATGTGTTAAAAGAGTTGTTTGTATGATTGTCTGTTATCATTTATCTCTAATGGCAATGCAGTCTTTGTCTACATTTAAGTGGCTAAAGCATTAGTAACCATTTATATCAATGGGCTATAGACAAAATTGAAAAGTCTTGTGTGCGTGTAATTTAAACTAGATCTAGATGCAAGGAATAAAAAAAAAATGCTGGACATTTTTCACACAGCATCATCTGCTAACTAAGCAGAGCTTTTATTATGGGAACTACATGACTGATATACTACTTATATACTTTTTTGTACCTATTTACATATATTTTATACATAGGAAACATTTTCCAAAATTTGAGGAAATTGTCCTATGAACTTTGGCCAGGTGATATTAATAAATAATAATAATAAATAATGCAGGACATTTTCACACAGCATCATCTAGCCCCAAACTAAGCAGAGCCTGTATTATGGGATCTACATGACTGATATACTACTTATATACTTTTTTTGTAAATACAAACATATTATACATAGAAAAACACCCAGACACGAGACAAATATTTGCAGATCTTACAAACATTTGTCCCGTGACAGGAATCAAACCCGCAACCTTCTGCGTCTCAGGCGTCAATATATTAATATATTGGTAGTATAAATAGGTAGCAAAATAATAATTGTAGGTAAAGTGATCATGTACCTACTGTAAAAATAGTCAATTTAGGATTTAAAGCTAACCATATTGCCATAATCTTCACTTCACTTCACTTCTTTATTATGGCTTTTGCAATGATTAGTCACAATTCTGCCAATGTTTGTTTCATGATAATGTCATAAACTTTTGGAGATGTGTGGATAGTAGAATATGATTGGTTTTAAAATAATGAAAAAATAACAAGATTTTCTACCTTACAAGAGGATTTCACAATAAGTTTTGTTACTTAAAGACTAAAGACTATGTATAAATTAAAAGGGAAACTTATTCAATAAGTAGATATATTTTACAATCTTATGTTATTAATATTTACAAATTTACATAAAATAAAATTAATTAAAGGGGAGAAAGTAAGATATAAAATATGTTTGAAGGATGTAGGATGGGGGACATCAGGAGGGAGAATATCATAAAGGGAACATCATAGTTTGGGACAGCTGAAATGCCATAATCTTTCTAGTCTAACAATATAAAAGGTTCTTCAAATGTTCAAATGATCTTGAAGTTTCAACATTTTGATGAGATTGAGTCAAGTCAATCTCATCATCGTATGATGTAAACACATGTATGTGTTGATAAAACAATGCTGAAATTGACCTTGTTTTGAATGTTTTTCCTCAAATTGACCTGATTCTAGGTATTGTTTGTTGTCTTGACCATATTGTTACCAAGCTTTTGTTGAAAAATATGTTTTTCTAAGAAGCTTTTAGATAGATAGATGGTTAGAAAACTCTTTATTGCATACCCCAGAATTAAAAAAACACTTGACATAAGATTTTGATAAGTTGTGGCTTTCATACCCAAATTTTTGCTCACTCAAGATGATACTTTTTCGAATAAACACAAAAGTAAGCCCCCAAAAAATGTTTGAGCTAGTCGTGATTCCATAAGATGATGATGTTTTTTTAAGTTTTACGGGGAAAGTAGCGATCCCTCAGGAATAAAACTTTTATGGGACCCCTTCTTTTCACAATAACAAAAGAATCATCAAAATTGGTTAACAATTGGCGAAGATATTAAGACAAAATGAATTGAGAACCTACTCCTTTTTATGAAGTCGATTGAAAAAGTGACTGCAGACAGATTTGGATTGTAAAAAAGATGAACAAAAAAAACCTAACAGTCATAGTCATATATAGTCCTTACCTCATACTAGGATTCCCTGTATTGTGATCAGGAAGGAACTACATATTTACAGAAAATCCAATCCTTGGTTCCGCAGCGGGAATCAAATCCGCATCTCTTGCAACTTAGCCGGGTACGCGCCCACCGTGCCACCGAGGTCATCAAATTTGTGTGTGGTGACGAACGTTTGACAAGACAAATGATCATCACAAACCCCTATTCTATCCTATCCTACTACTATATAAACGCGAAAGTTTGTGAGGATTGATGTTTGTTACTCTTTCACGCAAAAACTACTTAACGAATTTTAATGAAACTACAGTAATTTAGCTTATACATCAGAGTAACACATAGGCTACTTTTTATCCGGGTATCACGCGGGCGAAGCCACGGGCAACAACTAGTAGTAAATATATGCAAGTGAAAATCATTTAACTTTTCAAATCGTTCGTCACCAAGTGACTTTCAGATCACTGTATCTGAATAAGGGGCTGGTTTAGATAAATCTGTAATCTTCTCGTATTCTCAGGTGCACCTCAGTGTTCACGCAAACGTACGTGAGCTCCCAAGCCGTGTGGCGCAGCGGTCGCGACTGGTTTGTCAAACTCGCAGAGAACAAGTACCTGATGTATATCGACAGGAAGTTCGGACACACACGCTTCGGTATCTGGAGACGGCTGAAATGGTTTAAGAAAGGTATCATAAATAGATAATGCTGGACATTTTCACACAGCATCATCTCTAGCCCCAAACTAAGCAGATCTTGTATTATGGGAACTACATGACTGATATACTACTTTTTAAATACATACATATTATACATAGAAAACACCCAAATAAATACCCAATAGAGAATACATAGTCCTGACCTCAAATTAGGATTCCCTGTATCATGGTTATCAGGAGATACAAGTAACGTGGAACCACAACACCCGGACTCGGAACAAATATCTGTAGAAACATTATATACAGTTTTCACACTAGTACGGGGGACAGTGGACATACAAACCGGGCAGCTTCGCTGTTAGCGGCAGGTCTTTTTACAACAACCAACTAGTTTTAGTATAGTATTATACTAGTCTGGAAGTTCACCACTAACAAGGTTGTCTGGAAGAAATCGCTATTAGGCGGTAAGACCGCCCATTGTACTTTTAGTTATATACTTTTATTTATAGTTATATTCAGTTTTTGTTATTTTATTATCATTTTATTAAAGTGTTTATTATTATTATTTTCTATATCCTCTGTGGCGCAGTAGGCGAAGGCCCGCCTGAGACGCAGAAGGTTCGATTCCCGCTGCGAGACGAATGTTTGTATCTGCAAATATTTGTCTCGGGATCTGGGTGTTTTCTTTGTATCATATTTATGAATTTACAAAAAAAAATATTTAAGTATTATATCAGTCATGTAGTTCCCATAACACAAGCTCTGCTTACTTTGGGACTAGATGATGCTGTGTGAAAATGTCCAGCATTATTTATTTATATTTCTATGAAATAGTAAAGTCAGCTGGTAGAATATGGACAAGGGTCGCTCAAGACTGAGACAAGCGGGAAGGGTTGGAGGAGGTCTTGCCAGTGGCCACACAGATATAGACATGAACAATGATTCAAGAAAAAAAAATATTTCTCTGACAGAAGCTGAAACGGAGCCGAATGGTGATAAGCTGAATTCCAACATACCGTTGCCTGCGACCGGGGAGGAAGCGATGAAACGCCTGCTCGCTTGCAAAGGGAAGGATCCTTACAGGTAAAACTAGCTATACATCTAAATACATCATCATTATGTATACTTTCAAATTCAGTTCAAAGTCGCTCAGCGAGCTATGCTCGGAGTGTCTCTGAAGGATAAGATTCGTAACGAATACATCCGTCAGAGAACCAAAGTTATCGATATAGCTCAACGAATTAGCAAGCTGAAGTGGCAGTGGGCCGGTCATATCTCGCGAAGAACCGATAACCGCTGGGGTAAACGTGTCCTTGAGTGGAGACCGCGACTCCGCAAACGTAGTGTAGGACGCCCTCCGGCCAGGTGGGATGACGATCTGCGAAAGACTGCAGGCAGATGCTGGATGCGGCAAGCTGAAGACAGGGCGCTATGGCGCTCATTAGGGGAGGCCTATGTCCAGCAGTGGACTAATATAGGCTGATGATGATGATGATGATGTATACTTACCTAAGTTGCGTGACTCAATGCCCTTAAACAGACTGCAAACTTACGTTAGGGAATGATCATGATCAAAAAAAGACATTAAGTGGCACTGTGGTGTCCAATCACATTGTACCTATAAGCTTAATCTGTTATTGTGTTTATAAGGTGTACAATAAAGTATTTTCATTCATTCATTCAAAGACGACCCGATGGCTCAAAATCAAAATTAAAATTCATTAAAATTTATTTAAATTTAAATAAATGCTGGACGTTTTTCACACAGCATCATCTAGCACCAAACTAAGCAGGGCTTGTATTATGGGAACTACTTGACTGATATACTACTTAAATACTTTTTTTTGTTGTAAATACATACATATTATAAATACATACATAGGAAAACACCCAGACCCGAGACAAATATTTGCAGATCTTACAAACATTTGTCCCGTGACTTGAACCCGCAACCTTCTGCGTCTCAGGCGGACCTTCGCCCACTGCGCCACTGAGGTCGTCAAAATCACAAGGATCACTTTGAAACGTCAATTTTACTAAAAAACTACTGATAGCAAGAAACAAGGCTCGTTACTCATTTTAATCTTTTTACAAAACAATAGGTAAATTTTTCATTGAGCAACTTCAATCCCAATATTTTTTATCATCTGAACAATCCTAGACTAAGATACGTCATAGTAGGCCTATCTATTAGGTCTTGCTCCGAAAATGCCGTGGATGTACTGCCACTGGTTAAAGTGGCAATAAAATAAAATGGTTTAAACATCGACACGAAAGAGAATTTAAATATAAGGCAAAATGACAAAATCCAAATCCATTATTTATTTATGGTAGGTAGCTTTAATTTCAATATTCAACCTTAAAAAAAACCGATACTTCCAAACTTACAAACTTTCACCCCCTCAAAATTTCAAAATCCAGAATCCCTGAAACACGTTTTTTATTTTCATGTTTCTAACATCAAACAACTAAGATTTTTATACAAAGTTCACCCGAAATTTCCAATTATCATTTCTTAGTACATGCTATTTTAATACTAGTACATACTTACGTTATAAATCCTACTAATATTATAAACGTGAAAGTTTGTGAGGATGTTTGTTACTCTTTCACGCAAAAACTACTGAACAGATTTTGATGAAATACAGTACTATAGCTTATACATCAGAATAACACATAGGTTACTTAATCCGGGTACCACGCGGGCGAAGCCGTGGGCAGAAGCTAGTTTTATATAAATTTATATATAAATGTTCCAAATAATAGTTTTGGCTGTGCGTTGATAGATAAGTTAGTCAGTCAGTCAGGACAAACAATTGTTAATAAGTATAGATAACTGTTTTGAAATATAACATGTCCGCCATATTTGTTATCAAACTAGCATCTAGTTCTTGCTAGATCTAGTAATAAAATCCTAACACAATTATAGGTACAATGGGCGCTTATAGTTTCTTTGCTTATCGTTTCTTGAACCCACTTCTTGGCCTTTATTCAACTTCATCTATGGATCGGAATTTATGGATCTTTTTCCTGTTTTGTGGTACAAATGATACATTTAAATAATACCTACTAATATTATAAACGCGAAAGTTTGTGAGGATAGATGGTTGCTACTCTTTCACGCAAAAACTACTTAACGGATTTTGATGAAACTTTACAGTACTATAGCTTATACATCAGAATAACACATAGGTTACTTTTTATCAGGATACTACGCGAGCGAAGCCGTTTGCAGAAGCTAGTAATGAATAAAATTATTGATTCAAATTGTAAATTCATTTTCCTCGTAATGACCAAACTCGAACATTTAATTAAATGATGTCTTCGAAAGGATATAGCGATCGTTTTCCTCTGAATCATTGTCCACAAATTTTAATATCTAAAACATACACAAATACGGACATATTTGAAATTAGGTTTAAAAAGGAAATTCTCAATTCGGCGGTATTTTTTTGTTGTAATTATACAAAAAAAAACCGCCGAATTGTTGATTGTCGGCATCGTCCGCGCTATTACTTCTTTTGCTCGGCTCCTAAGGGTCGTAGCGTGATGTTAAATAGCCTATTACCTTCCTCAAGAATTGAGCTATCAAATACAAAAAGATTTCAAATTCTAGATATTAGCACATTTTAAACAAAAAAACTCTTTTGCATTATTATTATAAATATATTGCACAAGGGCTATAACTATCTGCGTCAAACAATGCATCTTTATTTACTAAATATTTCTGTCTTATTTATTAGTTATTAATGTTATTACATACAGTTTTTTTTTTAATTTCCAGTATCCTGGGAGTGAGCGTGACATGTGCAGACGAAGAAATAAAGCGTTACTACAGAAGGCAGGCGTTCCTCGTACACCCGGATAAAAATCAGCAGCCGGGCGCGGAAGAGGCCTTCAAAATACTGCAACACGCGTTCGACCTTATCGGCGAGCCGGTGAGTTGAGAATCCCTCGGCATATTGCTAAGAAGATATACAATCTTATAGATTTAACTGCGAGTTTTTACAACTGATTTTACTTGCGACCGAGCTATTACTTCTTTTGCTCGGCTCCCTAAAAATTTGTTCTATGAAATGCAAAAATATTTTTTCAAATCCGATTGATAGTTCCAGAGATCAGCGCGTTTAAACATATGAATAAACAGACTCTCCAGCTTAATTATTAGAATGGATAAAATCTTTATGAAATTTAAGTGGACACATTAAGTGAATTAAATTATGACGTATGTAAAAAAATACGTTTACGGTTAAGCTCAGACAAAGTTGTCCCTAGGTGTTTGTAAATTTTCTATTTACAAATGCCAGTATTGCTAAAATTTAGCAACCTAAGACCTCTTATTTTAACGCACCTGAAATTGCCCCTATAGGTGTTGGCCAATTTTCTATTTACAAATGACAGTATTGGTAGAATTCTAGCAACTTAGGACCTCTTATTTAACGCACAGGTGTTTGTTAATTTTCTATTTACAAATCCCAGTATTGGTAGAATTCTAGCAACTTAGGACCTCTTATTTAACGCACAGGTGTTTGTTAATTTTCTATTTACAAATCCCAGTATCGGTAGAATTTTAGCAGCCTAAAGACGTACTCTTTAACGCACCTGAAATTGTTTCTATGAGTGTTCGTAAATTTTCTTTTTACAAATGCCAGTATTGGTAGAATTTTAGCAACCTAAAGACGTAATATTTAACGCACCTGAAATTGTCCGTGTAGGTGTTTGTCAATTTTCTATTTACAAATGCCAGTATTCGTAGAATTTTAGCAACCTAAAGACGTAATATTTAACGCACCTGAAATCGTCTCTATAGGTGTTTGTAAATTTTCTATTTACAAATGCCAGTATTGGTAGAATTTTGGCAACTTAAGACGTACTATTTGACTTACCTGAAATTGTCACAAAATGTAATTGTACTCCCCAGGAGCGCCGAGAAGAATATTCGCGTCGAACTCTCGAATCGAAGCACGCGGAAGCGGCTTGGGGTGAGCTGAGCGAATTGTTGGCTCAACTTCACGATAAGATGGAGTTCGCAGCCAACACCATCAGGTACTTATCTGACTTTACTTATTTTATACATAGTTAGAAAATAAACAGCTTTAATAACACCAATGAGCTACAAATCGTATGATTGAGGTTAGCCTTTGACAGTTTTCATCAATAGTTCTGAGTTATTTATCAATATCTGTTTGGAATAATGAGTAGTTTCCTCGTATACACTACTTTTATTAGTAAATATACATTCAACAATAGTAATATAACTAATAAAGTAGTCCTATATTCCTATGTTAATACTACTTACAATAACAGGTAAAGACAGCAAGCCATATCAGTTAAAAGACAGCAGGCCATACCAGTTAAGAATCATTGAAAGAAAATTCTTGAAGCCACTGATTTCTTTAAAAAGTCAACAAATATAGGTTTCCACAAATAGGTCGGTCTGCAGAGAATAATGAGTGTTGAATAGGTTGGCGGTAAGTACGAAGAAGGAGTTTTGTAATTAGTGATAGGGTTGAATATTCAATCCTTTGAATATGTATAACTCAAAACCCCCCAGCTGGCAACGGTGCGGTATCTTATAATTCTTTATTGTAAATGGAAATTACACAGAATTATGAAACAAAATATAAAGTGAGGCATCTACAAAGGCGAGCTTAACCCTTATAAGAGTTTTCTTCTAGCAAACCTTTGAGGAGAGATAGAGAAGTGATGAAGTTGGTAGGTGTATAATGGCAGGAAAGAAGAAACTAAATATAATTATACTTAAAATACCACTATATTTATAGATGAATCAAGATAATTGTTACTAAAACATAGCCGTTTGCTTGGGATTGAAATCTTTGCACCACTTTTAGTTTACTCTCTTTTTGATGTTTAAATGAATTTCTTTTCAATCTTCATTTCATTCAATGAATATGTCTCAGTCGAATTTAATTATTTTTTAAATACCAATTATTCCTGTATTTCATTCATCGTGCATTTCAGCGTCCCCTTGCGACTTGTGCCGATAATCTATCTGAGGTTGTCCGGCAGAGATTGGCTTTTAGCGATGAGGCAGTCCGTTTTAACCTGCTTGATTAAAAAAAATCGGTTTTTGTAAAAAGGTTTAAAATGAAGTTTGTTTGGTTCAGATGTACAAACTGTGGGCGTCGTCACAAGCGCGTGTTGACGGACCGGCCGTGCTACGCGGCGCGGTACTGCGCGCAGTGCAAGATCCGACACTCCGCCAAGGAGGTACATTCTACACGTAACTATAATAATAATAATAACAGGCCTAGTAAGTGGAGTGTAAGTGCCTGGTGACCTGTAATACAGGTTTTTTTTTAAACCTATCTCAAGCACCAGTCTCACACAAAACAGGTTCATAAAGTGGTTACTATACAGTTAGTTAAAGACCTTATAATTTAAGAAGTTGTTGTGTTGAGAAAATAAACGTTTATTATAATAATAATAATAATGCAGGACATTTTCACACAGTATCATTATCTTAAAGTCTCTTTTTAGGAAAAAATAGCAAAAAAAAAAAATATAGCAAACTAGCGCGAGCAAAGGCGGGATGTTTGATTTTTTTGATGATTTAAAAATGTACGATGTCTATTGCAGGGTGACATCTGGTCGGAGTCGAGCATGCTCGGTCTGCTGGTGATGTACTACGCGTGCATGGACGGAGCCGTCTACCAGATCACGCAGTGGGCCAGCTGTCAGGTAGCAACCTTCAACACAACTCTATCTACCACCCCCCACTTCCCTCCCCTCCTCCCCAAGACGTGTTTTCTATCGTCTATGTGCAGTGCCCCCTAGTGACTTGCGGCTAAGAACTTTAGATACATACAAATGAAACAGAAGAATTTTTAGAAGCTCCTCGTGAAAGGCGCGTCCGTGGAAATACTACCAGCATTACTTGCATTGTTAAGTATCTGTTTTGTGTTTATTACTATTTTTGTTTAACTTTTGTGTTGTTTGGTGGACAATAAATACATTTTCTTTCTTTCTTTCTTCTTTCTTTCATTGCTGTGTTTCAGATTGGGACCACACTAAAGCTGAATGAAGGATCAAAAAAATAACCAAGCAGAGTTTCTTGCCTGATTCTTCTAGGCTTGGTCGCGCGCGAGGAATCGCCGTAGATTCACTTTCAAATGTTAAATTCACGTAGTTTAAGCTGACGTTTCTATATGATCCTTGTGATTTCAATGAATAAAAACCTATTGACTTTGACTTACTTTGATTTTGATTGAAGGGTATATATATGTGCCGGTGAAATTACAGGCACGTAAATTTTCACCCGTTTCGAAAAAAAGAAAATACGCTCACGACTGTATACCCCATGATGGACCTCCTCAGACCCATTATCAGTACACAGATCGGTCTATTATAATCAGTAGGGAGTAATCAGAGGCATGGACGTGGAATTTTATAGGCCGTCGTTGATAAATTGACTTTTACGATTTGTTTACATTGTTTTGTTAGTTACAAGTAAAGCTAATAAGAGCGTTTTAAAAAATCATCAAAGAAATCATTAAAAGATCATCAAAAAAATACAAGCTGAGTTTGTTGCCTGATTCTTCTAGGCGTGCGAGGAATCGATGTAAATTCTTTTGAAAAGTGTAAATTTCACATTTATTTATCTATTAAAAAAAAAACCTCTTAAACTTACAGCCAAGGGCCAAACGTTTTGGAGCTATAGATAATGCTTAATAAATAATGCTGTACATTTTTTCACACAGCATCATCTAGCCCCAAACTAAGCAGAGCTTGTATTATGGGAACTACATGACTGATATATTAATTATATACTTCTTTTGTAAATATATACATATTATACATAGAAAACACTCAGACCCGAGACAAATATTTGTAGATCATACAAACATTTGTCCCGCGGCGAGAACCGAACCCGCAACCTTCCGCGTCAGGCGGGCCTTTGCACTGCGCCACAGAGGTTGTCAGAGGTTGGATATTACAATTTACAGAGAACATTTTATTTTTTATTATAGAACACATTGTTTTTAAGTTGACGTTTCTAGATGTTACTTGTGATTTCAATTAATAAAAACCTATTGATTTTGACTTTGATGTAAATGTATAACATTGCAGAAAAAGAACCTGAAACAGCTGAGGCCGGATTGCCACGCTGTGCAGTATCGAATTGTTCTCGGCAACAAAGCCACCGCGAACGAAGCACCGCGACCTTCCACTGGGTAAGTCTCCAATACAAAAATAAAACTATTAAAAAAAACCGAAGGCTAGTGGTGGGGTGGTGGCTCCATCTACAGAGGAAACTTTGCAGTTAACCAAGCTTGTTCAAAGACATACGCATTAGCAAGAGGTGCGGGTTCGATTCTCGCTGCGGGACAAATCCCAAATTCTATAAACGCGAAAGTATGTGAGGATGGATGTTTGTTACTCTTTCATGCAAAAACTACTGAACGGATTTTGATGAAACTTAACAGTAATATAGCTTATACATCAGAATAACACATAGGCTACTTTTTGTACGGGTACGCGGGCGAAGCTGTGGGCAGAAACTAGTGTTTGCATATTCTGCAGATATTTGTAACGAGTCTGGGTGCGGTACCACGATCCTAGTGTGGGTCAGGACTATGTACTACTCTGTCAAGAAAGTACCGGGAAAAGATCAATAATACACAAAATTTTAGTTATTCATTAAAATTTATTTTATCGCCTCCAAAGTATGCTCCTTCAGAAACGATACACTTATGCCAATGAATAATCCAATCAACGATGTAAAATTTAAGACAAACTCTTTGTTAAACGTTTTTGACAGCAATGTATTTAATCTAAATAACAGATGCAACACAAACTCCGCGCCAAAATTGAAAACAGTTTTGCCAATCTAACATTAAAATGAATTTGGAACCTTTAACAAATCATTAATTCCAGATACTTTTTTGACTGAATGTATATATGTTTGTTGAGTGTTTTATTTATTAATATAATCAATGATCTCTTTCCAGGCCCGACCCCAATCTGGAAGAGTTTCTCAATAATCTGTACAATTAACAAATCATTAATTCCAGATACTTTTTTGACTGAATGTATATATGTTTGTTGAGTGTTTTATTTATTAATATAATCAATGATCTCTTTCCAGGCCCGACCCCAATCTGGAAGAGTTTCTCAATAATCTGTACAACAAGTCTGGAATGTCGGGGGCGCCGAGCGCGGCCGCGCCTCCGACCGACGCGGCGGACGCTAAGAAACGACGAAATAAAAAAACTAAACTATAAACCTTACAATTACCCATCACAACCGGAATTACCTAAGAACTGGCTGTTACATTGCCGTCGATCAAAGAAATCTAATATATCAATCAATAGGAAACAAATAAAAATTAAATGCTGTTTGTTGGTAAGCATCACTTGAAAACGGCTGGACCGATTTAGCCAATTTTTCTTTTTATAAAAATTAAGTTTTTATGAAATAAAAAAATTGGATAATTTGCCCGAAATATGTAAAAACTTCTTTCTGTCTCCATTCAAGGACAGAACAACGTCTGTCGGGTCAGCTAATGTATAATATAATTGATTGAAAGTGTACTCAAACTGAGGCGCTTAATCTATGTCCGCGGATCCGATTACTGCTATGAGAGGTGTTTTTATACTCCGTGTCATTTATAGCTCTTCAAAGTCCAACATGGTGCAATACAGAAAGGTCAAAAATGAAGACTATAACATGAGCTTCAAAGAAATTTAAAAAGAAACCCTCAGAGCAGGCAACGTATCGGTAATGCCCCGTGTGTGTGCGACGGTAGCCGCGTACCATCAGGTGGGCCAAATGCCTATTTGTCTCGCCATAACATCATAAGACTTCCGATAAAATGTGGCTTCGTATTGTTTTTCTCAGGCACTTTCATTAAAATATTCACTAGCCATAGGAATCAAAGGATAATCTTATCAACACCTGCAGATGATGACCTAATGCTTACCAAATGATCCAGAGATAAGTCTGCGAGTTGACGCCAGGGTAAAGAGCGACTTCCTCGGAGCCCTAACTAAACGTTTCCAATACATAAAGAGAGTAGCGTTTGAAAAAAACATGCTGCCTGACAGTACTATCTTTATTTTATACTAGCTGCGCCCCGCGGTTTCACCCGCGTATGTCGATTCCGTGAGAATATCGGGAAATAAGTAACAGCTATGTACCTATCAAGTTTCATCGCAATCGGTTCATTAGTTTTTGCGTGAAGTACTGATGCGTCTGAGTCGCGCGGGTACCTTACTCATAGACGTAACCCCTCCCGCTCCTCCGCAACGCCCGCTATATAGAGCAGGGAACATCAGGGCAGTACTTTTAGCATGTAGCACATAATTTTTTGTATCATCAATAGTTTTCTCAGCGCACGTCAAATAATGAATTTTATAGGCAAAATTTTGCTACTCTGGGTTACATTATTGCAATTTTCTTAAGGATCTCTGTTTTTTTTTGAAAATCAATTATAGCCTACGCTACTTCCTGATAATTTAGCTTTCTATTGGCGAAAAAATGGTTAAAATCGGTTCAGTAGTTTCGGAGCCTATTCGGTACAACAAACAAAAAAAATCTCTATAATATTAGTATAGATTTTTTCGAAAAACTACCCACAAATTTCAAATTGATTATTAAAAACAGATTTTCATATATATTTCCGCTAAGCCTTTAATCTCCTGCAGATTGAAGGTCTAAAAATTTTAATATGTAATGCAAGTTTCACGCCAGTTTTAGCGAATTCCTCTTTACTGGAAACTCCATTGTCAATATTTTGGATAGGTATTAAAATGTTGATATCTAAACACAGTAAAAAAAACATTGCCGACAGTATCACAACTTTATATCTGAGTGAAAATTATATTAACCACAAGCAAAAATACTGCTACTTATCAAGAATATCAACTAAGATAATAAGTTTCAGCGTTGGAGTGGTTGTGTTATACTGTCCTCAAAGGTATACTGTGCCAATACCGAAACTTATTTTTAACCATTGTGACATAACAAGAATAAATTAAAAAAATAAGGTGTTGAAATGCTAACGTACCTAATAGGTTAAATCAGACGAGAGAATATATTAGAATTAAAAAAAAATACTAATAATTTTTAGTTTTCAGACCTGTTTTCTAATATTTCTTGTGACTCTTGGTTTAAGTATCTTGTTCCGGAACACAAAAAAATGTCTGAAGTGGTTCCGTAATGATCAGACCGTCAGGCATGCTGATGGAAAGATAGACATTGATATAAATCACGAATCAACGTGTGCGAAAGAGACCAAATTTGATTGATATAGAGCAATAAAAACTCTTGTTGGGTCCAACTGAATGATCGTGAATTGACGCTTCAATAGACATCAATCACGAACCAACGTGTGTGAAAGAGATATCAAATCTGATTGATGCAGAGCAATAAAAACTCTTGTTGGGTCCAACTGAATGATCGTGAATTGATGCTTCAATAGACATAAATCACGAACCAACGTATGTGAGAGACGTCAAATCTGATTGATGCAGAGCAATAAAAACTCTTGTTGGGTCCAACTGAATGATCGTGAATTGACGCTTCAGAACTTTGCATTGAAAATTCATTTTCCTAATCATGATTTTTACCGAAGTGCTTTGAGATATTTAACTATTATGACTATGACAAATCTGTGTAAGCCAATTTGATTGTAAAATTACTAATATTGACAAGAAAACCGCAGCGGGAACTGCGACTTTCACTAATATAGTTGTTAGAATATTGTGTTTTATATCTCATTCACCGAAAAGTACAACTTATGTCAACGTATTGGTAATAATAAATATTAGGTATGTTAGGTATGTATAATTGTGCAGAGAAAAATGTAAGAAGTGAATTTATTTTCAACTGAAATGTCTGTTTTTTGTTGCAGTTTCTTTGCTTTTTTGTAATGTCGATAAGTTATAGCAAGAAAACCAGCTTAATTATTAGCAAAGAAACACGTTTAAATTGTATAATAGAAAGCAAAGTTATAATTGCTTTTCAAGTACATTGAGTGTCTTCGTTCTTATTGTTACTAGTCCTTTTTTGGTCACTCTGTGTTGGTGTAGTGTCAAAATTTTAAGCGTCCATATTATGTACGTCATAATTTGTACTGATTCAAAGGTTTGGTTAAAACTTTCTGATGGTTTTTAATGACTGAGGCCAATTCTCTGATGATTTACGTAAACTTTTGATTAGCGATACGATAAATATCAGCCAATGACGTAATAACAATGCCGCTAGTCGATTTTTTTAATTTGATTGGATTATATTTGATATTTGCTATCGTCACCATGTCAACTTTATAGCTAATAGGCGCGGAAGTCAAAGATCTTTTTATGCGTTTTTCTTGAGGCATCAGATTGTATAAATATTAACACAAAATTTTATGTCCATACGTTTAAAAGTGTGTAAGAAATCGGGGTGTGACACACGGACGAACAAACGGACAGGATTTATTTTCGCCACTTGGCATCGTAGCCCTAAAAAGGCACTTGTAAACATGTATGAAATTAAGGCTGGTTTACTCATTAACTTATCGACTTTTGAAAAACACTGAACTCTTGCGCTATAGTTTCACTGCCTGTCCCAGAGATTGTTATTGTTAGGCTAGTCACGAGCCGTTAGTGGCGATGTGAGTGTCCTTCGCTGTAGGCCGTTGCGCTTCATGTGTCAATAAATGATGTGAAATTATATATGTTTTTACTATTATACTGTTTTAGCGACGGACGTCCAAAAAGTCCTGGCAATGAGAATTTATTCTTCCCTTTGTCCCCCTATTCAGACATCTACAAATAAGTCACTTTGATACGTACTTTTTTAAATTCAGGATTTCAAAATTAATTGGTATGCGCTATGTATGATTTCAAAATGGACCTCATGTTCTCAGTATCTACATATTAGTCAAAACCGGGCCGAGGTGGTGGTCCACCTGATACGTTCTAAACTTATCGAAACGATAACGGTTTCTTCAATTTTTGTAAGTATGGAAATCTTGTCGATACAGTCAACGTTTTGACATATTATAAACTCAGTATAGACCCTCTGCTCGGTTCACCTTGGTAAATTACGGGTACTTTTTATTGCCTGTAGTCTAAAAAAAAATATTTAAAAAAAATGTAGGCCAACTTAAAAAGAAACCTAAAAATCAAAAAGCGAGTTATTTCCATAATCAGCATCCCCAAATTAATCGAAACCGAAACCTATAAACGATTTTTTTACAAAAAAATCGTCTTCATCTTAGATTTCAAACTAGATAACTAGGTAGCAAATCTGTATTGCATTTTGTTATGCTTTCAGACTGCGTATCATTCTTATTCCCACACGTACATAAAAAATGCGAATAATTACAAACAACGTACCTATGTCAAAAAAAGCGCTGCTTCTCACTATTATGCGGAGCAGTACTAAGCTGAGACAGAACCTGTTTGGCCCACACGGCACAGATGGGACTAATTAGCACAAAAATCTTTTCTTTATCACTATGTTTTAGTTAAAATCTTAGGTATTTATTGTGTTTATTTATCTATTTTCTATGTACCTGTCCTTTCTGTGCTTTGTTGTTGTCAAATAAATAACTTTCTTTCTTTCTATGTGACAAAACGTATTTTTGATCGTACAATCTAAAATGAACAGCCAAATCACATTTATTACATTTATTTTCACTATTCCATCGCCACGTCTTTGCTGTCCTTGCTATCTCTGTCAGTGACGATGCAGTTCTCGTAGTTCCATTTCGGGAACATCCGCTTGTATAGGTTGAGTAGTACCGTGTCCTGTGATTTTAGCTGGCCGTCGAATACGCACTTCATATGTCCGTGAGTTCCTGTTCATAAAAGTATGGTTAGAACAGTGTTGCAAACTGGGTCTTGTCATAAGTTACCTAAAATAGATTAAAAAGTAACCTTTTGGTGTGAAAAATAGCATTGCAAATATTTTTCCTAATATTAAGGTACTAAAAGTTGATAGATGTTGGTTGAATTAATTTACAGAACAAAAGTAGTATTTTCCGTTTTAAATTGCATTTTACGATATTACTTTTCTAAACAACTTTTTCTTTTACCAACATAGCAGAAAATACACAACTCTAATTCCGTTTCAATTCGGAATCAAGTAAGAAAATTTTAAAATTAATTATTTGAATTAAAAAAAAACACCTAAAAGTAACCTTTTCAGTTGAGTAACCTAAAAGTAATCTAGCTTTTAACCAGTTCAGTTCAAAATCACATAAAAGGTTACAGAAGTAATCTTCTGGCAACGCTGGGTTAGAACAAAGCACACTGAAAAAACTATTATTTACGTTCGCGCCAAAATGGGTGATCTTATCTTGACTTTTTGATTATAGCTTATGTGGCTATATTTCACAATTCTGCCAATGTCCGTTTTATGCTAGTGTCAACGACTTTTATGTTTATGTGTGTCATAGATAATCAGACAGATTTTTATGATAAATAAAACCTAAATCAAAAAAGATTCTGCAGACAAACCAGTAATGCTATAATGAAATTCGACCTCATTTCATTTGTTCACATCTATATATTCAAAGGCTGCCTGAAAGATTTTGCTTTCAGCGTATCTCCGGTTTAAAATATGTATTCTTTTAAAAAAATATTATTTTCTTACATTAAATCTGATAAGTATAGATTTAATGTAAGAAATGCAGATCGTTATTTCTATAACTAACAGTGATTTTTTCATTACAAACTCAGTAGGTATTTATGAAGAAATCAAGGACAACAGGTCATACCTAAAGGTTCCCTGATGTGTCCAGTGCGCCCGTATTTAGTCCTAAGTTTGCAAGGCTTGAAGTAAATCACGTCGTCTCTATTGAAGAACATGAATCGTATCACTGCTGACTTGGTGTGGACCTGAAACATAACAAAATAATTATAAGATCATTATTATAAGTTCTATAAGGTTCTTTATCGTATATACTGTTTTTTATTTTCCTGACGTTTCGACTGGGTTGCAACAGCCATGGTCACAGGTTGACTGAATTATCTACTTCCTACCTACTGTGCAAGTATGTTAGATATATTTGCATTACATAGGTCATAGGTAATTTCATCTAGCTACCTACACCACCATTTACCAAATCTAGTGGCAATAAGCCTTTACTTAATTATATCTCAATCCTACCTTAACAACCCACTACATCCTACTAATATTATAAACATGAAAGTTTGTGAGGATGGATGTTTGTTACTCTTTCAAAAACTACCGAATGGATTTTGATGAAACTTTACAGTAATATAGATTATACATCAGAATAACACATAGGCTACTTTTTATCCGGGTACCACGCGGGCGAAGCCGTGGGCAGAAGCTAGTTATTTATAAAAACTGTTGGTCCACTTTTATTGTGATGTCTGTCACCCTGGTTTTTTTCTCTAATGATGCAACTAATTTATCTTGGTTTTTGATTCCGGTCATACTTCTTTCAGTATGACCAGAAGTATCAACAAAGTCCTACCCTTAGCTGAAGCATGAAGCCGTTCAGTCAATAGTAATTTATTTGGTAAGACTATTACACGTCACAAATCAATTTTATTCCAAAAACTATCGTGAACTTGATTATTCATATTGTAAAAACGGGAATACTCTCGGAATGAGTCGAAACTTAGTCGGTGCCTTCACCGATAGTGCAATACGTGAAAATTCCCGTTTTTACATTATCAATAGTCACAGATCAAGTTATTAAATACAATTTTATACTGGACAGAACATATTTGAATAAAAAAGATTACTTAAACTAGAGTAAAATTAATTGAACTATATGAAATGTAATTCTACCTTATACGGATGTCCAGAGAGCACGATCCTCTTAATGATCAGCCTGTCTGGATTGCACGAGAGTAGCACGCCGGATGCTATCAACTGTAAATTTGTATTCTTCTTCTCCTGTAAAATTGCACATTTATTTAAAAAAGTGATTACTTTTGAAGCTTTTGTATTTGACGACCTCAGTGCAGCCCTGTAACTTAATATATGTGACTAAAGATACAGTGTTTTGCCTTTACACGGTACTGTGGCGCAGTGGGCGAAGGCCCGCATGAGACGCAGAAGGTTGAGTCGATTCCCGCCGCAAGACGAATGTTTGTATGATCTGCGAATATTTGTCTTAGGTCTGGGTATTTTCTATGTGTAATATGTATGTATGTATTTACAAAAAAATATGTATATAGGTGGTATATCAGTTATTTCGTTCCCATGACACAAGCTCTGCTTACTTTGGGGCTAGATGATGAAATGTCCGACATTATTTTTTGTAAATACATACATATTCGACGAACTACGTTGCTCGGTGGATTAATAATTGCAACGCAAGACGGATTCGATTCCCGCTGCGGGACAAAATGTGCAAACATTTACATACATAGATATAATGTATGTAATAGTAAGTATATAAAAGCTTCATCATTTGGTTCTTGCCGTGCCATTCGAGAACCTTCCTTACCCAGCAGATGTCGGTTCTGCAAACTAAATGACCATTAGAAAGTATTCTTGTCCATCCAAAGGTTATGTGGAAGCGATCGCTATCCTACTCATATAATAAATGCGAAAGTCTGTGTGTGTGTGAATGTTTGTTACCACGTATCTCCGTAACTACTAAACCGATTTTGATGAAATTTGGAATGTAGATAGTTTAGGTTCTGGAATAACACATAGGCTAATCTTAAAGGGGGGTTAAACAGGGTGGTGAAGTTTCTATGGAAAAAAATATTCCTTGGTTTTATTCACTCAAAACTCGGTACACATAAACTTTAAAATAAATAATGGAATACGTATTTTTTATTTTTCCAAAATTACCCTTTGGGGTGTGCAATTGAGTTCTAAACTTTGTATAAATTGTAATCCTTGGTTCGATTCATTCAAAAGTTGGAGGAAATAGTTTGAAGCCTGGAGACGATCATATGCTACTTTTATTAACATAACACGCGGGCGAGGCCGCGGGCACCAACTAGTTAGCAATAAGACCGCCCATTGTACTTCCGCGATTAGTACTTGTGCTAAATGATTTGCTCTGTTCGGATAAAGTGTTATCTATAGTGTTATCTATTTAGATAAGTGTTATGTATCTAGATAACACTTTAATTCTAGTTTTTTTTCTAGATATAAAGCATTATACTAACTTTGAAACAGAGAACCGATGAAGGGCTGAACTGAATTGGAGCGTAGAATGTCGCGACGCAAGTTGACGCCGGTTGGAAGAACCTCTCGTACTGAAAAATAATGAAACATATTTATTTATTTCATTTCATTTCAAATATATATATAAATAATACAAAAAAGGCAAAACGTAGACGCTCAGGACTTTTTATGTCCATGATCAACTTCCTCACATTAATACTTAGTGCGTAGATTGTAGGGCGTGGGGGGTAGTCAGATGTGAGCTCAAACATTACATTTGGCACATACCCGCGTTTTCTAAGTAGCTAGCATTCAACATGACTAGTTGCAAATCCATCGTCGCTTATTGGAACACTAACTGATGGCACATACTTCGAACTTTTGGTTCTAGAGCAAAATGTAAATAAGCGCGTTAAAAACCCTTACAAAACTTATAGCTGTACATATAAATAAATAAATACTGCTGGAAATTTTTACACAGCATCGTCTAAACCCAAAGTATGCAGAGCTTGTGTTATGGGAACTACATGACTGATATACTACTCATATATTTTTTTTTAATCCTACTAATATTATAAACGCGAAACTTTTTGAGGATTAATGTTTGTTACTCTTTCACGCAAAAACTACTGAACGAATTTTGATGAAACTTTACAGTAATATAGTTTATACACCAGAATAACACATAGGCTACTTTTTATCCGGGTACCACGCGGGCTTACCACGCGAGCGAAGCCGTGAGCATAATTATGTGGTGTACAATAAAGTGTTATCTATCTAGATAACATTTTGTTTCTTAAGTGTGTTAAGTGTTATCTAACTAGATAACGCTCGCGTGGGCTTACCGCGCGAGCGAAGCCGTGGGCAGAAGCTAGTACATACATAATTTATACATAGAAAACACCTAGATCCGAGACAAATATATCACCTTATGTTTAGTTCCATTAGTGTGCTGGCTGAATATAGGGTTTACTATGAACCGCCTGTACCCAACTTGGAAGATCAGTCTTTCCTTGCTGCAGATTGGTTCATCGCTGACGCCCGTCCGCTTAAGCGCCACATTCATAACTGACATCTTGTGCTCATGCGGCAGTAATCCGAAGATAGATAGAGGTGTGTTAGCGTTGGAACTGTGGAACGCCTTCCAGAGATCTTTGTTGACGTCCTTTATATGGATTGTGATGTAGAATCCGTACTGAAATGTGAGTTCACATCATTATTAGTAAGGATCTCATCTGCACTAAGCCTAAGCTTACCTACTTGTGAATCTATCAAATCTAAAAGGCTATAGATGCACAGATATTAATCCTAATAATGTAATAAACGTGAAAGTTTGTGAGGATGGATGTTTGTTACTCTTTCACGCAAAAACTACTGAACGGATTTTGATGAAACTTTACAGTAATATAGCTTATACATCAGAATAACTCGTAGGCTACTTTATATCCCGGTACCACGAGGGCGAAGCCGTGGGCAGAAGCTAGTTATATTATAAACGAGAAAGTTTGTGAGGATGGATGTTTGTTACTCTTCACGCAAAAACTACTAAACGGATTTTGATGAAAATTTACAGTAATATAGCTTATACATAAGAATAACATATAGGCTACTTTATATTCGGGTACAACGCGAGCGAAGCCGTGGGCAGAAGCTAGTATACTATACTTGCTATAAGTAAAGTATAGGTTCTGACAGTGAGGGCCTTATAAAGATTAATAAATATTTTTTAAAGTCTAGGGACAAAAAACACAACAGTTAACAATAAAGTCGTTATTTCAATCACCTTAAACACTAAACCTTGTAATAGTACCTGGTTTACTTAATTTTGACATTATATAAATAAATAAATAAATAATGCTGGACATATTCACACAGCATCATCTAGCCCCAAAGTAAGCAGAGCTTGTATTATGAGAACTACATGATTGATATACTACTTATATACTTTTTTTTCGTAAATACATACATATTATACATAGAAAACACCCAGACCCGAGACAAATATTTGCAGATACAAACATTTGTCCCACGGCGGGAATCGAACCCGCAACCTTCTGCGTCTCAGGCGGGCCTTCGCCCACTGCGCCACAGAGGTTTGTCATTTCACAAGTTACACACTAAACACATAAACAGACAGACAGACAAAATAGTGCTTAAAAGATTTTAGATCTAAGTTTTTTAAACAGCAAATGTCACTCTAAAAATTATTAAACTAAAACTTAACTTACTAGCTAACTACCTATGTATTACAATTATACCTGCATATTAATTAGTTAAGATATTAAGCTTAAGAATAATGTATATACATTCTCATTTAAGTGAACTGTGTTCTTTTGAGAAATAAATTCTTTAAACTGAACTAAACAGCTAATTAGCTTAGACTCTGTTTTCATTCCTAACATTTTTCTAATTTCAAAACGAAGATAATGTTCCTATTAGCCAACTAGCTCAAAAATAATATATTTTTCCCGAAAGTTTTGATAATTTTCTTCCAAAAACTATCGTGAACTTGACTATTCATATTGTAAAAACGGGAATTCTCGTTCCGCGTCGCACTGACGCAGTGCACGACGCGAAAGTCGCGATCACTCACCCTGATGAAGACTCTCGTAATAAGTCGAAACTTTGTGCCTTCACCGATAGCGCGGTTTTTGAATATTCTCGTTTTTACAATATGAATAGTGCACGGCGCGACGCGGAAGGAGAAAGTCGCAACCACTCACCCTGATGAAGACTCTCGGAATGAGTCGAAACTTAGTCGGTGCCTTCACCGATAGTGCAGTACGTGAAAATTCCCGTTTTTACAATATGAATAGTCAAGTTCACGATAGTTTTTGAATAAAATATGAATAGTTTATATAATTGTTAATTTTCGTAATAACTGAACCAATCTGAATGACTTTTGAGTAGTAACTTCATGGCCTAGAATGAGCAAAAGCGCGGGTAATATAAAAACAGTCTTACCATATTCTCCAAACTATCCTCGAGTTCTTTGAAAACCCTCCTTCGAGTTCGGTCATAGTTCTCGAACTGGAATATCCTCGCGAAGTCTTCGGGCAGGTTCTCTTTAGGGTCCCACTGAGAGGTCCGGAAGGATTCCAGGCCTCGGTACCTCATGAAGCGTTCTCTAGCTGGGATGTCCTGAAATTCATTTTCATTAATGGGTATTAAAAAAATACTACTCATCTTAATAATCCAATATAAGTTAAATTTAGTAACTGACAATTTTTATGTATTTTTTAGGAGTTTGTTATATTGACAAGGGACAGATGTACTTATTGACAAAGGGAATGTTATTAATTAATTTCTTTAAACTTCTGGGGCCCATATTATAAATTGCACGAACAGCCCTTTTCCGCAGCACAAGAACTATTTTATCTGTAGCATTCCCCCACAGCAGTATATCGTAGGACATAATGCTGTGGAAGTAGCTGAAGTAAACTAGCTGTGTTTGAGTCTATTTTGACTGCATATTCCACAGAACTGACAACAGAATTGACGACCGATGTGGCGCGGTGGGCGAAGGTCCGCCTGCGACACAGGAGGTTGCGGGTTCGATTCCCGCCCTGGGACAAATGTTTGTACGATCTGCAAATATTTGTTCCGGGTGTTCTGGGCATTTTCTATGTATAATAAAAAAATATCTATCTATGTAATGTATTGTATTAAGTATATCAGTCATCTAGTACCCATAACACAAGCTCTGCTTAGCTTGGGGCTAGATGATGCTGTGTGGATTGTCCAGCATTATTTATTATTAACTAAGTCTCTTCAACAACTTATCAATGTTAGGGCCCCATTGAAGCTTATATCTAGGGTGATACCTAAGAAAACGGTAAATCCAGAAGAGGCAACTCTTCATTTTTGATATTAATATTTGCTTTAACTTGTGTAACATTAGAAATTATAAAATCTAATATCTAATCTCATCGGTATGTACATAGAATGTATGATACATTACTTACATGAATTTAATTTGACCCTAACACTTCCTAAATCACTGTACTTGTCCATTTTAAAGGCTTGTAACTGACCAGATTTATGTAGATATTTGACCTGATTTATTATACCTATAGACTTATATTAAGCAATTTGACAAAACCAAATGTATTATATAGTTCCTGCGGTTAATAAATGAGTATGATACACTTTTCTAATTAATTTAGTACAAGATTTTACAATGTTAGAGACTGTACAGGCTACACGGGCGAAGCCGTAGGCAATGGCTAATAAAGACTAGAAGTTACCTGCGGGGTGTCGACTTCGTCCGGGAACAGCTGGTCCTCCCTGGCCGCTGCCAGTTTCTTCAGGATCTCGTGTTCTTCAAAAGCGTCGATGGTGTCGTCGTATTTCTCGTCCGTGGGCCCCACTTCAGATTCCATCACGGACTCGGAATCGTTTACCTACAATTATAAATAAACATCTAACAGTCATATTTCACGACCTCTGTGGCGCAGTGGGTTCGATTCCCGCCGCGGGATAAATAATTGTATGATCTGCAACGATGTTATTAGAGGGTGAGTAAGATGGGTGTTTTCTATATTTAATATGTATGTATTTAAAAAAAAATATATAAGTTGTATATCAATCATGTAGTGTAATCAATACAAGCTCTGCTTACTTTGGGACTAGATGATGCTGTGTTAAAATGTCCAGCATTATTTTTATTATATTTCTCCAAAAAAATACAAGCTCTGCTTTGTTTGGGGCTAGATGATGCTGTGTGAAAAATTACCAATTTTTATTTTATTTTTTATGTTTCAAAAAATGACTGACCTCATTAGCTTCATCTTCAGAGTCGTCTTCCTCACAGGACATGAACTCCTCTCTCTCCTCACCCTCGCTTCCACTCTCATACTCAGAATTGTCTTCAGCATCTGACTCCACAATCCAGGCAGCTTGGTAATCGGACCAGCCTTTGGGGACTTTCTTCACTTTTTTCGTTTTCGTCTGGAATAATAAGAAAAACAATGTATACCCCAAAATGTACATCCTCAGATACATACTCAATGGCCCAATAGGGGGTAGTCAGACACGTCCAAACATTACATTTGGCCCATACTCATACAACGCGGGTGGGCCCATGCGTTCGAATTTTGGGGTTTAAGGCATGCCGGTTTGCTCACGATGTTTTCCTTCACCGTTACGAACACGTGTTAATGCACACATAACTTTTATGAGTGAAAAATCTATTGGTACACTGCTGTGTACCCCAACTTGCGATCCGGATCTCCGGATCGCAAGTTGGGGTACCGCCCATTAGGCCAACACGGCTCTCTAGATGCATTATATAATAATAAATAAATAAGATTAACAAAGTCAATTTTAAAGTTATAGATAGATAACTCTTTATTGTACACCACTTAATATTATGTTGCTTACAAATTCAAACGGAGCAAATTACAAGCTAATCGCGGGAGTACAATGGGCGGTCTTATCACTTAAAGCGATCTCTTCCAGACAACCTTTGGATGGGCAAGAATTTACGTGAACGATACAGGACGTGAAAGTTATGATAGAAATAGTGCATGTTGCCAAAAATTATATAATGGCCCAAAAATTATTACTGAGACTTGTAACAAAGAAATTCATAGAACTAACACCAACATAGCTCTCAGAATCAGCAAGTTGGAGTGGCAATGAGTACATCATAGCATGCAGAACCAACAACTGCAGAGCGATCACACTAATTTCCATGGCTTTCGAGATAGAGGCATGGTTTTAGCGTGATTCAATTACTTGTCAAAATCACATGTTTCGTTCGTTTATGGACAGTTCATGGCATTCAGTTTAGTTTGGGTAATATGGGAATCAGTGTAATCGCAATTTGATGGATGGGCCAACTGAATGGGGGAACTAGTGTCAAAATTGATTGCCATCTCGCCTTAGCCATGGGTTAGTATGATTGGGAATTAATAGATGGCTGACATCCTAAAGATTGCATACATTGATTCATTCATCACGCTCCTAATCCCTTTCCACTGCATCACATATGTCCAAATTTATCTGTATTTATCTGTGTGCACAAGTAATATGACCTTCAGTTTACAGTGTTATCATTCTGTAAGTACTCTCTTGATAACCAAGATTTGGCTCATGCTTAGTTTGGGTTTTTTTAGAAATTTCACTTAGTATGTAGTACATATCCTATCTGAATATTCTGTATGAATTCTTCATCTTTGGTAATAATGTTGATGGTTCTAGACCATTAGACCATAGGGGAGGCCTATGTTTCGCAGTGGACTTTGACAGGCTGATGATTCTGTATGACTGATGATGTGTTGCTGAGATAAAGTATGTTTGTAAAAAAGCATCATAAGTTTAGTTAAGCCCTGAATGCCCTATGTATGCCCATACCTCTAGATTAGCTTGTTCAATTTCCTGATCGGTCGGCCATGTTTGCTCTGCATCCATAGGATCCGGCACATTCTCCGACACAAGGCTCTCCTGTTTAGCGGGATCAGCTTTTTGCAGCACTGACACTTTGGTCACATCTGCCTCCATAGTATCAGGCTTGGCATACTCCTTGCCCAGGGTCAAAGGGTGTGGATCATCCAATCCATCAATCCTGGACATTTGAAAGTCTCCTAGACCAGTTATATGGATTAAACCATTCACATTCAGAGGCATGCCTCTTAGGTAGCCGCTAACTTTTAAGGTACCTTTATCACTATCGGAATCAGGAATGTATTCAGACTCTTCAGCTAACATGTAAGGCCTCTTTTCTCTATGATGAATGACATTTCGCTTCTGATTCCCGATCCTACGGAATAGATTCAGTCCATCAGAATTCTTGTCTAGTTGCATAACTTTTTCTTCTGGCAGCCATTTTGATATCAGCTTCTGGACATTTTGTTTTTCAGTGGTACGTTTCTTAGGGTGGACTCCTTCTATGTCCATGGCTACCACCACTGGTGTGGGCATGCCTTGAGCCATTGCTAAGGCCAGTACTCTCTCGCCCCATTCATCAACAGGTTCATCCAATGCTGAACTGATGAATAAAGCAGTGTCAGCTACTTTTAAAGCATCGAGGAGACCAAAGTCATTTCCGACTTCTGGGCTTATGAAAGAAAACCGTTGTTTGAAGTTTGGTAGCCTGAAAATCAATACTCAATACATTTATTGTTTTCACATTTGACCATTTAATGTTGTGGTATTAGGTAGATGGTATTTATAGGTAGGTATCTCTTATGAACCCTGTAATAGGGTATAGCTAGGTAATAAATAGGTAGGTAAAATAATGTTATGTAGGTAGGATGTCTCTCAAATCAAATTACTAGACTTTCTTCAGGTTTATTTACTTACGCAATATGTAAGATACCGTTTGGAGACTCTGTCACCACAGCTCCTTCGGAACAGCTCTTCAAAATGGCCAATGCTGAGTTGACATCCAGCTGCCTGTTCAAGGGCACCACACAAACCAGGAATGGAGGGAATCTCGTCCCACCTAAAGCGCGCTTTTTAGTCATGGCCTCTTCTCGTTTGTTTTTACGGATCTGCAAGGCTTGGTGACGACGCTCGTCTTTCTTGAGTACATGGCGGTTTCGGCGGACGAACTCTTTTACGTTTACTTTGCCTGTAATTTATAAAAATATGGTTTGGAATTACAATTTATTTTTTACTGAAAACTATTATATTCTGGCACAAATTGTACCACCAAGCTTTAGGGGTGCTTGCAAGTATTTTTTCGAAATGAAAATACATGTAATTATAAAATGAAGAAAAATAGAGCACCAGCACTAACCTTTAACTGCGGCTGCGATACCTCGTTTAGAACGATGACGAGACTTATGAGTTTTGTTGCTCTGCTTCAAGTTCCCAGCACGGTGCGCTTGCTGCATTTTGGATTACTTTTACTGAGAAAGCAAATCATCTAATAACACCAAACACAAGCACATGGCCACAGCCGGCCAGCCAGCTAATTTTGGAAATCAATCAATCAAAATCAAACTATAGCTGTCAAATTGATAGCAATTGCTAAGTTACATTGACAATTGACACTAACAATAAGTTTTGTATGACAACACGGACAGAAACAGTAACACTAACGAGAATGTCTAACATGGATTTCCAGTGTAGTAGAAAAATGACTGTGTGTCCAGCTTAATGTAGAGATTTCCTACTTATTTCGTAGGTTTTATTTTTATTTCACCATATTTTTTCTAGAATCAACACAAAATATGGTTTAATTACTTCTATAAAATTATTCTGAGACTGTTTTGTTACATTTTTGAAGCTGATTCAATTATTTTAGAGATTCTTAGGCACAAAAATTCTACACGTATCGAAATATTTAAGTGCTACTGGAAACATTCTGCACGCCAACATCACAGGTCACGTGACGTGACGTTGTGGACGTGTCATTCGCAGACGGCTGGTTGGCGGCGTTGCGCAGGCTCTTTCTTGTAAAAAGTCCTACGCGAAGTGTTAATAGTGAACAAAAGTTGAATGGTTTTGGTTGAATAAATCAGTTATTGCTATAGTTAGGATAGTTCTAAAACAATAATTCAAAATGGGAAGTGAGTATCAATCATATTTATAGCGAAAAACTCAGTTCACTTCAGACACGTATTGTACATTTTCACTGTGATATTTTCGTGAAGAATCCTTTTCATGTGATAAATGTGTCGTATAACGTTGTACTTGTTCGTTTTGCAGTAAAATTCCTCGAAGTTATAAAGCCGTTCTGCAGTATATTGCCTGAGATCGCGAAGCCAGAAAGGAAGGTAAGATAGTCATTTATCCGTTCTACCTTCATATATCCATTAACTGTTACCCTAAATGCCTTTTCTAGCTTACTGTTGTGTTTATTTACGTGTTTTCAACCGTTAAATCTAAAATTCCACGGTATCCCTGTAAGTGAAAGTTCATAACCCCAAAACAGTGAAAATCTAACTGTAAACTTATTGGAATACGTCTACAAGGTGTTTCTTAACTGAATGTATTGTGTTTCAGATCCAATTCCGTGAGAAAGTATTATGGACAGCTATCACTCTATTTATTTTCTTAGTATGCTGCCAGGTATGTGTATTTCTTTTTAATTTTAGCCATATGTGTTTATGAATCAGCCTGCAATAAGGCACATATTGTAACAAGTAGATGCATCTATGTAATAACAGTATTTAATGCTATGTACTGTGTTATGGTAATAAGTGAAAGGTCTCATACAATTTTATATCCTTGTAAACACCCCGGGATGTCAGTACAGACCCTAGTTTCCCCACTTAGAATTAGAATACCTCATTAACATTATATAGAAGAAAAATATATACAACAATATATCAAATCATGTTAACTATATAGTCACAAATTGCCTTGAAATACATGCGATTATTATGATGATGTGTCGAATTTGATAACATTTATCACCTTAATTGGTTATTTGTTATAACAATGCTATTAACTGCTTAACAAGTAAATTTCTTGTGAATCTTAATGCTAGTAGTTTCCAACTAACATTAAGGTAGTAAACATTAAAGAAATTTAAGTTAGACTTAGATAAGTAGAATAATTTGACTTAGACATGCATAAGTAGAGAATTAAAAGATCATATTTGGCTTGAACATTTCAGATTCCTCTTTTCGGTATAATGTCCTCGGACAGTGCAGATCCCTTCTACTGGATCCGTGTGATCCTGGCTTCGAACAGAGGAACCCTCATGGAACTTGGCATCTCCCCCATCGTCACATCAGGCCTGATCATGCAGTTGCTTGCTGGAGCTAAGATCATTGAAGTTGGTGACACACCTAAAGACAGGGCTCTGTTCAACGGTGCACAGAAATGTGAGTTTAAATTAGCTACAGAAAAATGAAACTGGATTTAAATAAAAAAAAACATGTTATTATTGTTTTTTTTTTATTTATGCCACATATTGTTCTGAACTGACTAGAATTCCAAATACATATTTGTTTTGGGTCTGTTTGTTTTCTATGTATAATATGTGTTTATAATATGAGTAGGATTCATATGCAAATGGAGCTATCAAGAAAAACATGAAACTTTACTTTAAAAAACAATAAAAAAAGAACAATAATAACAGCCAGATACTGTTCTGAACTGACTAAGATTCCCTGTGCTGCGGAATATCATGAAATATGAGTAACATCACAATGTCCAGACATGTGCTGTGCAGATTGAACCCAAACCACCTATGTTCCTGCTCACTCAGTATGGAGATTTTCAAAAACCTTGCCGTTCTCACCTTTTAAATCATCATCATCTGATTTAATTGTCAGAATTATCAGCTGTTACTAATACTTTAAATACTCCAAAGTTCATAAACTAGAAGACATCTATTGGACATACTGTAAACATAATCATAGGATATAGGACATAGATAAGACATACCATCCATGAGTATCTGGGATTATAGGACATGGATTATCCTATAATTATGTACTCCATAATTGTAGGTGCTAGTTCATGAAAGACAAGTTGTTGTGACTAATTTTCCTTTGTAATTCCTAAGGTATTCAAGGTTTTGTGGTAATTTTCATCTCATTGCAGGTAAAATAAATTAAAAATTTCTAAAGATATGCAGTAGATAATATGAGTCAAACAATATAAAAATAAAACAACAAGTGTGTTAATAATATTGAGAGGCAAAGAGCCAATTAAACTTGGTACTTTGGCATTTTACCAAAAATCATTATTAAAGGGGCAACTTTCTATGTCTATACTAACAAAAAACTAATAAATAACATGCCATAACGACCGTAATACTCATCCTTAGATCGAAATCTTTTAAAATGATTATTCCCTGTTATAAACATCAAAATCAGTTACTTATGTGTGAAAAGATTCCCATTACAACTTATAATTATCATAAACTATCTCCTGCCCACGGCTACGCCTGCGTGGTACCCAGATAAAAAGTAGCCTATATGTTATTCTGATGTATAAGATATATTACTGTAAAGTTTAATCAAAATCTGTTAAGTAGTTTTTGCTTGAAAGAGTAACAAACATCCATTTTCACAAACTTTCGCGTTTATAATAGTAGTAAGATATATGAATAAACGCCCAACTGATACATACATAATCCTAACCCCAAGTTAGGATTCAATGTGGTTAGTACTATGAGAATTGTGGTATCACATCACCCATACCCAGAACAAATATTTGCAGATCATGCAAACATTTACCCGCAGCGGGAATCGAACCCGCACCTCTTGCGCCCCAGCTATTCGTCCACTGCGCTGTCAAGGTCTTCCGTAGTTGTAATGGACATACTTGTAACATAACAATGCAGTAACAAATTGCATTCTTAATTCACAGCTCGACTCAAAAAGTAGGTTAATCAATACTCTGACTTTCAAATGCCGAGCTAGTGATGAATCAGCTCTAATTCTGATTGGTTTGTCTACTTTCTTTAGGAAAAAGGGCACATCTTTTTAATCAATGTTTATGGCTATGTACTTTCAAATTATATTCATAGATAGATTTAGGTATCCAGAGATTCCAGAACGACCATAAAGATTATCCTGCAGAAGCTAGTTTCCAATAGATAGATAAACTGTTTATTGTGCATAATACCAATTTACAGTATAAACACAGAAACATAATAAAATACAAAAAAAAAAAATGCTCAATAGGCGGTCTTATCGCTGAAAGGGATTTCTTCCAGACCCAATAGTTAATTATTGAAGTTAAAATGTTTCATACAACATGACACTCTATTTTGTAGTAATTTTTATTACCACAAAATAGAGTGTAAAAAAAGTTCTGTCTAAAATAATATGCCAGAACCTTTTTTTTTTTTATTCTCTTAAAAATTATTGGTTTCCACAATTCCCCATCAAAGGTGGATTGTCAGTCCACCTTTGATGGGGCCTATGTACCTATGTGTAGCCTATGTGTTATTCTGATGTATAAGCTATGTTACTGTAAAGTTTCATCAAAATCCGTTTCTAGTTTTTGTGTGAAAGAGTAACTAACATCAATCCTCGCAAACATTCGCGTTTATAATATTAGTAAGATGATTCAAAACTAAATTGTATTATCTATGTCACCATTAATAATTCCATCTCTCTCCAGTATTCGGTATGGTAATCACCGTCGGCCAGGCCATCGTCTATGTAATGACCGGAATGTACGGAGAGCCAGCCGAGATTGGAGCCGGTGTCTGCCTTCTCATCATCATACAGCTGTTTGTAGCTGGACTGATTGTACTGCTGCTTGATGAACTCTTACAGAAAGGTATGTAAAAGCACTAAACATCGTAACTTTTAAAGGTCTACTGCACAGGTTCTCAAACTTATTTTTCCCACCGCCCACTTTGAGAATAAAAAAATCCTAGCGCCCCCCAAAGTTTTTAAACATATCAACCTATGCTTTTCCCTCTAGACTGCCTCAGCGCCCCCAATATCTTAGAGCCTTCTACCGCCCCCCTGAAGGCCTCCAGCGCCCTCAAGGGGGCGTTATCGCCCACTCTGAGAAACAGTGGTCTACTGTAACATAGGTGGTGAAATTTTCACTTCGATTGTCTCCTTCTTTCTTGTTACTTAAGTTGTTTATTCTATTATAGATTAGGCCATGGCCTTTTTGTTGTACTGCAACACACACAAACACAAACTTACTGACAATAAAATGTATATTGGTGTGTGTCTGTAGCAACGAATAAATGTTTTATCTATCTATCTATCTATCTATTATTATTTTTTAGCATGTTGTTTCCACCTTTAACAGGTTGTGCAATCACTTACCATAATATGTTTATTATTTATAGATAGTATCATTGTAACACCAAAGACCAAATAAATAAATAAAAACATATCGGATTAGGTATTTAGATGATAGAAAATAGCATTGAAGTGGTACCGTAATCTACTGATAATAAAGCTGAATTTGTTTGTATTTTTGTTTGAACTCGCTAATTTCAGGAACTGGTAGGATTTGCATTTGATAGAACTTTTATTGTGGAAGTTTATAGGCGTTTTAACAGCACGCTACGATGAATAGGAGCCGAGTAAAAATAAAAAAGTCGAACGCTAAGCGATTATGAAGTAATAGCGCGGCGGAGGATGCGTCGAGGTGGGTCGGGGGCCGAGGACGGCCGTGGCTAAGCTAGTATTATCCTAAAAAGAAAAATAAAAACTTGAGAATTAAGTTAATATGATAAAAAAATAGTATTTAAATCATATCAATAATATCCTTAAATGATAATAAATCTAGGGAATGAAGTTAAATATAGTAATTTTTAAAATTCTACTATATCATATTGGATTATTTAGATGGTACAAAATCTTGTAATTGAAGTTGCTCCAATCTGATGAAAAATTACACAATTTAAATGTAACTTATAATCTTTATTTTACTTATTGTTTGTAAAAGGATAATTAAAAAGAATAACCAGTCTTGTTTCTTGTCTTTCTTTCTCGGCTCGGTCGCGAAGGAACAGGCAGTAAAGTAAACTGATGTTTTAAAGTGATTTTAATGCATAAATGAATGTAGACTTTTTTTGATCTTTTTTTATATACATTTATGTGTTTGTGTATCTAGGGCTGTGTGTAATGTGATTTATTATTTTCAGGATATGGTTTGGGATCTGGTATCTCACTCTTCATCGCCACAAATATCTGTGAAACCATCGTATGGAAGGCATTCTCCCCTGCTACCGTCAACACTGGTAAAGTCAACATACGATGTAGGATTGTGTTAGCGCACTTTTTTTTTGTATGTCTGTTCCAATGTATTTTTCATCACCTACTGTGTATACTGTACCTACCCTTCATAATCACTCTTTAACTTAGCAGGTCGCTCTAGCTCTGTTCTTTTTTTACACAAAACAAAGGATAGAGGCTGACAACTTTTAGCGCGCTGCTAAAGTTAGTGAGTGATTATGGATAAAGAAAAGAAATAAAATCTATTTATTCTTCCCTATACAACACAAAGGTTAAACAAAAATAATAGCAAACACAAAACAGATACACATTATGTATTGCGTGGGGTCAAATAGGTCCCCGTCTCAGCATTATGCTGCGCCAGAACCTAGTGGGTCAGGTGCAGCGCTGGTTTTCAGGATAAGAGAGTTAGACTTTGAAACCAATGTTCTGTGTGGTGCGAGATTATATATTTTTCTAAAATCGAGTTCTTAGATGCTTCTACTAATCTTACCTGGGGGCTAGACAAATACCTCACGCTTACTTTTCCTTTCACGCTAACGCAAATTTGTCAAGGTTAAACTTGGCAGCTGTCACGTGACATTTCCACAGCTAATGTAATTCACATGCAATTCAATATATCTTACGCCAACAGAAAGTGGTATTTGTCTAGATTAGGGGATCTAGACCATATTATAAAACTACATACATGTTGAAAAAAATTGCCCCTTTACACAGTTGACTTGTTTAAACAATTCTTATGTATTTTATAGAAAGTTTTTAATTTGAAAAGTTTTTCTTATTCTTTATGTAAGAAATACTTGTTACATTTAAGATTGCACAAGTACAAGTATCTTTCTCCACACAGGTCGCGGCACAGAGTTCGAGGGCGCAGTGATAGCTCTGTTCCACCTGCTGGCGACGCGCCCCGACAAGGTGCGAGCTCTGCGCGAGGCCTTCTACCGACAGAACCTGCCCAATCTCATGAATCTGCTGGCCACTGTTCTAGTCTTCGCGATAGTCATATACTTTCAGGTGAGCTCTTAAGAATATACTTCTGAAACAGATTCAGTTTTAAAATTTGAAAATCCCGTTACGTGTATTTCACCCTTTGAATCTCACAAGTCACTAGCGTCCCTAGTGACTTGGGACAATTAAACTTTTAAGAACCATCAGTCATAAAAAGGCTCAAAAAGTTAATGTATCATTTAGAGGGCAATGTGTACGCTTCTGTGATCAAATCAAATTCCAGCGATGAGCTAAAACAAACAGCAGATTTAAAAAAAAGTTTTTATTCATATTGTTTTTTTGTAACTAATAATATCACAATATCTAATTATCAAGATGCGAAAAAATTCTTGGGATGGCACTTGTTCCAATTAATAAGTTTTTTTTTCAACTTAAATGGTAAACAAGCATACGGCAAACCTGTGGGTAAGCGATTACCGTAACCTTCATAGGTTACAGAAAGTACGGTCCTAGAGTCCATATTCTTGCTACACCAGAGGTATCGCGCGTTGCCGATCCTGAGACATACGGGATTTTTTTTTTGTTATTTAGTCGCTATAGCCGAAATCGGGCCAACATCATAGATTTTCTATGATGATTCATATGATTTCTTGATACATTATCAAGAAACAAGATAGAAAATCGCCACTAAACATGATTCTTTCTGCAGGGCTTCCGCGTAGACCTACCGATAAAATCGGCTCGCTACCGAGGACAGTACTCGTCGTACCCCATCAAGTTGTTCTACACCTCCAACATACCCATCATACTGCAGTCTGCGCTCGTCTCAAACTTGTATGTCATCTCACAGGTATGTACTATAATGAAATAAATGAAATGGTAATAAATGAAATTATGAATTTATAATCTAGGGCCCAAGTTCACCAATTCAATAACGAGCGGTTAGGTCCTAATCAAACCTTTCCACACATGTTTTCATAGGAATATGTCATAATCAATGTTTGTACTTGATTGTCCGTTTATTTTGTTGGTGAGCTCAAGCCTAAGGTCATATAAAAAAAACCCGGCTTTGTCTCTTTCTGATAAATGTCATTTCAAATTCAATAGAAGAGAATAAAACAGTGGTTAGCTGCAAATATTTGAAATCTTTATATTTCCGGTTCAAGATTTCCCGCCTTGTTTTTTTTTACAACTAGACTGGCATTCCATTTTTAAATAGAAATAAGGATTTGTTGAAATAAATATATAATAAATTAATTTATTTCTCTCACGATTTTAATAAAATGAGGAGGATAAATAAGGAGATTGTATTAGTAGCATATTATAAATGTAATGAGCCTCGTTCTATTTTCAAATGTTATGTTATTCTGCCGTAAATTGCATTTACGGAGCGGTTTTCGTGTTAACCATGAGCTACTTTCAGAGCATGAGTGATGAAAAAAAAACTATCCATATAAGTAGCTACATCGATCGTACTCGCGAACTTTTTTTCTAGTTTTGTGTTATTTCATTAGGGCATTGTATAGAGAGAAGTTCATTGCTTTACTAATAAATGAATGAATTAAAAACTTTATTAGCTCGAATACAGGTACATTGGTTCAAGCTAGTTTGTTAGGTATCATTATATTCGACTGATTCTTCTTGCAGATGTTTGGGTTAGGTACCTACTCCCTTAGGTAATGCTAGAGCTAATAAACAGTTCGTCCCCCTCACAGATGCTGGCAGTAAAGTTCAGCGGTAACTTCCTGGTGAACCTGTTGGGGGTGTGGGCGGACGTGGGCGGCGGCGGACCGGCGCGCGCGTACCCCGTGGGCGGACTGTGCTACTACTTCAGCCCGCCCGAGTCACTCGCGCACATCGCGCAGGACCCCGTGCACGCAGTGCTCTACATCTTCTTCATGCTGGGCTCCTGCGCCTTCTTCTCCAAGACCTGGATCGATGTATCCGGCTCCTCTGCTAAGGATGTAAGTATGGCAACTACCATTTTAAAATATAACACCATTATAATACCACAAGAGTTGCACGAGAGAGGAGAGGAACTGGAGGCCTATGTGTCAAAAGGACACGCTGTGAAAGCTGTAGAGGATTCTAAGAAATATAAATATTCCACACATCCTAGTGCGGGGCGGGGACTATGTATAAGTTAATAAACGCCCAACAGACATACATAGCTCTGACCTCACTCTAGGATGCCCTGTATCGTGGTTATCAGGAACTACGAGTACCACTTCACCGAGACCCGGAACTGACACGTTCATAGCCTGGTGGGATCAGGACTTAACTTCCTTAATTATTGTCTTCTAATATTAAAAATTGTTAACTTAATATGTTATTCCTCAGGTCGCAAAGCAGCTGAAAGAGCAGCAGATGGTGATGCGAGGCCACCGCGATAACTCCATGATCCACGAGCTGAACCGGTACATCCCCACGGCGGCGGCCTTCGGAGGCCTCTGTATCGGGGCTCTGTCCGTGCTCGCTGACTTCTTAGGAGCCATTGGTATGTTCCACAGATCAGTTGTCTGTCCTACTTGATTTTAGAAGATTCAGTTGTAAATGGTAGGTAGGTAATAGTTATTGACATTTTTAATTCAAATGTTAGGGCATAAGTTCTGACATTTTATGATTATTCTTGTATTTAAATTGATTCTCAATCTGCCTTTTGATATTTGCACACCATTTGGATGGTAGAATATAAAATTCTAACATCATGTATTAGACCTTTAGTGATACAAATAATTTTTCTGATTTCTACTGCCTATCATCCTACAGGAACGCCCATTGTAAAAGTTTGTAATAGGTACTTATCTAAGCTGAATTATTATTTGGTGTGCGATTAAGTATTTTCTATCTATCCATCTGTCCCACATAAGGTATAGATTCAAAAGTTTGAATATTTATTAATAGATTTCGTAGTGACCAAAACATATTTATAGGAAATTTAGAATGAGGGTAGTTTATGACTAACAATGATATATCCGGTTGGAGAGGTTTATACTAAGAGTTTGCTATAAGAAAGATATAATAAATAAGTAAATAATGCTGGACATTTTTCACACAGCATCATCTAACCCTAAAGTAAGCATAGCTTGTGTTATGGGAATTACATGACCGATATACTACTTTTTTTTGTAAATACATTCATATTATACATAGTAAACACCTAAACCACAACCATAGATATTTTTCAACAAAATACTTTTTGCAGGCTGCATAGAGATCTTTGATCTTTGAAATAACGGCGTGGTCAAGTATGCGTCTTACTTTTAAACAATTTATTTGTAGTTGACTGAAAAAGCAGAATGCTTGCAAGCAGTAGGTAAAGTTATTTGTAGCGTTCGTAATTATTTTAAAAGGATATAATTTTATTACAACACTGTTATGGTTCTGGGCCCATAACATAACACACATTGGTTTCTGATGATAAACTATGTAAGCCTAAATATAAAATAGTAGATTGTTCAGTGATAAGGGAACTAGGAAGGCTATAGAATTTAGTACGAAATAGCTCTAGTCCCGAGTTATACATACTTCAGATTTTTCAACACATCTTCATATATTTTTTCTTAGAAATTATTTCAATTGGAACATCGAAAAGCCGAGTCTTTCTATAGAATCACATTAATTTTGTAGTTTGATGAGAATAGCGATTAAAATAAAATAAAAAAAAAATACTTTAGTCAATAGAGGTTAAATTATACACTTTAATCCGCCTAAGCTAAGCTAAAATGACAGTGAAAAAATAATTGAGTCAAGGGGCTAAAAACTATTCGGATCTTTTTCGACACGACCTTTTCAAGATTTTCCAGAAAGTTATTTTGTTGTACAAGTTTGTTATGTTCTTTGTCCACAGGTTCCGGCACCGGTATCCTCTTAGCCGTAACAATCATCTACCAGTACTTTGAGATCTTCGTAAAAGAACAAGCGGAAATGGGTGGGATGAGCACCCTTCTGTTCTAGTTTAAGAGCTGGTTCGTCACGTGACTGTGTGAGTGCGGGTTATGTGCTATTTATATTAATGAACTTTATAATAAAATAATTACAAGTACAGATTTTCGTTTTCATTGTTAAAATTTAGTTAGAATTGAATTGTAGTTGAAACTCATTTGCGTTAGTGTGTTTACTTTTGTGGCCGTTTTTCATACAGAGCAGCAGTTAGATGCGAGAAAAAGTGTGTTTACTGTGACTTAAAAAAGGTGTTTAATTCGTCTATATTTTTATTACTGTGTTGTGTATGTTACGCTATATCTTCGCCAATTGTGAACCGATTTTAATGATTTTTTTATAATTCTTGGATGGTCTCATATACATTTTTTTAATAACCTATTGTGTCCCACTGCTGGGCAAAGGTCTGCCCCAATTCCTTCCATCTGTCTCTATCCTTGGCGGTCTCCCACCATTCCGTTTTCATATATATAAATGAAAAAATCCCACCCCTAAGGGTGAAAAAATATAATAGAGATAAAATTCATGTTTTTACACTTTTTGTCAACTCGTTATTTAAAATCTTTTTTTATTTTTTTCTGAAAAAAATACTTCTTTGATATATAAGTCCGATATGTTTCTATTTCTGGGTTAAAACTCTCCTATATTTCTTAACTGTTCTATTTTAAATAAACTTGAATTTTTATATAACTTAAAAATATCTTTTAAATCGAAGTCTGCTGTACAGACCCTATTATATACACACCCTGTTCAAGTTCTTTTTTACTGTGTTTATGACAAAATCTTTAAAATCAGTACAGTGTTGGTAAGAGACGCCGATTTTGTTTGAACGATTCCTCAAATTTCTCACACTTTATTTCCCCATCGGTGATGGTAAGAGCAAATGGGTAGTCTATATTTGTTTATATCCAACTATGTTAAGGTCTAACTAGCTCGATTTACGTTTAAGTGCGTTGAATCGTTAATTAAGTACCTAGTTTCAATTATAGTGTTGTGAAATTCGCCCGCTGTTGTGGCACTATCTGAATCAGTGTAAAAAAACTTATACCTAGTTTTTTAAACATTATCACATGACATTAAAGACTAGAACAAACATTTCATTGTTTTTATCAAGCTATGCTTTCACCATCCACACTTCTCATCTCTTGACTAAATGATCAAGATTAAAAAGCCTATGATATTAGAAACGAACATTCACGCAAATTTAAAATTAAAAAAACTATATTTCATTATAAGTAAATGAGGTTTTGTCGGATATAGAAGAAAATAAATAGCACTACTCCGGTTCTTGGTCGCCATTTAAGATCCTTTTAAGTTTACCAAAGGTTTTCGGCCCTTAGGGGTATAATTTTCCAAATTATTTACTTAGTGAACCTCTACATCATAAAAGGAATATAGCCTCCAAGTTTCGTGCTTCCAGGACTTAAAGCTTAGGCTGTGCGTTGATCGATCAGTCAGTAACGGAACAGATTTATTTAGATTATTCATAGAACCACATGTTCAAGGCGATGGGCTTGCAACCTGTCACGTGGAATGATAAATACTTGCAAAACGCAGGCATGTTCCAAATATAATGTTTGGACAGTCTCGTGACTATCCCCTACTTGGTATGCTCAAAGATGTACTCACGAGAGATGTATCTGAGGATTTTTTGTTGAAGATTCTGGGATGAGGTCTATTTGAATCAAAACACAAATTCTGTTACTTTATTTATTCTCCCCACTAAACATGCAATACAAGACGAAAGAAATTAATCACATTTCCCTCAAAACCTTAACAAAATTCACGACTAAATAGTGGTAACAAATGTATGTACAAAACAAGGAAATGAAAGCAGATTGCAGTGAACTATCAGAATTATACAAACGTACGTACATAAATATGGGAAATCGTTTTGAGATCCTAGGAACATGGTAAGCGATCTTTTTATAACTCGAAGAAGTGCCATTGATATTAAAATAACTTAATAGTAAATTCCACGAGATAAGCTATATTTTAGTACATAATACAGTTAGTCCCGGAATATGTTAACAACTACCCGAAAGAGGACTATTATATACATGAAGCTAACAAATGCTGTTTTACGATTTAAATTGGCTATATATATTGAAGAAAATGTTGGTAAAAAGCAACTAATCTTAGTTATTATCAAAAATTGGACTTGGAGCGACACAAAATAAAAAAAAAACTTCTTTCATTTGCTTTGGCAAATAAATTTTGAGTTTTTGTTTACGGAAATGGAGCGAAAACAAAAACCCCTTAAAAAGGTCAGATTCCCAACAGGCATCTAAAGGAAAAGGTGCGATTTATCGTGTTTATAAAACAAAATCTCGTGGGAAAAATAAGCAGTTATGTATGGCACGTAAGTACATGAGGCACTTAAAACCGAGTTAAATCGTTGGCCTAGAAATCAACCTACAATAGTAAATAGTAAGTTTACCAACTTAAAAATGCCTATGGAGCTATGAACTGCTTCTATAACAGACGCTCACCAGAAGAGCATTATTACTTATGTGAAGATACTCATAAATTGTACAGGCATTGCACTCTCGATACAATTACTTAGCTCCAACGTACTACGCCAGCGGACGTTTGTCAATAAATGGCCCTGAAAATGTTTTTCAGTTTCACGTGCATTTTCAAACAAATGATTGTTGGAACAAAGAAAGCTGTATTGGTCCCTTACCAACGAAGAGCGATTGCCCAATCTTTAAACTGTGCTGAGAAATCTAGAGAAATTGCAACGCAGTTCGCTGAAAACGTGACCAGTTATGTTTACTGAAGCGTGCAAAACACGTCATGTCATGGTTACCTACCGCTTACAAAGCGAAAATAATGAAGCCACGGCGGTAACATTTACATACTACGAGTATAATCATGTCTGCAGAAAATAATTAGGTTAGATATCATAGTTTTACATTGAACCCCTAATAATTTAGTGTTTTATTTTGTAAGCACTTGCAATCATAAACAGTAGGTATAATAATATAGTAAAATATAGTTGAGGAATTAAGACGAAAAAGCTGTTTACTCACTATAAATCATGCATAAATATACAAAGCTACCTCTAGTGTCTATAATATGACGTCGTATCAATAATGGTAGTTATGTAATTAATTATCATAGCGAGATTAAACGATAACAACATTTTAGAACAAACAAAAGAAATAACTGAAAATATCGATCAATGCTGAAACCTTTTATTTTAACAACAGAAATAACTAGAGAAATAACAGTGCCAATTAAATACTAGTGTCTCCCAATTCAATAAGAAACATTTCACACTTGTTGCAGTAACATACATAATTAACCCCGTATCTCCACTGTTATTTTAAGAAACCAATAATATAATAAAATATAATCTAAATAAAAAATAACAACAAATCAAGGACCCGCGCACAGGCAGGCTTTATGTGACAAGTGAGGACCACCGTTCACTAACTATTCTAAACTAGGTGATTTAGCTAATTCAATCTTGTATCATTTGTACATTCGTACTATGTCTTTAATAGCACTTACGATTATTATATTAAATTGGAATATGTATGACGGTTATATATTAGCTAGACAAGAATATACTCGATTCAAATTACGTTCACCACTTCTCTTTATACAATCATTGATGTTTCTCATTGAAATATTAGTTTATTGTCAGTAGTGAAAGTAAACTTTTTGAGAGTTGTTAACAATAACATATTTGCATATTTTCGCATTTTGCATGATGAAAAATTTGTCTGCACAAACATAGTTAAGAAAAAATATGTGAATGTTTTTACATAAATAAGCCTCAAAGCCTGTAACTGTATCACTTTTTATTTTGTAACCGCTCCTATGAAGCTTTTAACGGTACGGTTCGTGAGAACCGTGGCGTTGCATCCGTATTTCCATACAATAGCATCATAAAATGGCGGCTTCGGACATCCCCCGTCTCGTAGCTTTTAGGCGACCGTCTCGATTTCTTCATTAATCGCGTTTTGGTCGGCCGTTATGGGGCTGGTCTGGTGGGGGTTCGAATACGGCATCATCTTCAATTTGCGAGCTTCGCGCCTCTTTTTCTTCTGCTGCATCACAAGTCGAAGCTGTTCCAGTTTGCATTTAGTCTTGGAGTTGTCTATGGCGAGCGTTTTGGCTGTGTCGCACTTCTTGCAAGTTTCTCCAGCGAGTGCGCAGAGCGGGCACGCGCTATCCTCCCGCTGCTGTGTGCACGGACAGTCCTTGTGGTCGCACGGACTCTGAGCCGCGGCGCCCGCGGTCAGAGGCAGGTGTCCGTCGCACTTACCGAACGAACACATCTGCTGGCTGCAACATAGGCACTTGGTCGGCTCGTCTGAAGTGCTAGTGCATGCATTCTTCGATTCCTTCTGCGAATATAAAAAATGTTAGGTATTAGTCATCATACAATGCTTTCTCCCAAATAATTCACCTAATATTACCGTGTTAGTATTCTTCTTCTTAGCAAGCCTCTGATCTCCCATGGTTATGTGAAGTTTTAACTTTTCTTTCTCCTCCTGCTCTGTGTCGCTCTGATCCAAATATTTTATTTATATTTACTATTGAACTTTTAGCTGAGAAAGTTAGTAGTGAGTATTGTATTTATTCTTACCGGTAAATTGATGGGCGGAGCTGCACATAGCAAATCGTTCAGTATGTGAATTATTGTAGAAATATCCCTCTTTGGTCGGCCATATCTGAAATGAGGTAAAACATGATTTAAACACAAACAATTTGAATGCATAACTCCTAAATGATTCTATTAGCTTTTCTGAGATAAAGACAGCAGCAGATAGCAAGATATTGAAATGCTTATAAATATTAAAATCTCTTATCACCATTATTCACTTGAGAGCTTGTTTACATTGCTATTCTTACAAAAAACAATTTCATTTTAACAAAATGTCAGTTACCTGTCTTGGAGTGCCGGGTTTAGTGTACCAGAGAATGTTCCCGAGTAGATCCCTTTCCCATGGTGCTTCATGGACTCTATGACGGCGCCGCCAGGCCCGACTGCCCTCGAGCGGCGAGCGGGAGATACATCAGGAGATTTTGTATGATCAGATTTATTTGTCAATACCTCCCTTGATAACTTTTTCAGTTTCTGTGTGAGGTTCTTTGACGCCTCGATCAGGGCACGGGTATCGATCACCGGCGGCGTTGGGGAAGCTCTTGGCGGCTTTTTCGGCACATCGGGTGCTTTGAACGGTGTGGACTGCTTGGATGTGGATGGCACAGCATCATCGGGCTGGCTGGTGCTAGGCTGAAGGATTAGCTTCCTCGAGTTGGTGATATAAGGCTCCGTGCGTGAGGTAGACGGTTGGGCCGTGCTTTCTTGTATATTTTGCATCCTCTTCTTGTGTTTATCAACCACGGATTGCATGAATGCCTTTTGCTTATTCTGGCCGATCGGATGTTTGAATTTTGAAGTCTTATGAAGAAGGTATTGGAACCGCTTATTTTTTAAAGGCTCATTAATGCTTTGGAATGATGGTAGGGTGCCAGCGTTGGGCTCCTGGCTGCCATGACTAGTGGTGGCCAGGTTGGATATCTCCCTGTCCATAGTGGCATCATCTTGTTCTTCAAAGAGGCCCTTGTCAACAGCGCTGTTGAAGAGGTTCTCCATGGGGTATTCATCTATGGTGCTCTCTGTGAGGAATGAGCTTTGATCTGTGAAGTTATCACCACTGTCATCGCTCAAAGTGCTGTCAGGTGTGATAGTGGATGTGGTAGCTTGGCACGGCTTGTCACACATCAAGGCTCTCATGGATGGTACTATTTCATCATGCAACTTGTTTTGAATTGATATAAATTCCAGCAGATTATTTTTAACAGAGTTGACAAGCTCTGCATTGCTTGTTGCAGAGCCATTGATCCCTTCTGAAGTGTCATCATCTATGGGACTAGACACCAAGTTTGACAGGGATTTGATGGGAGACTGCTCATTTTCTAAAGCCTCTGATATATCTGATATGGTGTAATTGGTTTTGTCTGCTGACTCAGGTTTGTCTTCAGTAGTGCCTAAACCCTCTCCGTTCTTAACCTGTGTCATTGTACGATATAGCTCAAATGCGTTCTGTAACAATTCTAGGTCCTTTTTCTGTAATGTGTAAGTGGATTCCTCAGTGGTCTCGGTGGTGGTTCCTTCATCTTGTGTTTTCTTCTGTGGGTTAGCAGGCTGAGGGGTAGATGTGTCTTCAACGGGTTTGGTCCGTGGCTTGGAGGTTAGTAAGGAAGCTTGGCCGCAACTGGTGGAGGAGGTCCGAGGTCCTGAGCGCATGGTTCGATTGCTATTGGCACCGAGTGTGGAAAGCTGAAGCTGAATCAACATCATATGGTCTCCCAGCCGCATGGTGAGGTTCAGGGGGGATTTGCCACTCAGGAAGTCATTGACTTGTGAATCATTCAGTGACTCCAGTGCCTGCATTACGGAATTTTCAGGCCTATGACTCTGAAAACGATAATGACGCCTTACGTTAGTAAAACGTCTGTAACCAACAGCAATAGATGATTAAGATAACTTTGTAGGTACCTATTGATTATTTTCACACTGGCGTGAAACACGTGATTATCGTGAATTGTAGGTAGATTATGGGTTTCGAAACATCCCTAACACTCACCAGCAGTCCGGTTTCGACGCTTGGCAGCAGGATGACCCTTGCGCCGTCCAACACACCGTTATCTTCCAACGTACCTTCCCTCAATTGTCTGTGAAGATAAAAACTATCGTCAATACAATAGTCAAATAATGCTGATGCGTCATCGTATCGACATATTTCCGTGATAGTGTTTGACAATAGAAGCTTGGCGTCAGCTACTTGAGACTCACCTTTCGCGATGCAGCAGACATATCCGATCCTTTGCCACTTTCAGCTTCTTTGAAACTAGTTTTTTGAGATGCTCTACTGTGTTTTTACCGTTCAAGCTGATGGAGAAATTACCACCCGTAGTCGTTTGTATATTCAGCGTTATGTCCGTGCTTTGGGATGAGCCACACCCGTAAACTTCGGTCCCTGTAGCGCGTTCCATGGTTTGCACATAAATTACACTGCGATTTTTGAATAATACGCTTTCCTAACTATGGCTGACCTATCTGAGATTACAAAGCTATTCTATTACAGAATATAACTAACAGGGTCACGCACGCCAGACCCCAGTTTTTTGATGTGGCCGTCGGTCGGTCGTCTCGGTGTGACCAGCTTTTGCGATATCACGTTATTTTTTTTTACAACAGCTGATGCGAAGCGCTGTTATATACGTTCCTTTTCACGCTTTGATAAAACTATGTTTGTGTATTTTCCAATATATAGAGATAAATCGGAAAAAAGTATTCTGAACAAGTGGATGTTTTAAGTTCTACAATACCTTAAAAATGAAAGGTAGTTTTGTTTTTGCTATTTAGTGAAAATAAGTAATGCGTATTAGATACCAGATGCTTGAATTTTGTGTAGAATGGAACGCAACTATCAAAATAAATGGAAAACGTCACATGACGTCATTCGACGCCCACCAGATAATTTGCGGGAATTTTAAATTTCAAAAACGAGATGCTCGAAAATAAAACATAGGTATAGTTTTTTATGCGATATTTATACGAAAAGATTTATAATCAATTCCACGAAGGAAAGAACAACTTTAACGTTTAACTATCAACTTAATTATAATCAGAAATGGATTGTGCATACTGGTTGTATCACAAAACGTTATACTCATTCATAAGACGCGACATATAGACCTAACCGACAATAAATATATGTTGGACAACTGGTCATCACTATCATTAAACCATTATCAAACAAGATTACTGTCTTTATCAAATAAGATTTTTTTTTCAAGTTGCTAAAGCAGTCATATAGCAGCCTTGTATCATTATTACCAGCTAATTGGAATTCAAATTATGTTCATAGTAATTGCTTCAATAATTAGGTAAGTACCTAAATCTAATTAAGTTTTAATTATAACATAGAATATGGTCAAAAATAAAACTGCGTCATTGATCAACCTCAACCTCTTTAATTTCCCAGCACCCAACAATAGTAAATAACAAAAAATTACATCTATCACAGTAACATTCATTATTAGGTAGGTAGTGACAATGAGCCACACAAGCCATAATCAAGAAGTAAGGTGAAGTGAAGGTATGTAGTTATTGAAGATAATATCGATTCTGTGCACATTCTAATAAAATTAAAACAATTGTAGTCTTATATTTTAGTCTGTAAAGGTTAAGATAAAAAGGGACATATAAAATGTTGCACAGGACCAATATCTTACTATTGTAATGCCCTTTTAAGAGTTTCAAGCCTACATAGAAAGCAGTGGAACATGTTTATGAGTTTTATTAAAATATTTGACTATTATTATGGAATAAAATAAAATGATTTATATACAAAATTATAAAGATGAGTGTCATATTTTCTTTTTCATTTACATTTGTTTAAGATAAAATAGATAATGTACAAATTACCTTTTGTCTTTAGCCTTTCTGTTATCTCACAATAAACAGAAATAATAATATAACTATTATATATATGATATAATTATTATATATGTTTTCATTACTAATTCACTATAGATGATTTACATGATGATAATTCACATAATTAGAAAATTAATAAAAAAAACCTTCGTTCACGTTTTTCTACATAACTCAGGGATATAAAAAATATTTTCTTATCTAAGCCTATGCCTATGCAACTTATTTATTTTAACTAAAATATATAAATGTGAGTGTAATTGTATATTGGTAACATTCTTTTGCTGTCTATTTGTATTGGATTTCTAAAAAAACTACTACCTACTTTCCATACTTCTTAATGATAAAATAAACATTTGGGGCTGAACAAAGTGACTATTTCATATTTAGAACATGTTTAGGCAGTTAAATCACAGGTAAAAAGCGTGGTTAAACCACTGAAAAAAATCAAGAATCATTTATCAAAAATAAAACATCACAAAGATAGGTTCATTATAAATAATAGCTTATTAGCAAGAAATTAAGCAGCTAAGGAGCGCTATATTAAATATTTCATTAATTTACAATTAATTAGTTACATTTTGCCTTTAGTTGTTCATGTCATATTTTATTTTATGCATTAAAATACATAAATATTAATAACTTTGTTCGAATGCGAGTAGTCAACACACGTAGGTACGATTTTGATACTAAGTTGGACCCTATGAAAATCATTCGTACCATCTACTTATATGTCAAAAAATTTAAATACATACTATTAACTAAAAACTGAATATTTACCATGATATTCAAACTCATCAACTTCAAATCAAAGTAAATCCCGTTTTTAGAAAAAAATAACTATTTTCATAACTATGATAGTTTCAGAAGTGAAATTATTAGTTATCTAGTTATTTAGAACAATTGATTACTTATTTCAATGGTGCGAAATCTACGTATCTAAATAGTAGGTATTATGTATTTACACCAGTATTTACTGGAGATATGATTATTTTACTTTGTGAAATGTAACGGTAATGACTTTAAATACCTCTTACGTCATCTCTACTTTATTTTTAATTTTTCTTAACATTTTGATCTGCCATTATATAGCATTACCCTATATCATGGCAGATCAGAGATGGTCTGGGATGATTATATGAAAAATTGTTGCCATATATAAATATATAGGACCCCTATCTCTAGGTAACGCTACGGACGTGACTATTATTTGATTGGTAACTATAGTTACCCAGATTTTGTGAAAGAGGCGCCATTCATCCGACACTATTAATCGACATAATTCACATCACTATAGCTCAACTTTATGATACATTTTTGAGTTTAAATATCTCTATAGATAATAGTGATTTTTAAACAGTCGATTATGACTTTAACATTTTGATCTGTCAAGAGGCGTTACCAAGTAAAAGTTTCCGCCACGAATCGTGAGCACGAAATGACAATTCGCAGAAGACATCATCGAAAATTATCTGCGCCCGCGATTATAAAATTTGAACATGCGCGAACTCTCCTCACACCGCTATTCCGTGCTCAGCTCTCGTGGCGGCAACTTTAACTGGTTAACACTTGTTGACAGATCACAATGTTAGTATCCGTATCCGTGCTGGTTTACCCAAGACAGATACAAGATCTCATTAGTGACAATCTGTCAACAGGCGTTACCAAGCAAAAGTTGCCGCCATGAATCGTGAGCACAAAATGACAATTCGCAGAAGACATCGTCAAAAATTATCTGCGCCCGCGATTATAAAATTTGAACATGCGCGAACTCTCCTCTTTCCGTTATACCGTGCTCAGCTCTAGTGGCGGCTACTTTTATTGGGTAACGCTTGTTGACAGATCAAAATATTAATAATAATAGTTAAGACAGATACAAGATCTCAGTAGTGACAATGCGAGTGCGGTTAAGATCCGAACTCCTGCGTCTCGTTGTCGATCTTTCCGAACACGAAGCCGCCGCGGCCGTCCATCTGCAGATAGTGGTCGTGATGTCGCCACAGGGACTTGCGGTGCGACACCGTGAATAGAGATATACCCATCTGTTTAAAGGATACACCGGTATTATTCAAAAATCTATCATCGCCGCAAAGCAGTAAAGCTCGTTTTACTGTGTTCTGGTTTGTAGGGTTACCGCGATACCGCGCCACAAATTAAAATTATGCGATAAAAATGGTTATACTATGGCTGTGAAAATATATAATATATTACCAAAAGGCATATTAAAAATGAATAACATAGAATTTAATAGGAAACCTTTCAATTGGCTTTGCAACAGATGTTTTTATTCAATTAATGACTACTTGTCTAAATAATAAGCTTGCATGACATTTTAATAGATCTATAAATTTAATTGTAAGTAGGTATTTACCTATGTAAAAATTTGCTGACTATACCTATGTAATAATACTAATGTACCTATATTCTTGCAAATAAATATCATTCATTCGGTCATCCCGTTGTCCCCCGAATCATATCGACATCTAGTATGAACACGAATTTTATATACAAAAATTCATTGGGAATGCTGATTATGGGAATGAGGTTAAATTTTAAATCAAAGATGCGCATTTAATTAGGCACATGGCAATGATTTTGTTATGTTTTTCTTATACCACCTAGGTGCTGTAAAATGTGGTGTACATTCACACTCAAGCCATATATTTATACCATATATATTATATTACTAGCATCTGCCCACGGCTTCGCCCGCGTAGTACCCGGATAAAAAGTAGCCTATGTGTTATTCTGATGTATAAGCTATATTACTGTAAACTTTCATCAAAATCCATTCAGTAGTTTTTGCAAGAAACAGTAACAAACATCAACATCCATCCTAACAAACTTTCGCGTTTATAATGTTACTAGCTGCTGCCCACGGATTCGCCCGCGTGGTACCCGGATATAAAGTAGCCTACGAGTTATTCTGATGTATAAACTATATTACTGTAAAGTTTCATTAAATCCATCTAGTAGTTTTGCGTGAAACAGTAACAAACATCCATCCTCACAAACTTTCTCGTTTATAATATTACTAGCTTCTGCCCACGGCTTCGCCCGCGTGGTACCCGGATAAAAAGTAGCCTATGTGTTATTCTGATGTATAAGCTATATTACTGTAAAGTTTCATTAAAATCCACTCAGTAGTTTTTGCGTGAAAGAGTAAAAAATATCCATGCTTACAAACTTTTGCGTTTATAATATTAGTAGGAAGTAGGATAAACCATATATTTACGTATTAACGTACGCCCTTAGCTTACCTCTCTGCAGTATTGGTACATCTGTCCTTCAACATCGACGGACACTGCGCTTGTGCATTCATCCAGAATGGCGAACTGCGGCTCGTGGTAGAACAGTCGCGCCATCTGTTGGACAAAATAACTATTATTTATTTTATTTTGAGCCTGGACTGGACAAAGGAGTTTCTTCCCTCTTTTCACTGATTGGGCCACTCCTGGGCTTTCCACGTGCCCATTCGGAACCCATTCCGTTGTGGCAATCGCCCATAGTTCCTCGGACATGCGACCAACGTGTCCAGTCCAGTCCCACTTTAAATTGGGGGCATATATTAAAATAATGAAGGCCCGCCTGAGACGGAGAAGGTTGCGGGTTCGATTCCCGCCGCGGGAACCAATGTTTGTATGTTCTGCAAATATTTGTCTCTGGCCAGGGTGTTTTCTATGTATAATTTGTATGTATGTATTTACGAAAAAAAAAGTATATAAATAGCATATCAGTCATTTAGTTCCCATAACACAAGCTCTGCTTAGTTTGGGAGCTAGATGATGCTGTGTGTAAAATATTCAGCATTATTTATGTACTAGCCTCTGCTCACAGCTTCGCCCGCAAGTTACCCGGATAAAAAGTAGTAAAGTTTCATGAAAGAAAGAAGAAAAAAAAAAAATTTGGCAAAACGGAAAGACCTCATCTTTGCACTAAACAGGCACTTAGGTACTTATAGTAAAAATAACTAAAAAAAAAAACTGTCACCTACCTACTAAAACATAATATAGGTAGGTAAGGTATCTATAACTAACTAGTCTACAGCACGAGTCTCGCACTTAGCGTAGACACCGCAAACCAACCTGTGTGTGTTCAAGCCTTACAACTTATGTATGGATATGTTCTGTTTTTCTTGTTGATTTTGTACATGCTTGATTTTTTAATTAAAATTATTATTATTATTTCCCTTTGTTAAATCTCAGGCTTATGCCTGGGACCTTTACAGGCATTAGTGGAGTCAAAGCTAACACTAAGAGGCTCTTTGTACAATATCATATAAAAACGGAATCTTGAAACGACTGATGTAAACTATTGTAAATATGAGTGATTAACTAAGCTATTGCAGTGGTATATGCTTATGGAATGGTTGCTGGGCTATGTAGGATGAAACGGCACCTGCCAATTCTTACTGAAATTCAGATTAAATCATAGGCAGGCTAAAGGGGCCCCATAAGTGCCGCCAACGATAGGCAGAGTAGGGGCAAAGTTGGTGTGGACGGCTAAAGGGTGTGGAGAGGTGTGCTGCAGTTTCACTAAACGCTACTCCCGGCTTTATGCCTTTAACACTTCCACCCTTGGAGCATAGGTTCCGCTCTTGCGCCTCCACCTCCGACCGGCTGGCTAAGGCAAGCCGAGGGTCAGGGGTCTCTCTCGACCCCAGGGAATAGTTATTATTATTATTAATCTGAGGTAGGTTATGGTGGATATGTTCTGTTTTTCTTGTGGATTTTGTAAATGCTTGATATTTGATATTTATTATTATTATTCAGTTTAAATATATTTATTCTCAAAAAGACAAAAAGTCACTTACATGAGAACTATGCTATCTTAAGAATATTATTATATTGTAGGTCGTTCTGAAAGTATAAGCTGGGTTAGTTAAAGTATATGCTAGGTACCTATGGTAAGTGAATAAGGTGTGGTAAACTAGTATCTAGACCTACCCATTTAACGTAGTTAAAAACGCAATGAAGTAGGTATCTATGTAATGACTGTATTAATTAACAAATGTTGTTAATAATGTGATAAGCAAGTCTTGTTTTAAATATGTTAAACGAGTGTTTAATTGCTGAGGGTAACTTATTGTAAAGTTGAGCGCCTTCGTAGGTAATCCTTTTCTTGCCGTAGTTGGTTCGCGCTAGTCAGTTGTAGGTTGGTAGGTAGGTACTGTTGTGCCAAGAGTCACCCGAGCACCGCATACCAAACAGACATTGCCACAGCATGTATGCTACATCGCACAATCAAAATCCGTTGAGTAGTTTTTGCGTGAAAGAGTAACAAACATCCATCCTCATAAACTTTCGCATTTATAATAAATAAAATAATAAATAAATAATGCTGGACAATCCACACAGCATCATCTAGCCCCAAGCTAAGCAGAGCTTGTGTTATGGGTACTAGATGACTGATATACTTAATACAATACATTACATAGATAGATATTTTTTTATTATACATAGAAAATACCCAGAACACCCGGTACAAATATTTGCAGATCGTACAAACATTTGTCCCAGGGCGGGAATCGAACCCGCAACCTCCTGTGTCGCAGGCGGACCTTCGCCCACCGCGCCACATCGGTCGTCGATAATAGTAGTTGTATGACTAGTATGTTACCGCAATCCTCTGCTTCTCCCCCCCGGACAGGACGTCCATCCAGTCCTCGACGGCGTCCCAGCCGCCCTCGCGTCCGCTCAGATAGTTCAGCTGCACTATGTCCAGGAAGCGGGAGAGCTGCTCGTCCGTGCGGCCGCGCCGCGACATCTCCTCGCGAGTTTGAGGGTAGATCACCTGACGACAATGCACACACGGATTACTTAAAAGTCAAAGTCAATAAGTTTTTATTCATTGAAATCACAAGGATCGTTATAGAAACGGCAACTTAAAATAAATAAATAATGCTGGACATACATATTTCACACAGCATCATCTAGCCCCAAACTAAGCAGAGCTTGTATTATGGGAACTACATGACTGATATACTACTTATATACATTTTTTTTTTGTAAATAAATACATATTATAAATAGAAAACACCCAGACCAGAGACAAACATTTGCTAATCATACAAACATTTGTCCCATAGCGGGAATCGAACCTGCAACCTACAGGCGTTCGCCCACTGCGCCATAGAGGTTGTCGAAAACTACGTGAATTTAAAATTTGAATGTAAATTTACTGCGATTCCTCGCGCGTGAACAAACCTAGAAGAATCAGGCAACGAACTCTGCTTAGTTATTTTTTTGATGATCCTTCATTCAGCTTTAGTGTAGTCATTTATAGAAAAAGAGTACTAATCAAAGAATTAATTAAAGTCTAAAAAGTATCAACCAAAGTTCTTAAGACAACACACGATTCGCTTTATAATATAAAGCTTAACCGATTCTTAAAAAATATATTAAGAATAAGTACAGATACGCAATTTGACAATTAAGCTAACGAGGGAGCGGAACGACGACTTCGGGCCAAATATGATTTTACAATATTATAACGACTATAGCACGTTCTTTACTTTTCCTCTACTGACGTTTCGTTGACGTGGTGCGTTCCCGTCTACATTATTTCTCCAATATTTAGCCTTCAGGGTGGTCATAGACTATATATTATCCCGTTAGAATGAAAGAGCTTTTCGTGGAGACCAATTTTGCAACGTAACTCGACGTAAAAACGATCGAGTCAATGTATTTCTTAAGAACGCTAATTTCCATCGGCTACTTTTGGGTACCACGCGGGCGTAGCCGTGGGCAGTAGCTAGTTATACGACCTCTGTGGCGCAGTGGGCGAAGGTCCGCCTGAGACGCAGAAGGTTGCGGGTTCAATTCCCGCCACGGGACAAATGTTTGTATGTGCAAATATTTGTCTCAGGTCTGGGTGTTTTCTATGTATATTATGTATGTAATTACAAAAAAAATGTATATAAGTAGTATATCACTTATGTAGTTCCCATAATACGAGCTCTGCTTAGTTTGGGACTGGATGATGCTGTGTGAAAATGTCCAGCATTATTTATTTTATTTATTTAGTTATAATTAAATGACAATTTAATAAAAAAAAAGTGCCTACGATTCACCAAGTTCAAGTGAATTTACGCCTCTCATAACACAAAGTAGCCGTGTTGAAGTACTTGTATAGCTTATTTTTAATGTGCTTATTTCCTTTCATTTTATTGTGTCCATATATTAAAATACAGTAGAAATTTTAAAAATACAGTGGACTTTTTATTCCAAAAACTATCGTGAACTCGACTATTCATATTGTAAAAACGGGAATTTTCACGTACTGCACTATCGGTGAAGGCACCGACTACGCGCACGGCGCGACGCGGAAGGAGAAAGTCGCAACCACTCACCCTGATGAAGACTCTCGGAATGAGTCGAAACTTAGTCGGTGCCTTCACCGATAGTGCAGTACGTGAAAATTCCCGTTTTTACAATATGAATACAGTGGACATTTAAAAAAAGAGGTTAGCTGGAATAAAATGCTAATTAGCATTAAGTTCGCCTATGTACTTGTTTTATCTTTTGCAACAAAGCATTTTCTATTAACCACCTACACCTTCCCTAAAAATTTTCTGCGTTTTTATGCCGTGTTTACGTTTTTCAGTCTTATAATTGACTGGCTTCGCCCGCGTGGTACCCGGGCATGATCTGCATTCATTTTTCTCGGGTCTGGGTGTTTTCTATGTATAATATGTATGTATTTACAAAAAAAATGTATATGCTTAGTATATCAGTCATTTAGTTCCCATAACACAAGCTCTGCTTACTTTGGGGTTAGATGATGCTGTGTGAAAATGTCCAGCATTATTTATTTAGTAGGATTCAGTAGTAAATGATGAAGTCACCTGATCCCTGAGGGTCCCCAGTGTCATGTACGGTCTTTGCGGCACATAGAACAGCTTGCCTTTGGGAGGCTTGGTCAACGTGCCTCCGAACGTGGGCCACAGCTCTCCCAGCTGTCTGAACAGGGAGGACTTCCCGCAACCGTTCGGTCCGCACACAAGCACGTTGATGCCGGACCTGCAAATATATATAACACTTTATTGCATATACCAGAATTAAACAAACACTTTACATACTATCTTATAAACTAGGTTAGGGGTAACTTGGGTAGGGGTAACTAGATTAGGGTAACTAGGTTAGGGGTAACTAGATTAGGGTAACTAGGATAGGGGTAACTAGGGTAGGGATAACTAGATTAGGGTATTAGGTGAGGGGTAACTAGGTTAGGGGTAACTAGGGTAGGGATAACTAGATTAGGGTAGCTAGGTTAGGGGTAACTAGGTTAGAGGTAACTAGATTAGGGGTAACTAGTTTATAGGTTGTGGTGTTACAATGGGCGACTTATCGATAAGAGCGATCTCTTCCAGTCTACCTTTGGATGGAATTGTTTGGAAATAATGTGAAAAGAGGTGGTGTAGCAGCATTAAAAGAATTAACAATATAATAAAAATACCCATTAATATTGTAAATTAAACCACCCAAATGAGATGAAAAACATTCGATTCGACCGCTCGGCGAATAAAGGTTTTCGAATGGCGACCACGAACCGAACGACATTGTCTGTGTGGCCTTCCCCAACTCCATGGATGACATCGTAATGATTGCCGGAAGTCGATGGATGTAAGTGGCCCAAGATCTTGTAGATCGGTGGATGTAAGTTCTCTTTGGGGGATGGCTGTGTCCAGCAGTGGACTCCTACCGGCTCACAATTAATAAAAAAAGGTCGCACACATTACTTACTTTACTTCAAAGCTAAGCTCCTTGATCAGAACATCCCCATTCGGAGTCACCAGTGGAACCTTGTCGAACTTGATAATTTTGTCCTGGTAGATGATACGTCCCGCGCCGGGAACTAGAGCCATTTGAGAATCACCTGATTAAAAAAAACAATAATAAGTAATAAATCGACCACGTTTTCAAATAATTTGGCAGATTCTCTTCTGAGAACCGTATCAAAACACAGAGCTTGGGCCAAATGCCCCCCCTAAAATCACATAGGTACCCGCCTACCAAGCCAGGGCTGGAGATTGAAGGGGTGACCAAAGAAATTTGCCCCCCACCCCGTCATGGAGTATTTCCACGGTCTCTGCTTGAAGGCCATAGTGGTTTGCCATTTTGACTAAGATGTGCGTAAATGTGCCATTCGGAAAGTCGTATATAAATAAATAAATATCTATGAGACACATAGTCCTGACCTCACACTATGAGTACCGAGGTACCACAACAACCAGACCCGGACCAAAATCTGCAGAACATGCAAACGTTTGCCTCGCAGCCAGAATCGAACTCGCACGTCTTGCAAGGTCGTCATTTGATGCAATTAAAACACCTAAACACAGAAATCGAAGGCCGTAGTAGTTCGCTATTTTGACTAACAAGGCTCAAAGTGTCCGCCATTATGACTAACCGCACGCCCAAGATACTTCGTTCTCACAGTCAATTCGCAGCCTGACAAGACCTAGACAAATAACTCATGCTTACTTGACGCTTACGCAAATTTGTCAAGATAAAACTCAGCAGCTGTCGCTGCGTTTACAATCTTTCCGCAGGCGTTAACGCCACCAGGAAGTGGTACCTATTTGTCAAGACCCCAGCTCAATGACGCCTTTTACTATAATTACTCACATTGTGCCTGCCATTTTGTCTAACGAAGACTACATTGTGTTCGTTTCTTTGACTAACAGTCGCCTAATTTAGTCCAGGGTCTTCTAACTAATTCTTTGGGCAATCGAAATAAGAAGTATACGCTTTCCTCTTCTTATTATACTTATATCCAAAAGTTTTGTGGAAGATATAGTTTCTAGCGATAAGACCGCTTATTTTATTTTAATACAATAGAGCATTTTCATAATTAATTCAAAAGTTTATTCATTTGAATGTAATCTCTTTAGTTATCTTAATTTACCTAAAAATCTGATCACAGTCTAATGCCATTAGAACTGTATATGTCATTTTGACTAACACAATACGCTCGATACTTTCAGCCATTTTAGAATCATCATCATCATCATCAGCCTATATTAGTCCACTGCTGGATATAGGCCTCCCCTAATGAGCGCCATAGCACCCTGTCTTCAGCTTGCCGCATCCAGCATCTGCCTGCAGTCTTTCGCAGATCGTCATCCCACTATTTTAGAATAGAATAGAAAAATATTTATTGCCTGAAATTATGACCAGGTTACATAGTAAGTAGGTATTTATACATATAATAAACTAACTATATCTACCTAAGCAATTCCCATGATTAAATTCAGGCAAAAGGAGCACACTCAGCAAAATGCTGGCAGACTAAGGCGCAGCGCAGATTTTGAGTGTATTTTGAGTGTCAGACCGGCCAGCTTGCTGATAGGCCGGATAGGACGAGATGGATGCCCTCCGCCATTTTGACTAACATTCACCTTCATTACAGTAATTTCTTACGATTGCCATTGGGCAGCAGGCGATCTAACATGGTCCTGATGTAGTTTCCTTTTATGATATCGTTCAACACGACTCTATCCTCGCGGTCAGACCGGCCAGCTTGCTGATAGGCCGGATAGGACGAGATGGATGCCCTCCGCCATTTTGACTAACATTCACCTTCATTACAGTAATTTCTTACGATTGCCATTGGGCAGCAGGCGATCTAACATGGTCCTGATGTAGTTTTCTTTTATGATATCGTTCAACACGACTCTATCCACGCAGTCAGACCGGCCAGCTTGCTGATAGGCCGGATAGGACGAGATCGATGCTCTCCGCCATTTTTACTAACATAATACGCCCGATACTTTCCGCCATTTTGACTAATATTCACCTTCATAAAAGTCATTACTTACCATTGCCATTGGCTATAGCAGCAGGGCGGTCCACCATGGTCCTGGTATAATTTCCTTTGTTGATATCATTCAGCACGACCCTCAGCTGCGTCACCCTCGCGGTCAGACCGGCCAGCTTGCTGAGCTCCCGCCCGGACAGCACGAGCCGACCGATGCCCTCCGCCATTTTGACTAACATACGCCCGTACGTGTAGTAATGCTGTACAAAGGGTTACTTTAATAAATAAATAATATAAATAAACACTCAACAGACACAAACATAGAATTTGATCATTCATATTTTAAAACGGGAATTTTCACGTGCCGTACTATTTACAGTAGCTTACTTACGGTATGCCTCCATGCCAATGAATGTGGATCGAAATAAAAGCAGAGGTAGGCCAAAGAAAAGATGGATGAATTGTGTGAAGAAAGACAAGATTAAGAAAGCAGTGAGTACTGAGATATGACGGCTGATAGAGGACAGAGGAAGAAGAAAACATGTTGTGCCGACCCCACGTAATGTGGGATAAGGACAAGAAGATGATGATGACTTACGGTATGCCTCCACGGATAGTATGGTACGTGGAAATTTCCTTTTTACAATATATATATTAACTCTTTTTAGGGTTACCCTCGTCTGAAACCCTTTCAAGGTTAAGCTCGCCTTTGTACATGCCTCACCTAATATTTTATTATATATTTCTGTGTATACAATAAAGAATCAAACATTTTCAAAGAAAATTAATAAATGGTTATATATACCTTAAATCTGTCATTTTCAGTACCAGTTCTGAGTAAATTGTGGTCCGTCGCGAAGAACGGCCTCGACACCGCGTAGAAACCAACAACAATTGCGATATCTGCAAATGAAACATAAAAACAAGAAATAGAATAGAATCTAAATAAATAGAATAGAATCTAAAAAGAAATAGAATCCTACTAATATTATAAAAGTGAAAGTTTGTGACGATGGATGTTTGTTACTCTTTTACGCAAAAACTACTGAACGGATTTTGATGAAACTTTACAGTAGTATAGCTTATACATCAGAATAACACATAGAAGCAGAAGCTAGTAGAAATTAAATGAACTTTTGTTTGGCACGAAAATTGAAAAGCCTTACACATCACGCATGCAACAAACCCTATCAATTCACCATATTATACAAAGCCCTCCTCTCATGTTTATGAGAAACAAAAAAAAATATATGGATCATTATCATTACCGTTAGGAACTGTGACTATAATGGACTGCGGGGTCCAAGAGACACTTTCAGTTTCAATATTATTTTCATTCCTATAAGGGACCGTCCGCGATTAAGCATTCTAATCTACACTGTTTTAATACATTTGAATATCAAAACAAATTCAAAATGTTTAATGCACATAGTTAAATGTTAAAAATGGGATAGCACTAATACCAAGACACTAGTTGTTTTAACTTAGTAATCACGGCTATCAAAAAAAAAAGCACTATAGAGAAATAAACAATTTTTATTTGTATTTTTTAAAGAAACCGAGGTAATATAGGCCGTCAGCTAAAAGTAGAGATTAGTAGGTAGTCAAATCTAAAGCACAGGTTCTCAAACTTATTTCCCACCACCCACTTTGAGAATAAATAAAATCCTAGCACCCCTCAAAGTTTTTAAAAATAACAACCTATGCTTTCCCTCTCTAGACCGCCTTAGCGCCCCCAATATCTTCTAGAGCCTTTTACCGCTCCTTTGAAGACCTCCAGCGCCCACAAGGTTATCGTCCACTTTGAGAAACAGTGATCTAAAGCAATAACTCACACTTAGCAATGATGTTGTCTATGAATCCCATGCCGACCCTGAAGTTGAGGAAGTTGCGTAGATGCCTCGTCAGCTTGTAGAAGCTAGCCAGAATCGTCAACTGCTCCCGGTTATTGCCCTACAAAAAAACATTAGAAATAAATCCTACTATTATAAATACGAAAGTTTGTGAGGATGGATGTTTGTTACTCTTTCTCTGCCCACGGCTTCGGCCGCGTGGTACCTGGATTTAAATTAGCCTATGTGTTATTCTGATGTATAAGCTATATTACTGTAAAGTTTCATCAAAATCCGTTCAGTAGTTTTTGCGTGAAAGAGTAAAAAAATCCATCCTACTTACTTTCGCGTTTATAATATTATAGTAGGATAAAGAATATACACTAGAATAGTGACGTCTGTAGGTATTTACCTATATTTTACGATAAATTAAATTCTATTACTTACTTGATAGAAGGCGATTTCTTCGGAATTGGTGATCAGCCTGGAGTTGACATATCTGAATTCACCCTCCAATTTCTGCTCTTGTACAGTCATACGCGCTGGAAAGAGGAACAGTAGACGCTCGTTAGATTTGTATCGGTTGATACAATTTTAACGGGCCATCCATAAATTACGTCACATTAATTTTATGATTTTTGAAGCCCTCCCCGTCCATGTTACAGGTGGTCACATGGTCACATCTGTATACATGCCCCCCGTCGTTCGTGACGTCACTAATCTCGTCCCTCTGGTATCACACTTTGTTGGGAAAAGTGTTGGTTTTGGACATTGCTAGACCTGCCATTAATCGTTCCTCATCACCATTTCACTAGTGTAATTGGGAAGGGCCGATTGTTAAGAATTACAAATCGTCGGCTAGCTAACAACACCGCTCAAGTCGAAATGTTGCGGTTTTTGACCTTTTTATGCCATTGGATAGATCTTTTCATTGCGCTTCTGTTCACCAATACAAACATTGAATTTCAACCAATCACAGTTTTAATTTCAGCTTTAGCGATTTCAATTCTGTGGACTTGTGCGGGGTTGATAAAACAGTTTTTTGGTTCTCCTGAAAAGTTAGGAAAATCGATTTACGCGGCCGACGCCGACGAAATGTATAGTCATTATGTCTATGTACGAGCTTGCATATTATCTATGTTGTCTCTGTGTGTGTCATTTTAATTTTATAATTATTTCAATGTATGTTATTTTAGTAAATTTTATTTTATATGAGATCTGTGGCTTGAAATAATCTTTTTTTTTAATTATACCTGTGGGCCTCCTGAGGTACGTCAGGAACACTCCAGAAACGAGCAGATACGCCATCATGATGCCAGGCGTCTGAGAAATAGAAATATTCACGTCACAAGAATGTCAACAAGAATGCGTAGGTAATCACTGGTAAACTTAGGGTCAATAGGGGGGCAGGGCCCTCACGCTCCCCCCTTGTATTTAGTATCCTGTATTAATATAATGTATTTAGTATCCTGTGTAAATATCCTGTATTTAGTAAAAAATTTGGGAACTAAGACATTTTCCAGGGTAGTTTTCTCGTCCCGAAAAGTCCGAAACTCCATTTCTTTGGTGCGTGTCTGAGAAATATAAATATTCACGTCACAAGAATGTAACAGTCGCAGTGTTAAGCTGGTAAACTTAGGGTCAGTAGGGGCTCAGGACCCTCACGCCTCACCCTTGGATCCACACCTGGCAAGTGCGTAACATCACGGCCATATTCCACTTTTATCGAACAACGTATATATTATGTTTGTACAAAGTCTGACGTAGGCGGAAATGTATGTATGATCTGCAAATATTTGTCTCGGGTCTGGGTGTTTTTATGCATAATATGTATGTATTTACAAAAAATAATATACAAGTAGCATAACAGTTATGTAATTTCCATAACACGAGCTCGAAGGGCCTGAAGCCAAATATTAGCATTGGCCTCGATTCTGTAGTACACTAAACTAAATTTAAACTATCGCTCTCTTTTACTGATAGTGTACGCAAGAAAGAGATTTAAGTACCGTGTGCTGCTGTCAAATCAGTTTACGTGCCGCTTTTCTTCGTGTTTATAGTCAGCATGTTTTGATATCACGACTAAATTTGTATGGAAAACTTAAAACTGATTAATTTTACAGCACTAAAATTGTAGCTATCTCTTTCTTGCTTGCACTATCAGTAAAAGAGAGCGATAGTTTAAATTTAGTTTAGTCAGTGTACTACAGAATCGAGGCCATTAGGTACTAAAATGTATTTTATGGAAGTAACACTAGCTGGAACTATTGAGCAAAAGTATATAAGTAAGCCAGTCATGTGTTGGAGCAAAGAGGTAAAGCTCAGACATAGTGTAACCTCATGTCAGATATAAAACAATTGACGGAAAATTTTCAGTGTCACTAAAGATGAAAATTTTGCAATAACCAATTTCCAGTATCATAGTTTTATAAAGTGTTTTCTCATTTGATTTGTTTGTATATAATTCTTAAAATGATTATATAAAATGTTCTGCGTACTCTGCTGAGTTTCCTTCAACTAGGGCCCAGATTTAAGGAACCAACCAACTAGGCGTAGCGAACCAACTAGGCCTCATAACCCAAGCTCTGCTTAGTTTGGGGCTAGATGATGCTGTGTGAAAAATGACCAGCGTTATTTTCTTTTATTTTTTAAATTAATGCGATAAAACCTTTGTCAGAATCATCCTTGAAAACAAACAGATCGATTGAACCGAATTATAATGCGATTAGCCGTTTCGACAAAATTGTTATTTATACATAAGTTGCCAAATTAAATAACAAATTTCGAGTACCTATCAGATTTCAAAACAACAATTACATATTTCTTTGGTGCCAATGCATTTTTTTAAATACGCTGACATTTGTTATATAATGTTTGAACGTCAGGTTTAATATTTATTTCTCAATAAGAATTTACAAATTCACTTGTATGAGAAAACTTGATTTACTTTAAAAAACTTAAACTGGGCTAATCGTGGGTACTAACAAACTTACTGATAGGTAGGCACTGAAAACTAATTACCAGCAACCTATTGGGCAGGGAAATATTATCATTAAAACGTGCCTCTCACTACCCCCTACTTGGTATGAGTATGCATTTGAGTATGTCTATCATGGAGAATACAGCCGTGAGCGTGTTTTATTGAGTTTGTGTAAATGAAAACTAAATCTGCAAATACCTGCATAATAGTGACAGAAACGAGTACTTTTAATATAGGAAAAGCACAGACTGGTTAGAGATACTACGTATATCTACAGATTGCCGCATCTCTAACCAGACTACGCCCTGTAGGTATATTATTTAAAATCGAATGGCCGCTAGCTTCGCATTGCACAGACCACAGACAAACAAATACCTAATTTCTTTCGGAACTTCCCACTTAATTATTTTTATAATATTACATTAATAATATATTTATGTAATGTACATAATACTTATTTATCTATTATCTATCTACTTATTCTCTCCTGCTTACGTTGCTCCCCGTTGTTCGTGATATCACGATGGCCCTGTCTGAAAATCAGCGCATATATAGAGGTATAATGCTGAGATAGGGACCTTTTGACCCCACACAACACATATTTCTTTTCTGTAGTATTTTAATGTAACCTTTCTGTGTTTGTGTTTATTTGTTTTGTATTTTGTCACCTGTTGTGTTGTGTTTGAGGTTAATAGATGTATTTTCTTTCTTTCTTTCTTTAAAATATGAAATCAGACAAACCACTTACGCCAAAGGCATATACATCGTGGGTAAATGTGTTAATGAAAAATATCGTAAGCATTTCATTGACATTTACGATGGCCATACTTACGTAACTCAGAAACTCATGGGGCAATAAATGAGTCACAAGTTCCTTACCAACCTCGGTAAGTTTGACGACCTCTGTGGTATAGCCGTAAGAGGTGCTGGTTCGATTCCCGCTGCGGGACGAATGTTTGCATGTTCTGCAGATATTTGTTCTGGTTCTGGGTTTGTGCTACAATGGTACTGGTAGTTCCTGATACCGACGACACAGGATATCTGAGTGTGGGGTCAGGGCTATGACGACTGCTGGTTTTTACAAGCTTTTATTTAATTTGCAATGTTTTTTAGTTCGTTTGTTTGTTTAGGTCAAATCTTACTGAATTGGAACCACTTCCTCTTATCCTACGGAGTTGAATTTTTACATTTTGCTTCAGTGCCGATGACAATGCAATTTTATTGCAAGCATGACCTGAATTAACATCCAGGATTAGCTCCAGATAAAGAAACTCTTCAATGGTCAAGGCACGAAATTTTGTGTACGCATTTAATTATGATTGCTGGTTTTAAGTTTTACCATGACATGGCTGCTGCACTCGGGGTTAAAAGCTTGTTTTTGTAAATGTTTTTTTTAATATAAATAAATAAAAATGCTGGACATTTCTTCTCACAGCATCATCTAGTTCCAAACTGAGCTGAACTTGTATTATGGGAACTACATGACTTATATACTACTTATATACATATTTTTATTTTGTAAATACATACATATCATACATAGAAAACACCCAGACCCGAGACTAATATTTGACTAATGCGTCTCAGGCCGGCATTTGCCCACTGCGCCACATAGGTCGTCAATTTTGATTGTATTTATTTACCGATGCGCCAAGGTTGACCGTGAGACGGTAAAGATAAATTCCAATGTCCAATAGCGGCTTGCTGGTGTTACTGTATAGATCCACGACGGTCTCGCAGAACTTGTCAATGTCCGTGGTCAGGAGCTGGTCTGCGTTCGATATCCGGTTGTCCAGGTTCGAAACTTTGTAGTAAGTGAATCCTCTGCAAAGAATAAAGTTCGTTGCAGCATCTATGGCGTTTTATACAAAGATTTGCATTGGAACTAAGATCTAACTTTTGAAACTATAGACAGATAAGAAAGATAGATAACTCTTTATTGTACACCACATAACAAGTTGCTTACAATTTCAAACAGAGAAAATTAAAAGCAAATCGCGGAAGTACAACAATCAAGGCTATGAAAAACATTTTTACTAAAAACGGGATATTTACCACGATTTAAACGATGATTTTAATCGGGATATATTCAAACTCGCAAATCGTAGTACCTAAATATCATGTATTAAGTAAAGAATATGGGAACTAAGATATTTTCCAGGGTAGTTTTCTCGTCCCGAAAAGTAAGAAACTCGTTGCTCTCTTTTCTCTTGAGCAGGCAACAGAGACTATTTCAATCTCTGTGGAAGTGTCGGATCACGGTGACAGCAGAGACTACCCTGTTGTTCTGACAATCTCTGCTGGCCGACCAGCAGAGTTTCTTTTCGAAGCATAACAAAGGCTTGCTCAAAAATCTCACTAGGCTAGTACTAGTGATACCTGATACTTGTGGAGGAAAAAAATACTACGCAGTGGAGCAACAGTTTTTTTTTCTGACAGATGTCAAAAGTGTAGTAAATGTCATATCAATAGTTACAACAGGTGAGGATTACCGCCACTGTGAGTCTAACACAACAGCCACACACAGATGGACCACCTGAAGCCAGGAAGGCATCTGGGCAACTCCCCGTGACCTGGAAGTTTTTGTCTCCAGAGTTGAATCTAGCGCTCTAAGAAAAAGAAACGTAGCTGTTGACGACCCGATTGATTGATGGGTGGAGGTGAGGGAACACTGCATATTCCTATCAAAATGAGTGCTTATGCATAGACTCTTTCTTATAGCCATTACGTTTTGCCTGCAGAAGGACACTCCGCAGCTCAGTCCTTCTGGAAATGTCTAAACAGACTCCGGAACTAGCTGGACCGCTGCAGGCACAGCGTAGTGATATTCCAACAGCTTACAATGCGACTGCGCAGCCATACCACAAACGATAGCTCATCTACTGTCTTGTCCACAGTGCACTATGAAAGACCTGTGCGAGGCTACAGCTGATGTTAATGTGACCATAGTTGGTCAAATAATATGTAAACGGAGCAAAACACGACGAAGAAGAAGATTTGTAAGTGTATTTTAATTATGCTGGGTTGCTACAAATAAATAAGAAAACGCCTTTTAGTGTTTTTAGTTTGTATTTTGGTGTATGCAATAAAGAGTTATCTATCTGCTTATCTGTTTAACCGACCTTGCTATCAGCGGATCAGCGTCACCAATATTCGGATACCATGTAGGTATGCAAAGCAAATACAGAACCAGAAATTAAAAGTTGTTTAAAATAATTATATACAGAGATATTCGTTATGAGATTTTACAAGGTTTTTCACTTTCAATCACAAGCTAGTTTTTTTTCGTAAAACTTGTGTATTTGAGATATCTAGGTAACTATTTTGAGAGTTCCGAAGACAAGTGGCGAAAAAGGAAACCTACCAGTTTCGTCATGTCCGTCTATTTCTATCACACCCTGATATCTCCCTCTACTTTAAAGAGTATCGAGGTAAAATTTGGTGTCAAGGAGTTTTTTTTAACATACAAATACAAAAAGGCTTTTTCGCGAATCCCCCAGCTTTAAAGTTGCGAAAGTTGTGTACCCCCTTCAAACTTTTAAGCCTTATGACCTAAAAGTATGAAAATTAATTATGTCCTAAAAGTATAAAACAAAATTAATCGAGTAACACTCGACAGGAACTGTCATCGAAAACCAGTTTGAAAGATTTCCAAAAATAGCTTTATGAGATAATTATGAGACATGCAACTTGTAAACCAAGACGTGTCGTGACTCGACACTCTTCACCAGTTATTTTTAATAAATTTTATTACCGTAGATGTAGGTAGGTACCTATCTATAGCTTTGCATAGCTTGTATCAACAATCTTACAGCCAGTTATTTTTATGTTTGAACCGATGGATGCGGAAAGTCGATGGATAAAGGTGGCTCAAAGTAAAGTAAAATTTATTTTAACCAAAAACTATACACAGCTACATTTAAAATTAGTACTTAGAAATCATAAAGTAACATTTATTTTGTTACTTTTTAAAGTGCTGTGTATAGTGGAGTCAAAGTAAAACAGAATTAATTCATTAAAAATCATTAAAATCACTTTGAAAGGTCGTTTTTATGTACTGCCTGTTCCCCCGCGACTAAGCCAGGAAAGAAAGGTAAGAAAACAAGGCTTAATATTGTTTATCATGGTACTTATTAGAGGAGGCCTGTGAACTTCTACAGGCTTCTGATGATGATGTCGATTCTTTCTGATCAAGTTTGTCCAATGATTGGCCGGAAGAGATCGTCCATTGTACCACCCACCACTTAGTTTATAAGATGTTTTATGTTTTTTTTTGTTGTTTTTTTTACTAAAGTGGCAGACGAGCTTATGGCCCATCTGTTTGTAACAGCCGTAACCTATGGACGCTTGCTACACCATAGTAGTAGTATAGTATTATATTACTATCCTATCCTACTAATATTATAAACGTGAAAGTTTGTGAGGATAGATGTGTGTTACTCTTTTACGCAAAAACTACTGAACAGATTTTGATGAAACTTTACACTTATACCTCGTGTGTTCATAAGTTTTGAGACGAACTTATTTAATTAATTTAAAAAGAAAGTAATTCATGCAACCTTTTTTAAACTTTTAAAATTTTAAATTTCGAATGTTTTGAATCAGAAAAAATATACATTTGAATATTTGTTTCATTCTCCGTGAAAATGGCGCCAACAAAAGATTTGCGTGCGACTGTAATTTCACTGTTTCAAGCAGGAAAAAAACCAATGCAAGTTTTTAGTGAAATCCAAAGTTTGGGATGTAGTCGAAACTTTGTGTATTATACCATAAAGAGGTACAAGGAGACCGGCTCTTTAGAAGACCGTGGAAGATGTGGCCGCCCGCGGTCTGTAAGGACGCCCGCCAACATCAAAGTAATCAGAGAGCGAATTCGTCGCAACCCTTGCCGGACTCAAAAGAAATTAGCTCTGCAGACCAACATTTCGCGAATATCGGTGAACAGGATACTTAAATATGATCTTAAACTAAAGGCCTACAGTCGAAGGAAAGTGCATTATTTAAACGAGCGTCTTCGTAAATTGCGACTGGAACGATGTCGGAACCTATTGAAGAGACACGATCAAAAAAATATCCTGTTTACCGATGAAAAGATCTTCACGGTGGAAGAAAAGTTTAACCGGCAGAACAATAAGGTTTACGCCAGAAGTTCAAAGGACGTCCAGCCATCTGTACGCAATGTCCAGCGCACTCATCATCCAGCAAGTGTGATGGTTTGGTGGGGTGTTTCCTACGAGGGGGTCACTTCGCTTCATTTTTGCCAGCAAGGCGTCAAGGTGAAGGCACAAAATTACCAAACCGACATATTGGAAGCGGTGGTTAAACCATTAAATGATACGCTATTCGCTGGAAAATACTGGGTTTTCCAACAGGACTCTGCTCCCTCCCATAAAGCTAAGACTACCCAACGTTGGCTGGAGGCCAATTTGCCAGGCTTCATTCGGAGCGAAGATTGGCCCTCGTCAAGCCCTGACTTGAATCCTTTGGATTATTCTTTATGGACGGAATTGGAGCTGAGGGCATGCAGAAAGTCTCACCCAAACCTGGATTCTCTCAAGCGAGCCCTTATTAAAGAATCGAAACGGATTCCCATTGAAAAGATTCGTGCCGCCATAGATGAATGGCGCACGCGTTTGAAGGCCTGCATTGAATGCAAAGGCGGCCATTTTGAATGATTTATTTTTAAATACAGATCTAGATGTCAGTAGTTTTAATTTTAATATCCAATAAATGAATACTCAACTTAGCTCCAAAAATATTTTAGTTTTACTGTGTCTCAAGACTTATGAACACACGAGGTATAGCCTATACATCAGAATAACACATTGGCTACTTTTTTCCGGGTACCACGCGGGCGAAGCCGTGGGCCGAAGCTAGCAGTATTATAATATCTATGATCAGGGGTCTAGACAAATACCACTTTCTGTTGTCGTTAACGCCTGCGGAAAGACTGAATTGTATGGAATTGACATTAGCTGTGGAAATGTCACGTGACAGCTGCCAAGTTTTACCTTGACAGATTTCCGTTAGCGTGAAAGGAAAAGTAAGCGTGAGGTATTTTCCCAGACCCTCCAGAGGTATCACTCGCGCTTTGCCGACCCTGAGACATAACGGGTGACAAGTCTCATCTGCCTGCAACTTCCCTGCCACACATACCCTTCAAAATGGAACATAGCAACGTGAGCTTTGCTTCTGCTTGGCGGCAGAAGTAGAGACGTATTCCACATTGGGCACCCGCTTATACGGCACCTAAGTTAATAGCACCTGAGGTATTCCACATACGGCACCTACCGATATTTCTCGCAGGTGCCTTAAGTGGAATTTTTTTTTTTTTTAAATTTTGTTCAACATTGGGCACCTACGAATCAGTAGGTACTAGTGTTGGGACGTTGAATTTTTTAGGACGTCGAAATAAAAAAATCTATTAAAATCAGTAGAGAGTTTAATAACATGATAATAAAAATATAAAAAGAAATAATCGTAAATAAACCTAAAAAGTATATATTTCCACTTATGGCACCTGTAAGAAATATCGGTAGGTGCCGTATGTGGAATACCTCAGGTGCCGTATAAGCGGGTGCCCAATGTGGAATACGTCGAAATAGATATGGTGTATGCAATAAATCTATTTATCTATAATGACTACTTAGCTCTGCAGTTCTTTAACCTTTTGTTAGTTTTATACCTACGTACATTAATTTAAGTTTATAACGTGTTCAAATGCATAGGGTCAAGTCGCGGGTTGTATTGTATTTTAATCAAGCGGATCGTTGTAACTGGCCAATTTAAATTACTTAAATAGAAAATTAAATACATGTAATTTAAAAACTTTTTATTATAAAAGATTCGAATAGTGCAGGACTAATTACACAGAACAACTCATTTCGCCAGGCTTAGCGATGTACAAAACTTCAAAAAACTTGAAATTAGTACAATTTCGACGTAAACATTTCAATTTATATGTTTCAGAAGTTTTGGGCTTTGCTAAAGCCATGTAAAATGAGCGTCCCATAGCCATAATTTTAGAAGGTTTGTCTGTAGGCGGCACAGCTAGAAGCTTGACATAATCCTATTTTTCAGTTTTATTTTACTCAGGGTTTAGTTTTGAAATACGGGCCAGTCTTAAAACTTTCTGGCCCAATAACTTGGGCCACACATTTTTTTAGTTAAAAAAAGAAAAAAATAATTTGTTTAATACAAAGAATCGCCTATGATCAGAATATATTTTAAGTTTTATTCTAGTTTTTTGAGCCGAGATTAGGAATAGGTAAGTTCTTTGCAAACAGGTTATTTTGTTATATTTAAATAATCATTTGTAAGTTTAATTAACGACAATGACGTGCTACACAAATAGACAATAGGTACCGTCGCATAGATTGGTATGACAATGCCAGATTGGTATTCTTGGGTTTTATGCAGTTTAAAAAGTAATGTTAAGTGATCAGTGAATGACTTGCCTCAAGTACTTTTTTAATTTATAATAGTTTACAACCTATATTTTTTTTACCATGGTTGAGGTCATCATCATCACGCATTCACTGTTGGGCAAGACACATTGGTTGAACACCTTGGTCTTAGTGTAGGTTTTTTTTATTTACTACCGCATCGCAAGGAGCACGAAGTTACAGAAAATGCATATAATTGTTTGTTTGCTTGTTACATGTTTCTTAAAAATGGCTTAACCGATTGTAATGCGGATTTTCGCAACTGTTTTGTATAACTTCAAGGTTTTATCGCCACTAGAGGTGCTGCAATAGACGAGGAAATGGAAAACGGCTAAACCGATTGCCATACAATTTTTTGTCAACGTTTTGTATAAGTTACAGATAGGTTCTTCGATAAGTTTTAATGTCTGGGGATCTGAAAATATTGGGGAGATTTTGAAAAAAAATTAAGCTTTGAGTTTTCATTCAAAATAAATATCAATAAAGACACGCCACGTTCATTCTATCTAGGTACGTATTGATTCAAGTATTACAATATTTAGCAGGCAACAGTAAGTTAATGAAAAGATAATTTATAAAGTACTAGCTTCTGCCCACGGCTTCGCCTGCGTGTAACCCGGATAAAAAGTAGCCTATGTGTTATTTTGATGTAAAAGCTATATAACTTTAACGTTTCATCAAAATCCATTCAGTAGTTTTTGCGTGAAAGAGTAACAAACAACCATCCTCACAAACTTTCGCGTTTATAATAGCAGTAGGATCTTGTAACGTGAGATAAAACTCGTATTAATGTGTACAAAGTCCGTATTACGTCGGACTGTACTTTGCACTTTGATCGCTAGACGTCAGCTCATCATACCACTGTTTGTTTTGTTTATAACCAAACGAGTTGAAATCAATTTCTCAACTAGCAAGTTTAGTTCGTCTATGCTGCCTTCACACCGCGACCAGTCATCGGAAGTAAAATAGTTCAATCAAAATGTAAATAGTGAGCTTTTTGTTCAAATGAATGGATTTTCGAATGATTTTGAACGAAATATATCACTCTTTTAAATTAGTGCAATTCGACTGACCGACTGGCCGCTGTATGAGAGCAGCATTCGGAGTCGGAGATTGCAGAGTGAAGTGTGCAGTAGTGTACCTACTTACCATTCTGCATTCGAAGTTCAATGTCAATAGAATGGAATATATAAAGTCAAGTCAAAGTTAAAGCCAAAATTCATTTATTCAATAAAATCACAAGGATCACTTTGAAACGTCGGTTTTTATGTACTGCCTGTTCCTCCGCGACCAAGCCAGGAAAGAAAGGCAAGAAAACAAGGCTGGTTATTCTTTTTAATGATCCTTTTACAAAACAATAGGTTCAAATTGGAGCATTTTCAATCCCAAGAGTTTTTGTCATCTAAATAATCTGATATTTTATAGTATGCCTTTTTATAAAGTTTTTGTTTAATTACGTTTTTAAATTTGTTCATTGATTATTTTCGTATATCTCTTGGGAGTTTGTTATAAAAGCGTACACCGTGCCCTTTAAACGATTTACTAACTTTATGGAGTCTACAAGTGGCAACAGCGAGTTTATCTTTATTTCTAGTATTAACATTGTGATTATCGCTTTTTTTCTTAAACAAATAAATATTTTTGTGAACATACATCAGATTTTCATAGATGTATTGACAAGGACAAGGTATTAACATATCCCACACAAAGAAACTTTATGGTAACCGATCATGGTTCATAATTTGAATTAGTATAAGAAATGGCAGTTAATGCAATGATCTGTAAATTTTTGCCGGTACACCCCGGTAGAATATAATTTATAAAAAAAATGCTTTTAAATAACCCAAGAGACCATTTTTTAAACCTTAACGTAACTACTATTTACGTTATTCTGTCACGTGGAATGCTAACTATGTACTTGCATGTTGTGAACATAATGAATTATGCCAATTGTAATTTTTGGACGTGCCTCTGACTACCTATCCTACTGGGTATCCTTAAACATCTCCTTACCGAGTATGTATATCATGGGGCATACAGTAGAGTGTGTTTGTTTTTTGTATTTTTCGGCCGAGTGTGCTGTCTCGAGCACTCGGTAGGTGTGAATTTGGCTTCAAAGATAAAAGCGGTCCCATGTCGATAGAACCAGTTCCACTGTTATTTTTTTCGAGAATGCAATTTGGGTCTTAATTTAGGCATTCTTACGAAACGATTTGAGCCTTGATTGTTTTAATGGAGCGCAATGACGCTCGTTGATTGCAGGCAGACGAGGCAGTCGAGAAATAATACTAGAAATAATTGGCCTAATTTTTCTCAAGGTCGGTTTTGGATCTGGATTTATCTTCCCGCTACAACTTCTAGGAATCGTTTTTTTTTTAATCTTAGTGCATCCCTAAATAAACATAACCTTCACAGGTCTCTTTAAGATTAAAGTTTAGGTTGTGCATAGTCACTCAAAGATGTAATATGAAAGTGACTTACTTATAAACGCTTATTTTATTTTTTAGGGTTCCGTTTTTAAAATGTAAAACAGGAACACTTATAGGATCACTTCATTGTCAGTCTGTCTGTCAAGACCCTTTTTGTCAGGAATACGTGGAGGTATCAAATTGAATGTAATATCAAATACTTATGTCTGCGGTCCCTTGCAGTTGTAAAAAAATCAAGCTACTACAATCAAGTTCAACGCAATCAAAAATACAGCTATTTAATGCCATATATTAGGACACTCATAAAGTAAATCGAAACCTATAGGGTACTTCCCATTGACCTAGAATCATGAAATTTGCCAAGAAGCAAGGTTTACACAAGTAAAGGAAGAGTCAGTTTTTTAAACTACAAACATACTTTTGCAGTTGGAGAATTGACCGTAGCGTATATCAATGTATGGGAGAACATTTTTTTCAACGACATAGTTTGGTTTGTCTTTCAATCCAACTATCTTTTTGTTAGAGCAATGTTCGACGATTTCATAGTTTATGAAATCGAGTAATGTTAATTATTTTGGTTAAAAATACAAATTGTACGGAAGCCTCGGTGCGCGAGTCAGACTCGCACTTGTTCGGTTTTTTTACTAACAAATGATTTAACGTAGGATATTATTACGACAATTTAACAAGAGTTAAACAACAAAGTTGGTGTATGAATATGTTCATAATTAATTAGTGTTATAGGGTCTTTCTCGTTCTAATAAATAATACAATGAGTAAATAATTATAAAAAGTAAATTACGTGGTACAGTCGTAGTAATATTCGCAATGAAACCGTTATCTCAAAATACTAAAGTTTCTTATCTTATTATCAGAATTTAGAATTATAGATATTATTATCAATGTACAGTAGGTCTGTATAACGCGCAAAGTCCAATCAAGTAAGGTCATAGTGAAAGGTGTAAGCCGATTAACATACCGATAAAGATGCAGAGAACTCGAAGATCAGACGTGACTTAGCATGGTCTTGGCCTGCACTCAGTCAAAGTCAATATCCTACTAATATTATAAACGCGAAAGTTTGTGAGGATGGATGTTTGTTATTCTTTCACGCAAAAACTACTGAGCGGATTTTGATGAAACTTTACAGTAATATAGCCTAAACATCAGAATAACACATAGGCTACTTTTTATCAGGGTACCACGCGAGCGAAGCCGTGGGCAGAAGCTAGTAATTTTATACATTGAAACCTCAGGGATCACAACATAGAAACGTCAACTTATAAACAAGGTAGGTATGTGAATTTAAAAATCTAAGTGTATTTAAACATATTACTCGCGCGCGACCAAGCTTAGACGGATAAGGCAACGAACTTTGCTTGTTTTTTTAATGATCATCCTTCAATCAGCTTTAGGTATGTACTGTTTTTGATTTCATAAAATTCTGCAATTTATTGAAACTTTAAGAGTAGTAGAGCTTTCCTCGAAGGGCTTGTCAGGGAAGTGTTACCACCATGTCTATATTTGCCGCTAAGCAGTAATGTTCTCACTGCTGTGTTCCGGTTTGAAGGGTTATGGTTTCCGGTGAAATTACAGGCATATGAGACCTTTCATCTTGATATCTCAGGAAGGCAACGCGTGAGTGATACCTTGGTGTTACGAGCGTCCATAGGCTATGGTTGAAAAAAAACGGGTACAGTTAAGGTGAAGCCGTGGGCAAGAGCCAGTGGCGTTTACGCTAAAACTGCGCTTTAAAAAATATTTAATTGAAAAAATAAACATAAAGACTATGCTGTTGTTACGAGGAATGTCATTTTTTTTATTTGTCTTAAGTAAGTGAGGTACCTAGAAAATAACATAAGGCTGATTTTGATATTAATATATTCAAAATTATTACTTAGTTTACTAAAATTTATATGATAATAAAAGTATTGCCAATTTATATCGATATGTTTTATTATACACCCCATCACAAGAAGCTGCCGCACCGTAGGTGCTCAATTGGGAATAAAATCAAATTTTATTTTTTGTATTTTGTTATTTAACGTGGTGCACACCACGTTAAAATATTGATTGGTGCTCAAATGGAAATACCTTTGGTGCTCAATGCTAAGGTGCCCAAAAAATAGGTGCTCAACCGGGTATACTAAAAAGGTTACTGCTACCAGTGCATCTTAAAATAGACAGATACCACTCAAAACATTAACTTACAGATTTACTCAGAAAACTAACAGCATCAATATAAGCATAGGAAGTGATGAAACACAAAACGCATATGTAATTTACCTTATTTATTTCTTTACCTCAGTACCATATATCTTATAGTATAATACATGATAGTACTATGTAGATAATATATATAGATATGCTTTTTAATATACAACAAAGAAAAACACAAAACGAGTACTGAGAATCGGTAAAATGCTTTAAATAAAATAGTACTGTAGATTAAATACTAGATAATCTGTGCTGTAAATAACTGTAGGACATTATTGGTACCTATTAACTCGTACTCAAATAAGGATATCTTATAGTATAAGACATGATAGTACTATGTAGATAATATATATAGATAGGTATGCTTTTTAATACACGCCAAAGAAAAACACAAAACGAGTACTGACAATCGGTAAAGTGCTTTAAATAAAATAGAATTGTAGGTTAAATAAATACTGGATAATCTGTGCTGTAGATAACTGTGTGATGCCATTATCGGTACCTAATAACTAAATAAGCATTTCCTGTATATTATGTACAAATCGTACATATATAGTACAGGATAAAGTAACAAAGTTGTAAATTCCAAGTAGGTAATTCTGTTACGAGGATAATAATATTACAATCGATTTAATTTAGCATAGCGATACTCGAGCGCATAAGCAATAATAATCCCTTCTACCCTTAAACGCATGGATCAACTATATTTTTTTAAGATACCTGCAATAATTCCCATGGCTATTGAGATGGAGGCATGGCATTAACATGATTCGATTACTTGTCAAAATCACAAGTTGCGTTCGTTTATGGACGGTTCATGGCCTTCAGTTTAGTCTGGGTAGTATGAGAATCAAGCGACGGGGAATCAGCGTAATCGCAATTTGATGGATGGGCCATTCAAATGGGGAACTAGTGTCAAAATTGATTGCCATCTCGATAGCCATGGGTTAGCGTCATCGACCAAAAGAGGTCTTGAGTTACTTCCGCTATTAATTTATAATCGGTTTTTTTGGTAGGGCTTTCCTTCACTACGTCGTCTGATTTGTGGTAACCATTCTTAATACTCCAGCGGTTGTCGGTTCTGCGAGTTATGTGGCCAGTCCTTTGCCAACTTACTTACTTATACTAATTATTTTTTCAATTTACTAATTCTAAGAGCTATGTCAGTGTCCTTAGTTCTTCTGCGGATAATTCGTTTCGGAATTGATCAGGGTGTCTTATCAAATACCTCACGCTTAGTTTTCCTTTCACGCTAACGCAAATTTGTCATAGTAAAACTTGGCAGCAGTCACGTAACTTTTCAACAGCTAATGTCATTTCCATGCAATTCAATCTTTCCGCAGGCGTTAACGCCAACAGAAAGTGGTATTAGTCTAGACACACTGAAAGTGAAGCTGCGAGCATAGATCTTCTATATTTAGCTCACACACTGCTAGGAAGTACAACGGAACTAAACACTGTTTAAAAATCTTTATAAGTAAGCGTATAAATAATAAAATGAACTTACTTCAAGTATTGATGGTAGAGGTGCATGGACAGATTCGTTCTGATCCTAAGTTTCATTTCGCCTATACTCCATTTTAGCACGTTATTTACAAGAGAGATCTGAAAGAGAAATTTTAATTAAATACATTAAAACTCTTGATTGTGCATAACACCAATTTACAGTATAAACACAGAAACATAGTAAAAGTAACCACAAAAAAAGAAATGCACAAGGGGCGGTCTTATATTAACTATTTAAAAGAATGATGGCACTATTGCCTTACTAAAAGTGTGAAAAATAAACATAAAAAATACAAATTAAACATTATTTTGATATAATACCTAATACCTATATCTAAATATATGTTAATACCTACGTCATAAATATATACATATTACATACACAAACTCACATATTTATAAGCTATATTACTGTAAAGTTCCATCAAAATCCGTTCAGCAGGTTTTGCGTGAAAGAGTAACAAACATCCATCCTCACAAACTTTCGCGTTTATAATACTAATATTATAAACGCGAATCCTACTAATAGGATAACACATTAAACTAAAGTTACATTACTTTTACGAACAACCATTAATTTTTTTTTAATTTTTCTCAATGAACCGACTTTCGATATAGGTCAGATAGGGTGAAAAAGCTAAGTAACTTATTCAAAGTGTATCCATTATATCCAAGGTTTGCCTTGTTGATTTATCTAATTAATGATACGTCAAAGTCAATAAGTTTTTATTCATTGAAATCACACGGATCTTAAACGTCAAAAACACTAAAAAAATTTAGTGAATTTACGCCGATTCCTCACGCGCGACCAATGTAGAAGAATAAGGCAACGAACTGCTTAATTTTTTATGATCCTTCATTCAGCTTAATGTGGTGCAAATCAAACAAGATGAACTCATTCGTTAGGTAAGAGCATTAGTCAAAGAATTAAAAAAAAACGATGTTAACCCACCCATAGTTTATAATATTCAATACTTTATGAATTGGTACCAATGTCTGATTCCTCTACCAGTGGAAACAAGTTTTCTCATAGTCAGACTTACCAGTGGCATAGCTGTGAAGAATTGCATTAGAAGTCTTTTAAACTCCTTATTGTCCATAGTGATGATAGAGCTGTGTAAAAGAAAAAACGGTATTAGAAAAAATGAGACATAGTATTAGAAGTGAACAATGTCCTCATTCGAATGTTTATTAGCACTAGGTATAATATTATACCTAATATATTTGACATTTTTAATATTAGTATTATAATAATAATGCTGGACATTTTTCACACAGCATCATCTAGCCCCAAAGTATCTCTTGGTATAATGTTATAAGTCCGCACCCCAAAAACAGTTCTAACAGAAGACCAGCTCTGGTTGTTGCAACCAGTATTATGCTGAGTTGGGACCTTTTTTGAACCTATTTATTGTGACTATTTGTACTGTGTTTTGTTTGTTTGTTGCAAAATAAACTAATTTCTATTCTATTCTATATATAAATAAACTGTTGTTTCTTTCCGAAACGGCTTTACCGATTGAAATGCGGTTTTTGCATCAACTTATTCATATGACTTCAAGGATGGTTCAGATGGAAAACACATTAAGGGTTTAAAAATAAATTGTTTTTAGTCGGTTAATGAAATCCAAAATAATAAAATAAAAATAAAACACTGCGTTCCTTTCTACGAGTATGGTACTACAATACACAGACCAAAACCTAGCTAGGCAATGTTTACATTCCCTGATTTGCCTACTTGTCAGTAACAGGATGTTGCCAAATCAGAACAAAAACAACCTTCATTGAACAATAATATGGAGCTTCGATAAATATGAGCCAAAATCAGCCTAAAACAAAGCTGGTAGGTAGGTACTTAAAATGGTAGGCTAAATGGCGATAAAGAAACTTTAACGGTCTCATTACGAAACGTGGCCTAAACTCGAGTTCTGTCAAAAACACTAAACCTAGGTTTAAATATACCATAACGAAAAAGTAATATTATGGCAAAGCGAATAAGGTCTACAACCGCGGGATGTCAATATGATTTACAAACATTTCAAAACCACAAAAAAAAACATAATTTTGATTGGCTACCTAAAGAAAGTAGGTTCCCAAAAAGAGGTTGAGTTATTTATGATAGAAATAAACTAGGTGACCGCCTGGTTTATCTTTTAGCAGTTATTTAACATCAAACCTTTTTTTGAAACGTCAAATAGACTGTCGGCAATTTTATTTTAACATTCAATTTTTAACCTTGTATGCTTTGTTATAACAATTTGTCTTGAAAAATCAGGATTCAAAAGTCTGGTCTGACTTTGAGAGATAAACCACCGATTTAAGCCACGTTTCGTAATGAGACCGTTAAAGTTTTGTCATTTTCTTTCGTCTTTAGCCACAGACCCTGATTTCAACCTAATTTTCAAAAATCTACATAAATTTCGTGTACAAACTTTTTTTACAGCCATGAAAAGAAATGAGAAAATAATATAACGTTTTTGCGATTGTATGATACAAAAACAAACAAATAAAGAAGCTCACAATTTTAAACTGTAAGATGGACGTTAGATTAAACATGTTTTATAATTAATAAAATGTTTTCATAGGTACAGGTGGTCTGTGATTTTGTTAATTCACTCCTAAAGTTATCATTGGTAATCTTTCAACCAATTTTCGTTGTAGTTTGCTACAACGATAGTAATGCTACTCGGTTTGTAGCTTTTTCACGCTTTTAGAAGTCAAGGTTAAAAAGTTAGAAGGACACAGATTTTGGTACTTTAATGCCTTATATTATCCGGGCGAGGGTTTAAAATCAAAAACCTTTGATGTTTTTTTATACGAATTCAAAAAAGGAGGTTACTCTTTGTGTCTTGATATCTGGCGAAGATACCAATTATTAACTGATTTTGTTTTTGTATAGATAATGATCTCATAAAAGTTATATGGGAAAAAATATCCCCTATTCATAAAAGTTTTATTACTGAGGTATCCCTTAAGCTACTTTTCCCGTAAAACTCAAAAAACATCTTCATCTTATGGAATCACGACTAGCCGAAACATTTAAGTGGGCTGGTACTTTTGTTTTTTATTTGAACGAGTATCCTCCCGAGTGAACCAAATATCGTAAGCACGTGAAGACATATTTCACATTGGGCACCCGCTTAAACGGCACCTGAATTAATGGCACCTGAAGTATTCCACTTACGGCACTTAACGATATTTCTCGCAGGTGCCACAAGTCGGTTTGTCTTATATTATTTTCAATAGTTTTCTATACCCCACACAATTCAAGGCCTGCTTTCCACCTTTCCTTTTTCCTGTCATCTACATGGAGGGGGTATTAGTAGGGATGCCCGAGAAAGTTACTCTTACATTTTTTTTGGACTTTGTTTTTGGGTTATGAAAGCATACAAAAGTTACGTCTCAATACTAAATTTTATCTCGAAATGCCCTGATTTATTATCGGATTTACCTGGGCAAGGAATCGGGGTGGGACACACGGACAGACAGACAGAAGGACAAGACTAAATTATAAGGGGATCGTTTGCGCCACCCGGAACCCTAAAAACTAATATATGTATTTTGACTCGAAGTAAACATCACCTTCTCATCTAAACAACAATTTTATGCTAATGAAGTTAAACAAGGGTGTCAGTTAATATAAATAAGTAGGTAATTAATAATTATGAGGCATAAAAAAACAATTACTTAGCGCATAATTTCCTCAGCTAGTTAACAATGGCAACATAAAATAATGTGGCTAGAATAATGCTGGACATTTTTCACACAGCATCATCTAGCCCCAAAGTAAGCAGAGCTTGTGTTATGGGAACTACATGACTGATATACTACTTATATAATTTTTTTTGTAAATACATACATATTATACATAGAAAACACCCAGACCCGAGACAAATGAATGCAGATCATACAAATATTTGTCTCGCAGCGGGAATCGAACCCTTTTGCGTCTCAGGCGGACCTTCGCCCACTGCGCCACAGAGGCTGTCAATATTTCAAATATTACGTAAACTCAATGTTTTGGTCGATCGAACTAGCCAACTCTATCAGTTACATATATTTCATTTACCAACCATAACTTGTGTTCGAAATTTCGGAACACTAAATCATTTTTGATATAACATTACTACGGCTGATTGGACTTGGATTGATAGGATTCTTTTTGTTTCAACCCAGAAAACATTTTTCCTCAGCAAAATAAACATTCGGGAAAATTAATTATCTGTGATTTATAACCCCAAAAAGAATTATCTATAAATGAATCTTGTTATCTATTGTCCCCTACACATGCAAAACATGATAATTGATATGTTATGATTAGTTTTATTGATAACCATTTATAAACACTCCAAATTAATTAATTAAATCATAACTATGTATACATTAATGAATAATCAAATACATTTACTGCTGAGCAATAAAACACTAATCAACTTTTGATCATGACAAGGATGATTATAAAATATATTAGAGCTATCTCTTTCCAAACCTACTCAAATCTAGAGTAGTGTTTCAATATGGCCACTAATGTTTTAGAATTTTCATTGGTTTTAGGGTTCTGTTGTTAACAAGGAACCCTTATATGGCCAAGTCCGTCTGTCTGTCTGTGGCTTAGCTCATAGAATCTTGTTAGTAGAAATCTGTAATTTAGCATGGGTACTATATACATATGAATCACGCTGAACAAAGTGGTGAAATGAAAATCATGAAATTTTACTAGGGTACTTTGCCTAGATGTTGTGGGAACAGTTTATTGTTTTGTTTATTTCATAGTATCCTTGTCGTTGGATAGGTCTTTTAAAAATATATTCCCCCTGCCAGCTAAACAGTTGGTTTTGGATACTTGGAGAAAAGAGTAAAAAGCATATTCTTTTTAATGATCCTTTTACAAAACAATAGGTTCGAGTTGGAGCATTTTCAATCCCAAGAGTTTTTGTCATCTAAATAATCTAATATGTTATAGTATGCCTTTTTATAATTTTTTTGTTTAATTACGTTTTTAAATTTGTTAATTGATAATTTTTGTATATCTCTTGGGAGTTTGTTATAAAAGCGTACACAGTGCCCTTTAAACAATTTACTAACTTTATGGAGTCTTCAAGTGGCAACAGCGAGTTTATCTTTATTTCTAGTATTAACATTGTGATTATCACTTTTTTTCTTAAACAAATTAATATTTTTGTGAACATACATCAGATTTTCATAAATGTATTGACAAGAGAATGTCAGTATATTTTTTTTTTTTAATTTTGGCGAAGTGATTCTCTGGGCATATTATAAATTGCTCAAACAGCCCTCTTCTGCAGCACAAAAAAGGTATTTATATCAGCAGCACTCCCCCACAGCAGTATACCGTACAACATAATGCTGTGGAAGTAGCTGAAGTAAACTAGTTTAGCTGTGTCTACGTCCGTTGAGAATGAAGTTGTTACTTGTGTAAAACAGGTAGTAAAAGATTATGGGCAACTACAGAACCCTACACTGTGCGTGGCCTGATAGGCACTTGGCTGGTTTTTTTGACTAAATTGCCATAAAGATTAACAAATAAAAAGCTATAATTATAACTTACCCTTCTACTAAAGTGGTATGCTGAATCAACCATAGATCACACATTGAACGAGAGATCAGAGACAGTGCTATGAGGACCATGAACCCACTCTCCTTCGACCACACTCCAGGCACCATGATCTTCCATAGTTCTTTGAACTCAGTGATGAACCGGGCGTCCACTTGAGCTTTGGGTCCCTTTTTGTCTTTCTCCTTTATCATGTACTGGATCTGTTCCTCTGGAGAGAGGCGCCCAGGTTTCTTCACATTTTTGGGCTTGCTAAAAGTAAGAACATTGACATTGTAATGGAGGCCTCCGTTCTCCTCTATATGGTACTTATTCACACATACATGACAATATAGAAAATGGCTTCATGCTACTTGACTACTATACTTAAACTCTGAGGTCATCACTATCATCAGCCTGTAGAAGTCCAATGCTGACCATAGGCTTCTCTAGAATGATAAACGGTCCTGGGCCACTTGACACAGACATCCTGCAACCTTTATGATGCCATCAGTCCATCCAGTGTTGGTCCTTCCAACACTACCTCATCTGTGATCGCTGTTTAAGAACAGCGGTACTTTTTTTAGAGGTACCTTTTAATTTATCTACAGAGTACACGAAAGACTCGAAACAATGTTAAGTTTACGTATGATCTTCCACGCGTGAATTGCGCTACATGCTACGGCTATTATTACTAATAATGATCATAGATGTGGAATCAATTCACACATTACCTTGAGTTCAACGAATTCCGTACGATCCAAGCACTGAGGGCAGCGGCGGCTGCGAGTCCGATCCGCACATCACTGCGCTCTGATAGTTTACTAAAATTCACCATTTTATAAAAAAATAAGCTCTACGTTCACTAACACAGGAATTCCAAAATGAGGACACCACAACATTCACTTCAATCTCATCGTAAAATTAAATTAGCAGAGCAATAATAATTGTAACCACTAAATGTACTACACCACCTGCCTGCTGTCTGGTTGGTTAATGACAAGTTAGTTAATGAGTAAGTTAGTACCACAGACTAGTAGTAAAAGATGTTAGTACTGACTGACTGCAGTGCTGGACTGACACTGACAGCCGGCCAAACCAGACGTGAGACAGCCAAGCTGACAGACGTAAACGTGCAGATCCCAGCATGAGGACTTCGTGGTAATGATGACGCGTCGTATGTACATACGACCACGCCAACTGCCGCCACAATTACCTTAATGCTATTGCTCTACTGCATGCATGGCCCCCCGATGTCCGAAGATCCTGGCGGCCTCTGCCTCGTGAAATCCTGGGCGCACCAGAAGATTCCTCGTAGATAATTAGCGCCACTATGAGTTCAACACAACAGTTATACACAGATAGACCATCTGAAGCCAGGAATGCATCTGAGCAGCTCCCCGTAACCTGGAAGTTTTTTTGCCTCCAGAGATGAAGCTAGGGCAAATGGTGCCAGCTAGAGGCCCTTACCCGCAGCTGAAAGAAAAAATAAACGTAGCTGCTGATGACCCGATTGATTGACGTAGAAGTCAAAGTAGTGACGTCTAGTGACTTCATATCTAGTATTGTACGTCCACGGAATGCACAACCATGGAATGTACACTCCTGGAAAGTACAGCCAGTATTACAAACCAACGGTTTCAAATACTTGGTTTGTAATACTGGGTGTACATTCCTGGGCGTGCATTCCTTACACGTGTTGACCTTTTACGGCCAGTTTTGTACAACCCTGGAAAGCACAGCCGTGGAATACGAACCAATTTCATGCTCTGTTTTCATGTGTGAGCGCTATTAAGGGGCAAGTGCTGTGTTGCCATAGTATTTTACGCTATTAGTAAATTAATGTAAGAAGATTAGTTATTTATGTCAGTTTTTTGCAGATAAACTAACCGTTCGGTTTTATTTATTTTGAACCCAAGTTTGTTAGGTAAAGTTCGGACAGCAATTCTTTTCTGAGTGGTAATTAAAAATAAATCTAATAACCTAACCTATCCAAGACAGATTTGCCTAGGAAGGAATTTTCAGGCTAACTTTAACTTTTAGTTTGCATTACTTATCAATGGCAAATCTTGGTTGAACATATTAGAACTTACTCAGTACAAACGAGGCTCGTCCTCGTCATGCGACTACTTCGCATCGATCAATGAGGGCTCAAGGATATGACGAACCCTCGATCAATGAGCGTCGAGAATATTGTTTCGTAATACAGGGCGTACATTCCAGGAGTGTGCAATACCATCATGTGTTTAGTTTGTACGGAGCGTATTGTACGACCATGGAAAGCACACCCAGATAATTCAAACCAAATGGTTTGTAATACTGGGAGGGCTTTCCATGGACATACAATTCGGTCTCCCGTTTCTAAAGTCCTTCCAAAGCATATTGTGACATGTTTGAGAATTGTTGGAGTCCATGCGTTAGCATCCCTACCTAGTAAGTCTGTGTAAAACGACGTGTGATAGCACGATCTCACACGAGCCGTGCCGTTCGTGTAGATCCGGCTCGGCTTACGCAAGCCTACTCGTACAGCGGGGCGATCACACTAACATGTGGTCATCATGGCTATCGAGATGGCAATCAATTTTGAGACTAGTTACTTATTTTAACGGTCCATCCATCCAAAAAACGGAACGTCCAATATGAAATCAATTTTGTTCATTCGCATTGTCGATCTATGGCTCATCCAGCTTACAAATTAGCGTGATACAATTCATCCCATCCGATGATACCAGCCATGGGAAATTAGTGTGATTGCCCCGCAGGTCCTCTACCTTCCCCCCTACCCCTGAATGGGGTGTTGAGGAAATCAATAATTTTCAATGAAATACAAAGAATAAAAAAATGGTCAGATTCTTGCAATAATAATAGCTTCTGGCTCATTTCCATTTTGCTATTTTACAAGAGATTTTTTTGAAAAAACTTGTTTTAATAAACAGTTATTGTACTTAATTAAAATTGTGTACCTCGCGAGCTAGATATAGAAAAGATATATTATATCTTCAGTAAAAAGCTATCTACCTTATAACTGTAGCTCGCGTATTTTCATACTATATATTTTTATCTTTTCATGTACTGCTCAATACGGATTATTATTGAGCTATCAACACTATAACTAACACGTAAGTTAGCGGTTAAACAAGCGGTTTGCTTCCGTTGAACAAAACGTGCTAAATTGTAGAGCAACTATTTTCGACCCACGTTTCAAGCAAAGATGCTTCTTCGATTAGAGGCGTTTTGAGAACCCAAGCCTGTCAAATACGAAGGAAAATTACAAGGCTACGTATAGATATTTTTTTTCAAAAAGGCGAAACTAATACTAAATTTCACATTACAATTCGTATCGGTAGGTATTTGATATCTTCTGAGCTACTGACTGACCAAAAGCAATATATCAACTCGCTCAGTCGTTTTAAAATATATACCTATATCACTAGGTGAGCTACTGATATAAAAGTCAAAGTCGAAGTCAAAATTCATTTATTCATTAAAATAACAAGGATAAATTTGTAACGTCAGTTTTATCTACTGCCTGTTCCTCCACGACCAAGCCAGGAAAGAAAAGCAAGAAAACAAGGTTGGTTATTCTTTTTAATTACCCTTTTACAAAAAATTGTAACCAACAGGTGATTATCACTTTTTTTAAACAAATTAATATTTTTGTGAACATACATCAAATTTTCATAGGTGTATTGACAAGAAATGTCTGTAAATTCATTTCTATAAATTTTTGGCGAAAAGAGGGATAAATGTATCACTGAACCGAAAACAGATACCTATATATCTGAAATTGATTTTTTTTTATTGTAAATCTATTTTGAATATTGTACTTACAAACAACTTCATAAAAAATTAAATTATCTAGATTACCTACCTTATTATATATATATGTATCTTTTCACTTCAGTGATAGGTTTTGCGCATCTCTAATAATTGTAATCCATGTTGGGATGGTGCCACAGACGCGATAATATTTTGAACAACGGTTCAGAAAGCTCAACCATGACCTGATGCATGACAGCAAAACGTCAACAAAATGTCTTTTCATAATCAAGAAGTAGAATTGTGACAAATAGTTACAATAGCTATAATCAAGAAGTGAAGTGAAGTGACGATGGCAGAATTGTGACAAGTGTGAAGTGAAATGAACTAAATATCTTGTGAACCATAGACCGATAAAAGGACAGACAGTTTGGTATGAAATGCATACGAGTATCCTACGAACTAGCCTAGGCCATAGAGGAAATCACCCAACGCATTATTTTTCATGCAGGGCTCAAATCAAAGCTATTATAGTGGTTTTTCCCATAGGGCTTATTTTCAATTTCAGAGATTTTTGACCTACCTACCTTCCTACATGCTTTAGCATCCTAGACGTCTGTGCTACTTACCATCCTGAAACGAAATAACTTGGTAGGTACCTGGAAGCTATTACCTTCCTACTCAGGTACCTTACCTATTTATGTGTACTACTACCTTTATTCACAGAATATCGGGGGCAAGAAACTATTCCAGTGAAATAAAACATTTTTTTTGTACTTATTGTTATTTTATTAATTAGCACTGATCATCTGTCGGAAATGGAATGAAATTGAAAAATCCTACTTATAAATAAATCATTATCCTAATAATCCATCCACAACACTATTAGTTAGGTAGGTACTTAAAACTTAGGCGGACTAGATGTTTTTTTTCTAACCTAAGTAGGTCATACATATTAAGAGACCTTCAGTCAACTTCCTCAACTGTGGGCCCAGAATGATTCGATTGTGACTGTTGCTGGAAGCCTGCATTTCCTCCAGCTCCCGCACCGTGCATTTTACTCATGATAGGTGAACAAGTCCTCTGTAACTCCTTCATTCTGTGTTCATACTCCTCTTTTTCAGCTAACATATTGTTGTCTATCCATTTCAGCGCTACATCACACTCATGACGCGCTGTCTCCTTATCCTGGTCGCTTAGCTTATCACCAGCTTCATCCAAAGCCTGCTTAACGCTGAAAACGTAAGTTTCCAATTGGTTACGAGCTCCTACTCTTTCACGTTGGCGTTCATCTTCTTCTTTGTACTTTTCTGCCTCCGAGAGCATTTGATCGATTTCAGCCTGGGATAGCCTGCCTTTGTCGTTCTTGATGACGATGTTCTTGCTGAGCCCTGTGCTGTTTTCTTTAGCGGACACGTTCAAAATGCCGTTGGCGTCCAAATCGAAGGTGACGTCGATCTTAGGAACTCCTCGAGGTGCTGGTGGGATTCCTGTTAAGTCGAAACTTCCCAACAAATTGTTATCTTTTGTCATGGCTCGTTCACCTTCGTATACTTGAATCGTTACAGCTGGTTGGTTGTCCGAATACGTGGTGAATATTTGCGACTGCTTGCAAGGTATTTTTGCATTTCGTTCGATGATTTTCGCCATAACGCCTCCAGCAGTTTCGATGCCGAGTGATAGAGGTGCGACATCTACCAGTAGCACATCTTGGATCTTGCTATGTTGTTCGCCGCTTAATATAGCCGCTTGTACTGCAGCTCCGTAAGCAACTGCTTCATCAGGGTTGATGGAGAAATTTAATTGCTTGCCACAGAAGAAGTTCTGCAGCATACTCTGGATTTTGGGGATACGGGTTGATCCTCCTACGAGCACTACATCGTGGATAGAACTTTTGTCTAATTTGGCATCTTTCAAAGCTTTTTCAACAGGTTCTAGAGTTCCGCGGAAGAGATCAGCGTTCATTTCTTCGAAACGCGCACGTGACACTCGCGTATAAAAGTCGAGACCCTCGTGTAGAGCATCAATTTCAATAGAGGCTTCGGTGCTGGATGAAAGGGTGCGCTTGGCTCTTTCTGCAGCAGTCCGCAACCTTCGTAGCGCGCGTGGATTACTCTTGATGTCTTTCTTGTACTTTCGTTTGAATTCTTCAGCGAGATGGTTGACGAGTCTATTGTCAAAATCTTCGCCTCCAAGATGTGTATCGCCGGCAGTTGCTCTCACTTCAAACAATGACCCTTCGTCGATTGTTAGAATGGAAACGTCAAAAGTTCCTCCTCCGAGGTCAAATATCAAAACATTTCGTTCGCCTTTCAAGTTTTTATCGAGGCCGTAAGCGAGTGCAGCAGCTGTGGGCTCATTGATGATGCGCAGTACATTAAGCCCTGCGATTGCTCCTGCATCTTTGGTGGCCTGGCGTTGTGAATCGTTGAAATATGCTGGCACCGTGATTACTGCATCCCTTACTGTTGTTCCCAAGTATGCCTCTGCAGTTTCCTTCATTTTCGTTAGTACCATACTGCTGATTTCTTCTGGAGCGAATGTTTTAGTTTCACCCTTGAATTCCACTTGAATTTTCGGCTTGCTGCAGTCGTTGACGACTTTGAAGGGCCAGTGTTGCATATCTTGCTGTATCTTGGTATCATTAAACTTGCGGCCGATGAGTCGTTTCGCATCAAAAACAGTGTTGTGGGGATTGAGCGCAACTTGGTTCTTGGCCGCATCACCAATCAGTCGTTCGGTGTCTGTAAAAGCGACGTACGATGGTGTTGTTCTATTGCCTTGGTCGTTTGCGATGATCTCCACATTTCCATGCTGCCAAACTCCAACACAGGAGTAAGTGGTTCCAAGATCAATTCCGATAGCTGGCATTTTTTGACTAAAATATTCTTCAAATTTCAGATGTAAAATCCTCAAAATTCATATAGTTATGTTAATGATAGAGTTTTTGTTCGGTTTGAGAATACCGTAACTTCTCCTTTACTTCGCTTTCTTGTTTTCAATTCAAATACTGAATGCTTTGGCGGGCTCACTGTTGCTTTATATATCCGCCAGCGCTGGCCAATACCCATTGAGAACAATCTAGAAAGGCGTGGATGCACCAATGACAAATATACTGGGGTGGAACGTTCTCGAAATAAATTTATTTTTAGCCAATAGCAGTGAGGGATTTCTGTTAGATAAGGACACATGGATACATGATAGAAAGAGCATACAAAACAACAGAATACCACATCATGAATTTACCCGAGTTCTGCGGACAATATTTAATTTAGGTACTAGGTAGAGTAGGTAGAGTAGCTTAGGTATAATTATATTATAACAAACTTGAGATCGTTACATCAACTTAAATATACTGCTATAGTAATACCTACTTATTTATTTCGAATTTCTTGCAGCTCCAGTGCAAACAAATTACCTAATACAAACTTTTTTGTGCAACTAAAGTGGCAAACAAGCACGAAAGAAAGAAAAAAAGAAATGGTTTAGTTGAGATAAGACTTTAGACCATCTGTATCGGTTGATTTATTTGAATTTACTTAGCCTGCTAGTCCTCCCTAGCTATGTACCTAGGTAGTTTTGAATACTCAGCTGGTATCACTGCCAGAGATTTATAGATTCTGGAACATTCCCTACTACATTGTGATCTCTTTTCATTCTATTACTATCTCGCTCACTCTTTGTTAATGCGCAGTGGAAATTTCTCGAATCGAGAATACAAAGTTAACGACCTGGTGTTGACGAAGGTGCTATGTAATAAACTTAAAATTTTGCGTAAAGGGCCGTTTCAAATTTTGAGTTTCACTTTATGATTAATAAATAAATAAATAAATAAATTTGATTTGCTTCTCTACTGTTTTAGATTAAAATTATTTTAAAACACGTACAACTTAGGTACGTTTTTACTACTTCGTATTAATCTTTGAATGTGTTCCCGAACATTAGGCCCATATCAATCTTTTAATAGGATGGAATTAGGTAAGTAGTTATGTTTGCAACTAATATTAGTTGGAGTGTTAGGTATAAATTCAATTCAATTTAAATTTCGAAAGGTCTTTATTTCTGAGATAACTAGATACCGAGTCTAATAATTATAGTGTTTTAATCTACAAGGTTTAAATTAAACAATAGAATTATTTATTAGACACAAAATTGTTTAGATTGTGCATCCAAATGTACACAGATTACCTACCTACTTCGTTATACTGAAATAAATGCACAATCTTAGGACGAACGATGTCTGTGTTAGGTTAGGTAAGTTATGAGTCATAACTTACTTAACCTAACACGATGTCTGTGTTAGGTTAGGTAAGTTATGACCTAACCTAACACAGACATCGTTCGTCCTAAGATTGTGCATTTATTTCACTTATGAGTGAACCTATCACATCGGTTATCAGTGGTGTGGTTCTTTTCAAGGTTATAGCTTAAAGCACTTAGACTAAAAAACTCAATAGTTCCATCTAGTGTTATTTTAAAAGCATAACTTTGTCATTTTTCTTTAATAAAATTATCGTTTTTAGGATAGATAAAAAAATAATGTTTAGTGCTTATATATGGCATTCTTTTCAATCCCTCCACACCTTCCTATCTCAAAGAACGTTTCGAATATATTCATCTCTCCCATTCTCGATCCCTACGCTCTTCTGAAACTCTCCAACTTTTGACTCCTGTACACACCTCCTAATATGATAATTCCTTTACAGTGCAGGCTGTTCGTTTATGGAATGAACTGCCTGTTAGTATCAGACGTGCGAAATCACTACCTATTTTTAAATCCTTAGTCATGTTTTATAGAATAATAAATGATAGTATGTAGGTATTATGCTGTGTAGTAAGTAAGTAATTATGTAGGTAAATAATAATATAGTGTTTCCATAGTATGTGGTACACCACTTACAACCCCTTGTAATCTTTCGTACAGTCCGTTCCATCCAAAGGTTGTCTGGTAGAGATCGCTAATTAGCGATAAGACCGCCCATTGTACAACAATGTAAAGTTTGTATTTATTTAAGCTGAAATATTTGGTGTGCAATAAAGTATTTTCTATCTATCTATCTATCTATGGCTTCAGGCACTTCAATCGTTACCAAATCGTGATCGCATCGTTACTAAAATAAGCAGAGCTTGTGTTATGGTAATTACACGACTGTTATACTACTTATATACATTTTTTTGTAAATACGTACATTATTATATATACAAAACACCCAATTCGAGACAAATATTTATAGATCATACAAAACTTTGTCACGCAGCGGAAAACGAACCCGCAACCTTCTGCCTCTCAGGCGGATAGATAGATAGAAGTACCTATCATATGATATTATTGTTTAACTAAACTAATCTACAGAATGTGGGAAGATCAATTTTATTTGGGGTAAACTGTTTTGTTTCAAAAAAATCCAAAAATGTAGGTCCCTTTTTTTTGAAATTTACCTGTTTTATGAAACAAGACTTTCTTACTAAAAAAGGTAGAGTCCCATAATCTTGCCACATCATGTGAATAAGACGTACAATTGGGTCATTGTTATTTTTTGATGTTACGGTAAAATTCGGTACAATGAGTAATTTTTATCATAAAAATTAAAAAATAAGACTTATCACCTCCATCTACTCAGGTCTTCAATTATATTGTTGCTCTTGTTTATCACGTAGCTCTGTCCTGCTTATGCAGTCAAAGAACATTCTAGAACTATTATACGGACAAATAATAAAGTTTGTATTTCGGGTGTGTCTGTAGGAAACATCGAACCTTCTTAATTTGATGATATTACCAGTTGCGGGCTTTACGTATTGGGTTGCTCGCTCCATTTATAAATAAGTTGAAGCCGGTTTTGCTTGAGAATCTGAGATAGCTTTACCAAGTGCAGTGGTGTGGTTCTGTTGTTCAGGGCACCTAGCTCTAGGAGTATTTTTTTTCCAAAATGTAGGCGACAATAATTCAAGCAAATATATTAACCATGCATTACAAAATTCGACGCTGATTTTAAGTGGAAGGATACCTAGTCCCGTTACAATGGCGGACTCATCGCCCGGTTAAAACTGCGTAGATTCTTTATACCTACCTAATTCGATTCTAAAGTCAGAAAGGAGGTTCTGAGGACTTTATATCAGTAAGGTACGTAGTAATTTTTGTTGTTTATTTTTTGAGTTAATAGCTAGTTAGCTTAGCGTGAGAACTGAAGCTCTGGATAGGATTTTGTGCTGCTTTGTTATATAGGTATCTATGTAGGTAGAGTCGTGGAAACTTTAGCAATGGCGTCCATCTGCCTCAGTGAAGATGGCAGATGAACACCATTGCTGCTTAAAAAAATATTACCAAGTTTCAAGCTTCAAAATTAAGCTGAATGTGAAGTTAAGTATGGTAAGAGTTTACGGACTTAATAGGTACCTAAATTGATTTGTAAGTTTTCGAAAAACGTGCAAAATTAGGTAGGTAGGTTGCGATTTACCAACCGATTGGTTACCCATACCTATATTTTTTAGTAACGAAGTTACCAATATCTACCGAAATAGGTAAACAAATAGAAAATATTAACAAAAAAAAGCTTTATCTGGTATCAAATCAGTACCTAGGTAGGTATGTTTTTTAAATAACTACATAAGACTGTCAAGCTTCATTCACCTAGGTAGGTAGGTATAATAGTTAGGTATTATAATTGTGGTCCATTAGTTGTACTAGGTAGGTACTTATCGGTAAATTTAGTCTAGGTAGGCTATTTTTTTAAGCACGGGTTCGAGGTGTGATTAATCATGTGATAAGTAACTACACATTAATTAAGTGTTCGGTAGGTAGGTAGGTATATCCGACGATTTAAAATTAAATATGAAGACCTACCTATTAAAATTCTTGACTTAAGGTTTTCAGAACAATAAAACTAGGTAATTTGACTTCCGGGCTTCCCGAAACATAGATAGGTATAAGTAGGTTACCTAAGCTTACTAAGGCCTTGAGTGTGGTGTTTGGAACCATGGAAATAGTTGTGACTCTAGGTAGTTTAGAATTCCAATTTTTACAAATTTTTTGAATTCCATACAATAAGGTAGGTAGGTGATATCATGTGTCGATTCTTCGATGTGTCGGTTCCGTTCAACCGGTGTTCAACAAAAAACTGTAGATGGGTGTGTTTCTGTTCTGATCAAACTGTTTAACTTCAACAGCCAACTAATAACTTGGTTAGGGTAATAAGTACAAGGAACTTCTAAATAATTAAAATAAATTGGTAGGTAGGTAGGCACCATTATTCAAAAGTGACTCGGTGAACGATACAACGATACCAGAAGTAACTTAGCGTAAGCGACAAAACACGACTTTTCAGGAAAGCCAAAAAACTATTAATATTTTCGCAAATCTGTATCTTCTTATTTTATGGATCGATTCTTTTAATCTACCTACTTCTCCTGAACCTAGACTTGTAGGTAGGTAGGTAGGTATATTATGAACTTGCACCTTGCAGATTGTGATCAGAAAGCCTTCTACTACTAAGAAAATGTCGTCCAGGTAGGCTAGATTTTTAAGCAAAGGTTTGAACGTTTATCTACTTCGCTTAAAATCTACATAGGTAGAGTTATTCTACGGTTTTATATCAATCTACTTAGTAAATCGAAACATTCCTATTTCCATCAAATTTTTCATCAGTATTTTTTTTTCATATAAAGACCGACAAATTGTGATCAAAGGTTGGCTATGTTCTTAGGCTTCGAATTATTTTTCAAGTAAGTACCTACCTTTGGAACCTACTTAGACATGTATTTAACTTAAAAAGTTAATAAATGACACTGACATGCATCATGACATGATCAAATATTTATAATTCTAAGTAAATTTCGTCTAATATCGGTCTGTTCCATAAAAACGCTAAAACGAGATATTAGGTGTTGATTAGCTAAAGCGTAGGTACTCTAAGTGGATAGAGTACACTCTAAGGGGTATATGTATAGGTTATATTAGGTAGGGTATATGTAAAGGTTATAATATATGCTTAAGAAAGCTGGGGTCGACTATATTTTTAGTAAGTTAGGTAAGGTAAGGTAGGTAAGTACCTAGGCTTGTAAATACGAACCTGCTTAGTAAATCGAAACTGACATGCTACATATTTTGATTTAATTCGGGTAAATGAAAGACATATTGTGTCTTTTTGTTGTTGAGGCTACAGAAAATTCCATAAAAATGTGGCCAAATATTGATACAGAGAACAAACAAAATAATCGAACCATTTACATGGTGGACGAAGAAGGAGAAGATATTTCGTTTAGGTAGAGATAGTTCTTCAGCATTGCTCATAGTTCTTAGTCTTTTGTCTCAGGTAGGTATTCATTAGGTAGGTCATTGTTTAGGTATCATTCAGTATGAAATATTATCTTATAATATCTGTGGTACCTATGGCTATGGAGTTACCTACCTAGTCTACCTACACATAATATTAGACCCTATAAAAAAAAATTCTAAAAATATATTAATGATTTCGTAGCAAAAAAAATGTTTAAAGTGTTTCGTACCAAATCTTTCAAAAATAATCAATCCATTAATTTAATGGGCACACGGAATGAGATTCAACAGTTTAATGAAATTTATAAAAATAATTAATAATACCGTTCGATTATATATTAAAGTGTACTTTCCTAGACACAATATTTATCTATTTTATTCCCAGTTCCTTTACATTTTAAACAATTCGCTCTTTTTTATGTATTATGATGTATGGATTTAATTTTATAAAGTATTTATTTATGTTGTATATGTGTATTTATATATTTTTAGTTATATTATTTATACTAGGTACTTTATGTATTTTATTTATTACCATTTAATATTTTATCTATAAATAACTACTTGCATACTTTCCAAATTAATAAAGCTTTAGTAGACCCCCAGCCCTTATTACAATCTCATTAAAACCTCTCCATCCAAAGGTTGTCTGGAAGAGATCGCTTCTAAGCGATAAGACCGCCCATTGTTTAAGTTTTTTTTTTGTTAAGTTATATCTACTTTTCTTATGGTGTACAATAAAGTATTTTCATTCATTTTTTTCATTGAACATTTAAGTACCTAAATGATGCTCATTTATTGAGAACGAGAGATGTCGTTTTAGGGTCCCTTAGCCAAATGGCGATAACGGAACCCTTATGGTTCCGTAACCCTTAATAAAACTTTCTCCCGTGTGTCTTTCATTGAAATAAATAGTAAAATTATATTTTGCCATGTTTTTTGTAGCATCCAATTTGATATCTATGAATACCTATACTTTTCTGAAAAACTAATCGTGTTACTCTACCTAGCTTCAATACAGAAAAAAATCTTCTCAACACCTTGGTAAAGTTGTATCCACCAATCTACCTATAATCAAATCAATATATTCTTACATTTTAAAATCTGATTTAATTATTTAGTAACAAAGTTAATTTTATAAGACGCAAATGTTTAGAGAAATAAAATACATAGGAAGTTATAATTTGAGAATAACTATATCCATTCTAGCAAGTTAAGCATATGTACTATTTGGGTTATACAGTTTTTAGAAAAAAAACACAATTTGGAATAGAGTCTAAGACGAAAGTCTTAGAAAGTCGAAAAGAATAAAGTTAAATCATTTTGCCCATTCTAGCTGGACTACTGCGCCCTATTAAATCTGTTTGAAAAAAATTACACTCGAAATTAACATATATGATTATAAATGATATATATGAAGTACAAATTAAAGTATAAGTTATATATATAAAGTCACACGATAAAAGAAAAAAAAACAATGTCCGAATAAAATTTAATTACATAACCGAAAGAAGTTTGAAAATTAGAGTTACTCGTCCTATCTCATATCACAGGCAGGTTAGATGTTTTAAGAAATGCTGAATCATTTGCAAATAATTTATCGATGTTGTAGGACCAACAAACAATCTTTGATGATTTCGCACACAAACGAATATATTACTACAGACAATTCGGAAACATTAATGATGCAGAATAGAAGAGTCACATAATTCATGTCTGAATAGGGCGTCTATACGCAGGAAGATACAAATTCTAGCTAAAGAGCAACGTGAATTAGTTACTAGAAGAATCAATATAGATAAACTAACGAAGAAGGTCTGAATGAGACACAAATCCCACTTACATAAATTAAGGAAGCTAACAAAAGATGAAGATATCGCGACTAATTTAACTTAGCATTATAAGTAATGGTAAAGACATAAACAAATAAAAATAAAAAAACGTAAATAACTTAAATAAGTTTAAAGATGAGAGAATCACATTATTTTTAACTACTAAAGCGTTACTACTTTATAGTGGAAAACATTTTGAAGCGAGGAGAAAAGGTGAACAATGGAAATATTAGCATCATAGAGTGCGTTTACTACCAAAAATGATAGTAGTTTACTTTGACTAAATATGATAAGTACGAAGACGAAGGAACAGCGCATTGTCTGGTTGAGCAAACGATTAGATAACACATTTACATTCTAAGGAAAAATAATCATTAAGTGTGGAAGATGGTGCAGGATTATAAAACGTGGAATGAATTGAAAATTATTTGAGTAAGGTTGAAGATAAGGGTTTCTTGTCCATCCTATGCAGGAAAAAAACATTCATATCAGTTGGCTATTTAAAAATGCTTAATTATATTTACAAATTATATATTTTAGATTTAAGCTATCTCTGATTTTTTTACTTTAATTTATGCAGAACACTAGTGGAAACTGAAACGAGTTTCCGAATAAGAAGCTTATATTTGTAGGAAATTAGGAGTTTAAAGATCATTTAGGTACTGTTAACACTTAACATATTTTATGGATTATAATTACAAAGTCTTTAAGCCTTAAAGGCTTAATAACTTGACTTAAACAATCGAATATAAAGTAAACAATTTGAAGGAAATTACGAGTTGAAAGAAACACATAGGTACGTACTTAAATCTAATAATAGAATAAGCAAAATTCAATTGTGCGAGTAAGAGACACAAAAAATGGAAAACGAGAGAGATATACTAATTTTAAATAGAAATACGCTTTGAAAATTGATTCAATAGTTATAATATAGTTTGTGAACATCCTAATTTTAGTAGCATTCGCTGTTTCAGGGTACAATAATATATCTACAAGGAGACACAAACAAATTATTTTATATTAAATTTAAACAAGTCCTGGTCACCATAGAATAATTGAATGCGGATGTCCTCTTAAGAAGCATAACATCGCATTGAACGAAAAAGATAATAATGCAGGAAATAATATAAGTGATTAAATATCACGTAAATAAACAAAGTGAAGATGGGAGACTCGCACATTTCTAGCCGCGTAGATAAAAGTATACAGCGCTCTAACGAATTTCTGATATTTTTTTTTTGAGGAAAGTTAAAGATGAAGCAACACGGTTATTCTAGATTCGAGGTTTCAACAATAAGTAGGTATTAAAACGTTAAATATACCGAGATGAAGATAATTACTGATAGTATTATAGAAACGTATACCTAAGAATATTTTATTGGTTTTCAAATAAATGTGCTTCAATAGGTTAGAAAATTATGAGTTAAAATAATAAAATAGGTTTAGACTAATCGTGTTACTCTACCTAGCTTTAAAGAAGAAAAAGATCTTCTTAATACCTAGCTAAAGTTGTATCCACCAATCTACCATAAAGAAGAAAAATTTTGATACTCTCTTTTAACTCTGAATTAAAATAAGTTTTAAATAAAAGGATGCATAGGTATTAAAGTAATTTGGACTTAAAACTCTTTACGATGAAAAACAAACACGCTCACAACTTTATTCCTTATTACGAACACCCACAGATTAAACGTACTTTGAGGGTACCGAGTAGTTTTGGGGTACCAAAATGTGGGCGTTGGTACACGCCCACATTTTGCAAGTACCTAGCATTCCATATGATAGTTTGCAAGCCCATCGACGCTTTATTCACGAGATATATGAATTTCAGCTTAATTTTTTTTTATTTTTTTTTTTATGTGATCATTGTGACACTGTTGGTGTCACAATGACTAATAACTTGAACTGGGGCATTTAGCAAGTTACCAACCCAAGTATAACTATAACCGAATCAATATAACACTGACATTAAAAAAAACTAAATAATTATTTTATCACACAGTTAATTTCATAAGACCCAAATGTTATGAGAAATAAAATACATAGGAAATTATTAGTTGAGAAAAACTACATCCATTCTAGCAAATTAAACATGTGTATCATTTGGATTATATATTAAAAAAAAAAACATACAATCTAGAATAGAGTCTAAAACGACAGTAAACGACAGAAAGTGAAATAATGTTACCCATTCTAGCTATACTTCTAGGCTCTACGAAATCAGTTTCATAAAATCAACATTTTGATAATGAAAGAAAGATAAGTCAAAATTGCTGCAAACAAATATTGAATAGGACGCCAAAAGTTACAAAAGTCTACAATAAATTTTGCAACATTAGAATATGATGCAGCGAATATGGTGCGTAATATGATACTAGGACCCGAAATGAACATATTTTATTTAGTATAAATTAAAGTAGGTAGTTGAAATATGAGAATACGTACCACTGCCTTGTTTCCTAAGAAACCGTATACATTTAATATAATCTATTGAGAAAATTGAAATAAGTGTTATAAATTGCAGGTCACTTGAATGAAATGAAATGAAATAACTTAATCGAAAAAAGTTTGGAAATGAGAGTTACTCGTCCAATGTCACTAATATCGCAAGCAGCACGTAAACGAATATATAACCGCTGTCAATTCGGCAACATTAAGAATACATAATAGAAGAGTCACATAATTCAAGTCTGATAGGCCCTCCATACGCAAGAAGTTACAGGTTAAAAACTTACGGCAAATTCCAGCTAAGGTATAACATGAACTAGTTAGTAGAAGAATCAATAAAGATAAACTAACGAAGACGGTCTGAATAAGATACAAATACCACTTACATAAATTAATGAACCTATTGTAAGATGAAGATATCGTGACTAATTTAACTTAGCGATATGTGAATTGGAAAAAGCATTATAATATAAGTAATGGTAAAGACACCAACAAATACAAACTAAAAATAACTCAAATAAGTTTGAAGATGAGAGAATCACGTCCTTTCTAACTAAGCGTTAGTACTTTATAGAGGAATTGATTGAAGATAGACCATTGGTAATACAAGAAAGACACTGCGTAACAATTAAGGATATATAGACATAAGAAAACATTTTAAGGTTTGGAGAAAAGATGAAAAATGAAAATATTATAGTATTATAGAGTGCGTTTACTACCATAAAGTGAAAGTAGTTTAATTAGTTTGACTAAAGTCCGAATACGAAGAAACCGCGCTTTTTTTAGCTAAGCAAACGTATTGGATACTTTTTTTAGCTAAGCAAACGTATATATTACTTGTATAACGATTGGATATTTACATTCTAAGGAAACAGCAACATTAAGCGAGGAAGATGATGCAGGATTATAAAACGTCGAATAAATTCAAAATTATTTGAGGAACGTTAAAGACAAGGGTTCCTCGTTCATTCTTTTACAAAATGTAAGACAAATAACATTCACAAAATAATGATATTTGCTAGGTTTAAGCTATTTCGGATTTTTTTAAGCAACCTTAATTTATGCAGACTGGTAGAAATTTAAACGAGTATTCGAATAAGAAGTTTGAAGATTATTTAAGTACTCCTAATACTTAACCATGTAATAAGCTAATGTGATTATAAAAGTGAGAAATACTTTGAAATATGTGAATTGAACGCAAATAACTAGACTGAAACAAGTTATCGAATAGGAAGCCAATAATTAAAAAATGGAATAGAGACACTAAAAAAAGGATAATGAGAGAAATATACTCATTTTATATACGCTTTAAAAATTTATTTAATAGCTATAATACAGTATGTGATCATCCTAAATTTAGTAGGATTCGCTGTTTCAGGGTACAATGATATAGCTACAAGAAGAAAGATAAATTATTTTATATTAAAATTAAACCAGTCCTTAGTATAATTGAAAGACTTAGGTGACTAGGGAGTCATGCCTAGTATTGATAGCGTATCTAACCAAATCGAAGCAATTTGTTGCAGGATCCTAACAAATGACTGAAGAAGCAATTAAAAGGAAGTTATAAGGTCAAAACTATGTTCTCTTAAGCTAAGAAAGCATAACATCGAGTGAAACGAAATAGATAATAAAGCAGGAAATTAATAATATAAGTGATTAAATAACACGTAAAATAAGCAAGGCTTTGCTGCGAGACTCGCACATTTCTAGTTGCATAAATAAAAGTATACAGCGTACTAACGAATTTCTTGTATAATATTTTATTTAAGGAAAGTTAAAGATGAAGCAACATGGTTATTCTATATTCTAGGTTTCAACAATAAGTAGGTAATGAAACGTTAAATATAATGATATGAGGAGCCTGACTGATAGTATTATAGAAAAGTATACCTAAGAATATTTTTTATATTTTTCAAATTAAGGGAGTGTTTCAACAGATTATAAAGTTGTAAGTTAAAATAATAACATAGGTTAAGATTAACCATCCCTACCTAGCTTTAAAAAAGAAAAAAATCTTCTTAATACCTAAGCTAAAGTTGTATCCACCAATCTAACTTTTGAAGTTTATAGGTAGGTACCTACCCTAAAGAAAGAAAATTTTGCTACTCTCCTTTAACTCTAAATTAAAATAAGTTTTAAATAAAAGGATACATATTAAAGTAATTTGTACATAAAACTCTTTACGAAGAAAAACAACACGCCCACGACTGTAACTAGCTATACTTCTAGACTCTACGAAATCTGTTTCATAAAATCAACATTTTGATAATGCAAGAAAGATAAGTCAAAATTGCTGCAAACAAATATTGAATAGGACGCCAAAAGTTAGAAAATAAATGTTAATATGCTGCAACTACGCGTCTACAATAAATTTGGCAACTTTAGAATATGATGCAGCATAGAGACATTATTGGAATACTAGGACTCGAAATGAACACATTTTATTTAGTATAAATTAAAGTAGGTAGTTGAAAGATGAGAATACGTACCACGGCCTTGCTTTCTAAGAAACCGTATACATTTAATATAATTTATTGAGAAAATAAGTGTAATAAAATACAGGTCACACGATAAAACAGAAAACCAATGTCCACATGAAATGAAATTACTTAATCGAAAGAGGTTTGGAAAGAAGTGTCAAAGAAGTGTGATCTATTGCAAATAATTTTTCGAATTTGTAAGGTAAAACAAACAATCTTTGTTGTTACCGCACGCAAGCGAATATATAACCGCAGTCAATTCGGCAACATTAAAAATACATAATAGAAGAGTCATATAATTCAAGTCTGATAGGCCCTCCATACGCAAGAAGTTACAGGTTAAAAACGTATGGCATAATCCCAGCTAAGGTATAACATGAACTAGTTACTAGATGAATTAGTATAGATAAACTAACTAAGAAGGTCTGAATGAGATACAAATCCTACTTAATAAGCTAACGTAAGATGAAGATATAGCGACTAATTTAACTTAGTGATATGTGAATTGGAAAAAGCATTATAATATAGGTCATGGTAAAGACAAAAACGAATACAAACTAAAAATAACGCAAATAACTTAATAAGTTTGAAGATGCGTTTACCATCATAAAATGATAGTAGTTTAGTAAGTTTGACTAAATTCGATATTTCCGAAGACGAAAGAATCGCGGATAGCACATTCTAAGGAAACAGTAACATTAAGTGAGGAAGATGATGCAGGATTATAAAACGTCGAATAAATTGAAATTTATTTGAGGAAGGTTGAAGATAAGGGTTTCTCGTCTAGTCTTTTATAATATGCAAGAAAAAGAGCATTCACAAAATAATTATATTTGCTAGATTTAAGCTATCTGGAATATTTTTATCAACCTTAATTTATGCAGGACACTGGACACAAGAAGCTTATAATTGTAATAAATTAGAAATTTGAAGATAATTTAGGTACTCTTCATACTTGACCATGTAATAAGCTGAATGTGATTGTGGAAATGAGATACACTATGAAATATCTGAATTGGACGAAAATAACTAGACTCAAACCAGTTATCTAACAGAAAGCCAATAATTTTAAGGAAATTACGAGTGAACATGGGTACCTACGTACTTATAAGAATAAGCATAATTAGTTTGTGCTAGTAAGAGACAGTAAAAATGGAAAATAAAATAAATATACTTGTTTTAAATAGAAAAACGCTTTGAAAATTTACTTAATAATAGCTATAAAATAGTATGTGCTCATCCTATTTTAGTAGCATTCGTTGTTTGAGGGTACAATAATATAGCTACAACAAGACACAAATAAAATATATTATATTAAAATTAAACAAGTACCTACGAACAAGTCTCCTAAGATTACGAGGCAAATAATTGAAAGGCTAAGGTGGGGAGTCATGCCTAGTATCGCTATCGTATCTAACCAAATCGAAGCAATTAAATGCAGGATACTAACAAATATCCGTAGAAACAATTAAAATGAAGTTATAAGGTCAAAACAAAAAAAAAGTGTCTTAAGCTAAGAAAGCATAACATTGGATTAAATAAAAAAAACCTTTGAAAATCATCCTAATTTTAGTAGCAGTAGGTGATGTAGGGTACAAGTATAGAGACACAAATAGATATTTTTTTATATTTAAGACCAGGAAATCATGCCTAGTATTGCTAGCGAATCACACCAACTAAAAGCAAAAAATTCTACTAAAACATCATATTATGCAGAAATCAGGATATTAACAAATGCCCAAAGGAAGACGCAATTAATAAGGAAGTTATAAGATCAAAGCTACGTCGTCTTGAGCTAAGAAAGCACAATTTTACATGGTACATACAAATTAGACAAATTATTAAGTACTACAGAATTAGGAACGATTCCTAATTAAAAATAATTGTACCTCGGTTTATCTCTGTTCCCCACACTAGGTCTGAAAGCCTGTATAGTGGGGTCACAAGGGATTCGCCACGGACTCTCTTTGATTTGATATGAGAGACAATATTAGAAAACGAAACAGATAATTAAATGCAAGAAATAAACATCAGAAGTTATTGAATAGAACGTTAAAGAAACAAAATTTGAAGATGATCACACATTTCTATATGCATAAATAAAAGTTTAAAATAAATAATTATTTAAATAATACTGGACATTTTCACACAGCATCCTCTAGCCCCAAAGTAAGCAAAGCTTGTGTTATGGGAATTTCATAACTGATATACTACTTGTATATTTTTTTATACATATATTCCTATTATACATAGCATACAACATACTAACGAATTTCTGTGTAAAAGAAAATCAATTTGAGGGCATTTAAAGATGAAGCAATATGGTTATTTTATATAAATGATTTTAACATAGGTAGGTAATGAAACGTAAAAATAACGAATCGAGGAGATAAAACTGTGATATTATTAAAATAACGAATTAGAATATTTTATTTGTTTTCAAATTAAGGGAGTATTTCAACAGGTTAGAAAATAATGAGTTGAATAACTTGGGCTTAGAATAAGCTAAATTTGATTGTGCGAGTAAGAGCTACTAGAAAATAAAAATTAGAGAAATTACTGGTTCTAATTTACCTCGCTTCAAAAATCATCCTAATTTTAGTAGCATTAGCTGATGTAGGGTACAAGGATAGATACACATTTTTTTATATTAAGATTAGGAAATCATGTGTAATATCGCTAGCAAATCCAACCAACTAAAAGTAATTTGATGCAGGAATCAGGAAATTAAGTAATGTCCAAAGGAATTTATATGGCCATAGCTACGTCGTCTTAAGCTTTAAAAATTACAACTCAACGAAACAAATAATAAAATGCAGGAAATAAACATTAGAAGTTATTGAACGTTAAAGAAACGAAGTTTAAAGATGAGAGAATCATAAATTTCTATCTGCGTAAATACTAGTTTTAAAATAAATAATTATGTAATTAATTCTGGAAATTTTTACACAGCATCATCTAGCCCCAAAGCAAGGAGAGCTTTTTGTACATATATACATAGTATATAACATACTAACGAATTTCTCTGTAAAAGAAAATCAATTTGAGGAAATTTAAAGATCAAGCAACGTGGTTATTTTTGATAAGTAATTTGGTTTGAAAACAAAAGGAGAGTAAAATCAAAAATTCAATAAGTTTTTATTTCAGACAATACAATCCATTTTGTTAGTACCTAGATACTTCAGACTATTTGTTAGTTAATTCTGCGATGATGATAAAAAGAACCGTTTAAAATAACGGAATGAGGAGATATTATTACAACAACGTATAATAATATTATATTTGTTTTTAAATTAAGGGATACTTCAACAGGTTATTTAGCACATATAGAATGGGATATATCATACGGAAAACGTGACCCTTATATCGAAATTAGAAGTTAGAAGAAACTAGAAGTGGAAAATAAATATTAATTTATTTTTATAATTAACCTACGTTATTCTTTTGTGATTTTTTAAGATCTACTCTTCTGCACGTCTACGTCCACTTACCCTTTATCTCTACTAGTTATTTGCTAAAAAAAAACTTAGCTTTTTGCCCACCTGATTAGTAATTTATTGCCTAGAGTTACCATAAATAACAAACAGTAGTTAACTGCAAAACTAATGCACATTAGGTACGAGTATAAGTACATATACATAAAGCATGGATTGTACAAGGTACTTATTTAAAGCTGACTGGGAGATGATAAATTTTCAAGTATTTTTGAGTTCACTGCGTGTGTAGTACAACGTAAAATATTGCCTGAAGAGATAGTACCTATGGAAAAACTGATCATGTGATTATATGTTGATAACATTATTTTAGATTTATGCATGCTTTTTACTAAACGTATCTGTATCAAGTTAATGCTTGGCAAACATTTATTTTGAAATCTTGCATACTTTGCAACGTTGTTGGGGTAGTCTTGTATGTGTGTTTGCTTTTGAGAAGAAAACGATTGCTCACCACACTGTCACTGTCACTGCACTTTAAAATACTTATTTTGCTAATTGGGCATGCTATTGAACAAAGTTAAAATCCAATTCAAAAAAATCACAAAGATTACTTTGAAACGTAAATTTTACCTACTGCCTGTTTTTCCGCGACCAAACCAAGAAACAAAGGCTTTTTTATAAAACAATAGTGTTATTCGAGTCGTCACCAAATAAATATATTTCTATTTTATGACGCATGGAATGTTAGGTGTACCTAAAAGTAAATAGTTTGTTTAAGAAACTAAAACTAACTCACATTACCTTGCAATAGGTTAGCCACATGCTTTTATTCATAATAACATAAAAAAATCTAAAACATAATTAATCCACATTATTCATTAAATATCTATTTTATTACCTACTGCAAATTATTATTTTTTATTGCAGTTACACCACCTCTCTTCACATTATTTTAATTCAAGTCCATCCAAAGGTTGCCTGGAAGAGATCGCTCTCAGCGATAAGACCGCCCATTATATCACCACAACCTAGTTTTAAGATCCTCTGTAAAGTGTTTTTTAATCCTGGTGTATGCAATAAAGAGTTATCTATCTATCTATCTAAACCGTATGCAGTTTTGCGCATAATGTTAGGTATATATTTTTAATAATAAGTTAAGCTTACTATATATAACAGAGGTGAAAATAACAAAGCAGCACAAAATATTCGATTGGTTATCAAAGCCGTTATTTATAATAGTTATAGTTTCTAGAAATTATTAATCAGGATTTAAATCCTATTAAAGTATTGAAAGAAGGGCTTAAATCGAATAGTTTACAAAATACAATAATGTAAGTATCACTGAACCTCCTTAAGTTAGGTAGATCAGAGAAATCGGTTTAATGAGTAGATGGACACTGCATATGATAATATAAATTCCCGTAGTAGACTAGATAGATAGGCGTGGCGTAGCATAAGAAACATATAATATAGACCTTTAGTAATTAATTTAACGAAAGTGTCGATATACATATGTGCTTACCACTAATGACTTAAAGCATATATTTCGGAAATACCTAATAGAAAAATAACTTATAGAAATATTCTTAAATTAATATGTAAGAAAGTATATAAATAACACACGAAATTATAGTAAAGTTATGGAGTTGGTTGGGTAGGCACATATAATTTTAAGCACCCTATAGAATAAGTTAAAATTATATTTGGATAGATACTAGCATTTACGGTTTAGTAATAGAAAAACGATTACTCAACTAAGTTTTTAAATTCATAATGATAAATATGAACACCAAATAATTATAGACCTCAAGTAAAGTGTACATTATTGATCTAATAATGTACTGTAATTAAAATGTAAAATATTTTAGATTTTAAAAAATAACTCTGGACTGCTTCATAGTTACGAAGCAAAGCCTTTCCTATCGATACAAAATGATATGCTAGAATTTAAACAGTATTTTCAAAAGAATATCTATATAACATTTTTTGTTATTATTTGCGTGCTATATTAGGTTAAATTCAATCCAATTCTTTGTTTATGGCCTTTGCGGGTTAAGGGGTCCGCAATTTCGCCAATGTCACGTTGCAAGTTAGGCCTTTATACGATATATTATGTTTAAAGCGATACAATATTAAAAACGATATAAGTAAAAGACACAACATTAATAACATGACAAATACATGACAGTAATGACATGAAATTTTATTATAAGTATAGTTAAAATAGTATACATTAAACTACATTGTTACAGCTAAAAATGTAGGTAGCAAAAATGTACGCAGCCCTTTTGATGTGAGATAAAAATCTAACAAATCAAGAATTTTACTAGTTACGCAAAAATGTCTAACTGAGAATGAGTGAATGAGTTAGGTGACTTTTGTATTATTATATTATATATATACTGTATGATATACCCCTCATTATTAACCTATGTTAAAAAATGTTATTAAGCGTGTATATTATATGAAATTGTATACCTTTTATCCCATTTCAGGCACTTAAAAGTAAAACTAATTTTGTTTTCGTCGATTGTTCTACAGAATGTAAAGTTTCATCCTATTCCACCATGGCTGATCGCAACTTCAAATCAAAAAGCAAAATACCCAAAATACGTACACTGATACGAGTCCAGACTAGAAGGCCTAGTTAAGATCCCGGAAAAAAATAAGGCTTTATCCCCGCAACCTATAGAATAACATAGAAACGTCTTCGTAAATTTACAAAATAATCTTCAAGGTATTATTTAAATACATTTACATTTTTAACCCATAAACGCACGTGGTTTAAGTTTATTTGATGCTCATCCGTGAATTTATATAAATCAAAATATATGCATAATAATCAAGAATATATTTATCAATATCATTGGAAAGAGATAGAGCATTACTTAAAATGAAAATCGACGTTTATTTGGTACCTACTAATTTATGGTCTTCGAAAATTATAATTTGGTTCATTATTTTTATGTCTTATTGCGTTATTAGACCGTTTGATGTGTTATACATATTGAAACATGATTTGATTTCCGTAGTCACACAATTCACAAACAAATTTTGTAAAAAAAATTTACTAAGCGTGTATATTATATTTAATTTTATACTTTTCATCCCATTCCAGGCACTTAAAAGTAAAACTAATTTTATTTTCGTCGATTGTTCTGCAGAATATAAGGTTTCATCCTATCCCACCATGGCTGATCGCAACTTCAAATCAAAAAGCAAAATACCCAAAATACGTAGACTGATACGAGTCCCGAATAGGAGGCCTAATTAAGAACCCGGAAAAAATAAGGCTTTAAATAACCTACAGAATAACATAGAATCGTCTTCGTAAATTTACAAAATAATTTCCAAGGTATTATTTAAATGCATTTACTTTTAATAACCCATAAACGCACGTGGATTAAGTTTATTTGATGCTCATCCGTCAATTTATATAAATCAAAATATATGCATTCAAGAATATATTTATCAATACCATTGAAAAGAGATAGAGCATTACTTAAAATGAAAATCGTCGTTTTTTTGATACCTACTTAGTGATAGTCTTCGAAAATTATAATTTGGTTCATTAGTTTTTATTTTCTAATGCGTTATTAGATCGTTTGATGTGTTATACTTACTTATTGAAACATGATTTTTGTCCGTAGTCACAAATAAATATTTTTTTCTAACACGTAAACCCTAGCTTTAATATTAGGAATTACTTAATTGCACTATTAAATTAATTTTCAGATGCTCTTTTATTTTGTTGGCGACATCAGGCAGAGTCAGGCAGGATATTTACCATCGGAACTAGGCAGCTGTTAGTTTGGTTAAAACCAGAAAGAGGCCAAAATTACGAAAACGCAGAATGTAGTCTTGTTTTATAGACCCAGAGATGGTAGTACCTACATGGTAGATGCATAAAAAACAGTGTAGCATTAAGTACTTTTAGTGAACTATAAGAATTTCGAAGAACGTCACTATTGCAGAATTAGGTACGTGTATATATTATATCGATTTAAATGTATATATATATATATATATATATATATATATATATATATATATATATATTTATTTAACTTTATTTTTTGACATATAATAAAAATATCACAGATGCAATAATTAAACTGGCCATTATATTTTGTTTCTTTATTTAATTTACCTTATTCTATAAACCTTTTTTTGTTAGGCACTTCGTATAAAATATTAAATAAGTAATTTAAGAATAAAATAAAGAGTTCCACTAAGTAGATTTTGTAGTTATACAACAACTTAATGACGGCAAGGTCCGGGCGATGGCGTAGGATAAAAATAAGTTAATGGAAACTAATTTTAACTCAAAATCTATGTTAATACGGCGAGAATATTGAGTTTACCACGTTGAATTGAATAAGATTTAGAGTATTTTTTTTGGTTAGATGCATAAGATTGATTATTTAAACCTAAGTAGGTAGTAACAGGCATTTAGTATTATTTCATAAAGAAGTATTTTAGGTAAAACTTAGGATTAAGCTTTCCCTATGAAGTTTAGGCGAAGGAGATGGCTTTAGTAATAAATGTGAGTTATAGGATTCATAACATTTTGTTTCGTGATATAAAATAATTAAAACGTCTCGAAATAAGTATTAGGTAATTTAGATTAGGTTTATAGTCTGTAATAGCGTGAGATTAGTAATTGAGCCATAGATTCGGGGTATCCATCACGGGACCCATTCCAAGAGTCTGGAAGAAGCCTAATTTGTTGGCAGGTTTTAGATGAACATCAAGCGTGGTTTAGGGCTTAGGTAGGACTAGAATTAAAATGCTATCTAAAAAACTAAAAATATATTTTGAGTGTAACTCCGACATACATTTTTTGATCGTTACTTTTAGCCTTAGTCATTGCTACGGCCTAATATGCCTATTATTCAAACACACATACCTACATGAACTCTACAATACTCTACTTAGAAAGCTCTAGGAACTCAATTATTTTTGTACGAAGATCCCATTTTAATCTTCGAAATATGAAGCTTAGTATAATGCTGAACAAATAATGCTGAACATTTTCACACAGCATCATCTAGCCCCAAAGTAAGCAAAGCTTGTGTTATGGGAACTATATGAGTGATATACTAATATTTTTTTTTTTGTATATTTGTTACTAATGAATAACTATCACCTGTAATACTTTATAGTTAACATTTTAGTAAGTATTCAAATGAGATTTAAAGAACATTTCAGTATTTATTATTTTTACTTACTTATATTATTATAATTTAAAAATAAATAAATTGATACAAACTAATAGATTAGATTTATTTATTTAACAAACCGAGAAGGTACTAAGTATCTAAAACCTATGATAGGCTGTCTGCACACTAGGTTCTAGTTCTATACAGTATTTGCCTACATAACGGTAGGTGTTTTGGTATCATAGTACTCGTAGTTGCTGATACCCACGACACAGGGAATCCTATTTTTGAGTCAGGACTATTTATTTGACTACGTTATTTTTTTAAATTAATTTATTGAATGTATAATATGACGTAACAGACTGTCTTCCCACGACACAGGGAATCTTAGTTTGTAGTCAGGAATATTTATTTAACTCGCTAATTTTTTTGATTAATTTATTGAATGTATAATATGACGTAATAGACTGTCTTTCCACGACACAGGGAATTCTAGTTTGGAGTCAGAACTATTTATTTGACTGCGTTAATTTTTTATTTTTTTATTAAATGTATAATATGACATAACAGACTGTCTTCCCACGACGCAGGGAATTCTAGTTTGGAGTCAGGAATATTTATTTGACTGCGTTATTTTTTTTATTAAATGTATAATATGACGTAACAGACTGTCTTCCCTAGACACAGGGAACTCTACTTTGGAGTCAGGACTATTTATTTGTCTGCGTTAATTTATTGTATTTATTGAATATATAATATGACGTCGCAGACTGTCATACAGCTTCAGCCTTTAGGTGATTTACTCAAACCATGATCTTGTAATCAAGAAAAGGCCTCTAAGTCGTATTGAGAATCTGAGCATCCATAAATCCATTTTTAATTTCTTGAGCAGCAATTAAAGTTGAAAATTAAACATTCCTTTTATAATGTTCAAATGTTCTACTGAGTTTCTTGCCGGTTCTTCTCAGTAGTATTCTAGGTTGTGAACCGGAAGTAATTTAAATAAAAATAATGCAGGTATTGCAAAAAAAAATATCGAACTTCAATTATTAAACAAATTAAATACATCATAGAAAATTAAAATAAATCTTCTATAATTTTTAAAAGTTTCAACCAAATAAGTATAAACGTTTAGTAGTTTTTATTATGACAACAAAAAAAAGATTCTTAATTAAATTTTCTACATTATTAATAGTTAAAAAATAAGTATTAAGTATATGAAGTATATATGGAGTATATTATCTCTATCATCGAATCAAATTTTTAATTTATTAAAATGTTTAATGCATTCTTGCTTAAAAATCAAAAATTATATGATGGTTTTGATTGTGTACAGAAAATAAACGTTTTTAAATTTATTCTGTTGTTTGACTCTCAATAACTCATTACCCTTACCTTTTCCTTTTACCGACAAAGTGTAAACAAAGTTTTTATCTGCAAAATTGTTTACATAATCCATCTCATACAGTTCGATTAGAATCTGCTGCTGGTTCGATTCCAGGGCGCTGGTAAATTTAGTGCTCTCAGGTGTATAGGAGTAGGTATCTACCTGTCTACTTAAGAGCTCTAGTGGATGCTACCCAATTACCCATAGGTATTACCCGCAGGTACTTACCTACTTTGATACCTACTCGTAAGTATCGTACCTAATTTAGGTAGGTAAATTAGTAACTTACTAACGAAGCATTAAAAGGTGGGTGCATATATTGATGAGTTTACCATTGCACTCTAAAACAATAGGTAAGCAAAGACTGCCTACCTATATGCTTAAGTTATGTATTATGTATGGGCCTATCTATCTATCTGTTCTTTAGCAGTGAGAGTTTCTGTTCGAATGGTTCATGTAGATAATGCACGACGTTGCTAGAGATTTGCTAGTGCTATCGAAGATTTATTTATGCACCATAAATAAATAACAAATAATTGCTTGTGTGTATCGCACAAACAATGTAGAGCTGAAAGCATTCTCATTTTGGTCTAGAATGAATGCCTTAGCGTCCCCAATATCTTCTAGACCTTCTTCGCCCCTCCTGAAGGCCTTCAGCGCCACAAGGGGGTGTTATCACCCACTTTGAGAAACCGTGATCTAAAATCTACCATTTTAATATCTGTGACTACTATCATTATTGTGAACATTCAAAGCTTAGACCAAAATCAAAATGAGATAGCGCCATCTATCATTTGTAGGTACAACGAATCGCAGTATGTAAACAAGTACATACCTTAGAGTTGCGCTACTCTAATACTAGTTCAAGTCGTTGGAGCCACAAATGATAGATGGCGCTATCTCGTTTTGGTGTAAAGCTTCTGATTCGGTAATGAAACCGCCATTTTGTACTTAGTTTGTTTCTGATTGGCGGTAGTCACCGCCATCTAGTGCTGGTGTTTGTAAAATACTGAGCCTAATATGTAGATGTCGCTACCAGTGAGTAAAAACTACTCAGGTTTCCCTTGGTTTTTTTTTATGCATCTTGGCTCTTTTGGGTCGCATACTATGTACATTTGAGTAGCGCTCTGGCAAGATTTGCTCCCAATTGAAATGCTCTTTTTATGGTTTGTTTATTATACTTTTTGTAGCAAAGTATGAACGACGCCGACGCCGACTCCAAGATTATTTTTCCACTTTACCTTACTGTCTGTTTGTAGATGATCTACAAAGAATATCTTCCCACATACCTACTTACCAAATACTTTTTTACACCAGATAAGTATGGTTACAAATAATATTGGGTATGGTGTTATTAGGGGAGATACATTCAAAGATTTCATTAATCAGGCATCAGACTTGCGTATTTTATTCAAATGATTGCATGTAGGCATGTCTCCATTAAAATATCAATGTGCATCAGTCATGGACTGATTCCCAAGTTGCTTCAGAAAGTGTCAAGTTGATTTAATAACTTGTCGCTGTGGCAATCGCTAATTGTGTTATTTGTTTTGTACGTAGAATTAATTGTTTGCTTTTTTGTTTCTATTTATCATACCTATTACTTACCTACTGGTTCTTTGTTGGCCATCCTGTGTATGTTTAGAATATAAATTTTGATAAAGACTATCTAATAAAGGTGGTTTAGCGTCCCGCCAACTTATTTTTTGGTCGAGAGGGGTTTTCTACCATTATTGCCTGTGTCTGTAAAAATCTAGGTAGACAAGTACCTTCCCTAGGTAGGAAGTTCTCTTTAAAAGAAAAGTGTCACCGAATAGTAGCACTCTGGTCATTGCAGTTTAGGATCGGAGTTTCAATTATCTATCTTATAGGTATATATTTTCAATATTATAAGAATGTAACAGGTCAAATTCTGTACACTGAAGATATTTTAAATTTTTTTTTGGAAGGCACTCTAATCGATAGTGAAGCCAAAAAATTTTTTTTAAAATTCTTGTCTGTCTGTTTGTTAGAATCTGGGCCGCGCATAGCGCCGAAACTACTAAATGAATTTAAATGAAACATGGCATGATTTGAGTCCATACTATAGGGTAGGACATAGGATACTTTTTATCCCGAAATTCAGCACGCTTCTCTTGAGAGAAGGGATCAAATTCAAAATTTGTACTTAGTTGTTATTCATTAACGCGTAGTCCGATTTCATTCATTTTTTTTTAGAAAGAACTTTAAAGATTGATAGCTATCGCGAACGAAGTCGCGGGTACAGCTAGTCTATACTAAAAATAAAGCTGAAGTGTTTGTTGTTGTTTTTTTTGTTTGAACGCGCTATCTCTGGAATTACCAGTAGGATTTGAATACATCAAAAATTATTTTTGCATTTGATAGCCCAACTCTTGACGAAGATTATAGGCTATTTAAAATAACGCTACAGCCCTTAGGAACCGAGCAAAAGAAGAATTTACAAAAAGATCCTAAACTAAAATAAAATTAAACATGCTCCGATTAAATGTGTAAAATTTATTTTATAATGATAATAAATTGTCACAAGGAATTGCCACGAGCCTAACTTACAAGAACCGTTTACAAACTAGCCTACGTATCTATTTATTTACTCATAACTTAAGTAACCTAGTCGACTTAACGTTACATCACATGTAGAACGACATATTTTTAATAAATTTAAGTAACAATGGCCGATATTCAAGCACTGCCCCGTTTCCAAGCACTTATAACTCTAATTAACATCAAGAGGAAATTTTAACGTTTATTCAGTTCCTCAGGCAAATATTATGCATATTTATAAAAGTTCAAATAGTCTTATTAATTTTTGGGATCCGACTCCATTTTCGCACTAAGACGAAGCTGGTCTCCACTGCGCTATTTGATCGAAATATATAGATTTTGTATAATAAAGTCCCATAACGAATGCAGCATAAAACTTTATATAAACGTGTAAATATGATAGAAAAAAGATAGTCCAAAAGCAAGCAATAGTGCTTTATAAAGTCGATAAATAACGTGGTAATTGACGAAGCCCTCATTATACGAACGGAGCAGTGTCTCGGCATTGTCAGAATCTATCTCTTGTTTTTATTCTTCATAGTTAGACGCCGCCAGAAGCTAGTCTTCTCAGCCGGGGGCAGTTCCTCTCTCGTCTCTTCCCTCGTGTCTCCTCTGAGCATGTCCAGGAACGTAGGGTCGTTCTTCTTAACATTCTTCTCAATTTTGACTGCCTCCGCGCTTAATTCAGACTTTAGCTTTTCCGGGCTCGTATTATCAACCTTAAACTCGTTAGGGTCTTCAACGAAAGCCTGCTGGAGATCGCGCATAATCTTTTTCCTAATCGTCTTCTTCATACTGAGATGTCTTTCTAGAGTTTTTACGTCACCGTTGCCGTATGTGCGGAAATCATCTTTCTTCTTCTGTTTCTTCTTGGTTTTGTCTTCGTCGTCGATAGTCTTGGCATCGTACTGTTGGGTTAAACCAAAGATGTCCCGCAGATGGGGGATGGCGCGCTCGGAAGCCATCGCGTTGGCAGCCTGCTCACTGACACCTCATTGTGAAATCTGAAATTGAAAACGGTGAAATTGAGTAAAAATTGCCAGACAACTAGTTTTCGTGGAAACCGAAAGTAGGCAACAAGAGACGTAGAAGCCGCGAAGATTCTGCTTTCACGTACATACCCAGTCAATGTTATATAGCACTAGCTTCTGCCCACGGCTTTGCCCGCGTGGTACCCGGATAAAAAGTAGCCTATGTGTTCTTCTGATGTATAAGCTATATTACTGTAAAGTTTCATCAAAATCCGTTCAGTAGTTTTTGCGTTAAAGATTAACAAAGATCCACCCTCACAAACTTTCGCGATTATACTATTAGTAGGATAGGATATTTCGTCCTTCGGCTGCTTAACAATAACAATCGTATTTGTGTTCTACCTCTAGTATAGAAATTATAGGTAAGACTTCGATTTTGTTTTTTTGGCATACATCGCATCAGGAATGCCCCTGGTGGAGTAGATATCAATAGGCGACGGTAGCTGCTTACCATCAGGCACAAGCAAAACCTGGTTGCCTCAAATAACGTAAAAATATATTTTGGTTTGACAATATGAACAGAGAGATTGCACTGCCCCACCCTATCTACATTCATAATTGCTGAGTTTTATTAATGATACGTTACGCGTACTTGATTGTTCTCTGTGTATATTGTCCGCTAGATTTTTGCGTTTATTGGAAAGGCGTGCGAATGCCGTGCCTAGAGACAATAGCCACCTGCTCCTTTCTACTGGAGAGTGATAAATCATCGATAGTGTCAGATCTATCTGGCGTTTTTGTCGGGAAACTCTTTAAGAAACTAATTGTAGCAGTTGCTGAGGTACATCGTGACGTGGGCAAGGCAGAAATGTGACAGATTATAGCTAGCATCAGTTTTATTAAGTATTTCATAACGATCCACGCCTTTGCTGGATGACACCATGGCATATGAACCTACGATAGATTTAGCAAGCATTAAGAACCGAGAAGGCCTACCGAAGGGGTCTACTAATTTTGATGCTAACGAAGGGGTTTTAGGACAAGACAATAGTAGATTACAAGACAGTAGAGAGAAGAAACTTTGCTGTGCACACACACTCACTCACACATACCCCTACATTATACAATCATAAACAATCACAACACATAAACAAACAAACAATTATAATACAAACACAATTATGTACCTACACATTCAAATGTTGGCTTATATGTGTTTATATCGCTTGAGGGTGGGCGCTAATGCCTATCACACAGGATACTTACTATCCTAGCTTAGGTTATTAGTTGTATCACTTAAACTTGTTTCTAAAACTACCTTAAGCCTACTTTTAAACAGTTTTCTTTGATTGTAAAATGTTTTCTTTTTTTAAGGTGCAAATAAATCATTTTCAATTTTCAATTAATTTTCAATTAAGATTATTCTAATCTTTTTCGAATGTGCTGTAAATATTGTTTCATGCTAAGTATCTAGAAAGTCTTACTCAAATTGTAGCGAACACACCTCCTTGATTAGTCTATCCTACTGATCCTAATTATAAACGCGAAAGTTTGTGAGGATGGGTGTTTGTTCCTCTTTCACGCAAAAACTACTGAACGGGTTTTGATGAAACTTTACAGTAATATAGCTAATACATCAGAATAACATAGGTATAGGCTACTTTTTATCCAGGTACCACGCGGGCGAAGCCGTGGGCAGAAGCTAGTATCATTAACGCGAAAGTTTGTGAGAATGGATGTCTGTAACTCTTTCACGCAAAAACTACTAAACGGATTTTGATGAAATTTTACAGTAAAGCTTATACATCAGAATAACACATAGGCTACTTATTATCCGAGGACAACGCGGTCGAAGCCGTGGGAAGAAGCTAGTATTTTTAAGGTATAAAAATACTAATCAGGTAGGGCACGAACGGTAGGTACGTAGAAAATACGTACCTAACTAATACAGATTTATAGCCAAAGTAGCATTTTACTTTATTTTTTTCTATAACACCACTCAGCATATAATTCCATCATTGTTGAGCATTTGATTTACGACTACAACTCGACGAAAACTTTCCTAAAGCAGATCACAAAGGCTTCATAAGGGCATGCATTGTGTTCCCCCATTAGATATACACATACACATGTGTATAGGTTTAAGCTTCCCCTCTCGACCAAACAATGCATCTCATTTACATCCACTATATTTTCTAACACACCTCCATCCATAAAGATCTTTTCGACGTTATTTTTAAACGTGATTTAGCTTCGGTGAGTTTTATGTCTATATTTGATAAGAAAACATAACTAGGTGCCAACTGAACTGAAATGAATAAAATGAGCTAGCTTGTACAACAGAACGGAAAAGGCGCACAATATTTTTTACTTTTACGTCTCCGTGCACGTTAGCGAAAAACTAAATACCTACAGAATGTTCAAAGAGAACTGACGTAAGTACAATTTAGATAGATTTAAGTTACAGAAATCTTTTAATTTCATTATTCCTATTTCGGATTGTTTTAGTACTTAATCTTGTTTTCGCTTTCAATGTTCAAATATTGTTATTGTGTTATAGTTTTGTCTCATTCTAAATATAGGTATAATGACATTCAGCTGCCAAACATCACCAAGTTGTTCTGTAATGAAGAGCCTCGGGGCTCAACTTAACTAAACTGAGTTTATACATTATTGCGTCCATGAAGACTAGGCGGGGCGGCCGGCGGGCGGCGGCGGCGTCTACAAACTCATTGGCAAGTTCAAGGCAGGGCTATAAATTCAAAGCAAAGCACTCGTGTAGGTGTGTGCCATACATACATCCGCACTTTATAGATAGCGCAATGAAAGAGTTGTTTACAAGCTCACTTTACAAGCTCTAGGAATAAGTTATCGCCAGAAATTTGGAGGGCTTTGTTATTGTTCACTATTTTAAGAAGTGTAAGAAAATGTACCTATCTACGTTTAAAAGCGGCCTTGAGCGATGAACTTTATGTTGAAGTGTAAAGTTCACCGCTTTAAGATAATCTTCGAATCTAATTAAGTGCGAGCCGCGCCACGCGGAACTGTCAAGTATACCTACCTACTTATATTTTTTGGTTTTTGAATTTTAAGACATGACAAAAAAAATATAAAAAAAATTATAGAAAAAAGTAGCTACAACGATTCTTCTCTTGATTCTGATCAGACTACTTTCAGGTTTTGCGTTATATACTTAATAATTTCTTTTATCAATACCTACATAGAAAAAACCTAAACCCGAGACAAATATTCGCAGACCATAAAAATATTTGTACCGCGGTGGGAATCACACTCGCAACCCTTTGCGACTCAGGCTGGCCTTCGCCTACTGCACCAGAGGTCGTCAAATAAGGTATTTCTATATGTTTTTGTGGCATTTCTATGTAGGTATTTATAAAAGATAGTTTACCAGCTAGTAGATAGCAACCACATTGAAATGCAGATCTTCAGAGATAAATGTTTTGGGTCTATTTATCAACACCAAAACGAGCCTTCGTTTGCGCACCTAATTCGCACTAACACCATAACAGCCGGTAAGGTATTACCTAGTATAGAATTAGTACCTAGTATAGGTAGTATTATAACCTGTGGTATTACCATTTACCACCTTCAACAGCTGACATTAACATTCGCGGGGTCACTGCACCCGGCCACACATGATCGGCCATCTTTGTGATGTCATCGTTTTACCATCCAGTTTTTGTTTTGATTAATAGAGTTTCACAATCACGTAAGTACCTAGTTACTCAAAGATTACCTAGATCTTAGCTTGTTATTCCTGGTAGCCATCATCTCCAGAGTTTTTTCATCAATCGCAGTTTTAAAATTGAACGTAATTTAGGTAAGTAGGTACTTGCAAGTTAGGCCTACCAATTAAGATCCCCAAACTCTGTGCTGAAAACACTGCGCAATTCATAGGTTGTATAGAAACTTTAAAACGTACAACGAACATGAACAAGGAGAAAAAATAAAAACACTATCAAATCATAGAATTCGGGAATATCAAAACTCGTGCTGCAAGATGTTTTAAACTTATTTGAAAAGAGCGTCATAATTGAGCACACTAGCTATAGAACGTTGTAAACAGTAGGTACTGCTACTAAAAATAAAATAAATAAAATATTATGTCCTTGATTGGACAGCAGGGACTGGCGATAGTTTTCGTTGTCCGAGTCTATAGTCGGACAACATTACGAAGAGTAGCATATTCCCATCAAGGTTTTCTTCTGGCCTGCATGCCATTTTCGTCACATTTCCTTCAAAGTTTTTATTCAGTTGACAGTATGGTCTACCTAACTTTTACTGTGATCGAAACATAAGCAGAGATGAACAATCGCTGCCCTACTTGCTAACGGGTCCGCGCATCGTTATTAGTGTTCAACTATGTCAGTAGCTCTGCTTACAATACCATAGATTATATATTATGGTAGGATCTCGTTGGGTAGAGTACAGATAAGTAGAGATAAGTACAAATTGTAGAACATTGTGGTAATTTAGATGTATATTTATAAAATCAAATCGCAAGTAATTTTACTTTAGATAAAATGAGAAATGTTTATAACTAAAGTAATTAAATTGTTATTTCTGACTGACTGATCTAGCAACGCACAGCGTTAGTTATAACTATAACTATAAGACAACTTCGGGACCCTAACATAGGGTGTTTGGGCACGTCTTGTGCACTTTATTTAAATAGAGTTCTGTTTTGTTTCAAGAAATACAAACTTTGAAGATTTCAATCTAATTTGCTGTGCGACTGAAGTGATGCAAAAAGCATTTAAATCCGGCTTTCACTCCGTCTTAATTTAGGTACCTAATTACTGTTTTTATCAGCCTGTTTTGATTACTTAATTATTATTTAAACAAACTGTATAAGTATTTTGTCAGCTATACATCGCGTTGTATTCCTTACTTCCAAATAAGAAAATAGCTCGTGTAACAGCAAAGTTAACTCTGTCTTAACCTAATAATATTTAAACAAGTGTGCCATCAATAGATCTTAATTCTCCAGACATTTTTCTCTCTTTATCTGAACAACAATACTGCTGATGATGACACAACCGTGACGTGTTTTTTTACAAAACGAAGCGTTTTGCCATTATTAATCTGTAATGGTAAACTGTAGGGGCGGGTGTTAAGAAAAGAGTGAGTACTCAGATGACGGCTGATAGAGAGTGGAAGAAGAAAACATGTTGTGCTGACCCCACGTAATGTGAGATAAGAACAAGAAGATGATGGTAATATGTAGGGGCGTATTGTTTAGATATATAACTTCTACAAGAATAATGTACCCTATAAACGAGGCACCTAGTACCTACCTATAATTATATCCAAATATGTCGATACCCGATAGGAGCAATACAGGAATTCCAATCTTCCTCAAAAACCAGGTACTTTATTAGGATTTAAATAAGGTATCATATGTTCTTCAACAAGAGTTCTACTTACCTACATTTGGAAAAATGTATAATTTGAACATAGGTACTTAGTTGTCCCTAGACGCGGGATGTACTTGCTACCATGCTATATACATACCATGATTATTTTGTGAGTTAGATTATATTCAGGTATTTCGGCACAGTTACTCGTGGACACAGGAGGAACTGAACACTGAATGAAGTTATTACGAGTGCATTATTTTGGCAGACGAATCAATCTTACCTTCTTTCTTACCCTTTTATTGAGAACGATACCATCAATATAATATCTTTGCACTCACAAATCAGGTCGTTATTTTTGTTTCCAGTGAAAATGACGAGTGTCTGACTGACCACGATAGTTTTCGATAAACAACATTAAGTTATTAGTTAGTAAGTTAAATTATCAGCTGCAGGACAGACAGACAAATCATACTTTAAAATTGAACCTTTGACATGATGGAAACAAACTCGGACCTAATGCCATGAGCAATGGCATCCATTAATTACTATTACCTACTAGAACAAAAACTAATGCAATATCCTGCGCGTGCGCATCACCGCATGGAATGATAGATAGACCGCATAGTTCAGCATACTCAGTAGGTAATCATAATGTCACAATGATTGGGTAAACGTACCTGTGTCTTTCATCATTAAAAAAATGATGTTTTTAATCCTATTCTATTCTACTATCCTACTCCTCTTAATATTATAAACGCGAAAGTTTGTGAGGATGTATGTTTGTTACTCTTTCACGCGAAAACTACTGAACGGATTTTGATGAAACTTTACAGTAATCCAGTTTATACATCAGAATAATACGTAGGCTACTTTTTATCCGGATACAACGCGGGCGAAGCCGTGGGCAGAAGCTAGTAATATTATAAACGCGAAAGTTTGTGAACTTGATGTTTGTTACTCTTTCACGCAAAAACTACTGAACGGATTTTGATGTAACTTTACAGTAAAATAGCATAGGTATCAGAATAACATATAGGCTACTTTTTATCTGGGTACCACGCGGGCAAAGCCGTGGGCAGAAGCTAGTAAGATTATAGTTATTTTTTTTGCTTTCAAGCCTACTCTTGTTATAATTGATTCAACTAACAACAAAAATCAAACACCCAACATTTATTTATACAGTCCTGACCCCACACTTGGAAAACCTGTGACGTGGGAATCAGGAACTACGAGTACCACGGGTGCTACAACACCCGGACCCGAGACCAAATATATGCAGAAATATCAAACCACATTCGTCCCGCAACGGGAACCGAACACTGCGCCACAGATGCCGAACCGAACGGCATCTGTGGCGCAGTGGGGGAAGAACCGCTTGAGACGCAAAATGGTTCGATTCCCGCTGCGGGACAAATGTTTGAATGATCTGCAAATATTTGTCTCGGGTCTGGGTGTTTTCTATGCTTAATATGTGTGTATTTACAAAAAAAATATGTATGTAGTATATCAGTCATGTAGTTCCCATAACACAAGCTCTGCTTACTTTGGAGCTAGATGCTGCGTGAAAATATCTAGCTTTAATTTAGTTATAATATTTATTTACCTACTCCTATATACAGCAAATAAAGAAACTCTTGTCTTCGGATTACCAGAAAATGAAAGGAAGCGGGGTCTCTAGTTTGGAGTGGAAAATTTTTACATGATATCTGTACAAAATTTCAAAATATTTCTATTCATGACCTTAGATAGGGTGCTATCTAGTGAACGCCAATATGGGAATTGGGATGATCCGAAAATAGTTTTCGAATGGTTATTCCGAACAACTGATAAAGACAGACAACTGATAATAATTTCATGTCGATTAAAGACCTTAATCAGAGCACTTAGATAGGGTTGTGTTATATTTCAAAAATAACTTATTTTGACTCTTTTGCAAAAAGAATTCATTCAACGATAATCAATCCGATCAACTATGCGCCTTTAGTAATTAATTGAACACGTAGGGATAAAGAAATGTACGAATTGCTTTATGGCACGTTAAGTGATAAGTAGAGAAATAATTGGCGAAGCAGACTTAAACAGTTGCATGTCCTGAATGTAAGCTGAGCTGATATGATCATTTGCTGGGTAAAACCGAAGAAAAAGAGACTTAAAATTGTTAGTTAATAGCGTACCTACTAATGCGGCCAGTGTTTTGGGAACGCTTCTATCTGGTAGTGATCTGGATCAGTTGAGCTATCTATAGATCGTTTGCAACGGTCTTTACATAGCTAGCTGTTTCATCTTTCATTCTTGCCTTTCCTTCCTGGCTTGGTCGCGAAAGAACAGGTAGTAGTAGAAACCGACGTTTCAAAGTGATCTTTGTGATTTTAATGAATAAATGAATTTTTACTTTGACTTTATCCGTATTTTTTGTATATACCTACTTGTACATTCGTTGTATGAATAAATGTATATTTCGTTAATACCTAAACAAACTACTCATTATTCTATTCTACTAATTGAATCTAAGTACACGATACTTTTCAATTTATAAACAAATATTAAACATAAAATAATTATATTATATAATTATATGACTGTAAAGTTTTATCAAAATCCGTTCAGTAGTTTTTGCGTGAAAGAGTAACAAACATCTATCCTCACAAACTTTCGCGTTTATAATATTAGTAGGACCAGAATCAATCATAAAAATATGAAATTTAATTTAAACTCAGCAGATGCATCAAGGCTGGGAAAAGCACGCGCATGTGGTCTGATCGGAGCAAATAATGATACCCAACTTACCCAGATAAAACTTGAGGTTAATGAAATAAACAATGTGTAGTATTCATTCCCACGGCAGCTTGGATAATAACATTACTTAATGCGCATTGGTTGCGCAAACGCATCAAGGTTCTAACGTGTGATCATTGTCAGTTTGTCACAATGATCCAACTCACGTCATTGAAGATAGGGATTGTCTTTTAGTGTGTTATAAAATAAAAATTCTAAGATCTTTAAAACCTTCTTCTTCATGCCCTTGTCCCACATTACGTGGGATCGACACAATCCTATGTCAGCTGTCATTTCAGTATTCACTCCTTTCTTACTCATGCCATCTTACTCGTATAATAAAATATGTAAGTAGTTTAAAAAAAAAACAAAAACACGCTTTTATCACGTTCTAAAAAATATAAAATAGAATTCCACTACACACCCCCTGGCTAAATCATCAGACCTTCGTTACCAATCTATTGGACTCGTCAAAACTAATCATATGAGCCCTAACTCGAGGGGTTTACTAGTAGCCACTGGAGAGTTCTACTATCCTCCTGGCTCCATCATCAGATCAGCTCCTAGATACCAGATTATAGTATTGTCATCCGAACGACATATTTTATATAAGTTTCGTTTCGCTAGAAGTAATATTTACTTCCAAGATTTGATTACATTGTTATTTAGTTAGTAATAAGTGAAGATAATATAAACATTTTAATTAAAAAAAATCAAGATCTTTTAAAACCATAATCAGATAATTACCTAAACTTTCTAAGAGGAATGCAATTTCAGCTGATGAGCTCGGTGGCGCGCCGGGCGAATAGCCACAAGAGATGCAGGTTCGATTTCCGCTACTGGACAAATGTTTGCATGTTCTGTAAATACGGAATTAGGTGTTTCGGTTAACTATGATACTGTTGGGTGTTATACTGTTTTTTTTAAGTTATAAAATTCGACTAACCAACATCATATTTAAGTTACCTAACTACCATTTCACATGTTGTGTTACTTAACATATGTATTTGATAATTTAATAGACACCTCATTTATACTGAAAAAATCAGGAAATCTATTATAAACTGCTCTGATGCCTAATTCTCACGCAAAACAATGAATTAATTGAAATCATTGTTCTTTTATTAACTTCTTCCTACTTTAACTACGCTAATTATTGTTTTCGTTGATCAATTTCGTTTACTTTGCTTTACCAATAAAGCGAAAAAATCATTTGAAAATGTAAAATAGCCGTATAAAAGCAGAAAAATATACTTATATAACCCACGTTGAACATCCTGTACTCATTTAAAACTTATAAGTGACTTTGGCTGATAAACGAGTAATTATATTGCAAGTTTATAAAATTTGATACGAATTATAACACTCAGTAGCCCGTGAGTGTGACAAGAAGCACACTCACTAGAATTAGCATCAGAAACTAATTCCAAGCTCATTTTACCTTGAGTGTGTTGCTAACATTAAACTATGGAACTAGATCTGCCTGATAAGTTTAATTATTGTGAAGATTGTTTTATGTGTCAATAATATCTTTCAGTGTTGCAATTCTTATACGATTTGCGAAAAACATGAGTCAGATAGTTGACTCTTAAATCATCATACCTAGTGTTATAAGTTGATAAAGTCTAAGAAGTGTAGTTAGGTTTTATTTATACGATTTTATATTTTTAGTGCGTTTACTTTTTTACTGTTTAATGCCAGCCAAAAAGTTAAAATAATCAAAAAGTATAAGCAAAAAGACCCTTAAAAACGAACAGATAGATAAGGTAACTTATTGGGGAACCGGGGCCTTCGCGTTTTCAAAATTCTTTCAGGGCGACTGGTCGAAGCGACGCGTGACCAGAGAGCTGGCTCTTATCTGGGGTCAACGCATTAGCATTGCCATTCAGCGTGGCAATGCGGCTTGTATTTTGGGAACGCTTCCGTCTGGTAGTGATCTGGATCAGTTGAGCTATCTATAGATCGTTTGTAACGGTCTTTAGGTGGCTAGCTGTTTCATCTGTATTTTTTGTATATACCTACTTGTAAATAGTTGTATAAATAAAAAAAAATAGCTTTGACTATGTATTAAATGAGGAATCCACACTTATTAAGTAAGTCTCATACTTATAATGATGGGCCACAACGGGAATTTATTGTTTCCGATTAATCCTTTTGCCATCTAGTATGAAATCAATCATAGCGAACACGAATTTTATATAAAAAAATAATTGGGGATGCAATGACACATGTTAATTTAGCAAGTTAAAAAGCTATCATCAATCCGGTGTCCCAACACCGGTGCCAAAGTACTTTTTAATTTTTAAGACAAATTATCATCCACATTATGACTGCAATTAATTATTTAGATTTTGGTAAAATTATTTGAATCGGATGCAGTTAATCTTTCCATATTACGAAAAACAATTTTTAAGTAAGACTACGGAATGACCTACGGAGCTGAGACGTGGACTCACGATAGGGCTGGTCCACCAGTTCAAAGTCGCTCAGCGAGCTATGGAAAGAGCTATGCTCGGAGTCTCTCTGAAGGATAGGATTCGTAACGAATACATCCGTCAGAGAACCAAATTTATCGACATAGCTCAACGAATTAGCAAGCTGAAGTGGCAGTGGGCCGGTCATATCTCGCGAAGAACCGATAACCGCTGGGGTAAACGTGTCCTTGAGTGAAGACCGCGACTCAGCAAATGTAGTGTAGGACGCCCTCCGGCCAGGTGGGATGACGATCTGCGAAAGACTGCAGGCAGATGCTGGATGCGGCAAGCTGAAGACAGGGCGCTATGGCGCTCATTAGGGGAGGCCAGCAGTGGACTAATATAGGCTGATGATGATGATGATGAAGACTACGGAATAATCGACGTCTCACAAATAAAAAGTTTAAAAATAATCCCGGAATTGAATGAAAACCTCCTCTTATATGAAGTTTGGTAAAAAATGGCGTAACATATTTAGATTTAATGCCTTCTAGAGTGTTAATGTAATGAATTGTGTTTATTTTTTTACTGCAACTAGGTAATTTTTTTAAAGGCCAAACCCATTAGTTGGTACGATCTTAATTAGATAATGACATTAGCAGTGTGCAGCTGTAATTTACCTTGCCTTCTGATCCCATTGGAATACTGGAGCATTGGGGCAGGGGGTTATCTTCGTGGTCTAAATTTATTTATTGTAGTTACATTAAAAAAACTTAACATGTTCGTGTTCAGACTACGCTCTCCAACTATTTTTTTAATTCATTCTTCCAGTTATCATATTTTACGTTAACAAATATTTAATCAAGTTAGTAAAAAAGTGCGAGTAGCCCATCGAAGATTCCGTACAAATTGGTAGGTATATATTATAAATAGTTCAGGATAGTATCTATATATAATAGTTTTTTCCGAGCTTTTTCCGAAATTCCCAAAAACTAAAAATACGTTTTTTGCGGCATAAACGGCCGTATCTTTTTTTACGTTAACTTAGAAGTTTTTTTTCAGAGATTCAAGGGACTGTAGACCTGAGTATATGGTTTTAATTTCAACTCCATACCTCTACCTCGATACCTCCACGCGTTCCCGAGATAAAGGGTCTTGACAGACAGACAAACGGACAACAAAGTGATCCTATAAGGCTTCCGTTTTTCCTTTTGAGGTACGGAACACTAAAAACTAACGCTATTTTATTACAACACGTATTTCACGCGACGTATGGCGTTAAAAATATTGAAATTATACAAAACCATTTCGAAAAACCGCATTACCATCAAATTAAATATTGATAAAATTGTACCAGTAAAACATACACACTCAGACGGGCAACCTTGTTAGTTTGCCCGTCTGTGTGTGTCCTATCTCATGCCTACCTACGCCAAACACGATCGGGCTTCTTACATCGTAAAAAAACCTTGATAAGAATTGAACGAATGACCTATTTAACGTTCAAACATCCTACAGGCATTGACCTGATTCGCATTAATATTATCTGATTCTTAGGTTTCGTATCATTCGAATGACGTACGACGTACTTTAGGTACATACACCTCTGTTATTTGGTATGACATGACCGCCAACAATATTGACTCAAGTGATTTAACTAAAACAAATAAAAACGGTTATTTTAGTAAACAAACAAAAGTATTTGAAAAATACTTGGAGTTAACTCAAACGGTACTTAGCTTAGAGAAGGGTACATAGAATTGACACCACTAGCAGGATCATTGATGACGGTCGAAAACATGTTCGTATTTTTTAACACAAAAAAAACTGTCATTTTATAAGTTATAATTTTATTAGCTTCTTTCCACGGCTTTGCCTGCGTGGTTCCCGGATAAAAAGTAGCCTATGTCACAGCCTATGTGTTATTCTGAATCTGATGTTAAGTTTCATTAAAATAGGTTCAGTAGTTTTTGCATGAAAAAGATACAAACAAAATTGCACTTTGAGATTTCGTTTTTATTTCTTTGTTTTTTTACTATGTTTTTTTTGCAATAACAGCCAATTTTTGCTTTTTTGTGTGAGCGAAGCGGTTAAGTAGGTATGCATTCTATGTAGGATTTCTACAATTGGATTCGCATCTTGTCACACGTCAACACTGCATGCATGTAACCTAATGCAGTCTAATGTGATATTTTCCAGTGTGAATTACGCTGTTTTATGATGACAGTGAAAACCTATAGTGATCACTCACTTTCACTAATAGATTAGTCGTTTTTCTGGCCTTTTGAGTGAACAATATCAGGCCAGTAATCTGGATCAAAGATAATGGTTTCTCGCAAAAGTCTTAGTAAAAAGATTACCTCGCTTCTGAATTTGTATCTACCTAGAAAGTTTTAGAGACATCGACGTTTTCGAAGTGACTTAGCGATATTATTGATATACATATATATAGATTAGGTGGCAGGTAAATTTGTAATTAATGTTTAGGATGGAATACAAGAACTTTTTTCTAAAAATTAGATTGAAAGTCTGAACGATTGTTATACCGAGCATTTAAAAAGTAAAAAAACTATTACAGGTTAGTGATCGTCAAATTGTGTTTACTGGTAAAGGGCAAAATACGATATAAAGTATCCTAGTATTTTCAAGATATATAAATATTCCTAATTTCATCCAAAATACGTTCAGCTATTAAATGATTATTGCTCAAAACTTCCAATATTTGTAGGATGGTATAAGGAAGGATTGGGAGGATAATAATTATAGTGGAATAAGAACAGAATACTGTAAGTATAGAAGATGATACCTAGTAAGACTTTTCCATACAAAAGACTTTAACGCGCTATTTTACTTTTTGAATATAACCTTTCCCTTAGATTTTTATGGTCATATTATGTGGCATGGCTTATGTAAATATCTATATACCTACCTATCACGGACACGTTTATACAAGTTCTTTTTGAGCGTGAACACGAAAACAAACTCAGAAATAAGCCAATTTGTTATTCTACTTCGTTAATTCAACAATCGCTGCATCATCATACATTATAATCAAGATTCTTAATAGCAAATTAAGTTTATCGAAAGCTCCGAAAACGGTTCTTATCGCTTTGCTTGAGGTTTCACATTGGCAGGTCCGGCCGCAGTCAATCAATCACACGATCTCCGGATGTGAGAACGCTCTCTGTCAAGTCATCTACTTCCTAGTAGCGGCTGACATAATATCATAAATTATTGAGGAACTTCTTCATTGAAACACTTTTTAGGGTTCTGAAGACAAATGCGAAAACGGAATCTTTATGCGCCAGTCTGTCTGTGTGTGTGTCACACCCCGATTTCTCCCTCAGTAACATGTTGAGATACAACTTAGTATGTAGTAGTATTTAGTAAGGACTTGTGTAGTCTAAGAATATAAATTAACCAGAAAGCACATCGTGTGTACTAAAATTTAGTGATACAGGCGACGCTCTTGATTCTCTGGGACTAGGTATGGAAATGTTTTTCCGATCTGTACCCCTAGAGGTAGGTATTTTCCCTCCTATTACCTACCTTAGCTGGTTTTATTGTGCTACGAATGTGTCAACGCGTTAGAATCTTTTGTATGAATAGACGTTGCAGCCATTCCTGTTAGATCCCATAAGGTTGATCCCGATTCTCCTGATTCTGTTCGATCTTTGATCAGAGAAGTGCAGTCGGATGATTGTTGCAAATAATTTTCATAACGGGCTGAACAGATTTGTATGAAATAGTTTGTGACCTAGATTAATTAACACGTAGGTATTATTTGTTTCTATATTTTAAGAACTAATTTTCTGCAAGATAAGTTACCACACAAAAAATGCCCCTTTCCTGAACGAAATCCTAGATCCGCGCCTGCCGGCATTATTTTTAGAAATCCGTGAAAAAAAAACCTTGTCAGCAAATGTAATAAAATATGGGAAAAAATGGTCTGCTGTTTAAAAAGGTAGATGCGCGCTAACGATAATGTTTATGTGAGCCTGGGACCGTGCTCCGCATGCGTAATACAAGCGGAAATAACTGACGACTGACCTTAGCTTCTTCACAAAGAAAGTCATGTACCATGTCTGCCCGTCTCAAGAACCGCCGTTGTTAACTAGACATTAAGGGCCCGGTCAAAGTGTCGCGTTGCCTTTGGGTATCAATATAACATATGGTTTAAATCGGTGGTTTATCTCGTAACTTCAATGCGAGGAGCGTTCAAAACTATCGCTATCTCTTTTTGACTGATGCAGGCCCGCCTGTACTTGAGCGATAGCAATATTAGCCGTTCAGAATTTGTTATAAATTTGGTGGTGTTCCGTAATACTAAAAATGATGACTGAAAACGTGTTGTATTTTTCACATCGTGGTATTCTGTAACTAGACAATATAAGCTATGTACCTAATCAAGCAATACGTCAGATATTGTTGTTTTTAATATGAAACAAATAAGATTTCATCTTATTTGTTTCATATTACATGTCTTAAATTAAGTAAAAATATCCAAAATACGATTCGTTTACATTTCATTTTAGGTAAGTATTTTGAAAAAATAATTATTAAGGTAGTTAGTTAAATACTATTCGAATACAAATAATAACATAATATCGTGGAAATAAGCTCTAATTACAAATGATTTTGGTATTAAGTTTGTATGGGCAATTCATCCTCCGCAGGTCTCTTAAGGCCCGGCCAAACTGACGCCGTGGCGATGGCAGTGGCGGTGAAGATCAGTACCAGAACTTTGACAACCACTTCTCAGCCTTATTGAAGGTTACATTATTAGTATACCATTCAACCCTAAGCCTTATAATGATTACTAGCTTCTGCCCACGGCTTCGCCCGCGTGGTATCCGGAGTAGCCTATGTGTTATTCTGATGTATAAGCTATATTCATGTAAAGTTTCATTAAAATCCGTTCAGTAGTTTTTGCGTGAAAAGTAACAAACAAAAATAAACAACTCACAAACTTTCGCGTTTATAATATTAGTAGGATGTCTGAATATTAATTTCAAAACGATTTCAAGAAGACACTCAAGCTAATTACAAATATGAAGAGCACTTTCAATTTCAACACAAACGGTGACGAAATGCAATCGTTTCACAACCGCGCATCATGTGGCCATACTTTTATTTTCAATCTCTGTCCTTCTCTTGACCTGGTTGTTTAGTTTTTAAAGTATTAACCCTCGCTTAAGGGAAATGGCATGCCTTAGAACCAGAAATTCGAAGGCATGGTGCTATCGGTTAGTGTTCCTATGGGCTTGCAACCTGTCACGTGGAATGCTAACTACGATGCAAAATGCAGACACGTGCCAATGTTTCGACGTCCTCTGACTACCCCTTACCTGGTACTCTCACAGATCTGCATACTGAGTATGTTCATTATGGAGATTACAGTTAAGAGCGTATTTGTTTTTTTTTTATATTAGTAATTCTTTATTCAAAGGTCAAGTGAAACAAAATTATTTCACTTGACCTTTCAGAATGTAGAAATATAGATCTTGTGCATTTAAAATAAGGTCTGCATTGAGAGCAATAAAGAAGTGAAACAAAGATTAAAATTTCAGGGTCAAGTTTGGGTTGGGTTCTTTTTAGGTGATTGTTTTTTTAATATTAGAAATTTTAATATTAAAGTACAGTTATTTTTATAACTACTTATGTACAATTAGGTATGAACAAAGATACATAAACAGATAGATGAACATAAAAAGCGAACTATCTAAAGACAGTTGCAAACGATCTATAGATAGGTCAACTGATCCAGATTACTACCAGACGGAAGCGTTTCCAAAACACTGGCTGCATTACCACGCTGAATGACAATGCTCATGTTACAAATATTGAAAAAACATTGTTTTTTAACATGTACTAGATTGCGCTACTTGTGTGACATACGGACGGACAGAAAACGGACATGAAATCACGATTAAACTTGTATGGATAATTTAAATCTGACTAATTTTACAGCACTTTAATTATTATTTTTTCTTTATGTTGTTACAGTTAGTAAAAGAAATAGATCTATACTAATAACTAAATTAATAAATAATGCTGTACATTTTTCCACACAGCATCATCTAGCCCCAAACTAAGCAGAGCTTGTATTGTGGGAACTACATGACTGATATACTACTTATGTAGTTTCTTTTGTAAACACATACATATTATACATATAAAACACCCAGACCCCGAGACAAATATTTGCTAATCATACAAACATTTGTCCCGCATCGGGAATCGAACTCGCAACTTTCTGCGTCTCAGGCAGGCCTTCGCCACATACAACATACTCATAAAATAACTACCGCACTTAAGGTGCCTACTTCTAGGTTTTCCAAAATAACAATAAAAATGTAGTGGTTTTCCTGCACGTTCTCCAAATGGATTCGTCGTTATATTTTCCCTGATAGGTCAAGGTACCTCCTTTTTTGATTTTGGACGACCTTCTTATATTTCCTCAATCTGATTTAGGATTAGACCTTGGCATTGGCCAAATTTATTCTACTTTTGATACCTACTACTGAGATTGTGTTATTTCAGATTCAACAAAATTCATGTTCTATCTGTGACTACGTAATTATTTTACTAGCTACCTATACCACGGCCGACCTCGTCCCAATGCATCGCATCGCCCGTCCGCGCTTTTACTTCTCTTGCTCTAGTCTTAAGGTTCGTAGCGTGATGTTAAATAGACTATAACCTTCCTCAAGAATTGGGCTATAAAATGCAAAAGTTTTTTTTCTAATCTGTCTGGTAGTTCCAGAGGCGCGTTCAAACAAAAAAACAAAGAAACAGAAAACAAACGCTTTAGCTTTATTACTATTATAGATAAACTAGCTTCAGCCCACGGCTTCGCCCACGTGGTACCCTGATAAAAAGTATCCGATGTGTTATTCTGATGTATAAGCTATATTACTGTAAAGTTTCATCAAAATCCGTTCAGTAGTTTTTGCGTGAAAGAGTAACAAATATCCATCCTCACAAACTTTCGCGTTTATAATAGTAGTATGATTAATAGGTAACGACCTACCTACTCACATAAATTAAATTGTAAATTAATTAGGGCCAATAGAAAAAGCAAATTACAAAATTAAATGTGGTGTTGAGAAAAGGCTATTTCGGAAGTAAGTAACACATCGTAAGAAAATCGACATGCCCAAAAACCAAAAATGAAAAGGCATGTGCCATCGGTTAGCGTTCCAATAAGCGTCGATAGGCCTGCAACCTGCCACGTGGGGTGCTAATTCAACTACTATGCAAAACGCGGACGTGTGCCAAATAAAATGTTCGTACGTGTCTCTAACTACCCCCTACTAAGTATCCTCACAAATTTGCGTACTGAGTATGGGTCTGAGGGTCTCCATCACGAGATCAATCGTGCGGGTCCCTTTTTTGACGGAACCATAAAATTATTGAGATTCTCTCTTGTGCTTTCCTATTTATTGTGGTTGGAATATTATAGAATGATCTTAAATTCTCCAGTTAAACGTAAATGTCCAATGGCTACCATGTCTATGTTAGTTACTTTCTATTGCAACCGCAAATTTTATCATGCATTTGAAATCGATTTTCTATGCATCTACAGTTAAGTACCTACTAAAATTCTAACATTAACGATAGATTTTATATATTTTTTCTTGTATGCCTGAACGGGTTCATAAAAAAAATAACGACCATTTTTTTCGGCCTACCCCGCCCTTAGTCGTGGACAATTCAAGGATGTTGAAACACAATCGAGACGTTGGGAAAATAATAAAAAAGGGATTACGCAATAAATAACCATATAAAACTTATATCTACACGGAAGTATAACAATTACGGATAGTTCAACAATTACTTCAACAGATCAGAGCTACACAAATTAATCACTTTAGATTAGTTCGCTCTGTGTGTCACTGGCCCAACTGGCGTGGGATAATGATGGAACAGCCTTGACTTGAACACCAAAATTGGAGCAGATGCACGGAAAGATGACATTTGGGCCAAAACATCGAGCATTCATGGACATTAAACATTGTAAAAAGCAAACAAAACTGAATGATAAACACAAACTGTGACATTAAACTCTGCAATGTCAGTGATTTAGGTATAATGCATGATTGACCTTTTTGAGATTACCTACAATTACATTGAGTTTGGCCAAACAGTTGGTTTATGGAAGTAGTATAAAACCATGGTCTAGGCCGAATTCATTATTTTCTGAAACATTTTGATGTAATTTAGTGCTAAAATGTTTGTCAAATTAACCTTTTCATTTTCAGATTAGAATTAGGGAATTTTCCATAAACTATTGCAAATAAGCTAAAAATTTTGTTTGTTAAGGTTTGATTGATTGCTAGCAGGATTTTACAGTTACTTGAATGAGGCTGGTGTATCGTAATTTCTGGCTTCCAGTGAAAGAATTTGGTTCTGCTTTACAAAACAGTACAAGTAAAACATAAAATCAACGAGCCAACTTTCATAAAAAACGCTACTGCCGTAAAACAGACAAAAATTGTCCGCAGTGTCCAATTAAAGCCGCCAAAAATAAACAAAAATCCAGCTCGAAGCTCCAAAACTGGTGCAAAACCAAAATTTATTCTTATTTTACAAGCCGGCTGACCACCTCGACCAGTTTGCCACAGATCCTATAATACTTTCTACGGGTGTATGTGTGGCTGACATAATATGGCCTTCGGAAAGCTTACAGGGATTTTTATTGCAAGTGTTCGTATTGATATTGTTGTAATACTTATTGTTCGCTAGTAGAGTCGTCCAATCGCCATAAATGAAGTGCTACGCTTCCCCATTTGATATGCTTTATCATCACGCTCATTTCATATCAACTTATTGGAACCAGGATCGTGAGTTTTAGTCGCTATAAACTTGAACTTTTAAAAGAAACAGTTTACTTCCCAAAACGCATGCTTTGACATGCAAATATTTTCAGTTATAAACGCACACACAAACACGTACCAAACTCAGGCTATCAGGAACTAAATTTTTATTTCAATCCTTATTTTATTTCAACATGTAAATATTTGAACATATATTTTGTATTGATCTTATAAATGGATACCGTTGATAGTGCTATTAGTTCGTTTTTGGGTACCAACGATATGGGCTTGGAGCCTAGTGTGGGGTCATAGTTACGAGTATTAGATACCGCATGCTCAATTCATTTCTGTCAAAAAAAAATGCGCATCTTGGTAATGCAAATAATAATGGTGCGCTCAATGTAGGTATTCAGTTCTCTACAAATGCTTTAGATTGCAAAATGCCTTTTAAGCTTATTCTTAGCCACAGATATTATAATACTTATTTAAAGCTTATACACACCTAATAAAGAAAGAACTGATGTCCGCTAGTCTTCGATTTTCCTTCGGCCGTGCTCGTTGTTGCATGAAACTACATGTACCTGAAACATGAAAAGTATAACTTTACTAATCCATTGTATTTGTATTCTTTGGAGAAGGTCGTTGGTTATCTGTGATCTCTTTTTGCCTTTATATAATGTAATAACCTTTTGGGAGCAATGTAATATTGATAGTCACGATGACTATATATTTGACTCTTCCGTTACAAATTGGTACATAAACCGGTAGTTTTGTTAACTCTCTACTAAAGTAGAGATCCGATCTGGATGTTATGTATGTATGATATGTATGTATTTACAAAATAATATATAAAAGTAGTACTTCAGTCATCTGCTTACTTTGGGGCTAGACGATGCTGTGTGAAAAATGATCAGCATTATTTATTTATTTTTTAAAGTAGAATTTGAATAATGATCGTCATGTCACCATGCAAGATTAACAAAAATGAATTGAAAAATTAAAAATTTGTAAGTGAGAATTTAATTGAAAGTTGTCTGTCTGCAGCTCGCTCGGTATTCACCACCCGCCTCAAACTCACAGATTACAAGCTATTTACAAACGAACCAAACAATTTGAGTGGTTTTATGTAAGAATATTTTGATACTAAAATTTAGTAGTGGTCGAATATTCGTAATTTCTCAAGCGAAGCAGTGAAAGGCAAAGCAAGGCTAGCGAACAATGGATCCGATAGTGAAACATAGCCGGAAGAGGCTACCATTCATAACGAAGGCTTTGTTCCAAGATCCTCGAATAGAAAGAACTGGATTCAAATTCAATTATTAAAAAAAAAATTGCTAAGGAATATATACATAACATATATATAGGAAAACCTGCTAAGGATGAATAGAGAAAATCTAAAATATACGAGTATATTCCTTAGCATAGTTTTTTGATGATTAATTTAAATACAAGCGTTTATCATATAAAAATCTAAGTGATGAAATAAAAATACAACGAGTCCGAAATTGTTTTTATACTTGCTTGCTTGCTTGTAGCTTACAGGGACTAAAATCTGTATATCTATACTTATACCTTATACCTAGCATACAATTATCTTGTAATAGCACGGTGCCGTGATATCTGCAATTACTTATATGGCGTTTAGCAAATGAATGAAATACATTTGCAGCTCGTTGAGATAATTATTTTATATAATTATCTCAACGAGCTGCAAATGTTTAAATTCTCATCTTGTTGACGCCTTTTAAGTTGATTGGCAAGTTAATTTAAATTCGCACCCTCTTGTAAAAAAACTCGAGTAAATAATAAACCAAATACTACTAAGTTACGATATCAAAAAAGAATATAATTAAAATAAAACGTAAAAATCTACTCGCGACGATCTGTTAAGATATTCTTATAATGTCGGTGTGTTGTCCATTTCCTGGATAGTCAGTAGAAGGATTTCCATCTATTTCCTCACAGATGTTATAACATGATATCATGACAGTGATGCCTTACAAATGCAAATGCTTTAGATAGGTATCTATATACTACTAAGATGTTAGTAGCAGTTGGCAACTGTCTAATGAGAATTATTTCATCGGGCATACAGAATCCTTTAAAATTGTAAAATCTTTATCACTATTTTGCTATCATATCTCCACCAGTCACAATTTTTTCCACTGCTATTTTTAATTTCGCATGTTTTCTATATTTTGAGCAAACCCACATTTTAAGCAAAGTTTCAACATTTAAAACATAAAAAAAAGTTCACTAGTTCTGAGAAGATTCTGAGATGGTCGCTCACTTGAAACTAGCAATTTTACATAATAATTACAATTATTGTGGTTGAACTTCTACCTCTGCTCTGACGCCCGTCACGAATAAAATAAAACATTCTGTTCTTACAAAAGCTCGTGACCGTGTCGGCCTACTTTTTCCTTCGACCTCACTCGATTTTACCACGCAAAATCAAATCTTTTATCCTTATTTTGTCTAGTATAAGGTCTAAACTACAATCATAATCTGAATTTGTAAATCATTTGGATATATCTATTGTTTCGGAGAGGAGTCCGCCAGGGTTTGATTCTTGGTCGGCTGGTTTTAAGTTTATTTTTGTTTGGTTTAAGGTTTAAGGTCGTTGTTACATCGTTAGCGAGTTCACCTGATCCCTGAAGCTTACATAAGTAATTGACATGGTTTCCTGGACCTGCTGGGAAGAATTGGAAAGTGGACGCAGAACGTCAATTGGAAGCTTTTGTCTCTTAATGGACTTTTTGTGCTTTCAATACTTACTGAAGAAAAAATGTTTGGTACTTACCAAACATTTGTTACCTGTTTACTTACCTGTTTGTATTTTTTTCTTTTGTTGTAATTTGATCGTGTCTTTTTCTAATCGTAGACATTATCAGCCCAAGACCTAAGTTATTGAATTTATTTTTCTTGAGTATATCACGTTGACCTTTTGTACGTGAAACACGAACCAATTTAATTTTACAAAAGAAAAAGACCCTATTTAATTTGTTTGTATGGTCAAGGTTTGATGAAACATGATAAAATGTCAATCAAAAAATTTATAAAAATATATTTATTCTAAAGTATAATGCTCAGTAATTAAGTTCCATGGCAATACAATACCTATAATGATAATGATGAAAAGTGCGCAGAATGACGCTATGTACGACGCGTCTGAGATTTTTTTTTTAGTTTAATGCTTAGGTATTGTGGTGTATAGTTATAAGTTTAACAAGTCTTCATCGCGTTTACCTTTTTCTCAATTATATATATTTATAAAAATTCAGTTATATTAAAAACTAGTTGTTGCCCGCGGCTTCGCCCGCGTGGTATATGTTAATAAACGTAGCATATGACCGTCTCCAGGCTTCAAACTATGTCCACCAACTTTTGAATGAATCGAACCAACGATTACAATTTATACAAAGTTTCGAACTCAATTGCACACTTCCAAAGGGTAGTTTTGAAAAAATAAAAAATACGTGTTTCATTATTTACTTTAGGGTTTATTTGTACAGAGCGAATCAAACATTTTTTTTTATATAGAAACTTTACCGCCCTATTTAACCCCCTTAGGGGTCGATTTTCGAAAATTAGATTAGCCTATGTGTTATTCCAGATCTTAAACTTTCTACATTCCAAATTTCATCAAAATCGGTTTAGTAGTTACGAAGATACGTGGTAATAAACATTTACACACACACACACACACACACACAGACTTTCGCATTTATTATATTAGTAGGATGTCTATATTTTATATAGTAGAAGTAGGAAGTATTTAATCAATGATATGATTATGATTATTATATGGGGTCTATCTTATAATACCATAAAAAGTCTTACTTAAATTATCTTTTTTATCTAATGTTAGAAAATGGCATACTTAGCTGAATGTAGATTAAGCATATAGATTGATAGATACAATGTAGAGCACACATGTTTTTATTTTCCTTCTTTTCTTTAGGTTAATTAAAACGAAAAATTTACAAACTGCGCGTAGGTAAGTTATGTACATTGATGAAAAAGTTCATTCTTTCCATTCATTGAATGAATTTATTGGCTAGTCCTACTAATATTATAAATATGAAAGTTTGTTTCTCTTTCACGCAAAAACTACTGAACGGTTTTGATGATACTTTACAGTAATATAGCTTATACATCAGAATAACACATAGGTCTCTTATCCGGGTACCACGCGGGCGAAGCCGTGGGCAGAAGCTAGTGGTGTATAATCTCAAATAAAATATCAATAAAATTAGTTTATTGAAAAAACACGCTCACAACTATTAGCCCTATGATGGACAGCCTCAGATTCATACTCAGTGCAGTCATACTCATATACTCGGCAGGTTAAGAAGACTAAGTAGGAGTCGTAAGTGAGTAGGATTGTTTGTAGTTTACTGCTATTATTAGTAGCTAGTTATTTAAATTTAATTTAATTTTCTCTTATTTGGAATCTCCTTCAAATGCACATACCACCCTACTCTTCACTTCACAATGGTTAGCTGGAAGAAAATAAACAATAAATAATTCTGGTCATATTCACACAGCACCATCTAGACCCAAAATAAGCAGAGTTTGTGTTATGAGAACTACATTATATACTTAGATATAGAAAATACCAGAACCGAGATAAATACTTGCAGATAATACAAAAATCTTTCTCGCGGCGAATCGAACCTGAAACCTCCTTTGTCTTAGGCGGGTCTTTAACCCACTGCGCCACAGAGGTGCTAAAAAAATGCTAATTAAAATTAAGTTCAACTACGTAGGTACTTGTTTTATCTTGTGCAATAACACATTTTCTATTTAACTATATATCAGGGGCACGTCTAAACAATAAATTTGGTACATGCCCACGTTTTGCTAGTAGCTAGCATACCAGCGAGACAGGGTGCAAGCCTATCGACCAATTCGAACCCAAGACCTCCAGATCGGAAACCGAGGTACCTTCCACTAGGCTCTTGATAACAATATCTTATACCTAAATAAATAAATAAAGCTGGTAATTTTTCACACAGCATCATCTAGTCCCAAACTAAGCAGAGCTTGTGTTATGGGAACTACATGACTGATATACTACTTATAATTATACTAGACAACCTCTGTGGCGCAGTGGGCAAAAGTCCACCTGAGACGCAGAAGGTTGCGGGTTCGATTCCCGCTGCGGGACAAATGTTTGTATGATCTGCATTCATTTGTCTCGGGTCTGGGTTTTTTCTATGTATAATATGTATGCATTTACAACAAAAAAATATATATAAGTAGTATATCAGTCATGTAGTTCCCATAACACAAGCTCTGCTTAGTTTGGGGCTAGATGATGCTGTGTGAAAAATGTCCAGCATAATAATAATAATAATATTATTATACTTATATGCTTTTTGGTACATACATACATATACTACATAGGAAATAACCTATTAAATATACTATTGTGTAGCTTCAAGTATTAAGTCGAACGAATGAACTTTGCCACGGCTACCAAGGAAAACCGGTCTACTATACAATGACGCAATAATCTGACAGACAGACCACGCAGAGCCTAAACCCGCTGCTCATAGAAATCAGAAATAGTAATAGTTATTCTTTATTTATTTTATCACAGAGTAGATATACACTTGAAGTAGTATCACACGGAGGTAGGTTACTTATTTATAGCTTAGGTGGTGGGGTTTGAGCACTGCGAAGGATACAACCGTGACAATGCTTGCCACGCATATAATCCTGACCTTTTTTTTATTTATTTATTGAAGTTACAAGGATAATTTAGAAACGTCAACTTAAAAACTACGTGAATTTAATTTGAAAGTGAATTTAGGCGGATTCCTCGCGCGCGACGAAGCTTAGAAGATTCAGGCAGCAAACTCTGCTTGGTTATTTTTTTGATGGTCCATCATTCAGCCACAAAGCTGAATGTATTATATTTATAATATTATTAATATTATATTATTATATTTAGTGTGGTGCCAATCGAACGAGGTGAACTCATTTATAGAAAAATAGTACTAGACAAAGGATTAAATAAAGTCTAAAAAGTATTAAGTATTTAAATAAAAAGTATTAAAGTAAGTGTGTTGTCTTAAAAACAATACGATACGCTTAATCATATACCTAATGCTTAACCTATTCTTTAAAAATATGTTACCACAGATATGCAATTTGACAAGTAAGTTAACGAGGGAGCGGAGCGGCGACCTCAAAATCAATATGTTTTTATTCATTGAAATCACAAGTCAACTTAAAAACTACGTTAATTTAAAATCACACAAAGATTCATTGAAATTCGGTAGGTGTTTAGTTTCTTGAGGTGCAACACTAAAAGAACTGAACCAACTTACCAGGAAAGGAGTTTAAAAAATTCATGGGGTCTATAGGGTTAAGGTTTACAAAAACCTGCATAAATACAGATCGTCTTAGCCAAACCTTCCAAAACAAAATTACAATTTCAGCTGTTTCAAATTTTTTTAGAATATGTGAAAAAGGTGTGGACTTTGTTTAGTGAAAAAACTTACCAGTCGTGTTTCGGCTAGGTACATAACTCACTGATCTCTTACACATCAGATCTTTCTCAGATAAATATACAATCTAGCCACGTAAAAACTTATACAACATTTTGTGTCACAAGAGACCAAAGGTTTGGTCCAGCGAGAGTAAAGATACTTAATCTTATTTAACGTGCATTAAATCTTTTTCTGTCATTTACACTGCTGTACTGTAAGGGGATAAAGTAAGAATAATGTGGCTAAAGATAGGTGGCTACAGATACTAATAAAATATCTGCTATCTAAGGATTGATCACTATTGTGCTAGTCTAGCTTTCAGCTTTCTATTGCGGCACACAAGTCTGTAACGGACTTGGACAACGTTCAGTTCATTTTGTTCGATATTTTACAAATCACTTTTTATTGATCTGGTTTTCAGAACAACAAACAGCTACATTATGTTATAATAGTACAATAGAGTTATAGAAATCAGTAGTAATCATGCGGAATGCAGCCCACACAAACAACATTACCCTGTTAAAACCTGCCTTTAGCCTGTTCAAAACATTACCCTAAAAAAATTTTGTCCTACAAATCACTGAAGACAGACTACCCAGTTACCTACTTATTTGTTCTTACTCTTGTTATTACTTAAGATAAGAGAAAGAAAAAAGAGCGAATGTTACACAAAACATTAACTAAATTTGAGAAATGATCTATGCTCAAAGTTGTATCTACTCTCTTACTTGAACTGAATGACCTTTTTTGAATGTGTCGGAATTTGTGCAACACAGGTTTATGAACGGACTACGTAGTATTTCAATATTGTATATTCAATGTAGAACAACTTACAAAGGGGCGATTTAGATGGATTCATCATCAAACAAAATTCAATTTAGCTAAATCGCGCATGCTCCGAAACTTTGACTTTTTTGACTATAAGACAGGCCGCGTTATACAAAGATCGATGAGCACCGCTGCTTGATTTTGAAAAAAAAAAGTTTTCAACATATCCACTAATGTGACGTCACTTATCAACTTTTCCACTCAAATATGTTTTAGTTTGTCTTACCTAACCACCCACACCACCTTAACGTACCTACCCTAATGCGAAATATTTTGACTTTGTTACAAAAAGAGTTTTCACATATAGTACCTAACTTCGAGCTCGTTTCGCCTTTTGCTCACCGGATGCTTGTAAAATAGTTTAAGTCCAATAGACTGAGATGGTTTTATTAAGTAGATTCTAAACACATGACATTTCTGACGCACACATAACATTATAGTCACCCGGTTTGAGGTACCGCCTCCAACCTAAACAAAAGGCAATAACCGCGTAAATTAAATTCTCAGTACATCAAATCAACTTCACTTAATTTTATCTATCTTTTTTTTACTCACAGTAACAAAAGAAAGAGATAGCAGCAATTTCGAGTTCTGTCAAATTAGTCTGATTTAAGTTTTCCATAAAAGTTTAGTCGTGCGTGATTTCAAAACTGACTAACAACACGAAGAAGAGCGTCTCATAAACTAATTTGACAGGAGTGAAATTCTTGCCAACTCTTTCTTGCGTGAATTATTAAGAAAAGTTTGTATTAAGTTTAGCTGGTGTACAAGAGAACCGACGCTATTGGCTTGGATGTTGTGGTACCACGGTACTCGTAATTACTGATACGCATGACACGGAATCCTAGTGTGGTTTCAGGACTATTTATGTGTCTGCTGGGTGTTTTGTTAAAATGTAACTACAAGCTTCTGCCCACGGTTTCACCCTTGTGGTATCTGGATCAAAAGTAGCTTATGTGTTATTCTAATGTATAAGCTATATTATTGTAAAGTTTCATCAAAATCCTTTCAGTAGTTTTTGCGTGAAAGAGTAACAAACATCCATCCTTACAAACTTTCGCGTTTATAATAGTAGGATCTATACGATTCCTCATATATTTTTGTATAGCGTGCTATCCAGATATTCCCTGCCGACTCATAGTTAATTATATTATATTAATTAAACAGTGCACGCAAACAATGAAATGTATAATTTGCCATAACTTTTTAGGTCATATTAAGGGGAACGTAATTATGTGTTTCTGCCAGATGGACATGAAAGCATTTTTTCCAATATTATTATTATAGGTAGGTTATCGATTGAACATACATTTTAATTTTGTATTATCAACCAGTCGACCTCTATGGCACATTGGGCGAAAGTCTGCCTGAGACGCAGAAGGTTCAATTCAAAACGCAGGTTCTATTCCCGCCGCGGGGGACAAATGTTTGTATGATATGCAAGTACTTGTCTCGGGTCTGGGGGTTTTCATCAGTCATTTAGTTCCCATAACACAAGCTCTGCTTAGTTTGGGCTAGATGATGCTGTGCGAAAAATAACCAGAACTATTTATTTATTATTTATACATCCAAACAAATAAAGACGCTTTTGAGCAAATAAAGACGTTTTGCTTAATTGTGAACGCAAACGACTTTATATCCGTAATAATTTATTTTGTAACTGTCTATCCGATAGTAATGCGATTTTTTGCAATCGATTGTTATATTTTACTTAGTCTATTTTATTAGAATCTTTAATACATATAGAATAGTATGTATTCATGGATGGTTCTTAATGAGATGTGTTTTAACTATCTGAGATAGGACTATAACAAAGAAATATGAAAAATTCTTATAAATTAGTGTACAAGGCTTAATCACCCGGTATGACTTCACAGTAGGTGGATTAGTGGAATTTAAAAACATATTTCAAAGAAAATATATACCTAGAAACAGTTATACAAAATTTTCCCATGACCTGCAAATATTTGTTCCTGGTCTGGGTGAAGCGGATTCGTAAGTTCCAGAATCCTAGAAGAGGGACTGTCGGGACTATTTGGTTATCATTATCCCAAGATTGGGTCCTGATTCAACCAGCTGACTCATAACTAGTCTACCATGAGTCAGCGTCGGCCGTTGCCGTTCAACTGAATATTGAACAAGGCACTAAGCAAGTAAGCTTACTTATTACGTTTGTAATCTGTGCATTTTCTAACCGCTGCTTATTATTTATATAGATATATTATAAAAAAACGGTTTGTTTGGCTACAGATTAAAACATTATCAACGCGATAAACAATCGTTCTCGAGAATCATAATTCGCTAATTGGTGAATGTACTTGGAAATTGTACAGGGAAGAAATTAAAAAACGCGTGTGGTTTTTATACAATATCGTGTTTTACCAGCGAACCAGTACACATTTAGGGTAAGAAGTTGTTTGCGTGTTTGTCTGTTACAAATGTTCTTCAAAATGGCTTATCAACCGACTTCAAAAAAGGAGGAAGATCTCAATTCGTCTGTATTTTTTTGAGTGTATTATGCGATATCTTCGCGGTAAGTAACCTAATCGGTAGGGTATTCTTCAAGGGTGGTCCCATATAAATGTTATGAAGAATTCCCACTACTTAGGTTGAAAAATATGGGATGAAATTCCATATTGTTCAACTTCCCCCTAGATAATTGAAGTCGGTTTTATTATTTTCCTGAAATTTTTGTTCGATATTTGCCCTTTGTATGGCTTCAAGAAAGGTTTTAAGATAGGTTTTAACACCACACTCCGCCAGGGGAGCTGCAATAGACTGCAATAGACGGCATAACTGATTGGAATTCAATTTTTTGAAATGCGCCACATGTTAAGATCATAGCACCATCTCATCTGTCGGGGACATCAGTTAGAGCCGGTGCAGCGGCTGATTCGGCTGAGGATATCAAGAGGCGCAAATATAGAAATCTCGACAGAGCTTACTTATTTGGGCCTTTTGGGGTTGAGACTCTGGGTCCGTGGGGAACTGGGGCCCTTCGCGTTTTTAAATTCTTTCAGGACGACTGGTCGAAGCGACGCGAGAGCTGGCTCGTATCTGGGTCAGCGCATTAGCATTGCCATTCAGCGTGGCAATGCGGCCAGTATTTTAGGAACGCTTCTGTTTGATAGTAATCTGGATCAGTTGAGCTATCAATAGATCGTTTGCAACGGTCGTTAGATAGCTAGCTGTTTCATCTGTATTTTTTGAAATATTTTTTAATGTCTCGTACAAAGATTCTTAGACAAGTTTGAAGTATAAAACGTATTTCCAAAATGTCCAATATTTCCAAACTTACAAAACAATTGTAGAAATCCGCTTTTCAATCGGCTTGAATTTATTTCCTTACTGACCGTGATGTAAAAAAAGCATAATTTATTAGTCTGCAAGTCACTAGCACTTTCGCAGTAGGTAGATAAACTATTTTTTGCTTAGATAACGTCGAATGCGTTAATTGTCAATCCTATCCTACTAATATTTAAACGCGAAAGTTTGTGAGGATGGATGTTTGTTACTCTTTCACGCAAGAACTACTGAACGGATTTTGATGAAACTTTACAGTAATATAGCTTATACATCAGAATAACACATTGGCTACTTTTTATACGGGTACTACGCAGGCGAAGCCGTGGGTAGAAGCTAGTACGATGATATATTTTTTACATCTAGTCCATATAAAATCTAGATTTGCTTGTTCTTTCCAAATTGTGAAGTTTAATGTGGCCACAGATTTTTGTGTATGTATCGAGATCAAGGTTTAATGTCTGCATTACTGAATTTGCCAATATTAAAAGTTGAAGTGCGAAAACGAGCTTTTGAAGCTTAAATACGAGTCAAGAGCCCATGCAAAAGCTGCGCACATGTTATACAATTAATGTGCGTAGCCTCTCATACTGAGTATGGATTAGATCCTCAGATCCATACTCAGTATGCAGACCTGTGAGGATACCGAGTATATTCAGAGACACGTCAAAATATTAGATTTGGTTAACCCGCGTTTTTCATAATAGATAGTTAGCATTCCACGTGACTTATTGGAAACAATCGGAGATGGCGCTTTCGACCGCGCTGTCAAATGTGAGAAAAACGCACGATTTTCTCATTTTCTCCTATAGGACCGAAACAATTAAGCAGAATATAAATTTGCTCAAACCTACGTAGATTTACATATTTTCTGCGTCGTCGGTCGATATGGTGACCTCGATCTTTCGACCATGGCACTCTTTGAAGTCTTTGAAGTTCACGTCTTGTAGTGGACTTCTACAGACTGATGTTTATGATGAATCAGTACATTCTGTTATGGCAACTGCAGCTTGTGGGCGAGCGTAGGCAGCCTGTATTCGTAAAGTTCAGATATAATGGCTCTACCAGGCCATTTACAGACATAATCCAGATTGTATTATGATCCTTTGTGTAATAGATATGACGACGTTAGTGGCGCGGTGGGCGAGTAGACGGCTGAGACGCAAGAGGTGCGGTTCGATTCTCGTTGCGGACTTTAACTATACTTTTGTCGCTGACCGTACACAAGGCTGTAAATATGGGTAGATTCTTCTGAAATAGCAAGAAATAAAGTCCATGCTGTGGGACAAATGTTTGCATGCTCTGTAGATATCTGTTCCAGATTTGGGTTATGTGATACCAAGGTACTGATAGTTCTTGATGCTCATGATACAGGAAATTTTGGTGTGGGGTCAGTGCTATGTATATGAACCCAATGGTCCCAATGGATGTTTATTTATTTATTAAAATCTGGTGGCTAGATGTTTTCTGGAAGAAAACTCTTGTTAGGGTTGTATTGAAGGGTGTAGGGCATCTACCTAGGTAGTTTATCTCACAATGAAACCACACTAGACACCACTACACCCAGTTTATTCACCACTATTTATACAAGAGTAATGCAAAGCACGGTTGTAAGGTAAGCTTAGAAAAGATAGCAAGCTGGTAGGAACGACGTAGCGCGAGTAGGTAAGATCACCTTTACATGCTTTATATGTAAGTTTTATGTCTGTATTTTCTGTGTGTCCAATAAAAAATATAAAGTAAGATGGAGTGAGAACCTACTTAGATTTGTTTTAGCCATTTAATTCAATGGCTAAATGCTGTAAAATAATTAATTTTGTGAAAACAAAATGTTTAATTAAGTACTTAATAGTTGTTTCGAATAATTATAGACTGACATAATGAATTCTTCCATTGCCTGAAGTTATTTTAACTTAATTGAACTGTATTATTAATAATACATTATTGTAAACCAATATAAATTGGTATATTCGACATAAACTAGACTAGTGGCATCTGTAAATTACCCGTGTTTCAGAATAAATCAATTTTGTTTGTGATTTCTTTGTTAAGTTTGTCGAGTTGATCGTGTCTCTGAAATTTTACAAATTATGTAATAAAATATTAGAAAATACATACCTACAAAAGTGAGAAGGCAGTGAAACTATTGAAAGTTAACTGAGACTGAACTAACAGATAATTGCTAATTGATAATTAAATATTAGTCAGTACGTGACTGACAGTAGGCAGATAGTACACAAATAAGACAGGAATGAACGTCTAGCTTCTCCGATCTCTCACTCTCTCTGTCTCTCGCGTCTAGTAGAAATAAGTACCAACCATAGCCATCATCATTTTATGGACCATTTTAGGTATATATCCAAAGTTTTACTAACAATCCGATACCGTCAAGCGTTTGCGTTTTCCATAATTAATTATCGCCGATATGTCTAAACCGATTGTAAGGCGGTGTTTTGCTATCGATTTATATAAATTCAAGGGTCAACGAAACGTCAGCAGGAGAATAGTAAAATACGTGCTATAGCCGTAATATTATTCTCAAATGGTACCAAACCACGATAATTTCAATTCCATGAACCTTTGAAGGTTAAATAGGTGTTAGATAGGTTAAGCCAGATTTGTTAAGAAAAATAGGTGAGATAAAGATTAAATAGGTTGAAGTGGCAATAAGGCACACGTCACTATGGGGGCCTTGAACGGCCCCACACATGGCCGGGGCCATGTTCCTGAGCCACCCGTCGGGGGTAAGATGGTGAATGCTAACACGACCCCATCTCGCCCCACTGTAGCTGGGAACTGTCAACCGGGGGGTTTTAGTGGGTTCGAGTCCCACATACCCCCTTTCACCAGGGGGTACCCCCCTCGGCGGAAGGGTAATGCGTGGGCATTTCCCCCCTCAAAAAAATAGGTTAGATAAAGTTTAAATAGGTTGAAGTGCCAATAAGGCACACGTCACTATGGGGGCCTTGCAATAGGTGTAATGTGAAATAGCGTATCTGATTGTCATGCAGTCTACGATAAAGTTAATACATACATTTTGATAAATACATTTTCTTTACACACAACTTAACACTTACAAAAGACAGAATGATATGACATATACAAAGGCTAGTTCAACCCTAAAAAAAGAGTTTTTTTCCAGCAAACCTTGACTTAGAGACAGGTATTTAGAGATTTAATAAACAAATATCTTGTTTAGACATCATAGGTCAACTCGTATTCCGGCAAGCATTTTCCGACTGGAAAAACCACATTGAGTAAGATTCTCTCGAAACTATCCGATCTAAAAACAGTTTCTTTGCAAGTTATAAATTCACGGGTGACGAAGCCGCAGCGATGCACGACGCGTCATCTAGTGTGACTGCGTCTTCGTCACAGCTCAAGCAGAACACCTGAGGAAATGATTTACAACAAGATGTTGGAAGAATACGAAATATTCGAACAAAAAACGACGAACCATTGTCTGGCTTTTTGACAATGGTCAATGGTTCTAGATTCTTTAATTTTTTTAACCGCGATGATAAGATGCTGTTTAATTTGTTTGTTACGAAATATCCGAATCGGCTGTAATGTGGTATTTGGTATGACGTTAAGAAAGGACCTTAGATTGGTTTAATCGCCACACATCACTAGGGATACAGCCATAGATGATGGGAACACGTTGGGGGTTTTACAAAAAAAATAATAGTTACGGTCGTCGGCAAAAGAAGATTTGCAATTTAAGTAAAAATTAAATTTAAGTTAGATGATCTTGTTTTTTCGGATCTAACAAGGGAAGTTAAAATGTAGCTCAATATTTTTACCTAAAGTCTACGGGTTCCAGAAATATTTGAATTGCAAAAATCTAAAGTGTAATGTTCAACAATACCTAATTTTGTCACTGACCGTTGCTATTTCAATAGACAGATTCTATTAAAATAGCAACGGGGGTGTTTCGAAATAAAGTCCAAACACCCGCCATGCTGATATTAGTTCCAGGTGGGGATGTTGTAGTACCGCGGTACTCGTATACCCACGACACAGGGGATCTTAGTGTGGGGTCAAGTCTTTGCATGTGTATGTTGGGTGTTTATTTATTTATACAATGGTGCTCACGTAGAATATTATTATGACATAAATTTTCTTCCAAAAAATATCGTGAATTTGATTATTCATATTGTAAAAACTCTCCCTCCGCGTGCACTGTCGTGAGCGATCACTCACCCTGATGAAGACTCTCGGAATGAGTCGAAACTTAGTCGGTGCCTTCACCGATAGTGCAGTACGTGAAAATTCCCGTTTTTACAATATGAATAAATTTTCTTGTTATAGATTGAGTTAACTGTTCTCTTAAGGCTAGACTTGAAAGCACTTGCGCAAACAAGCGAACCGGTTTTATGCTTTTCTTGTGTTTAATATAATACACAGAATAACCAGCAGTCTCTTCAGCTGTGTTATCAGATACACGATTGACCAAAAACCTTCGTGGTATTTTATATCCGATCAAGGGAAAATAACAGTCGGATAAAATGCACCCAAGGAGCCTGCCTTACTTAATCTTAACGGATAAGCTAGATACCAGGTCAGTTAGACAAATACCTCTAGCTTAGTTTTCCTTTCACGCTAACGCAAATTTGTTAAGGTACAACTTGGCAGAAGTCTCGTGACATTTCCGCAGCTAATGACATTTCCATACAATTTAATCTTTCCGCAGGCGTTCGCCAACAGAAAGTGATATTTGTCGTGTCACCCAGGGCGTCTAGACAAATACCTCACGCTTAGTTTTCCTTTCACGCTAGGGCAATTATTCGTCAAGGAAAAACTTGGCAGCAGTCACGTGGTATTTCAAAAGCTAATGCCATTTCCATATAATTTAACTTATCAGCTCGCGTTAACGCCAATATAAAGTGGCTGTTGTCTATGGGTTCTGGGGCATAACCATCCTACTAATATTGTAAACGCGAAAGTTTGTGAGGATGGATGTTTGTTACTCTTTCACGCAAAAACTACGGAACAGAACGTGATGAAACTTTACAGTAATATAGCTTATACATCAGAATAACACATAGGGTACTTTTTATCCTAGTACCATGAGGGCGAAGCTGTGCGCAGAAGCTAGTCAATCATATGGCGATTATTCAGGCATATGTCAAATCTCGCTTTGCGATTGAGGATAGATAAATAGATAGATAGATAAACTCTTTATTGTGCATAGCACCAATTTACAATATAAACACAGAAACATAGTAAAAAGAACAAAAAAATATAAATGCACAATGAGCGGTCTTATCGCTGAAAGCAATTTCTTCCAGACAACCTGAGGATTTAGAGAACTATTTAAAATACAGGACAACGCCATAGCATCCTTAACTGCAAACTGCAGGTTTTGACATTCATATTGTAAAAACGGGAATTTTCACATACCTACTGCACTATCGGTGAAGGCACCGACTAAGTTTCGACTCATTCCGAGAGTCTTCATCAGGGTGAGTGATCGCGACTTTCTCTCTCCGCGTCGCGCTGTGCACTGACTTAGTCGGTGCCTTCACCGATAGTGCAGTACGTGAAAATTCCCGTTTTTACAATATGAATAGTCAAGTTCACGATAGATTTTGGAGGTTTTGACATCTTTGCCTGGTGATAGCCGCCGTTCATTAAAACTATATAATCTATGTAGGCACAGTTAATGTAATCACACAGTCTGCCATAACATGTTTTGTAGAGCGATCTGATTATAGCTATGGTGGATATCGAACGTAGTTTTATTATTGTAAATTACCAATCCTTTTTTAACCCTTTCTGTCATTAACTAATCGCAATAAGACTAGATGGTTAAGCCCTAAGTCACTGGTAATAGAATTGAGCTCTTCCGTGCTTCGAAGAGCACTTTATGATTGTCGGTCCCGGCTATAAAAGTCACTAGCTATGTCAGCCGGCCTAAGCTCGATGCCGAAAATTGGCATTTAGGTAAGGTATAGTTAAATATAAATTTTAATTACTTAGCAAAGTTTAGAACGGTCTACTTGGAGCGCTAACTGTTCGAGGCTTTACGACAGAGGCATCACTGCTTGGAGGACACTTTAAGTCATGTAGGAAACTTTTGGGAATCTGAGTAGAATGATTCTTTTAGTTTATACGAACTAACTTTACTATTATGTTGAAAATGTTAAGAAGATAATTTGTCTAATTTGGTGGTGCGGTGGGCACTAGCCGGCTGAGATGCAAGATGCGAGTTCCATTCCCGCTACAGGACACATTTCCAGTATTATGTCCAGCATTATTTATTTATTAATTTTACTTCAGTGCTCACTTATGCTTAGAAAATCTGCGCAGAATGCCTTCCTGGATGACAAGAAGCCTTTATTAAATGAATATAATTATGCTTTTTAAGGATCTTCCTCGTCTTTGTAGTATCTACCTAAGACCTTGATATCTTATAACCACAATTTACATTAGGTGAGTGCCTGCAGTAGGTACTAATCTTACGACTTTACGACCGTACTATAACGACTATACCTACCACGTAGGGACGTTCGGTAATATTCTCCTGCTGACGTTTAATTGATCGTTTAGGATCCTTCCTGAAAATCACCACGCATGAGTAGCATTCTGCGAACGCATTTTAGAATAAGCAGTAGGATATGTATTCAAATACGAGAAATACGTGGTTTAATCGTTATAAATAACGATATAACGATAAACCATGATCAGTCCTATAATCGTAGCTACCGCTTGCTTCGCTTAGGTCATGGCAGCCATAGCAAGTTCCTACTTAAATGTTTATAACAAATGTTCTTCATTTGTAAAATGTTTAGGGCGCATTCTCATTCTAGACTGAACCCTAGGATTTAGACACTCACATTTATTTACTTTTTTATTTAAACAAAAATTACAATATTAACTACTCATTTGTAGGTATAAGCTTTTAGTCTAGGTTTTACAATGTATGTACAAATTAAATTACACAGACAAATGATAACGCTTACGTTTCTAATCAATCAGAAGAACCATATTCATTTTCAACTCATTTGAATAAAACGTGTATTTTTTACTATACATAGTACTTATTCAACTGCGACCGATGAACTATTCTTCCGATCGATTAGTATGCACCGCGCGACGACATCACCATTGACTGTGAGGTATCTACCTAGTGTAAGTCGGTGCGTCGTTTGTGTCAACGAACTAATTGGCAAACAAAGAGCGCGACATTCTACATGCAGCATTCATTAAAGGTAACTTCATCTTTCGTACTGTGGCGGCCGGTTTCTGAACGAAACTCCTGCCTGCATCCAGCGACCAATAAGAGACTCGGGCGGAGAGAACATGAACGCAAGCAGAGTTGAAACGGGTTGACAGCGATTTAGCCGGGCACGCGCGATTTGATTAGTGTTTTTCTGGAATTTTCACTGGTTATACTAACTCCTCCAGACTCGGTTTATGTGCTCCATTAAATTTTACCTAACGTTTGTGAACGATAAAATCCGGCGCGCATAATCTTTGTAATAAAACCAAACTGACCGTGGTGAATAAAAGTTCGATAAGAATAGAACTGTGTGTTTTCTAGTGAATGAATAACCTCACCCACTAGTTCTTCCAAAGTACCCTTAACGCACGTGGAGTGCTTCCACATGCGAACCTTCACCTACCATAAATGTATTCAGAATACCTGATAGTCCACGAAGAACATCAATTTAACGAACTAGCACTGATTCTAGCCAAAGGGTAGCCAATACCCAATAATCTAGAATCTTGATTAAGCGGGTTAGTTCGGTCACGTTCGCTCTAATAATCGTACCTACTATTAAAAGTACTCATTGACACCAGTGGCGTAGCTGGAAGGTTGGAAAGAGTGCCATTTTTTACTTATTGCTGTAAAGTAAAAGTATATTTTGAGCAAAACCACACACAGCTAGGTACAACCTATATAAAAATATAACAAAATATGAAAATATAACAGATATAGTACGAGCTTACAATAGTTGTGTCAATTATGTTTCAGATTTTTTTTTACATTTACCAGCAATCTAGTAAGCGTCAAGGAACTTAACCGGCCAGTCTGCTACAGATAAAAATGAAACCTCTCAAGGTCAGTTTATTGATCCAGTAGCTGGAAAGGCACGAACAATGCATTCATAACTAAATTAGTGGAGGGGTCCTTTACATGCGTCCAGTGTTTTGCTAGGTCGACTTAGACCTACTCATACCTACCCTATCAGGATTACTGGATTCAAATGAGGTAGAGTGCGTTTTAACAGAATCACAATTTAAAAAACCCTTACAGTCACATAAAGTCCCGACCTCACATTAGGATTCCCTGTGTCGTGGTTATCAGGAATTACGAGTACCACAAAACCCAAAGCCAGAACAAATATCTGCAGAACATAAAATTGTTTTTCCCGCAGCGGATCGCGCGCAGTCGGATTTATATTTTTTAATTTTGTTTTTATAATATTTCATGAATTGAAAGTTTCGAAGGCAATCGGATCAATCGCGGCTAGATGTCCACCTCTATAATATGTTGCTTTATGCATGTTTCCCATTCATATGAGTGCCTCAAGTCGCGTTTAGAACGAAGCACAAATTAGCTTGATCTTCGTTCGAGTGAAATAATCTACTTATATATTTACTACCTTTAAAAATCCTATCCTACTAATATTATAAACGCGAAAGTTTGTGAGGATGGATGTTTGTTACTCTTTCACGCAAAAACTACTGAACGGATTTTGATGAAACCCTACAGCAATATAGCTTATACATCAGAATAACGCATAGGCTACTTTTTATCCGGGTACCACGCGGGCGAAGCCGTTGGCAGAAGCTAGTAAATAAATAATGCAGGAAATTTCATCACACAGCAACATCTAGCCCCAAAGTAAGCAGAGCTTCTGTTATTGGAACGACATGACTGATACATATACTTATATTTATTAATGCAAATACTTGTAAAGCACCCAGTCCCAAGACAAATATTTACAGATCATACAAACAATTGTCTCACGGCGGGAATGCAGATCATACAAACAATTGTCGCAGAGGTTGTCTTGACCATTTGATGAAGTAACGAATAAAACAAATCTTTCATTCTCTCCTCAGTGGTTTACACTTTAGATATTATAACGAAGGGGTGGTAAGAGGGTGATTAATTCAGCTCATTCCTCCAAATTGCAAACATAAAGCCATGGCGTATTTAATGAGGGTTTCATTTCATTCGCTGTGGAACAGCTGGGGCCTAACCATGAAGTACTAGCTTCTGCCCACGGCTTCGCCTGCGTGATACCCAGATAAAAAGTAGCCTATGTGTTATCTAGAGGTATACTAATATTATAAAGAGGAAAGATTTTTTATTTGTTTGTTTCTATCGAATAGGCTCCGAAACTACTGGACCGATTAACCATTTTTTCACCAAATGAAAGCTAAATTATCAGGAAGTAACATAGGCTATAATTTATTTTCAAATAAAAATAGAGATCCTTAAGAAAATTGCAATAATGTAACCCAAAGTAGCAAAATTTTGCCTATAACATTCATTATTTGGCGTGCGCTGAGAAAACTTCATAAAAATGATGTACTACATGATTAAAGTACTTATTATTACCTACAAAGTCCGCGAGGGAATATATCTTACTATCATAGTTAAGTCACAATAGCAGCTTTTGTGTTCTAAAATTTGATTAGATCGCCGATATTCTCACGGAATCGAAACTTACGCGGGTGAAACCGCGGGGCGCAGCTAGTAAGCTATATTACTGTAAAGTTTATATATTAGCTATATTATTATCAAAGTCCGTTCAGTAGTTTTTGCATGAAAAAGTAACAAACATCCATCCTCACAAACTTTCGTATTTATAATATTGTATCAAGATAGCGATTCAGTTCAGGCAAATATGTCACTTCCCACTTTGCGACTGAGGATGATATGGCGTTGTCATAGAGTTGTCATTTGCAAAGTGAATTTGACATCTTAGTCTGAATTTAATCGCAATAAAACTTGATGGTCAGGTCCCCCTGGTTGTAAATTAATTCTTAATTATAATTTGAATTGTTTTAAAACATTTTCTCTACCATAAGGCCCAGACTGACTGACTTTAGACTCTACTAAAAGGCTCTCTCTCTCTCTCTCTACAGTTCTCCACAAAGAATCTCTACAGGTTGGGCTTGTACCTATAATTATAGAAATCTTCCTGTCATCATAATTATCTGATGATGACCTGTAAAAGTCTCCTGCTGGACATAGGTGACTCCCAAAGAATGCTATGAAGAACAATCTTATCCACCGATTTCTTTGGTCCATCAGATGGGAGGCTACATTTTGTGTATACCACTGAGTGTGTGTCTTCCTTTGGTAGCGTATTTAGAATGTTAGACTTATATAATGTTTTAAATTTTGATTTTATTAAATAGATATTAATTAATTACGAAATTAGTTAATATTAACATTTTAACAACAAAAGGCCAGGTCTCTATTCAGTTGTACTAGCTTTACCACGGCCGCCCTCGGCCCCCAGCCAACCGCGTCGCCGGCCCCGCGCTATTACTTCTTTTCTTGGCTCCTGAGCGTCCATATCGTGATGTTAAATAGCCTATAAACTTTCTCATGAATTAAGGTATCAAATGCAAAAATATTTTTCAAATCCAACCAGTTCCAGATTCAAACAAAAAAAAACTCTTTCGCTTTTTATTAAAATAGATTGTATGGTAAATTAAGTACCTTTAAAGCTGTAGGTAAAAGAGAAGTTTCTATAATTTATTTAAAACATTGTTTTTAAAGAAATTAATCATTAAAATTTGGGCATTATAAATAAAATTTAAGCAGCAAGCTAGGTACCTAGAGAAAAATAAAGACTTTTGAGTCATTGGTTGTCGTCTGTGCCGATAAAGGGTGAGTTTTGATACATTTATGTGTTATTTTAGTGCTCAAACTAGGTACCTATATCGAATGTCAATAGATTATCCCTTTAGCCCTTAAACTACGAGCAAAAGTTACCGGGAAATCTAAAAAAACGTATTTTACGATCTCTGGTAAAGAACGAAAGCCATTTATGTTTACCTATATTACGGGCTGTCGCTTTGTGCGTATATTGATAAGATTAATTCAGAGTTTACAAATGAATGAGCCTTCGCAGACAATTAAACTAACTAGTAAAAAATGCAAATAATGAATCAACCCAACATCTGTTCACCCTAAAATTTACTTTAAAAGTTGTATGGACCACTTTTTAAATGTTAATTTATTAATAAAACTCCGAAAATCGTGTTTGGTTGCGTAATGATTATAAATTAGATCGTGTTTTGAATAGAGGGGAGTGTGATTTAGGATGGTTAGGTCCTATCCGTTTTCCTATAATTTAGATGATCTGACTTTTACATAAATCATCTGAGTAGATTGACTTTCTAATCAATAATTTAAGCTGTAAACAAAATACTTAGTTATAGTTAACTAAAGATATACCTGGATAAAAAGTAGACTTATGCTTCTTGGTTGAGATCTAAATTTGATCCAAATCAGTTCAGTTGTTACGAAGATTATTAGCAACAAACAATCACACTTTCGCATTTATAATATTACCTTTAGTAGGAACATAGGAAGAATAGGTAAGGATTAGTAGGGTAAGGTGGGCCTTCGTACACTCTAACGTTTTTGTGCATTTTAGAATAAAATAAAATAAATAAATAAAATCACAACTAAATGACGGCAGCTTGGATGATTGATTCTGCAGTTTTAGGCGTTGAGGATATAAATGAACCTTACCGTATCTCCCTTAAATGTAACGCAAAGTCCTGGGTTTCAGGCATTGGTTGCTGGTAATAGCCAGGTATTTCAGCTGATAACTACGATAAAGATAATTTTATTTCAAATTTTAAAGGTAGGTACCATTTTTTAACTTATAAGCAATCTTAACTAGTAAACAAAGTTGCTCTGGTCATAACCTTTTTAGAAATTACGAAGTTGACAATTACCTACGTCCTAACTATTGCTTACCTGAGCACTGAGCAATAAAATAACTCAGTCACTAATTAACCTACTTTTCTGACGCTTTCAACTATTTTACATCAGCAATTGTTCTTTGTATTTCGTAACAATATTGTTTCATAGAATTTCATTTTTTGTAATCCGTTTGTTCAAATACCTAAATTAATTCTATGTAGGAACCATTATATTTCACCATTTTATTTTATGTTTACAACTACAAACCACAAACCCTAATTTCCTATTTAAACTCGTATAGTAGGTAGCACATGATTTCAGCTGAAACACGATTTAAATTGGAATCTCTAAAGAAAACATAGATACATCGTAAATTGTTTCGTTTCATAAACCAGTGCATTCCAATTTTATCGAGGAGCTAAACAGAGCGAGAGGACTCGTTTGACTCTATCACTGAAAACTTAAGTAGAACTTTGAATGTTACTTACAAGGTACAAAGATCCAGCTATAGTTTGTGTGAGTTAAGTAGCACAACACGGAATTTGATTCAGCACAGCATTGGTTTTACACACGCGTACAGCGCACGGTCGGTGCGGAGCGGAGGTTCGGAGAGGACTGAGAGGCAAGCCCTCTGTGGAGGCGAGAGGGGCTTTACCTCCGTACTGTGTGAGTCACTCCGTTGCTGGTTACTTTTACTTAGCTAAAGCGAACATTGCGGGGCTAGCCACTAGCTATCCAGCCGCGGAATATCTATAAATAATTCCTTTATGCTTTATAACTAAAACAAATGTATATTATATACATATATTGCATTTAGAAACAAATATACATAGAATATTATTGAAGTTTGATGTTCTGTGTATAACTAAATAACTATAAATATGAATCTCAAATGTAGACTAAAGAACCGAGTTTTTACATGTCCATTAAAACTACCAAGAAATCTAGATCGAGATTTTATCGGAATGTGGAAAATGAGGCAAATTTTAGACCTGTTATATTTACCATACTTAGTTTTTGAATATCATTGGTGTTATAATAATAATGCTGGACAAAGTATGAAATTAAGTTCTTACCGAACTGCAGCACCTTCCATTTTCAGTTATAAGGGTGCGTTAAATCGTTCCTCAAAATGAAAACATGGGCGGGCGGCGGACATAAAAGCATGCGTAGAAATATTCTACAGCGCAGGCCGCTGTCGATGTATAGGGAAATAATGCAAAATAGATTCCGTTCTTTTAAATGCTAATGCATTAACAGCAATGTACAGCATACACTGCAGTATCGTCGACAAGTAATAATATTTCATTACAGTGTAGCGAAGGCTGCAGCACGCTGCAGTAAGATAGTGTACTAGTATTATAATGTCTGTGACAGTGGTAAGTACAAGCGTAGGTAATCTAGCAGAATTTTTTAAGCTCAGAAGAATGAGAAGAAGGTTTTTGTCTGAACACCTTCCTAGCCAATACCAAACGCTAATTAAGAAGAATCATATGAACAAACAGAAAACAGCAAGATAAAAAATATTTTATTGTATTTCTAGATTTAGGAGGGCTACCACTTGGTCATAACCCCTGGGTTCGATTAACGCTACGGGAAAAATATTTGCATGTTCTGCAGATATTTGTTCCGGGTCTGGGTGGTGTGAGTTTTTTATTTAAATTACAGTATAATTACATGATAAGGATTGGGAGCTCTTCTTTTAAGTTAAGATAACCTGTGTGTGAAAAAAGGGGGTACTAATATATAGTACCCTCTTTTCTGTGGTCAAAGGTACGGTGTGATACCTTGTACTCGTAATTCCTGATACCCACGATCATGACTATTTATGTGTCTATTAAGTGTCAAAAAAACCTGATACCCACGATACAGGGAATATTAGAGTGGAGTCAGGACTTACTTTATTGGCTTAACTTATTCTGGTAGGATATTTCGAAGTTTTATTCTTCGATAAAAAATGTATTGGTTTTGCTACTACGTTAATTCACACTGTGTATAGAGGTCGGCGACTCGATTTAGCCGCAGTCGTATACAGCCGATCTGATGGGTCCCATCTTATAAATTTTTAATTGCCTAGTGTTATATTACAACTGATATTTCTAAGGATTATAGTGTAAAGTGCTAAGTAATTTGATAAATCCGTTGGCGGGCATCGATGAACACAAATTACCAATTAAAATACTGTATGGAGTGGAACAAATAAATGTTTTATTAACTTTTTTTTGCATTTTAGCAATTACTATCTAACTCGACGGTTACGTATTAAAAAACGAGTGTGTTATCAATAAACCCAGGGTTAACTTTGAACCCTGGATCGCACAAGTGGCACAAGTCTCAAGAAAATAACTATGTATGCACTAGTTTAACTTAGTTATTCATTACTAAGCCTTATCTTAAGCTTACTAACACTTTTGGATCATGTTGTCTAAATAAAAAATGTTATTATTATTATTATAGTAACTAGTAACAGACTTTTAACAAGTAAACTTTAGAAAAATTTAAAACTCTGAAGTATTTTTAAAGCAGCGCCTCTCTCTTTATGAACTTGTGGTTCTTAAAAAGACACAAATCGATTGAAAAACCCGCATTTCTAATGAATTATCCGTTTCATAAATAAATGCTAATGGACAAAACAGCTGATGTTCTTGAATCATAGCTAAGAACACTCTCGATCAAGTCACCTTTCAAACACGACCGTTGAGTGAGAGTGGACGCGGACGGTGCTCATGAGGAAGAACCTCTAAACGGTCAACGAAACATACAGCAGGAAAATAGTAAAGTACGTAGTAGAGTCGTAATAATTACCCTGAATAAAAACTAGACCAAAATCAGTTCATCCGTTTGGGAGCTACGATGCCACAGACACACCCCTCTGTTTGCGTCGGGGGTTAAAAAGAGCTTCTGCTCACTGAATCCTTCAAATGAAATCAAATCATTTATTGTTTGTGAATTTTGGTAAGTGTTACATCAAGGTGGTAAATTAAAAGTATTTGTATGCTAAATTCTGCCCTTAGACTTACAAACATTGAATTAAATTTGGCATCTCAAGAACACTAAAATTTGAATAATTAAAATTGCATAGAAGAAAATTTCCTACAGAAAATCCTACTAATATTATAAACGCGAAAGTTTGTGAGGATGGATGTTTGTTACACTTTCACGCAAAAACTACTAAACGGATTTTGATGAAACTTTACGGTATTATAGCTTATACATCAGAATAACACATATGCTACTTTTTATCCAGGTACCACGCGGGCGAAGACGTGGGCAGAAGCTAGTAAATTATAAAATGACAATCTATTCACAAAAAACACAAAACCTTTATAGAACGGTAGAAAATAAAATATAAAATGTCAAATCACAGCACAGTCACATAACACTCATCCACTGTGTAATACGCTTTAACCTTTCACCACACTTGTTGTTTCACCATCAGTCAGCAGGTCCTTTTCAGGGCCCCTATACAGGACCTCAGTACGCTAGGTAGGTTTAAGACGTTTATTCCCATAAAAGTCACTTACATGAGAACATTATCATAAAAAAATTCAAAAGTAGGTCGTTTTAATAGGTGCAAGTTAATAGGAGGCAGTAAAATATTAAAAAGGCAGTAAATTAATATGTAACCAAGAATAAACTAGTGCGACAGTGAAAAAACGAGCGACACAATTAATATTTCTCAGAACTCATAGACTGCGGTCACTTAGTGCTTGCAACTGCACAATAACTTATTGAAATCGTTACATCAGTGGCAATGTTACAATTATTTTATCAGATTTTGTTGCAAATCGTTTCGAAAGACTACATGACCTACCTACCCAGAACTGCTGTTTTAATTTCGTTACTTTTTTGAGAAACTAGAAGACTACAAGGTGTGTACATAATGGATGATTCTTTTTTGAATCTGAACAAGTTTTCCTGAAAAGAAAGTGAAGTAATAGATGATTCGTAATATCAATCGTAAAAAAATATGCTGGACAGTTTCACACAGTATCATCTATATCAGTGCACGGCGCGACGCGGAAGGAGAAAGTCGCAACCACTCACCCTGATGAAGACTCTCGGAATGAGTCGAAACTTAGTCGGTGCCTTCACCGATAGTGCAGTACGTGAAAATTCCCGTTTTTACAATATGAGTATCATCTATAGCCCCAAACTAGCAGAGTTTGTATTATGGGAACTACATGACTGATATACAACTTTTTTTTTTATAAATGCATACAAAATATGCATAGAAAACACTCGGACCCGACTCGGTCGATGCGACGGTTACCGAACCCGCAATCTTCTGCGTTTCGGGCGGGCTTTCGCCCTTTGCGGCACAGAGGTCGATAAGTACATATCACCTTAAACAGCTACATAGACGAATTCCAAAAAAGTCATAACACGTTATTGTCAAGGACCAACCTCTACTTTTTTGTATATATTTACAAAAAAAAGTATATAAGTAGCATATCAGCCATATAGTCCACATAATTCAAGCTCTGCTTAGTTTGGGGCTAGATGATGCTGTGTGAAAAACGTCCAGCATTATTTATTTCCTAGCTTCTGCTCACGGCTTCGCCCGCGTGGTACCCGCTAAAAAGTAGCTTATGTGTTATTCTGATGTATAAACTATATTACCTACTGTAAAGTTTCATCAAAATCCGTTCAGTAGAAAGAGTAACAAACATCCATCCTTACAAACTTTCGCGTTTATAGTAATAAGATTTGCTGGTCTGTATAACAATCATGGTATTTTCATTGTGCCAAGTTTACTTGGAATTGTGCTATTAATACAATAGAATAGAATTATATTCTATTAAATACCACAATACTATTGGTAGATACCTACTAATGTCTACTTAGTATTTATTTAAAAGTATTTAAAAAAGATACGGTGTAAAAAAAATAATGTATCAGGGGATTTCTGGAACGATCGTGCAGAAATCCCCTTTAAATACCGGAAAGGGATTGCTGGACAAAAAGACCAGAAATCCCCTTTGCAAAGGGGTTTGTGGAATAAGCCAAAAAATCTCTCAAACTTACAGCCATAGGTCGAAACCTTTTATAGATATAATAATTTACAGGGAACTTAAAAAACTGTGTTTTAGTAAGCGGAGATTTGCTTGTTGTCGCGTGAAATGCTAAATACTACGCATAACGCGGATATATACCAAATTTAATGTTTGGACGTGCCTCTGACTACCCTCTACTTGGTATCCTCAAATACAGTCGTGAGCGTGTTTTTTTCGTATCTACTTAAAGTTTAATCTTTTGCAATATATTTACCTCATTTGGGTAAATGAGAACAAAAAACCAAAGATAGCTATTGCTTTCCTATTTAAGTAAGTTACTAGAACATCATAGTTACTCATTCTATTGTTCGCAATCAGAGTACAAAAATGCACGAAGCGATAAGGAAAACCAAATAGATAAAGCTGAATGCAATCTACCTACATACCTACTGCTCTAGAATGTTCTTTTTTGATTAAAACAGGAACCTAAAATCTTTATATCGAAGTTTGAGTGTTTATTTTTAATCATTTTTTAATCATGCAAAAATAAATTTCTTACTTTTTATTTCGATGCTATAGCCATCAACTTAGACCACACTATGATTGCACTATAATTTGAGTGTAGGTATCACGAATGAATGCAAATATTTGAATTATTATATATACAATATAAAAAAAAATACGGTGTAAATAAATGAATCAGAGGATTTCTGGAACTCTTGTGCAGAAATCCCCTTGCGACTTTTTGAAATTCTGTTATTTTTGTTTCATAAGGTGGCTGTTAAGTCCAGCTTATTAATAAAATCATTTCTTTTAGGAAAACTGGTTATTTTAATCGGCAGAATCAACCCTTTTCAGAAAAGAATAGATCCATGTTCAGGGACACCCTGTAGTAAATGTTTTAATAAGAGTAACATAAGTACCCAGCTTCAAAAAATTTATTAAATATCATCTCTTTTAGGAAAACTGGTTTATTTTCATCGGCAGAATCAACCCTTTTCAGGAAAGAATAGATTCTGTTCAGGGACATCCTGTAGATGTTTTACTAATATATCAATACCTACACTTTACACATAGGTATACCTAGTAAGATAGGTGTTTGCTATATGACCTTGTAGCATGGCAAATGTGAAACGAATGCATTCGTCAGCCATTTTACTAGTTTAGACTTGGGTGTTCTGCCTTCTGAAAATAGATGGGGAATATTGAATATGCCGGCGATTCCGTTGCCTTTTGTGGCACAAAAACCGATATGGTGTTCCGTCATAAAGTTAAATACAACACTAAAATAGTGAAAAGCTTGATAGAGTAGTACGAAATCGACTCCTTTACACGTCACTTGCTCCAGATATCTACCAACTCCTTGTGAGTTGGCCTTTATCACGTCGGAAAGATAATTTTATCATAGATATCAAGAGTACTTAACCATCAAAATAACACTAGGAAAATTTTGCGCACGTATGATATTGGTATGTTACAGACCTGTCCCGATATTTATGTAGAACCTACTTAGCTGCAGAAACGCTCCAGTTAAATCAGTCATTTTACTAGAAAAAATCACAGTGGAAATAGAATGCTTATATCCTATAAATTATTATGAAATTACGGACAGTCATAAAGCTCTGGAGAGATGAGATAATTATTTAAAAAAAAAACCTTATGACATTAACTTAGATCTATAGTACTCAGTGCATATAAACGAGAGGTTACCAAGTCAAGAAGGGGACCCATCCAAAGCAAATTATCACACATTTAGCACCTACATTTTGCATGCCTTCAAATATTCGGCTCTAGTGCATGTCGTTATTCTCACGATGTTTTCTTTTATTTTAACTTTTAACCACCTAAAAATAGGAAACACCAGGAAATATCCTGGTTGCACGACCAATCATCGGTCGGATATTTATCATACGTTTCAATTTATTTTGACAATTTCGAATTCTGCCATCAACTTGGAAGAACCCATGTCGTAACACTGAAGTAATCAAATATTTTACTAGTTTTCTAACCCCTAAATCTGTTTAATTACCTCCATACATAATTCGTCACTGTCGTACATAAACCCCAGTTTATTCCCATTTAATGTGACGTTTTTACTATGTCCCGGGTGCGTTGGTACCTACTTGGTAAACCTGGGTAGGTCTACTGCTAACTTTACGGCCGCGTCTGCGTCGGCATTATGACATTTTTATGTGCCAAGGGCCAGTTAAGGTACCTAACTGTGCAGTATAGTAGGTGGCGACCGACGTGGCGCGGTGGGCGAAGGTCCGCCTGCGACACAGGAGGTTGCGGGTTCGATTCCCGCCCTGGGACAAATGTTTGTACGATCTGCAAATATTTGTTCTGGGTGTTCTGGGTATTTTCTATGTATAATAAAAAATATTTATCTATGTAATGTATTGTATTAAGTATATCAGTCATCTAGTACCCATAACACAAGCTCTGCTTAGCTTGGGGCTAGATGATGCTGTGTGGATTGTCCAGCATTATTTATTTATTTATCTATCTATTAGCTGTGCTACGGTCGACTTGGCCCCAAACCAACGCGTTGCATCGCCCGGCCGCGCTATTACTTCTTTTTCACGGCTTCTTATGATCGTAGCGTGACTTTAAATTGTCTATGGTCTTCCTCGTTCAAACACACAATCAAACTCTTCAGCTTTATTATCATGGTATAGATTCTGCTTTACAATTACGTATTACCTATAAGGCATACTTATCTAACCAAAGTTTGAAAAATAAGCTAAACTAAGATAAGTTAGCCCACGGTCTGGCCTGCGCTATATAAAAGTGTACCTATACGATCAAATACATGGTCTTTTCTTGGTCAATTTTAAGCGCAGGTAACCAGAACGCAGCTTCGAGTTAAATAACGTAAGCTGATTTTAAAATAATCGATAATTATTGTACGAATAAATAGATTATTCTAATAACTAGGTTGGTATTTTATCTACTAACTAGCTCGCATCGCCCGTGCAAATACTTCATTTGCTCGGTTCTTAAGGGTCGTAGCGTGATGTTAAATAGCCTAGAACCATCCCTGCCTTCTGTCGAGTTCTACCCCTAAAGTGTCACTTGACAGAGTTATCAAATTAACTCTAGATTTAATTTAATACAAAGCCAGTCATACTTACGAGTTAGATCGTAATACAAATTTCAGATAGATATGTAAAAAAAGGTGGTTGCTATAAAAAAGTTGTTTACTAAAATTCTACTTAAACTGGCGCACAAAATTTACAATATCTAGAGACAACATTGACTGGACTGGACCGTATTTTTTTATACCATCTAGGCTATATTGTCGGGTTAGATCGTAAACCAGGTTAAAATATTAAAACTGCGGCACGCAAGTAGGCCTAAGTAGGCATCCAAACTATCATGATCTCTTTTATCTACCAAAGATAAAAACATTGTATACTGTAAGTAGTTTATCAGTCATGTAGTTCCCATTACAAGCTCTGCTTAGTTTAGTTAGTACTGTGTAAAAAATGTCTAGCATTATTTATTTATTGTTCTTCGATATTCCTACAAAAAAGTATTCTTAACACACGGTCTCTGTATCTAAGTATGTAAGTTTGTTTGATAGTTTCTGCAAATAAATAAATAAGTTTAAAAAATCGTGTTTATTCTGTAGTTTCAAGATTTTTTTTCTAAAGCGTTCCACCACTTAATTAAAATAAAATATAAACAAATTAAAATAAAATATATACCTGACCTAGGTTAATACTAAACAACACAGAATTAAAAGAAAAAGTAGGTATGTATGTACCTATCCCTCACAAGTCCAAAGTCGATGCTAACTCGATTAGGGGACGGTCATTCAGTGGGGTCTTGGAAATGCATTGAGAATCGATCGTACCGTCATGCGTCACTAATAAATACAGGTTGCTCCATTTTCATAAAGGGGCTATTATGGCTTATTTTTTTTTCTACGGAAAATTACAAAATCGTTCTAATGTAACGACCTCTATGGCACAGTGGGCGGAAGCCCGCTTGAGACGCAGAAGGTTCGATTCCCGCCACGGGACAAATGTTTGTATAATCTACAAATATTTGTCTCGGGTCTGGGTGTTTTCTATGTATAATGTGTATGCATTTACAAAAAAAAGTATACAATTATTATATCATTCATATAGTTCCCATAATGCAAGCTCTGCTTAGTTTGGGGCTAGATGATGACGTGTGAAAAAGATCAACATGTTTTTCAAAAAATCATTCCACGCAGGAAATGCTCGCATTGTTTCTAAAGTTTTGCTTTATTTGAGCGACTCAAATAATTAAAGTGAGCGAGATTGAATGGGATAGTTGGAAGTGGAATTTACTCTGAACAAATTGGAGATGTTCTGTAGATTAGCCAAGTCAAGAGTACCCTGACCCGACGAGCTCGTTTGAAGAATGTGACGGAATTAATGAAGCGAAAGAGTTAGGTCGATACCAGGATCGAAGCAATTAGAAATCTGTGGTCGCGGCCTACCCCTCCAGGAAACAGGCGTGACTTTATGTAAGTACTAGCTGAAAACCCGCGTAAGTTTCGATTCTGTGGGAATATCTGGATAAAAAGTAACTGCTAAAGGTAACAGCTATGTACCTGATTGTACCTATCAAGTTTCATCGCAATCGGTTCATTAGTTTTTGCGTGAAGAAGTAACAAACATATTATGTACATACTTACTAACACAATATTCGAATATACGAATGTAAACAACTTTTGTTTCTAACTTATAATAATATAATCCGGCGATCTAATTAAAATTTAGAACACAAAAGCTGCTATTGTGACTTAACTATGATAGTTAGATATATTCCCTCGAGGATTTTTTTGTAGGTAATAATGAGTACTTTATTCATATAGTACATTATTTTTATGTATCATCAATAGTTTTCACAGCGCACGCCAAATAATGAATTTTATAGAAAAAAATTTGCTACTTTGTTAGTTTTGCTACTTTGGTTACATTATAGAAATTTTCTTATTTTTGTGAAAATAAATTATGTTACTAGGTACCTGATAATTTAGCTTTCTTTTGGAAGTTTCGGAGCCTATTTGGTACAAACAAACAAACAAAAAACGTTCCTCTTTATAATATTAGTATAGATGTATGTATATACTAATACGATACATACATACACATAGTGAATATATTCTCAATGAGAATAATTTTATTAATGAGATTTTTTTATTTTAAGATTTAGTAGCAAGTAAATCTTTCGTCACATCCGTTGGAACCTAAAAAATAGGGCACCATTTATATTGTTATAAGAAGGTAGGTATAAATTGCTCGTTTACCATGCGGGTAGGTATTAGAAGGGTCGGAAATATATTAGAAATGTGCAAACTGATCGCTTTATGATTGGTTTTTGATTGGTAGAGGGTAAGGGTAAGGTGCTGTTGAATCAGTAGACAGATCGTTTTGGTAGGCTACCTTCTTACTATTTGTTGTTTTTTTATAAAACTATAGTGGCTAACTAGCATCTGTTATTAAGCTGTTACCGTAAACTATGGACGAACACCAGAGGTATCACTCGCGCCTTGCAGACCCTGAGACATAACGGGTAAAAAGTCGTCATGTGTCAATTTAACGTCATCTCACACTTCAAACTGGAGCACAGTAATGCGAGCAGTACTTGGCGACCGAAATAGGAATGGTGGTAGTACTGGACGAGCAAAGAAGCTCTACTTCTTTGTTAGGAGCTGTTGATTCATTGAATAGACACGGGGATCTACATACCAATATCATAGCGTATTTTTCACTAGATGTCTTTCTCTCGTCCATTCCAGGGCTTGATTCCCTTGAAATAAATCTGACAATACTTAATAAGTATTTAAAAATTTATACATAATTTTTGAGCAATGTCAAGGCGTAAAGAAATGTTGAATACATTTTTGTAATAATTTTAATGACGTAGGCTTTTGAGTTGAAAATAATAGGTACTTTATGTTGACTTCACAGCTTTATACGACTTGTGTTCTGCTCACCCCTCAAATGTAATGTCGACCCCGGATATCCGGATATAGTTCCTTGAGTGTAACTCATAAAAATGTTGACACTCTTCTATAGCACCCAGTTTTTAGCAGGAACCACTTTTATCCATCAAAAAACTTAACATAAACCTTATTTCTCAGTTCGGAAATATCAAAATATGTTTTCAAAGATACAGCTAAGATTTTGGTTGGTTTAAGGAGGGGTATTGAAATTTGTTTTGTTTATAAAGAGCGGACTTTAAGACCGCTGTGGCTAAAATAAATATTAGGGTGGAATGAGGATTGATAAGGGTAGTGGGTTGGGGAGAGCTACATTTCACTGTCATGTTGTGAACGAGGGGTTTTCTGTTGCTACCGAATTTGAAAATAATATTGCGAGATATACCTAGTTATATTTAGTATGCAAAGATGAAACAATGTAACTTTGTGGCTAAACAGCAATCTATTGCTCGTTTGCACTGAAGTCAAAAAATATATAGCAAGACTGATTTTGTCTGATTCCCAACTTAATTTAAGAGACGATAAATCTTTCTTAACCATTTTTTATTTTATTTTAGCGGTTCCCCGTTTTATTGTTAGCAATTATAATAAAGAATCTCTCCAGTCAGTTTTTAGTCTGTATTTTATGGTGTTTTTTTTTATTTGGTATAACTAAACTCTTAATGTAAAGTTGTGACTCAAGGTGCGGTATTTAGCAAATGATTAAGATCAAGGCATGTTTATTTTAGTGTAAACAGGCACTAAAATAAACAATATTATTATTGTAAAATAAAAATACGCTGTAAAAATAAGTGTATATATTGTATGTATGTATAATTTGAGTTAAATATATAACTACCAATCAGGTGGATTGTGCGAATCCGCGCTTATGCGCAGAAAATCGACAAGATTTCCGTATAAAAGTGCTGGAACTCAGCACATTTCTACGATTCGACATAAAAGTAGGTACCTACCTAAGATATAATACTTATCTTACCTATTTTTGTCGAATCGATACAATCAACTCATGGTTTAAAGGGTCCTTGAAATTAGAATGGTTTTCCTGCTTTTAATTATGTGCTGATCAATATGAAAATATCCGTAAAATATCCGTAACACTTGTATTGTGTCCAGTATGTTTAAAATGTGACAATGCGATGTTTTGTACATTTGACTTTCTGTAGTGAAGATGAGTGTTAGTGGTTTTGTAGCTTCGGGTGTGTTCGTTTTGGTGAGAAATAATTGTATTTTTTGATAATAAATGATGAAAGATAATTATTGAATTAAATTGAATTACCTACTTTCTGTAGTGGCTTAGGTAGATCTTCCTTCCACATAAATTTATCTCAGGGCGAGACAAATGTATGTGGTGATACCTTACCGCGCGAGATACCTCAGGGGTCTAGACAAATACCTCACGCTTAGTTTTCCTTTCACGCTAACCAAATTTGCCAAGGAAGTAGCACCGATGGTAGGTACTTAGTGGCAGAAAAATATAACTCATTTAAGTATTTTTTAAATAGGGAAATAAAAAATAACTTTAGCTAATAATAATAACTTATACGTGTACTGTACGTACCTACCTATTATTAGTTGCGGCCGTATGTTACCGAGGTAAGGCTTTGCCTACTTGCAATTATGAAAAATGCCTACGTTAGAAAATACATAAACTACTCCTGTTTCCTGGAGAGATAGGCAAAGACCGCAGATTTCCATTCACTTAAAATGAAATGATTAGAAAATGCATTAAGCATGCCTTTTGTAAAATTGTGTAAAAAATCTTGAGGTTACTATCTAAATAGGTATCTACAGAACCACTTACAATATTTATGTGTTTGTTTCAGGTTATATGTTTAAGAAACGAAAATGAAGGTAATTTCAGGTTAAAAAAAATTGAGTGAAAGACTTAATTGAAGATAAAGAAAGCGAACCTACCTACAGGTGTGGGCATAGCTATTATATTTAACGCAGTAGTACTTAGTCTGTGCTAGAACTGATTATTATCTGTGATTTTTATTGTACCTACATTCTAAGAGAAAAAACTTTTTTTTTAAAATCGATAATGGTAAATCAACAACAATTGTTCATAGTGATTGATTCAGCTTTATCTTTTTTTTCTTTAGTATAATTCATAGTAGATTTAAAAGCAATATTTATAAGATGTTTGATTTCATACAACATTACACGTTTTGAATTATTTATATTTTTTTCTAATATTCTAAATGTGGTGAATTACTGTGATACACGTCCACAGAACATTTATGATGCCGAAGAATGGCACAATGACTTATCCTTAAATACTCAGTTTTAGTAACGCTCTTTATCTTAGTATGTAATATAATATATTTTAAAACTTTTGTACAAAACAGCTGCAATATTTTGATGGTGTCCGAAACGTCGGTAAATAATTAATTAAAATTAAAAGTGTCAGTTCGGACAAAGTGTCCGAAAATATTGTGTCCGAAACGTCAGCAAGCCTAAACACAAGTACAATTTTATTGGGGATTGATATTGCAGTGTAGCCGGTAGTAAACCTCTTGCATTTTCTTTCTACATTCGCTTTGACTGTAATTTTTCAGTGATGGCAGCCCCAGCTCCTGATCCTTGCAACATATTCCTGCGACATCGGCACCTCAAGACAACGACCACGGAGCCTCCGAAAATAGATGACGTGAAAATCACTGACAGCAAGAGAAGTAAAATTAGGCCTTTCGAGTTATTCAAGCATGCAAATTATAATGTATAATTACCACTGTTAATGTCGTGGACGATAAAGCTTTGCCGACCGAGGAATAGTATAGGTCCTTTCTCATGAGTACCGTCCGCGACTCCCAAGCATACATCAGTTACCTAGCATTCATAAGCCTGAATTCATAGTCGGGAGTTGAACAGTCCCCGAAAATCCATCATTCAGCATTCACCTTATGGATGGGTGCATAAAGGTTGAATTTGCGCTTGAATTTTCACATAGCGTCTGAATAGTCCCCTAGGGGAGCCCCTATTTTACCCAAACTTATGAATTCGGGCCATAAGAAGTCTGTGTGACTTTTGCGTGGCTGGATAGTGGTACCTACCAATACTTTTCATTATTCGATTCTAATGGCATATCTTCTTTGTTTCAGTGCTCGAAGAATTCTGTAAGTATTATTATTTGATTATATTATAGGCTGCGGCCGGTTTAGTTCATTTGTAATTACTAATTGTAATTGTAATTAATATACCTAATAAATATTCTGAAGTAGGTAGGTAAAGTTATATCATACTAGCTTCTGCTTCGCCCGCTAGGTATCCGGATAAAAAGTAGCCTATGTGTTATTCTGATGTATAACCTACTAGCTTCTGCACACGGCTTCGCCCGGGTGGTACCCGGATAAAAAGTATCCTATGTGTTGTTTTGATGTATAAGCAATATTACTGTAAAGTTTCATGAAAATCCGTTCAGTAGTTTTTGCGTGAAAGAAGAACAAACATCCTCACAAACTTTCACGTTTATAATATTCATATTCATTTATTCATTTTAGTAGGATAGGCATTTAGTAGGTCGTTTTTGCGTGAAAGAGTAACAAACATCCATCCTCACAAACTTTCGCATTGAAGTAGGATAGGATAGATAATGTAGTAGGGTATATAATATGAAGTTATATCTGCTCTCGTATATGCGTTTGCTGCCTAAGAGAAAGGTTAGAGGTTTATTTGTCTGTTATCATTTATCTCCGAAACAGCTTATAGGATTGCAATAAGGTTTCTTGCAATCGTTTCGAAGCAAACCGATGGTTTTTAGACTGGTTTTCTTTAAAGGTGGTTCTAGATTGGTTTAACACCTCTAAATGGACTCATAGCTACTAGTTTAGTCATACATTTAGCTTTTAAGTGCTGATGTTTTTCCTTAGTTAAATAAATAAGTAAACATGTCACTAGAGAGCGCTGCAATGATGAAACATATAACAGACCGACAGACCGAACGACAAAATATTTTTCTTTATTTATTGTATACATTAAGCTAAATAGCTATTCTCATATAAGTGACTTTGTCTTTTTTGAGAATAAATATCTTTAAACCTATATATAACAGCGTAACCGATGCCCATGCAATTTGTTTTTTAATCGTTTTTTTCCTATTAATATTATAAACGCGAAACTTTGTGAGGATGGATGTTTGTTACTCTTTCACGTAAAAACTAACTGATTTTGATGAAACTTTACAGTAACACATAGGTAGGCTACTTTTTAACCGTGTAACGGGCGAAGCCGTGGGCAGAAGTTAGTACTTAATGTGTTAAATATGTTTTAACGGCACAAGTTGACTGGGTGCGTTGCTATAAATTATTAAATACGCGTCGGGGGTTTTAGAATTTTGCAAGAATTCACTGGTGGTGGTGGTGTCTTCGCACCGAGTCTGTCCATCATGGGGATTAGATAGGAAGATAGATAACTCTTTCTTGTACACCACATAACATGTTGCTTACAATTTCAAACAGATCAAATTAAAAGCTAAGGACGGGAGTACAAAGACAATCTTTGGATGGACAGGAATTTACGTGAACGATAAAGGACAGTGGTGTATAGACAATACGTACATGGTGACGAATTATTAGATAAAAGAAATATACTTATACATACATGAAAACATATGTATGCCTCGTCGAATCCAGTCGTGAGCGTGTTTTTCACCGGTGTTTTATCATTTAAAGTGTTTTTTTCTCCGTGCAGTGCTCTGGATGCAAGCGACGCCGACGACGCCGGCGCCGATCATCGCGGAGCCGCAGAAGCCGAATGCAAAAATAATGGACATGAGTTCATTTTTCTCCGCCTACATCGAATTTCTGACTAAATTTTTCAACATGTTCTAAAATTTCGCTGTTTTTAATTACCTACTGAATTTTCAAGATAAAAATAATGATCTATCTTGTTATATAATTAATTTAATTATATTTCTAAATTTAATTTTGAGTGAACTTTCGCTACGGATTTAATAAGAAAAGTTTACTAGTACTAGTTACTAAATTCGTAGCTAAAGTTCACTTTTTTAATTAATTTAGTTTTGGTAGAATCTTTCAAAGCCTACATTGAAGTTTACCATTTCTATGTAAATTCACGACTTTAAAGGAGGAGGAAGGAGAGGCCTTCCATCGTGTCACCGAAACTTGCAAGAGGCGCGATGATTGCAAAATGGGATCGTTTGTCATTCTATGACAAAACGTGAAATCTGTCGAATGAGAAATCATGGAGAGTATCTTTTCGTCTGAGGTTTTAAAATTCTGACGAATGCGGAAGATATATATGATATGACGAATGTGGAATCTGGCGGACGTGTTCTAAATCGTAGGTTATAAAGGGTTTTCCACGACTCAAAGTTCCAGATATCGAGCACTTTTTGAAAAATTAGTTCCTTGTTTTTTTTATTTCCGTAGTTTTAGCACCTTGGTACTGTGAAAATGTTACAAAAGTAAAAATGAGATTTGGTATTTTATATATAATTTGTCAACCATATGTTTGTAAAAATATCTATATTAAAAAAATATATAAACCAATCCTACAACAAATAAAAGAAAACATATTTTTATATTAATTTATTTCAGACTCATTTCAACAAAATGAGAAACTCAACCGTTGGATTCATTATACAATATTAGCCACTTACATTTAAGCAAATTCCAGGTGAAAATCTAACTAACATTGTACAAAGAACTTGTATAACACCCACACACAGTGCGGGAAAACAATATTAAATTCGTACATTCGAAGGGAAAATACAGCATCTGTAGCCCTAATAACCAGAGCCAAATAGGACCACCAAAAACAAAACTTAAAAGAAACTAATAATTATATTTGTGGAAAGTATCTGACAGCGCTCTTCAGCGTTTCAAATTTCCATCATTAAATGTAATTTTCAAAACACTAAACATAGCTTTAAGTCCGATTATGAATAAAGGCTAGGTTAAGCTAACAAACGCAGAATTTCCACTTCGATGGCACACAAAACCGAGCTCTATACCATCTATGCATAATACAAAATCAGTCGCCGACGTAATAAATAAAAAAAAATGCACACTACTCGTCGGAACTTGGAATATTTCGAGCTTAGCACTTTTGCTAAAAGGACTTGATACGACCAACCGTGAACTAAGATGCCTCGTTGGCCCGTTTAATCACACAACACCTCCTGTAACCATCGGTTAAACCTTCCCTTCAATGTGTTCTAGAACTTTGGCGTGACAACGAAATTATTGTATCTCTTGGTTATATTGACAGATAGTAGGTTAACCTATCGTAAAGGATAAGTCCGTCACACATGGCAGCTAACATGTCAAAATGTATATTATAGCGAGATATATTTCAGTACATCCTGCCATAATATAATGATGTATAAATATACGATATTGAAATATACATTAAGGTGTATCTCAATAAATCGTAGAATAAGGGAGATTAAATCTAATAACGTGTGTTGGATACACAGAAGATATCGATTATATTACTTTCCGCATGTACAATACCCTAAGATAATGTAAAGATAAATGATGTAATATATGTTGCAGCTGCTGTATGTGACGACCTCACACATCCCGCCTTTGTTTAGAACAATAGTTATTTGAATGGTTAACCTAACCAATAGTTACAGTTGTTTAACCGCCAGTTAATGTGTCGTCGAACTTGGGCTCGGCAAATTAGTGCGTCACTCACACATATGTACACCAGTACTTATTGTCTTTACACATACACACACACAGCTTACAACTCGTCATGCTCCTCCTGCGAACAAAGAAACACCAAATTAGCTATGTATTAATTAAATAGAAGGATAAATAAATAAACAACCAAAAGTTACGTACATAGCCTGAACCCATCGAGCAGTTAACCCCGAGAGACGTCATACTGAACCACACTGTTCTGTCAACACATCAGTCTTTTAGGACTGATGTTGGCAAACGCGGACATTGTCATTGTCATTGCGTCATGTCGCCTGCTGTGCTCCGATTGGTTGAAACTACAGTTTCGACCAATCAGAGCACAGCAGGCGCGGCGGGACTCGCACGACAGTTGACAGAATTGTTTCCTAGCAAATTATCAAACATTGCGTCTCTTGAGGCCGTCTACTCTATGCCTGGACCCAACACGGATTCCCTTTGTCGTGGGTATCAGGAACTACGAATGCCAACACCAAGACCCGGAACAAATATCTGCAGAACATGCAAAAATTTGTCCCGCAGCGGGAATCGAATCTGCACCTATTGCGCCTCAGCTGGCTTTCCCCACCGAGGTCACCAGAAGGAACGGGTGACAACGATAAAGTCCTACTAATATAATAAACGCGAAAGTTTGTGAGGATGGATGTTTGTTACTCTTTCACGCAAAAACTACTGAACGGATTTTGATGAAACTTAACAGTAATATAGCTTATACATCAGAATAACATAGGCCACTTTTTATCCGTGTACCACGCGGGCGAAGCCGTGGGCAGATGCTAGTAATTATATGACAAGCAGTCATAAAAAGTCTGCTCACCACAGGCGCAGATTCGCCGACCTCGTCGTCCAGATCTTCGTCGTCTTCATCTTCCTCCGGCTTCTCGGCCTTCTCCTTCTCTCTCTCCGCCTCATCCTGGAATAAAACAAGACAGTCATCAAAAATATGCTCTTTTCATAACGAAACTGAAACTCATTTTGGGTCGCGATACATAATCGGCTTGTGAAGTGATCGAAAAGGACAACCTCTGTTATTGGCTCGCTATAGCAGCAACTTCTGTTATTGGCCCGCGAAATGAACGTCCCAAAGTTGTTGAACTTGTTGGTTCCCCAAAGTTATTGGGCTTGTTGGTTCCCCAAAGTTGTTGAACTTGTTGGTTCCCCAAAGTTATTGGACTTGTTGGTTCCCCAAAGTTGTTGAACTTGTTGGTTCCCCAAAGTTGTTGGACTTGTTGGTTTCCCAAAGTTGTTGGACTTGTTGGTTCCACAAAGTTGTTGGATAGTCATTATCGCTCGCGAACAGAGCGTTACAAGTTATACCCATATCTATTATGGGTGAAGTGACCTCAGTAATTCGTTCGTTAAGGTAGATATTAACTCGTGAAGTGAGCTAACTAACTTCAGTGGAAGTGAACAACCACTGAAGTTAGTAGCTCACAAAGTTAACGACCCCTCAGTTATTAGCCCAAGACAGTTACTAGCTCACGAAGGGTTAAGTTTTTAGCTCGGCAAAATGAGCGAACCCCACGTGCGAAGTGATTGACCGCTTAATTCTTAGCTCATGAAGTGAGCCATTGTCTGCTATCAGTTTCTAGAGTGTGTAATCTACACTGAACATTGTCGAAGACGCTGCAAGTCTTCAGTTGAACATACCTGCTCGCTCTTCATCTTCTTCTCACCCTCCAGCGTCTTCTTGAGCGCCTCCCCGCGTTCCTTGGCCGCCTCGACGTCGTCCGTGAACAGGAAATTGTCGAAAATGGTGCCGGACTTGACCTGCCAGAGATCGAGGCCGACGGCGCAGATCTCGTTGCGCTTGTAGATGGTCGCGTCCGCGGAGTATTCAGGGTTGTCGATCTCTGGATGCACCCAGGGACCTTTGTATGCTGGGTTGTCGATCTGCAAAAAAGGAGTGGTGTGCGTTGAGTTAACGTATAATAACGTCCAGTAACCGAGCCTCCACACAATTGTCTTGACCAGTTCTGTTTAATATCAACATAATATAACCCGTATTTATATGGGGCGAGAATCTATTACCTTGCCGTAACACAGTTTTAAACTAGCACGGGAGGTAAGTGTTCTCAAACTGTATTTCTACCGGCATTTATTTTAATTATGCCTACAAAACAGTAGACAGTAAATAAAAAAAAACCTTTTACATTTCCTTGACTTAATTATTGTAGTTTCTTATGATCTAAATAAACATTTTATATAACTAGATTTAATCATGGCGCTTTTTGGGCATAGGCAATCAAGTATTTCCAGGTCTATTTTGAGGCGATAGTTTCGAGAGAGTTGAGATGTAGGAGAAGCAATATATAACCAGCAGTTACATTATAGTCCTGACCCCGCACTAGGTATCAGTATCAGGAACTAAGAGTACCATGGTACGATCAGCAACAAAAGTAGAAACAATTTTCATTTTTATTACCCTATTTATAGAACCTTGACGTAATAACTTTTAAGATTATCATGATTTATGAATATTCGTGAGCATGCAATATTGAGAAAAATTCAAACAAATAAATAATGGTAAATATCCCGTTTGAGGAAAAACTCTTCACTTTAGTCAGATCCTCAAATAGCCCAGTTTATTGGGCTATTAAGGATCGGCCCTAATCTATTTAAAATCTGATGTTACCATTATAAAACCATTTTTTTTTGTCTCCTTCATTTCTTACAATCTGCCTTCTGCGCATTGAGCTAGAGTTTGGTGTGCTGGGGACCTAACCATCAAGTCTTATTGCGATTCAATTTAGGCAACGATGCCAAATCCCGCTTTGCGAATGACGAAGCTTTAACAACACCAAAGCGTCCTCAATCGCAAAGCGGAAAATGTCATCTTTGCCTGAATTGACTCGCTATAAGACTTCATGGTTAGGCCCTTTTCGTACTAGCCTACTAAACTGACATGGATGGATAAGCCCAATGATAAACTAAAATTATTAATCTATTTTTGTCGCTGAGTGTACAAGTCCCCAAAGTACTTGTACTTAGGCCAGTCGATTTAAAACATCGATTATTTGAATAAAAAGGCTACTTTTTAACAGAGTATAATAATAATTATGCTAGACATTTTTCACACAGCATCATCTAGCCCTAAACTAAGCAGAGCTTGTATTATGGGAACTACACGACTGATAAACTACTTATATACACATTTTTTTGTAAATACATATTATACATCATCAGTTTCACGCGCGCAAACACGTAGGCAGAAGCTAGTGTACACTATAGTATCTATTTATCTATCTATCTATCAGCGGAAGAGTCATTCACCCAATACAATAATACAAAACCAACCATACTGACTTAACTGTGAACTAGTGAACCGGCGAAAATTCCACGTGCGTGATTAACTCGCACATAACATAACGGTACGAGAGTGTTTGTCTCGAGGTCGACAGCCCGAGTGTCACTGGACGGGCTTATTAGCAAGTCTGTGCGTCAGTGTCAATAAGAAATGGAAAAGTTGGATATGTTCCAACTTCCTAAAGCGTATTTTTTTTTACTAAAAACTGAATATTTACCATGGATGTTTTCTATCTTTAATATGTAATTAGAATATATATATATATATATATAAAAGTAGTTTATCAGTCATGTAGTTCCCATATACAAGCTCTGTTTAGTTTGGGGCTAGATGATGCTGTGTGAAAAATGTCCAGCATTATTATTATTTTATTTATTATCATAGTCATAGATAGATAGAAAATACTTTACAGCACCCCAAATAATATTACAGCTTATAGCTACAAGCTTTGAAGATATTGTACAATGGGCGGCCTTATAGCTAGCGATCTCTACCAGACAGACCAGACCTTTGGATGAAACAGGGGATTGTATCACTATGTGTACCACATACATAAACAAAACAACCAACAGACACATGACTCTATGCTAGGATTCCGTGTTATGGGTATCAGGTACCGTGATCAAACCCAGAACAAATATCTGAATAATATCTATGTACAAATAGGGTGTTTTCTATGTATAATATGTAAGTATTTGCAAAAAAAAGTATATAAGTAGTCGTGTAGTTCCCATAACACAAGCTCTGCTTACTTTGGGGCTAGATGATGCTGTATGAAAAATGTCCACCATTAATTATTTATTTAATATTTAACACACGCCCTTGTTCTATTTTGCCAGTAAGACAGTTTACTGAGTCCTTACCTGTTTGGGTGCCCAGACGCCCTTGTACTCAGGGTTGTCGATCATGGGCGGTTCCCACTCGCCGTCCATCTCATCGTCCCAGTCCTCAGGCTTGGCCGCGTCAGGGTCAGGGATGTGCTCCGGTTTCTCCCAGTCTTCGGGTTTCTTGTCCTCGGGGTCGGCGATGGTGGGGCGCTCGTCCCAGTCCTCAGGTTTCTTGGCTTCCGGATCCTATGAGAATCGAATGATAAGTAAGTTTGTGGAAGCCCCTTTAGACTATGCTATCTTAAACTTGTTTTAACTTCAGCAAGAGGTTCTTCAAAAAGGACGTTTTAAAATGTTTAAAGGGTCGACAACTGGCGTGTTACGCCTCTAGTTGCAAGCGTCCATAGTTTACGGTAACCGCTTAACAACAGGTGGGCCGAAAGCCTGTTTGCCACTTTGGTGGTATAAAAAAAAATACCGCAAACTAACGTATGTATTTCCCAGACATGGACAACTGCCCATAGTAAAAGATATCTTTGATTTACAAACGCAAATTTGAACTACTCCATGGAAAGCGAAGCGAGTTCCTTCGTTCCTTGCACTCCTAACTTGTCCGGCTTAAGTAGCGCATTTTTTCTAAACCTTAACTTCCCAAAGCAAGGCTTACTATTTCAAAACACTGAAATTGTAAGCTTTCTTCACTAACTCCCCATGGTAAAAGATATCTTGGATTTTAAAACGCAAATTTTGAACTACTCCATGGAAGGCGAAGCGAGTTCCTTCGTTCCTTGCACTCCTAACTTGTCCGGCTCTGCTCGGCTTACGTAGTGCAGTTTTTCTAATCTTTAACTTCCCAAAGCAAGACTTACTATTTCTTCCCAAAACAAGGCTTAGTTTTACTCTTTCAAAAATCGTATCTTTCCTGAAATCGTAAAGCTCTCTTCGCGCAGTTTTTCTAATCTTTACATTCCAGCAAGGCTTACTATTTCAGACGCTGAAATCGTACAGCTCTCTTCGCTTCTCTTCCCAAAACAAGGCTTAGTTTTACTCTTTCAGACCCTGAAATCGTATAGCTCTCTTCGCTCCAAACACCTAAGATCAAATCTGTTGAGTACTACTATTTGTACAGCTGAATTAATAAATGAAAAACGAAAATACTACATTGTACCATAAGAAAAATAACACACACATTAACAACTTATCATTATTATCATTGTACCTCGTGTGTTCATAAGTTTTGAGACGAACTTATTTAATTAATTTAAAAAGAAAGTAATTCATGCAACCTTTTTTAAACTTTTAAAATTTTAAATTTCGAATGTTTTGAATCAGAAAAAATATACATTTGAATATTTGTTTCATTCTCCGTGAAAATGGCGCCAACAAAAGATTTGCGTGCGACTGTAATTTCACTGTTTCAAGCAGGAAAAAAACCAATGCAAGTTTTTAGTGAAATCCAAAGTTTGGGATGTAGTCGGAACTTTATGTATTATACCATAAAGAGGTACAAGGAGACCGGCTCTTTAGAAGACCGTGGAAGATGTGGCCGCCCGCGGTCTGTAAGGACGCCCGCCAACATCAAAGTAATCAGAGAGCGAATTCGTCGCAACCCTTGCCGGACTCAAAAGAAATTAGCTCTGCAGACCAACATTTCGCGAATATCGGTGAACAGGATACTTAAATATGATCTTAAACTAAAGGCCTACAGTCGAAGGAAAGTGCATTATTTAAACGAGCGTCTTCGTAAATTGCGACTGGAACGATGTCGGAACCTATTGAAGAGACACGATCCAAAAAATATCCTGTTTACCGATGAAAAGATCTTCACGGTGGAAGAAAAGTTTAACCGGCAGAACAACAAGGTTTACGCCAGAAGTTCAAAGGACGTCCAGCCATCTGTACGCAATGTCCAGCGCACTCATCATCCAGCAAGTGTGATGGTTTGGTGGGGTGTTTCCTACGAGGGGGTCACTTCGCTTCATTTTTGCCAGCAAGGCGTCAAGGTGAAGGCACAAAATTACCAAACCGACATATTGGAAGCGGTGGTTAAACCATTAAATGATACGCTATTCGCTGGAAAATACTGGGTTTTCCAACAGGACTCTGCTCCCTCCCATAAAGCTTAGACTACCCAACGTTGGCTGGAGGCCAATTTGCCAGGCTTCATTCGGAGCGAAGATTGGCCCTCGTCAAGCCCTGACTTGAATCCTTTGGATTATTCTTTATGGACGGAATTGGAGCTGAGGGCATGCAGAAAGTCTCACCCAAACCTGGATTCTCTCAAGCGAGCCCTTATTAAAGAATCGAAACGGATTCCCATTGAAAAGATTCGTGCCGCCATAGATGAATGGCGCACGCGTTTGAAGGCCTGCATTGAATGCAAAGGCGGCCATTTTGAATGATTTATTTTTAAATACAGATCTAGATGTCAGTAGTTTTAATTTTAATATCCAATAAATGAATACTCAACTTAGCTCCAAAAATATTTTAGTTTTACTGTGTCTCAAGACTTATGAACACACGAGGTATAATGGGCGGTCTTATCGTTAGGATGCCTTCTACAAAACTGCGATCTTGAGTGCATCCCTCACTTCCTAGGTCCTATATGAAAATCAGTACTGCTTCGCCTTGGCGCAGCAGCAAAATCCTGAGATAGGACCTTTTCGACCCATACTTCCACTGCAGCATATGCCCTCTATTCTCCTGTAATTTACTTTTTTTTTGTTTCTTTCTTGTCATTTGTACTTGTTTGTGCTGTATCCATATGTGTTGAATAAAAACAATCTTCCAGACAAAATTTGTATGCAGATAATCCTATTCTATTGACATCAACCTGTGTCTTGGCCAATTCAATCTGTGTTTGTTTCATGGCTGACTAGGAAAATAGATTTATTGAAGTAACTTACACTTAAAAGTATGTCTAAAGGTCTTACCTTGATCTTCCTTGGGGGAAGGAAGTCCCAATCAGCCTCAAGCTCGCCACTCTCAACCTTCTCATTGTCGATGAGCACTTCGTAGGTGTTGTCTGGTTTCACGATGAGAGTGTACAGGTGGGTGTACACGTCGTCCTTGCAGCGGATGTCCTTCTTGATTAAATGGTTCTGTCCTTTGTAACTGAAGATCACGTGCACCTGGGGACGATTAAAAGTATTTTAAAAACTATGTAAGTTCAAACTATGTAACAGACTAGAGTGCAGAAGATGGAGACACGAGAATGATTGAGTGAGCAGGGCAAGTCTCAAGGGAGATATTTCAAGAATTTGTACAGAAAAATTGAATTTATGTTTATTTTCTTTGGAGGTCATATAAATCTTTGCCATTTTAACCCGCGATTTTGCAAAAGTATTTAATTATTTTACGATCTATAGACAACTCAACTGTTTATAGGTACGTATCTCTTAATGAACCCTGTCGAAGGGTATATAAGCAACAGAACAGGCAAACCGAGATTTTGCGTAAACAACTATTATATTAACTTATCGGAAAAGCGTTTTTTTTTACAATCAATTTGTATGACTTCTGGTTTTATCAACACGATCACTAGTTAAAGTTTTTAAAATTTTGCAAAAAAAATAATTTGTTTATGCAGTTGCCAATACATACTTTACATAAAACTAGATATTTACATTCAAGTAGGTATGAATGTCTGGTTTTTAAATTTGCATAGTTAATTTTATTCATATAATGTTCAAAATTTATTTATGATTTTGATGTTTTTACACGGGCGATAGCGACACGACACGATTTCTATTTTTGTTTTCTTTAATTGAAAATGTCTACGAGATCGTGTCTGTATCGCATCGTTATCGGCTAATGTGAAAGTGTCCATTCTACTGATTTTTTTTAAAGTTATTAACAGCCAACACATCAGCAATAAATGACGCTTCGAACCAGTTCTCTGAATGTTTTGCAACACGATCGGATAGCTATTGATCATGAAAGGAAGTTACATAAACGTAGCTAGCTCATCGATTTCACACTAATTGTTCTGTCGGGGTAGCAATGTTTGCAAATATATGCAACTAGCTTCTGCCCACGGCTTAGTCCGCGTGATACCCGGATAAAAAGTAGCCTATGTGCTATTCAGATGTATAAGCTATAGAACTGTAAAGTTTCATTAATATCCGTTCAGAAGTTTTTGTGTGAAAGAGTAACAAACATCCATCCTCACAAACTTTCGCGTTTATAATATTAGTAGGATAGGATAAATGAGATTGTATACGCCAGTTGGTTTCATCATCTCCTCGTCCCTCATTACGTGGGGTCGGTACAACGTGTATTCTTCTTTCACTCTCCTCTTTCAGCCGTCATCTCAGTACTCACTCCTTTCTTAACCATGTTACTCTTCACACGATCCATCCATCTTTTCTTCGGCCTACCTCTACTCTTATTCCCATCCACATTCATATTTAACACTATTCTCGTAAGGTGACATTCTTCCATCATGAGGTGCCCAGGGGGGTCTAGACAAATACCTCGCGCTTAGTTTTACTTTTACGCTAACGCAAATTATTGACAAGGTATAACTTCGCAGCAGTCACATGAGATTTCCACCGCTAATGTAATTTCCATTCAATTTAATCTTTCCATAGGCAAAAGTGGTATTTGACCACACTAATCTATTTCTCCTAAACCTTTTCGTCACTACTTTTAGACTTTCCCTGTACATATGAGCAGAACGATTTGAACTTTCAAAACCAAACAATACGAAAAAAAACACGCCTGCGACTTTATTTTCCATGATCATTCATCCTAAGATAGTACCTTACTTAACCTCACAGCTAAAAGGTAGTCAGAGGCAAGTGCAAAAGTTATATTTGGCTCATGCTCACATTAATCAGGAAGACAAATTGTTCAGTAACCTCGAGTGTTTCATATTGTTTTTTAATTTTATTTGAACAATTGTTCAGCTAGAATGTAAATGAGAGGGTTAATTAAGTCATGTATGTCACCTTCAGATTCTAGTATAGATTTTGCATCAATAAAAGTATTGAAACAAGGATTTTTGCATGTTTTCTTTTTGCATTGTGTATTATCTAGTAGCCGAAGTGTTTAGATCTACTAAATAATAAATAGCTCTACATTAGGACTAAAGTGTAGCAAACTAATTGTAGGTATTACTCAGTTAAAATGTGAAATGTTTTTTAATGATAAGGTTTACGAGTAGATAAGTTTATGGGACATAATTATTTTCCATTTCTGATATTGATCTACGACCAATGCCATAGATATACACGCGATTTTAGTACAGGTGTGGCTGTAGGTATTAATGATATAAATATTTTATGGTTTAGTTAAGTTTTTTACAGCCAATATGATAAATTAGTTTATTATAAACACATACATAGTGCTAGGATTCCTTGTAAATTTTATAGGTTTTAGAATTTTTGGCAATTGTGCTAAAATTGTAGTTGAAATTGTTTTTTTTAAATTACTTTTTCCTGATAAGAACTGATAAGCCATTCTAAGCCACTGGGATAGCTAATCACAAATTAAATCAGCCTATTTACAAGAGGTGACTTAAAGGGAAAGATGTTGTGCAACTTAATGCATGACTGAAACAATGAAGAGTGCCTACTGGAGAAAGAACACAGGAAGAAACCCTGCCCGACACAAAACCCACAAACAATTCGCTCATAGGTCAAGCACTGATTGCAGATAAAATATGGGGGGAAAACTTTTTCCTGATAATTCATGCTTCCAAGTGGGTTTATTTTTGTTAAGATCATTAGCATAAATCTATGTTACTTTTTCCAATTAAGAGTGTCTCAGTGGTTTTTAAATAACTTTTTAAAGACATCATAATAATACCCCGCTATCAACTTAATTTCTTTGACTAGACAATTACAAACCTGTAAAACACTAGAAGAATTTAATCTTACCTTCTTGGTACCGGGACCGCAGATGTCCGGACCGAACATGATTTCGTATGGGCTCTCTCCGTGCATGTCCTTCTGATCGAGCTTGCAGTCAAAGATCTTGACGTATCCACCACCGCAGTCAATATCCTGCTCATGTTTCACCGAGAACTGCACCACGAGTGGCTTGCCCTCATTGCTGAAGGGTTTGAACTTGCGGGAAAGGGCATAGAACCTCGCATCCTCAGATGTCTGTAGACCTAGAAGTACCAGGGTAGCAAGTCTTAGAAGTGGTCTTAGATTATGACAGTCAATATGTACAACTAATAATTATGGGATGTTCTGTAGATAAGTACCAGGAGAGAATCTTATTTGAAGAGGTGGGTAAAGTTTCGTTTTGATGCGTGTGTGGGAACATTTTGTTATTGAGAACGGAAATTGGAAACGTTTATGTAAAGGTATGAGCTGATGAATTGGGCGTTTCCAATTGCTTATCAAGTGTTGATGAGTTTGTGTTAGTTCTGTAGGATTAAGTCGTGGCATAGGTAGAATAGAAAGGTGTCGACACTTACCTTTATCTGCCTCCGGGTCATTGTAGAACTTTCCAGCAGTCAGCTTGAACTTGCCGAATTCCTTGCCGGAGTGCTCGCTGTATACCCATTCCGATTCCCACGAATCTAAAACGGAAGAAACTAATTGAGGCGAGAAAACCCCCCAAAATAAACCGGCTTCCTACACCGCGATCGATCGATCTACGTACACGCGGCAAGCCGGCGCGGCGCTTCGCAAATTTAGCACATTTTTAACATCGAAAGCAAAACTTACCATCAGGGAACGTTTCCTCATAGTACACTTCACAATTTATTGTTGAAATCGCCAGAAAACTGACAAACGCCAGCACTAAGGACTTCATTTTTTTATTCACAAAAACCACCTTCGCTCTCTAAAGACTGGCCACGAATAAATCGGATTATGGCGTTTTCGCTATTTTTGCTTCGACCGGTTCTGATTCTATCTTTCGTTCACACCAACTGCCTTTCCCGTAGAGTGAAAGAAATAGAGAGAAACACGTAATCTAAATGGACGATTGCATAACTGAAATAGCAACATATTTATTATATGATAAGTAAGCAAGTGCGAGTGAGTAGGAAACAACCGGCGAATGTAAAATTACGACAGACAGATGGAAACCTATTATTGGTTGTTGTCAACCAATAGAAATCGTACACACTGCTTAACCTCAGTGAACCATGTAGCGCGAAAGTTTGAATTTCTGAAAATAATTTGGCTTTATAAAGATCATTGCAGATTTATTTCATAAAATCTCAACATAGAAACCAAGTTAAATATGATATCATTATTCAAATAGCAAACAATGGCTCCTTTGTTTTAATCTAGCTTAGAAAAATATTATAAGAGTTTTCCCGATCACAACCAAGGACATTAATCACCCAATCATTGTCGCACATCACATTAGAGTGAAACGCACATAGAAACTCTCGCATGTGTAAAAGAGAGAACAAAGTACGTAATTACGTTGGTTGCGTGGTCGTGGACTTACTGCATTTGCTGAATAAATTTTAACTACCTATTCTTTGTTTTGAATTTTAAAAACAAATACTTTATGCGTTAGTTAAAATATCAGGTTAAAATTTTTAGGTCATACTTGTTTTATTACCGGACCGATAAGAAATTATTATTTGCTTTCAATTTCGTCTCTACCAAGGTCGATTGCTAGCAATACAGGTAAATTCGATAGATCAATGACCTCCTAGACACGAGCGAAACAGTTGATGTGAGGAATAGTGAGGATTCCCACCCGTGTGGGAGAACCTACTAACCTATATAGTACATCTGCTAAGACTAAATCTGCCTTGACCTTTTAAAGGGGGTTCGGTCACTTCACATTCATAAAATCTCTTGTACTGGTTCTATCTCTTCTATTGTTACTCCATCACCATTATGATACCTGTGTTATATACCTAACTATATCGTATCAGCCGTTACGAAGTTTATAAGTAAACAAAGATATATTGTAAAAATGTGCATTTAATTTATTATTATTGTAATTCACTTACAATAAATAAAGATTTGAATTTGAATATAATACACAAGTAATTAGGTACATCCATACTCTCCGTTTGCATTTATAATTAGTAGAATAGTTATTTTTTTATATACCACGAAGGTGGCAAACTAGCATAGGGCCCACCTACTGGTAAGCGGTTACCGTAGCCTATGGACGCCTACAAAACCTGAAGAAACAAACTCTTTAAAAAAAATAAAAAAAAACCTTTTTGAAGAACCTCATATGTACTATATCTGTGCTCATATTACTATTACTGCTACAGTTATACTGTAGTCACTTTTCCCAAGTGACTACAGTATAACTGTAGGGAAAGCATTCTATAACCTGAGTGTTCGCAGAAGAAAGATCCTCTGAAAGCGCACAGTACGCGACTATCCAGTCTCTAGAGCCTAGCGCACCCTAGGGTGTGAGGATGAATCCTCCGCCGATGATGACTAGCGGTGCGCTGATAAAAAGTAGTTGTAGGCGTCAAAACAAACAATTCCTCAGAACCGCCTGAGAAGGTTGCGTGTTCGAACCCTACTGCGGGACAAATATCTGTATGATTAGCAAATGTTTATCTCGGGTCTGGGTGTTTTCTACAGACTTAATATGTATTTATTCACAAAACAAAGTATATAAGTAGTTTGACAGTAATTTAGTTCCCATAATACAAGCTCTGCTTAGTTTGGGGCTAGATGATGCGGTGTGAAAAATATCCAGCATTTTTTATTTATTATACATCGGAGAGACATCGCCTCTGCGTGTTCAACCACAAGCAGAGGCGAAGTCTCTCCGAAGACAGGGCTCAATATCGCTCATGTGCTTGGGATTGTTAATAATTCACATTCCACGTCTTTGAACAAAGTCAATAGGCCCAGCTGGTATCCAGGTGCTCCTACCCAGAGATGACAGCAGTACCTACTCCACGTGAGACCGGACTTGAGACTTATAGAGAAGCACTATTTTCGCCTCAGTGAAGTAATTCGCTCTATTAAGCACAGCGAGCTTGGAAGCCATCTTGACCTGTGGGTAATACTAATAACCCATGGCTATCGAGATGGCAATCAATTTTGACACTAGTTCCCCATTTGAATGGCCCATCCATCAAATTGCAATCATCGATTCCCGTACCCAGACTAAACTGAAGGCCATGAACCGTCCATGAACGAACAAAACTTGTGATTTTGACAAGTAATCGAATGATGCTAATGCCATGCCTCCATCTCGATACCCATGGAAATTCGTGTGATCGCCCGGCAGTTCTAAGTGACTACGGAACTGCAAGTCGCATCGCTAGAGACGATGCCTAGAATCCCCATGCTCTTAGATATGGTAAGAGTTTTGTCCCGGAATTAAATAAACAAACAAATAAACAATGCTGGACAATCCACACAGCATCATCTAGCCCCAAGCTAAGCAGAGCTTGTGTTATGGGTACTAGATGACTGATATACTTAATACAATACATTACATAGATAGATATTTTTTTATTATACCTCGTGTGTTCATAAGTCTTGAGACACAGTAAAACTAAAATATTTTTGGAGCTAAGTTGAGTATTCATTTATTGGATATTAAAATTAAAACTACTGACATCTAGATCTGTATTTAAAAATAAATCATTCAAAATGGCCGCCTTTGCATTCAATGCAGGCCTTCAAACGCGTGCGCCATTCATCTATGGCGGCACGAATCTTTTCAATGGGAATCCGTTTCGATTCTTTAATAAGGGCTCGCTTGAGAGAATCCAGGTTTGGGTGAGACTTTCTGCATGCCCTCAGCTCCAATTCCGTCCATAAAGAATAATCCAAAGGATTCAAGTCAGTGCTTGACGAGGGCCAATCTTCGCTCCGAATGAAGCCTGGCAAATTGGCCTCCAGCCAACGTTGGGTAGTCTTAGCTTTATGGGAGGGAGCAGAGTCCTGTTGGAAAACCCAGTATTTTCCAGCGAATAGCGTATCATTTAATGGTTTAACCACCGCTTCCAATATGTCGGTTTGGTAATTTTGTGCCTTCACCTTGACGCCTTGCTGGCAAAAATGAAGCGAAGTGACCCCCTCGTAGGAAACACCCCACCAAACCATCACACTTGCTGGATGATGAGTGCGCTGGACATTGCGTACAGATGGCTGGACGTCCTTTGAACTTCTGGCGTAAACCTTATTGTTCTGCCGGTTAAACTTTTCTTCCACCGTGAAGATCTTTTCATCGGTAAACAGGATATTTTTTGGATCGTGTCTCTTCAATAGGTTCCGACATCGTTCCAGTCGCAATTGACGAAGACGCTCGTTTAAATAATGCACTTTCCTTCGACTGTAGGCCTTTAGTTTAAGATCATATTTAAGTATCCTGTTCACCGATATTCGCGAAATGTTGGTCTGCAGAGCTAATTTCTTTTGAGTCCGGCAAGGGTTGCGACGAATTCGCTCTCTGATTACTTTGATGTTGGCGGGCGTCCTTACAGACCGCGGGCGGCCACATCTTCCACGGTCTTCTAAAGAGCCGGTCTCCTTGTACCTCTTTATGGTATAATACACAAAGTTCCGACTACATCCCAAACTTTGGATTTCACTAAAAACTTGCATTGGTTTTTTTCCTGCTTGAAACAGTGAAATTACAGTCGCACGCAAATCTTTTGTTGGCGCCATTTTCACGGAGAATGAAACAAATATTCAAATGTATATTTTTTCTGATTCAAAACATTCGAAATTTAAAATTTTAAAAGTTTAAAAAAGGTTGCATGAATTACTTTCTTTTTAAATTAATTAAATAAGTTCGTCTCAAAACTTATGAACACACGAGGTACATAGAAAATACCCAGAACACCCGGTACAAATATTTGCAGATCGTACAAACATTTGTCTCAGGGCGGGAATCGAACCCGCAACCTCCTGTGTAGCAGGCGGACCTTCGCCCACCGCGCCACATCGGTCGTCAATTGTGGAGCTAATCTTAGTGGTAAACGCCAGACCCGGGTTATTTTATGGTTAAACTGAACCAGATTTTACCGTCCCCAATCGAAGACTGTTTAACATACTCTCAATACCCTTTCTTTTCTTAGACACTACTAGAGTGAAGGGAAATTTTACTTTCCCGTTCCGTGGCACGAGTGGGCTATCTATAAGGGCTATTTAATCTCCTTTTTACCTACACAAGATGTAATTTGCATAGAAAATAAAAATACTGTTTTAAAATACACTTTTATCTAACAATAGACTGATAACATTTCACCGTCAGAATACCACAAGGTATTTAGGCTATTCAGTACATGTTTTATTTCAAGGCAATACGTTTTACAATATGGATGACATAACTTAATCAAAATCGATTTCTCAAAGTGAAAAATCCTCCTTAAAATCATAATCATCTTTCTTAAAGCTGGTCAAAGTGACATTCTCCAAAGCCCCAGCTAAATTAATAGCCGTTTTCTCATTCCTAGCTCTGGTTTTCTTTTCTTTTTTAAACTGCATCTTCTTAATTTTATTTTGTTTGGTGTTCCCCTCGATCTGCATTTCGGGATCCTGCTTGGTTCTCTCTGTGCGCTTCGTTTTATCCAATTTGGACCTTATGCTGAGGGTCTTGGGGAGTAGACTTGATTCATCCTCATCGATTTGCATTTCGTCTAAGGCTTTCACAGGGCCCGTGCTCGATATCTGTAGACAAATATGAATGAATAAAAATAAAAATACTTTAACTATTAAATAAATAATATAATACCAGCTTCTGCCCACGGCTTCGCCCACGTGGTACCCGGTTAAAAAGTAGCCTGTGTTATTCTGTTATATAAGCTATATTACTGTAAAGTTTCATCAAAATCCGTTCAGCATATTTTGCGTGAAAGTGTAACAAACATCCATCCTCACAAACTTTCGCGTTTATAATATTAGTTGGATTTCCCCCAAAAAAAAAACAATCAAAAACGACATTTCCCATGATGGAAATCCTGAGATACATACTCATTGAGAAGATCTTTGAGGATACCAAGTAGAGGATAGTTAGTAGCACATGCCCGCGTTTTTGCAAGAAGTGAGCATTCCACGTGACAGGTTGCAAATCCATCACAGCTTTATTGGAACACTGACCAGTGGCACATGCCTTCGAATTATCGGTTCTAGGGCATGTTGATTTCCTCACGATGTTTTCCTTCACCGTTTTGAGTTCTTATTAAACGCGCATAAATTGAAAAATAAATTGGTGTTATTGGACCAGGAGCGAACCCACGACCTTCGGATCGTGGTGGCTTCGGTGGGTTCGAACCCGATCGTGCAAAAATTGATTTTTCCATTTGAAAAGTGTGTGTGCGCATAGTAAGTAAATAGCCCACTAGGCCAACACGGCTCTAACCAGAAGGTTAGAGCCGACATATACCACTTTCTGTTGGCGTAAGATATATTGAATTGCATGTGAATTACATTAGCTGTGGAAATGTCACGTGACAGCTGCCAAGCTCTACCTTGACAAAATTTTGCGTTGGCGTGAAAGGAAAAGTAAGCGTGAGGTATTTGTCTAGACCCCCTGGGCACTGTCCAAGAAATAATCGATGACACGACAAACGAACGTAAAAACGAGAATTTTCACGTACCGTACTATAGGTGAAGGCACCGACTAAGTTTCAACTTATTCCGAGAGTCTTCTTCAGGGTGAGTGACCGCTACGATCTCCGAGGGAGAGAATGAGTCGAAACTTAGACGGTGCCTTCACCGATAGTACGTGAAAATTCTCGTTTTTACAATATGAATAATCAAATTCACGATAGTTTTTGGAATAGAACAAAAATTAATTGCAAAACGTAGAGAAAGTTTATAATTTCGTGTTCATTTTAGAAATACAGCGATAGCAATTTAAATTAATTGAACGATAACGTTAATTAATCAGCATCGTATACCGGTTTTAGCTTGACAAACAATTAAATTAATAATAAGTTAAGGCGGGTGGATCAAAAGGTGTGAACCTTCATCAACGTAATAATGTAATTATAAAATAATAATTACATTATTACGTTGTAATAATTAGATTAATACGTGTAATGGGATTTTTGTATGCGATAATAGTCTTCAAGGATTAGCCTTAGATAGTTTTTATAGCCACAAATCACAAATTTTGTAAGAATTAACTTGTTGATAATGCTTTTTTTTCTTTATAGGTACAACAGAGAACAGAGACAAAAAACTTACTTAAAGTCATGTACAAAGGCGAGCTTAACCCGAACAAGAGTTCTCTTCCAGCCAACCTTTTTTATAGCCTTATAGCGACATCTCTCGCCACATGCTTGAGCTAAGTTACATCGCATCAACGAAGAGCTACCACACTCAAAACACAGATGGCATTGCATCGACGTGTCTAGATCGCACAATCGAAGTTTTCACTCAACTTGAACATAATACCTCCGACATACAACTGTCCGTCCTAGATCAATAGTCAAGCAAGACCCCGAGCAAGTGGATCAAATAGATCAGCTCGGTGGAAGACCTTCCCCACACCAAATGGAGGACACACCAACAACCGTGTTCTCCATAGCATTTTTACAGTTTTTTTAATGCACAGCGTGACGCGGAAGGAGAAAGTCGCGACCACTCACCCTGATGAAGACTCTCGGAATGAGTCGAAACTTAGTCGGTGCCTTCACCGATAGTGCAGTACGTGAAAGTTCCCGTTTTTACAATATGAATAGTTTTTTTAACTTGTTTTTATTACGCATTGTTATATCTTTGTGCCCACTGGCACCTCCGACCCTTTCCACTTGTCTCGTTCTTGAGCGACCCTCATCCATGTTCCACCATGGATGAGGGTCCTTAATATTTCATGATGCCATCCCGAGCTGATAAACAGTGCTGATAATATTACCTTTACTGCTTCCAATCCTGTGTTGTGCTCGTCCAATGCATTCATCGCCTCCGTTTCCATAGCTTCGAATGAGTTTATGTCGAATTCTGCAGTCGCTGACGTCACAATCTCAGCTCCTAAGTGGATCTCTGACGACGGGGTCTCAGGGGGCTCTGTGTAGTAACGGACCTAAAAAATCATAGAAATAAGTTATTTTTTTATAAAATAATGTCTATAAAAATTTAAGGTATGAATGAAAATACTGTACAATACAGTATTTTTAGTATTCACCGTAAGAAAAATAGATATAACTTAACAAAATTAAAAAAATAATTAACGTACAATGGGCGGTCTTATCGCTCAGAAGCGATCTGTTCCAGACAACCTTTTGACGTGTACTAATACTAATGGAGGTGTACTAATACTTTATTAATTAGGAAAGTGTGCAAGTAGTTTTAAAGAAATACTAACAAATAGAATAGGTAATAAATAAAATAGATAAAGTACCTAGTATAAATATATAATTACATTTATACATACAACATAAATAAATACTTTTATAAAATTAAAACCATACATAATCCTACTAATATTATAAACGCGAAAGTTTGTGAGGATGGATGTTTGTTACTCTTTCACGCAAAAACTACTGAACGGATTTTGATGAAACTTTACAGTAACATAGCTTATACATCAGAATAACACATAGGCTTCTTTTAATCCGGGTACCACGCGGGCGAAGCCCTGGGCAGAAGCTAGTACATAATATACATAAAATAAGGTGAATAGTTAAAATGTAATGTAAGCTTGAGAAAACTATCGGATGGGAAAGGACTGCGGCCATGAAGCGAAGCGGATGTATCAGTCTTGATACTTGATTTTCCCTCCAACGTCGCTAACCTAGGCGCCAAGCGAATCAGCAGTGGTGCCATGAATCGTAGCAAGCCGCCCAGCTACATTCTATTATTTTTTTCAAGCTACCATGCGCCGTCCACTATTGCGATACGTTGTTGTAAAAAAAAAAGAAAAAAAAGACAATTTTATGAAATGAATACGCACACGTCAACAAAATTATTCCAATAGACCAGTAAAAATAAAAAGTAAACGAAAAAAATGAATCCCTGAAACAAAAGACTATTGAAGTAATTCTTTTTTCAAATTAAATATTAAGGTATATGTGGCCAGTTTGTACTAAGAACTTTTTGTACATGTTTCAGTAATTTTTTAGTATATATTTTTATGTTCTTTTAGTATGTTTGTTTTGAATTTAATAATCTTAACGTATATTATATTACCTTGCCGGTGTTCCAATCATTGAGGAGTATTCTAGCTGCGGCCTCCTGGTCCGGAACTCCGCCCTTCTTGTACCTCCCCATGCGCGACGCTACGTGTGCGAAGAATTCCTGAAAGTACAAATTGTTTGCTGTTGTGAGGGTATTTTTCAAACTTTCGCGATTACATTAAAAAAAAAAAGCTAAAAAGTATAACGCGATAAAAAACCGTTAAACTTTATGCTGTTCTAAGGGGTCTTTATATCTAGTTTTGCGCACTATAGGCAGGTGCGATACGAATCGTACTTCGTACTAATATTATAAATGTGAAAGTTTGTGAAGATGGATGTTTGTTACTCTTTCACGCAAAAAACTATTGAACGGATTTTAATGAAACTTTACAGTAATATAGCTTATACATCAAAATAACACATAGGCTACTTTTTATCCGGGTACCACGCGGGCGAAGACGTGGGCAGAAGCTACTTATTGATAATTCAGATAGTCAAGAACGCTATTTAAATATCCAGTTAAAGATATAGACGCGTCCACTAGATGGCGTTACTGACAATTTACAGGGGCTTGCTAAAATACGGTATGCTTAATATTATGAAACTAGCCTATGCCCGCAGCTTTACTCGCGTAGGATAGGTAATTGATAGGAAAATCAAAAATAATTGCATGCCTTGCACCCTTAAGGGTTTTTTTGAATACCCTGATACGTATTCACACCATTGCAGCATAGACTGCCCTCGTTAGCACTGGTTAGCACCCACTTATTGTACCTACTCTTCTGTATTTACTGTGTTTCATTAATTGTTTGTCTTACTTTTCAGTTGTACTTGTCTGTGCTGTATTGTATGTGTCGAATAAAAAACTATATATCTATCTATTTATTCAGTTCTTTTATATTTTAAGTATCCAAACTAAGTTTACAGCAAATCGCACCACGCATTAAACATTTCTTAAACAAACTTAACATACCATCCTACCCCCTTTGAGGGGTACTTTAGACTTGGGTGTATTTATTTATTAACGCAAGCATAATAACTATAGGGCGCTTCCACTAGATGGCGTTATCATAAACTTACATGAGGCTTACTAAAATCCGGTATGCTGTATAGCTCTATTAAAGTATGCTTATTGGCGCGTTGCAAGATGGCCGCCGCTGGGGTAACGGGGTCCTTTAGAGCTCCTACTCTGATTGCGTTCTTGAGAGCCACCGTGGAATCGCTTTCGGAGCCCGAGTGGAACACTATGCCAGGGCTGTCCAGGATTTTGATCTTGGAGTCCAGCTGGACCGTTTGCATTTGCCTGGAAGATTTGGAGACACAAATTAGAAGATATTTTGTTTATTTTCGTATGGGCGCTTCTTGAAATTTCGTATTTGCGGAAGTCCTAGGGTCCTAAAAGGCTAAAATAAAGTCCATTAAACACAAAACAGTTTTAACGTTATTTACGTTGCGAATTGAGCTCAAAATGTTCAGTTCTGACGACATTTGATGGGTTTCAGACTCCAGAGTATGACCAGCAATTTTTGTCGAATTTTTTAAATCGAATTCCCCCTTTATAAGATTTTTTGTAAAATTTACTTGTTCTACAAAAAAACATAAATATGTTTTTTTAGAGGTCGTCAAATAAGTACTACTGTCAAATGACAGTAGTACTTATTTGACGACCTCTATGGCGCAGTGGGCTAAGACCCGCCTGTGACACAGGTTCGATTCCCGAACCGGGATAAATGTTTGTATGATCTGCAAATATCTGTGTGTTTTCTATGTATAGCATGTATGTATTTACAAAAAAGTATGTAAGTACTATATGAGTCATGTAGTTCCCATTACACAAACTCTGCTTACTTTGGGGATAGATGATGCTATGTGAAAATGTCCAGCATTATTTATTATTATGAGCGAAGCGAGAGTACATACTTAGTGACGCCCGGAGTGCTGCCCACGTTACAGGCCTTGGATCTATTCAGACTGTTGATGATGGAACTCTTGCCGACGTTGGGTAGTCCCACCACGCCGACTGTTATCGAGGTCTTCAGGCCTTTGTTGCGGCAGTAGTTGCCGAGGAGGCTCATTAGCAGTTCCGCACCAACACACGCGGAACCTGCAACAATGTTAACCCCTTTTATCCCTCCTCCGTGACACTGTAGTCGAGTAGCCGGCTGATATGCACTTCACAAGTTCTGAGCGAGAGATATTACTCTATTGTTAAAGGAGACATTACCTTTCATCTCCTTTTCTTTAACAATATGCTTCATCTTCTTCCGTCCAAGATTGTGCTGCTGATCCTGAGTGGAAGCCTTGAATGGTACAGCTGGTGCGTTCTTCCTTAGGAAGGTCAGCCAGGCAGTGAGATTGTTTCTTGGTACTAAATCTGCCTTGTTCAGGATGATGACAAGGCGTTTGCCCGCGTCGCGGACTGCCTCCTCGACTTGGGCACAGCGTGTGCCTGTAAGAGGGTGAAGCCGTCACACACAGACACTAACCACAGCTGTCTATAAGATTAGGAAAAGCCTTCTTCAACCATTCTTTCTCAATAATTGAGTTCACCTTGTTCAATCGGCACCACACTAGAACTAAACGAAATATCATATAAAAAACAATCAGAGTTTGTTGCCTGATTCTTCTAGGCCTGGTCGCGCGAGGAATCCACGTAAATTCACTTTTAAAAATTTTAATCCACTTAGTTTTTAAGTTGACCTTTTTATGATCATTGTGATTTAATTAAATTAAACTTAGGTCTAGAAGCCCAATAGAAATGGCGTCTAGCGCTGACATGATTGCCGTTCCATTCAAATATCATACAAAATTTATGGAAATAAGGCACTAATAAACGGTAAAAAAACCTATTGGTCCACTACAAGATTTAAATTCGTGTCCTTTTATGTAAGTGTACCAAGTTGCCCTTACCCAAAGGATCCCAGGCATCAATAATTTAAATTAAACTTAGGCTTCGAAGCCCAACAGAAATGGCGTCTGGCGCTGACATGGTTGCCATTCCATTTAAATATCAAACTAAATTGAAGAAAATATGGCACAATTTAACTCACCAAATGGTAACAAAAAACCCATTGAACCCATGTCTTTTTATGCAAGTGTATAATTATTTTTTTTACCCAAAGGATCCCGAGCATCAACAACTTCCAATATAACCTCAGCTTCCGATATGACCTTCTTGAACTCTCTGTAGTAAGTCTTGAGAGAATTCTCCTGTTTCCTATCCTTCCCGAATTCAACGTCATCTGACTCTGTGACCTTTGATTTGAATGCGTCATGTACCTTGCCTCTGACTTCTGCATTGGCTGCCTGAAAATAAAGACATGCTCGTTATTGTATCAACATCTCTTCCCACTGTACATCTTTAGCATCTTTAGCAGCATGCTAAAAGTTGCCTGCCTCTATCCTTTGTTTAATGTTAGAAAATAATAATGCTGGACATTTCTCACACAGCATCATTTAGCCCCATAGCTTGTATTATGGGAACTACATGACTGATATGCTATTTTTATATATACATATTTTTGTAAATACGTACATATTATACATAGGAAACACCCAGACCCGAGACAAATATTTTCAGATCATACAAATATTTGTCCCGCAGCGGGAATAGAACCCACAAGCTTCTGCGTCTCAGGCGGGCCTTCGCCCACTGCGCCACAGAGGGCGTCAAAAAAGTGCAGGGTTAGAGTTGGCAACCTGCTAAGAGTGATTATGAAACATGAAACTACAAGGTCTGTGGTACATCATCACTCAGACCTGGAACAAATATCTGCAGAACATACAAACATTTTACATGCAGTGGGGATTGAACCCACACCTCTTGCATCTTAGCTGGCTACTCGCCTGCTCCACCACCGTAAGGAGAGTGATTGATTGATTGATTGACTAAGACTAGCTATATGCTACCACATACAACCCACAAATGGCGCTATACCGAATATACAGCGAAAGGTCTGAATCACGCTTACGGCATATTCCAGGACTTTGAACAAACACAACAACTGTCCCCGGACCATTCGTTCGGCATGGAAGATCTGCCTCTTTGCAAATGGAGTACACAGTAACAATGTTCTCCATATTATTTGATTTGTGAAATGCCATGCAACTTCATAACATTTAGTTGTATCCAAACAAACTTATTTGTACAGCCTCTAAGGTGGTAAGATTAAACTAAGAAAGGATTGTCTAAAATTCCACTTCAAACAATTCATTCTTAGTGCAATCTTCCACAGTAAAAGGAAACTTCCATGGTCTCTAGGAATTAAGGTTTCAGCTGTATGTTTATCATCTTACAATCAGTCGGTGAATCATGCAAAGATTTTATTTATTTGTATATACATAATACTAATAATAAACGCCCAACAGGCACATACAAAATCTGAATCTAATCTTAATATTCTGAGAATTATAATTTTTATCGTTCCTACTAGACATGCTTACCAAAGTGCCCAAGCTGACATTCTTACTATTCTTCTTTTCTTCTACTTTCTTCTGCTTTTCCAGTTTAGCCAGTTCCTTCCTTTTCACTTTTTCCTCTTCCTTGTGCTTTTTGACAGCCTCCACCTCTTTTAAGATATCCTCTTTGAACGGGCAAACATTGGGGATCTGAACTGGCTTGGGCTTTTTCGACTTGGGATTTTTGTTTGCCTGCTTTTTCAATTTACGGTTGTGATCCTTCACTTTTTTCTCTATCTTGTAGCGTAGACGCGCTGGTTGCCTTTTTGATGGTTTCTCTGTTGAAATGACACAAAGTATGAAATAGTTTCACCAACACAAAACATTTACTGCTGAAAAACCTAGTAATGCAATAACCTAGTAATGGTAATGACCCTTTTCTTCCATGAGGAAAACTATTATGGATACCTTCCGCCCCCCTCCCAGGCGAAGGTTATGTCAGACTCCTACTGACTACAACCTTACGGTGTCCCTCCTTGCACCTTTGCCAGGGGATCACGGATATACACGAGCAATCTTCCGCGAGATAGGTAATGGCCCTAAAGCAACCCTTGAGATGATCAGATATTTGGATCAGTCTATACTTAATACATGGAGTTCTTCTGACTATGAACACCTGTATGAGAGAGAAGAATCTACTTTATCTCATTCTTTTACTTTATTTTCTGTAAAACCGACGGTCCGTTTCAGGGACTCTTCTATGCATTACATTGAGCATATTGTGCAAGAAAATACAAGAAAAATTATAAATTCTGATGTATCCTACTATGTACAGAATGTATGTATTCTGTTTGTTACGTATCAGGCTTCTATAAGGATGATAATGGTCCTCTGTTAGGACATAGGTAATAAACTTTGAAACAGCATGCCAGAAATTGGACTTGACTACTTGTTTGTGTGGTAGCAGGGTAGAAAGTCGATACTTACTTAATTTGAACTTAGCCATAATAGCGTCGTGTGTAGTTTCAACAAAACTTAGGCCTCTAATTCAAATCACAATTTATTTTATGTAATTAACACTCTAAACAAATCTAATGTTTTCAGTACATAACCTAACTTTTTAAAATAAACACGAGTCCCTGTATTGTACGTCCATGGAATGCACAACCATGGAAAGTACACCCCTGGAAAGTACAGCCAGTATTACAAACCATTGGTTTCAAATACTTGGTTTGTAATACTGGGCGTACATTCCTGGGCGTGCATTCCCTACACGTGTTGACCTTGTACGGCCAGTTTTGTACAACCCTGGAATGTACAGCCATGGAATACGAACCAATTTCATGCTCTGTTTTCATGTGCGAGTGCTATCAAGGGGCAAGTGCTGTGTTGCCATAGTATATTACGCTATTCTTTTTTTTTTTTTTTTTTTAATAAATTATTATTAGTAATTATTATTAGTAAATTAATGTAGATGTAGTAAGTAGATTAGTTATTTATGTCGGGTTTTTGCAGATGAACTAACCGGTTGGTTTTATTTATTTGAACCCGAGTTTGTTGGATAAAGTTCGGATAGCAATCCTCCTTTTCTGAGTGGTAATAAAAAAAAAACCTAATAACCTAACCAATCCAAGACGGATTTGGTAAGGAAGGATTTCTCAGGCTAACATTAACTTATTGTTTACATTATTTATCAATGGCAACTCTTGGTTGAACATATTAGAACTTGCTCAGTGCAAACGAGGCTTGTTCTCGTCATGCGACTTATTCGCATCGACCAATGAGAGCTCATGGATATGACGAACTCTCGACCAATGAGCGTCGAGAATATTGGTTTGTAATCCGGGGTGTACATTCCAGGGGTGTGCATTACCGTCATGTGTTTAGTTTGTACGGAGCGTATTGTACGACCATGGGAAGCACACCCAGATAATTCAAACCAAATGGTTTGTAATACTGGCTGTACCTTCCAGGGGTGTGCAAACCATGGTTGTGCTTTGCATGGACGTACAATACGGTCTCCCATAAACACGCTCGGCTCAACGTTATCTCCCTGACTGGAAGAACCGGCTTGACATTAACATTTTAATAAAATGTGACATTGACATAACTAAGAACACAATCTTTGGGAGTGCATTTGAAGCAGAAATTGTAGCTTGCCTCTAGTCGTTAATACCATTGAGAAATAATCACTTATGTGTTCATACCTAGCTAAAGCATAACAGACAGAGTAACGTACCTGCAATCCACCATTTGGATTGGTATCTGAAAGTGACATTTAGAAATAAGTGCTTCTGTGCTTCGGACCGACATCATGTCGGTCGGGGCTATAGCCTTGGGACGGTCTACGAAGTTTTCCATTCATTTGAACTAGGTGCTACGCTGACTGATCCTAGATATGTACCTACCACTCTGGTGTTTTGTGAGGAACTACGGTAACATCCTACCTTAAGTAGGTGGGTAGATAGGTTACCTACCTACTATAAAAATTACTTACATACCTCTACTCTCAACATCGTAGCAAAAATCTTAACTTACAATACTTAGAGACCCGAAGAAGCATATAATTGCTTATCACGGTATATACAATGTCCCGTAGGAGAGATCTAGGAATGCAAATGCATGTGCCTTTAGGTACCTATTGTAAGAATCGAACCAGCACCGCCTTTATGCGGCTACTCGTCCCGCTGACCTCGTAAGTTGTCGAGATTTTAGGTAGGTAGGGTACCTAGGTATTCTTTTTCTACATAAGTTATTAGGTACCTACTTAATTATGTACTGCTAAGTACAAGTCTCTAGTAAAAGGAAAAAATCACGTGCACGCACATCCAATCGATGTCGTTACTCGCTATGAATGAATTTCCTTGCAACTGACGACACGGTCGGCAACGCCATTTATGACGCGTTTTTTGTTCGCGGCAGCTGCGTCGCGAAACGGCCATCGCGTCTACCTGGACAGGTAGTCAGCAACAGGTCATTTCTCCGGTGCGAGGGGAGCTCCGCTCCGGGCCGTTCCATTCCATTTTCCACCACACAAGCAGGCAAGCAAAGCAACAGTCGCGCTCAACGCTCCGCCGTGTTCGCACGTCCGCGCTCGTAGTAAAACATCGCAAGTTATGTGCGCGAACGCACGCCTCGCTAACCCAGGCACCCACACGTAACGGCACAGATGTCTCCCAGCTTGGAAGGTATTATGTTCAACAGGAGCGCGAATCTATCCGCGCGCCGGCCGTTACTAGCCGAGCCGCAGAAGCCTCTCGTTGTACCTCCACGCGACACTGGCCCGAAGCCTGCACCAAGGACCTTACCGACGGACTACGGCTACCGCCCGGATTACTGGAAACCCTCAAACGTCGAGCTCGAGAGGAGGCTACAGGAACGCGCACGCGGTAAAGTCGAATACTTCCAAGAGAAAGTTGCGCCTGATCTGAGCTTGGAAAACGCCGAGCTCGTTTTCAGGTTCGACAACAACGCATCAGCCGAGTACCTATCCAGTCATTATAGGGCTCCAGCGGTACAATTCGCGAAGCCCCCGACTCCGGCGAACGGGAACGCCCGTCAGCCGGAGAGGGATGGACCCTTCGTGTTCGGAGTGCACAGTCCCAGCCAATTCCCAATAAGCAGACGGGACGACGATGACTACGATTATTCTGAAGTGGCTGAGGACAGCCACACTGTGATACGAGACGACTCAGATCTAACCTGCTGTGATAAAGTGAACGAGTGGACGAGGAGCGACAAGAAAGCGAGACGGACATTGAATCGTATGTTTCAGATAAAGGACAGGAGGAAGGTGAAAGGTGGGAAGAAGGAGAAGATAAAGTGTGTGTTGGTGGGTGATGGTGCGGTGGGTAAGAGCTCGCTGATAGCTGCGTACGCGCAGGACACCTTCCGGGAGGAGTACCAGCCTACGGCGCACGACACATTCAATGGTGAGGATTACGATCTATAAACATCAATAAAATACCTACTTAAGTCGGTGACGAACTAGAACCAACCTAAATAAAATACTGCAGACAACTTAAAACAAAGAACGTCTCAACCAGCTGCGTGAGTTAATCGCAAATGGCCCTGATTTGTAGGATAGTAATTATCTTGATTAGTCTTTGATTAGGCCACAAATTATCACTTTTCAAACGATTAACACATTAACGACGACTGACGGCCGAATGTTTTTGTTGTTACTGGCGCCAGCGACAATTTCTATTCAAATAACCAGGTACCGTGGAGTGCGTGGAGGTAAACAAAAAAACTTCAATGGTCGCAGTGTATTTTGTACAACACAGTTTTGGTCTTACCCTATTTGTTCATCTCAAACAATTCTACGAACTGCTTTAAAATAACTATTTCTACGAACCTCAATACTTAAATCACCTACATTTAGAATTAAAAAAAAATAAGAATTGAATTCTTTATCGTAGAAAAGGGCACCGTTTTCGTCGTGTCGTTTTAAATCTGGTAAATCGAGTTTATCAATATTATTCACATCGGTGGAAGGTTGAATTTAGTGACATAATTCAGCTCAAAAATCCTACGGTACCGAGAAGTTACCCAGCAGGAGTCAACGACACATCCCAGACGCTTATAATGTGACCTTATCAACAAAAGAAACTCGTTTTCTCATGGACCACAAATGCTATGGTTTCTTATTTCTTATTTAAAATTCTTGCTACGCTTTCTCATTCGATTTAAAACGTGTAATTTCTTAAACATGATGTTGAATTAATTGTATCGTTACTGTCATAACATTTTTTAACAGCAACGATACAATTGTTATCATTATAACAGTCGTAAAAGTTACGTTTGTGTTTGAACAGTTTATGTAACAGATTTGAAAGGAACACAGTTTTTACGTAAATAAGAGCTCTTGTTTGCACTCGAATTGCTTAGATTTCCAGATAATCTTCACTATTGCAATAGGTAGAAGAACAACTTTTGGAATAAGTTTTAAAAATAACTTTTCCGTTTTTTGTTAACATAATACTTATGAAAAAGTTGAACTTGTCCCAAATAGAAGAACAATGTTTGATCTGAGTTAAACTTTTTCGTTGATTTTGTAAACTTGATATACAACAAAAAGTTAAACAAATTTTAAAAATTTGTTCAGTGAACATAATCTGATTAAATCGGGGACGTTCTAGAAAAAACCCAGATCAAAAGTAGATCAATATAAGGTATTTTATTTTGTAAACAAGGATAGGTTATGTAGGTAAAAAAGTGCAAAGTAAGTTAGTTTTCCATTCGTCAGAATCCTCGGCGAAGTCGCGTCATTTCGCGATAGTTTATCGCATGACAAAAACATGTTTCCTGGAAAATTACATTTCATTGCGAGTCTTTTGGCAAATGTCTTTCATAATCTCAATAAATAAGATAAAAACTTGCAAAATATGAATGCAAGGCGAGAAAAATCAATCTGCTTGTGGGTACTACTAAAAGAAATGCCTTCGAGAGAAGTATGCTGTTGCTGTGCATTACTCAACTAGGCGGGGCACCTACCATGTCCCCAGATAATGCGAAATTAGAAGGGTACCTAATTTGTTAGGTAGGGAACCTACCCGATACATCTCATTGAGATGAATATAAACCAGAAAGACAAGAACGTTATCTACAGGCAATCAATGGGCTGTAGGACGTGTAGGTACTTGCTGTGATTTCAGAATATGGGGTTCGGTTTTATTACATCCTGTACGTATTATAATGTCTGTGTCCTGTACGAAATGGCTATACAAATTTATAATACCTAATTAAAAAATGAAAACGCCCAACATGTATTGTCAACATGACAATACAGTTGTCATATTGACTACTCTTGTGATTTGAGGCGATAGAACCATCCTTGAAAGGATACAAATCGATTGCCAAAAACAGCATTAAAATTCGATGTTTTGTTTGTTGGATAGTAATACAAACAAACACAAAAACAAATATCCTCTTATGACAAACAAATAATGGGGTCCGTCGTCGCGGTTAAAATGTAGGTACATTATACGAGTAATATCTGTGATAATGCTAATCAGAACAGAAACTAAAATACAGAATAAGACACGTGAATGCATGCATAGGCTCAAGAATACATTTAGTTTATCTCAAAAGAATGCTTGATAGAAGCTCATAAGCTATGTAAGATAGAAGCCTTGGGGTACACGGAGAGCATCAAACCAGTTTTAACACTATTCTATATTTTATTTTGTGTTGTTTCTTGTATTACCCATATGTATCATCTATCTATTGTTAGTTAATTATAATTTAGCTCTATATATTTTCGAAGTTAATAGGTAGGTGCTTACTATTCTTCCTCGATGGTGTGGTGGGTTAATAGTCAGCTGCTACACAAGAGGTGCAGGTTCGATTAATTTATAATACACGAGTAGTTATATAATATTATTAAGTTAAACAATATATAGTTATAGATACCAGAGGATAGTTTAAAACCTAGATTAATTTGTTTCGCATGTATCTCATTATAAGTGAACTATGTGTTTGTATGAGAATAAAGTTCTTTAAACCTATACATAATAATAATTGCGAAACACAGGTGATAGGATGATAGGTACATCTATGGGCGAATATTTTTTCAACTACAAAGTTAAGTTTGTCTTTTAATCCCACTTATCTTTTCATTGCAATTAATAATAATAATAATAATGCTGGACAATCCACACAGCATCATCTAGCCCCAAGCTAAGAAGAGCTTGTGTTATGGGTACAAGATGACTGATATACTTAATACAATACATTATATAGATAGATATTTTTTTATTATACATAGAAAATACCCAGAACACCCGGAACAAATATTTGCACATCGTACAAACATTTGTCCCAGGGCGGGAATCGAACCCGCAACCTCCTGTGTCGTAGGCGGACCTTCGCCCACCGCGCCACATCGGTCGTCAATTGGGATTTCATAGTTCATGAAATTGAGTAAGTAATTTTCATTATTTTGGTAAACATATAAACTTGGAGGAACCCTCGGTGCGCGAGTCAGACTCGCACTTATCCGGTTATTTGCTACTAAAACAATTAGATGCACTAACTTTTCTTTACTTAGGAAATAATAATTGTAGAACTTGTCTCGAGTAGGTAGGTTAGTATCCATGGCAGGTAGGTACAGGTAATTATTAACAAACTTGGCTTCTCATTGTCATTTATCCTTATTGGTTTCTATTCTTCCGCCTTCCTCATCAATTCAATCGGAAGTTATGTACTGAATACCAGAGCTATTTCGGTTGCGGAAATACATTACGAAAGAATCTAAATCCGATGAAATATTAACCTACTTTTTTTAAAAAGCAAATTCGTAGCACATTTTAAGTAAGCGACATATGAAATCCAATATTGCACTATTATATTCCTAAAATTTAAATTATAAAACGGGTCTAACAAAACATGACAAATATAAATTAACTAATTACAACATTTGGAACGCCATTAAGACTTTCTCTTTGTATTAAAACCATCGTTGCTTTTGAAGGGAAACCTACAAAAGACGAAATCCCTAATAAGGCATTTTAAGAAGCCTTGGTGAAAGTTTATAGAGGTTGACTTGAGGCGTCTTGATTGAAGGCTTGTTTGTTTATTTATTGATAATATTATACCAATTTACTGACATGTTCATCGGTCACAGAGTTCGTGTGTCTCAGGGTCAGCAACACATAAGTGATACCTCTGTTGTTGAAGGGTTCCATAGTTTGCAGTAACTGGCTTACCAACAAATGGGGCCGCACACATATTTGCCACAAAATATTCCTTTAATGCATGACAATAAATTGGGTTATTCGCGTTGCCCCCCGATTGAGCAAGTGGTTCGATTGTCCATACCGAGACATTATCTGTCTCACTAACCCTGATGCTCTTAATTAAAAGTGGTGTGCGAGCACGTTACACAGTTACCCAATCGGTTATCAAAACATTTTGAAATTCATCTTCACAGATGGAAATACGTACCTGTTAAAGGCAGTGTTCCGTGTTACAACACAATGGTTTCATAAAAACATTGCAAGTTGTACTGACATGTTATAAACGATTTCCTTGAAACCCTGCTGTGTGCATGCTAATGTGAAAGCTACTATCGACTATTGGTGATCTGTACTGGTAACTTTGAGATAGCTCGCTCCAACCACCCGGAAAGATAAAAACACTCATCGAGCTGAAAACACTTACCCGTAGAGAGATACAGAAGTCTTTGATGCCTTCTCTCTAGACGAAACCGTTGCATTTGTGCTCATGCTAAGCCCAGACCGGTATAAAAATGGATGATGTTTCTGTACCTATGAACATCTATGTCCATGTTGCCTTGAAGAAACCCAGATTTTATTTTTAGGATCATTTATACAGATGATGTAGATGGTGTATAAATGAAAACAATAAAAAAAAAAGTTTCGTTTGTACGGCGAAGGTATGTAACCTTCGCCGTTCTTGTTGATGGTTATAAACTCCAGTGAATTATTCAGGTGTATTGCTTCTTTTCCACCTCAAATTCAGCCTTATCTTTATCTTGATGGGCCTTGAATCTATCTCTCCAAATATGTTTATCTTCGAAAATATCATCGCACGAGTCAGATTGTGCTTCTCTTGTTGCAGTACTCTAGCTTGTAATCTTCTATTCATCATCATCTGTTGATCTATTAATCAAATGTCCAGTGGAATTCAACAGGCAATAGCTTGGTCCACTGGACATACCTCCTACAAATAGTGTCATGACGAACGATCTTGGGCTACCTGTATCAACTGATTTCCCATTGGCTCCTTCACTGCGTCATCCAGTTTGTGGACATTCGAGAATATTCCGTCTATATAGATCCTGTGGAGTGTCCTAGCTGTCTCTAGCTGTGTCTTGACTTTCGCCGGCAATTTGCAAGCGAATACTCCTCAACCAAATGCTTCCTTACTCCGAACAAAAGGAGCCAGGCCTGAACGAACTGTTGATGGCGACAGCAATTCTACGTTGTACGTGCTTAGACGCGGTTTTACAACAGCTTCATTATTGTAAAATAATTTCTAAAACGCGATTTTCTGAGCACTTGCAATATGTTCCAATTTAATAATTTGATCGAGCGAGCAAAGCGAGTCAAGATCTCTAAGTCTAATTGAACAATCGGCGTTTGTGAGTATATTTGTTGGTTTGTTTGTCCGACAATATAACTACCGATCGGTTTATTCAATTATGATGAAACTTAAAACACGCAAATTAATGTATGATGGAGATCGTCAGATCCATACTGTATAGTAGGGTCAGTCAGAGACATGTGCAAACATTATATGTGGCACATGCCCGTGTTTTGCAAGTAGTTCGCATTCCACGTGACAGGTTGCAAGCGGATCGCCGCTTATTGGAACACTAATCGATGTCACAAACCTTTGAAATTTGTGCATGCATATTTTCAGTTAGAATATAAATTTAATCGGTAAGAAGGGTTATTGAATTATGGGGTCTAAGAGATCCGTATATTGCGAGTTATCAATTCAGGGTGAGCTACTAGTAGGAATAAAAGAAAATTTTTAAAGTTTATTTGTTTCGTACAGTGTGTCCTAAGTTATTTATTAGGTACGAGTAAGTATATAAGCTATATCAGAAGTGCGATCGAACTAATGGCAGATGTAAAGGCCGCCTTACAAGAGAGCAATAAACGCATTACGTGTGATATTCGCCGCCATATTATATTGCAACATACGCCGTCCCATATTCTTTTGATAAACACTTATTTCAACCTGTATCTACGCTACTTTCAGAGAAAACAAAAGCGGGCAGGGCGGGGAGGATGTCTGTCGATAGCCTGTTATCTTCATATTTTATTTAGCGTTTATGCGTAACCCTCTTGCATTGGCCATTTGTTTGGTACACCAAACATACACAACGTGTAGTGATACGGGGTCATTCCCACCAATACGGGACATTGTCAGTTCGGTAGAGGGATCTACCAGCTGTTTCTAGGCGTGATACCCGCGTGGTATACGGATAAAAAGAAGCCTACACCAGTCACATACATGTTACTGACTATACCTCCAATATCATCTTATTCGGTTTAACCAATACAGAGAGCGACCAAATATTTAAACGGCCTGACATATGTAATTATAGTACCTAAAAGATTACTATAATTATATACAGAACGGCTGAACCGATATGACTGAAATCATGTTACGGAGTTTACTAGCAACAAACATCCGTAATTTCTCATTTATAGGATCATAATTTTACACTGAAATTGAAATAAGTTATCTGTACGCCCAATATAAATAAACGTTCTATTCGCCCATTACTAAGTGGGTGGTAAGATGTTGTCTTTGAAAATACACTCACTCAAACGACCTGAACGACTGATGTAGGTACCTGTAGGTCTTCTAGAAATATCTTGAAGAATGTACCTGAATGAGTACTAATCATTACTTAACTTAATAATTTTCCATTTCACCATCAGCTGATGTTCAAGATAGCGTATCACACGGAAGGCCTGTGCAAATTTCAAGATAACAACAAAGTAAATATTATTGCAACCTATAGTGTACCTTAATAAACTCGTATTTTATAGGAGTTAAGCTGAATATTATCGTTTTCTACGACTCTGTGAGAGACACTATGTAAACACAATCTTTTCCTTCTTCAGCCTGTCGACGCGTATCACACACAATAACGTATTTGTTTAGGTTGTACCTAGGTATCTAAATATCATAACTTAGAATATCGGTCACAAAAACCACCCAGAAAGTTTAATATAGATACCTATTATTGCTTGGTGAGATGTTTACGTTATCCTCCCTTTTGTTTCTTAAATGTCAGACTAGAAGAGACAGAGCTATTCCGAGGTTAATAACAACCGAGCTCTATCACGGTGTTATTAAACAAAAATAAGAGCCTACAGCTGAAGCAGACAGCTGCATTAACTCTTTGTGCGCCTTCCAAGAAAAATAAAAAACAACCCAACGATTACCTTTAGAAAAGCGACTGCCCTTCGGGGACCTAACGTCAATTCGTTTTTTTAGACGCCCCACCCAGGGTCATTATGGCGGTGCATTTGAAGGTTCTATAAAAAGTAAAGTATAGCTGGATGCATGATAAGGAATGTTGATTTGTCTTGTTAGATACAAACAGACATACCTGCTGCTTAGATAGAAGTTGGTTTCAGAGGCAAGGTCTTTTAGCTAGCAAAGCCGTGTTTCAATTTCATTCGCTCAAACTGTTTATTGTAATTGGTTCCATGTGGTTTATTTGGCTCCAGGAGGCTGATCGTCTGAAACAAAGAGGTTGAATGAAAATAAAATATGTAATAAGGTCTCAAGTCAAATCTTTTGTCCCAATAACCTCTTTGTCATAATGTATCACTGGAGAAAGTGTCGTCTGTCGATAATCAAGATAACGGTTAAACAAATTGATAATTATTAAACTTTTATGGTGGAAACTTCATATTTGCCTATCTTTTCATTGTTTGTGCCAAATAAACTTTAATTCTATTCTAATTATATTTTTCTTCAAATTTTTTATATAGAGCGCATGTTTTTGATTATGTTTACCATCTGTTGTCTAGTCTTTGTACTAGGTACCTATGAGATCGACATTATCATTTCCCTGAAACATTCCGGGAAAAAATTTATACATCGTAGTTTGGTATCATAACAGGATAAGTAATCATTACAATAATTATATCACGTTATTTACTACTCCCTTGCTTTTTCTTGACCGTTTATTCCTTCATCTTTTTTTTTCATAAGGAAGAACGTCTAAACGTTCAACGAAACGTCAGCAGCAGAATAGTAAAGTACGTGGTATAGTTACAATCCTAATACGAAGGCAAAATAATGTCCATTTCCTCGTAGACAAAAACACAGTGCTTTGTGGAAAGAAATAGTACTTACAAGTATCAGTTTGTAGGCCGAGCCGCAGGCGAGGACTTCAATGATACGAGACAGGAAAAGCACTTTATAAGCCTCTGCAATTAGGCTTATAAAGTGCTATTCTCAAAAAATTGCAAGGAAATAATAAAGGTTTCTTATGTAATTTTTTTTTTAATTTCACTGTATGTGCCGAGAGGTAAAGGCGTCTGTGGTAAAGGCGAATGCATACAGCCATTTGAACGCAACCTATTTGTGCCAAGCTCTATGAAAGAGATCCAAATTCAAATGAGCGGATAAAGAAAAGTGGTAGTACCGAATTATTAAGGTAGTAGGTACCCAATTATTAAGGCAATGGATTTCCATACAACATTGCCGGCGCGTTTTTTGTTCCAAATTCACCCTGGTACATATAGTAGTCTGTGGTGTATACATAAATTCGATACTTCGCGTGTTCTTTTTTCGAAAATGACAACATTTCCGCGCATGTTTGGGAAAATGTAATTTTTGACATTCAAATTACGGGAATCGATATTGGTATCCAGTGCTTTGTAGTCATTTCCAATTCAAAATTATATCGTCCATAAAAGCGAGTACTTTCTCCGGTCGCAAAAGAATATGTTATTATTACCCAGAGATGTGTGAAAGTAGCTTGTTTGTTGTGTCATGCAGGTAATTACCTTGATGACCTCGAGGAAGACCACAAGAACATTGCGTTGTGGTGATGTGAAATTAAGTGTTATACCTAATTAGAGGTACCTGCTTATACCAAACTTACTTACCTAAGCCATCATGATGAGAGGAAGCATAAAACAGTGGATCATATTTGCCAGTTAGTAAGTAGGTTCCATTATGGTAGGCACCGTCAATTTTACTATTACATATCGGATTATTCAGATGATAAAAAATTTTGGGATTGAAGTTGTTCTAACTCGATGAGAAATGTACCTATTGTAAAAGGATCATTAAAAAGAGCTTTGTTTCTTGCCTTTCTTTCCTGGCTTGGTCGTGAAGAAACAGGCAGTAGTTCAAATTGACGTAACAAAGCGATTCTTGTAATTTGAATAATGAATGAATTTAGACTTTGACTTTATAATATAGTAAGGTAAGTAGGTACTTTCTTTAGCCAGCCAAGAAGCCCTATCCACTCACAACCTAGTTCAATCATGTGGAAAGAATCGTACCTTCCCTAGACCTCGCCTGATCGGTGTTACGTAACTCGCGTCAGCCGGTCTGCCAGACAGTTTGGTATCTGTATGCATATTTCATTGTGAATGCTAGGTACCTCCTCAGCGGTCAGCTGATTTGAATAAGACGTACGCAAGAGAGTCTATCAAATGCGTCTCGAAGCTCTAGGCACACCAAATCATCGGGTCAAACCTTGTTTGTATATGTATTGGCTTTATTGGACAGAGAAACCGTTGCTCTTGGTAGAGGACTCTCTTTTACCTTACCTACGAACAAATCGGATCTTGAGATCTTTGCTTTGACAGGCCAAATAGACGCTTCATTTTCTTATTCTATAATATTAATCTGTTGATATTTCCTGATCCATAAAAATAAATAGGTAAGTAAGAACTATGTAAGAATTAAGCCACCAACAGACTTGAAAAATCGCTGAATTTCAATAGTCACTTCTACTTTTTATTCATTTCAAGGATATTTAGAATCTTACATCCAACCAAACAAACAAGACCTGCCTCTAGCAGTGGAATGTCCGTCATGCATCCAACTTAACCAGATCTGCTTCTACTAGTTTAATCTCCGTATACTGTAGAGTCCATCAGCTAACTATTCCTTCATCTGTGTAGGAGCCGGCCAAACCAGTTTGGTAACACGTGCTCCTGAAGAGGAATCGTGACGATGTTATTGGTTGTGCTGTAATATTAGTTCTTAGAAACGTGTGTAGCCGTTTCGTTAACAGTGACCGCTTTCGAGTTTTCTCTTTGATTACCGTCCTGACTCGTTGTGTGCACAAAATCTATAGCATTCATTCTGTCTGAATGAATAGTCTGTTCCATAACAACGAACAGTATCTTTTTAGGTATTTTTAGTACCATACCCCGTATACTAATTTTATACAGAAATCTACCGATGAATATCTTCTTTTTTTTATAATGCCTAACTACTAAGTGTCACACAACTATTATAGCTAAGGCATGATCATTCGCTTTGTTTGTACATATACAAAAATATTACGTTTAAATATAAGAGTGTTGAGTGCTCTAATGAAATTGAATAATCTCACAGATGAGTCAAACTTTTCAAAACAACACAATTTCTGATATCTTTACGTTATAAATAGCAAAGCAAAAATAATTTCACACGAACTATCTTATAATAAATCATCAGTTTAGTGCTGTGGTTTAGTGTCATTACTCAAACCGAATCGTTTGATTGCAGCAATGAAGAGAGGCTCGTTAATAGGTTAAATTGCTTAATGTAGAGGTCCTCAGTTCACGTTTTATCTAATAAATGAACAGACGGGACTGTTCCTATAAACTTGGCTGCTGTATGGCTGGAGATAGTAAATATACAATTTTTAAACTTTGCGAAAAATCTTGTTCCAGTTTTTTTAAGAGAATCAGCGTAGAAGAACCAAGTTCATCGATATAGCTCTCAGTAAGCAAGAAGAGTAACTCGTAGAACCGACCACGGCTTGGGTAACAGAAAAGGATAAAAACACTCACTACGGCAATTTTATCGGACTGACTCTGAAGCCTAGTATATATAGGCTACTTGTATTATAATATCTGTAGCTACTTATAGGCCGTGTAATTCACAACTTCTATTTTGATGATTTTTTCCTATTTAGAAAAAGGAATATACTTCGCCGGCTAATGATGAAGTACTTCTAAAAAACATTCATAGAAAAAACCGGTCAAAAGCTAGGCTGTGCAGTGAATTGCACTTAACTGTCGTTTGTAGGCAATTATTTAGTGCTCTTTTACTGTTTCCTTAATCAGAATAATATTGAAGTCGTGTAGGTATTAAGGTACTATGTTGACGATAACAATAACGGTGTCAATATGCCAATTAACTGACAACCGTCCTTCAAAAATTGCGCACATAAAACAGTCATAATAGGTACCTACTCGTATAATCAAAGGTGGGTTACACCTGAACATTTTGAACGGCGATGCACTTCATGGAATCCATTTATTTTAATTTTGGACACAAGGTCTAATCAACCTAATGATAATGAAGATTTTTTCAAAGAAAGAATTACAAAATGTTGCAGTTGCAAGAACACATGTCTAAATCAAATTATATACCTCCAACTCTCGTCGCTTGATGTGGTCAAAGACGCCACACCTCATAGCGTCCTGCTAAACTATTAGTTGTTTTATATTTTTTTCTATGTCAGGAATATCTTCCAAAACCACAATAATTTGCCTATCCTCCTTTAAGATGTTCTCAAAAACTTTGTATCTCGACTCCTCCCATGTTTCGTCATTTAGCACTTCAATGCGGACTTTCAAAACGTTGCCGATGTTCAATCAATTTTGGGACGTCTTCTTTGCATACAATGACACGGTTTGCAAGTCGTCACATCACTTATAATGGAATGCTACATTGTTCTTTTATCTTTATGTATGTAGATAAGTAGTAGAGTACCTACTACTTATATAAACCATATTAGTATGGTACCTAAGACAAGAGCTGTTCCTCTATTTTAGACCTCTACTAATCTGTTCGATGTCGTGGTTCATTTCTGACCAAGTTCTGCCCTTTCCTTTTCAAGCTTGATCACAAAAAACTATCATCTCATACCTATACAGGAATTGATTGGCCGCACGAAGCTTCAGCTAACATCTTATCATATCAAATCTACCACTTTCTAAATAGATGTTATACATGATCACCATTTTATCGGATTCTCTTATCTCTTTACACCTATAACCTTATTGTTCTATATCTCGCTTACTGAGTATTGGACAAATTATTCGCGAAAACCTGTATCAAATATGGCATGGCCCAGTATGCGAAGTAGTCCCGGTTCTGAATCACCTGGTCAACGACCTAGAGTAATCAAGGAACTTAATCAATCTACTCACAGACATTATCTCTTGTTTACTTGTTTAGAATAAGGTGACTATTTAAGGCATGGAAAACACCGACAACAATACAGAGAAAGGCAGAATCTTAGCCTTGGTACTATACGATGAACTCTACCTCTATAATGTTGACGAGCGTACTGTCGTTAATTTTAAAGAGATTGTCAGTAAGATTATGCCTGTCGATGATGACAGCATCATCATCGACATCAACATCCTGTAGAAGCCTACAGCTGGACGAAAGCCTCTCCCAAAGAGCAGCATGTCAAATTCTACCTTCGTCCACAGACTTCCTGCATCCCGTAAAGTGCTGCAATTGCTTGCTGCAAGCGTATAGGTGCATCTCTTTACCCTTTTTTAGACGGGACCTGTTTGGCCCACACGACACAAATTGAACTAATTAGTACAAAAATCTTATCTTTGTCACTGTGTTGGTGGTGGGCACAAATTTGAAATTTCAAGCACATTTACACGTAAATGGGCTCTAATTCGCTGCATACTCAAAATAGCGAGACTCTACTTTTTTTCCTGCAGTAACGCGTTGTACACGTCGATGACATCTGACGTCAAATTGCGCTTTTGAAAATCGTGGAACTGCCATCATCAAAATGAGATCTCCACAGTCATGTAGTTCAGTTCAAATACAATGCTCGTACTATCACCAACGTGATCTAGTTCGAAAGGCTGAGTATGAGATTGCTATTTCTTCGTCCGTGAATCGCAAGCTACACTTACCTACTTTGAGAGCTGCAATCATTGCAACGTGATCTCGATCAGCATTATGACACGCTCACATTTACCAGAACGTGTAAAATGCGAAACTGAAATAGGATATAATAACATGTCAGTCATGTCGTTCCCAAAATACAACCTCTGCTTAGTTTGGGGCTAGATGATGCTGTGTAAAGATTAGGATGTAGGAAGATTATAATAGGTATATGTTTTTTAACGTTATAAGAGTAATAGTACTTCTTAGTATGGAGACAGAAAATGATTGTAAAGTAGGGGGCATTACTTAAATATTAGACCTACTTCTTTATTTTCTAAGATAGACCATTCTGTGCTCTTCCTACGATCATAAGCCTATTAATATGATAATGTCTAAAAAATGAGAGCGATTAACGTACCAGGTTTTGTCAAGGTTTTATCATAGAAATCTTCCTAAAACGGACTTATGTAACTAGCGATATCTTTATCTTGACGAAACGTTGACGTACAACTTGGTGGGTCCTTTCAAGGCTAAACCACAGATATTATAAAACAGAGAATGTAACACACCAATCAATTCATCACACATTGTGTGAAATTATGGCACCTAGATGCTTATTCTCTTCTCGAAGCAATAAACAAACTAAATAGATAAATTTTACACCATCAATGTGGCTAATAAGCATCGGTCCACCCGCTGGTAAGCGGTTACCGTAACCTAATGACACTTGCAACTCCAGAGGCAACATCCGCGAGATGCCGACCCTTTAAAAATGTTTCACGTCTCGTTTTGAAGAACCTCATACTGCTGTCAGTTGAGAAAACCTCAGCAGTTTTCCCAAGAATTATTTTATTATTCTGCGAAAAAGCCAACTAAAGTACTTACGTGCACTACTGAATTCAAAGCTAGGTCGATGACCTTATTTAGGAACAAATCGACGGATTTTAAATGATAACTGAAAGATATGAAACATCTTCGGGACCCTAAAATAAACTAACATAGGGTATCTCGCCCCTCGACCAATAACCCATTGGAAATTAAGTGACTTGAATGCATCTTTGCTTGGATGCATGGTATCTTTTTTCACATTGGCCATCACAAATCGAAAAAAACTTGAATCCATAAATCAGTTCTGATAGCCGGTCTTGGACTGCATAAGGCGTTTACCCGGTTTCAATACTCACTTACTTATCGATGCGTATTATCGATTCTTATTGCGGGGGATCACGGCTTCTTCTTGTTCGATTTGACCGGTGGTTAGATTTGTATATAACGGTTGTATAGTTGGCGTGACGGGGCGCACTCATTTTCATTAAAGACGCTTGCATTCCGCAGTCAGCAGGAAAAGTTGAACAGTCAGCAGGAAAAGTTTCGTCTTGCCTCTGCAACACGGAATTCAGTAGAAAAATCCAGTGCTACGGCGCGGACAATGGCCTTCCTCAAAGAATGCCTAACGATCTCGAGGAACATCCATACGACTTCCGTTAACTGATGTTTTTTTAAACAACAAGTGTACCTAAGTTTACCATAACCTATGGACGCTTGCAACTCCAAATGCCGCCGGTTGCCGACCCTGAGACATAACGGGTGAAAAGTCTCGTGTGCCTGTAATTTCACCGGCACCTATGCCTTTCAAACCGGAACACAGCAATGTGAGTGTTATACTGCTTGGCGACAGAAATAAGTATGTTGGTAGTAATTCCCCAGACGAGCTCTTTCACAAGGAGCTCTACTATTAGGTATTATGTCATTGGTCAGGTTCATCCTATTCTGTGTATCGGACTATCGGAAGGCGGGCCTCCTACATCGCGTAGGAGTTCGTGGTCATCATTCGAGGACCTTTCTTCTGCAGCTCTTACCTTATTCTACGAGCTATATGGATTGCCTATTGCCACTTCAACTTGCTAGTTCTGAAAGATGTGTAGGTTACTAGTTCTTCCACAGATTCCTCGTTTCGGATTTTTTCATGAAATTGTGTTTGTAGTGAAGGAGCATAGCTCTCTCCATATAGATAGCCCTCCTCTCCGGCATAGATAGGCCCCTGCGCGACCTTGATGTATGAGGGAGGGACAAATTAGTATCGATCATTACACTTTCTGATTTAACCGGAAGGTGGAAAGTTCGTAGAAGACTTAACTGTTATTGGGCTGTGGACGTTGTATGCAAACGCATCGCTCGATTGCGCCAGTTTCTTGCTTGATTTATTTAACACGTAGCCGGCTTTATGATTTCATGGAAACAACAGGTAGTACTTTACATAGCGGTCGTTACTCGGGCACATGGCGGAAGGGACAGAAGATCTACTTTGCTTACAAAGCAGTTAGTTCTTATCTTTGTATCACGTGCTAGACTAAAAGCAGTTAATTTTGTATTACCTTTGAATTACGACAAACAAGCAACGCCTCAAGACTTGATTAAGTAGGTACCTCCTACCAAAAGGAAATTGAAGATACTTTGATTGGAAATTTAGATTAGCTAACTATGAAAATTTATAATATTACTACTGCTATCAAGACTTTATCTCTGTATAATTAGAGCAAGAAGAAAATTCATTGTGCTCCAAAGACACTTTAATTGTGTCACAAAACTTGAGCTAGTTCACATTCTCAAGAAAACTTAAGTAGGTATTAAATTCGCCAAAAAAATCCTAAATCGTACGTTTTGAACAATTAGAGCATCATATGTTGTAGGTACCTAATACAGTGATTTACTAGCGCTATCTAGTAAGTTCCTTCAGACAAAAATTACTCAACAAAAGTTATTAGTCGATTAGGCTGGGTATTTTTTACCCAGTAATAAATGAAAAGTACGTTGTGCCGTGCCATGTACCTAGTAGGGTAAGTACCTACAATGACCAACAATTTATAAGTAGATGTAAATAACTACATAAACAAGTCACCAAGTATTTTGTAAGTAAATAAAAAGAAAACCAGAATGGTGTGGAATCACAAACGGTCTTTATTTAACCGTCTCATTACTCATTAACTGACTACGTTACCGTTTTGGGAATAAAAATAAATGGACAAAACTTCCTGGCGCCAGTCACTTTTAGCAGGCGACAACAAAAGAGTCAGTAAACAAGATAATACGTAAAGTATTTAAGTTAGTTTACCTATTGTCAGGATTATTGTCTGAAAAAGAGATTACCGAAGGTAAGAGCTATTACTTTTTGTGACAAGGTAGGTATTGTTATGCGTTTAAGAAGAGATAGGTATCCACTCAAAAGAAAAGGAAGTTAGAGAAAGAACAATAAAATTATGTTTTACTGATTAAGGTTATTTGGGGAGGGTAAAGGCTCCACTAGACGAAAATTGCCATGATGAAATCGATCTCAATATCGAATCTGAATTGTTATTAAACGAGTCATTACTGTATTTTTTTTTTGTATTTTTTATCAACTGTATTTTTTTATTATAAGAAATAATAATAACTACATCTTATTTGAGTAGGTATGTACCTATACAAAATATACAGATGAACAGTTCTAGCCATTATCCAGACTAGAGACCCTGAAATAATTTAAAATATGCGAAGGGCGTCGCTTCCAATTGACCCAGAATCAAAAAGGATCAAATAAGTAAGCTCTGTCGACTTCCCTGATAAAATTTATGCCATTTGATATCCTCGGTCTAATCAGCTGCTTCACCGACCTTAAGTCCTCGAGAGATGAGATGCGCGAGGTATAGGCATAATCATGCGCTAGGGTTTGTGCATTCTTTGGAGAGGGCTTTGTTAATCAGCGACTTCTTCCAGATGATAGTGATAATGATGAATAATAAGAACAAACTGTAGGTATCGCTTGTCTCCCGATGACCCCATCACCCAATTATTTGCGGTTAATACAATATTTTGCCGACAATCGATGAATCAGTAAATAGGCATCAACAAACTTGGTCATCTCTTTGTTAAAGTTTTCTTACTAATCTTGTTTATGAGCAGTTAGCCTATAAATAGAGAAAATGTTTTAAACTTCAATAGATTAGTCGGAAGTGGAACTTGAATGTTTATTGTGTCGAGTCTGTAATCGTTGAGGATATTTTGTAATTAAGAAGTTTTATGTTTTGTAATGACCCGATATGAATCAGATTGTGGAAAATGTTTCGATCAGATATGTACCTACGAGAACCTACTTAAGCACCTGCTAATAGTAGGTACCTAATAGTAAAAAAAATAGTGATTCACATGAATGACGTAGACATCATAATAATCAGTAGATTTTGCGATGACGAAGTGTCTGTTCTAGGCTGAGTTTGTACAAAATAACATACCCACAAGCAATACAAAAATGGAACTTAGAAATCCTGGGAAATCAGACACGAAAATCCAGTCCAGCAACAGCTTCTTTCAGAATTTCCATTACTATCAGGGTGTTAAGTTGCAGTTGTCAAATAGCTTAATTTTTTTTGGGTTTCTTAGAACTTCACCTTCGATGCAATACTTTTTCTAATTGTTTTTAAACCTTTTAACTCAGTTCCGTACCTTACATCTGTTGGTGTTTAGCTCAATTTGAATACGTTTCAGTTCTTTAAATGTAGCGAAGCGAGCTGCCATTTTGAGCCAAAAGAATCTCAAAATCCTACTAATATTATAAACGTAAAAGTTTGTGAGGATGGATGTTTGCTCCTCTTTCACGCACAAACTACTGAACCGATTTTGATAAAACTTTACAGTAATATAGCTTATACATCAGAATAACACATAGGCTAGGTACTTTTTATCCGGTTACCTCACGGGTGAAGCCGTGGGCAGAAGCTAGTTACATATAAATGTGTCAGTCTCAGTCATGCCTTGTCACCTTGAGATTTCCCTTCTTTACTGTGCGTAGATCTAGCCATTGAAAATGTTAACGACAAAAAAGGTTTCGTGTCATTGTCAAAGTTACCGACAAATTTTTATTTCCCGCTTCGTCATTTCCTTCACGTAACTGCAATTTTATCAATTTTTAGAATCGTCAATTTTTGCCTTTGGATTCGCTATCAATAACAGTGTTATCATGACGTTATATCGCGATAAACACTTGAGCATCGGGTGATCATGGAGTTCTATAAAAAATCGGTTGTACATAAGATCAAAATAAATAATGAAAATAATACAAACAGTTGTGACCTACGACTATCATCACTAATTACAGTTCAATCACAAAATAAATTATTTATTTCACTTCCATTTACAAATCGCCTCATACCTCAAAGGGTTATTATTATGAGCAATTCACACAAACGTGACGAATGAATGAATTATGTGTCAAAAGTTGAAAGCAAAATGCCAGTTTGCTTTCGCCCAGTCCTGATTTCGCAAATAAACGTGGTGAGAGTAAAACTTTGTATTAAATTGTATCTTAAGCAAATAGGTACCTATTACCGTAGTATTTACTCACACAATTTATTTATAAATCATCTAAGTGGAGATTCTGATTAATTGAGTGACTCTTTGAAAGCTACTTGAGTAGAAAAGTGAAGTTAACCAATATTAGCATAAAAAACCGGACCAGTGCGATTCAGACTCGCGCACCGAGGTTCTGTACAAGCTTATACAAAAAACCTACCTAATAATTATCATTACTCAAGTTCATAAACTATGAAAGCACCAAACTACCAGTATTATAATATCATAAGAGACAAGTCAACGTCGGATTGACAGACAAACTTAACTTTGTAGTTGTTGTTTTTTTCGCCCATACATCGATTTACGTCACGGTCAATTCTCTAATTGCAAATGTAAGTTTGTAATCGCAAAAAAAAACAATAAAAATTTGTTACTTTTCTTGTGAGACCTTGCTTCTTGCCAAATTTCACGATTCCATGTCAATGAGAAGTCCCCTATAGGTTTTGATTTATTTTGCGCGTGTCCAAATTTAAGGCATATATGGCTGTATTTTTTTACTTACTTTAGATTTAGAAGCTTCCTTTTTTTTACTGCTCCAAAGGACCGCAGACATAAGGATTTGATATTATTCCAAAGACTATCGTGAACTTGACTATTCATATTGTAAAACGGCAATTTTCATCAGGGTGAGTGATCGCGACTTTCTTCCTCCGCGTCGCGTCGTGCACTACGCACACGCGACACGTAGTAGTGCACGACGCGACGATATAGACTCTCGGAATGAGTCAAAACATAGTCGGTACCTTCACCGTGCAGTACGTGAAAATTCCCGTTTTACAATATGAATTTGATATTAATTTCAACTTGATACCTCCCTCCACGCATTCCTGAGAAACAGGGTCTTGACAGACAGACAGACGGACAACGAAGTGATTTTCCCTTTTGAGGTACGGAACCCTAAAAACACGATACTAATGAGCGCAATACTAATAATGATTCGGCGGCTAAGTCGACAGCCTTTGTTACCGGCCAATTCCATCAATCATTCGATAAAATCTCTACTTATACCATTTGTGACGAAATCAGTATTAGTATTCTTCCCATAGACTCCCGTTTATACCCGTGTCCATACCGGGAGCTGTCTTTAATGGACAGTGTGATGTGAATAACTTTGGCATTGGTAGGTACCTACCCAGTCCTTTTCATTGTTTATGGGCTGCAATTCCATTGTTATTTATTAATTGAGGCATAACATTAAAATAAATAAGCTTCTCAAACATGCTCAGGTCTCGACTCTACGTTCATAAACGAAAATGTAAGATGTACGATCGATCGATCGACGGCATCGACGATGAATTCAAACTCGAAATAATGCAACTAGGTGTGATATTAAGTGTTAATCCTAATGATATTAAGCTAGTAAGACTGCATAGGTGTGTTGAACAAGCTGTCATAAAGCGATTCGAGACAACCTTGCAGTCGTGTGATAAGATAGTTTACTGATATGTTTCATATTGAAGTGGTTTTCATGCTAAGATTAAATAAGCAATTTACACAAGTACCTATATAAAAAGTATCGGCCATAAAAATAAAAATAATAATATAAGAGTAGGTGTAAAGTTATAATTACCGGATAAAATTCCTAACATAGAGGTAAGTTACCTATCCGCTAAAAACAATCATAAAAACCTGAAGTAGTTTGCAAACATATTATTAAAATAAGTAGGCTACCAACTTATCAGGTTAGTTCTGAAACTGTCACTCCATAAAAGTCCGGAATTGATCTCGAATGATAAATCATCTATATAACTAGACGTCTCATTATCTATACCAGAACCACTTCGAAGAACGACTACACAGCTATAGCTCTGTTAGAGCGTTAGACTGAGACCACTGAGAAAAACTTCCGAATTGAAGGCAACACCAACCACGACTACTATTGTACAGGCAAGTTAAAAAGACGCTAAAAATATAGAGAGTGTAGCAAAATGCCAAACAAACATTTTGATGTAAAGCACTAAGCACTAACTGTGATTTTTCTTCGAATAGGCCCAAATTATATCGGTTAATCGATTACGAGCAGTAACCATGGTCTTTAGCAGTTATTTATGTCCACTATGGCGCCGGTCTATGCCAATGTAGCTACCGCTTGCCTACCTACCTAACCAAGCGGCTACCTACCTACCTTGTCGCTACATACTTACGTCATTACCTTTTATACCTCCGTCCAGAAGACGTACCAGTTTACCAGTTACCTTGTGAAGAAGCATTACCAAGATTACCACAGTTACCAGGATTAATTAAAACAAGCCAAGCAGTTATATCACTTTATTATCAAGCAAGGATTAAAAGGAAACACATACCCAGCAAGCAAACCTTTATTCACCACCACCGTTCAATGATTCATGCCAAAAGAAACAGGAGACGTTCAGTGTCTAGAAACATCGCCATAAGAAACAGAAACAAGATGTGATCGGCAGCGCCCTGAGAAGGACGACTCAATCGCGCACCACCACCAAGCAAGCCACTCATCACTGCACTGCGAGCACCAACACTTCAAGCTTCGAGAGACACTTCTACCACACAGAACCGGACTCTTCTGGAAAGTTCCAGAGCCGCACACACGGAGCGCAGACGCACGTCGTCACCTCACGCCGGCCGCCGAGCAAAAGGGCGAGCGTCACGCTCGGCCCAATATTTATACATTCACAGCGCGCGCGCACCGACACAGACGCGCGACCTCTGACCCCCCGCGCGGGCTATGACGTCACCCACCGAGCCACAGCCGCGGGCTATTCTGATTGGCTGATTCATTTTTAAGCTTGTTTCTTTTATGTTATCCTAGTTGTAAGATTTTGTATATACATAGGCTAAGTTTTATAATAAAGGTTCTTATTCTTCTTCCCACATTCGTAACGTGCAGTTATTATTATCTACAAATCTCCACATAGGCAGGATCCCCTAAATTGGTGACCCCTAGCAAAACACAACCGAAGAAAACCCTAGCAAAACACAACCGAAGAAACACTAGCAAAGCACAACTGAAGAAACCCTTATCAAGAACAATGGAAGAACAAAAGAAAACTGAATTATCCACCGCATCTGCGCAACCACCGCAAGAATTCGCCATACCTCAAGAACTCGCATCAATCACGCTATCAATGAGAATTCCACCATTTTGGAGAGACAAACCACGACTTTGGTTCATAAGTTTCGAAGCCGCAACGAGTGAATTGAAGAAAGGTCAAGCTCAACTAGCACAACTGGTTATCGCCAAACTTGAGAAGCAGGATATTGAACAAATCGCCGATTTACTCCACAATCCACCAGCTACGGAGAAGTACACCACTTTGAAGAATCGTCTTATTTCTGCATACGAAGAATCAGACAGTCGCCAACTTCAGAAACTACTGACAGATATCGAACTCGGAGACCAGAAGCCTACGCAACTACTACGCCGAATGAGAAGTCTAGCACGAGATAAAGTACCAGATTCTACTCTACGTATGATGTGGACCAACCATCTACCTCCGCACGTCCGATCCGTACTTGCAGTAAGTGAAACTTTTAGCACTCAAACAGCACTCGACGAACTTGCACTACTGGCAGACAAAATGATGGAGACCAGCACTAGCACTCAGATTTCAGCCGTAGGAACATCTTCATGCACTCAGAACGACACACAATTCCTCGTCGAAGAAATCCGTAAATTGTCATTTGAAATCGCCGCTCTCAAAGCATCAAAATCACAACAACAGAACTTCAACCAGAATCGCCAACATTATCAGAACAGAAGACCGTACTACCGCCGCGACCGCTCAGCCAGTCGAGAAAGTTCTAGCAACAGATCACGCAGCGAGACACCGTCGCCCTACTGCTACTATCACCGCCGCTTTGGAACAGAAGCTGTACGCTGTACGACGCCTTGTTCTTTCAAGACTGCAAACCCAAAGACGGAAAACTAACAGCTACGCTGGCTGAGGCGGGATCCGGCGTATCAGGAAGTTCTTACCGCCTTTTTGTTACCGACAGGAAGACTAATCTAACATTTTTAATTGACACCGGCGCAAACATTTCTGTGCTACCTCCGCAAAAAGGAAAACCACAGAAACCACTGGATTTTCAACTCTACGCTGCTAACAATACAGTCATACCTACATACGGTGAGAAAACTCTAGAACTTGATCTACGCCTACGACGACCATTCAAGTGGAAATTCATCATCGCGAAAGTCAGCAAACCAATCATCGGAGCCGATTTTCTCGAACATCATCAACTCATCGTCGATATCAAAAACCGAAGACTTATTGACGGGAAAACCAACCTAACAGCAAACTCTTTCGTTCGAGCCACAAACATACCTACAGTTCGAAGCATCGACGTACAACAGTCCTACCACGACATTCTAGCAGATTTTCCCGGAACTACGAGATTGACATCAATGCTACTTACTCCAAAACACAATGTTGAACATTTCATCGAAACGACTGGACCGCCACTTCATTGTAGAGCCCGACCCATCGCACCGCATCGCTACGAACAAGTAAGAAAAGAATTCGAGAACATGATCGAACAAGGCTTATGCCGTCCAAGCAAAAGCCCATGGTCATCACCACTCCATATCGTTCCTAAGAAAAATGGGGACTTACGTGTATGTGGAGATTACAGAAGACTCAATGCTATAACAATACCAGATCGCTACCCTATCCCGAGAATCAAAGATTTCACGTTCCAGCTCAGCAACAAAACCATCTTCAGTACGATCGATCTCAACCGAGCCTACCAACAAATGAAGGTACGAGATGAAGACATCGAGAAAACAGCCATCATAACCCCGATGGGCCTGTTTGAGTTCCCGCGTATGTGCCCAGGTTTGAAGAATGCAGGACAGACATTCCAACGTTTCATTCACGAAGTACTTCATGGACTAGACTTTGTCTACGCATTCATCGACGATCTACTCATCGCAAGCTCCGACGAATCAACTCACAAAAACCACTTACGTACAGTTCTACGAAGACTTGAAGACAATGGCATCACTATCAACCCATCAAAATGCATATTTGGCCAACCAGAAGTCAAATTCCTCGGTTTCACAGTCAACAAAGATGGTATCAAACCGCCTACCGAAAAAGTATCAGCAATCTGTAACTACGCAAAACCGAAAACGATTGAAGAACTAAGGCGTTTCCTTGGTATGATTAACTTCTACCGTGAACACATACCAAAGGCCGCCGAAATTCAAGCTCCACTCCATGCATACCTACACAATGCGAAGAAAAAAGACCGAACAGTTATCGAATGGACCGACGAAGCAACAAACTCCTTTGAAGCTTGCAAAGTTGCGATTCAAAATGCAGCTTTACTCGCTCATCCATCACACGACGCAACACTGGCTATCTTCAGCGACGCTTCCGACCTATCAGCAGGCGCAGTACTACAACAATACATCAACGAAAAATGGCAACCACTTGGCTACTTTTCGAAGAAATTTTCCGACGCGCAACGTAACTACAGTACTTTCGATCGAGAACTACTTGCTATCTACATGGCTATCAAACACTTCAGAAAAATGTTCGAAGGACGCAATCTTATCGTGTTCACCGACCATAAACCGCTAACCTACGTCCTACAGAAGCCACCATCAGCATCAGAGACACCACGCCGTGCAAGACAACTCATTTTCATCAGTGAATTCACCACCGACATACGTCATATCAGCGGAAGTCAGAACATCGTCGCCGACGCACTGAGTCGCATACCTATCGACAGCATAACCTGCCCAACTTCAATAGACTACGTAAAAATCGCCGAAGCACAAGAAAGAGATCGAACTACGATCGAGCAGCTAGCAAATCAAAGTAACTTATGTCTCAAAAAAGTTACGATGCCAAACACAGAAATACCTATCTACTGCGAAACTTCAACTTCATTCATTCGACCGTATTTACCTGAAGAATTCCGACGAACCGCATTCAACGCACTACACAACATCAGTCATCCCGGAATCCGTACAACACGAAAACTCATCAGTCAAAAGTTTTTCTGGCCGTCAATGAACATCGAAGTTGCAAAATGGGCGAAACAATGTATACAATGTCAAAAATGTAAAGTTCAGCGACATACAAACAGCAGTTTATCTACTTTTCCGCCGTCAGAACGCTTTCAACAAGTGCACATCGACATCGTTGGACCGCTACCTACTTCACCGCAAGGACACCGCTACTTAGTCACCATGATCGACCGCGTTACCCGATGGCCTGAAGCAATACCTACCGATGACACATCAGCCGAAAATGTCGCCAAAATTGTCTACGAACACTGGATTACCCGTTTTGGTTCACCGAAAATACTAACATCCGACCAAGGAAGAAATTTTGAGAGTCAACTTTTCGCCAAACTACTCAATACAATGGGAGTTTTGAAAACCAGAAGTTCTCCATATAATCCAAAGGGGAATGGCCTTATAGAGCGCTGGCATCGTTCTCTGAAGACTGCATTGAAGACTCGCCTATCTCAACAGACAACGTGGATCGACGAGCTACCAACAGTACTAATGGGACTACGCGCTGCAGCACGTTCCGACACTGGTGTTAGCGCAGCAGAACTTGTCTACGGTTACAACCTACGTCTACCGTGTGACTTTTTCACATCATCACCTTCACCGCAACCTGACATGGATTTCAACTACGTGAGCCGCCTACGTGAAACAATCAACTCCGTAAAGCCTTGTCAACCTACTGTATCACATGGAAACAAACGACCTATATTCGTTCATCAAGACCTACAAACCTGCGACCAAGTTTTCATAAGAAATGACGCCGTGAAAAAGCCATTACAGCCTACCTACGATGGACCTTACAAAGTTCTAGAACGAAACAGCAAGACATTCAAACTCCAGCTACCAGAAAGAAGATCAGCCGTTATATCTATCGACAGACTCAAACCAGCCTACACAGTCATTGAACAGTATAGCGATGACAGTCTACCATCACCTGACAGCCAAGATACCTCAACAGCAACTACATCAACACAGCCACTAGCGAATCAAGCATCAACTTCAGCCACAAGTTCGACGTCACTACCAGGCCAAGTTCCGTCATCAATATTGAAGACCACTCGGCATGGACGCCACGTCAAGCTTCCGGTACGCTTTCGCTAGGGGAGGAGTTATGTAGCTACCGCTTGCCTACCTACCTAACCAAGCGGCTACCTACCTACCTTGTCGCTACATACTTACGTCATTACCTTTTATACCTCCGTCCAGAAGACGTACCAGTTTACCAGTTACCTTGTGAAGAAGCATTACCAAGATTACCACAGTTACCAGGATTAATTAAAACAAGCCAAGCAGTTATATCACTTTATTATCAAGCAAGGATTAAAAGGAAACACATACCCAGCAAGCAAACCTTTATTCACCACCACCGTTCAATGATTCATGCCAAAAGAAACAGGAGACGTTCAGTGTCTAGAAACATCGCCATAAGAAACAGAAACAAGATGTGATCGGCAGCGCCCTGAGAAGGACGACTCAATCGCGCACCACCACCAAGCAAGCCACTCATCACTGCACTGCGAGCACCAACACTTCAAGCTTCGAGAGACACTTCTACCACACAGAACCGGACTCTTCTGGAAAGTTCCAGAGCCGCACACACGGAGCGCAGACGCACGTCGTCACCTCACGCCGGCCGCCGAGCAAAAGGGCGAGCGTCACGCTCGGCCCAATATTTATACATTCACAGCGCGCGCGCACCGACACAGACGCGCGACCTCTGACCCCCCGCGCGGGCTATGACGTCACCCACCGAGCCACAGCCGCGGGCTATTCTGATTGGCTGATTCATTTTTAAGCTTGTTTCTTTTATGTTATCCTAGTTGTAAGATTTTGTATATACATAGGCTAAGTTTTATAATAAAGGTTCTTATTCTTCTTCCCACATTCGTAACGTGCAGTTATTATTATCTACAAATCTCCACATAGGCAGGATCCCCTAAATTTGTCGGGGATAATGATCTTGAAACACCAGTTTCTTGTAACCTAGGTAATTATTTTGTAATTTAACGGGAGGAGTTGTATGATAATTGATAATAAACCCGGAAATATCTTACTGTCTCTCAATCTTCGTGCAACTGTTTTTTTCTTGTGGTAACTCAAGTGAAGTTAGGTAGTACAGACGTTGGACGTTGGATTCCTCGTAATATCGAGGAAAGAAGGTACATGCTCTTTTGTAAGAACAATGATTCATATTTAGTTTTTTAATCGTTACAACAAGGATAACATTCCGGATTAGAAATAGAATCACTTGAGCTACATTTCTTTTAAGAATTAAAAAAAAAATAGTTCAAGTGATTCTATAATATAGGACTAACTTTTTGAAAAATGTGCGTAAAATTTGCATCTAAATTCACCCAATATTTTGTGAGAATAAAACATTCTACCAGCAAGAAAGAAAGCACGAACCTTGTACTTTCCTTGAAAGCCATATTACCAGAGAGCAGAGAACATGTGAAAGCGTAGACCGTATCGACAAGATTTGTATACAAGAATTGTCGAAACGGTCATCGTTTCGACAAGTTTTGAACGTATTTGTAACTCAGGATAGGCCCAGTGAACCACAGTATATAAAAATATGCTACTTTTGTACGAGTAGCTTGTTTTGTTACCTACATAGTGAACCAAATCCAGAAGCTCGCATGAATCACAACTGGACTTTATTTAGAAACAACTTTGCGTTACTATTTTTGGATTCATTGTGAGTGGACATTATAGTGGATGCAAGTAAGCTGCGTAAGCTCATTATGTATTTAGTACTAATAATTACTTAGTAGAGCTCCTTTGTAGAATCGTACGGTAATACCTACCTACCTACCTACCTACTATTAAGCAGTAATTGTAGCATTGCTACCTACATGAGATCTTTCAGATTTGTCTTTAAGTCAGGCAATGGACTACTACAGGCGTGCCTCATGACACGAGTTAATCATAATGTATTATTTGTCACAAAACACGAGTTTATTTTCTAAAACAGGTTATGGGTCCAGATACGTTTCTCATTTAGAATTAACTTACCGACTCACCGTGACATACAGACACGGCATACAGAGATGAAAAAATACGACCTTTTGCGTTAATTTACAGCTGATTTAAACGACTGCTAAAGTGTAAAATAATTATTGCCGTAATAAAGCTATCCGAAATGCGGATATAACTGCGGGTGCACTTTCTTATTCATACACATTATGGGCCTCATAAATAAATATGTACCACAGATAATAAAAATATAAAGAAATTTTAGGTAAAGAGATACCTAACTACGTAAGTACTCATAGTAGGACCTAATTTATTTATGTAAGTACCTTATGTATTTAACTATTCTCACTCGTTATTGAAAGGACAGAAAAGTTAGATTTAAACAAATTAAAAATTGATTATGTTTAGTAAGAAGTTCCTGAGAACTGTAAATCTAATACTTACAGTTACTGCAATGATGTAAGCAAACGAGACAATGCGTATGCAAACAAAATGACAATAACACGTGAACTGATATGTTTGGTAAATACCTATTAACGTCCACCCCGTATTTACAAACGTCAGTCTTGTAGCCATCATTTTATGTCATTTGCGAAAAAGGTTGAAAGACAACTAAACCGAAGTAGCCATGTTTATAAAAGTCGCGGATAATGACGTAACGACGTTATGGAGGCACTTGGCGGAAGGTTTGCCTCATATGAGTTCTTATTCGTACCAACGAAGTCTTTCTTATGAATGATAATAGACAAGCAACCGCCTACCCCAAACGCATATGCATATGTTTCTATACTCTAAACTAATAATAACGCTGAAGCGTTTGTTTTGTGGGACGCGCTATTCTCTGGAACTACCTGTCGGATTAGAAGAAATATTTTTGCATTTGATAGCCCAATTCAGGAGATAGGTTATAGGCTATTTAACATCAAGCTACGACCCTTAGGAGCCGAGCAAAAGAAGTAATAGCGCGGACGGACAATGCGATGCTGTGGGTCGGGGGCCGAGGCACAGCTACTGTATCTATATACAATAACTAAGAACACATAACAAATATGCACTCAGTAAAAGAACTTTCCTTGACGGAGTAGGTACCTGAGGATCAGCACAATTTTTTAATTAGGTTATAGGCCCTGTTATTTTCGTGAACATTCCCGAACGTTTCCGAACGTTTTCTCTAAAAGATTTTCTGTGTCAGCCTTTGTTTACTAAACATGAAATAATCTTCCCACCTTGAGGGGAAACAGGTCGGTGTGGTATTAAACATAAAGCCTTGATCTTTCTCATCGTTTTCACCTTTAGTTTTTGAACCTTGAGGTATGTTACCCTTATCGCTTCCCTTTATCTACATAAAAGCAAATGACTAGCGTTAAATTTACGCTTCAATATCTTCTGACCTCAAATCTCTGATCGTATCTCAAAATATTTTCGGAAATTCTCATAATCAATTGAAGATTTAATCGCCAACAGTCACCCAATAAATATGGTTGCGGTTTATACCGTTGCTCTTATTATGGAGTATCTTAAATATTGTTTAAGGCAGTTTTCTCGCAATACAACATCAAAGAGTTTACAAGATAAGTTTTACTCATCGAACAAGTTCCACCTACTTTACGTACCTCAAGAAGATTTCTCTCGGCACGTTGTCTGTCTTTTCATCAACTTGTAACGCCCAAGATATAGATTTTTGCTACAAATCGAAACATAATGAATCATAACTGTAGATATTGTTTTTCTGATACATATATAACTATCCCATGGTGCGCGAGTCCAACTCGCATTATTCCAATTTATTTTTATATTTTGTATGCCTACCTAACTTTTTAATAGGTATCTATGTACATACTAACTTCCTTGTTTGATCTCACAAAAAAAACAAATTTCTCTAACTACCAACCTCCTTAGTAGCACTCTTCTTAACGAGAATTTCTTTCAAATACTTAGTAATGACGACAAATGATTTCCGAGTTATTTTATTGCCTTTGTTTGGCCTCAGTACGGGTATGTACTATTAACCATTTAGATTTGAATTAGCCCATTTCTTTTTTAAATGACAAAAAAGTCACGTTATAAATAACAAGTAGGTACTAGTTGGTATTATAATATCTGTGGTATTAGGTAGTTTTTAATTTTCCGTAGACACCTATGTAAAACATCGTATCAGAAATACCGTTCTCCGCGTAACTAGCCATAAAGGTTATTTTTAATTGCTTAGCAAGTCATTATATGGCATTGGTTCTAGCCGCTAGGTCAATGACAAGGTATGCAAGTTCATTTGCCCCAGACTATTCTACCATGGTCCGGAGGCCCATTGGAAGAAAGACAGCTCAAATCTACCCTACCTACACAGATATTTTAAGTTACTTTTTCTATGCCCTGAGGAATAACATCTTAGTGATAGTGTCAAATAATTGCAGTTGATTGAAAACAGCGCCGCTGTTCCGCTGTGGAACAATCGTTTGGATGTTCTGCAGATAGGTAGGTATTTGTTCCGTGTCTGGGCGTAGGACTGGCACAGTGATAAAACCAGGGAGCCATCTCATCAATTTAGTTAATGATGATGTTTTATTGACCCATCTCTTTGTTCATGTCACTCACTCAGTATTTCACAGTGATATAAAAAAAATCTTCTCTCGTTATGTCGTGTAACTTTTTGGGCAGCCTATTTTGTCTAATTCAACCTGATAATCATCGCATAGGCTCTTTGTTTATCTTTGACCAAGTAACTAATGTCTATATAATTTAATACCTAGCAAACGTACATAAAAATACCCTATTTCTAAGAGATTCGACTTCAAATAAGGTGATGATGAATGCAACCCGAATTTAATCAACTTTAATATTTACAGACCTCCAGCCTTTTCATGCGAAAAAAATATGTTACGTAGATAAGGAATTTGCTTATCTACGTTGTAGGTATTCAATTAAACGTGTTGCAAATCAACCAGGATAAAAGTTAACATCCTCTGTAGGTAAACAGGCCAGCCGCCAGGTTAATGGCCCTGGATAGGTCAAATTGGCTGGCGCCAGTGGTTATAAAAGTTACAGAGTTAAAATCCTTGCCAACTTAGATCACTAAGTCGAAGTGTCTAAGCAATGCTTCTACTTGAAATTACAGGCTCATGAGACTTTCAACTTTACCTTGTAACTATTGTTAGTCTTACTGGTGTTACGGTTTGAAGAGTATGGTGGCTAGTGCATTTAAAGGTAAAGTTACCATCCTATACCATGACTTTAGACAATACTAGGTTCTGTCCACGGCTTCGTCCGCGTAATGCCCGGATAAAAAGTAGCCTATGTGTTATTCTGATGTATAAGCTATATTACTGTGGTGTTTCCTCAAAATCCGTTCAGTAGTTTTTGCGTGAGAGAGTAACAAACATCCATCCTCACAAACTTTCGCGTTTATATTAGTAGTAGGATAAACTCTATAGCGATTATAATTAGAAAAATATGAAATCTTCTACGTCTAAAAAGAAAAAGTTTCCTGTATCTAACCATCTAGCGGATGGTTGAGATACAGGAAACTTTTTCTGTTTGCAACAGTTTTAAACTCAGGCAACGCAACAACAAAAGTCCTTGATGCCGCCGATGTTTAAAGGCGTGTCGGTAACCGCTTACTGGTGGGACGTAAGCTGTCTCCAAAAGTTCTATTTACAATGGGAAACGTAAACAAATAGTTAGGTACCTAGGTTCTACATTTTTTCCCACAGCCATCCGACCACAATGGCTTCAATTGCGCAAAAAAGATACCATCTGATTTCGACTGGTGAAAATAAATCGGCTTACTTTCGCTCTCGACTGCCTTACAAAGCTGTAATTAGTCACACTGTGTAGTTTGTAGCCAATTATCTGCATACAAGATTATAGTCTTTCTGCATGTCATCACTATCAGATCTTGCGGCTAGCGTTTCAGAGTGCTTGTGTAACTCCTTAGAGGATAGGACAACAAAGTTTCAAAAAGTAGGTAGGCTACTTACGGATCAGCGGGATTAGAATATCTAAGAAAATTTGTTAACTGAAGATTCTGTTCACTCACGTACACCGGTATGGTAGATAAAGGTCCTTAATTTTATAGGACATTTTGCTCTGACAGGTTGAAAAAGGTCAAATGACCCATTGGTCACCGACATTATGGAAGAACAAAAGTAGGTACCTACCTAACTGAATTTACTTGGTCCTAGGCTAGCAACGCTTTTCCCCCCTCGAGTCTTTATAGAGCAAGTGACTTGCACGAACTGACTTTTGCAAGTTTTTCCTATTGCTAGTGGGCACTTCACAATGTGACTCATAATAAATTAAAGTATCTAGTATAACTTTTTAACAATAAAAACAAAAGCATATCAAATGACATAACAAGCGGTCGTGATCGCGAGCCGTTCTCATGACTCATGATGAAAACTCTTCGGGTCTCGGAGTTCGTCGATCGTGCGTCCATTGTGTTCCTATCGTACATCAACAACTCTCGATTTTTAGTTGTAATGTCTACAATAAGTGAGCGTGACAATTAGTTTAAAGGACGAATAGAAGGAAGTACAGCCGACCTTGATTCACCAAATTATCTAAGCATTCCAACAATTAACAGAGAAGCATAAAAAAAACCTGCCCCCTAATTGGTAGTTAATTTGGTAGCTATCATCCTACTAGGCGCCTATTTATAATATAAATCTAGGTATTTTAATACCGGTGATTGTTAACCTTAATAGGACTTTGATTTTGTTTTCTGCACCTGTTCAGGTATGTAACAGCCGAATATTTTTATCAAGGGCACGAATATACCTATCGTCACTTTGCCCATTTAAAAATGTTACCGAATGTTCAATGCACCTGCCATCAGTCACAATATAACCTTTATAGTGGCCTTATCTAATTCTTGACAATCCAATTGGCAACCCAATCCAGCTAAACTTTCGTTTACCGTTCTGGGAGCAACGTTCGTAACTCGATAGTTCTGCACTCTGTGCCCAGCTCTGTGACTACATATTGTGATACTTCGAGCCGGATACTCGGTGGTCAGTCCGGCACGCGAACATCCTGCCTATTGTCGCGAACCTAAACTACCTGTATATATATCTAACCAGCTAGGTATTTACTGGCTTTTGTTGTTTTGACCATCGCAAGTGTGAAAATCCAACTAATATTATATGCGAAAGTTTGGATGTATAGTTACCTAGATATTTAATCTTTGGATGTGTGCTGCTTTATACCTACCTCCATAATGGCTGAACAGATTTTGAGAGTTTATAGAGTTAAGGTGCATTTTTGGTAGGTATAGATACAGTTAATTCTCTAGATAATACCTCCATTGTAATTCATTCCTAATGTAAATAGCAACCTACTTTTTGTGCGGGTACCAGGAAGGCGAAGTCGTGGGAAGAAAGTAACCTTAGGTACCTGGATTATACAGTAATAGTTTTATGTTCGCAAGGAATCGGATTAAATTCTAATTACTACAATTCAATGATTAAAAGAAATCTATAAAAAACTGTTACGTTCAATAAACTTCAGTATTGACAAATACATTCCTACAACCTAGGAATGTATTTGAAATAGGTAGGTACCTATAACAACGTGAATAAAAGTTGGAAAATTCTTTCGAGTTTGGTTCAATGTTCTATTTTACTTGTTTCAGTTGTGGTCGACGTGGACAGCAGGCCGGTCTGCGTGGAAATCTGTGATACTGCGGGACAGGTGAGATTCTGGCTGACACTACTGTCATCAATGGATGCTGCTACCATAGCCCAGTGGCTTTTTTTACGACATCTATCGGGATAGAGAAGAATAACTCCAAGGCCAGCCTAGCATCCCTTCCTAGTTTGTGGCTGACTGGCCTCAAACTGTCGTGTGGGATAGGTTAGGTTAGGTTAGTACGGAATTAACGTACCTACATAACGTACCTACGGAATTAGTGGTTATTTCCTCAGTGTTTAGTTATTGGGAATTGCTTTGAATTCAGAATGTCCTGATTTTTCAAATTAGGAATCTAAAGTTCTAATCCCACGGTCTGCCCATATCTGTGGTTTCACGGTTGAAACCACACATTTCTTGACGCGGCACAATGGGACGAAACGGTTCGAATCGTGTCGAAAATCTGTATCTTTCATAGTTTTCGATATAATCGAATGAAATTTCGCATTCGATATTCAGGCTACACAATTACCTATTACCTTTGGTATATCTAAATTGGTTTTGGTATACTTACAAAAAATCTCGAAAATTTAAAATATGGCCAAGGTTCATTAATTTTTAGCCAATAACATACAATCTAATAGACGATAGATAGAAAAATAATCTTACTACTATTATAAACGCGAAAGTTTGTGAGGATGGATGTTTGTTATTCTTTCACGCAATAACTACTGAACGGATTTAGATGAAACTTTACAATAGGTACCTAATTCAGCTTATACATCAGAATAACACATAGGCTTCTTTTATCCGGGTAACAAGCGGGCGAGGCTAGTAAATAATAAGCTTTCAAATGACATCCAACACTTTCACGTTTTGTTTTAAAATTACGCATAATTAATTATAGTCGTGAAAGTCACGGTTTCTTACATCTCCTGGGTGCAAAGTTACGATAGTAAAGTTTTTAAAGTAAGTGCAAAGTTGTAAAACAATTTTTATTATGTTTATTTTTTGTAGTAACAAGTAGTTCAGACATTCCTTTTAGAGAGATCCAACTCAAAAACTATTAAAATCTAACTTTCACCAAACCTATTTTCGGTACGACACGAATCGTTTCATCCCATAGTGCGCCGTCCCGAGACGACGAGACGCACCGCTACGGACGCGGCTGTGTTTACCACGGACGAGCCTCTTCCCACGGCCAGTCGGTGCGGGGTAGTCCGTAAAAATCACTGACTGTCGAAATCCACCTTTAGAGATCGATATGACAGAATGAACAAACGTGTGGTAATTAATAAATGAACGTAAGATCTGAAATTCTGAATTCAAAATTCAGATTTTGAATCCAGAATTTCAGAAACATTATTCAGTTCAGAAATATTTTTATAAGAGGCATAGATGAAATAACTAGTACGTTATACTGATTTACGATACCAAAGAGGTTGCAAACGACGGGGAAAAAGCTCTCTTTTTTTTATGCAATTAATAACTTTAAAAAATCTGGTTCATAAGTAAGTACGTATGTAATGATGATTCGAATATAAAAGTAAACTTTTAACAGAAATTAATTAGATAGGTGTACGTTCACTATGGATATTATGCTGCGTTCTAAATAGTAGAGCAAATGTCGAATAATATAATAATACATGACTGTGCTCACAAAAAACACAACTCGCCTCGCAGGTAGAGAAAAATGTGGGAACATCTAGCAACACCTTGTCGCTATTGGCTATTGTTAATCACATATTGTGATTTCGAATGTGCTTTGAGTACGTTTCTGTCCCCATTCAGAAGTTCATGCACGTGCTCTTTTTTATTACAATCACAAAAAAAATTTGATTATAGTATTAATATGCGGGCAGGTGTGCATCGTGGGAAACACATGTCTGCACGAATTTTATAGGTATAAACCGTTACCTACTGCTACCATACTGCTGCCACGCCAATCAGAGTTAATTCAGTTGGATGAACTTCCTATAAGTTTAGTCTCCAGGATTAGATAATACCCTCAGAATCATTAATAAGTACTTATAAAATTATGTTTGCACCAACAGAAGAACAATGGATTATTTTTTACTATTGTCCAGGTGTATCTATAATTTTATTACGGTATACACAAGTACATACCTTACCTTTAAGTAACAGTGTCACCTGGGGGATAAACAGAGTTATTATTTTTATTTTAAATTAGTTCATTTGAATATAAAAAAATGTTAGTGAACTTTTGGCGGCAGTGTGTTTGATGCACTATTTTCTTTTCATTCAAATGAATGACTAAAAATAAGGTAGGTGCTACAGAGTACTTTGTTATAAGGTGTATCTACCACCTGGCTGCCTGCTGCAGCAGTGCGGCTCTTAATTCTCGATAATATAAACCTATAGCCGATAGGTACCTAGTTACGTCATCCTTCCTACTACTACTATTTAAAGGTATTCTGTGCTAAAGTAGGAGCACAGAATAATATTACACTGTGTTTATGAAAGTGCAAACCTAAACGATAGGTACCTTGACTTTGTAACTAACCAATGTTATTAGCAAGTGCGCATAAAATAAAATATGAAAGTGAAAAGCGACGCGCCATAAAATTATTTGTAAAGAAGTTGGAGAAACCTCTCTCGGGGATAGGGGAAAATGTGACGATGAGGTAACGTTGTGGCGTAGGTATAAGAGAAAATTGTTAACAAATGCCAATCAAAGAGACCCTAGGTTTGAGGTAGGACGACATAATCTTGGACAGAGTTCATGTTTGTTCGCAGCATACTATTTTGTGACTTGGTATAGCGACAGTATCTTATATGTCTTGAATTTTACTATTAACTACCTACCTACCTTACCTACTTACGTGGTAGGAATGATACCTACCTTATACCTATGCCCTTCACTAATGAATACTGAAAATGACAGCTTCAAACATTTCCTATAGATAGCGCCATCACTTTTCAACTGTACTTAAATCTTAAACACCTTTTCAGTATTTGGCCGACAGTTGCTCAATTCTATTCAGCCTTTGAGTGGCTCATTCTTAAAGTCCAAATGCCCCGACTACCTTTCAATCTGCTGTCAATATTAGAAGCAGCGATCTAATCAAAATACGATGCAATGCGGTCCCATAACCATAAATGGTCAGATTGAAGATTGCGCAACCGTTTTGGTTATTAGGCAATAAGTTTTTCAATTGTTGGTACCTACAATTGTTAGTAAACTTTCACCCATAGCACCCATAGCTCTAGAGCCGATGGTAGCTATGGGTGAATGTAAGTGCTGTTTACATGCATCGAATATTTTAATCAAACATCTTGTTGCATAAACTGAATTAGATTTTTTGTTTCACAGTAATGTACGCTATGACTAAACTCGACCGAAGGATGGAACTAGAAATATTTAAGTTATCTGTCGTAGGATAGGATCCTCCGTCGAACCTTTCATTCGTTGCCTTGCGTTGAAGAGGAAATCCTACCTAAGCTAGCTATATATCAGTCTGCAATGCAGATTATTGAATGATGTGTATAATTGCTGCATAGTAATTAGATTGTAATGATATGTAACGGAACGTTTTTCTTAATATAACTCTTTTTGAATATACGAACTTGAATGTAAAAAAGTTATATTTAACGTTCTTATTGCTAAAGTTCTTATTGCTTGCTACCACATGATTTCATACATAGGTAGGTAGGTAGTTATCATAGTAGCGTATGGCATGCAAAACCAACGCTAACACGCTTTTGTTAATAGAGTTTACATTATTTTTAAACTGTGTCCAAGATTTTTGCATTGCAATAAACGCATAAGGCATTGTGGGGTTTCATTTTCCAACTGCCTTTGCGATAAATTTCATGCGGTAGCTTTCATAGTATAACTATTGAGTATTTAATTATTACAGAGGCTAGTGAATTGATTAAAGAAAAAGCTCTTTTAAATTTCAATGAAAAAAACACTGTTTTTGACTCCTATTGACTGACCCTGTCTGCAGTGTGACTACTAAGTATATGCCATTGGAAAACGGATTCCTTCAACAAAACTAATCCATGCTGTCTCACCTATTCCAGGACTCAATGTCCGAGCTCCGTGAGCTGTGCTACCCTGGCACTGACGTCCTCATGCTGTGCTTCTCCGTAGTGCGCCCTGAGACCTTCAGATCTGTCGCCGAGCGGTGGACGAGGGCAGTCACCAAGGTGAACGCACCTTTGGTTCTAGTGGGCACGCAAAGCGACCTAGCCCAGGACTCAAGGACTCTTCAGGCTTTAAAGGTATGGGAAATCTGCCACATGAAGTCAATCGATTGAACTTACCTAAATTAAACTTTTGGTGCAAATTGTCCGACACCGATTTTCATAGTGCAGGCCAGAATCAATGTGAAAACGTATCAACAAGATTTCCATTTGTAGTTGCATAATTTAAAAGAATTAGGTTCTTAAAGGGCGATTACGAATCGGGTGACGCAGCGTAATAAGTCCCATCCATCCGATGGACCGACGATAGATATAGGTATTTATAGTATGCGAAAAGTCGGTGGACGGCTTGTGGATGCAGGTAGCACAAGATCGTTCGATAAGGCACTCATTGGTGGAAGGCCTATGCCTAAAAGTAGGCACCTAATCTTCTACAGATGAATTGGTTGGGTAACAACTAATTATCTCTTCCTTCCAGGCTATCACCTAGTCCAGTTTACCCTTAGCGCAGCTGAGCCCATTAATGAAAGACATAATAAATTACTTCATTCCACGTTCCACCACGTAGTTACTTGCCTAAATTTTGAGCTCAAGAGGCAGTGCAATGGCAACATTAGTCTACCGTGGATTAATCCCACAAAAAAATTAATGATTTATTGACATTTATTTTTCCAGAGTCGTGGTGAAAACGTTATCTCAGAAGCAGAAGCGAAAGCGTTAGCAGCTAAAATCAACGCAGTCTACATAGAAACATCCTCGAAAACACGGAAACAATTAAAAGACGCCTTTGACGCCGCCATCTTAGCTGGGTTGCCAGTGATGAAGAACAAGAAACCGTTTTGGAAGAAATTGTTTTGTATTAATTAGAATAATATGAAACACACCTACCTGTTTATAATATTAAAGTATTTTCTGAATGTGTATTTTGGTACCTACCTATTGTTAATGTACAGTTATTGTTAAATTTATTATGATAAGTCCTGTTAAATAGGCATAGGTGTGTACGATATTAATGTAGATAAGTAGGAAACCTATAAATTATTAGGTAAATTTATTACATGAAAAAGTGCCTGCATGGATATTAGCACCTACTTAAGCCGCGTCTTACTATGAGTAGTAGGTTTACGATTCGCGAATCTGCACACGAAAGTGAGATTCTTGAGATGAATTGATTTGATTCTTTTGGCACAGTTAAATAACAATTCGGGAGAAAATCATGTAAGTTATTCATTCCCTTAGCGGGGTAGTATGAAAGTTATTTACTTAGTCAAAGGAACGCTGAGAAAAAGTTACACCGATTAAATAAAGTATAGTCGAATGCCTTTATTTTTATAAAATTGTACATAATCACTTGATAAATTTACGAAGATTGTAAAACAAATCTGTAGGTGGTGTTTTTGCTTAGTTTTTAAAGTTATTTTATACCTACTCAAAACGAACTGATAAAAAATATACGTATATTTTGTTAAATAGAAGCAGCCTGCTGTTGTTTTATTAAATACTCACCGTGTATACGCACACTGTTTCATTTGTATGCTATTTTTATATAGGTACCTACACATATAAAAAGTAGCATACAAATATTCGCTTAGCACCTACTTGTGGAGTATCCGAATGCCACTGGGAACTTTGCCAATGGAAAAAATCCGTTGTTCTGCAAGGGGATAACGATTATTTCCCAGAGGTAAACAAAAGTGCTAACATTTTGAAGACGATCTTTTGATCCACTTTTATAGCATGTAGATCATTAAGATTTTTTGTTCGTCGGATGCTGATACACAGACAATTCACCTTCTCTATCTGTATGTCTTCAAAACTAACTTGCAAGCTCTCACCACGTGTAGGGAATGCACGCCCAAGAATGTACGCCCAGTATTATAAACCAAGTATTGGAAACCAATAGTTTGCAATACTGGCTGTACATTCCAGAGGCGTGCTTTCCGTAGTTGTGTTTTCCATAAACGTACAATACTGTCTCCCGCATAAATTATGTCAGTGACATAACTAAAACAGACTAGACATTGACATTGTGAAATGTGAAGCATTCAAGCATTGTTGATCAGTCACTTGTTTTTTAAGTTTCATTTGTTTTGCGCCAATTTTGCTTTCAAGTACAATTTCTGGAAACTATATTTAAGTACAGAAATCTACGAAGAAATACACTAGCAAAAATAATGGCAGAAGAAGAGCATTACGAAGATGCAGATATAACTGACATAATAGATGAGGCTGATCAGTATTTTGAAGGTAACTATCTCAATACCGAGGCAACTGATTCAGAAAACATTAACACTATTCAACATTCTGATAACACAACTTCTGAAGAGCAAACTCCTGAAGTGAGGCCTCAGGTTCAAGCTAAAGAGAAAACAGAGGTTATAAGGTCTACAAGACTGCCCATGGCCAGGATAAAGAACATAATGAAGATGGATCCAGATGTCAGCGTGGTTTCTGGCGATGCCGTCTTTTTGGTCACCAAAGCCACTGTAAGTAGTTATTAGTGCCATTATGTTTTATCATAAGGCTTGAGTTCACCAACAAAATAAATGGATGATCAAGTATAACATTGATTATGATGACGGATTCCTTTGAAAACATGTGCCAAATGCTTTGATTAGGAACTAACCACATGTTATTGTGTTGGTTGATGTTAGGCTCGCGTTCACCGACATAATAACGGGTGGTTAGGTCCTAATCAAAGCTTTTTGACATATATTTTCATAGGAATCTGTCACCATAATCAATAGTTTGACTTAACCATCTGTTTATTTTGTTGGTGAACTCAAGCCAGACCTTTATTTGTGCCATTTACTTATATGATGACAATGATCACCTTCATTTTGCATTCTACACTTCAATCAATGGTTATTTGGTGGATTGATCTTGTAAGAGTTTAATCATATTTTTGATATTATGAAAATACCTTCAATTCCTGTACCTATTTATCAAAGCTCATTAAAATGAATTGGATATTCCTTTTTAATCCAATAATGACTGAATTATTTTAGGATATTAATAAGTGGTTTAAACCACTTGTTTTACTCCTCTCCTGCTGTTTTTTTTTGTATCCTAAAATAGTAATAGTAATGATAATTTCAATTCAATGATGACAGTGCATAAGATCATTCATATTATATTATATACTCTACTATTGGTGAATGCACATAATTGCTTCTAATCATTTAGAGAGTCTTCATTATGTTATTTTAATTACAGGAACTTTTCCTAGAGACTATAGCCAAAGAAGCCTATGCCTACACATCGAGTAATAAAAGAAAAGTTATAACAAAGAAAGACTTTGATGTAGTTGTAAATAAAGTGGACTGCTTGTGCTTTTTGGAGGGTGCTATGGACTTCTGAACCTAACTGTGATTCATTGAGATAAAAACAAAACACTGAAACCAACAAGTTAAGTCTTCAAGCAGTGATGTTGAATTGCTTGTTCTGGTTTAAAGTGCTCACAAGACTTTCACCTTTTGCTTCAAGAAAAGCAATGCCCCCAGTATTGCAGATGCCCATGGGAGATGGTACCTATATCTACCATTTGGGCGGGATGCCTGTTTGCTTCCAAATAACAATAAAGGAGTTTCGGCTGTACAACTATAAGTTAATAGACTCAGTGCCTTCTTAGCAATAGATTTTTAAAGATAATAAATGTGATGTTCAATTCGGCTTTCTTAATTTTGGAATACAACAGCAGGTTTCAAGCCACATTAACAATGCAGATACCTACAAACTGCAGATTGCATAGAAACTTGCTGTTGTTTAGCCAATGATCTGTTAAAAGTTAGTAATGGTGGCCTTGGTGTCGCATCTGTGAGCGAGTAGCCGGCTGCAATGCAAGAGGTTTTGGTTTGATTCCAGCTGCGGGGCAAATGGTTGCATGCTCTGCAGATATTTGTTCCGAATCTGGTACATACCACGGAACTCATAGTTATACAATACAATATGGAATCCTAGTGTGGGGTCAGAAAAATGTATATGGTTAGCTTAAAAAAAAAATAGTTACCATAACTTAATGCAGTCTGTGGAGAAATTCTCCAGACTGAAGAGACATAGCATCGAAAACCTAGCAAAAAGATTTACAGACAAAAGTTATGAGAAGACTCACTGGACTCATCTCTCAAACAATTCAAAAACCGGATAATATCAACCATCAAATTGGACTATTGTTGTATAAACAGATTGCAAAAAAGAAAAAAAAAATTGTCTTTGTTTGACAGAATAGGCAACAGAAATAGGTCTTCTCTTTCGCAGACAAAACATTGTCTTGGGTGTTCATGCTAAGCCTGCTATTAAGAACATGGGAAGCTACACCACAAGCACCTTTTGAAATGAAAGATTTTGTTTTATTCAGATGCTGTATTAAATTTTAAATTTTAAATAGTTTTGATATAACATAGGTTTAGTCAGTAATCAACAGCAATGTCTTGCAGATTGGAGGACGATGGCGCAGTGTGGGGAGACAATCACATTGTCCTTGGTTCTGCGATCACTGTAAAATGACAAATTCAAAAATCAGTTCATTAGCATCAGCTATTATCTATGGATATTTTTTTTTATTCTACTAAGTGACGACAAGCTAACGGCCCACCTGTCGGTAAGCGGTTACCGTAGTCTATGGACGGTTGTAATACCAGAAGTATTATGTATGCATTGCCTCCGGGACAAGATCCCATGTGGCTGTATTTTCAACCATACCGGAAACAGCAATGATATAACAGCTGTGATTGCAGTCTGTTGTTGTGTTCCGAATAATACCCTAAGCTAAAGGAAAGCCAATAGCATCATAAAACTTAAAAACGACTTACCCCTTCTTAAGCGAGCAGTCCACTCCACTTGCAATAACTCTCAGTGCCCTGGGCAGCAGCTTGATAGATGACAGGTCCACCACTGCGTCTTCATCGCCGAGGTTCATAAGAGCTACGATGGCTGGTTGGTTAGGCAGTAACCTGGCATTAAACATACATTAATTCATGTTTCATGGACCTACTTGAAATATCGAAGTTGGTTTTTACTCAGTTTCTGTATTGTTTTATAATTTCCTGGTGTTTCTTTAATTTGAGATACCATTTTATTGAGACAGATTGATACTTGTGATTTACTCTTCCAATCGGTATCATACAAAAGTTCTTCTAAGTTAGTTATCTTTAATGTTACTTGCATAAGGCACCACATATTCTTCCAAGATTTCTAAGATGTATCGCTGGGCATTTAAAGCACCTCTCCATATAAAAGCCACGTCTTACGTCCAATCAAATCAAAGATATCTCAGCCCAGGGGTCTAGACTCTAGACAAATACCTCACGGTTACTTTTCCTTTCACATGACATTTTCACAGCTAATGTCACTGTCACTTCCATACAATTAAATCTTTCCGCAGGCGTTAACGCCAGCAAAAAGTGTTATTTTTGGTAGCACCAGAGCATTAGAGAGCCTCCCCTGAAGCTGACCTGTATGCTACCTGTATCCTGTATGCTATACTGGGAATATCATACATAATATTCTATATGTAGCATACATAAGATTAAGAGGTCCATCTGAGCCTGATAATGTCATTTGGCACTCATGATTACTGAATAAATAGACTCCGATTGCTTTGCCAACTTTCCGATGGGCTGTGGTTAATTTGGGCTGGTTTATGTGGTGTCATATTCTGTTCCCAGTCTTCTTAATTAATTGCTTATTTATTTATTGTCACTTACGGCAACACCCCGTACCTACCTCAGTAGCCGTCGCTGAAGATCAACACCAAAGAGACGATTATCGAAAATTATCGATTATCGGATTGCATGCCGTATTAGGTACCTACCTAGAAACAGCAAGAACATTTTCGGTGAAAGCTTTCGTGTCCAAATCTCCGTAACGGACGGTAGGTGTCTTTTTAATGGCCACCACGTCCTTGTAGAACTGAAAAAAAAATGATTATCATATATTATTTTATAGTAGGTAAGTATTATTATTTTCTCCTGCGTCGTCTCACTGCAGATCAAGGCCACCCCCCCATCTCTTGGCTATTAAGGGTCAATCCTTCCTTTCTTTATTAATAATAATGCGACACAGGAGGTTGCGGGTTCGATTTCCGCCCTGGGACAAATATTTGTACGATCTGCAAATATTTGTTCCGGGTGTTCTGGGTATTTTCTATGTATAATAAAAAAATATCTATCTATGTAATGTATTCTATTAAGTATATCAGTCATCTAGTACCCATAACACAAGCTCTGCTTAGCTTGGGGCTAGATGATGCTGTGTGGATTGTCCAGCATTATTTATTTATTCATTTATTTAATAATAAAAAAAAAACATGCTAAAGACTAGATCTCCATGATGGACATCCGTCCGGTTCGTGGACGCCATTTGAGAACCTTTATTTCTCTGTGGTTGTCGGTTCTGCGAGTGATATGGCCGGTAAAATTATGTTATTATTATTTGCTATTTCTGCTTGGCGGTAGTACGTCCCCGGATGAGCTCTTACACAAAAAGCTCTACACTTGCTAATTTGAAACTATTTCAGTGTCTTTATTGCTCCTTTATTTCAGATTTAATCACTTGAAATTTCATATCCAGCCATTATCGTAACATACCTTGTAGTGGCTATTCGGAGCAGCAAGCTGAGCGGCCAAGTTCACAGTTTGGTAGTTCTCAGCGACTGGCAGCCAAGTCGATCCATTTGTAGTCGAGAATCCTGCACAAGTGCAAATATATTATAATACTAGTAACAAGTGCAATATTGAAAATGAACCTTCAGGGTGGGCATAGGCTGTACATTATCCCGTTAGTGCTTTTTATAGAGACAAATTTTGCAACGAGCGAATGCGTTTCTTACGCATTCTTCGTAAGAAACGCATTCGCTCGACCGTTTTTTCGTCTATAAAATGGAAAGTAACTTATTTCATCGGTTACTTTTGATCTTGGTACCACGCGGGCGAAGCCGTGGGCAGTACTTAGTTGTCCCCTAGGGTGTATCGGTACAAACATAGCCTTATAGACTTTAATGTTTGAGATTGTACTCAGGTTAACCTTTGTTCCCCACACTATGACTGAAAATGTAAATTTGTTTGGTCACCCCTTCAATCCTCAGCCCTAGCTTGGTAGGCGGGTACCTATGTGATATTAGGGGGGGCATTAAGCCCCCTCTACCCCCCACTTCCGCGGCCGCTGTACATCGAGCAGTTAACCCCGAGAGGCGTCATATGAACCACTGCTCTGTCAACACATCAGTCTTTTAGGACTGATGTTTGCAAACGCGGATATTGTCATTTTCATTGCGTCATGTTGCCTGCTGTGCTCTGATTGGCTGGTTGGTTTGGTTGAAACTACAGTTTCAACCAATCAGAGCACAGCAAGCGTGGCGGGGCTCGCACGACATTTGACAGGATTGTTTCCAAGCAAATGATCAAACATTGCGTCTCTTGAGGCTGTCTACTCTATGATGTGGTGAACTGGTGACCTGCGTTCCTGGTATCGTCCCAGTGGTACGGCGTCCGGGTGGGATCCCGGGACTTCTTCCAGTAGTTGACGGGGTCGTCGGTGTTGCATGCCTGCGGGTCCTTGGTGTCCTCCCAGCTCACGTGACCGTCCGTCATGCCGAGCTCCTCGCCCTGATATAAACAATACTTTTTTAGTGAAGTCTACTTTTTCCATACATAATTCATCTTCCCGTTGCACCCTTTAGGGGTGGAATTTTGGAATTTCCTTAGTTGAAAATGCTCTCCAAATTTCAGGTATCTAGGACTGTGTTTGATTCAAAGTCTTCTTTTAAAAATTTAATTTTTTTTAAAAGGGTTTTATTCATTAAAACCACAAAGTTCATAATTATAGAAACGTCAGCATAAAAACTACGTACATTTAAAGATTGTAAATAATAAAAATGCTGGTAAATTTTTCACACAGCATCATCTAGCCCCAAAGTAAGCAGAGCTTGTGTTATGGGAACTACATGACTTAAATAGTACTTATTTATTTTGTTTGTATTTACATACATTTATTATACATAGAAAACACCCAGGGACGAAGCAAATATTTTGTCCCGCAACCTTCTGAGTCTCAGGCGCGAGTTCGCCCACTGCATCACAAAAGTCGTCAATAAAATTATTTTTTTATTGATGGCGGGTTCGATTCGTGCCTGGGTGTTTTCTATGTATAATATTATGTATTTAAATATATATATATAAATAGTTTGTCAGTCTAATTCCCATAACACAAGCTCTGCTTACTTTGGCATTAGGGCTAGATCATTAGTTCCCAAAGTGGTTCCGTGGACCCCCAGGGGTCCACGAAAGACTCGACGGGGGTCTACGTTGGCGTGACACCACTTGGACCACTTTGGGAACTAATGGGCTAGATGATGCTGTGCGAAAATGTCCAGCATTATAAAAAAAAAACGTTGGGTAGCTCGTGATATGTACCTGGTAGGTGATGGTGATTCCTGGCAGCATCATAGCGAGCATGTTCATGGCATCGACCCTGTCGACTCCGTGTCTGGTGGCCATTCTACTTTGGTCGTGATTACCGTTCTGGAAAATTAAAAAAAAAATTAATTAATACCTTATTAAAGCAAAAATTAAAGCAACGATTAATTAATACCTTAAAAATTATAAGTGCAAGTGGAGATAGAAACTGCGACATCCCTTTTGGTACGAATGTGATATAACCGCTAAGCCACTGAGTCCGGTCTAGGTCTGATTGAATTTCTTAGGTTCTTTAAAAAGGTAAAGGGAAATGGGGTTCTTGAAAGACATTTAAATTCAATAGTCTATGTAATGATAAAAAAATGCGTGAATTTTTGAGTTTCTTTGGTTCTTTAAAAAGGGAAATAGGTCTCTTGAAAGAAATGTAAATGTTCTTAAATTCAATAATCTATGTAATGATCAAAAATGCGTTATTTAAAAAAAAAAACTTATTTCATGCATCCCTTTCTCAATACACACCATCAGGGACGCACTCTCTGTTTTTAAACCTCTAGGACTAAGGTCCTCACTTAGATTTCTATCAGTTGTTTAGCTAAACACTAGTTTGTTTTCTTACGTTGAAATTGAAATTACACATCAGAAAGAGACAAACTGCTTAAGCAGTGTTTAGTTCATCAAATGTTTAATCATACTTATAAAAAGGCTCGTAAAACCCGGTCAAACGCGGTGGCGATTCCGGTGGCGGTGGCGAATAAAGGAAAATAGTTGTCAAGTGATTATTCGCCACTGCGTCAGTTTGATGGGGCCTTTACTGTTTAGCAGCTGCCGCGGAAGTGAGGGGTAGAGGGGGCCAAATACCCCCCTAGCAGCACTAAATTTATTTATTTTTTACTTTAAATTTGGTTAACGTCTTTGGTCATACCTCGCCTGATGATAAATGCAATTATGACACGTTCACCCAGAAACTGTTACTATTAGTAACAGAAAGCGATATATAAAATTATGTTTCACTTTACTTCTTGATTTGTTACTAAAAATTATGTTTAGTTGTTGTAAAAAAGAATAGACTATAGTGAGTCAACGATTTTATAATATATTAGCTTCTACCTACGCACCGCGTGGTACCCGGATAAAAAGTAGCCTATTTATTATTCTGATGTATTATAAACTATATTACTGTAAAGTTTCATCAAAATCCGTTCAGTTATTTTTGCGTGAAAGGGTAACAAACATCCATCCTCACAAACTTTCGCGTTTATAATAGTAGTAGGATAGACATACCACCCAGTTGGCGGTCTTCCCACTAGGCATGTACGTCATCCACTTGTCGATTGTCATCTTCATATCCATAGCGTTGGCCTTGCTGTTGATCTGCTCCAAGAACAAGAAGTTGAATGGAACAGAGCCGTCGCTCTGCGCGGTTCCGTAGTACTTTATCATCAGCTGCAGTTCCGTGTACGCTTCCGTCATCATCACCTAAAATTAATAATTGAAACTATACATCATTTTGTATATAGTTCACTCATCCAGTCATTACAGATAGAAAGATAGATAAATCATTTATGTGTAACTACTTATTAAGTACTGTGGAGTGGGGGATAGTTCGCGCATGTATCTATTTACAACCAAATAAAATATTGGCCTTGAAAAATTTGTTCTTCTGACACGGACCAATCACGCGCGATACACCGCGCCCTACTTATACCAACAAACACATCTATAAATCAGAATCCGCAGAAGTCCTGTCTGAGGGACCAACAGGAACAAAAGTGATGTGTCAGGAAATTTACCTTGGATTCTCCATCCCTCGCAGTGAAACCCTCGAGCAGTTCTCGCCAGCTGAATACGACGTCGTAAGTCTCCGCCAGGTCCCTTGTGTAGATGTGTTGCAAATATTCGTAGTCGTCTGAAGTGGCTGCCGCGTCACCTGATAAACAATAAAGCCTGAATTCGTAGTCGGGGGTTGAACAGTCCTCCAAAATCCTTCATTCGGTATTCGCCTTACGGCTGGGTGCATAAAGGTTGAATTAGCGCTTGTATTTTAACATAGCGCCTGAATAGTCCCCTAGGGGAGCCCCTATTTGACTATGAATTCGGGCCTAAGGCTGTTAGGCCCGAGGGCATCAAGACTGCCCCCTGAAATCCTGGGCGCACCAGAAGATTCCTCGTAGGAAATTAGCGCCACTGTGAGTCCAAGAGTCACAGTCGAAATTCATGAAACTCACAAGGATCACTTTGAAACGTCGGTTTTTATCTACTGCCTGTTCTTCCGCGACCAAGCCAGGAAAGAAAGGCAAGATAACAAGGTCATACACAGATGGACCACCTGAAGCCAGGAAGGCATCTGAGCAACTCCCCGTGACCTGGAAGTTTTTTTGCCTCTAGAGATGAAGCTAGGGCAAATAGTGTCAGCTAGAGGCCCTTACTCGCAGGTCGAAGAAAAATAAAGTAGTTGCTGACGACCCGATTGATTGACAATTATGTGTAATAACTTGGGAGCTGTCAAAGTTTAGTGCAGACAGGCATAAAATAAGTAGGTACTTGAATTTAATCAAGGTTGAAGACAGCTAGTAGGTAAACTCACCAGAGAGGGGTTCGTCGGGGTACCGTCCACCAAAGTCGTCTGCGTCTACCTCGTACATCATATTGATGGCGTCCACGCGGAATCCGGACACGCCCTTCTCCAACCAGAAGCTGAGGACATCCTGAAAGAAAAGATAACATAAAAAAAAACCTAAACTGTCTATAACTACTCAGCTAACAACTTGAAATTCCTCTCTTCACATTATTTTGAATCCATCCATTGATTTCATATTAATGTCATCGGTTCATCTCGGAAACCTGTGAAGGCAGCGTCTTCCGGTTCGTAGTCACCGCTCTCGAACCTCAATTCCCCAGCGCTGATCGGTTGTGAACCGGTACATACCTTCATCTCCTGCCGGACCCTGGCGCTGCGGTAGTTGAGATCGGGCTGGCCAATCACAAACTGGTGCAAGTAGTATTGCCCTCTCACTGCATTGTACTCCCAAGCACTCTTGCGAAATATGCTCACCTATAAAATTATTACGATTACTTTATGAGTACCTAGATAATAGGAACTATGTGTGAACTAATGCTTCTTTAAGAGGAAAATTTACAAACTACCTTTTCCACTTTTGGTTACAGCTAAAACACCATTGGGTAATGATAACAAATCCAAGATATTATGCGGAGCTGAACACCATTTTGGTACTTTTTAGACATGAGCCGAACTATTTTGTTGTCATTATTTTAGATATATTTAAGTACCTACCTCTACTTTTAATGGTCGTCCTTGGTATACCATTATATTTTTCATTGTTTGTGCCGAATAAATGTTTATATCTATTGACATGGGTAAGAAAGGGGTAGTGAAATGAAGACTCCTAAAATATGAGAGTGGAAAAAACATGTTGTGCCGACATGTACTACGGAATATGGTCAAGGAAGATGATGTAAGGTACATGAATGGTAGTAGATAATCCTGGCTAAAGTTTTTGTCTGGAATAGATGCCATAACTTCAGACAAATCTCATTTTCTTTATTTTCTGTTATTTGCTGGTTGTACTTACCCAGTTATTGGGCGGCTGTCGGTTGCCCTGGGCGTCCTCGGTTCCATTCGCCCAGATGTAGTAGTCTTCGAATCCTGGATCACGGCGGGCGGACTTGATGAACCAATCGCTTTCATTGCTGGTGTGATTTGGCACGTAATCGAGCACAACGCGAATACCTGGATGAAAAGGAATCGGTTAGTTCTGGGGATTGTACCACAACCTTCTATTGGCATTAATCCACATTTATGTAATAAAGAGGTAAAGTTTGTCAAGCTTGAATGTAGGGCGTAATCTCCGAAACTAATTTCAAAAATACTTTTCATCAGTTACTTTTTATCCAGGTACCACGCGGGTGAAGCCGTGGGCCGTACCTAGTTTTTAATATAAACGGGATATTCACTATGATTTGCACGTTTGAATGTTTTCCGATATTTCGTAGTTGCATGTACTTATGTACATGCATGATCGCAGAACTGAAGTCTGTGGGTGAATATTAGGGGTTTACGAATCGATCAATCGATCTTTCTGACTTTTGTTGAAATGTCTTACCAAGTCGCTTGGCCTCTTCCATGAGGTTGTCGAAATCCTCCATTGTGCCGTACTCAGGGGCGATGGCCCTGTCAAAGTCAATACTCTTCTTTATTTATTAAACCTTCTCACAAATTTGTACAAAAAATCAAGCAGCTCTAAAATGAACAATTTACTTAAACCTTAAAAACTTGAATTCACAGATTCCTCGCAACTAGCACAGAGTAATCAAATCAGACATCAACTTTTGTCTCATCTCACTTGTATATTTGTTTGTCTGTTGTGTAGGTACTACCAAACAGACGAGATTAAAAATATTTCTAAAAATTATTTTGATAATATTTACAGAGTTAAATTGTAAAGCATCACTAAGTAATTCCTCACCTGTAGTCCGCAATGTCGTATCCGAAGTCGTACATAGGCGATAGGTAGATGGGGGACAGCCATATCGCGTCCACCCCTGTGTCTCTCAGATGAAGTAGCTTTGACGTGATGCCTGGGGGAGAACGGAAAATAATTGTTATGCGGGTACTTGTATTATAATATCGGTGGTGCGGGTAAGCCGCCAATAAAGCAGTTGGTACGTTGACTCGGTCTATCTTTTGTTCGGCTCCCTGAATTTATATATAAATCCCATCCTCATCGCCAGTGTCACCAAAACGATAATAGAAGTGGGGAAATAATGAGTCAAAGCTAAAATCAGACAGGGAGTAAGACTTTCACCACTAATGTTCAAAATCTTCATGAAAGCAGCTAAGAAAATACCAGAAGTTTCACATAGGGGAGTCAAATTTAACAGCAATCGCCAATACACAACACCTACAAGATGGAAATCATTTTCAAGGATTCTCACTTAAGATTAATATTAATAAAACCAAAATTCAACCAATCACAATAGAAACATGGTCGATGACACAGCAGGACGGGAGATGTTGGAAGCGTTTGAAATGTGGTGCTGGAGGAGGATGGAGAGGATTAGCTGGATGGAGAAAGTTACCAATGAGGTGCTGAAACGAGTAGAGGAGAAAATGGTTTTGCTGAGGACCATTCAAAACGGAAGGGGGGAAATGATTGGACATCTTACACGACATGACATGCAAATATTTAAGGGCCAAGACAGATTAAAATTAAAATTTAGCCCAATATTTGAACAAATATAGGTAATAGAATCTTGATTTTCATTATCCGTAGTACCATTGAGATTGCCCCATCATGGTACATACTACGGATATTTAATGACTTATAAATGACATGCGGCCTGACGCACGCGTGTGACGTGTAAGCGTTTTATCTCATTTCAATTAAATTCTTTATTTCTTGTAATTATTTAAGTTATTAACAAGTAAATGTACATTTTTACAACGTCAAAATATTTAATAAAATATTTAACAGCAGCACAAAATCATTGTGATAAAACTAATCCATTTCAATTAGACTGTCGTGTATCTCAGCTAGTAATAATATGCGGGCTTCAAACCTTTTTGTCACCAATGTAGTCTTTAACATTATACATATATTTTCAGACCAACAATGTTGTTAGAAAACTTAATGCTTTTTCCTGCCTTTGCTGAACACTACTATTTCTATGAAAGTATTGGGTTATGTGGGTAAATGCGAGCACCATAACTAAAGTGACATATTCAATATTTAACAACATTCAGGGCGACTGGTCGAAGCGACGCGTGACCAGAGGGCTGGCTCTTATCTGGGTCAACGCATTAGCATTGCCATTCAGCAATGCTAATGCGTTGACGCATTGCCACAATGCGGCCAGTATTTTTGGAACGCTTCCGTCTGGTAGTGATCTGGATCAGTTGAGCTATCTATAGATCGTTTGCAACGGTCTTTGGATAGCTAGCTGTTTCATCTGTATTTTTTTTATATACCTAGGTACTTGTAAATAGTTCTATGAATAAATGTACAACATTTTAATTTATAACAATATAAAAATAATAAATACCATTATATATTAAGCATCTACTAGGGTATAGTTTTGAGTAATATGACATTTTAGCATAGTTTAAATGTTAGTGTTCTTAAAGAGAGTTCTGGACTTTTCACGTCTTTCATTTCCTTGCTGCCATAACACTACAATTTATCGCATGCGTTTTCAGATTGCATGCTGTAGATTGCATAATGTAAAAGGCGTTCTGACTCACCGTTCAGATCTCCAATGCCGTCACCATCACTGTCCATGTAGGACCTCGGGTAGATCTGGTAGATGGAAGCCGTCTTCCACCAGTCATCAATGCCACTACAGACCGTGACCGTCGCCGCTGCGACTATCGCCAATGCCACAAACTTCATCGGGAATTTTTCAGTCAGGAATCCGTTAAATAGTTTTCATCTAAAGGTAAGAATAATCCAATGACTACTCTTTATAAGAGCAACGTATGTTTATTTTGAGAACCGCTCGAAAACGATTTTGATGATTTCAAAGTTATTTTAAAATGCTCACATTTTAAATTAAAGTCAAATAAAAAGTCAAAATTAATTTAGGTATTCAATAAAATCACAAGGATCACTTAGAAACGTCGGTTTTTATGTGCTGCCTGTTCCTCCGCGACCAATCCAGGAAAGAAAGGCAAGAAAACAAGGCTGGTTATTCTTTTTAATGATCCTATTACAAAACAATAGGTTCGATTTGGAGCATTTTCAATCTCAAGAGTTTTTGTCATCTAAATAATCAGATATTTTATAGTATGCCTTTTTAATTTTTTTTTGTATAATTGCGTTTTTAAATTTGTTAATTGATAATTTTTGTATATCTCTTGGGAGATTGTTATAAAAGCGTGTTTTGTTGACATGATTGCAATACGAACTGCCCTTTTAGTAGATTGGATAGACAGATAGATAGAAAATACTTTATTGTATTGTACATAGTATAAATAATTTCAAATAATAAAATAAAATTCCTATTGCTAACAGGGGAATTTTCACGTACCGAACTATTGCATTGCAATAAGAATGATATCATACACAATACTTTTAGGACTTTTAGTCAAGTCAAAATAAAATAAATGCTGCTCATTTTTCACACAGCATCATCTAGCCCCAAAGTATGCAAAGCTTTATGGGAACTACATGACTGATATACTACTTTTATATTTATATATTTTTATAAATATAAACATATATGCATAGAAAACACCCAGACGCGGGACAAATATTTGCAGATCACACAAACATTTATCCCGCGGCGGGAATAGAACCCGCAACCTTCTGCGTCTCAGGCGGACCTTCAATGCGCCACAGATGTCGTCTATATAAAATAAAATATTATAATGCAAGTTAAATTATTCAATAAAACACCGATTTATGAATATTATAAAAAGCACTGACCTGAATAACGCCGTCGAGAATAATGCCTGGCTATGTCCAAGCCATGTTCCTTTATAAGTACACATAAGTGTTAAAATCACTGTCAAGTGGCGTAGATAAGATCACTCGTTAGATTGAAGTGCCATCTAATGCATGTCTGTACAATACAATGAGGATTTTGTTCTCATAGTCAGTGTTGTTTTTGTCAACATTTACGAGATTCCTAAGAATATACAGGATGTTCCAGAACATGTGCACACAGGGACCGCGGAAGTACTCCGTGACGGGGGGACGGGGGGACGGGGGGGGGCAATTTTCTTTGGTCACCCCTTCAATCTCCAACCCTGGCTTGGTAGACGGGTACCTATGTGATTTTAGGGGGGACATGTGGCCCCCTCTGCCCCCCACTTCCGCGGCCGCTGTGTGTACAGTTTTAAACTAGCACGTGGAAGAGTGTTCTCAAACTATATTACTACCGGCATTTATTTTAATTGTACCTAAAATCAGTAAACAATAAATTAACAACCTAAATCTAAATAACAAATTGTTCATTAAGTTTTGTTATTTTTCCAAATAAAGTTATTCTTATGTGTGTCATCTCGAAAGTGGATGATTCTAATCTCATGAAATATAACATCCGAACAGAAAAAAGTGCTTGAACCGCCGTTGTAACAGACATACAAAGTATTAATTCCAAGAAAAGCTGTAGCTAATATAAAAAAAAAATACTTGAAAAACGCGTTTGGACTTGCCTCTGACTACCCCTTCATTGGTATCCTCAAGATCTACTCACTGAGTATGTATCTGCGGATGTCCATCCTGGGAAATACAGTTGTAAGCGTGTTTTTTTTACTACGAGTGTTCATAATTAGTATTTTCTGTGTGTTTTAGTGTGTCATTAAAACTTTTTATCTTCTTTCCTTCTTTTAAAGTCCTTAAAGCAACTTAATAACGGTTTTGCATAGTAGTTAATTCCGCCAGACAAGCCCATCACTGCTTATTGGAACACTAGCCGATGGCACAGACCTTCTAATTTTTCAAATCAATGTTTATTTTTCCCTAACGATGTTTTCGTCGTATTCAGCACGATTTAACGCGCACATATATTTTCCGAACAGAAAATAATAAATAGTGCTGGACATTTTTCAAACAGCATCATCTAGCCCCAAACTAAGCAGAGCTTGTATTATGGGAACTGCATGACTAATATACTACTTAGATACATTTTTTTTGTAAATACATACATATTATACATAAAAAAAACCAGACCCGAGACAAATATTTGCAGATACAAACATTTGTCCCGCGGCGGGAATCGAACCCGCAACCTTCTGCGTCTCAAGCCTTCGCCCACAGCGCCGTCGTCAGAGGTCAAAATATCATTGAACCACGACTTTCAGATCGGAAAAACAAGCTACTAGGCCAACTATACTTGGGGATATGGACCAGTAAAAAAAACCTTTTTCGAGTGGGACATTTATATTCCTTTGTCATAATTTGATTTTAAACAGAAACAATTATTTAAATTTTGAAAAACGGTTAATTAACACTGTTTTCACCGGTGAACCGTCGAACGCGGTCACGGGCCGTGCTCATGGTAAAGACCTCGTAAATTAGGCGCTTAACGTCGAATCGACGAAAAACAGTTGTAATTAACCGTATTTTCAATTGTAAACAATCTTTAAGCACTATAGTTTCAATTCACTAGAAACAATTATTATTATTGAAATGTAATACAACAATCATCAACATCTATTTAACATGAGAACAATGTATTATGCATTTTGTGTTGATTCCAAAAAAACCTTTTCATGTAAAGAATTTAGTTTTTACTAAAAACGGGATATTTAACATGGTTTGTGAGTTTGAATGTTTGGTATACAAATCATGCTCAGTATCCCGTTTTGAGTAAAAATTATGTATAAAACCATTATAGTTTCAAAAGTTATCAAGAATTTGTTACTTGTTATACAATAATGATTTTTGAAGGCATTACTGGCAACATTTATTGAATTAAAAAAAACGACTGAGTATCTATGAGCATCTCTATATTATGCAATTTACCGCATGCAATCTGAAAACGTATGCGATAAATTGCATTAATTGCATTGCACAAATATGCCTACAAAGCGTTTTTATTATTTCACATTGAATTAGTTTTTTACTTTTACAACCTTGATTTCGTATTAATCCGTGTCGACTGACTGCTCACTTAACTTTAAGTACAGTCTAACACAGTTTGTATATGTTAGCAACTAAAGTAAAAATTTAAAGAATAGTAAGTTTTTCTTTAAAATTTTTGAAAGTGTGGTAAATTAACGTATTTCCGAATTGTTTTTTTTTTGCAATGTTTACTTAGCTCGTCTGTACTAAGCTTAGGCATGTGTTACTGATACTGTTTCATAGATATTTACCACTGAGACATGTCTAAGGATTAGTATAGATGGGCATTAGAGTATTTTTCCTAGCAGCTGTGTTCTAGGCCTAGTTAATTTTATTTAACAAATAGAGATTTTCATGTTCAATAGGCCAAATGGCGAAATTTTATAAGAACTACAGCTGACACGCAGGCATCACTTTAATCCGAAAATTAAGAAGTTTACAGAACAAATACTCACTGGACAAAAAATAAGCCGAATAAAAAAAAACAGATTAAAATGTTGTCTTCTTTCAGTAAAACACTTAATAACTTGTAAGATTACAAGAAAGTCAGTATAAGATATTGATTATGGATGATCTGTTTTATTTTAAAGCATTTAGTTAATACAACGACCACTATATGAAGTTGAAATTGCATTTCTATTGAGGACTAACATAAATCTGAAACAATTGTCTTTTAATAGGTGCCGCTTAATGTCTAGTTTAAATGAAGCCAGATAGACAGAGAGCTGGTTAGTTGCTGTTGGAGCAACTGCTTAACTTCTTAACGACTTAAATATTTAAATTGACAACTAGGCAAGTAGATCTGACTTAAATCAAGTTGAAACAAGACGGCTGATAAGTTGCGCAAGTATCTTAACAGCTGTCTGTCTAGCTTCGTGTGAACCAGACATTAGAAGTGCACAGCCAAAGCGGCAATTTCAATACTAGAGTTTTACCTTTTCGAGACGAATGCTGTACGAATCTATGGACCCGCTTCCCGCGTATTTTTCAAGGGAACAGACCAGAGGCTTTCTATTTTTATTTGTACCACGCTTAGTTCCGTAGCGGTAACTAGATGGCGCGATTATCAGGATTATACAGCTGCATTTTAACATATTTTTAAAGCCATTATTTCAATCTTGAGACACAGCGCCATCTCTGTGACTAAACTAGAAACGCTTGTCATAGATCACAACAAAAACCTCTATCGACAGCTGCCATTTCGAATAGTGTATGTTACTTTTATTACCAAAGCTACAGAAAAAGTTTTAAAATCAGTTTTTTATACACTAATTATTCGGTTTTCTTGGACCTAACATACTAAACAAATGTTAGCCATATTGTATTTCTCAATACCTTCTCAACAACAGATTTGTACTCCTCATAATGTACTTTTGAATTGACTTATGTACTATCGCACCAAACAACACTTTGCTTACCAGGGTTGATTTTTCCTGGTAAAATTTTGGTGTCTGTATATGCATGTCAAATAAACTGAAAAAAATCGTAAACTCTTTTGTTTCACTCAGTTTCTCAGTTTCTTGATATGTTCTGAAGCTATGAATCAAGAGAGAAAATCTGTATTGTTTTAATGCAACGAGCAAAAGTACACTTCTTTAAATGAAAACTCTAAAAATATACCGAGGAACTTTAAATTGAGACCTCAAATTACTTTAAAATGATCACACCGTTATAAATTCATAACATTTCATATTATTTACAAAATGTACAAGTATTTTAATTTTTCATTCTGGAATCGATTTACAATTTTTTTTTGCGATTTTTGTCACAATTTATACAAATCCAATTTTTCGTCAGCACTAAGTAGCTAATATTTTGTTGTCAATTTTAATCCATTTGGAATGGTAGGTTCGCAGCTATTCTTGGTTTTTTCTTCTTCTGTGGTTTTGTAGTCAACGGTTGGTTGATCTGCACAACATTTTGGAATTTGAGGGGACAGATGGGCATAGCGTAAGAAAACTAAGCAAATACTTAGTTTTCTTACGCTATGCCCATCTGTCCCCACTGGTTTGTACCCAACGGGGAAAAATGGGTTGCCATCAGATTTCTATTCACCGTTAATTCTTAGCCACGACTTGTAGCGAAATTTTCCCGACTATTATCGATGGGGACTAATAAGAATGATTAGTGGTGGATAGAAATGGCCGATTCCCAATAACTTTTACTATATAGGATAGGTTAGGATATTAATCTATACTAATAACAAAGCTAAAGAGTTTGTTTTTTTTGTTTGAACGCGCAAATCTCTGTTAATTTTGAAAAACTAACAGTCAAATTTAAAAAAAAAAAATGCATTTGATAGCCCAATTCATAAGGAAAGCTATATGTAGGCTATTTACCATCATGCTACTCTTAGGCAGCAAAATGGACAAGCTACTGGTCTCGCGTGTGCACGAAAAGGAAACGAGAGAGGCAAATTAAGAGATGGTCAGATGATCTAAGACAGGTCGCCGGCCCACTATGGACAAGGGCCGCACGAGATAGAGATATGGAAAGAACTGGAGGAGGCCTATGTGTCACAAGGACACGCTGCGAAAGCAGCAGTAAAAGGCATAGAAATAGAAAAATACAACTCTTAGGAGCAGAGCGAAAGAAGTAATAGCGCGGGTGGGCGTTGCGACGCGGTGGATCGGTCTGGGGCCGAGGGCGGCCGTGTTACAGCTAGTAGGATATAATATTAAACCAGAAGTATAGCGACTCACCGTAGTTATTTGTGGTTCGTTCTTCGGCAGTGTGTATTGAGGTACCACAATTTCTCCTGTATCGATCTTTGTCGTTGGTCCACTTTTGTTTTGGATTCTCCTATGGACAAATAAATGGGCTTATAACAATTCATTCATTACGTGATAATGCGTCGTATTTTCAAACGACTTACAAAAAAGGAGGAGTTTGTTATGTAAATTTAGACGTATGTACTGAAGCTTTCAGTAAAGGGGTAAATGCCGATAATTTAGTTGATCTGGGAAGGTTAGTACCTTAAACAAAGTTGTTTAAGCACCCACAGATTTACATATTATTATTATTGTTTACTCAATCAACCGAATTTTTGTCACAATACTAATTAAAAAAAAATCTTAAACATAATAAAGACTGGTTACATTGTTATTGCGTTTTTTTATCGCTTATATGAAAAAAATATTCTTTATTTTTTACATTAGGGTTCTGTTTTTTCCCCCTGAGGGAATTCTGTTAGGTGTGAAAAGTTAAATAAGAAAAAATGGTAAAGTGAATTTCTGCTCTTTTTAACATTAGAGTTCAGTTTCACTAAGGAGGATTTCTCAGGGGGATTTGTGGAATAACCCTAATTTCCGATACACCCCAGCTCTTCGGATCAAAAGGCGGGGCCCGGTAAGCTATAGATTTTGCATCACGTTCAGTAATAATGATTTGAAACAACAGGAAATACCAAATACCCTTCTCCATAACAGTATCTAAAGTGGTAGGCTCCAAGCAAACTATTTATCAGCTTATCGTAACAAAATTGTTTGTTAGTACTAACAAGTGTTTACAATTTCTCAAGGTATTTCTTTAGGCACTTGCAAATACTTAGAAAAGTGCTTGAAGTAATCAAAGCTAGGAATTCCTTGATTGATTGCATTCATGAACCTTGCACTTATTATGTCTAGTCCAGACCAATATTCACAATAAATTAATTCCGGGGAATGATGACGAATGAAAGCTGTCAAGTTTGAAAATTCGCACATGAATTATATAAAATCAAAGTCATGATTTATTTATTCATTAAAAACGCAAGGATCACTTTGAAACGTCAGTTTTATCTAGTGCCTGTTCCTCCGCGACCAAGCCAGGAAAGAAAGGCAAGAAAACAAGCCTGGTTATTACTTTTAATGATCTTTTACAAAACAATATTTACCAACATATTTTTGGAGCATTTTCAATACCAAGAGTTTTTATCATCTAAATAATCAGATATTTTATGGTACAACTTTTGACGTGATAACGTCATATAAATCGATGAACACCGGCTGCACGCACGAAAAAGTGTCACGTTCCGCCTGAGCCTGAGCGTGCAAGCGAGAGCGCGGAACAAGCGATAGAGGCACGATCGGCCCAAGCGTTGGCTTGTGACAAGCGTTCTTTATGACGTTATCACTTAAAACTATTGTCCGTAAATCGACTTTACCAATTTTTTTTACTTTAAGTTTTTGTTCAATTTCGATTTTAAATTTGTTAATTAACAATTTCTGTACATCTTTTGGGAGTTCGTATGCCGGAATACATATATTTTTCCAAAAGTAATGTGTAGTGCACGGCGCGACGCGGAAGGAGAAAGTCGCAACCACTCACCCTGATGAAGACTCTCGGAATGAGTCGAAACTTAGTCGGTGCCTTCACCGATAGTGCAGTACGTGAAAATTCCCGTTTTTACAATATGAATAGTCAAGTTCACGATAGTTTTTGGAATAAAAAAGTATATAATATACTATGAATGAGATCTAGCTAACATTTAACTCGGCTTTGCGTTCGCAGTACGCTATAAAATAAAATTTGTAGTCGTTTTCCGTTCCGGTCTAATCCGCTGAGGGCCGGAAAGAAAATTAACGTCACACCCCGGCCACTCTCGATAAAATGTATGAAACAATCGCGTCCGTAATCCCACATGCTAGGTTTGTGAAGTGAACGGTGCTGTTCTATGAGAGGAATAAGAAATATAGTTGGCTCCATTGAATTTGACACATGCTTTTACATGCTTCGTTCATTCGTTCGTTCGTGAGTCGAGTGAGTTTAGGCTATCGATGACGTTAGTACAATTTATAAAGAATTTTACAACACAATGCTGACGTATGCTGCTATGCTAAGAGCAAACGAAGTGTCTATTGAATAACGGGGGTGCCTAAGATAGATCGGCGGGAGGTGAGTGGCCATTATGTACATAGTACTTTTATTTGAAGAAGAAAGCGCTAGATAGAACGCGGGGACTTAGGCTTCAAAGAAGAAGACTATTCTGTGACCCCGTCTCGAGTACTGTCGAGTATGAAATTATGAATACAAAGAAATAGCATGTCAGCCATGCGATGCGCTTGTTTCCCATTCTCTTACCGGAACGGATCAGACCGGGTCAAATCGGTGTGTTTAACGGCACCCTTAAAACGGAAAGTACGTCTTACCTCCGGCTAGTTTGCACTTGTAGAGGTACGAATGGGTTGCTTAATTTGTCCGCGCTGCTTTGTCCGGCTGCATTCGAAGGTTTACTCGTCCCAACCGGTGTTTGAACCGTTTTTGCGTTCTGAAATAAAAATACATCATTTTTACAAGTGATTTTTTTACGTAGCCGTTGCCCTACGTCATGTAACAGCGCGATACGTCACGTAGCAGCCGGTCTAGGTCATGTAGCAGCTGCGATACGTCACGTAGCAGCCACCCTACGTCATGTAGCAGCCGCCATACGTCATGTAGCAGCTGCGATACATCACGGTAGTCGGTCTACGTCGGCCTCGCTCAACGCCCGTTTGGGTTATAGTACCTGGCCCAACCAACTGGGTCCCAGCGTGACACTGTTCCCGGCCACAGAAGGCAGATGTTTCGGGAACGTCTGGTTCAGGCTCCTCTGGCTGGCGTTCCCTTGGCCTTGGCTCTGGTTGCGCTGGTTGAAGTGCGGGTTTTGGAACTGCGGGAAGGGGATCTGAGTGGGCACGGGGACAGGCGCCGCGCCGAATGCGGGGAATGGCGGCATCGACGCAGACGGTTGGTTCTGAAACACGTCAATTTCATGTATAACTGTTTTTTTATAACACTTTTTTCTGTTAAGTGGAGTCCAGATTAAGTAACATGTTATACAACTTTGGCTATGTAACACGTCCACTTTGTTTAACATTGTAACATATAAAAAGACTGTGCATCCTAACCCTAACCGAAATGTCTTAAAATATTGTTGCACATATTACATGTTATAAGATGTTATATAACTTGCTTTATTAACACATATCGTCCACACTAAAAAACATAACTTTGTTTTATAACATGATAAGCAATATAGTCTATACTCACCTTTAGTCGAATATGTTACTTTTGATCTACTCTAATATTATAAAGAGGTTAAGTTTGCAAGTTTGTTTGACGAAGGCAATCTCTGAAACTATTCATCCGGTTTCAATGTCTACAGGGTGGACATAGGCTGTATATTATCCCGTTATAATAAAAGGGCTTTTCGTCAAGATCAAATTTGCAACGTAAGTCGCAAAAACGGTCGAGCGAATGCATTTCTTACCGCTGGTTTAACGGTAAGAGCTACTTATCATCGGCTACTCTTTATCCGGATACCACGCGGACGAAACTGTGGGAGTAGCGTGAGTTTTATATCCCTAGTCGTGAGGAAGCCTGTTCCAATAAGCAGCGATGGGATTGCAATCCGTCATGCGGATTGCTAACAACTTATGTTCTGTAAGCGAGTGGTCTAGACAAATACCTCACGCTTACTTTTCCTTTCACGCTCAGGCAACTTTGTCGAGGAAAAATTTAGATGAAGACACGTTACTTTTCCACAGCTCATGTCATTTCCCTACAATTCGTTAACGTCAACAGAAAGTGGTATTTGTCTAGACACCTAGGACACCTTAAATTTTATTATTTAGTAATATTTTGTAACACGCATCTGCGTGGTCGAACTCATGTGCGCTCGTCACGCAGCGTCCTTACAGGGCTCATGTACCTGCCTATTTAGTGTATTAAGTTAAAGCCTATAAAAACAATGGTATGTGCATGAAAGCAATAAAATGCATACTGATTATGTATCTGATGATGTCTATCATGGGAATAGTTTTGAGTATGTTTTACGTTATGATTTGAATTTTAGTGGAGTCTACTAAGTAGCTTTTTTATTTAAAGGAAAAACAGGCGCACGGCCCGTCAGATACTATCTGCAGCACAAGGGGCATTGCCCTACAAAGTTTAAAGTATATCATATTGCCCATGTAGAATATGGAATTAAAATTATCGTGGTTTGGTATTCATTTAGAATATCATTACGACTATAGCACGTACTTTACTATTCTCTTGCTGACGTTTGGTCGCGGACGGTGCTCATTAGGAAAGCTCATTAGGACCTCTAAACGGTTAACGAAACATCAGCAGGAGAATAGTAAAGTACGTGGTATAGTCGTAATGATATTCTAAAATGATACCAAACCACGATAATTTCAATTCTATATGTAGGAGCTATTGGTTCATGGGAGACATGATGAAAGGAGATCTTCCTTTATCTCTCAAGCAAAAACTCATGGACTTGTGCATTCTCACCGTTCTGACGTATGCTGCACAAACCTGGTCTTTGACCAACATTCAAAAGTTCAAGCTCAAGGTTTGCCAACGTGCAATGGAGCGCAGCATTCTTGGGGTGAAGCGCACAGACCGTATTCGTAACATTGAGCTGCGCTCACGAACACATTGCCGATGTAGCGACGAAAGCCACCAAGCTCAAATGGGACTGGGCTGGTCATGTCTGCCGCATGTCGGGCGACCAGTGGGCTAAGATTACCACCGAGTGGTGCCCCGACACTGCGCGGAGACGTCGTGGCAGAGCGAAAATGAGATGGAGAGATGAGCTCAAGAAGTTCCGAGCGAAGTACTAACTTTTGGTAAAGTCGTGCTATAGTCATAATAATATTCTAACATGTAGAATATGTTTGTCAATTTTAATGATTTGAACGAACGCGTTGTTAGTTTGACTGTTCACATGATTCAATATGATTCAATCCAAATGGGTAAGTCACTCATCGATTCTAGATTCTATATTGTAATGATAAAACCACCAATGAGTCAAAAACTTATGTACCTGACTCCGTTGAAGTCATTTGAAAAATAGTCTTATAACACGACGTCCTAAGTAACTCAAGCGTCGTAAAATCTGAAATTTTACTCAGATTTTACTACTGGTGACCTAAATAAACATATATAAAGGTATTTAAAAAATGCCATTCTGGCATGTTCTGCAGATATTTGTTCTGGTATGTTCTGCAGATATTTCTTATAGCATGTTATGCAGTTATTTGTTCTGATATGTTCTGCAAAGATTTGTTCTGGTATATTCTGCAGATATTTGTTCTGATATTTTCTGCAAATATTTGTTCTGATATTTTCTGCAAATATTTGTTCTGGTATGTTCTGCAGATATTTGTTCTGGTATGTTCTGCAGATATTTGTTCTGATATGTTCTGCAGATATTTGTTCTGGCATGTTCTGTAGATATTTGTACCGGGTCTGGATGTTGTAGCATGGTACTTATATATCCTGATACTTAGGACACATAAAAGTAAAAAGTAGTATTAAGTTACAAGTAATGCGCTTCAGAAACGTGATATCATAGTAACGCTCTTGAAAATATTAAGAATTATTAGTTAGAATGAAAATAACAAAATATTTTTATAAAAACAAGAGACAAAAAGGTAGTTTTTTGTGCTAATTAAATAAATAAATAATGCTGGACATTTTGACGACCTCTGTGGCACAGTGGGCGAAGGCTGGCCTGAGACGCAGAAGGTTGCAATTTCGATTCCCGCCGCGGGACAAATATTTGTATCTGCAAATATTTGTCTCGGGTCTGGGTTTACTCTATGATATTATACATAAAAAAAGGTTTATAAGTAGTATATCAGTCAGTCATGTAGTTCCCATAATACAAGCTCTGCTTATTTTGGGGCTAGATGATGCTTGTATTTTATTCAGGACGGTATTGGAACCCGCGATATTCTTTATTGTACACACAGATAATACAGACCAAATCTTGCATATAGGACATGCACAAAAGCAAGCTTAAACAAGAGTTTTCTTCCAGCAAACCTTTGAGGATAGGGACAACTGATAAATAGCTGTGGGTACGTGTATACAAACGGGGGAAAATACATTCATAGCACAAATTTAAATAAAATAAATAAATTAATAATTAATTTGAATAAATTCCTTCGGTTCTAAAGCGTGGGTCACTAGCCACTGTGCAACTCATCTTCATCATCATCTTCTTGTGGAGTCGGCACAACATGTTTTCTTCTTCCACTATCCTCTATCAGCCATCATCTCATTACTCACTACTTTCTTAACCATATTATCATTCACACAATCCATCCATCTTTTCTTTGGCCTACCTCTGCTTTTATATCCATCCACATTCATATTTAACATTCTTCTCGTAATATGACATTCTTCTCTCCTCATGACATGCCCATACCATGCTAACCTATTACTCCTCAACTTTTCCGTCACAGAACTCACCTTCATGTTACTATTAGTCCATTCAAGCGCAGTTGCCCCCGGCTGGGGTTTCTTTACATTATTCTGCGGGGACTGCTCCTTGCGCCAGTTCATCGGCTGCTGGATCCTGCAAATAACAATAATAAATAGTGAACAGACTGATAGCGAAGAGCCTCCATCAACACCTTAAGAGGCCTGCGTAGGATGAATTGCCCATACAAACGTAATACCAAAATAATTTGTAATTAGAGCTTATTACCACCATATTATGTTATTATTTGCATTCGAACAGTATTTATCTACGTACCTTGCTATATATTTTTCAAAATACTTACCTAAAATGAAATGTTAACGAATCGCATTTAGGATATTTTACGTCATACATGACATGTTTTCTTCTTATTTGTTTCGTATTAAAAACAACAATACCTTACGTATCGTTTGGTTAGGTACATAGATTATATTGTCTAGTTACAGAATAACAACACAATGTGAAAAATACAACAAGTTTTCATTCATCTTTTTTGGTATTACGGAACACCACCAAATTTATAACAAATTCTGAACGGCTAATATTGCTATCGCGTAAGCACGGGCGGGCCGGCATCAGTCAAAAAGAGATAGCAATATTTTTGGATGCGCTTCGAATTTAAGTTATGAGCGCTGTACGCCGGATCCTTAAGAGTTTCGCTAGGTTTCTGGATCAAGGGTCAGATTCAGAAGGTGGTGCTCCTGGAATCGGCGCGCATCGTCAGGAGGTTCCACACTCTGCAGCCCTAGCCACCGAGCACTTGGGGTCAGCTCCGCAGTTTGTGGTTCTCCGTTTTTATATGTTTTTTACTACAATGCTTTGATTTAATTTATATTGACTTTATAGTGAAAAAAATATTTTAGCGAGATTATACAATAAATAAAATGTCATAATAATGCTGGACATTTTTCACACATCATCATCTAACCCCAAAACTAAGCAGTTAAGTAGTCATAACAGTATAAGTTTTAAAATAATACATAGGAAGGTACACCGTTTTTACATATAATAATAATACTAGACATTTTCACACAACATTATCTAATCCCAAACTAAGCAGAGCTTGTATTATGGGAATGACTGATATACTACTTACATACATTTTTTTGTAAATACATACATGATATACATAGAAAACACCCAGACCCGAGACAAATACTTGCAGATACAAACATTTGTCCCGTGGCGAGAATTGAACCCGCAACCTTCGGCGTCTTGGGCGGGCTTTCGCCCACTGCGCCACAGAGGTCGTCGATGTACTTTTCGAGTGGCAAAATCCATGGCCGAGTGACAGCGACCACCTCCGGACCAAAATGACTCATAATATCATTTGAAAATCTTCCTTTCTACCTTTTCTGCTTATTATAAGTTCGTGGGCAGCTTGATGTATGTATAGTGAGTTCAAAAAAGGTCGCCCGTCGTTCTAATGTAAGATAGATGATAAAAAACTAGTGTAGTGAAAGAATTTCAATAAAATATGAGTTGAGTCTTACCCCGTGAACAACGCCCAGTTGGGGGTTTTAATACTGCTTGCAAAACAGAACGGAAAGTTCGTGGGCAGCTTGATGTATGTATAGTGAGTTCAAAAAAGGTCGCCCGTCGTTCTAATGTAAGATAGATGATAAAAAACTAGTGTAGTGAAAGAATTTCAATAAAATATGAGTTGAATCTTACCCCGTGAACAACGCCCAGTTAGTGGTTTTAATGCTGCTTGCAAAACAGAACGGAAATGTATTCATTAGAATTTAATTACCTCGACATTGTGAGAAGCAGATCTTTATAAGAAAGAACTCGTTTGACTACCGCCATAATATAATAATAATGCTGGACATTTTTCACACAATATAATTTTGCCCCAAACTAAGCAGAGGTTGTATTATGGGAACTACTGATATATTAATTATATACTTTTATTGTTAATACATACATATTATACATATAATATAATTCTAATATCACTAATTTGGAAGGACAACTCAAATCTTAAATCATTCTATATACAAAATAACATGCTTCATCAATCATCTTCAAGCACGCTCAGATAAACTCAGTGCGTAGAGCTTTACAGGTCCTCAAGTTGGGGGTCGTCACTGGCACGTGCAACCATTACATTTGGCACATGCCCGCGGTTTGCAAGTAGTTAGCGTTCCACGTAACAAGTTGTTAACCCATCGCCGCTTATCATACCACTGACCAGTGGTTAAGAAAAAAATAGCGGGCGTTCGACTAGCTATCATATATTGTTTTAGTAAATATTTACTTAGTTTGTTGCGGCTGTGGTGGTGCGGGAATATCAGCGATGTTTTTCTCTTTCACTCGCCAATTCTGTTCTTGCGAGTTCTGAAAAAAAAAACAACACTCAATATATTTATTGATTTTTCAAATTAACCCTATCAAAGGGTATATACAGATAGTCAGGCTGAGGTTTTGCGTAAACCAACTAGGGCCTAAAACTAGTCACTTTACTATCAAGTACCAGAACGTTTCAAAGTCAAAATCAGTAGGTTTTTATTTATTGAAATCGCAAGGATCAGAATCAAATAATTTATTTAAAAAAAAATTACTCTGCACATTACGAACACAATCAAGTAGTAGAAATAAAATCAAGAAGTAGATAAAGTTTGAAAGAGAGAAAGAAACAATTAAGAAAGAAATAGTAATAATAATAAAAATAATAATGTTTATCACCCATGTTTACAATAGTTTATATCATATTCATACTCATTTATTTTTAACCATGGGAACCTATAGTAAACTTCGTTACGTCGAAAACTTACACTGTAGGACTTGGAAGGGTGCTAGAAACAGGCAAGTATTTTACTTACATACATTTGAATGTTTACATAATTGGGCTACTGAAGAATACGTCAGTCGCCATCCACAAATTATGTTTTTATATGATAATATACAAAAGGCCTCTTAGTGTTAGCTTTGGCTCCACTAATGCCTGTAAAGGCCCCAGGCATAAGCCTGAGATTTAAAAATAATAATAATGCTGGACATTCAGAAGGCGGTGCTCCTGGAATCGGCGCGCATCGTCAGGAGGTTCCTCACTCTGCAGCCCTAGCCACCGAGCACTTGGGGTCTGCTCCGCAGTTTGTGGTTCTCCGTTTTTATATGTTTTTTACTACAATGCTTTGATTTAATTTATATTGACTTTATAGTGAAAAAAATATTTGAGCGAGATTATACAATATATAAAGTGTCATAATAATGCTGGTCATTTTTCACACAGCATCATCTAGCCCCAAAATAAGCAGAGCTTGTGTTATGGGAACTACATGACTGATATACTACTCATATACTTTTTTTTGTGAATACATACATATTATACATAGAAAACACACAGAGCTGTGTGGCGGGAATCGAACCCGCAACCTCCAGTGTCTCAGACGGGCCTTCGCCCACATTTAGCTCCCTACTCTGTCTTACCTTTTTTTTAGCAGCATCCGTATGATTTTCACTTATCTTGAGTAAGCTCTTGAGCAGATGGGTTGCGTTATCCTGTGAGGAAATAAGTTTAAATGAATAAGCCTAAAAACCCGACTTCAAATAAAGGGAAGTTTTTTTCCAAAAACTATCGTTTTCATCCGAAACTCCGTGCACGACTCGACGCGGAGGGAGAGCTTCGCGATCACTCACACTGATGAAGACTCTCGGAATGAGTCGAAACTTAGTCGGTTCCTTCACCGATAGTTCGGTACGTGAAAATTCCCGTTTTTACAATATGAATAAAGGGAAGTTAATAAAAATGTCCAATATGAAATTATATCCCCCATTTTTTTAGCCTTAGGGGTGGAAGGTTTTTTCATAATATGGGACCTTTGAAATATACCCTACCCATTAATTAATCATTGAAATCGGTTCACAATTGACGAAAATATCGCGTAAAATACAAACAAAACAAAAACATCGTATTGAGATACTAATCCTTTCCTCCGCCCAAAGGACTGTGCAGTTCGGTTCGTAGTCGCCATTCGAAAACTCGTCCACCCTAGCGGTTTTCGGTTCTGCAGGATACGGCCTGTACATTTGCCACTCCATATTGTACTGTGTAGTTGGAACTAGGCTTGTTCTTGCTCGGTCAGTAAAGAGAACGCTCCGTACTAGTACAATCGCACTGAACTAGTTTGGACGGCGCTCTTTTAAAATGTACTACTGTACTAGAGTACTAAAGGAAACATACAAAACGCGCTCATCAAACAGTACTTTTTATTCTTTTAGTACGTCCGTCCGATTTTAAACCTTATGACGTAGAAAATAGCGAGGACTTTTACGTCATACAGACTTTGGGACCTGAATGAACTACTGAACTAGTGTACGATTAGGAACGAGTACAACTGAATAGTACGTTCTAGTTCACTTGATTCAATTCATTCCTATTAGTACATCAATTACAGAAGTTTTTTTTTTTATGCTGGACATATTAACACAGCATCATCTAGCCCCAAACTAAGCAGAGCTTGTATTATGGGAACTACATGACTGATATACTACTTATATACATTGTTTTAAAATACATACATAATATACATAGAAAAACACCCAGACCTGAGACAAATATTTGCAGATACAAACATTTGTCCCGTGGCGGGAATTGAACCCGCAACCTTCTGCGTCTCAGGCGGACCTTCGCCCACTGCGCCACAGAGGTCGTTTACATGTGCTAGTTGGCAACCGCGGTATCAGAGTTTTCATTCTGATTGAGACTACTCACAGGCTGTAGACCATTTTTGTCCGGCGCCGGCGCAGCGCTGATTATCGAGACCGGGGTCACGTTCGAGCTGTTATTGCGATTCTCGAATGGAGACATCTTGTTATCGACTGGAGGGCTGAAAGAAACAATTACGGATTTCATCGTTAATGTAATGACTTTGACTTTGACTTTGACCACGGCGTCAAAGTCAAAGTCAATAGATTTTTATTCATTGAAATCACAAGGATCATATAGAAACGTCAACTTAAAAACTACGTGAATTTAAAATGTTAAAGTGAATTTACGGAGATTCCTCGCGCGCGACCAAGCCTAAAAGAATCAGGCAACAAACTCTGCTTGGTTATTTTTTTGATGATCCTTCATTTTCCAGGTGGCGTGGCGAGCAGCCTCGCGTCGCAAGAGATGCGGCTTCTAATCCCGCTGCGGGACAAATGTTTGCATGTTCTGAAGATATTTGTTCTGGGTCTGGGTGTTGTGGTACCACGGTACTCGTAATCCTAGGTACCGACTACACAGGCCTATGTCCAGCAGTGGACTGATGTGGGCTGATGATGATGATGACTACACAGGGTCTTAATGTGGGAACAGGACAATGTCAGCTGGCTGTTGAAAATAATGTTAGGACGTGCCTCTGACTATCCCCTACTCAGTATATTAGTAGGATTGGATATATGCATTGACATAGTTCAGTTACCTATAGCTAGCGAAGGCAGAGTTGAGTCCGTCGCCCCGCCTCAGGATATTCGTGGGCTGGTTGTAACTGAACCCGAAGGCGTCTTGGTTATTCCTTTTGACGGTAGTCACGAGGTCACGCAGCTTGCGCCCGAACGAAATATTCAATATGTGGGTAGTTTGCATTCTGAAAATAAAACCAACCTTAAACTACTTTCAGAAGTTAAAAGTTTTGTACGGATCTTTATCTCGTTCATTAAATACCCATGTCAAACATATTATTATTTATATGGTATTGCAGCGCCCCCTAAGTATGTGTGGCGATACAACCAATTTAAGGAAATTACTTGAAGTTATAAAAAAATATAAAAGAAGCTGTATTACAATGGACCAACCAACTATTGCAACGGTCCCCAAAAGCCCTCGGTCTAGACAAATACCTCACGCTTAGTTTTCTTTTCAGGCTAACGCAAATTTGGATCAAGGTGAAACTTGGCAGTCGTCATGTGAAATTTCAACAGCTAATGCAATTTCCATACAATTCAATTACATTAGACGCCCTCTTCAAACACGGCTCATCGAACATGACTTTGCAACTGGCATATTGTAATACTTAACAATGCTTAACTTTAGAAACCGGCTATTTTAAAACCCTCTTCAGATATGGCGCCCTTAAAAAGCTCATCGAACTTGACTTGGTAACTAGCATATTCTAATACTATTGAAACTGGCATATCCTAAATTTCTAATAGATAACTTACCTATAGAAAGGGGCTACTTCAAAGTCCTCTTCAGTCATGGCGCCCTTAAACGGCTCATCGAACATGACTTGGTAACTGGCATATTCTAATACTATTGAAACTGGTATATCCTAAATTTCTAATAGATAACTTACCTATAGAAACGAGCTACTTCAAAGCCCTCTTCAGTCATGGCGCTCTTAAACAGCTCATCGAACATGACTTGGTAACTGGCATATTCTAATACTATTGAAACTGGCATATCCTAAATTTCTAATAGATAACTTACCTATAGAAACGGGCTACTTCAAAGCCCTCTTCAGACATGGCGTCTTTAAACAGCTCATCGAACATGACTTGGTAACTGGCATATTCTAATACTATTGAAACTGGCATATCCTAAATTTCTAATAGATAACTTACCTATAGAAACGGGCTACTTCAAAGCCCTCTTCAGACATGGCGTCTTTAAACAGCTCATCGAACAAGACTTGGTAACTGGCACATTCTAATTCTATTGAAACTGGCATATCCTAAATTTCTAATAGATAACTTACCTATAGAAACGGGCTACTTCAAAGCCCTCTTCAGTCATGGCGCCCTTAAACGGCTCATCGAACATGACTTGGTAACTGGCGTCTGCGTTCAACTTGTCCGACAGGCGGACGGTGTTGGCGTTGGGCGCCGGATGGACCGCCGTGATCGTGCCTTTAGCCCCGAAAGGCACTGTTATATTGCGCGCTACGCACACGACTCTATCGTATATTTTATAGTCGGCTTTCGGGTCCGGTTGAATGTTGCCTTTGAATAGTTCCGGCTGGAATTAAATAAATCATTTATATATTTGGCTGGTTATTGTACTGTAAGTTATATTCCGTTTTTGATTATTTTGTTGTATAAAATAAAGTATTTTCAGTTACCTTATACAGAAGGCTCCATTTAACTTGCAGGGTGACGTTCTTGTCATCTTTGTTGAGTTCCTTCAGCTGCTCGTCCAAGTTCTCCGAGAGGGCCTTCATTTCCTCAGGCTCGAGGCACTCGGAGCCGCACTCACGGCGCGCGGCCTTCACGTGAGGCAGCGTCTTCAGCCAAGTAGCTATCTCAGCTGCTTTCTTATGCCTGTTCAATTAATCAAAGTCAAAGTCAACATTAATTTATTCATTTAACAACTCACAACGAATGAGATAAGCACATTCCGAGGCATGTGCTGCGTACAAGGTTTCACTGAGGTTGCATATTACACTCACCCGGCTCCGGCCGGCCATATGTCGTCTCGAAGAAGATGACGTCGTTGAAGTTGAACTAAACTAGCGTTCAGCCGGCATCGCGAGGCATGCGCCTTCACTGAGGTTATAAAGTACACTCACCCGTCTTCGCCCGGCCATACGTCGCTCTCGAATATAACGTCGTTGAAGTTGGACTAAACTAGCGTTCAGACAGCATCGCGAGGCATGCGCCTTCACTGAGATTGTAAAGTACATTCATCCAGGTTGTAAAGTACACTCACCCGGCTTCACCCGGCCATATGTCGCTCGCGAAGATGACATCGTTGAAGTTGGACTAAACTAGCGTTCAGACAGCATCGCGAGGCATGCGCCTTCACTGAGGTTGTAAAGTACACTCTCACCCGGCTTCGCCCGGCCATATGTCGCTCTCGAAGATGACGTCGTTGAAGTTGGAGTGCGCCAGCTTCTCGAATAGCGCCGGGTATTTCTGCTCGTACTGAGTGACGAGCGCCACGCAGCGCCACGAGTAGAGCCACGCGTTCGTCACTTTGCATTTACGCGTGTATCCTGACACCTCGAGATTCTGCAATTCACGTATTCGCTATAAATAATACTTATTATAGTATTTTTGTTACATCCTCTGCTCTGCTTTCTGCGGTTGTTCGAATTAAGTAAACTGTACATGCAGCGATTGTGGACTTTTTGCAAGCAATTGACGCATATTCTTATATATATTATACATTCGCTCGTTCCACCTAAATTAAACCAGTTCGCGTTCAACCTCGTTCGAGACATCGCCTGCTCAAACCATTACCATTACCATACCCGTCATCTATTTATTCGGTAAGAATTTTTCAAAACAAATTCTAAAAAAAGGTGGCCCAGAAAAGGTCCGAGTGACTAAAGGTGTAATAACCAGGGGTGAAAGGTAAAACAATTACGTAAAAATTTGGGTTAACAAATAGCTAAGTAATCGTAAAAATGTATACGATTACTTAGCTATTTGTTAACTCACACTACAAGGGAAATCACTGGACTTTATGAAATCCCAAAAGCTCAAAGCCGCCGAAGTCGGATTTTCGAGACATTATAAATTATTTAATTACAGACGAGCAGCTTTCGCTGATAAGTCTATATCATACAATTGGATCAAAAGTATTTGTTTTAAGTTTAGTTCACTTATTTAAGCAACGAATTGTTCTTTCGTAGCCAGTTGTCGAGCATGTTCCTAAATGCGTCACGTCATACACTACATATTTTCTTCTTATTTGTTTCGTATTAAAAACAACAATACCTTGCGTATCGTTTGGTTAGGTACATAGATTATATTGTCTAGTTACAGAATAACAACACAATGTGAAAAATACAACAAGTTTTCATTCATCTTTTTTGGTATTACGGAACACCACCAAATTTATAACAAATTCTGAACGGCTAATATTGCTATCGCGCAAGCACTGGCGGGCCTGCATCAGTCAAAAAGAGATAGCTATATTTTTGGACGCGCTTCGAATTTAAATTAGGAGCGCTGTACGCCGGATCCTTAACAGAAATAACAGAGACAACATCCGCACATCCTCTGGCAGTTTGTTCCAGTTACTACTCTGTTGCCGAAGAAGCGCAACAAGTGACTTAGCAGGAGCACGATCTAGCTTAATTTGGTGGCCATATGATGGTCAAATCTTGTTGAACATTACAATTTGCCATCGTGCGGCTAACGTGACGTTAACGTGAATCATTCGTAGTTGGCTCCCTGAAGTATTAACCCGGAAACCATATGACCAGGGGGGTCTAGACAAATACCACTTTCTGTTAACGTTAACGCCTGCAGAAAGATTAATTTGCATGGGAATGACATTAGCTGTGGAAATATCACGTGACAGCTGCCAAGTTTTACCTTGATCTAGACAAATACCACTTTCTGTTAACGTTAACGCCTGCAGAAAGATTAATTTGTATGGGAATGACATTAGCTGTGGAAATATCACGTGACAGCTGCCAAGTTTTACCTTGATCTAGACAAATACCACTTTATGTTAACGTTAACGCCTGCAGAAAGATTAATTTGTACGGGAATGACATTAGCTGTGGAAATATCATGTGACAGCTGCCAAGTTCTACCTTGATAAATTGCGTTAGCGTGAAAGGAAAGATAAGCGTGAGGTATTTGTCTAGACCTATGATTAGGTACCTTTTTGTTCAACTTGAGGTTAAGTCCCACGTTGGTTTTGTTTTGGTTCTCGAAGGGCAAGTCATTTCTTTCTCCGACAGCTAGCAGAACCACGCCGGTGATTCGCGCCAACATGTTGGCGGATATACCTGTCATAAAAACAATTTAGTTAAGGAAACACAAAAAACAAACACGTGCACATCTGTAATGCCCATGATAGAGATTGTCAGATCCATACTTAATACGCAGATCTGTGAGGATACAGGGGGGTAGTCAGAGAAACGTCCAAACATACACATCATAAAATTTAAAATTTTCTATCAATCTCAGAAGCAATAGTTTTAGCTTATCCTGTTATTGCCGAGTTGCTGTTCGTATGTATAAGTATCTTTATAAATAATTATTGTATTAATATATATATATATATAAAATAATATACAGTGGTGGTCATATAATTAGAAACACCAACCCTGTCTTCTATTTTCATTACAAATTAACATCATAACCAATTTTTAACGTGCCATAGAGGGCTCCTACGTATTTATATGGATGTATCGGTTCTTTTAAAGTATTACTATACGAGTTTAGTAATAACAAACAACAATTTTGATATAAAAATATAACATTTTAATAAAAAGTATATTTAAATACATGGACTAAAGTGGACAACTAATTAGAAACAAAAAAAAAACAACAATATAAACATTAACTAAGTGAACAAAACCACATTTAATTTGAATAATACTATGAATACTACATCCAAAACCGATTAGTACTGTTAGTACTTGGTAGGGTACCCTCTGTTGTCGATTACAGCTTTACAACGACGTGGCATTGACTCTATCAGTTTTTCACACGTTTCCAAAGGAATACATCTCCAAGCTTCTACAAATGCGTCGTAAAGTTGGTTGATATTGGTGATATGCTCATCCGACAATGTTTTCTTCACAGTGTGCCACAAATTCTCTATCGGATTTAAATCCGGACTATTAGCAGGCCACTCTAACACTGTCACCAATTGTTGTCTGAGAAACGCTTTAACGCTGTTTGCTGTATGCTTTGGATCATTATCGTGCTGAAAAATCCAATTCACTGGCAAATCATCTGAATATGGGATCATTGTCTCCTCCAAGATTTTTTTGTATTGAAACTGATCCATCAGCCCTTCAATCTTTCTCACGGGACCAACTCCGTATCCGGAAAAGCATCCCCATACTTTAACATTTCCACCGCCAGTTGCTGCATCACAGCTCTTGTTTTTACCCATTTTTAATAATTAAATCTGACAAAAGGTAACAAATCCGAATGAGTAAGAAAAGGCGGCAAAATGCATAATGCGGTGACATTCCGAAAGGTGAATTTTAGTTTTAAAATTCAATTTTAGAACCTAGTCATACTTTGTTTCTAATTAGTTGTCCGACTGCCAGTACTAAGAATATGGATTGATACTTTTGTTTTAATTTTATTTTTATAATTATTGTATTGGTTGTCTGAATGTTATTGCTTATTATTATCCCAGAGATATAAATGTACATTGTGATTTCGTAAATTAAACTATTACCTCCAATTAATTGAATTAATAATGTTGGTTACATTAAAAGACTACCAAGTGACTAAGTGTTTCTAATTACCTCGTGTGTTCATAAGTTTTGAGACGAACTTATTTAATTAATTTAAAAAGAAAGTAATTCATGCAACCTTTTTTAAACTTTTAAAATTTTAAATTTCGAATGTTTTGAATCAGAAAAAATATACATTTGAATATTTGTTTCATTCTCCGTGAAAATGGCGCCAACAAAAGATTTGCGTGCGACTGTAATTTCACTGTTTCAAGCAGGAAAAAAACCAATGCAAGTTTTTAGTGAAATCCAAAGTTTGGGATGTAGTCGGAACTTTGTGTATTATACCATAAAGAGGTACAAGGAGACCGGCTCTTTAGAAGACCGTGGAAGATGTGGCCGCCCGCGGTCTGTAAGGACGCCCGCCAACATCAAAGTAATCAGAGAGCGAATTCGTCGCAACCCTTGCCGGACTCAAAAGAAATTAGCTCTGCAGACCAACATTTCGCGAATATCGGTGAACAGGATACTTAAATATGATCTTAAACTAAAGGCCTACAGTCGAAGGAAAGTGCATTATTTAAACGAGCGTCTTCGTAAATTGCGACTGGAACGATGTCGGAACCTATTGAAGAGACACGATCCAAAAAATATCCTGTTTACCGATGAAAAGATCTTCACGGTGGAAGAAAAGTTTAACCGGCAGAACAATAAGGTTTACGCCAGAAGTTCAAAGGACGTCCAACCATCTGTACGCAATGTCCAGCGCACTCATCATCCAGCAAGTGTGATGGTTTGGTGGGGTGTTTCCTACGAGGGGGTCACTTCGCTTCATTTTTGCCAGCAAGGCGTCAAGGTGAAGGCACAAAATTACCAAACCGACATATTGGAAGCGGTGGTTAAACCATTAAATGATACGCTATTCGCTGGAAAATACTGGGTTTTCCAACAGGACTCTGCTCCCTCCCATAAAGCTAAGACTACCCAACGTTGGCTGGAGGCCAATTTGCCAGGCTTCATTCGGAGCGAAGATTGGCCCTCGTCAAGCCCTGACTTGAATCCTTTGGATTATTCTTTATGGACGGAATTGGAGCTGAGGGCATGCAGAAAGTCTCACCCAAACCTGGATTCTCTCAAGCGAGCCCTTATTAAAGAATCGAAACGGATTCCCATTGAAAAGATTCGTGCCGCCATAGATGAATGGCGCACGCGTTTGAAGGCCTGCATTGAATGCAAAGGCGGCCATTTTGAATGATTTATTTTTAAATACAGATCTAGATGTCAGTAGTTTTAATTTTAATATCCAATAAATGAATACTCAACTTAGCTCCAAAAATATTTTAGTTTTACTGTGTCTCAAGACTTATGAACACACGAGGTATATGACCACCACTGTATATATAAAATAATATATATGTTATTATTTATTACATTCTGCTGTAGTATGTTTTATGCATATTATTTAAGGTAGTTTACACAAATTATAAAGTACACCCTCAGCCACTTCCAAAGCATATATAATCCTCTCCATACAAAGATTGTCTGGAAGAGATCACTTTTAAGCGATAAGACCGTCCACTGTACCTTTATCATAATGTGTTACTGTTTATTTATTTTTGTGTATCTTAAGGTGTACAATAAAGTATTTATTGATACATCCATCCTCACAAACTTTCGCGATTATAATACTAGCTTCTGCCCACGGCATCGCCCGCATGGTACCCGGATAGAAAGTAGCCTATGTGTTATTCTGATGTATAAGCTATATTACTGTACAGTTTCATCAAAATCCGTTCAGTAGTTTTTGCGTGAAAGAGTAACAAACATACATCCTCACAAACTTTCGCGTTTATAATATTAGTAGGATAGGATAACACGGATAGGTGTGGAGTGTGGGATAACATGAAGCTGAGTAATGATTTACCACAAGCAGCGGCAGCGTGGTTGGCGGTGTGGTACGGACTAGCGGCCGCGTTGGCGACGGGCGTTGGTTCGATTCTCTCCGACAGCATCACTTTGATTCGCCCGCTACGAATTGCTTCCGAATCTACCACCTGAAATAAATAAGTTTTTGTTATAGATATAGTTCTGCTGATTCTAATTCAAATTAAAGGTAAAACCAAGGCTCCGTTTATTGTCGATTCTTCTGGTGCTTCGGTTGCGAGGAATCGTTGTTATAAACCTGTCCACGTGATTGACTGTATTTCCTATGATACGAAGTATACAGGGTGTCTCGGAATGTGTATATAATGCCGGAAGGAGGTCATTGACACCGTGGTGGGAAACATTGTTTGTTCTACGACTTTTTGGATTTCCATATTTTTCATTCGTGAAATGACCATCAAAGTTTCCATACTACCTGTTCTTAACACATCCCTAAAATCAACTAAACAGCTGTTTAGTTGACTTTTGAGTGTGAAAGAAAGAAAGAAAGAAAGAAAATATTTATTTAGCACGACATAAAAATATATATATAGATATACAACAAATTTTGGAAGTTAGGATGGTGGGATACTTTATGAGAATACCTAATAATAATAATTTATAAGTTTGAACAGCCTACTTATAAGTACCTATAACTGAAACAGAAATGCCCCACGCACCTTACTGCCTAATCTATCTACCTAGACAGTTTAATGTCGCACCAAAAAGGTATCAGCTCAGCATAATGCTAGGTAGGTGGCTACCTACTTAGCGCTGGTATTCTGCTGACCCTGCGCAGTGACGTCACAGACGCCAGAAGCAAACACTACGCTCAAGAGATTATTATATGTGTATTATATGTATTTTTTTAAAACGGTATTTACTGTAAATTATTTACTATGCATACGCGCCTACTAAGGTGATCATTTACATAAATAATTATAATAAATTATACTAAATATACCTATATGATATTTAATGGACTAAATATATAAAGCTATCGCTTGTATTTAAAAACCCACTCCTACCCATATGATATACGTCGAAGTGTGACATGACAATGACCTCTTGTGACGTCACACTCAAAAGTCAACAGTAAGGTGCATGTCGAAAAATTATATTTGGTTCATGCCCGCGTTTTGCAAGTTGTTGGTATTCCACGTGACAGGTTGCCCATCGCCGCTTTTTGGCACACTAATCGATATCACATGCCCTCGAATGTTTGGTTCTTGGGCATGCTGGTTTCCTCACGATGTACGCCGTTTTGAGTAAAAAATCAATTGGTACACGACCGGGTTCGATCCACAACTTTCGGAAGTCAAGTTACCACCTACTAGGCGAAAACATATTTTCGCTTCACTGAGGTATTGGTATCCCTGAGAATATAAATATTCGAGCGCCATCTAAGCTTCGTATATTGTACTATGTAGGTACGCTACCTATATTAGCAGTTCTGACAATGTTTTTCACTCATTTAGCGGGTTCTAATCCCGACTCAGGCAAGCTTAAAAGTAAGTAATCTTTTAATGCAGTATTATTTACTTTTAAGGAAAGTCTCTATTAAGTAAAACTTTCTAACTGATATTTAAAATACGTGTTCTCCATGAAGCATGGCCGCGTGACACACAGTAATCGTAATACGCATGTTTTTAAAAAAAAATACTAGTTGTGCCACGGCCGCCCTCGGCCCCCAGCCCGATCGCGTCGCATCACCCGCCCGCGCTATTACTTCTTTTGCCCGGCTACTAGGGATCGGAGCATGCTGTTACAAATCAAATCAAATCAAATCAAATCAAATTAATTTATTGCATGAAATACATGTTTAAAAAGTTGATAAAAAGCAATGGAAAGACACAGTGTATTCTGCCCTATTGGGCGTGCAATGTTTTAAAATTTACAATAAAACTAATACAATTCTAAATACATAAAAAATCACATAAAAATAAAAATTCCATAAATAATAATAATAATACAATCATTGAGAAAAAAATGTCTATGTTATTATACCTACCTACAATTTATCAGTCAAAAATTCATTAAAGGAGTAATAGCATTTATTTGTCAATAGTTCAGTCACTTTCCTCCGAAACAACGTACAAGGTAATTCTCGTATGGACTCTGGCAGTTTATTAAATGTGAAAGGTGCTGAGCAGAATATACTTTTACGCATTAAGGTTGTTTTGGAGTTGCGAGTAACAACTCTATGTTTGTCACGTCTATTGCGAACCACGGCATCAGAGAGTTGTTCAAATAAATCTGGGTTATTTTTAACAAACATAACCGTTTCAAATATATATAGCGCAGGAATCGTCAAAATATTATGCTGAGAGAAAAATGGTTTACAAGAGTCCGTTACTTTCAGACTAAACATGGCCCTTATGCATCGCTTTTGATATTTGAAAATTTTCTCAATGTCAGTAGAATTTCCCCAAAAAAGTATACCATAACGAATATTAGATGCAATTAGTCCATGGTACGCTGTTAACAGGGTTTCCACATTAACTATTTTAGATATTTTAAATAGGACGTAAGCTAAGCTATTAATTTTCTTACACAAATTTTCCAAATGAGATTTCCAGTTAAGTTTTTTGTCAATAGTAAGTCCTAAAAATTTTGTCATGTCAACTTCATTTATATTGTAATTACCATATTTAATGTCAAGTGAATGTAGAGCAGCTGTATCGCGTTGTCGAAAGTTTATCATTTTAGTCTTAGATAGATTTATTTTTAAGTTATTATTATCCAACCAAGCAATAATTGAAGTCAAGGCAGAGTTAATATCATTTTCATATGTCATTTTATTAATACATTTAATAGTTACTGCACTGTCGTCTGCAAAGAGCGACATAGGTTGGGTTGTCGACTTTGGCAGATCATTAATATATATTATGAAGAGTAGAGGACCCAATACACTACCTTGTGGTACACCATATATTACGGTACGTTCTTTTGACCTATGTACTTCTTCATGTTTAGTTTTAAAATTAATCCTACTTATTTCAGTAACTTGTTTCCTATTATCAAGATATGATTTGATAAGATTCATTGCATTTCCTCTGACTCCGTAAGCTTCTAGTTTATTTAAGAGTATGTCATGACGCACATAATCGAATGCTTGCGTCATATCGCAAAATATAGAGCATATTGGTTCTTTTATATCAACGCTGCATGTAACTCTATGTAGAAAATCATATAAGGCCATATTTATTGATTTATTTTTTCTGAAACCCTTTTGTTCTGTACAAAATATGTTGTTTGTTTCAAAGTAGCTATTAATTGCCATATATATATATCGTTCAAGTATTTTTGACATAATAGGTATAAGGGATATCGGTCTATAATTTTCCATGCTCTCCTTATTTTGTTTTTTATAAAGGGGCTTTATGACGGAGAGTTTTAGTGCATCAGGAAATTTACCGGCGCTGATACATAAGTTCATAATATAACTAATAGGTTCAGATATGAATCTGGCTGACATTTTTAATATCTTTGTAGAAATTTCATCATAGCCAACACTATTTGTATTATTTAGAGAAGCTATGATCCTAAGAATATCATCTGGAATGCATGGTCTAAGAAACATAGAGTCTTTCTGACTAGTAATAAGTGAGGTACTATGTATGCCTGAGTTTTTGATAGGTATAATTTTGTCAATAAAAAAATCATTAAAAGCATTCGCTATGTCAGTAGGATTTGTAATTGTCTTATTATTTATGTCAAGTTTTATTATCTGACTTCTAGGCAGATTCCTTTTAGTACTATTTATGATTTGCCAAGAAGCTTTTGACTTATTTTTAGATGTATTAATTTTATAGTTATTTTGTGTTTTTTGTGTTAGTTTTATTATTGTTTTAAGAGTTTTAGAGTAGTTTTTATATTTCATTTTATTAGAGTCAGAGGGTTTTTTACGAAATTGCCATAAAAGATTTCTTTTATTTTTGCAACATAATTTTATACCACGAGAGATCCATGGAATATTTCTAGTTGTTTTTTTAGTCATAATTCTATATGGAAAACAAAGATCATAAAACATTTTAAAAGTGTCGATAAAAAGGTTGTAAGCAATATTAGGGTCATCCGCGATATATATTTCCGAAAAGGATATGTTTTTAATTGAGTTTATAAACTTACTAATATTTTCTGCTGAATAATCGCGTCTTTTTATATGCCAATACTTAAGAAGATCTAAATTTTTTAACGGACATTTGATGAGCTGTGCAGTATGGTCCGATAAAGCTAGTTCTAGTACTTCGGCAGAGCACCCTTTTTTAAAATTATGAGCAAAGTTGTCTATACATGTTTTACTTGCTAGCCTTGTTGGTTGTTTCAGAGCTAATCTCAAATTAAAATTTAAGAATAAACATTCAAAGTCAAGTGTTATGTTATTACTTTTCATAATGTCAATATTGAAATCTCCAGCTATTATTATATTTTCATATCGTTTCTTTGTCAATTCAAGTAAAACTTTATGTAAACAATCCATAAAAATGCTAATGTTATTTAATTTTGGTACTCTATACATACACACAATTACAATATTATAGTGAGATAGTTCCACAGCGCAACATTCAAATAAGCCCGTAATTGAAAAGTCCGATATATTTTTTAGTTCTATCCACTTATTATGTTCATTGTGAATTAAAATGCAGGCTCCTCCTCTCTTGCTCTCCCTGCGACTGAAACACGCTGCCAGGCTATAGTTAGGTATAACTAAAAACTTTTCCTGCCCCTCCGTCATAAAATGCTCTGTGATACATAAGACATCTACTCTTTTTTCATTTTTTCGTTCTTTCAAGTCATCCAAGCATACGGTAAGTAAGTCACTTTTGTTCAGTAAACCTGCCATATTTTGATGAAAAACAAGTAGGTGTTTATTAAAGAAAAAACTGGTTCCTCAGTTCAATATCATCATTTATATATTCAATGCTAGTAATTGTTGAGTTTCTATGTGTTTCCGTCTTTTCAATTATTTCAATGGCAGAGGCCAGATACTGGAAAACCGTCCGAAGTCCAGCGTTGTTTATTTTTCCAGAAGGCTTATGGAACATTGTATAGTTATAAGTTAGATGTCTGTTCGTATCGATTAAGTAAGCATAATTCCACAGTTTTACGTCATTATAGAGAAGGTTATTAAATTGGTGAATTTTGCGGTTTATATTATCTTTGTCAGATCCATACTGATAATTTGGTGTGCATATGATGACATTTGTGTGCGTTATTTTTTGTAAGGTTTCTCTAATGTACTCTACTAAATTTCTTAAAGTCTTTTCTACTACAATATCTTCATCACCAAGTAGCAATATACAATAATCTTTCATTGTGAAGTCTTCCAATTTCTTATAAAGCCCGTGTAGAAGTTGTTGAGTGCATGCGCGCGGAGTTACATAGTGGCATACCTTTGAGTTTTTATTCAAAAGATCTTGTGCGGTCGATATTACATTGTTATGTTTATTATTACTAATTATGCATATATTTGGTTTATAATTAGCATACTTTTCCTCTTTTGTCTGTGACTTTACAATGGTACGTATTTGATATATGATCTCTGGTTGTGTCTTTTCTGTGTGTTTATTACTTTGTGTCTCGTTAGTTTGTGTTTGTGCATTTTGCTGTTTTACTGACTCTCTGGCTTCTGTCTGAGTTTGTTTATGGTTTATATAGGTATTGTGTAGAGTTGAAGTTCTATTTTCTTGATTTTCCGTTTGTATTTGTTTGTGTTCCGTTAATTTTTTCAATGCTTTATTTTTAGGGTTCATGTTTTCCGTTTGTGATGTTAAGATCTTCCTACTTGAAGTTGGTGGGGATTTCGTATGCGTCGGACTGCTCCCGATTTTTCTATAGAGTACGTTTTTCTTGGCTAGTTCTTGATTATTTTTTCTAAGTTCTCTATTATCTAGCGATAACTGTTCGATTTCCGAATGAGCACTTTTTAACTCAATTTTTAGTTGATCAATCCTTAGAAGGAGATTCTGTATTTCTTCACTGCATTTATCAATAGATAGGTCCGGTAAGCTACCAGTGCTGCCATCTATAGTATCATCAATACTCATATCCGAATCATTCTTAGTGGTTTCAAATTCTAATTGCGTACGGGCACGCCTAATGGTGACATTTTCTAGATCCATAATTTATGGCAATTTTAACTCCCTCTAGCGTCAAGTACTGGAGTTATTTTACTCTCGGCTTTTAATTTGATAATGTAAGCTTTTATATGAGTGCAAAAAGTACACAGTCATATGGTGGTTCCGAACCCACTACTCCCAAGCCGTTTGCAAATTCAGTCGGACGCTCTATCCGCTCTGCCAGTCGAGTTGTTATAAGGCCGGCGAAATTTATCATATAGTCCAAGTTTGGGCTCGTGTATGCGTAATTAGTGACAAGCTAAGTGCAATGAGTCCAAAGTTCACTTTCGATGTCAATGGACAAAGCGTTTGTCGTTTGTGTTCTAACGGTTCAATTATGAGAATATTTGAAATTGTACTCACATTTAGGTGCAAAATCCGTTTTTTCTGTAGTGATTATGGTTTATGTAGTTCAGCTTTATGTTGTTTGTTGGTTGTTACCTAGGGTTTTATCCTAAATGTATCCCAATAGTGTTGATGTTCATCCCTTGTGTTTTCGATGAATTTGGACTAGTAGTTATGCACTGATTTGTTTGCAAACAATGTATGATAAGAATTAGAAGACACTTTATGTATTTTCAAACTTGTTATCAGGAATACTTGACTTTAACTATTTTTAAAATATCAAATTGTGAAGAGTCGATGTTTACATAGACAGCTGCGCCATCTGTTACATAGCGTATAACCTTCATCAAGGATTAAGCTATCAATAGCAAAAAGATTTTTACAAATCAGACTTCAATTTCCAGTGATTAGCGCGTTCAAACAAAAAAAAGCCTATTCAGCTTTACTATTCGAATAGATTAGCCTCTGTAGCGCAGTGGGCGAAGGCCCGCTTGAGATGCAGAAGGTTTCGGGTTCAATTCCCGCTGTGGGACAAATGTTTGTATGATTTGCATGTATTTGTCTCAGGTCTGGGTGTTTTCTTTGTATAATATGTATGTATGTACAAAAAAAAATGTATAGAAGTAGTGTATCATTCATTTAGTTCCCATAACACAAGCTCTGCTTACTTTGGGGCTAGATGACGCTGCGCTGTGTGAAAATGTCCAGCATTATTATTATTATTAGTATATCCTACTAATATTATAAATGCCAATGTTTATTACTCTTTCACACAAAAAATACTAAACGGATTTCGAGGAAACTTTACAGTAACATAGTTTATACATCAGAATAACACATAGGCTACTTTTTATCCGGGTACCACGCGAGCGAAACTGTGGGCAGAGGCTAGTTAGGTATAGTATTATATCTCACCGTGGCCTGACAACCGTAGTACTGTCCCTGCGTGAGCAGGAACACCTGGTCTCCCGGCGGGTAGGCCTCCTGAGGAGTGCTGTATTTGCCGAGGTCCTCCATTATAAACGCACTGACGTCTTTCACAACGGCTTGCAGAGCGTAACCGCAAGCCACGGAACAGAATTCCGGCTCTACCGCCATTTTACTGCCATCTTGTATCACGTATTTGTAGCCTGTTAAAGATATATCCTTTATTTAGTTAAGTGAAGTAAGAGTCACAAGAGGTCATTGTCACGTCACACTCAAAAGTCAACTAAACAGCTGTTTTGTTGATTTTAAGGATGTGGTAGTATGGAAACTTTGATGGTCATTTCATGAATTAAAAACATGGAAATCCAAAAAGACGTAGAACAAACAATGTTACTACCCACTACGGTATCAATGACCTCCTTCCGGCATTATATACACATTCCGGGACACCCTGTATAGCTTATACATCAGAATAAAACATAGGCTACTTTTTATCCGGGTACCACGCGGGCGAAGCCGTGGGCAGCAGATAGTATAAAATAAATAAATAATACTAGACATTTTTTACACAGCATCATCTAGCCTCAAACTAAGCAGAGCTTGTATTATGAGAACTACATGACTGATATAATATGTACATGTATAATATGTACCTATTATATATGTATGTACCTCGTGTGTTCATAAGTTTTGAGACGAACTTATTTAATTAATTTAAAAAGAAAGTAATTCATGCAAACTTTTTTAAACTTTTAAAATTTTAAATTTCGAATGTTTTGAATCAGAAAAAATATACATTTGAATATTTGTTTCATTCTCCGTGAAAATGGCGCCAAAAAAAGATTTGCGTGCGACTGTAATTTCACTGTTTCAAGCAGGAAAAAAACCAATGCAAGTTTTTAGTGAAATCCAAAGTTTGGGATGTAGTCGGAACTTTGTGTATTATACCATAAAGAGGTACAAGGAGACCGGCTCTTTAGAAGACTGTGGAAGATGTGGCCGCCCGCGATCTGTAAGGACGCCCGCCAACATCAAAGTAATCAGAGAGCGAATTCGTCGCAACCCTTGCCGGACTCAAAAGAAATTAGCTCTGCAGACCAACATTTCGCGAATATCGGTGAACAGGATACTTAAATATGATCTTAAACTAAAGGCCTACAGTCGAAGAAAAGTGAATTATTTAAACGAGCGTCTTCGTAAATTGCGACTGGAACGATGTCGGAACCTATTGAAGAGACACGATCCAAAAAATATCCTGTTTACCGATGAAAAGATCTTCACGGTGGAAGAAAAGTTTAACCGGCAGAACAATAAGGTTTACGCCAGAAGTTCAAAGGACGTCCAGCCATCTGTACGCAATGTCCAGCGCACTCATCATCCAGCAAGTGTGATGGTTTGGTGGGGTGTTTCCTACGAGGGGGTCACTTCGCTTCATTTTTGCCAGCAAGGCGTCAAGGTGAAGGCACAAAATTACCAAACCGACATATTGGAAGCGGTGGTTAAACCATTAAATGATACGCTATTCGCTGGAAAATACTGGGTTTTCCAACAGGACTCTGCTCCCTCCCATAAAGCTAAGACTACCCAACGTTGGCTGGAGGCCAATTTGCCAGGCTTCATTCGGAGCGAAGATTGGCCCTCGTCAAGCCCTGACTTGAATCCTTTGGATTATTCTTTATGGACGGAATTGGAGCTGAGGGCATGCAGAAAGTCTCACCCAAACCTGGATTCTCTCAAGCGAGCCCTTATTAAAGAATCGAAACGGATTCCCATTGAAAAGATTCGTGCCGCCATAGATGAATGGCGCACGCGTTTGAAGGCCTGCATTGAATGCAAAGGCGGCCATTTTGAATGATTTATTTTTAAATACAGATCTAGATGTCAGTAGTTTTAATTTTAATATCCAATAAATGAATACTCAACTTAGCTCCAAAAATAGTTTAGTTTTACTGTGTCTCAAGACTTATGAACACACGAGGTACATTATCAATATTTGGGTACTACAAAACTACTCTATTCTATTAGAGTTATTTTAAAGTACCCACCACAATTTGCACAAACTCGACTAAACAAAATACTGTTCCTGAATATTAATACAGCAATAATGTAAAGAAAAACTCAACGCAGGCGAAGGCCCTGGCATTTCACTAGTCAACGTATTAAGCTGAGTAACTTAATGCCTGACTAAGGAACAGCCTAAACTGAATTCCTCTGAAATTCTAAGTGAAGGTTCCTTTTGATGTAGGGGTGCTATAAATGACTATATACAAGGAAGACCAGCGTTTTAGTGGCATAAAGTGCTTCTATAACATAGTGCTGAGTAGCGGCCGTTTTCGTTGTTAATCTCGTATGTGTATATCTCCTGTATCCTTTATGTGACACAAAATAATATATTTTTATCTTTATCTTTATAAAAGGAACTTTCTAAATTCAACGCGGATTAAGGCACAGGCCAACGAGTAAGACAAGTTACGTTATTTAATATTATCAACTAAAATATTACCTTTATGATTGATCGCATGTACAATTATCTTCACAGGACCCAATTCTATTCCGAGCCGATTGAGGTTGCTGAAAAACACAAAATTACGAATTACTAATCATTTAATTGGAGTAGGTGAAATGAAAATGGGTTCAATGGTTATTTGGTTTTAAAGTGTCCGGGTACAAAACAATAAAAAATCGTTAGCCGTCTGGTCGAAATGAACCGGCTGAAAAACCTAATCTCGCCAAGGTTGAATTTTTGAGATATTATCAAATCTATTCCCTTACGTGTGGGTTAATAATTAATGTCATTGGTGCAACCATTTTAATTAAAGTAAATAAATACATACACAAATACACTTTAAACCCCAATCATTTAACTCTTTTTACTTCACCTATTTGAAAAATACTCTTTTGCGCAAGTGGAAATCAGTAATCTCTGCCTGACCTGCCTACCCCCTTCCAGGAAACAGGCGTGAGTATGTAACTTACTGTTCAATGAGCGTGCTTCTTTCGGAGATCCACTGCTGGTGCAAGTTGCCTGCGTTCATCTCTGTCTTGAAAGCGGGCTTGCTGTCTATATTGTTGTTCTGTTGGTCTATATAGTGCAGTCGCATCTTCTCATTTGATACTGACATCACTCTGCAATGGTAAAACTCAATTAATGATAATATAAATACATGTCAATTAGAATTAAATTTAAATCCTATATTATAAACGCGAAAGTTTGTGAGGATGGATGTTTGTTACTCTTTCACGCAAAAATTACTGAACGGATTTTAATTAAACTTTACAGTAATATAGCTTATACATCAGAATAACACATAGGTTACTTTTTATCCGGGTACCACGCGGGCGAAGCCGTGGACAGAAGCTAGTAATATAATAAACGCGAAAGTTTGTGAGGATGGATGTATGTTACTCTTTCACGCAAAAACTACTGAACAGATTTTTATTAAACTTTACAGTAATATAGCTTATACATCGGAATAACACATAGGCTACTTTTTATCCGGATAAAAAGTACCCGGGTACCACGCGGGCGAAGCCGTGGGCAGAAGCTAGTGTCCATAACAACGTGTATATTAGAATTATATTAGTTTTTTATTATTAATTCACCGTTTTAAGTGTATGCTATCTTACTTGGCCCTGGTTAGATGCGGCCAGCCGACCCATATCGTCTTCCCCAGCAGCTCCATCGCCACCGCCTCAAGCGGCGGATCCTCGTCGTTGAGGATTTCCACCATCATGCTGTTGTTGCGCGACGGCTGGTCGAACACGCGCACTTTAGCGTTCTTCAGGCACGTCTGTGGAATAACACAAATATCAGGATTCTTGCTAGTTATACGGTGACGAACATTCGTTGTTACTGCGATCAGCAAAATCGACACAGCTCTGTGTCGCAGCGGGCCTAGGCAGCCTAGAAATAGAAGGTTGCGGGACAAAATGTTTGCATGATCTGCAAATAACACTCATTGATATTTGCAGATCATGATTCGGCCACTGCTTATGACCAGATCCTTAATCACGTAGACCTAACCTTTCAGAAATGATACAGAACCATTTATGTGTCTTTGAAGTGCTATGAACCAACAGTTTCCACAGATCAAAATGAAAGCCTGGTTGCCTACAGACCTTGTATTTGAGATGCCTCATGGTAGGGAACCCTGGATACAGCATGTCAGTCCTCGCATTAGGCAGGACGCCGTTCTTCAGTTGTGATGAAGGAACCTCGAGGTCTTTCCGCCACACGAACAGTTCCAGCGCGTGGCAGTCCTCTATGAAGGGGAAATATTCCGGAGCGTACACGGGACCTGGGGCAGAAAAACATTCTATTATTAATCACCATAGAGTAGACAGCCCCAAGAGACGCAACGTTTGATAATTTGCTAGAAAACTATTCTGTCAACTGTCGTGAGAGTCCCGCCACGGCTGCTGTGCTCTGATTTGTACTTAGAAGATCGTTCTTACCACACCATTTAATTGAGCAATAGGGTATCGTTAAACTTGGTCACTGTATTTTTAAACACAAAGTAACAAGACGAACGCCTGTGACAATCGTCCGCGTTTGCCAACATCAGTCCTAAAAGACTGATATGTTGACAGAGCAGTGCAGTTCAATAAGACGCCTCTCGGGGTTAACTGCTCGATGTTAAACACTCTCACAGTACTATGTTTCATATCTGAACATTTACATTTGACCACCGGAGCCACCTAGATGCTTAGCTGCCAAGCTTCCTGCAGTGCGTACACATGTATCGTAGCAAGCCGCCTAGCTGCCTTGTCACCCTAGCTGCTTAGATGACAAAGCAACCTAAACGCCTAGCTTCCAAGTCACCCTAGCTGTTTAAATGTCTAAGCAACCTAAACGCCTAGCTTCCAAGCCGCCTGGCTGCCTTGTCACCCTAGCTACTTAGATGACCAAGCAACCTAAACGCCTAGCTTCCAAGTCACCCTAGCTGCTTAAATATCTAAGCAACCTAAACGCCTAGCTTCCAAGTCACCCTAGCTACTTAGATGATCAAGCAACCTAAACGCCTAGCTGCCAAGCCGCCGGCAGCCTGCGTCCGGAATATAACCATACCTTGACTAGTAGCTATCCAGTTGTAAACAAGCATTGGTCCGTGTGTGTTTCGCTTCAGCTCCTCTTCTGTTAGCCTCTGATAGCACGGCGCCATTGCAGATAGCAAATTGACCTGCAAACCAAATAATAGTCTATGAGAATTGTAGCACAGATACAGATGATTTATTGGTGTAAGTTCATTTCACAGATCACTTCACCAATTTAGATAGATAGTTAGACAATTCTTGTTATTAATTATATTGCTTTATGGTTAAGATCATTACCATAACGTTCAAAGACGGCGACCTCTGTGGCGCAGTGGCCGAAGGCCCGCCTGAGAAGCAGAAGGTTGCGGGTTCGATTCCCGCTGCGGGTCAAATGTCTGTACATTTGTCTCGGGTCTGGTCATTTTCTATGTATAATATGAATGTATTTAAAAAAAATGTATATAAGTAGTATATCAGTCATTTAGTTCCTATAACACAAGCTCTGCCTACTTTGGGGCTAGATGATGCTGTATGATAGTATCCAGCATTATTTATTTAAAATTAAATGAAACTAAATAAATCTCAGGATGAAGCCTCTGTAAAGGTGCCAAACTTCATCAATGAAAGGAACAGGCAGTAGATAAAATGGACGTTTCAAAGTGATCCTTGTGATTTTAATGAATAAATGAATTTTGACTTTGAACGTTATAGTAATGAAATGAAGTGAAAAGAAAATAAAATTCACGATGAGGCCTCTGTAAAGTTGACAAACCTCATCGATGAAAGGTATAAGCACAACAGCCTCCCAATCGTTGATCTTCCCGTTGAGATCGGTCTCAAAGTCCACGGGGTAGTAGTGGACAATGGCGGAGTCTTCATCCGTCATCAGATCGTGGAACGGAGTCGGCAGGAGATGCTTACTGGCGGCTGGCAACACTGCTAATAGCTGAAATGTTCATTCATTTATCAGTGTGCGCCTTGATCAGGGGGTATAACCAAATACCTCACGCTTACTTTTCATTTCACTCTGTAGGTATAATGTGCTTTCTCTAGTACTTGTAAACGCTTTAAATAAACTGAGTGAGTGGAGTGCGTCAAGCGCGTGAGCATGGGATCGACTAATTACTTACGCAAATAACTATCGCTATTCATTGTGGTCTATTTCATACTTCCTTTCTAATCTCATTCTTGTTCTATCATTAAACTTTCGCGCCGTCTGCTTATGTGCTTACTCTAAGACTTGTAAACGCTTTAAAAAAACTGTGAGTGAGTGGAACTTTATCCTTGTTTTTCTCATCAAACGAACCTGTAGGATCTACCACACTACGCCTACACTGGTGACCCCGACGCGATAGTGTAGTATTAGTCGATCCCATGCTCACGCGCTTGACGCACGTCTCTTTCTCGGAAATTACTTACGCAAATAACTATCGCTATTCATTGTGGTCTATTTCATACTTCCTTTCTAATCTCATTCTTCTTCTATCATTAAACAGTCGCGCCGTGTGCTTACTCTAAGACTTTTATGTGCTTACTCTAAGACTTGTATACGCTTTTACCTAAATACCTGATAAACTTTTTTTTGTTTTCATCATAAAAAGTCTAAGGAGCTTAACAACTTTCCACGATTCTTATTCAAGGAGGTTGTTCTCTGTTTTCCTTCAGAATGGACGTCATCGATTCGCTTTAACATGAACTGCGAGTGAGTGGAACTTTATCCTTGTGTTTCTCATCAAACGAACCTGAAGGAGCTATCACACTACACCTACAACTCTAATGCAATTATGTCAAGGTAAAACTTGGCAGCTGTCACGTGACATTTCCACAGATAATGTAATTTCCATATAATTCAGTCTTTCCGCAGGCGTTAACGGCCAACAGAAAGTGGTATTTGTCTAGCTAGACCCTACGTGCTTGATGAGGAATGCGTACTTTTAAGCTCTGTTTAGTGAGTAAGTAAACAGAGCTAGTAATTAGTTAGTAAGTTTGAAATTGTAAGCAACATGTTATGTGGTGTACAATAAAGAGTTATCTATCTACTAGCTTTTGCCCACGGTTTCGCCCGCGTGGTACCTGGATGAAAAGTAGCCTATGTGTTATTCTGATGAATAAGCTATATTACTGTAAAGTTTCATCAAAATCAGTTTAGTAGTTTTTGCGTGAAAGAGTAATAAACATCCATCCTAAACAAACTTTCGTGTTTATAATATAAGTAGGATCGATAGATCATTGAAAGTACTCAGATATGAGTACCTTTATTTATTTTTATCAAATGTTTAATACTGGCTGCAATACCTGTGTGTGAAAGCTGAAATAAAACATTTTGAATTGAATAGGCTAATTTGTACATCACAAGTTCATTCAACCTACCATAAAACCCCCACCAGTTTCGGAACGACATCTCTTTTATCAAAAAAAATTGGGAAACCTTACAAAGCTCATAATATCCACCATAAAAACCCCACAAGTTTCAGATTCGTTTATTTGCGAAACATGGGTTTACAGTGTGTGGTCAAAAAAATTTGGGAAACCTTGCAAAGCTCATTACACCCACCATAAAAACCCCACAAGTTTCAGATTCGTTTATTTGCGAAACATGTGTGTGATAAAAAAAAAGTAGGTACAGCCATGGTCAGCTCACAAGCATGCAAAATAATAATTGTCAGATCATCTCAAATCAAATGTCAGAAGAATGATATCTTAAAAAAAACATATATTTTAAGATATCGGGAAACTTCGCTGTTTTAAGAGTTGTTTATAATAAAAATAATCTAGATTCCTCACCTGTTCAAAAGGTTTGAAGGGCTCTCCCAATTCGAACTCAATTTTAAGATCCTTGAAGCCCTTAATATCCGACATGTACGGAGCGTAGTGATGTGGGTAGTACCAACACCAAGATGGACAACCCTGAAAAAAAAAAACAGCGTAAAGAAACTTCAGAGTTTGCCCGTTTGCACTAACCTTAGGCAGACTCAGGCGTGCCTTACTGTGATTTTTACGGAAAACTAAAAAGCTCTATTTAGACGCATTTTATTTTGAGGGCGTTTACCTTGTAGTAATAGTATAGGTTCCATTGGATCGCCCTGACGTAGCCCTCTGCTTGACCGGCCAATACTTCCCTGCAATCAAAATTTAAAATTGGTGCTAGATTGTAGATATCTAGATATTATTTGTTTTATATTAAGGGCTGTGGATTTTGTGTCATAAATAAAATAAACTATCCTACTTAATTTTATAAACGTGAAGGTTTGTGAGGATGGATGTTTGTTACTCTTTCACGCAAAAACTTCTGAACGGATTTTGATGAAACTTTACAGTAGTATAGCTTATACATCAGAATAACACATAGGCTACTTTTTATCCGGGTACCACGCGGGCGAAGCCGTGGGCAGAAGCTAGTAATGAATAATCTCATAAATATTTTATCTTCTTACGAGTACGACCTAATTTGAGAGTGTGATTTAAACGCTGCTTAAGTTTAACGTAGTATTTAGTTCCTATAATGCAAGCTCTGCTTAGTTTGGGGCTAGATGATGCTATTTATTTATTAAAACTAGAGTCTAGGACACGATGGCGCTGGATTATGTAAAGTAATTATATTTTTTTTCTCAAATCATCCCCATCTCGTGATGTTTTTATAAAGATAATTGGGCAGTTGTTTAGATCAACAGTATTTTTTTCTTGTAGTCTTTTTGTTGTGAATTTGAAATGACATTAATGACAAAGAGACAAAGCAGTGTTTACTTGATTAGTTATTTGAAAAACTTTATAAGTAAGGCCCATATATAACCAAAACAAAAACAAACACGCGCACGACTGTATTACCCATGATAGACATCCTCAGATACATATGCAGTGGGTTTCTGAGGTTTAGGGGGCAGTGCGGGAAACGTCCATCTTATTCTTACCAAGAGGAATGAACGTCCATCTTTTTTTTTTTTTTTTTAAATAAATATGAACGTTGGACGACTTTAAACGTAGTTCGCATTGCACGTGACAGATTGCAAGCACTTCGCCATAAGCTTTATTGGAACATCAACCGATCACCTTAGAATTTTTGCTTCTAGAGCATGCCGGTCTCGTCACGATGTTTTCCTTCATGATTTCGATCTAGTGTAATTTGTTTAAGTATATTATAGTATTAGTTATTAGTATATTATAGTATATTTGTTAAGTATATACGTAATGATATACGATACCACCTACTTTACTATACTCTACTCGTATTCGTACCTTTCTATTGGCATAGCCGTAAAAATTCTAAAATGCCACCAAACTATAAATTTCAATTCCATAGTGTAATTTGCGTACTACATTTATCGAGTTGAAAAATCTCTTGATACCAGATCGGGTTCAAACCCACGACCTCTGGATCGAAAGTCGGGATAATGCTCACTAGCGGGGCGATCACACAAATTTCCATGGCTATCGAGATGGAGGCATGGCATTAGCGTGATTCGATAAGTCGTCAAAAATCACAAGTTTCGTTCGTTCAGGGACGATTCATGGCCTTCAGTTTAGTCTGGATAATATGAGAATCAAGCGATGGGGAGTCAGTGTAATCTTTGATGGATGGGCCATTCAAATGGGGAACAAGTGTCAAAATTGATTGCCATCTCGATAGCCATGGATTAGCGTGATCGACCCATAGGTCAAAACAACAACTTGGATTATACACAGCAACTAAACAGAAACTTACTCAGTAACACAGGTGTAATCCAACTTCGTCATGTAATAATCTCTTTTGTGCAATTTGAACTCAGCTTCAACGTCCCCGACGCGTCCGTCCTCTGAAATAGAAAAAGATTCAACCTCTTATTAATAATCACTCACTAACTACAAGTCTGTTATTTGAAATACCCTCTGCAAGGGATTATCGCAGGGGATTTCTGGAATAACCCTCAAAAACAATGGGTTTGTTCCTTCGATATCAAATAAGCAACGTTGCGTGACGCCAAATGCGGGCGGGCAGTTTTAGGCTAATGATAAATACTTAACTAGAGCTAACTGACTGAATCAATCGACACACAGCCTAAACAGAAAGTACTATAGAAGTCTGTTATTTGAAACACCTTTCCTTTTGATATTATACTAAGTGTACTAAGAAAAGATTTTCCAATGCTAGTTGATAAAGTTTGTACGAATAGACAGAGCTCCGTTATGTACTACTAACTTCTGCCCACGGCTTCGCCCGCGTGGTACCCGGATAAAAAGTAGCCTATGTGTTATTCTGATGTATAAGCTATATTACTGTAAAGTTTCATCAAAATCCGTTCAGTAGTTTTTGCGTGAAAGAGGAACAAACATCCTCACAAACTTTCACGTTTATAATATTAGTAGGACTTAAATCTTTGTTAATTTTCTTCAGTACCAAATCGTGTACCAAACAACTATAGGAGAGCTAAAAATAAAAGATTTATTTAATTATTTAATAATTAATTTAGCTAAATATTGAACCTGAAGTGTTTGCCATCGTCTATTGCAGCGCTCCCTAGTGATAAAACATATCTAGTAACCATTCTTAAAGTCATACAAATCGATTAAAAAAACCGCGAGTATTATACTAGCTAAAAATGAAAATTATAGCAAAAGAAAAAATGACTAAACCTACTTACCTAATTGTGTTATTCCAAATGCTAGATACCTTGATAATTTGCCTACCTTGACTTTATTTTATCGTACCTACTAGTTTTTTTGTTTACACAAAACTTCGGCCTGCCTACCTATCTATTGCTATACCCTTAGACAGGGTTCATGTGAGATACCTACCTATAAAAACCATCTATGTACCTACCATGTGAAAGCAATAAATGTATTGAGCTAAATTAAACTAATAATCGTAAAAGCATACCATCACTGGAGTCACCGTCATACGCGTCGTCGTCTAGAAACTATAAAAAAAGATAAAAACTATATAAACATTAATTTGCAACGGGCAGGCCATATGGCTCGCTAGAACCGAAAATCGCTAGGGAATATAGATGGACTATCGTAGTCTTCATGTCATGACATGTCTCTATCAGTATTTCAGAGTGTACTTAAGTTTTAGCTAAGACAGTTTTATTTTGTTAATGATTTTAATATCAATGTAAAAATACTAATTAGCCTAAAATATACAATCTAAATTACTAGGATACATTAATTTATTTAAAATATAAAAATGTACTCTGGATCAGGAAACAAAAAATACATTTTGTTGTTGACTGTTTAGCAACGTCTAAATTTAGTTTATTTAGCATTAGTTCCCAAAGTGGTCCAGGTAGACCCCCAGGGTCCACGGGAGACGCGACAGGGGTCTACGTTGGCGTGACAAAAAATGGGAGTTTACAATTCGTACCTAAATTCCCATTTTTTTGTAAATTCCCATCTGGAATACTTTCGGTCCAAACAAAGCAGAGCTTGTATTATGGGAACTACATGATTGATATACTACTTATATACTTTTTTTTCTGTAAATACATACATACTTTACATAGAAACACCCAGACCCGAGACAAATATTTGCAAATCATACAAACATTTGTCTCGCAGCGGGAATCGAACCCGCAACCTTCTGCGTCTCAGGTGGGCCTTCGCCCACTGCGCCACAGAGGTCGTCAATAAATAAATAAATACATTCGAATAACAGTTTCTTCTATAATGTATTTATCTAAGTTTTTTTAAATAAAATTATCACAAGAGCTTACCAGATCATCCGTGGCATTGATCAGTGCTTGTAAATCATCGTCAGGTTGCGCCTTGATTTCATCAATATTCACGTTGAATGTATCGTCATTGTTTGGCTTGTACTGCAAATTATTATTTTTTAAATTATAAAACCTCCATAGTGAGATTACAATATCGTTCGCAGCGCCCTCTAGTGACTATTTAAGCGCCATCCTTGAAGACATACGATACGGACGCCGGTGAAATTACAGGCAAATGAGGCTTTTCACAATTATGTTTCAGGGTCGGCACCGTGCAAGTCTGTCTGACCTCTGGTGTCCATAGGTTACGGTAAACAGGTTACCAACAGGTGCGCCGTTTCGGAGATACAAAAGGCTTATAAGTTAGTTAAGTTTTTAAGTTGACGTTTCTATATGATCCTTATGATTTCAATTAATAAAAACCTATTGACTTTGACTTAAATAGTCGGATTGATGCCGTTTTGATAACGCAACAGACGAACAAACAATCTGTTATGGCAAACGCATATCCTTACGTTTCGGGAAAAAACCATTCCATGAATTTTAACGCAATTTTTTTTTCAAGCACTTATATTTCGTTTATCCTTTATCATGTAGAGACCCTCGTGATAAAACCTAAGAATTTTTCTTGAAGTCAAGACTGCATTACAATCGGTTAAGAGTGTACAATACATGTTAACTTTTACATACATTTCACTCTATGCAAAAATACGCACAGTGTAGGATAGTTTCAGGGCACTAGAAAAAACATCACCAAATCTGCAATATTTTGCTTATTATGCTATTTGACATGGTAACAGACAAACATATAATATTTTTGCGTCGAGGATAAAAATGTATTTAATCATGAGATAATTAGTCGCGCCACAATTTGTGCCCGGTCTAAGCATGTGACTATGCTTAGACCGGGCACAAATCTCACCAGTCTCGCGCCCTGTGTCTAGTTTCAGACCAGCAGCCGTAAAATTTGGCATTACATTCACGTAAATACTTTTTTGTGGTTAAAATTGTTACCTCTTTCCTATCGTTTGCGTTAGGTCGCCTGCCAGTTTTGGCTTCAAAGTATTGCAAGTCGACGAATGTCTCTTGAAACATTTCCTTGTCTATTTTAGCAAGCTCTTGCATGAATATTTCGAATCTTTCGAGATTCAACTCGCCGGCTTCATTTATATAGCCTGAAATTCACAAATACTCTTTAGCTTTTTATAGTCTATAAAACCATTTAGTTGTTGTTGGAAAAAAGTAGGTAAAGATAAAATAGAAGGAAATCAAATGGTCCGAAATCTGTTCCTTGTGATATCCCGAGACACCATTTTGAATTCTACTTTAAAATTATATTACAGTTTATTAAAATAGAGAACTTTTCAATTGAATACACAGACAGTAGTTTTGAATATAACCATTTAACTTTAATATGATAAATAACATTGAAATCATCATGATAGACAGAGTCGAAAGCCTTGGACAAGACAAAGTTATTCCAACACTTAGGAATAACCTAACCTAACCATATGTGGTTCAGTTGAGAGATCTATAAATTGTTTGCAACTATCATTATATGGCTCAACTGTTTTAAGTGCTTATTTTTATACATAAGTTGTTATATAATTGTTTCTGATAATAAATGTATTCTTACCATCCAAAGTAGGTAGCACCTTCATATAAGTCTTATACAACAATGGCACGGCTTCATTACCGATATGCATGTTCGGTAAATGGGGGATAAAGTCATTTCCCACCAAGAACCCCATTAGCACCCAATCATCGACTATCTTCTCAATGTCATACGGGAACGAGAGTTTATCTTTTATCGCGATAAACTCCTGTTCTAAATATTCTTTGAGTAATGACAGGTGGAGGAGATAAAAGTTTGTTTCTTCAGGGCTCGTTACGCGCTGGGCTGTTTTTCCAAACTTCACCTGAGGACAATGAATTTGAATCATTGAATGGATGAAAGCCCAACTTTAGACGTCGTGAAAGAGAGTGCTACGACGAACGGAAACACATATATAAATAAAAATATCTCTGATATCTCTTTACATGAAAATATTATTTATAAACTTTCATGTTACTTGCAAACATATGCGTTTGTTCATTTAATTCAGATATATTTGGATGCGTGATATTGAAAACCATTTCCAAAATAAATAATTATAATTTCAAATTCGCTTGATGCTTATTTATAGTGCATAACCAGCATAACTTATTGCTTCTATGCTCAGCCAAATAATTTAATCAAAGGTTTAAATAGATTAGTTTACGATAACTGTTACATAATAAGTAATATTATGATTTGTATTAATTAATACCCAGTATAATACCACGTTGTTCCTTTTTTCGACAAAATTATGTACCACTATGTATCTATCTATAACAAACTATTGTTTGTCCGAAAATAACTGCCGAACTGTTTATTCGATCTTGATGAAACTCTAAATTTAGCTAAGAAATACTAATATAATTTTTGAGTCCGAATATAAGCTAAATCGGTTAGAGTTTTTTTTAAACTATGAATTTAAAACGGTACATCAGTGGCGAACTAGTTATCTATTGTTACCTCCTCCCTCAGCAGTGCAAAGTGCGGTTCATGCGTACACATGCCCAGCATAATGAGATCCGCGTCCAGTCCGTACAGGCAGTGCCTCGTATTGGGGTCGTACTCGGGCTGCGAGCGCGCCCATCTGATATAATCCATTATTTTGTGCTCGCCTTCACCGGGCGTCTAGAACAAAGACAACTAGCTGGAAACGTATAGTCTTTCTTTCATGAAGATGTGTGGCCTAAACGACGTTCGACATTTCCGAAGTCAATTACCGAACCCAGCCGCGCCCACGTCGCAGTCACTACATGCTTGATATATGCAGACAGAGATGGTGGGAGAGATTCGGGAGACTTTTGCCCAGTGGGATGATATAGGTAAAAAGGGCCAATAAATAAAAAAAAACAGACTGTACCCTACCCTTTTGCATCTGATGAATGGAAATATTTTTGAGAACATATAGTGTAGTTAATAGGACGTTACCTCATGCCCAGATAGCACGAATTTCACTTTAGACCACTGTTTCTCAAATTGGGCGATAACGCTCCCTTGTGGGCGCTGGAGACCTTGAGGGGTGCGGTAGAAAACGTTCGAAGATATTGGGTGCGTTAAAGCGGTCTAAAGGGGAAAGCACAGGTTGTTGTTTTAAAACTTTAGGGCGCTAGGATTTTTTTTATTCTCAAAGTGGGCGGTGGGAACAATAAGTTTGAGAACCTGTGCTTTAGACCATAGCAGGTTGTAAGTGATCTTTTGTTTCTGTGTACCCACCTTTTTGCATCTGATGAATGGAAATATTTTTGAGAACATTATAGTGTAGTTAATAGGATGTTACCTCATGCTCAGAGAGCACCAATTTCACTTTAGACCATAGCAGGTCGTAAGTGATCTTCTGTTTCTGTGTACCCACCATTTTGCATCTGATTAATGAAAATATTTTTGAGAACATATAGTGTAGTTAATAGGACGTTACCTCATGCCCAGATAGCACGAATTTCACTTTAGACCACAGCGGGTCGTAAGTGATCTTCTGTTTCACAAAGAATCTCAGCTGCTCGTGAAGGCGCGCCATGAACACGGTCCCGGGCGTTATGCAATTACTGTCGAAACGCTTCTCCGTTGGGAGGGTTTCACCTAGAAGTACAGAAGAGAGGATTCTACACTTCATAAAAAAAAAAAAACTGTTTCTTCCCATAGTAGACCCAGAGAGAAAGACCAACAGAGTCACCTCAGTAGAGATGGTGAGAATAATTACATTTGACTTGGATTAGTAATTTTCTCTTTCTATCGACATACAGAAAAATAATGGCTCAACGTTTTTATCATTCTTTCTCTATTCCACTCATTCAATTTTCCATATCAATCACCTGTCACTTCCAAATAAATGATTTTCGTGCAGCCATTCCAATACAGATGGGAAGTACTCGTGAAAAAATTTTAGACTAAAAGAAAATATACCTTTGGATTTAGCTTCCTCTTCTAATCTTTCAGCCTCTCTGGCAGAACGGAATCTGTGAAAATATCATTAGTTTAAATTTTTTAACAAGTTTGCTATGTAACTCGATATGTTTATCGTGAACCAGTAGTGTGTGACCTTCAGTGAGAATCAAACCCACACATCGGCCTCTCACCCGCTCACCGCACCGCGCCACTGTGGTTGTCTTACCTACGGGACAGTAATGGCTGAAAAATAAATAAAACAAGTATTGGTACCTTCTGCCTCTTTGCTGGTTCATCTTAGCCCTGGGAGCTACTCCATCAATAGCCATGAAGAACAGTTTCTTGGGCTTGATGATTTGAAACAGAATACTTATGTAATGGAAAATATCCTCGAAAATCTTCTCTTCAGTGATACGGAAGTGCGGATTAGAATCGTCTGGATGCGAGCAATTGTGGATTATACCATTCATGTCCAGATACATGTGGTCAAAGTCAGGGATCTGAAATAAAATTATAAAGTTTATTCATAAACTACCCAGGGCTTCACCCACATGGTACTTGGAGATAAAGTAGACTTTGTGATTTCAAGATCATGTTCCAAGTTTCATCCAAATCAGTTCAGCCATTACAGAGATTATTAGCAACAAACATTCGAACTTTCACATTTATAATAACAGCAGGATGGTGGTGGCTGTATTCTGGTATCAGGTTCAAAGTAATTATTAAAATCAGGCTGTAGAATAAAACACCCAACAGCCACATACATACTCACACACACACACACCCCAGCCTAGTGTGGGGCCAAAGCTATTGGGTAAAATTTATTAAGTACTAGCTTCTGTCCATGGCTTCGCCAGCATGGTACCCAGATCCAAGTAGCCTATGTGTTATTCTGATGTATAAGCTATCCTGGATCTGAACAATCACATTGGTCAAACAAAATAAGTGATATGTGTATCCCCTACATTTTTAGACTTTTAGCCTAGTGATATTAGTTTTAGCCTCATGACATAAACAATGTCATTTTCTAAGACTCTAGCTAAGCCATGGAGTTTTGAATGAATATGGTTAGGTGCAATGTCTAAAAATTGACTAGACACTGAAGCATTGAACCCGGCCTGGAGTCTAGTGTGAGGCCAAACCAATTGGGTAAAGTTTACTGAATGGTTTTTGATGTTTCATCAAAACCGTTCAGTAGTTTTTATGTGAAGAGTAACAAACATCCATCCTCACAAACATTAGTGTTTATAATAGTAGTAGGATTAATTATATGATTTATATTGTGATAAAAGTTTGATGAAGGCAATTTATTTGTCAATAAATGATGATATCTATATTTTTCTGTGAGCATTGTCTAATAGAATGCTGGGAAATCTATTTTTTTTAAATACAATTTTATACAATTTGATGTTTAATTTCTTGTTGTTTATCAAACGCACCCTGATTGTGGATTGCCTTTATCTATACCTAGAAATAAACATATTTTCAAAGTAACTGTTAGAAGCACAATTGACTGACAAGCATTGCAATATTTTTTGTTTGATCTTCAACATACCTGATACTGCTTAACCAGCTCGTTGAGGCATGGATACCTTTCGCTCGTGTATCTGAAGAACTTCGGAACACCCATTCTGATTGATTACTCTACCAAAACACAATAAATAGGCTTCTTGTGTTCACTGACCCCAAACTGAATAACCTATGATTGCGATTCAAAATTTTCGCAACGCATTTAACTATAAGGTTTCTTAGTGTACGGAGAGGCTAGCGTTTATTTCTGTTGTTAGAAGGAGAAATTGTGGAAAATTAACTAGACAACCTACATCGCGAAACGGAGAATTTTTTATAAATAGTGTTGTGCTGTTGTGGGTCAGGTGAAGAACGAGTGAATGAGAGCAGGGATTTACGTATGTACTAACTTATAAAGAAAACCAAAAAATACATTATCACCTTTAATCAAGACTGATTTTGTATTATTTTTTTTTTTATTATGTCAGAAGGATTTCAAGCTAGAACATTAATGAAGCTTTACTCATTTGTGTTAATTACTGGTTTATTTGCCCTTTTGATGTTTAATTATCTACCCAAAATACGGGTAACCGACATTTACAAAACCTGGTACATATAGTAGTCTGTGTACAAAACTGCTCATTAAAAAAGCATAACAAACAAAAGAGTGCGTTATTAGCGGTTTTTTTTGACATCGGAGATAACGACCTATAAGAGCGACTTAGATAGGGAACTGCTTTCCTTTAATAAAAAAAAATACCTACTCTGTGGGAGCTGCGAAATAAACTGAATGCTTGTTTCCCGGTGAGTTGGAAGTTTTATTCTACAAAGAACAAACTTGGGTTAAAAGCGGTGTCAGTGAAAGGCCCGCATTACCCGCAGCTCTATAAAAAAAGAAACTACTAACGATGACTGACGACCCGTTTTATGGAGTAAAGATAAACTTGGCCTATGAAACTTCAAATCGCCAAATAAATATCTCTTGAGACTATAATCTCTTGGACTAACTGCAGCGATGATCTTGGATGCTGCAACAGATAATAGTATCTGTAAGTGGCAGCACTGTCTCACTTGTCACAAATTGTGACTCTCACAGCTCTGTCATCTTCATGAAGTCATGAAACAGTGAGTGAACCACAGATTAAAATTTTGAAGTGAACTTCAGCTAGCTTGCTCTGCTTTGCTTCGCTTTGTTTGTTGATTAATTAATGATCAGTAATCTATCTATGTCTGTAATTTTATTTACGGAAAATACTTTGTTTTCATCCATCGTCCATTACAAAAAGTTAAAGCAATCGTACATACGTTAGTTACGAAACGAACTCTCACCGCACAAGCATAAACTCTGATCCTTGAATATTCTGTATATTCCATTTATTGTAATCGAAAAATAAACATGGAAAGCGACGAGCTCGGAAACGACCTGGTGAGGATCGATGGTGGCTTCCTTGATGACGGAGAGACCTATGTCGTCAACTCTGACGATGTACTCGGTAAGCTACTTCGTAATATTTAAAAAGTGATAACTATGCGTATTATGGCTAAACCTGGTACCTCCAAAACATGCTTTTCCGATCTTGTAAAATCGTGATTTCGAATCCCACCAATGTACCGTGTAAAGGCAAAACACTGTATCTTTAGTTACAGTGTTTTCCATTAACAGGGCTGCAATGTATTGTTTCATTGCGAACTATTTGGCATTTCCTGGAGCAAAAAAAATCTAAAACATGTGACATCCATGAAAAAAGCAGCTACTCACATTAAATCCTTTCAGCACACTGGATCTTTCACTATTCATTGAACACTAGGCCTTCACCATAACTTAACCTATCCTATTGGACTATGTTTTATAATCCAAATATCTGTTGCCAGCAGCTTTACATGCATGGAGTCGTGTTTTTAAAATAAACTCTTACTCCCATACACACTTTCACTTATGACTTATGTTTACAAAATATTTATGTGTTGTGAAAATGTATGTTTAATTTATTGTATCCCTAAATAGTTTTCTTTACATTTCAGATGAAGAAAATAATTCGGATTCTGGCGGCAAGAATGTGCCACTTCGTGAACAAGACAGATTTCTTCCAATTGCAAACATAGCTAAGATCATGAAGAGAGCTATACCCGACAAAGGAAAGGTAAATACAAATTAAAGAACATTGCACTTTTTCTAAAAAAACACAGTTTTTTTACAGATTAGCTTGTAAAAAAACATGAGTGTCACCAGTGTCATTCCATTATCTGCTTGTCCAAAATGCTAATAATAAAATGTCACATGTTTTATTTACAATTTACAAAAGACAATGTGGCCAAGAAAGCATATCTGTGATTATTTTGTTTGTGATAAGCATAACCTATTATATTAATGGATTGTCACATATTATATCTAATTTTCAGATCGCGAAGGATGCTAGGGAATGTGTCCAAGAATGCATATCCGAGTTTATTTCGTTTGTAACAAGCGAGGCCAGTGATCGGTGTCAAGTGGAGAAGCGAAAGACGATTAACGGTGAAGATGTTCTGTTTGCAATGAATACCCTTGGCTTTGACAACTATGTGGAACCCCTCAAGATATACCTTAAGAAGTACAGAGAGATTGTGCTTTCACCCGTAAGTTTGTTACATTTTGTGTTCGGAAGTGAATAAAGGCGCATGTTGGGGCTGATTTGTCAAAACTGCCAACTGCCAAAAAAGGTCTGTGCTTAGCATAATGCTATGTATACACTGTTTATTCTTTTTATAACATTCTAAGTGAGTATTCTTCTTCTTTGTTAAAAATAAATAAAAGAAAAGCTGTTTTTGATTGATAATTGAGTTCAACTCCAAAACAACAACTAAATAATATATGTAATACAAGTTTGTAGACCAAAGTAAATTTTACATTAAAACTGTTTTTTGTTACAGATCACTATCAACAAACTGAGTAAAACAATTATCATCTATGGAGGTGGTAAGTCACTATTTTAGAAGCTCTTGTATTATTTTAAACAGCTTTTTTACTGCTGGACATATGCTTCCCACATAGAGTGCCATGACGAACAGTTGTCTCACTCCAGCAACCTTTACAATGTCATTGGTCCATTGAGTGGAAGGCCATCCTTCACTTTCAGTTTATATGGCCTACATCAACTTGCCAATTCTATCATGTGACCGACACCTGGTTCCTGAAGGCTTGGTCAAAGCAATTATTAGTTGGTGACCTAATATCATGCCCAAGTGATATGATTGGTTGTTAAAATTTTGGTCTCGGTCTTGAGCGACTCTCATCCATGTTCTACCAGCTGTCTTTACTATTTCATCATCCCATCTCCGGAATGGCCTTCCTTGTTTACGCTTGCCGTTTCTTAGATACCAAGTGCTTATAGTTTTACTCCATTTCTCTTTTCCTCGTATCATGTGAAATCATGCTCAAGATATGGTGGGAATCCCTAGATCCATACTCTGTACACAGATTTAAGAATTCCAAAGGTGAGTCCAGATTAAGTAACATGTTATAAAACTTTGGTTATATAACACATCCACTTTGTTTAAAATTATTTTATTACATTGTACAATACTGTACACATTAACGAAAGTTATAAAGTATTACATTTTATAAGATGGTATACCATATAACTTGTTTTATTAACACATATTGTCTACACTCATAAAACAAGCTAAATAACTATGTTTTATAACAAGTTAGTCCAGACTACTCACCTTAATATTATAAATGCGAAAGTTTTGCATAGATGTTTATTGCTTAGGATCTTCATAACGGCTAAACCAATTTGGATGAAAATTCAAATAGGTAGGTTTCTAGTTTAGCGACCTATGGCCTTGCCATAATAATATGTAGTAGCCTAGTTTATTTATATATTTTTCGACACACAAATACTGGCTGTTACGCCTGAGATGTGGGTTCGATTCTCACAAATGGTTGCTTAAATTAGGAAACAAATTGAACGTGATGCGCGAAGGGTCAACCATGGAATATTAACTTTACACTTCTGTGGAAATAATGAATCTAAAGTACAATACCAATTAAAATAAATTAAGCATGTACTTGTGAATAACAATAGCTATACAAAAAACCCACGACACAAAGAATCCTAGTGTGGGGTCCAGACTGTGTATGTGTCTGCGGGGTGTTTACTTATTTATTTATCACTTAATTGTAGAAGACGGAGAGACGGCTACAGCCTGTTTGTCCGAGAACGCCAACGACGCGCCATCAGACTCTGCGGTTCTCTACGCGTACCCCAAAGGCACTATCGAAGACTACAACATATCGTGAGTTAAATCAGGTTGGCGGGAACATTGGATAACTACAGATCTTTATAGGACCTTGGATACTACTTATGACGGCCCGGTCAAACTGGCGAGGTCGCGGTGGTAAGCAAAGTGAAAAGGTTGTCAAGCCACTGTCAAAGTTCACGTCATTGTACTGCCCAACCCCCCCTATTCTATATCTGAAAGTCCGATGACGAACGTATGACGAGTTAAATGATTTTCACTTGCACATAGTTACGATCAATATGGCCATAGAATGCGGGCTTGTGATGATCATTTCACTTGTCAAACGTCCGTCAACGAGTGACTTCTAGTTACAGAATAGAGCCGCGCTAGTTTGCGCGGGCCATTGGTCGTGAAAACGCAATTTCAACGGATCTAAGACTAGTGACACGTCACCACTGTTCGGCGTCTTTTTCCCAGCTCTGGGTGTCTAGACAAAAACGCTTTGTTTTCCTTTCACGCTAACGTAAATTTGTCAAGGTAAATCTTGGCAGCAGTTACCTACGTGACATTTCCACAGCTAATGTTATTTCCATACAATTCAATCTTTCCGCAGGCGTTGACGCCATCAGAAAGTGGTATTTGTTTAGACATCCTAGAACTGTAAACGAGCATTAAAGCAGAAATAAATTCCCGATGTTTGTTAACTCATTTAATATTTGTCGCGAAACCTTTAAATTCTACATGTAAGCGCGAATATTCTTTCAAAATAACTAATATAAGTATAGCAAATAAGTAAATAAAATTATGAAATAAATTGTACATAAACATAATGCATTTATTTATTTAATATAATGAAATGGCCGGATTATGATCACTTACAATATAACTTAAAATACATCATCTACGAAACATTTGATTTAAAATTAAATTGAAAATTAGTGTCGATCCATTAATCGATCCATCGATCGGTCCATCCTTCGATCCATTTAATCGATCCATCCATTCATCGAGCCATCTATCGATCTATCCATAAATTCATACCATTAAAATGTGAATCGGGGACAACGGGTATAACCCGAAATTATTCTCTAAACTTATCCGTGATATAGTTAAGAAGTGGTATCAAGTACAAGAACTTTATCCATCAATTCATACCATTAAAATGTGAATCGGAGGACAACGGGGAAAATAAATTCCCGTTGTCCCCTGTTGCGCCCTAAAATCTGGGGACAACGGGAAATACCCGAAATTATTCTCTAAACTTATCCGTGATATAGTTAGGCAGTGGTATCAAGTACAAGAACTTATTGAAAACCATAATTCCCACCGAGAATGCAAACGATATCCCCAAATTGAAGTCCATATCAAATTCCCCCGATTGATACAAATCCCCGTTGAATGACTTCGCTGCGAACCTTTCGGATAAGAAGGCTTTGCCGCTGGCGTATCTACAGTTGGAATTCGAGTTGGTGTTGAGGCTGGATGATGTTTGTATGAGGTTGATGATTGATGTACAGTTCTCGCGATCGCTGTATGGAAGTATGTTGAATGTGGGTTGCTTGAACACGCTTCGATGGAGAAATATTGAGGCGTAGCGTGTGTGCGTCACGTACGTTATGTAGTATAACCATTCTTCGAAGCCTTTGTATGATCTGAAAAAAAACCAAAAGTTTTTAAAGTTGAGGGTATTTTTTTTAAATACAAGATTCATAAACGTTAGTCATCGGAACCGCCGTCATATTTACTTCTGTCAAATATAAATATACTAGCATCTGCCCACGGCTTCGCCAGCGTGGTACCCGGATAAAAAGTAGCCTATTTGTTATTCTGATGTATAAGCTATATTACTGTAAAGTTTCATCGAAATCCGTTCAGAAGTTTTTGCGTGAAAGAGTAACAAACATCCATCCTCACCAACTTTCGCGTTTATAATATTAGTAGGATATATATATAAATAAATATCCTATAATCACATACATAGTCCTGAGCCCACGCTAAGATACACTGCGTCGTGGGTATCAGGAACAACGGGTGCCATGATAACACAACACTCGGACCCGGAACAAACATATGCAGGACATGCAAACATTTGTCCCGTAGCGGGTATCGAACCCACACCTCTTGCGTCTCATCGCTCGCCACGCCACTGAGGTCGTCCATGGCATCGATTCTCTTGTACACCAACTAAACTTAATTTTATTTATCGCTCTCGAGTTACAAAAGAAAGAGCAATAAAAAACTTAATCTGTAAAGTAGCCAGATTTAAGTTTTTCATACAAGTTTAGTTCAAACCATGCTGACTATAAACACGAAAAAGAGAGACACGTAAACTAATTTGACAGCAGTAAAATTATTGGCATCTCTTTCTTGCGAGCACTAATAGTATAACAGAGAGACGATTTAGATTAAGTTTAGTAGGTGTACAAGAGAATCGACACCACTAGCGCGGTCCCGATGGCTAATTTCGTAAATTACCTGAGTACTCCACTCGCCAGCATAACGCACACACAAGTGATGTAGATATTGACCATGGCGGCAATTAAACCGTTTTTCACTAACATCATTATAGCCAATGATTGCTGCTCGGCGTAGATGTAGCAGGACCATAGGATCAGCGAGAAGTATATGTAGTCTAAAGTCTCCGTAATGTCTGCTAGGATCCTGTAAGATACACGGAAGTGAAGGTTTTAAAAAACTGGCGCAGTCTGTTGGATTTTATCAAAACGACGCAAAATTTATATATATCAAGCTGGTTGACTGGCTCATTCTTCGTATCACTGGATCTTTATTGGTCACCGAACGCAAAGAGTTAGAGAAAGTTAAAAGAGTTTAGTGGCCATTGTCTTTGATTTTTTTGGTTCTAGTCTTAACGCTTTCTCTTAAAACAAACACGATTGTACCTACAAAAACCCAACTTACGGGTAAATAATAGCAGCCGAAGCAAACGTAGTTATAAAGGAGAATGGCAAAGAAACTAAGTTCCAAGAGAGTAACATGCTAGCGCCGCTGTACAACCCTTCTTGAGACTCCTGGTAGTATCGTGTTCTGTATGGACCATCTAAAAAAAACAAAAGTAAATGGTTGAAATTCCTTAAAACATTTATTCAACATTAGCTACCGCAAAAAAATAAATGTAAATGGTTGAACTTCATAAAACATAAAAATAATTATGGCTTAAAGTCTAATTTTTATTTTACACTAGCTACTGTCTACGGTTTCGTTCGCCGGCGTGGTACCCGGATAAAAAGTAGCCGATGAAAAGCAGCTCTTATCATTAAGGCAGCGTTCGTAAGAAAGGCGTTCGCTCCACCATTTTTCGTTTCAAAATTGGTCTCCACGGTAAGCCACTTTATACAGCCTATGTCCACCCTTAGGACATCCTCAAAATTGGTAAAGTTTTTTGAAATCGCATGAGTAGTTTAGGAGACTGCCTTCTACATCCTTAATTTAAAATCGACCTTTAACCTAAGTCAAGAAATAATGCGACTACTCGTACTTACACAAACAAATCGTGTTCATGATACTGATAAAATACGTGCCGACCATCGCGTTGAAGATCAGTCCACTTTTAGTGATGAAGGCTCTTTGATAATCCTGAAAATGACAGCCATCTCATTCAACGGTTTCTATAATTTTATTCTTTAAATTAAAAGCACACAGAAAAATGAACTAAGTATTGCACGAGAAAACTTAGGCAATAACTAAGTATTGCACGAAAAAACTTTAAGAAAAAAGACTGGCGAGGAAGTTGTGTAGGACTATACCACGTACTTTACTATTCTCCTGCTGACGTTTCGTTGACCGTTTAAGAGGTCTTTCCTCATGAGCACCGTCCGCGACCACGCTCGACTGCCGTAAGACTGGAACTGACACTGACTGGGAAACGGTCAACGAAACGTCAGCAAGAGAATAGTAAAGTATTATAGATGAAACCAAACCACGAAAATTTCATTGTTAAGTTGTGTAGGTCTTTCTATGGAACTCAAATATATTTCTGGTTAAGTTTGAAGGAAATGGATACCTTGGCTTCATTGTAAAATGTCCACAAGATCAAGAAGTAGATCGGCAGAGTAAGTAGTCTCATAAACATTTGCTTCATTCCGTTCTTCGTGAAGTTGAAAATTGAAGTTAGCATCCGTCTGTAACCGAAACATTCATCACAATACATCAAAAGGTGGTCACACACGACGACACAACAAGTTACTTATGTATATCTTCCCTTCATTAGACAATAGAAAATCTATTGTGTCTAGTGTAGATATATAGCATACTAAAGCAAACCAAGGGATAAGTAACGGATGAGATGTAAAAATACATATTATATCAACAATTTTTGGCAATAATGTAAATTTACATTGTAGCTAGCGTGTGTTAAACTTTAAAATAGAAGAGATCCCCTATTTCTCAAAAATGCTTTAGGACACAGTATCTTGCAACTCCTACAAAAAACAAGTGTGGTTGTAAATGACATTGATTCTTTTGTACAACAACTAAACTTAATTTAAACTGTCGCTTTTCTTTTAATGATAGTGCCATCTCTTGGCAAGAATTTTACTTCTGTCAAATTAGTTTACGTGTCGCTCTTATTCGTTTTTCAGCATGTTTTGAAATCACAACTGAACATTATGGAAAAATTAAATCTGACCAATTTGACGGCACTGAAATTGTTGCTATCTCTTTCTTTTGCCACTGTAAAAGAGAGCGAATAGAATAGAATATAATTTATTAAGACAGAACACATTAACAATTATTAAACTTAATTAATATAATTGGTGTGACATCAGCCTCCCGTCAATAAAATGTATATGTAAAATGTAATGCGATGGCTATAATTAAGTTTAGTTGGTGTGCAAGAGAATCGACGCCAATAGCTTTGTATTGTACTCACGCGTACAGCATCCAAATGACCTTCACCCCACTGGGTTTTCCATAGTTGATCTGCATCTTGTTTGTATTCACGATCCTGTTGTCGTGGTGGTTCCCCTGCATGATGGCGTGCCCTTCTAGCTTGAACTTCTCCACGAGCGCGGCAATCTGCTGGTTGGACTCTATGAACCGTTCGCGCGATCTACGGTCCACTGTTGATAGGCACACTAGAAGAAAATACATTGTAAATATTGATATATAGAAAAAAAATACAGGACTTAACAATAAGGTCTTGATTGGTCCTTCCATTGACTACTTTTTCTGTGACATTGCGCCATCGAGTCCTATAGAGTGAATTTTTTATTTGCTGCTTATCGTCTTTCAGCTTGTCCAGTCTGATGTTTAGTGAACAATATTTTTGAACGTTTCACTAAACATCAGAATTGGCAAGCTGTAAGCCTAAAAATCAGCAAATGAATATATTTCACAAGCGCAATATCACAGAAATGGTCAAACAAAGGTCGATTCATGGTAAAAAAATATATAAAAAAAAAATTTTTTTTGTTATGAATCGACCTAAATTTGACCATAATCTCACCTGATGGTAAGTGATGATATGGCCGAGACGGTGGAGCATGATGGTCTTAGAAGATTCACTGTTACTTTGAAGAGACCCAGATCGTATTTTTCAGTAAAGACAGATTAAGATAGTGTTCTCACTACCATACCTACCGTACCATTAATTATTTAACTTTTACAGAAAACGGTCATTTTGAACACCATTTTTCTTCAGCGATAATAGACTTTCAATAAGTCGTAGGATAAAAGTTTTATAACTACGAGTACCTATATTATTTTTATAGAAAAGAATTGTATGTTCAGAATGACCCCATTTCGGGATAGACACTATTCTGGCTGTGTTGCCGGCGACTTGTATAGAGACAAAGTACTCACGATAGTACATGAGAGGGTTCTCCAGCTGTGGGCAAGGGAAGCCGATGCTGCCGAAGTAATCCAGTAGATTCCTGGTTGGTCCAGCATACACCACGTCGCCCAGACATAGGTAAACCACTCGGTCGAGGAATGGGAACACATCTATGGAAAGCGATTGTGTTAAGTAAAGCCCTGGCAAACTGACGCTGTGGCAGCGGTCGCGATCAAAGGGAAATCGTTGTAAAAATTGGCGTGAATATATTGATCGCCACCGCCACCGCCACCGCGACAGTTCGACCGGAGTAAGTCACTGGAAATAAATGACAAGAAACGTACATATGTTCCCCCTGTTTCTTTGCCCCAAACAATTGACTGGCCAACAATTTAACGCCTTCTGTTGATTTGTATTTAAACTATTTTCTAAGGTAGGAATCAATATATTTTTTCTATTTACTCGCTGATTCGATCTGATGAATTGTATCATCTGTACTAGATGGCGATACTTACATTTTGCACCAATTTATTACAAAAGTGTAATGGAAATTTTATTTTATTTACTTATATCTTTAACTTAGCTTAGTCCGTACCGTTACACATATTTCAAAAGCTATTGCGTTACTCACAGGAAAAAAATGGTGCTGGTTGGTAACCTGAAAATTGTTCTCCGAAATGGCTTACCCGTTTTTTGTAGTCGTTTTGGGTGAATTTGCCGGCGTAGAACCCGGATAAAAAGTAGCTTATGTGTAGGCTATATTACTGTAAAGTTTCATCAAAATCTGTTCAGTAGTTTTTGCGTGAAAGAGTAACAAATATTCATCCTCACAAACTTTCGCGTTTATAATATTAGTAGGATACAGAAAAAAACGGTTGAAAGAATCCAGTTGAGTTATTCTAAGACCTTACCTGATCTAGGCTTCTCCATGGTGAGGATGATGGAAGTACCGTAGGTCTTGGCCGCGTTCGATAGTATGGATATCACCAGATATGTGTTCAGCGGATCCAGGTCCCATGTAGGCTCATCAAGAAGCAAGATTACTGGAAAATTATAATCAATTTACAATTATTTTTATTTATTTAATTTATCCGCACTAACAATGTAGTACTAGGACTTAATGCTAAAGCATTCTCTACCAGTCATCCTGGGTGTTTTTAAGTCCAGTCCTTTTTTTACATAAAAATAATTATTTTTATAACTAATTATTAATTACTGACCTCTGTGACGCAGTGGGCGAGAGCCCGCCTGAGACGCAGAAGACTGCGGGTTCGCTTCCCGCCGCGGGACAAATGTTTGTATGATCTGCAAATATTTGTTCCGGGTGTTCTGGGTATTTTCTATGTATAATAAAAAAATATCTATGTAATGTATTGTATTAAGTATATCAGTCATCTAGTACCCATAACACAAGCTCTGCTTAGCTTGGGGCTAGATGATGCTGTATGGATTGTCCAGCATTATTTATTTAATTTAATTTGTCTCGGGTCTGGGTGTTATGTATAATATGTATTTATTTACAATACATATTATACATAACACCCAGTGGTGTTATGTATACCTCTGTGGTACCCACTGCACCACAGAGGTCGTCACTATGACATGTTGGTTTTCCTACATTGTTTTATAAATCGATGTTATCCTACACGTTTTTTTTACTTTTATGTACTTTAAAATTATGAACTTTATTACTGAATGGTTTCACGACGACGAGGATGTATCTCAAAAATATTAAGTAAATCGTTAACCTGGATCCCGTATTAGCTGAACGCCAATGACTAGTCTTCGATATTCGCTTTTCGTTAGGTTTGTGACGCATTTGTTTGCAACCTAAAAACAATAAAAAAAACAATCATCCTCAAAAGGTAAAATCCTACTATTATAATAAACGCGAAAGTTTGTGAGGCTGGCTGTTTGTTACTCTTTCATGCAAAAACTACTGAACGAATTTTGATGAAACTTTACAGTAATATAGCTTATACATCAAAATAACACATAGGCTACTTTTAATCCGGGTACCACGCGCAAAACCGTGGGCAGAAGCTAGTAAATGATAATTATTAGATATTTTGTTTCTTAAAACACAGACTGTAAAGGCAATCTGTGTAACATGGTAAGTGGAATAGAAAATTAATTATATTTTCTTTTTTCAAATATTAGGTACCTATATACGATTCGAAAATCGGTTTTTCAACAACGGATTTTTGGTCCGATCTGCTTTTTCGATATTATCGAAAACAGATATTCATGACCAAACATTATATTTGACGTTTTGCATATTACCTAGTTTTCCACATGCGATAGTTCAAAATTTTCCCAACTCTATTTAACCTATTCTTGTAGTAACCTAATGATGCAAACATTCATAGGTAAGTAAGTAAAATACTTGCCTTTTTCTAGCATCCTTCCAAATCCTACAATGTAGGTAAGTTTTTTAATATTTTTGACGTAACCAAGTATATATACTGTAGGTTTCCAAGGTAAAAAATATGTGCATGATAAGCACAGATCATAATTACCTGTGATAAAGCTAAATCCGCCATAACCTGCTTTACTTTTGATTGCTTTAGGTATCCTGAAATCTGAATTATACATTATTGGACTAGTAACAAACATGGACCAGAAATTATACTATTTTAGATAATTTTTTTAAAAAAATCAAACAGAAACTATGATTTACTCGTAAGCATTGAGACACACTCTGATGACGACCTCTGTGGCGCAGTAGGCGAAAGCTTCTGAGTCGCAGAAGGTTGCGGGTTCGATTCCCGCGGCGGGACAAATGTTTGTATGATCTGCAAATATTTGTCTCGGGTCTGGGTGTTTTCTATGTTTATTATGTACGTATTTACAAAAAAAAAGTATATAAGTATCAGTCACGTAGTTCCCATAATACGAGCTCTGCTTAGTTTGGGGCTAGATGTTGCTATGTGAAAATATCCAGCATTTTTTTTAACGCTTATTTTTTTTTAAACAGACGCATCGAGTCTTGGCTCCACACTAGGATTCCCTGTGTCGTTGCTATAACTGCGTGTACTGTCATACTACAACACCCAGAAGTAACAAAATCTACGGAACATGTAAACATTTGTCCCGCAGCGGGAATCGAACTCGTACCTCTTGCTACTCGTTGGCAACTCGCCACCGACGTCATCTTAACACGTTAAATAAGCTCCTAAAATATAAGACTTCAATAATAATAATAAATAATGCTGGACATTTTCACACAGCATCATCTAGCCCCAAACTAAGCAGAGCTTGTATTTTGGGAACTACATGACTGATATACTACATAATTTTTTTTTTTAATACATACATAATATACATAGAAAACACCCAGACTTGAGACAAATATTTGCAGATTACAAACATTTGTCCCGTGGCGAGAATTGAACCCGCAACCTTCGGCGTCTCAGGCGGGCCTTCGCCCACTGCGCCACAGAGGTCGTCAATAATATAACTTTAACGGTTCTTGTCGTAACAATTAATAATTCTATTCTCTATTCCGATTGAGATTCGTTCTGGAAATGCACTCGAATACGTGTGCTCGAAAAACCATATTGAAGTCAGTTTCTTTGTGTGGCGCAGTGGGCGAAGGCCTGCCTGAGACGCAGAAGGTTGCGGGTTCGATTCCCGCCGCGGGACAAATGTTTGTATGTTCTGCATGTATTTGTCTCGGGGTGTTTTCTATGTATATTATGTATGTATTTACAAAAAAAGTATATATGTAGTATATCAGTCATGTAGTTCCCATAATACCTGCTTAATTTGGGGCTAGATGATGCTGTGTGAAAAATGACCAGCATTATTATTAATGTGTTTGTAAGCTTCACCTTGGTGAGTGATAGCGCCAGTGTCTGCTGAACCGTAAGCCCAGCCAGCAGCCTGGTGGAGTGGCGCACAAGGGCGCATGTGGAATTGAACTGTTCCTCATCATAGGGCATGCCTTCTAGCAGAATGTGCCCTTGAGAAGGGACCCGACGCGCGATCACGTCAAGTAGGGCGCGTTTGCCACTACCTGTGGGTAGTTCCATCATTAAGAATTGCTTCCAAGACTATCAATGATGATGATAATTAATGTTATCCACTTAAGTATTTCCACGAAACACATAAAAATAATTTTTCATATGGTTTAGCTTTGGGGGAGCGAATGGATCACCTTAAAACCGCCATGACGAACGATCGGTTGAGATTAAATTTTCTTTTTTGACTAATGAATGAGTTCACCTTGTTCGATAGGCACCACCTTAATGCTCAATGAAGCACCATAAAAAAGTGAAAAGTTGGCACCCGTTATAAATAACCCTAAAAATAACGCTGTCAAATGCACAATATACCCCAATGCGGGATGTCAGTGCAGACCTCAGTTCCCCCACTTAGAATTAGAACGCTGTCAAACTTGACGCGGTTATCAGTACATTCACGCGAATTTGACAACACTAAGATTAGGGTAAACCATTTCCCCTTGATCACCCAAAAGAAGATTTTGATGTAGGTAAATTACCTTTGGAGCCCAAAATAGCGGTGACCTCCCCGCTGTTCGTAGTAAAGGATACATTTTTGAGGATGACACCTGTCTTCACACCTCCTGTTATCCGCTGGAAGAAACTACCAGGTTCCACCTAAAATGAAAGTAAACAAATTTACCTATCCCAAATTTTAACACCTTGGACATTCTAACCCTTGGATTAATACCACCCCTTGTTGTTTTGTAAATATAATTATAACAATATCAAAGAATTTTCCGAACTTTCTTGTTCCGTACAATACTTGAATACAATAGACATAAACGCGCTCCTTATAGTTATGTTATTTGCACAAAACTTTTTAAGTTACACTTATTTGCTTCACAATTCAATAAACCTACTTCAGTATAAACTAACGGTAACTTTAGCTAGTATAAACTGATCGTAACTCTGCTTTTCAACCAAAACCTAGCGTTCGACGGGAAAACTAATGCACAAACAATCGCAAAATTATTCAATCAGTAATCAAAATTTTGACGACCTACTCACCTGTCCAGCGTGTATAACATTACACAACTCAAGCGTATACTCTCCCCCTATCATATTAACCTAATTTATTCACAAATAATTCAATAAATAAATAAAAATGCAACTAAATGCATAACAAAGCGACACGGCCTCCTCTTCACAAAATATCAGCAAACTGGTCAACTTGCTAATAACTTCACGCTAAACTTTTAAGTTAGCTACGTTGCCAGCTTGGCTTGATTCTAACTTCAGCTGGATAACTGTTTTGGAGGTTTAAAGTGTACTTTGCTAAGCTAAAATAAATGTTAGGATAGCTGTGAATAAGGATTGTAATCACAGTGTGTGGGTTTTACTTTGTTTGTTAAAGGGAGGTTTGCCTTTAGGCTTTTAGGAGTTGAGCCTGAAAAAAATACTTTTGTTATTTTCAACATTTTAGTGTTTTTTAATTTTATTACTTACCTACCTTTCTATATATAACTTATTTATCTATTTATGCACCACACGTATTACTGCTACCATACTACATTTAAACATCAAATTCTAAAATTTATTGGAACGAAAAAGCTCATTAATGACACAAATGGTGTTGCAAAAAATGTTTAATCAGTGGTGTTCAAAATTTTTGGGCTCACCTAATTTGTTTACCTTTTTTAAAACAGCATGTCATAAAATACCATTCTAGCCAAAGCAGTTTTCATTTTAGACCTGCTACGATCGCCATAGTTCTTAGCAGCATAAATGTTGGATGCATGCTTTTCTACTTATTCTGAAAGCGCTGATAAAAAAAATGTTTGTGTTCAGACAGTGAATAGCTTCGCCTTAACGATGAAAGCCTCATTTTTCCACATATTTTCTACGCACTGTTGCCACACATATTCACCGTGAACCTCAGCAAGCTAACTTATGTTTCCATCCCCTTCCCACTCGCTGTAAAACCTTATCAGCTCATGAGACGCCCACGCGCATACTACCTGAATTAGGTTCGCGCATTCCAATGATTGGTGGTCTCACTCCGTTGCATGCTATTAGTTGCAACTAGAAAGAGAGGGAACAACATGCGCAGTGTCACTGACTCAGTCCAACTTTGTACGGGACAGCCGCAGGAGTTTTCTTGGCTCTCTGAAAAAGTTATCGAATATTTAGTATCGATTCGAACGAAAAATAATCGGAAGTAAAGACTGAAACGGACTTTTAGATCGTTTTGTTTTGGTGCTTAAGTGAAGTGGTGTGTATAGTTGTGGCTTGTCGTGTGCCTACAACGTTAGTGGTCCCGTTGCTCGCTGGCCGGTCTTTTGTGAGGTATGTTGGCACTATCGTAGAAAACTTGTTTTCTGTGTATTGTATTTTAACTATTTCGCTTTGAAAGATTAGATGCATAGGCACCTATTATACTCGGACTTACTTCGCTACAAATAATGGTAAAAGGTAGTATCTACTCGCTTACTAAATGCAGTAGGTAATTAAACACCATGGCTACTAATCGTAACGGTTAGGTTGTTAAATTAGCAAAACGAGGGAAATAAAGTTGAATCACGGAAACGTTTTCATATTACCTTCATTTTTAACTATATAAAAAAAACTATATTGCATAAAATAAAATATAAACAGCGAATTAGATGAAGGCGAATGACCTGACCTGAAATTGAACGTGAATACCTATATAATACCTACATATGTAGCCGTCTCTTTCTCCCGATCTGAAAATCAGCAGGTACATAGGTACCCTACCAATATCGTTTTTCTCTTTTATAATTATGTATTTGCTCAGATGATGATACTCAGATAGATAGATCTATGCTATCCATTACATATACTGAAAAAGCTTATACCATTATTAAATTTTGCTGGAACTAATTTCAGAAACGAATTCCTTTCTCAGAATCAACGCCTCAAAAGTTTTGTATTTAGATAGGTACATGCTAATAAGAACTGACATTAGTAACTTCATCATCAGGCTTGCTTTCAATGCTGAGATTAAAGCTCAGGTAGCAAATTTCCTCCAACAACCAAAGTCAGTAGGTAGATAACATAATGCGCCAAGTCAGTAGAGTATTTTTTACGGAAATAAAAGAGCGTTCAACTTACTAACCCATCATGCAATTACCTACAAATCGTTGCATTTTTTGTCCGCAATATTCAATTTACCTACCTCTTAATTTTGAGTCTGCAAAAAAGCTGAAACAATGGGTCAGTGTTGTTGAACTCTTGGACTTAGTGAATAGCGTCTTGAAAACCTGCGGAAATCTACGGCATTCACGCGAATTATTGACCTTTCTGTAGGTACAGGAAAATGTGTTTTAAAGTTTATATTTCCGTTCTCGAGGTTTATATTTCCGTTACGGGGTTGGCGTCGGTTGTGTAATTTCGAAAAGAGTGTGGTAAAGATTATGGATGTTATCGTGTTCTCACATCTTTATAAACTTTCAGCTTTTAGACGATTTTTTTTATCTATAAAAATTGTGTTCCAGCCAGGAATTTGTTTTCCAGACAAGACAGATCACAGATGTGTCCAAGATACTGAGATTTCCTGAATGCCTTAACATTAGTAACTCATTGATGTGGGAGGATCTCACAACAGGCCCGTGCAAAAATAAAACCTGGTATAGCTTTTCAGACGAATTTCAGATTGTCTGGCCTTGAAGTGTAGGTAATCAAATTCAGATTTCGCTCTGTTTAGTTTACACCGTCTCGTAATTTTCGTAAAATTATAATTTAATCTGACATAGGCACAATCTTAGCGTGACGACTGCATTTAACTTTGCATCAATCATTTACTGTATGAAGAAAACACATCTACGAGCTAGCTAGCAAGCTCGTAGATGTCCTATTTGGTGTTTTCTATGTATAATATGTATGTATTTACAAAAAAAGTATATAATTAATATATCAGTCATGTAGTTCCCATTATACAAGCTCTGCTTAGTTTGGGGCTAGATGATGCTGTGTGTACAGCATTATTGATTTATTTTATTTATTTATTTGCCTATTAGTTTTTTCAAAACTTCGAACTACAAGGCACACTGAACCTTTTCATCTGCATCATGGGTCACTTAGGCCTTAAGTCCTTTATCTTGGGAACATTATTTCATGTTGAATTCCAACACCGGTGAGTAACGGCCGGATTTACCGGCGAGCTCCAGCGTTGACTCACTGGAGGCTTAAACAATATTTGAGATGAAGTCAGCTAAGCCAACTTCATAAATTATGCAAAAGACCTAGTTAAGAAGATAAGCTTTTCGGAACACGAATAATGACATCAACACGCATGTAACATGACAGTCACCTTTCTGATTTTTTTCATCATCTGTCACTACCATCCTTTTTATGGCCACCATAGCTCAACCAAAATGGCAATGGAGAACGGCTCATTTTCCCAGCCGTAGGCATGTGTAAAATTTCTAAAACTTGAATTGTAAAAGCTATACCGGATAAATTCGGACAAACACGTCTGCGATGGCACGGTCATGTCATAAGGTCAGAATACCACATGAGCGCTTGACTAAAAGACAAGACTGAAAAAGCGCGGAAGACTCCGACTTACATAATACCTAGAAAATAACACGTTAGACCCAGAAAACGCATCACTGGAAACGGAAGAGAGAGCCGATTTCCACAAAAAATGGGACAAGGCCAGAGAAATAACAGTAAGAAGACAAATGCTAAAATGATGGGCATCGACAGAGCTTAGTGACTGATACTGAAAGAACGTCTGTGAAAGGATTTAGTGCACCTCACAGAGAGTCTTTTCATGCACCGTCTCATATCTTCGAGTGGTTCAGGTCTCTCTTCTATCCAAATGACCTCAAGTCTTATTACTTTAACCCTGTATGTTTGGGATAATCGCCATCTCCACAAGGAGATACCGCACCGGCACCACCGCTTAAAATAACAAATAATGGCTCCAACAAATAGATATTTCCTCTATATTCTGCCACTCATCACATTATGTACCTTGAATACATAATGACACTGCAATAGTCAGCAATCTTGGTCCCGCTATCCGCTACTATCATTACTATGGCCACAGAATAGTAGATAAGGTTGGTTCTTATTACGTTACGACAACTACCGATACACAGTAACCAGCTGTTACTCTGGCACACTCTGCTTGGGTGTTTAGTTAAAATATACGGTTTCGTATAACGGGTGTCAATCGTGAATGTGCCGGTCGTGTGGTATCCGCAGTAACGTCAAAAAAAATGCTTTATGAAAACAAAGCAGTTGATCTAGTCCACGATGTGCCACATCATTACCCGGAAACACTATTATAAGAACCTCTGTCTTTTGCGATTTGTTAAGCGTCATCGCTGTTGAGACATGTAGCTGTAATGATAGGTGTGATTTGGTTTTTGAAATTCAAGTAATTTAGCAAATAGAATAGAATAGAATAAACGTTTATTTGGCACAAACATAAAACATAAACCGACATGTAAACAAATCACATTTTGAGATTTGTCACAATGTGTGACAAATCTCTTCATATCCTACCTAGGTACCATCTAAACTATACCTATGTACTATAATGGTGCTAGACACAATAAAGAGTTTATTTAACTATCTACTCTGTGAGAGTAATTGGTAAATGGTAACACCATTTTAATGGACTTAATATGGATGCTAACGCATCTAAATCTAGTTACTATAGATTATAAAATCGGTGCGTGTGACACCGCATCAGTTAGCGGGTACATTAAACCAGATAGTTTATATTTTTAGTAATACATTCTTCTTTGGCAGTACGAATAGAATGGATAGGTTACCCAAGCTTTCTTTGTACGTGTATACAAGCACTAAGTTACATAGCTGTGATCTATGTTTTGAAACTATCATAGTTAAAACCATATAAAACGGGTTATTTACTATGATTTGTAAGTTTGAATGTTTCCCGATATTTCGGCACAGTTGCATGTACCATGATCACGGGATGAACTTAACGTAAATCTTTTCGGGTGGATGTTATTAGTGGCAGAGGAATCGATCTAACATCTGATCTGATATATTTTAACATGGATATTGTAGGTTATTTTAATGGTAGATAGAACTTAGAATTAAACAATGACATATCATGTGTCAACTTTGCAATGTATGACAAGATATGACTATTCTACTTCTAAACAATAAGCTTTCTAACCGGGTCAATGACTCTTTTATCACAATACAAACCTTAAAGGTTTATATTCTGATAAAAGCGTATATTATGTATATATGTATTCTGATCTAAATTGTAGTTGGTTATTATTATAAGGTTTTCGTATTATGTTATGCCAAAAGGGGTGATCTACAAACGTGAACATATTTTGCCCAAATTGAAAATTAATTTATAACTCATTTGTTGTGATAAATCCTACCATCCCCAAAACTAGCTCGAATTTTATAAAAATAGATTGTAATTTACAGAATTCCAAACCCACAACATTAGCTATGTTTTGCTGCTTGAAATTTTACGGTACTAATCTTGAGGTGCCGGACTTTATGTTCAAGAAAATGTTAGGTTGACACGACATGTAATTTTACTTACTTGCTCTTCTTCTTCATCAATGGCCCCCTTTCGAGATAATATACGAACTTTACGTACCTATCTAGACCATAGTGACGTGGTTTCACAACGATCAGCATTAGAATTAAAAGTATTATAGTATGATGGCTTAGTGAACTGTTCAACCGTCACGAATTTCGCATAATTTTAATGACAGCCTTGCATTGATTGTAGTCTTAGTCATGGGTTTTCTACAGCGATTTTTGCCAAGTTTGGTCAAGCACGGAGCATTAACTTCTACTAGCTAAGCAACATTAATTAGAGAAGAAAGGGGATTTTATGGTAGAGAAGTTATTTTATAGTGAATATTTAATAAATAATATTTTATCAAACGTGCGCTAAAATACTGTTATTAGGTACTTTCGAAAAAAAAACACGCGAAGTACAGCATCAGTTTTGAATTTGGAACAAAAAACGCGCAGGCTTTTTGTATGGAAATCCAAGGCGTGCTGGGTGCATGACCAATGCACCCAGCACGCTGGTAATCAGCATATCAATTCATCGTCAAAACAAGCTCAAATTATTTTGTCTGCTGTTATACATCGAGAAGTTCCATTGTTTACCTTCTTTACCTTCCGCCTTTTTCATCAATTAATAATTACTCTGGCAAACTGGCAATGGGGAATTACTCATTTGCCAGGATTAATGTCCACAAATGTTTAATCTTTAAAAAGGGAGCTATTGCGATAATGTATTTGAGGGGCAGAACAGCTCGTTACAATAATATTACATTGTCATGGAACTTGACAGGAAGATCATAAGAAACATCTGATTTGGGTAACAGGAACTGTCAAAAACGTCTTGAACAGAGGGGAAGGTGTGTGTTTTTGTGTGTGTGAATGGGAAATGTTATCTGGCAACCTTTAAGAGATCCTCACCTACGTCGACAGTTATATTAAAAATCAAGATTGGCCAAAAGGATGATAATCCAGGCCGTTAACCGAGCAAAAAAAAAATTACCTACTTACTACAGAAAGCAATACTCTGTGGTTACAATAAGGAAACCGCCCATGTAACTTGTTGTACATGATGTTACTAACGCGACAAATGGACAACACGCGTGAAGGCGAACCAATGTTTCATCCACAGTCCAATGCTGCACTTACACAATACATTGCGTGGAATTTAAATTTTGTATCGAATCGAAGGTCCCCATTGCATGAATTTCATGGTCGTGACGGCTGTATTTACCACCAAGTCGTGAACTAAGTCCTTTCCTTGTATTAAAATTAGATTTACCAAGGTTTATTTGGCCCATGTCGTGATGAGAACCTTACTGTTATTGCAAAAATTAACACTACGTTAAGCGCAAAATTATCCATAAACGGACAAAGTGTGATATAGAAGTTATGCGCTTCTTGAACATGACATGGTTTGGTCTAGTATTATAATATCTGTGGTTTAATGTAATAGGCGAGTATCTTTACGTACACCTTGATTTATATATATCTCGTCTTCACTGCATCATCCCATTCAAGAAACTTTATTCCGTAGTAAGTAAATACTGGCTCTAAAATTGCGTTCAATTAACTGCTCAATACCGGATAAAGTTAAATAGTGTCAAAAAATATCGTGATTGCGATGTCCTTGCCTTTCAGACTAATACATACCTACTAAATAAATTATAATGAAACGGAAGACATTTGTACGTATTTTTACCTAATTACAATGATTATCTATAATAAAAATACCTAGGTACCTATCATTATTTAGTTGATTATACCAACCCACAGAGAATCTTAAAATTTTTTCGCCACTCGTATATTTACAATCACCTGCCATTTTTCATCTGTTTTTGATTTGATTCCTATATTTGTCTCTAGTCTGGGTGTTTTCTAGGCATAATGTGCATTTACAAAAAAAAAATAACTAGATATGAGTCATGTAGTTCCCATAACACAGGCTCCGCTTACTTTGGGGCTAGATGTTGCTGTGTGAAAATGTCCAGCATTATTTATTTATTTATTATGGAGCTTTTTCATCATCATCATCGTCATCTTGTAGACGCCCATTGGTGGACACAGGCCTCCCTTCAAAGAGTGATATGACGAACGGTCTTGGGGCTACTTCCATCCACCGAATTAACACAACCTTTACCTTCGGTCCATCGTCTTTCCGAACCTGCGTTGACATTATTGTTCCATAATACCGTGCTCTTTTGGTCTACAATAGATGATAAATACCGTTAATCCTACTAATATTATAAACGCGAAAGTTTGTGAGGATGGATGTTTGTTACTCTTTCACGCAAAAACTCCTAAACGGATTTTGATGAAACTTTACAGTAATATAGCTTATAAATCAGAGTAACACATAGGGTACTTCTTATCCGGGTAATACTCGGGCGCAGCCGTGGGGAGAAGCTAGTAGATTATATTTTTCTGACCCCGACAGAAAGAATAGTAGGAAAGACGTAGGCAGCTAAACCTACTGGTATTTAATCATTACTTATGTAGACGTCTAATAATGAAGAATTGAGCTATGAGCTTGATATCAAGTCGTGGGATGAGAGCATTGTTACGTCATTCTTAGAAAAAACATTTAGCAAGGATACATAAGACGTAGATAAAATATATGTCTAGGGCAAGTATGCCTGAATCATCATGATTTATAAATAATAGCCTTTTAAAACTGCATATGGTTTTCAATTTATCTGTAAGTAGGAAGTCGTATTTTTATTCGATTTTTACTTACCTATGTACTTACGATCTTTTGATTCCATTGTAGCCAACCTTTTAAGGTTGAGACAACCTTTGGATGGACAGGAGGTCTAAAATTGGAAGAGATCGCTTTTAGCGATAGGATCGCCCATCGTATCTAGCATGCTATTATTTCCTGTGTTTTATCTTCATGTTTTCTTTGGTGTGCAAAGAGGTGTGGTGTGTAAAGAGTTTAACTATCTATATACGTTACGGAAGTAAAATAATAGGTTTAGCGATGTAGAGTAATGAGAGTCCGTAAATTACCAATATTTTCCAAATTGGCCATAATCCTGCTTATTATATGGGTCTTTGTAAAAATTACCATAATTCATAGTATTACTAACAAAATGTTTTTTTACGACCTCTTAGCGTGGCGTAGCCGGCTGTGACGTAAGATGTGCGGGTTCGATTCCCGCTGCGGGACAAATGTTTACATGTTCTACAGTTATTTGGTCCGGGTTTTGGTGTTGTGGTACCGCGGTACTCGTAGTTCCTGATACCATAGGGAATCCAAGTGTGGGGTCTGTTGGACGTTTGGGCTTTTTATTAGCCCCTCCATAAACAAAAAGGGGGACACCAAAAGCAGGTCAACATCCGTCCGATATGGTATAACACCAGTAATTTATATAATTGGCCGATTGTTCGGAACAGAAACACGTTTCACGGTTGATTTGCCCATTATAAAACCATAAAAAAGCGGTAGAAATTTATTATGATCATGCGGGAAAGGGCTTGTTCGAACACTGATTTTAGAATCAGTTTTAGGAAAATGTTTTTACAAAGCGCTCTAAACTACAAACGGGTACAGCATACCTTCTAATAGAGTATGGAGTAAGTATTATAATATCTGTATCCCTACCTACTACTTTATTTGATCGTTTTAATTAAAAATATTAGTAATCTTCTGATTTCTCAAAACCTTCTGATTTCTCACTACTTTTTAATTTTGAGCATAGTTTTGTTGAGTAGCTATCTTACGTACTTTTCAAACGACTTCAAAAAAGGAGGAGGTTCGCGATTCATCTTTATGTTACCGATGATTGTGAACCGATTTTAATTATTATTTTTTTAATAGGTAGGTCATAACTTCTAGAGTGGTCCCGTAAACATTTTATGAAAAAAAAACCATTTATTTTTATCAAGTTTCCATTATTTAGAGTCGGTTTTTATTTTTGCCTGAAACTAAATTTATTTTGCTTCAGAACAAAGACTAAGTAGGTATAATGCTGTGTCAAAAATGTACCCACTTTCTTGGGCCAATACGTATAACTCTGCAGTCACCAATTGTCTTCGAAAGCATGTCAATTCTCTAGACAGCCTACTTGGGCTGCTTAAAACTTTATATGTTTGCAAACGGTTCTTATAACGGTAAAATGTGCCCAATAATAAGCATTTCTCACAATATACAAGGTCCCGAAACGACCATCATCTGTCTCCGATTCTCACACGATTTGTAACAGTCTTGACGAACAATGGAATATAAAGTGTGGAGTAATTCAATATCATTTAATAAAATGTGCTAGACTTAAATCTGTTTGGCAGTCGATCAGTACTTGAGAAACAAACAACAATACTTGTTCACAGGCTAGACAAATGATCGAAAGTCTTACAGCCAGGTAATTTAGTGTTCTACATACCTACATAGGTAAGTCTAGCTAGGTAGTTTAGTTCAATACTGGTTTGAGCATAGATAAACACATATCTCAGTCTATCAAACTCAATATACATACTGGCAACTGCAACAGACAAAACTGTTTCGGATACGCCTTTGTTTCAGACACATAAAACATGGTTAATACTTTATTAGCACAGTATGCTGTTTTGTTTTAAAAACACTTGATATCTGAAATAATGTCCTGTGGGTTGCTGCTTCCATCCTCAATATTCTATAAAAATTCTACAGTTTCTACAGAGATTGTTGAGATAAAATTTTCTTTACTTAATCGTACGTCAAGCGTTCCAATATTGATTGCGCGTAGGTGCGTACACAAAATGGCCCTTCCTAGGAGTGTGCCCACACATCTCAATTACTATAATCTACAATAGTTTAGCAACAAGGTTTCCTAGGCTGCGCAAGCGCCACCCGTACGGAACAGGCGGCATTGTTTCATTTATCTGCACTGCGATCCGATGTGGATTAGTGTCGATGCCGCACCAATGTTGGGTTAGGCCAGCTTTCGCTTTTTATGTAGTCTTTTGGTAATTTACGATGTCCTCTATTGTTTTTGTCTAGATTCGTAACCCTATTCATAGAGCCCGTGCACGTTTTGAAACAAAGCATAGTCGTGGTCATTATTTTTCTACAGCCCTTGGTTAAAAATAATTATTTATTTAATGAAAAAAATACGAGATTTTTCTTTTTGAACTATTGGTTTTTTAACTTTTTAAACCATCAATTTAAACATCTGAATCTGCGAAATGCATCCATTTATCCGAATCTGCTGGTCCATTTAATATAATCTCACGATACAATTTTATGAGAGTGTTTCAACAAAAACAGTTAACTGTTACTATTGAACGGTATAAATCTAACCGATGATAACTTACTCTTAACAATTGGCCTTGGTCGGGTCGGGTAGCTACCTACCGACCTTATATAGTTCAATAGAGAAGCACTACATACCTACATTTATGAGAAATTGGGTGTTTAGCCTAATGAATAATAAATAAAAAATGCACAGTTATCAAGGCTACTTGAATAATAATAATTATACTAATGCATACAAATGTTCATTGATGGGAAATTACAAACAAACAAATCCATCTTCTAAATATGACTTATTATGTAGAGGCGTTGATTAGTTTTACTGGCTCAGATAATTTGAGAAAACGGAAGCCAGAGAGCATTTATGAAAATGTATAAGCATGGCTAGACACGAGTGCCACTTAGAATTAAATAAAATAAATAAATAAATAATGCTGGACAATCCACACAGCATCATCTAGCCCCAAGCTAAGCAGAGCTTGTGTTATGGGTACTAGATGACTGATTTACTTAATACAATACATTACATAGATAGATATTTTTTTATTATACATAGAAAATACCCAGAACACCCGGAACAAATATTTGCAGATCGTACAAACATTTGTCCCAGGGCGGGAATCGAACCCGCAACCTCCTGTGTCGTAGGCGGACCTTCGCCCACCGCGCCACATCGGTCGTCTAATTAAGTAAAGCTCTAATCTAAGCTGTCTAAGTTTATAGAATACTAGCTTCTGCCCCCGTATTTGATGGTAGTTAGTCTACTTTAACAACCTCTAAGTATAAGCGATTAAAGAGGACTAATGTCTTGGATTAGTGCATAGGTAAAGGGACGATTGACTAATGAGTCTGGATCCTAAGCGCCATGTATCTTTCAACCCATCCGCTTATAGTCAACCAACAGATTGCGGATTCAACGAGAAAAATCTATTAGTTTTTCAACACGAAATGTATTTACCTATCTTTTCCAAATATCCAAATTGGTTTAGCCATTACGAAGATTTGTGGTAACAAACATCCATATTATTAATTATAATGATAGGTAGTAGGATATAGTAAGCAAGATAATAGGAAGTTGGATATTAAAGAGTGTGTCTGATCTAGGGAAATATTTAGAGAGTATACATTCGGTATATTTGAAGCACGTACATACAATGTGCATTTCAAAGCAGCCTTGGCTATGCCGAGGAATGCACAAACACCGTTACACCACTCGCATCTGATCTAGTTTGCAGATTATTTCGACAGGAAATTGCTCTACAATCACTTATACACCGGCAAGTAGAACATGAACAAAGAACTTTAAAAAAAATGTCCTTTAAATGTGAAAAAGTGTTAATTTTCTTCAAAAGCGGAGGGTAATAATAATGTTCTATTTTTCAAACCAGAACCGGGCGTTACATGTGTTAAAATTATGTTTTTCAAAGTTTCCAACAATATTTGACTGAGGTAATTTACGAGCAGGTTTATACGAAATAAGGTTTTTTTTTAAACGGTTCTTATTTTTTCTCATGATCTAGCCCTTCTGTATTTCCACTGAGAAGGTTACTAACACTATGCATTATGTTTACATAAATAAGTATTTGATATCAAGATGGCGGAAACTGCAAAGAAAATTTACATATTTCGCAACTACTTAAAACCTTTTTGTTGGGAAAAATAATGTCTTAGATTACATGAATTAAAAAACAGCAAGAGAGTGAAGAGGTTGAAGATAGTGAAGATTGTTGCCACTGCTTCATTGATGGTTCATTGCTATGATTTCAAATCCATAAATGTTATTGAGTAAGGTCATGATCACGTCATTAAATAAGGACTGGTTGTGCATAGAATACTGATTAAAGACTCAACGGTTAGAGGTCTAAGGAAGGAAATAGCTCAAATTTTGTTACGATACCTTTCCACCATCTATCATCATATTAATAAACAGCGAATAAACTTATTTTCCCACTTATCTGGCTTGATTGCCGAAGTGCTCTTCAAACTTTTAATACTAACTGATAAACATAATTATTTATTTATATTTTGAGAAGTATTAGGTATCTACTTAGTATTTTCTATAGGTAAAAAAGGTCTAATCGTTTATTTACCGTGGTCAACCAGCATTGGTCACTAAATGTAGGTAAAATTATTACATACACAAATGTTGGAATAAACGATCGAGTGAAGTTAGAAAAAATATTATAACAATATTTGTAAATTTGTTTCTTCAGAACTCTCTAGTGACGTAATATGGCTTTTAACCCTTTTTAATATCATACAAAGTGATTACAAAAACTGCATGATGATCGGTTACGCCGTTTCACACTTCATCACCAATCGCAGCGCCCATTCATAAGGAGCAAAAAAATTTTAATCTGTGATCCTGAAGGAAACAGAACGCATTAGCAATGCTTTTGGCGTTGCACCATACGTCAAATAGGGCTTGTTTTTTTTTGTGGAGTTTACAGTGACAGTCTAGGAAAGATTTTCTCTACAATGTGAAATTACTAAACTATCTCATCACTAAACACTCCTATCACGTATGTCTCATTCAGTCAATGCAACGAGGTGATTTCACCTTTACTTCTATTCGTATTACGTTTAATTGGCGTCTCGATTCCGCGCTTTCTTCGGCACAACAAGGTTACGTTGCTCTCACCTGTGACAGTACTGGCTGAATAGGCTTGCTTGCGCATCTGTCTTGTGTGCTGATAAGAACATCTTTCGAATTTCGAACGGTATCCGGTTAGCTGTTGCGGCACAAAATTAATAAAATTGTTATTCTTGTTTAAAATTGTTAACTAGAAATGTTTTTTTCTATTCAAGCGACAAATATTAGAAAAGAAAGAAAGAATATTTTTAATTAAACTCAAAAACACAAACATGGGAAAAAACTGGGAAAGAATTAGCCTATAGAAAATGTGTTGCTTGGGGTCAAAATAGGTCCCTGTCTCAGCTTGATGCAGCATCGTGTTAGGTTCAAAAAGGTTCTAGTTGCGCTAGATTTTTCCCAGAGTCTTGAGCCCCAGCTCCTTCAAGTGGTAGTAGCATCATTGTTTCCTGCTAGGGAGGAGCACACGCCACCACAGATGGCTTTTTTCGATGAAGAGAATGGGATTGCAGAATCGTCTGAGGTGTCGAATATATCAGAAGTTGAGATGAGGGTAGCAGTGAGGCGGCTTCGTGCCAAGAACACTGCTCCGGGGCCTGACGGCATCCCTGGACGCGCATGGGTGCTAGCTCTGAAGGAATTGGGACCTAGACTATGTGGCCTGTTCAACGCTTGTTTTGAACAAGGGCGATTCCCAATCCAATGGAAAACGGGCCGTCTGGTACTCTTGCGGAAAAATGGGCGTTCTGCCGATTCACCATCTGCCTATCGTCCGATTGTGCTTCTTGACGAAGTGGGCAAACTCTTTGAGCGTGTCATCGCTGGTCGCCTGATCGGGCACTTGAACTGTGACGGTCCTGACTTAGATGACAATCAGTTCGGTTTCCGAGGAGGGCGATCGACGATTGGTGCTATTCTACGGGTGAAGGCTATAGCAGAGGAAGCAGTCTCCCAAGGCGAGGTCGTTTTGGCAGTGTCACTCGACATTGCCAATGCCTTCAATACCTTGCCGTGGAGTTGCATTAGTGAGGCGCTGAAATACCATCAGATGCCCCTCTACCTCCGTCAAATAGTCGGTGATTATTTAGCGGAGAGGTACATTGCTTATGAGGGGCAAGAGGGTTCGAGTCGGCGAAGGATGTCGTGCGGTGTTCCACAGGGATCGGTTCTCGGACCACTTCTGTGGAACATCGGCTACTTGGGGCTCGTCCTCGACAGTCGGTGGAACTTTTGCTCCCACTTCAAGCAATTGATGCCAAAGTTGATGGGATCAGCTGCTGCTCTGGGTAGGTTACTTCCCAACCTAAAAGGAGCAAATGTTGGCTGCCGCCGTCTCTACATAGGGGTCGTGCGTTCTATGGCCTTGTATGGAGCTCCAGTATGGGCTGACACCCTGAACAGAAAGAACATCGCTCTCTTGCGAAAGCCGCAACGGGCTATGGCAATCAGGGTGATCAGAGGATACCGCACAATTTCTTTTGAGGCAGCAACCGTTCTGGCGGGCTCTCCTCCTTGGGACATGGACGCTGATATCCTCTCAGCCATTTACTTTTGGCGAGAGGAGGAGCTGGGGCGGGGTCAGCGTCCGGCACAGAGGGAGGTTGAGCAACGAAGATCCGAGCTCAATCAAGAGCTGGTTAATGCGTGGCTCACGAGACTGACACGTCCAAGTGCCGGTCAAAAAAAGAGCCTTCGGGGCTCTTCTTCACCCATAAACTGTCCTATATATTAGGCACAGGTTGGAAGCACTGCGTGTGTTCCCGCATGCGCTTTATTAGTGGTTGACCCTCATATCTTGGTTGGGGCCCCAAAATCAGGGCTGGCACTGCCGGGGTTCGCGGAAGATTGCTTGTGCGTACCCGTGATCCCTTGGCAAAGGTACAAAGAGGAACACCGTGAGGTTTTAGTCAGTAGGAGTCTGACATAACCTTTTGCCTGGGAGGGGCGCGAATGGTAACCATGATGGATTTCCTCACGAAAAAAAATTTCCATGCAACCTCTGCTAAATTTAGTTTTTAAGTAGATTTTGTGCATACAAAGTTAAGGAAAAGCAGCTCTTAATTTGGTAATAATGTACAAAGATAAACACCGGAGAGAGTAAAGATGTAAGAAATATGATTTGCGAAAGCTGAAAATTATCACAATGTCACTACTCACTTGTCGTCAACTCTCGAACAGGTTTCCATTTAAGCTAAAATTTGTCGTAGGTACTTACTTGTAGCATTACCCTACTCAAACAGATACTGTGAAAATTCTCATATTTTGGCTGTCACTTTAACCATAGATAGAAGTGTCTGAACGTCGTCGTTCAAGTTGTCCTACCACTCATTATTATCACAAGCAATAAAATCAAATTGTTTTATTTCCTTAAATTACATCAAACCTAAATAATAAATGATGACACCCTCTTATACTTAAGTATAAAACTCTGTGGTACTCGCTCTTCCATAATCATTTGTTTATTATGCTTGGTTATATAATCTAACATAATTTTTATACCCTTATCGCTCATTATGTGGGGGTCTGCCCACCTATTCTGTGTCTGAAAGTCACTAATTTACGAACGTTTGACGAGTTAGATTTTGACGGTTGACAAGTAGCCAGTACTGCCATAGAATAGTGCCTCCTCCCCCACCCCTATTCTGTGACAGTATTGGCAATCGTATCCCCTTCAAACAATCCAATTTATATTTATTTGCCTATTGCTACACCTACTAATCTAATCCACATTAGTTAACCACGTATTATCCATTCCACTATAACAGAACTTAGATAGATACCTCCTTTATGTTACGCAAGAGCATATAAAAAGAACGGTGCTTGTTATTTGGAACAGTTATGCGCGTGAACATCTGTTATACCTGCCGGCCGATGCGCATTTCACGTGCTCGGAAAATTGCCTATTATTGACCGCTACAAAACGTAATAATATACCTGCTGAAGAACAGACGACGGAAACGACACAAAATGTCGAAATTTTGTCGATAGTGTGCTAATGACACTGAACTATAACGAAGCGATATAACCCAGTATCGCAGCGAATTACTTCAATACTTCCGTATATGACATAATGACTGTGTCCAGTTTCTAGTCTCTTTGCAAACAACATAATTTCCAAATTCTAAACCTACAAATTTCATGATAATTTCAACGTAAAATGAAAATCATTTCTGAAAAAGCTGAAACGTTGCTCTACCTCCTTACAAGAGAGCAATCTGGTTCGATAATACTGCTGGAAAAAAAACGACTTCTTCAGCAAAGTTCACCAACAAATTGCCACTAAATTAAACGACCAGCAAAAATGAACAATTCGTCAACTGTAGGTACCTAGGAGCCACAGACCGTAAAGGTTATTTTACACGAACGATTAGACACAGAAGTGCGATTAAATCAATCATTTCAATTTGACCTGTTACAAGGCTAGGCTTAAATAAAGCTATAAGTAGGCTGTGTTCTTTAAACTTCGGTCACAGAGTAAATAATAGTAGGTAAGAAATATAACTACTAACTGAAATATACGTACAGTTGTCAGTACGTACCTACGTACCTCAGAACTCCTCATGTCTTGTCAGCTGGGTGTACATTACGTCAGTGGACCTGTCTTTTGAAAAGTGTGGCTGATGGTAAATGAACCAGCAACCTAATTACACTAGCAAATGGCTGTGGAGAACGAAACCCATTACACTATTACGAAACTCATTTACATGCTAAAAAAAGTCCATAACATCTAAAAGTAAACCACCACATCCAAATCATATAGGTCTAGGTTTAGGTCGAGAAATGTTCCCTTTGCAAGTTTTAGAACGTTGCACTTGTGCCATTTTGTGGAAGGATTCAGTGCGCTGTATCTAACTGGCCGCTGTATCTTTCCATGTATGCTCTACCAGAAGTTGCATGGAAAACCAACTTATTCACAGTTTTTGTCTCAGTTTTTATGGACGTGAGACTTTAAAGCTACCGTAACATAACGGACAGTTTAACCTTTTCACATTTCGTCCAAAGCATGACGAATAGAGAATTTTATAAGTACCTACTTACTTACTTACTTTTGCGGCATTTTTTCAAGAAATCGTTATTTCAATCGTGAAACCTTAAATTCGAGATTCTTACGTTTCCGAAAATACGTATATTAGGGTTCAGAAAATTAATTTTGACAAACAAGGTGTCATTTTAAAGGATCACTCAGAACAATTAATTCCAAAATCATCGTCCAAGTCAAAGTTAATAGGTTTTCATTCATTGAAGTCACAAGGATCATATAGAAACGTCAACTTGAAAACTACGTAAATTTAAAATTTTAATGTGAATTTAGAAGAATCAGGCAACAAACACTTCTTGGTTATTTTTTGATGATAAAAAGTTCTAACATCCTCCATTTGGCATTCAATGGAGGATGTTACAAACGGTGGTAAGCGTATTGGTGATAGTCATACCGTTCGACCATCTCATCTTATGGTAGGTAAGTGTCGATGCGGTCAGATGAAGCTTGCGTAGAATACCTTACTGTTACCTCTTGATATGAAACCTAAATTGTGTGGTTTTGAATCCTCCCAAGAACCCGTTTTTACAAACTAAATAAAATCGTAGAATTGATTACAACATTTGCATCTAAAATTCATTTCCCATCGACATGGCACTCAGTAATTATCACGCTATCACAATTCCATAATCAACTTTTTATGCAATAATCCCACGAGGTCAGGCCAAATGGCATTTTTATTTAACTCTGTACAAATTGACACGTTTTTGTTACCTTAATTTGTTAAAGGAAAGGTAAAAAAAATATCCCTTCGCATAGGTAGTTATCGGGGCTGTATGATAAGCAAATCTCAGGGGACGAAGAAAGTAAATGCTTTCATCGATTTCTATGTTTTAAAGTGAAATCAAGTGACAGAATCAATCTATTGAAAAGTTTATAACATAAATATATACTAACATTATGCCTACTTATATTATTCTCATAATAACATCTATTCCATCATTTATTAGCACGTGATGTAAATCCTAAAACACTAGAAACAGTCGTCAGTTTGAGTAAATTAAAAGTACTCGTATTGAACTATGCGAAGATTGTTGATAAACTTGTTCAATCAAACAAACAAACAGATGTTTCCCCTTTGCTCTACTAGCGATTGTTAACAAGTGTTAGAACAGAACATTTTGATACGTTGTGTGAACGATGCCTATCTGCATTCTTCTCGGCTTCTCAGGAGGTTAAGTAGGGTCAAGGTAACTGTGTCATCAGTTTTATGTTTTCGAATATTCGATTTGTGGTTATTGGATTTTTGTCACATAGAAAGTAATTTTAGGTAACCTATAATTACAGAACAATGGCTATGAAACATTGATATGATGAACGAGACGATAATAAAAAATTAAAAAAAAGATTTATTTAGCCACATTGTAGTATTTCACTTATATAGTTGAGGCCCTGTCTTCCGGAGAAGCGTGAGCCCAGGTTCTCTCCAATTAAATTAGACAATATCAATAGCACAGCATTAGTGTAATTAGGAGGCAGTTTACGTTTCCACAGTCGAAAGCCAAAATATACTTTGGCATATTGTATGAGAATAATAAAATTTTCTATCAATACGTTTATTCATTTATTCTACGTGCCGTAGGTTAGTGCCGTGGCCACGTTTCGTAGCAAGCCGAGCGCGTTCAAATCTTTTTTATCGATGAGTACCAAGTCGACATTTCAAGAAAAATAGAAATAGACGCACCTTTGGCACACTAGCAAAAATATCATCATTCGGTAAGTAGATTCCAATATACAATATTCATTAAGTTTTTGTAATGAAGCTTCACTCTTGACCTACAGATACGAGTAACTTTAATTAAATAATTGTATGGTATTAAAAGCTTTAGCTTGTGCTAAGGAATCTAATATCACAGATTATAAGCAATTCACAGAATATATTTTTATTTGGCTTACAGTTTAGAAAGAAAATACATAAACTTATAAATAAATATGAAGTTCTCTTTCAAATAATGAGTGGGTTAATAAAACTTGGCAGTTATTAGCGACGATCCATTAGGCACACGTAATTATCAGCTAAAATGTTAGGATATCGTGTTGAACGCCTGTTAACGCTCACAAAACTATAATAATCTAATCTGTATGAATTTATTCCGACTCTGAAATACGGTTTTTGTAACTAATTTGTCGTATTTCATGTGTGACTGACGCCTACGTTATTACAATGTTAACACATACCCTCTGTTTCATAATCATTCGCTAACTTAGTTAGTCGCTAAATCTAGCCCTGTTCTGTTCTAACACTAAACAAAGGATAGATGCTGGCAAATTTTATCACGCTGATAAAATTATCATGAAGCGTGTAATTATGAAAAAGAGGATTAGATTGGAGTAGTTTGTATGTCCAGTAATGCCGCAGGTACACTGTGTAACTTATAAATAAGACCTACCTACGGCAAAGGAACGAATAACTTTAATTCTTGATTTGTAATTCATTTAAAAGCTGTATTGGCCTGGTATTAGGCTGCACCTCGACTGCGAGAACACCATCTGGTTTATAAAAATAGCTAGAAAAATCGAAATCAATCGAATCATACGGCAATTCTAAACATAACCAGATGCATTTGGAATCCAAACAATGGCGACTCCACAATGTTTTACAAACATATCCACCGGTTTTGCAACAATGGCACGGTTATCGAGTGATCAGAAACAAATGGCATCTGCGAATGATCAAGATTAATCAATAGTTTACGGATGAAATGTTGAACAATTTGTCTTTGATCGATGTAAGTACAACATAGATTATTGTTGCTCAATCGAGACGACAGTGTTATACAGGGTGATGCAAACACCATGATACAAAATGAAGTAGGCCAATGGACGACCCGAATCATCCCCATGTATTTTAGTATAGTTCAAGAGTTAGGACTTTTTATGTGTCCTGATTTCGATGCCGATGAAATAACTTGATGAAAATTTTAGAATAGGAAGTTATTGAACTGTCTACGATTTTGAAAATAAAATCAAAACAACAATATTCTATCAACTATGTACATACAAAAAATACAGATGAAAAATCTAGCTATCTAATGACCGTTGCGAACGATCTATAGATAGCTCAACTGATCCAGATTACTACCAAACGAAAGCATTCACAAAATACTGGCCGCATTGCCAACAGCGAGCGTGGCACGCCATCATGTTCTATGATTTCTTTTAATTTTCATTAACATTATTATCCATTTTCCATCTAGCCTGGACATCCAGTTAAAGAATGCCAGAAACCAAAAGTTCGAAGGCTTGAACCATCGGTTCTATTATGCGGCATTGGGGTTGCAAACTGTTACGCAGAATGCTAACAACTATGGAAAACGTGGGCATGTGCTAAATATGTTTGGACGTGCCTCTGACTACTTTTACCTGATATTTTCACGGATCAGCGTACAAGGTATAGATCTGAGGGTTTCCATCATGGGGGTTACAGTTGTGCGCGTGTTGTTTTGTTTAGAAACAGATTTGTGAGCTTGCAATATTCTTTCATCAACAAAGTTTTTCTTATACATTTTTAATCATAAATCATTATAAAGTGTCTAGGTCCTCGAGTCTAGGCGTTTTCTATGTATAATATTTATGTATTTACAAAAAAAGTATAAAAGTAGTATATCAGTCATATAGTTCCCATAATACTAGCTCTGCTTAGTTTGGGTCTAGATGATGCCGTGTGAAAAATGTCCAGCATGTAGGTTCTTGTTGCTCGTATATTTAAAACTAATTAGGTTTATGATTATTATTAAGGCTTTGTAGGTCCAAATCTAGCGTAAACTTTATGTGATCAAATCGGTCAGGGCATAAAATCGCAGGTGACCGAGTTAAATTGTTGCCAACAACTTCTCATGCTCCGTTTAAGATAAACGAAGCTTATAATTCGTAAGGCGTTGACAATTATGTTTGTAGGTACATCAATCTAAACAAATTAAGTTAATAAATCTTTTTTTTTTAAGAAAAAATAAAAAATTATGTTCCATACAAAAGACATAAACGCGCTCCTCAAGGAATCACTATCTAGAGTTAAAAAAATACTATCAGGTTTGCACCTAAATCCTCCTAATCATTATAAATGACTGAGTTTAGATGTTTGTTGCTCCATTACGATTGGACTGATTTGAATGAAAATTGGAACAGGTTTAGTTCGTGATCTAGTAGTTATATAGGTTAAACCGTGGGCAGAGACTAGTCTAAACTGCACAACTTTATAAATTTTCATTTTAAATTAAATCAAATCCCTTTGATAATGAAGTGTGTCTAATATAGTTACATAAAAGGTTAAAATCACTGTCACGTTCTGGATTTGCCCTAGCCAACGTCTCTCGTATTTGCTATACAACTCTAGTAGCGAAAGTGTCTATTTTATCGCTAATTTCAGCCTTACTGAGGTAAAAATAAGACGTTTCTTGGTTATAAACTGTTTTGCATGCGTAAAATCATCACGTAGAGAATGATCGCGATTTCATGTACACGACCGTTACGGCTGTATGGATACCTACTTTCACAAAGAAAAGCTGTAAAAAAGTAACATTTTCTGTTGTAAGACGACCTCTGTGGCGCACTGTGGCTAGGAAAGATTTTTGTATGATCTGCAAATATTTGTCTCGGGTCTGGTTGTTTTCGATGTACATACATATGTTTTTTTTTAATGTATAAAAGTAGTATACCAGTCATGTAGTTCCCATATCACAAGCTCTGCTTACTTTGGGGCTAGATGATGCTGTGTGAAAATTACCAAAAAAAAAACGAGCTTTGTATTGGGTATTAAAAAAGTAACTAACACCATATCTTCCTGCAGCCACGCAGTAACGCTCGCATACTACTATTGTAATGTGTATTAAAAAAGTAACTAACACCATATCTTCCTGCAGCCAAGCACTAACGCTCGCATACTACTATTGTATTGGGTGTTAAAAAAGTAACTAACACCATATCTTCCTGCAGCCACGCAGTAACGTTCGCATACTACTATTGTATTGGGTGTTAAAAAAGTAACTAACACCATATCTTCCTGCAGCCAAGCACTAACGCCCGCATACTACTATTGTATTGGGTGTTAAAAAAGTAACTAACACCATATCTTCCTGCAGCCACGCAGTAACGTTCGCATACTACTATTGTATTGGGTGTTAAAAAAGTAACTAACACCATATCTTCCTGCAGCCAAGCACTAACGCCCGCATACTACTATTGTATTGGGTGTTAAAAAAGTAACTAACACCATATCTTCCTGCAGCCACGCAGTAACGCTCGCATACTACTATTGTATTGGGTGTTAAAAAAGTAACTAACACCATATCTTCCTGCAGCCAAGCACTAACGCTCGCATACTACTATTGTATTGGGTGTTAAAAAAGTAACTAACACCATATTTTCCTGCAGCCACGCAGTAACGCTCGCATACTACTATTGTATTGGGTGTTAAAAAAGTAACTAACACCATATCTTCCCGCAGCCAAGCACTAACGCTCGCATACTACTATTGTATTGGGTGTTAAAAAAGTAACTAACACCATATTTTCCTGCAGCCACGCAGTAACGCTCGCATACTACTATTGTATTGGGTGTTAAAAAAGTAACTAACACCATATCTTCCTGCAGCCACGCAGTAACGCTCGCATACTACTATTGTATTGGGTGTTAAAAAAGTAACTAACACCATATCTTCCTGCAGCCAAGCACTAACGCCCGCATACTACTATTGTATTGGGTGTTAAAAAAGTAACTAACACCATATCTTCCTGCAGCCAAGCACTAACGCCCGCATACTACTATTGTATTGGGTGTTAAAAAAGTAACTAACACCATATCTTCCCGCAGCCACGCAGTAACGCTCGCATACTACTATTGTATTGGGTGTTAAAAAAGTAACTAACACCATATCTTCCTGCAGCCACGCAGTAACGCTCGCATACTACTATTGTATTGGGTGTTAAAAAAGTAACTAACACCATATCTTCCTGCAGCCAAGCACTAACGCTCGCATACTACTATTGTATTGGGTGTTAAAAAAGTAACTAACACCATATTTTCCTGCAGCCACGCAGTAACGCTCGCATACTACTATTGTATTGGGTGTTAAAAAAGTAACTAACACCATATCTTCCCGCAGCCAAGCACTAACGCTCGCATACTACTATTGTATTGGGTGTTAAAAAAGTAACTAACACCATATTTTCCTGCAGCCACGCAGTAACGCTCGCATACTACTATTGTATTGGGTGTTAAAAAAGTAACTAACACCATATCTTCCTGCAGCCACGCAGTAACGCTCGCATACTACTATTGTATTGGGTGTTAAAAAAGTAACTAACACCATATCTTCCTGCAGCCAAGCACTAACGCCCGCATACTACTATTGTATTGGGTGTTAAAAAAGTAACTAACACCATATCTTCCTGCAGCCAAGCACTAACGCCCGCATACTACTATTGTATTGGGTGTTAAAAAAGTAACTAACACCATATCTTCCCGCAGCCACGCAGTAACGCTCGCATACTACTATTGTATTGGGTGTTAAAAAAGTAACTAACACCATATCTTCCTGCAGCCACGCAGTAACGCTCGCATACTACTATTGTATTGGGTGTTAAAAAAGTAACTAACACCATATCTTCCTGCAGCCAAGCACTAACGCTCGCATACTACTATTGTATTGGGTGTTAAAAAAGTAACTAACACCATATTTTCCTGCAGCCACGCAGTAACGCTCGCATACTACTATTGTATTGGGTGTTAAAAAAGTAACTAACACCATATCTTCCCGCAGCCAAGCACTAACGCTCGCATACTACTATTGTATTGGGTGTTAAAAAAGTAACTAACACCATATTTTCCTGCAGCCACGCAGTAACGCTCGCATACTACTATTGTATTGGGTGTTAAAAAAGTAACTAACACCATATCTTCCAGCAGCCACGCAGTAACGCTCGCATACTACTATTGTATTGGGTGTTAAAAAAGTAACTAACACCATATCTTCCTGCAGCCACGCAGTAACGCTCGCATACTACTATTGTATTGGGTGTTAAAAAAGTAACTAACACCATATTTTCCTGCAGCCACGCAGTAACGCTCGCATACTACTATTGTATTGGGTGTTAAAAAAGTAACTAACACCATATCTTCCAGCAGCCACGCAGTAACGCTCGCATACTACTATTGTATTGGGTGTTAAAAAAGTAACTAACACCATATCTTCCTGCAGCCACGCAGTAACGCTCGCATACTACTATTGTATTGGGTGTTAAAAAAGTAACTAACACCATATCTTCCCGCAGCCAAGCAGTAACGCATTGCTGTGGCGAAGAGTATGGGTGCCGGTAAAATTACAGGCACATCCACTGCACGGCAATGCCTCTATTGTTGTCTATTGATGTCACTCGGCGATGGTAATCGCTTAACATAGTATCTTGATTTTGAGTATCTTGATACAGGCTTGCGCCTAGTTTGGGTCTCGCAGCTAACCATATTTAAAAACCTTGGATATTACTTAACTAGTTGTTGCCCGCGGCTTCCCCCGCGTGGTATGTTAATATAAGTAGCATATGACCGTCTTCAAACTATGTCCACCAACCTTTAAATGAATCGAACCAAGGATTACAATTTATACAAAGTTTAGAACTCTATTGCACACCCACCCCTAAAGGGTAGTTTTGAAAAAATAAAAAATACTTGTCATTATTTGTAGGTACAGAGATTTGAGCGAATCAAACATTTTTTTTTCATAGAAAATTTTACCGCCCTATTTAACCCCCTTAGGGGTTGATTTACGTAAATTAGATTAGCCTATGTGTTATTCCAGATTCTAAACTATCTACATTCCAAATTTCATCAAAATCAGTTTAGTAGTTACGGAGATACGTGGTAACAAACATTCACACACACACACACAGACTTTCGCATTTATTATATTAGTAGGATAAGCTGTAAATATTAATCTGTAACACCTGTTTTGGCAAATAAATATTCTATTAAAAATATAAAATCTTCTATCTTTGCTCAAAAGAAGCTTATGGTTTTGCTACTAACTACTAGTATCTGTGGGTTTGCCTGAAGTAAACGTTAGCTATGCTTTACTTTCTTCAAATTCCGCAACAATCTAATCTTGTCATCAATCATTATGTGACCATTATTACAGAGTACTGTATCCAGTAATTTGTACCAATCTTTCATGGTTATCGTGATGTTTCAGAATGTAGGAGATGTAGTTATTATATAGGCATCTAACTAACGGCCAGGCGTCTCAACAAATACCTCACGCTTACTTTTCCTTTCACGCTAACGCAAATTTGTTAAGAATTTGTTAAGGTAAAACGTTGTTCGTGACAATTGCTTAGCGAACTTTTTTTTAATCTTCATTTATTAAAGAGGGTTTAATCAAAACTGATTGTCACCCTCGAAATGGCGCGTACAATACAAACTAATTTTACTATCTACGTTTAATACCTAGTTTTACTAACATTTTTGCCGGTTCTGAAATTTAATTACATTTGCCAACCATATACAAATCAAAACCATATTTATTGACAAATGTACATCTTTCAACTTCGTTCCTGACATACTCATCTAGAATATGATACGCATTTTCTACTACGTCACACTCCGTGCAGTTTGGTGAACTGGTTTTACCCATGAGATATCCAAAGCTATTCAGTGGAATGTGTCCCGATCAGAGCCTTATCAACGTGACGATGTCAGACCTGGCCTTATCCGAACCATCAAACCACGGTGACCTAGCTAGACCTGGTTGTATTGTCCTATACCAAATTCCTTTACTAAGAGATCTCTCGTCGAAGGCGGACTTTATTCGTATCAATTGCGTGTCTGACGTTATTCGTGTCAATTGCGAGGCGAACGTGGTTGGTGTAAATTGTGTGGCGGACGTTGTTCGTGTCAATTGCGTGGCGGACATTGTTGTCCGCCACGCAATTGACACGAACATCATCAACGGCCGGTTAAAGTCCAACAAAGGGGTGCCATGACGACCGGTCTTGAGCCACTTGCCTCTACCAACCTCTGATCGAGAAACCTGCATCTGTTATCGGTCCATCAGGTTCCTACACTCTATTTATAACCTACAGCAAATAAATAGCAATATCTCGATATCAAAGTTAAAATCGACCAACACGTAAGAATTTATACAGCATCCCACCTCATTACAAAGATTAACGGACTTAAGTGTGATAATGATAATGTATCGATTAGCGGCTCATTCGATTAATAAGACTAGTAGTTGAATCACTGATGCATAGCGTTGCGTTCGAGGAAGTAAGTGTTATGCCGTACCCACCACTAAATCGATTTAACAGTACCATGTATGAAAATAACATTATGGTGCTTTGTGGATTTATAGTCCTTAGTCCCGCAATGCTCATATTAGGAAATCGTTATTTTGATTAACCTTCACGCTAAAATAACTGAGGCAATTAAACTATACATAGGTATATACCTACATGACTCAATATTATTACATTGATAACTCCGTGGTGGTTGATCTTATTTGAACAGTTTTCTTTGCTATATACATAAATGGTGATTTTTAAGATGGTTCCATGAAAAATGATTACCAAAATCGGATAAGTATTCATATTGTAAAAACGGGAATTTTCATGCTCGGCGCGATGCGGAAGAAGAAAGTCGCAACCACACACCCTGATGAAAACTCTCGGAATGAGTCGAAACTTAGTCGGTGCCTTCACCGATAGTGCAGTATGTGAAAATTCCCGTTTTTACAATATGAATAGTCAAGTTCACGATAGTTTTCGGATAAGTATATTTTGTAATGTAAATAAATGTAATAAAATGTTTATAAATAAAAAACAATTTACGCTTATGGCCCGTCAACTGACGCAGTGGCGATGGAGATCAATAGGAAAAGGTTGTCGAGTGATTGTCAAAGTTCGTGTTCCAGTGTACAATCGCCACCGCCAAACCCACTGTCGCGTCGCCTTTGGCTTGAAAATTATTTAAGATGAAGATGAATTTGAGTAGAAGTTCTTGTGCTCATTCTTTTTTTGAGCACAAGAATATCTACTAGGGTACCTACGCTTTATTAGATATTTATTAAGATAAACTTCTACTCAAATTCATCTTCATCTTAAATAATTTTCACTGGAACACGAACTTTGACAATCACTCGACAACCTTTTCCTATTGATCTCCATCGCCACTGCGTCAGTTAGACGGGACATAAGTGTAAATTGTGATGAAGATGAATTTGAGTAGAAGTTTATCTTAATAAATATCTAATAAAGCGTAGGTACCCAAGTAGATATTCTTGTGCTCATTCTTTTATTACGCTTTAGTAAGTCTCTGCAAGGAAAATGTTATGCCTGCCTATTAGTATTCTAAAACCTATGTGCTATCAGTTACGCAGCGACAGCTATTTATTTATCTACAATACACTCTGAGAGAGGTTGTGTGTGAGTTGGTACCTACATGATCTTATCTTCACTTATATACCTACTTATCTAAGTAGACGCCACATCGAGTCGTAATAACTTTCTTATTGCAATGGCGATCGGTGAATAATCAGCGAATTATACGCACTGACTTTCCAACTGTCAGCTTCAAGCACTCGTATTCTAACTGCAGAAAGTTTGAGGTACTCGTACACTGATGCTTTCGCAGACTGATACGAATCGTAAAATTTGTCAGTAAATTCAGAGCAGATTTGAAGGTAAACTCGTAAATATTGCCTCCACTTTTCAGCTTGTTTCTCAAACGTTAAAAGTAGCTTAGCTACACCCTGCTTTTCTGAAAAAGTGTGTCTCAGAGTTGCAATGAAAAATTTCAACTATTCCAATAAAAAAATATAGGTATAACCAAGTCGGTAATTTTATTGCAAAAGATTTGTATATCTTGAGACATTATACCTACTTACTTGTTTACAATATTGTTTCGTGATAGGTAAATATATCTACTTACTAGATATACCTACCTACCTCCTGGTATATCTTCTTACTAAGCGAGATTTCAAAACATTACTTATCGTATGTGGGCGGGCATTAATCATTTCTCAATGCATATTAGCATACGAATTACAATTTATAATACCTACGAAATCTTTTTTGCATTGTTTTGCTTGTAATCCTTCGTATTGGATCTAATATTAGATTTTTTATTCAATAAAAGGAGCCAATAATTAGGTTAAGTATAGGTACCATATCTACAATGCAATTTTAAATATAATCAACCTTGTTTATGAAACACTCAGAGTAGTCAAGAAAATATCAAACAATCAGATAATTTCAGTCTACAATCATTTGAAATTATGTTAAATGCATCAGAGAGCTTTATTTTTTCACTAATCTCAGTATTCGACAAACTAGGTAGATACGACCAACGAACCAACTTTATAACATGTTCATTTGTATGCGCGCGCGCATATCGTCAAAAAACTTGGTGGCCCACTGACGAGAACCACAAATACGGAATGTCACGACGAAAAGTGAATGAAACTTGTTCTGTTTTAAAAAGTTTTGTTTATTTGTTCAGATTACTGTAATGGTTGAAAGCGAAGTTAATCAGGTAATGGCGCTGCGATTTTTTTTTATAAAGTCCCAAAAACATAATATTCATTATAAGTCGAATCAACCTAATCTAGGAAGTGTATATTATACTTGATTAGGAGAAGGGAGGGGGTTTATATTTCTGCCTAATCTTCGCAACTTCGCGAACCTATCCACATAGAGCTCGGAACAACAAATTGTAGTCGGTTTTTGACTAGGAAAGTACGCTATGCGCCATGAAGGTTTTCAATAAAATATTATTTAGGTAGGTATGTACGTACATATGTTCAGCTTAATCTAATGGAAAGAGAACGGAAAAATATTAAGGCCAAAACAGGTGTATAAGGTCGCACATAATCATATGTTTTTATTGTAAGGAAACAGGCAAAAGCACAGTTATTGGCATAGGAAATCTTAGCATGTAAACTAAACATGTCATCTTGTTCAGCATATCGTTTTACATAATTGCCTATGTAACTTTAGGTGAAAGTAAATAAGTTTTTTACCTTCACGTTATATGCAGAGTGTTATACACCTTATGCCACATAATGAAAGCGGTACTTTAAATATTGAATATAGGAAGATTTCCTTAATAGAGGCATTCTTTTATTTTTAAAACTTAGTTATACTCCTTTAAAAAAAATGAAACGGACCTTAACTTGACTCGTTGAACGTTGGACTCGAACCGGACAAATGAGAAAAAAAAACTTTCTGTCAAATGGAAAGGGTCACTAAAAAGTAATATCAAAGTATCTTTATGTGTAGGAATAAGTTCCTTACGTGGCTACTCACTATTAAAAATTAAAACTATGAAATTGCTTATATTTATTTATACCTTTTGTTTGTTTTTCTTCTCTACCTATATTAAAAAGATTGTTCCTAATTTTCCTAACCATAGTGGTCTAATTGCTTTTAAAGTATACGTTAGGCATCGTGAGACTGAGAGACAATACGAGAAAATTCGTGAAATTATTTTTAATACTGCATCAACAACTAAATTTACTTTTCTCTTTTACGCCGCCCAAATTAGGAGTATGACCACCAGTTTTTTCTACTCTACCCCTTTGTTTTTTAACGTTAAATAATGTTAAAAAATCATAGCCAAGCCTATACGGCGGACGATGTACTGCGTCCTAAAAACCTACAGTCATGTAACTTTCAGGATCTAAACTATACGTATAGCTATTTATTAAAAAAATCAAACATGCAAGTTTAACTATGCCACAAAAAGAAGTATTCTCAATAATCACAATACTCAGAAAAACACGTCAAACCCAAAACAACACCTATTTTTGAATACCAGTGATCCGCGCAATGGCCAATAGTCACCGATTTTGCAATGTTCGTATTTTGAAAGCTCATCTGTGACTAGAATTCTCACACCTATGATATTAATAAAATTATTAATGCCCCTTATTCGTATTGGATATTATATACTACTAGCTTCTGCCATGGCTTCGCCCGCGTGGTACCCGAATAGAAAGTGTTGTTCTGATGTATAAGCTATATTACTGTAAAGTTTCATGATAATTTGTTCAGTAGTTTTAGCGTGAAAGAGTAACAAACATCCATCCTCACAAACTTTCGTATTTGTAATAGTATTAGTATTTGACATTGATTTTAACCAAATCCTTTATCTTTCTCACGGCAGTAATCGCTATGATGATAGATGGACATCGTCAGATCCAAGTAGGGGGTAGTTAGAGGCACATTACTATATTTGGCCCATGCCCAGGTTTAAATCATACCTCTGTAAATATAATCCAATCTGGGTTATATCGCAATAATTTCAGGTAAATAAATAAATAAAAAGTAATGGTGAAAGTTTTAAGTAATATCTTTCGCATTGCATTCAAACGGCAAATGAAAATTAACATTTAGGTACCTAGGTGGGTATATACATAATATGAATAACCATTTATTTACGCGGAAATGACATTAACTGCATTTAATATCAAGCAATCGCAGTGGGCAGAAATTACCCACTTATGGAAAGGAATGAAAACTATGTATAAGAAGATATCATTATAAGATTCAAGAAATATCTAGGTAGGTATGTGCTGGTAATTATTTTGCTCTTGACCTATAGGAGTGTACCTACAACGGTATATGATTAAGCATTACCAGTTATGTATTAAAATACAAGAAACCTTCGCAGGTATGACTTTACAAATGAAAATTGCATGTTGTCACTGCATATTTTGATGTTCAGTCATGCGGGCAAAATAACAAAGTAACTACTCCGTAGGCTACGGTACATGGGCAAGTGGTATAAGTAAGTATAATATACCTCATCATATGGTATTGTGGTGACAAACGCAGTTTGCGCAATGATGATAATACGTTAGAAAACATTACTTTACTTTATAACTTTGAAACTATCATGATTTTGAACATAATTTTTACTAAAATAAAAAAATAGAGAAGATGGTTTTCAATTATCTGGAGTCTGGAATCCTGTGGTGAGATTGTGCAAAAATCGAAAAAACATGATCCCAGCTGTGCGTCAGGATACTGTTAGTATTATGTGTCGGAGCCGAGATGTAGTGCTATTTTTCGCAATAAAAGAGTGAGAAAGAGGGTAGATCGATTTTTCTGCCACTAACATTCAAAACCCGCAGACTTCAGTTCAGATAATGGTACATGCAACTGTGCCGAAATATCGGAAACATTAAAACCCACAAATCATGGTAAATATCCAGTTTTTTAGTAAAAATATTACTTTACTTTGGTATTTCACCGCACACCGCTCTACGTAGAGATTTTATCCTCACTCAATTCGCCCTAGGGAACCAATTCTCATGCCAATAGATGATCTTTTTTTTACTGTATTTGCTTCCGATATATACCCAAAGAGAGGTTCTCGTCAGTAACCTAAATTGTTAAGTCTATTGTGAGAAATAATTAGGTTATTTTATTTTATTTGTTTTTAGCACAAGAATCAACCCTCAGGGGCTCAATTCCTGTGCCAATATAACCTGCAATGTCGAAGGAGATATTCAACACAGTTTTAAAACATATTAGACAGAGAGAGTAGGTCTGAACATAACGGGTACGGTTGACTTAAATATAGGAAGGTATACTAGTAAAAAAATAATCTTTTCGAAGTTCGATATTTGGGCTACTGCCAGCAACGTCTCACAACGTTTAGTGAGGTATTTGGTAACTAGAATTGCCGAAATAAAACGTTTAGTTCACCATTGAAACAAATTTCAAAACGTGTATATTGAAACATGATTTAGATTTATTTGTGCGACTGTTTTTTTTATTTATATATCTATCTCATAATACATTTTGTATAGATCTTAAAATTACACTCAGCGGCCGCGGAAGTAGAGTGCAGAGGGGGCCAAATGCCCCCTCTAAAATCACATAGGTACCCGCCTACCAACCCAGGGCTAGAGATTGAAGGGATGACCAAAGAAATTTGCCCCCCCGTCACGGAGTACTTCCGCGCTCCCTGATTACACTTACATAGTAGTAGGAGGGCAACGCTATTATCTGTGGTAAAATTGGGTTTAAAATATAAATAGAAAATAATAAAGTTAATCATTGTTAAAGTCCAAAATAAAAGTAGTACCTATTAGGTAGAGGTTGGTACCTAGGTTTATTTTTAAAAGTTGTTTGTTACATTTAATTTTTATTACCTATCATCTGCAATTAGTTACATGTTACTCGTACATGTATATATTCTCACAAAATAGTAATTTTTAAAACATTTCTAATCGTGGTCCGTAGAACTAATTTATTCCTCAAACGAGAATGTTTGAGAAGGCATTGTCCATTGCAATGTCTATGTAATCTATAGAACTTTCACGACATTGGATAGAAAGGATCAGGTGTAGGGTGGCCAAGTTAAATAAATAACACGCAACAGTCCCATACCCACATAGTCCCACATGGAATTCATTTTATGTTTTGTAAACACAGGTGAAAAAATTACACATAAACTATAACATATCCTCGTGTGTTCTTCCAGTGTACAAGCATTTGGCTAAATAAGGCAGATTAGATTGGTATCGATTCTTCTGTACTGTGTATTTTGTAAAGCTAAACTAATTAGATTGATATTATATAGCACTAAAATTGTTGCTGGCTTAAAGTGATGCCTCTGGTATCGTAAGCGTCCGTAGACTACGTTAACCGCTATCCGCTAACCAACAGGAGAGCTGTATGCTTGTTTGGCACCTTGTTGGTATAAAAAAACACACCCAAACTTACAAACATTACCTTCACTAATATTATAAGATAAGATAACATAAGATAACGTTTATTTGTTCAAGAATACAGTTTGGTACAATTCCAGTAGGTAACACAATTAATTAAACTTAATGACTTAACATATTGTACCATTAAGGATAAAGAGCGTGTTCCCTACACTAGGTCTCAAAGAGCCTGTGTTGTAGGGTCACAGAGACTTACCCCGGACTCTAAATCATTAGTAGATAGATAGATAGAAGATAGAAAATACTTTATTGTATACCAAATAACACATCAGCTTAGTACTATCAACTTTAACAATGTTGTACCATCCAAAGGTTGTACCAGACAACCTTTGGATGGAACGGTCTGTAAGAAAGTTTACAAGGGGTTTAATTGGTGTACTTACCACATATTATGAATATATTATAAATTATAATACACATAATATATAATATACAATATACCTAGGTACATAGTTACATACTATATACGTTATAACAACTACGTAGCTACCAACACTTTTGTATGATCTAAAACATAGATAAACCAGAAACAGGCAACAGTTAGCGACTCGAGGACAAGTAGTGTTAGTAGGGAATAGTGAAGTATTAATATTGGCGTTGTACATTATAACCATATAAATAAACAAAGTAAAAGAGGTAGGAATAGTGAGAGATTATAAAGATATAATATTAGTAGGATAACAGTCTAACGATGCAATGACATGTGGTCACACTGCACAGGCTGTCTCAGCAGACGCGTGCTATTTATATCAATACCAGTGTGGTATGTGGCTGACAGACGCTAGCGCCAGGGCGATGACCTGGTCGTCGCCCTATCCTATACACTCCCTCCAGGCTCCAGTCCTTATAGCTTGCGATGTGCACATTTCTAGTCCAGCCATTTTGGATGATCAAATAATTTTCAAGAACGGTTTCCTGAGTGGGCGATTCGCACAACACGAGACGTAAAATGTCGAATGAAATCTAAGTAGTTTTTTGTCTAGGAGCTTTGTCTGAAATATGCCGTCATCACGAAGACGCCGATCGGAGACCACAGGAGAATTATTGTGACAACAGACGTAGGTACTTTAGTCGGAATTGGGTCCCAGGAGTTTTACACTTATATGTATAGAAAGTGCTCATTAAATTCGGTAGCAACAACATCGTCACGTCAGTCAGCTCGATTTATGGCGAAATGGTCAACCAAGGTGCCGGTTCGAGTCTCGCTGAATCGAAATGATGGCTCTACCACATGTTTATAAATTGTTCTTAGGTACCCTCATTGCTCAATCTAGCGATTCCATTTACTTAGTATCGCTAAGCTATTAAAATAGATTGCAATTTCAACATCAGGATGCATTAAAATGTTGGTAGTAGATATAATTTCCTTTATCAGCCCACGATCTCGACATTCTAGCTATTCCAAGCCACCTTCGGCTTCACAAAGACGGATGAGCTACGTGTGGGTTATACCAATTTATCCATTAACATACAAAGGCTTTCGGCCCACCTTAGTGAAGGTTCTATCGTCCTTTGTAAGGGCAAACTATCGAATTGATCAGGAGAACAGTATTTTCAAGTGTTTGTTTCACAATTATAAACCCCTATAGGTCCGTTGCAACTGTTTCCATCAAATTCCGAACTTTCACATATCAACAAAGAAACACGGTTCTTTAATCGCTGGATAGTCAGATACCTACATACCGTGATTATGGCTGACTGGAGAGTCAGATACCTACATACCATGTAACTGTGCCAAAATAACGAAAAACAATAAAGCTCACAAACTTAAATTACAATTAGGTGGGCTGCTAGAATTATTTTGTGGAGTGTGATCCCTAGTACCAATACCACTTCGTTATAATAACCATAACCAGTTTTTCTACGAATAATTTTCCGAACAATGAACTGTATTGATGTTGATTGAATTCTAAGGTTGATCCTCATTAGTTCTAAACCAATTAGTTAATCACATTCAACCTCGCTTTGATGAACTTGTTACTATACATTTTAGCCTTGAACTAGACGTTTCAAGAGTAAATAAGTGCTAATAACAGTCGTGGGATCTTAACTCCGTGCATTGTTCATCTTGGAGCTATCACTTTGAAGTTAATTGCCTACCTAGATATTGTCTTAACTCATATGCACAACCTATACGGAACAACAGCGGTCCTTTCTTTTGTCGGTGTAGCTAGTGAGTAATTCTTCCTTTCGAATTGTTAACTTGAAGCTCTTGAAATAATTGAATACAGTGGCCCATTCGTATAAAGGGTTCTGGCAAATTTCTTAAATTTGATCATTCGTCAAAAAGAAATGCGTATAAACTCTGGCCCATTCATATAAAGGGTTCTGGCAAATTTCTTAAATTTGATCATCAAAAAAAAAAATGCGTATAAATTCTAGGTCACATACCTATGGCACTATTGAGTTATTGAATACTAGTTTCAAACTATTGATAAACTAATGACGAGGTTTAGAATTTGTTTGCTGTAGGTAATTAAGTATTTCTTCTCATAGCCATTTGCATATTGCCCATACGTAAATTTGCCAATAGGTTACGAAGCAGTCAAACAGGTAATCACTCGTTGTCCTCATTACATGCTTATTGTCTAACTATAACCATTTCGGAAGCAACGTGTAGACCCTCACCTCGTTAGATAGCGTGTTACCACGTGAAGCTACCGGTTCCTCAGACATTGCATGTTGAAATTATGATAATTGCGTAAGAACCAGCAGTTTTTGCCAGTGTCAGACATTGAGACATTGAGGCGTCTACGATGTATACGCGACTAACTGTGCGTGGCGAAATAATGATGCGGTTCAATTTAAAATATTAATTCGATGTACCTAAGCACTTATCTCACGCGGTTTGCTAGAAATACTTTGATGAAACAAAATGAACTGATCCATCCTCAAACTTTCACGTATATAATATTAGTAGGTAGGATATGAATCATCCCTAATTCACGGCATTACCATACATAAATCGATGTTTAGTTTACTCTGTCCTTCTAATTGTCAAAACACCGGGTTATCAGCGAATCGAGCCCATAATTCAATTAAACAAACACATTGACAGAGTGACACGGTCATGTTGTAACAAATGACAATGTGATGGATATGGAGAGATTGGGTGCGCCGGCGCAGCCGCGTCCGGTGCTGACGCAACGGCTTTATAGTTTGACATGGAAGTCCCATAGGTTTTGGCAGACAGACGGAATAGATAATGGCAGATTAACTGAATAGTTTTTTTTTACTTAAGTTTTGTGATGAGTATGTTTGACTTACTCGGGTCAAATTAAGGTGTAACACAAGGCGCTATTTTAGGACCATTGTTCTTTATTATTCATATGCTTGGTTTGATCTAGTTATGAATATCTAATTGCTTTGACGTTTTTCGTCTTAATAGGTTTCATCGTTAGATAAACTAACATTTTCTTGTTTTGTTTTAGATGTCGTCAAAGCCACACTAGAATGTGCAAAGAAGCCACACTAGAATGTGCAAGTTGAAGTGCGGTTCGCGGATGAGGTAGCATGTCTCATTCGGCGCTTGGGGTGGGGGTAGGTGGGGAGCGTCGGTACTCCGTGCCCTCCAACCCATTAATACATGACCCGCGCGGCATGCACTCCGAGGACCTGCATGCTTGGTCTATCTACAGGTACCATGAATATACATTACTAGAAAGAGTAGTGAATCTCCCCATATCACTAGCAAACAGATACACTAGCACTCTGAAATTATAAATGAAACGTATGGATTTTTAGATGTTTGTTGCCAATAATCTTCGTAACGGCTAAACTGAGCAGAGTCACGCCACAACAGTTTTAAATTGTTTGTATGCAGTGTCTTGGTTTTCCATCCTTCGACCTTCATGAGGAGTTTTGGCCAAAAAATTTGCTTTTTCGTCGTTTTCGCAGGCGACTACTAACACAATTGCCTAACACATCGCAGACAATAATGTGTTAACAAATAGTGTTTATAAGTAATATTATATTACGTATGTTAGTCTCTAAAGTATTCATATATTATCATCGGTTTTTATGTTGTTCGTTTTGTTACCTGAAAAAAAATTTTTTTGGAGATAATCTACTTAGTTTCATGTAACCGGGTATAGAAGGTTGGACTTCACTAGGAAGTTCAATTTACAGACACTTTAACGTGTTTAAAAAATATGCTTTGTGTAACAGATAAAACATAAGTGTGTAACATAAGTCTAAATAATCTAAAGATAAGAAAAGCTGTTTAGGAATTGTTATTACCTATTAAGGGAACATCATACAAAAAAGAATCCAGGTAAGATAGATAGATAGTTTTTTATTCAACACATACGATACAGCAACACACAAGTACAAATGAAAAGAAAAACAATTAAAAAACACAGTAAATTACAGAAGAGTACAGTACGTGGGTACGTGGGTGGTAAGATCAGATCAATCACCTCAAAAGAGCGTGGGTAAATATTAGGGAGGAACAGCATCCTCAAAATAGCTGAGCCGACTTACGATAAAACTGATGCTATCTATGTAGGAGAAATTATAAGCAGTCTAAACTTTTCCAGCGAAACAAGCGAGTCAAAGCCAATGAGTAAGAGGAATCAAACGGTCACCCAGAACTTAAAATAGAAAAGCTTAACTTAATCGATGTATTTCTCTTTACAGGCAAAACCTAAACTCAGATTTTACGGACAGCGCGCTAGGGAGCACCGATAAGAGTCCCCTGCCATATGGCAACTTCCAGCTTCGAGATACCACTGTGCAATCTATCCTATCACATCCTCGATATGGACCCAAGTAAGTTACTATCACAACCACAAGGTAAAAGATTCTCCGGTGAAATAGTGGACGGAACTTCTAAACATCGCGAGGGAACCGGCATGTCCAAGCAACAAAAATTCGATACGTTCACATTTGCACAAAAGGAACCTATACAAGGTGCAATACCATACTGGTTGTTTCATCCATTTCATTGAACACTCTAATCTAGACCCTATTCAGGGCCACCCCATGTGGCCACTATACCTCAACCTGGTCACGTAACTGACCTAACGCAGGGTGACCAAGAAAATACCGCTGGCAGTTCGAAAATAAATAAATGGGAAAAGCCAACATAGTTCATTGAAACAGCTGAAGAACGTTCGTCCATAACACACTGGATGTCGATTAATTCGATGAGAGATTCTATTACGATGACAATAGAACCTCTCGCCGTTTACAGATTCTGATATTGAACTATGCGGTGACAGATAAATTAAATTTAACGTTTTTTCGTTTGTATAATCTTTCCAGATCCGCTCTCGGCTCAAACATGTACACGTACCTCAAGTTCGGGCTGCCCCGAGTGTTCCCACCGAACCACAACGGCTCACAGAGATCCGGCACGCCAAAACCGAAGACTTCTATTGGCAGTGGAATGAAACCAGCACCTAGGTAAATATTATACACACGCTCCAACGCTTCATCTTCGAAACGAGAGATTTGCGCAGTTCGTTAGATTTCGTCTTTATATGTCTTTATCTTCAGAACAGACGTTTTCCTGCCGATATAGTTATTTATCAGAAAAGCTAGCAAGGTAGTGGCTATCCAATATGTTTCAATGGTTAGCATTGTTAGGTCAAAAAATACTTTCTTTGTTACCTTTAGTAGAGTAAAGTAATAAGAGAGCAACAAGCTTTTAGATGAAACCAGTTTTCGAGGATCTGGCTAGATTATGGAAACCGAGATCATGGAGCTTGGAATCTGGAAGGTTCTTCAGCAAGGCATGTTGATAACCTTAATCATTGTTTCCCAGGATACAAAGACAAAGTAGGGGAGTCCGCGAAACCTCGTCTGGATACGACAGTTCAGACAACGAAACCACTACGAACAATAACTACAATAAATACAGCCGGAAGTACCGCTCCGATCCGGATTTTCGGATGCAGAATGTCCACCCGTCTTACCAGGTAGTATGTTTCCCAATAGGTATTTCTTTATATGTGCATCTTTAAATACACAGTCTACTCCTCTTAAAGGAACTTCACGGTGTTCTTCATAAGCTATTTCATCCTCATTTCTATAGAATATTTGAGTTTTACTCTACTTTTAACACTGAATGATCCAAAACAAATTGCTAATTTACCTTTTTATCCCAGCCAACAGGTGTGCCATTAGTAGCGATGCATCAAGCCGGCATTCGCGAGCCTCACTGGACTAACTCCAGACACAAATCAGTCAGCGAAGCCAACCTTCTCGGCATAGATGCAAGAGATGCAAGACCACATCGACCCCAGTACAGCAACAGAAGAAACAGCGTTGCTGACTACGCACCTGATGATCATCAGAGGTAATCAATCTTAATTAAAAAATGTCTCATGTAATTTCGTGATTTTGTCAGCTACCACAGGTGACAAGATCAGGAAACAGAAATGATTAACAGGATTAACAGAAAAGTGCTGAAGGAACTGTGACTTGGACTACCTATTAGATTTGGATCACAACCTGACTTCTTGTCTCTTAGCAACTATCTCTCGATTACAGTTTAGTGGGCACTGATATTCTGTTTTTTCTCACTAGTTACCTTATGTCTCCATCGCATCTCGGAGGCAGGATGTCGAAAGCTGGCAGCCACATGTCCATAGCACACTCGCGGAAACACTCCACGCTGCGGCCTGGCGACCACCTGGACGGATACACGCACTCTGCGTACATCTATCCTAATTATTATGTAAGAAGCATCCACAAGTTTATATTAATCAATAGCTGGTCAAAAGCCACTCTTTATGTGTGCAAACAAAGCACAGTCTTCTGTTTTTTTAATTAATATCTTGTACGCAGCCTTTTACTGGCATACCTACTAATTGCACTGGAGAAGATTACTCTCATCCAGACGGCTGGGACAGAGAAGATGTGGAAAACCACTCTCAAGGCCACTATCTAGCCAGCATGCATGCTGGTCTAATCAAGCCAAGACTCTCGCGTTCTTTCTTTCAAATCTCAAATTAAATTCAATAATAATTGATTACTCTTTCGTTTAAACCAGAACAGCACTTTCACGTCTATTCTGGTCTAATCTATGCATTCTTTCAGGTAAACAGTTTAGAAATAACGTCACCTGAGAACAAAATGACGCTTCTCGTATCGGGGCTCAGTTTTGAGGTGAAGTCGGGAGAGATACTAGCGGTGCTGGCAACTTCGCAGCAAGAGGCGACGGGCCTCTTGGATGTGTTGGCTGGTGTTAGAAAGGTGAGTTTCTAAAGAATGAAGAAATATGAATGCTAGTTATCCATAATGAGTCTGCCACTTGTGTTTGCCAGTTAGTTGGATGAGAACCGATGTTTGTAGTGATAGCACATACAAAGTAATTCACTATCCTTAGTATCCATCGAGTAATTATAAAAATTAGATTACGTTTTGGTGATGATGAATGTTGCAACTCTTCCTTTATCTGTTGTAGAAACTATCAGGCGATATAGTACTCAACGGTCAGCCTGTGGCGTCTTCAACTCTTCGGAAAATAGCGGCATACGTCAGGAATGACACGAACATGTGTCCATGGATGACAGTGGAACACACCCTGAGGTTTCACGCGGCTTTACGGCGCCCGAGAAGTAACCACAACCAGGTCAAAATGGATGATAGGGATCGGGTAAGTTTGCAAACTTTATACAAAACAGTGTTTCACTCCTGAAGTAAAACTCAATAAACTCCTCATCTCTTATTGCTTAAACAAGAAATAAATTAAACGCTCCCTTCCGAAGCTGTATTTAAACACACATTAATCCATACTGTTCTTACCGAAGCATTTTGTAGCAACTTAACTGTAACCTCTTTGTTGCCAGATAAATCTTCTAATAGAAGAGCTTGGCCTAGAACAAGTTCGAGACACAAACGTCAGTCGTCTAACCCGCTCGGAAGTTCGCCGGCTAAACGTCGCCTGCCAACTCCTACTAGACATGGCCGTGCTAATTCTAGATCAGCCTACGAAGGAAATGGATATATTCGATACCTTTTTTTTGGTGGAGTATTTAAGAAACTGGGCTAGTACGGGACGAGTGGTGATTATGTCGTTACATCCGCCAACGTACGAGATATTTGCTATGTTGACGAAGGTATGTTAAAATGTGTTATGAATTGTAGGAGTAAATATTAAGATTTTGATAACCAGTAAATCGCCATCTTTACGATACGTAATTTTGTGCATCACGTTTTGATTAATCGAATTATTTTCTGTTCGATGATTAGAGCTAAACAGTCAATTGGTACGAAGCTTTAATGAAATACCTAGGTATAACTCAAGGCCGTATTTTAGTGCCAATTTTTTGACAATTTTCAAATAATTTGGATATATATTTTCAGGTAGTGCTTATATCGGCCGGCAGAACAATGTTCAGCGGCTATAGGAGGGATATGTTGCCATATTTTGCTTCTATAGATTATCCCTGTCCAGCCTTCAAGAACCCTTCGGATTACTATTGTAAGTACTAACTCTTGAGTTATTAATTTCACTGAGATGATATTGCTTTTGAGAAGCTGACTGGGCAAACGTGTAAATGTTCATATTTTGTACTCATTTGAAAGGGTTCTTTACTTATTGGTGGTAAACTCATCTCACACGAATAACATTAAAACATGCTCAAGCGACAGACGATTCTTCTCATAACAGTAAAAAATCGGCTACGGGAGAAAAATGTTGCATGAAGTGACAGTACCTAAATTCCTAGGTCGTTCATTATCCCGATGGTTCTATCTTGATCACTCTGTATTAGGTCAATGACTAGGATGATGGCTTATGACTAGGCTTAGTAGTGTTAAACTGAAAGATCTTCTTTTGCAGTGGACCTAGTAACCTTAGACGACCTATCACCAGCGGCGATGCAAGAATCTTCAGGTAGAATTGAGGCCTTAGCCGGAGTGTTTGCAGGGGCGCAATCACCCCCTGAGCCACCCCCTCCGGTGCCGTTACCAGCACCGGTTAATAGGCCTAATGCTTTTGTACAAGCATTTGCGCTAGTTGAGTAAGTACCTATTGAATATCTATTGAAACTAAGCTATCTAATAGCCGTTGTAAACCGTCTATATGTAAAGCTCAATTGATTCAAATCCTTCCGTCCGTTATTTTTAATTTACAATTGACATTATTGGCAAGGGGAACATATTCATAATGTATGACAGGGTCAACAACTTTGTCATTTTTCTATCAAGAAGCAATAGGAGTAATTTTTTATATCTTCTTGATTTTGTTGCTGCCAGTCTTTTGCAAGCTATCAGCTAGTATAATCTAGGTGCCCTTAGTTTATTCTGTCAGATAGTGGACAACCACTACAACAGATACAATATTGCCTGCGCAGTGTCTTATATTGTGTGAAAGTGACCAATTTTTTCATTCAAAAATTGTAGGCACTCCTATAAATATAAAATGTTCTTTTCCAGGAAGAGTTTAGTGTTCTCTCAAATGACGACGTTATCAAATGTGATTGTGCGGGTGTTGATCGCCGCTATCATGTCTCTAGTCACTGGAACTATCTTCTGGGACCTACCTTCTACTGATGCTAAGGTATGTCTTGAATTCCTAAAGAAGTTAGCACGAACCAAACCATAACCTTCACCATCACCTGCAAGATGTCTCTTGCTAGACGTAGGCCAAAGAAAGCCACAAAAGTTACTTCTATCCACCGATTTCGTGCACCCTTGACCAGCACCTTTTCATCAGTCTATCGAGTTCCTATTCTTTAATAGTGATGATAATTTAGACAGGTCACGTGACATTGTGACCACTGATAACAGGCAAAGCAAACTGGTACGACTGTAATGTTGACCAAGACGGAAACGCATGTCAGTAATTTTCCTGGATGTCGATAGCATAGGATTAGTTGGTGGGCAGCAAAGGGTGAAATCTAGCACTGGAAAATTGGATAGAAGTGTTAATTTGTTGGTATCTTGTTCCAGCTAACACAAAACGACCGTATCGGTTTCCACTACACGGTAATGTGTCTGACTGTGTGGCCTATTCTGCTGTGGCTAAGCTCGAGAGAAGCTGCCTCTATGAGACGGCATGTTGAACGGGACATCGCTGTGGGACTATACTCTAGGACAGTCTTCATTTTGTTTGATGTAAGTATTTCAAAGCAAGTTATTTTTTCTTTTTTTTGGCGTTGCCACTTTCTGCATTTGCCATTTTAGTATTATTGTTTTTTTATATTAGAGTAAGTAGTAATTTTTTGTAATAAAAAAATAGGAAAACATTTAAAATATTTATAAAATCACACGGTACGAATAATAAAAGGATCAGCGGAGTTTATCACAGGTTAATATTATTATCGCATATAAAAGAAGCTAAGAAAATATATACATCAATATAGAAGGATATTAATATTAGTAGGCAGAGGAACATGACAGGAAACGAGACAAGGCAAGTTTATAATAGCAGAGTTCGCCATCTTTTATCAGTTATTCAAAATAAATACACTCAGTATTTAGTAAGCAGGAATGTTTCGAATGAAATCCTTTGCTTGCCTAACCCATAACTTGATAGTTTTTTATTTCTTTAAAATCCCAATGTGTCTCCCAATAATTTGGTGCCTGTTTACGAGTATTGGCCCAGTGGAATTTAGCCAGCAATTAGTTGTTCATCGCGGCTTGAACTACGTCCTACATCAAAACTAAGTCAAACTAATTTGTCCGACTACTGATTATAATGATGACAGTACTCACACTCACCCTGATGAAGATTCTCGGAACGATTCTTCAGTCGGAGCCTTCACTGATAATATGGAAATACCCGTTTTAACTAAATTGAGACGTATGTGAAGGTAATATTGAGACCATACCTCTCTACTTGTTACATTTTAGGTGGTAGATAAACCAGATGTTTTGCCGACCATAGGTAACTATCTACCTATTTCATCTATTTATTTTGCAGCAATTCCTAGAGGTATGGTCTTCGGTGTTGACCTGGCTGGCATACTTGGTTCCGAGCTACGCGATGTCAGGGCTGTACGCCCAGTCTACGGCGTCTTTCGACGGCTTCTATTTATATTTAGGTGAGTAAGGAGAGCTTCTCTGAACAACAACTGAAGGCTATAATCAAGGGCTGGAATTCGCCTTCTTTTGAATTCAAAGGGTTAATCAAACTTGAACTCTCATTTCCATTTTTCAGGATACACTGTCCTCTACCTAATAAGCATACAAATGCTCTGCCGAGCCACAATATTCATAGTACCCATGGAAAAGACGGCCGCCATAATCTCTGGACTGGGCATTCTCCTCAGCACCCTGGTAAATGGAGCTTTGATCCACCAACAGGTATGTAATTTAGAATATCATCGTAGCCTGTTCAACTAGGTACCTCTAACTTCGACAAATAGGTCAGCTGTCGAATTTAACCCGGATGGGCAAAACGAATGTCTACAATCAATGAGTGTTGCCAGTGAGGTATGGCACTGAGACTTGGACGCTAACAAATACGCTTCTGTTCGCACAAAAAGAGCTTTGCTCGGTTTTTCACTGTATTAAAGAAACGAGGAAATCCATAGACGACGTAAAGTCATCGACAAGACATCCAGGCAGATGTCTTGTCTGGAAGATTTTTCGCCCATTACTATCACCTTATGTTTTTTGTTAAAAAAGGATCATTTGTTTCATGCATTTTTTGTAATAATTTTGCATGACGTTTTACACGTAACTAGAAGGCACTGCAATACGTGATGGAATATTCGATGGAGACAATTAGAAAATCATTATTACCACTAGAGACAAATTGGAATTTGGGGGGTAAATCAGTAGGGACAGAGGAAAAACACCGATGTGTAAAAATAACACGTGTATCTTTTTAAGTTTAAAAGAAAATATAACATGTCTCTTAATTGAACAGGATCTGCCTAGATACGTGAGATGGCTGGAATTTGTCTCTCCATCCCGGTGGCTGATGCCACAAGTGCTGAGGAGAGAGCTCAGCGAGCTCGCCTTGAAAAGCAGCATCAGTAAAGAGATGCGGTGCACTAATAAACAGGTGAGTAGTCATAATCACTAATAAACAGATGAGTAGTCATTATCACTAATAAACAGGTGAGAATTCATAAACACTAATAAGTGAGAAGTAATAATCACTAATAAACAAGTTAGTAGTCTGTGAGGCATTTAGATAAGATTGTGTAAGTATTTCCGTAGAAATATAGGCTATTACCAAAAATACTTGCTGTAAACAGCTGGTTCAAAATTCAAAATCTAAACGAAAAGCTGAAGAAAGGATTAAAGTTGACGAGACTCCTTCGAAGCGGGAGTAATCCCAAAATGGCCATCCTCACACTAATACGCTGTACGCAGATATTTATCTGCGCTGTATGCATGATAGCAAATAGGAGATAGCCAAAGCTACGTCCAAATGTCAATTTTGAATTGCATTAGTAGCTTTCATTCCACGTGACAGGTAGAAAGCCTGTCAAAGATTAAATTATAGCACATGGACATGCCTTCGATGTTTTGGTTCTTTTAACATATAGATAATCTATATTCCTATACTTACGACCTCGAAGGCGTGGCGGAGAGAGTAGCCAGACATAAGAGGTGCGGGTTCGATTCCTGCTGCTAAACAAATATTTGCATGTTCTGCTGATATTAGTTCCGGATCTGATTGTTGTGGTACCACGGTACTCTTAGTTCCTGGTACCCACTAACCTGGTGGTTAATACTAGAAAAAAAGATAAACTCGCTGTTGCTACTTGTAGACTCCAAAAAGTTAGTAAATCGTTTAAAGGGCTAGGATTACGGTTTTTATAACAAACTCCCAAGAGATAAATTGACAAATAACAAATTTAAAAACGTAATTAAACCAAAACTTTATAAAAAGGCATACTATAAAATCTGATTATTTAGATGAACAAAACTTTTGAGATTGAAAATGCTCCCACTTTAACCTATTGTTTTTTTAAAAGGATCATTAAAAATAATAACCATCCTTGTTTTCTTGCCTTTCCTTCCTGGCTTGGTCGCGGAGGAACAGGCAGTAGATAAAACCGACGTTTCAAGTGATCCTTGTGATTTTTATGAATTAATGAATTTTGACTTTGTGTCTGTTGAGTGTTCATTTATTTATTTAAATACATCAGCACTGAATTGAAATTGATTAATATATTCGGGCTCAGCGTCACTCGTTTCATGGCGGAATTGATCAACGCATTGCTGACTAGAGGTGACTAGGATTTTTACACATTTAAATTAAATGTTTGTTTTGTCCCACAGAGGCCGTATCAAGACATAATAGTCCAATCCCCATGCCCACCGCCCAACGGAACCCAAGTCCTCTCGAACTTCGACTACCTCAGAACCGACCAGATCTGGGAGTGGAATGAAGAGACCTTTCTCATAGCCTTAACCATTTTCTATGCGGTTTTCGCTGTATTGGGCATGATCGCGTTTACGGCAGACTGCAGTAAGTATGCCAAAAGGAAAGACAGGACGTCTATGAAAGGCCATAAGGTGACTGCAAGTACGCCTTGAGGCACTCCAGACTGTAGAAGAATTTGAGCTGAGTTTGAGAGAAATAGATTTTCAGTGGGACAATAGACAATAAAACATTAAAGTTAAGAAGAATTTGAGCTGAGTTTAAGAGAAACGGAATTTTAGTGGAACAATATTACACAGAGTATTAGAGTTTAAAATAATTTGAGCTGAGTTTGTGAGAAATAGATTTTCAGCGGGACAATCAACTACACAGATTATTAAAGTTATTAAATAACTATTAATAACTTTAATAATCTAATTAAGTATTAAAGTTAAGGAATAGTTTAGACTTTATAAACAATTCTGGGTTACATTGACTGTTGATAATCAAAAGGAAGAACTAGATAGGTACCTAGAGTACTATTTATTTATTTATAAAAGCATGATCCCTTCAAACATAGTTTTTCAAACTTTAAGGTTGTATCATCTGATTTCCAAGTCCAATAATTTGAATCACGAAGCTTTTTAAACCAATTTGACTTTTCAGAAAAAGTTTATGTTATGAAGTCTTAATTCTGATATGTGACATTTAATCGTAAAACTAATTCGGCTTTCAATCTATAAAACCTTGTAATATAAATTCGAATTATGAATCAGAGTAGGATGGAAAATAACATATTTTTTTTTTTAAATGTAATCAATATAGCGTTTCTGTTCGCTGATCAGATTGTGGATTCTGATTCTCTAGTAAACACCCATAAAATTGCCATTACCTAAGGGCCCATTTAGTTTGACCCATAGTGGGGCCTTGGGTAACAGAAACTTACAGTTCGTTATTCGTGGACAGCGTGATTAATCCAGAATGGGGCTATGGGTAATGACTCATACGAGTTACTCTTATTTAAAACACCTAACAGCCACATACATAAGAATACATGAACAATGTACAAAATGTCATAATAACTTAAAGTATAATTTAGTCTCAATTATTCCTAGAAAATAAGTAGCAATCTATAAATTTTCAAGATATAATATTACTATTGTGTATTTTGCTTTATATTACTAATGTCTTTTATTTTAAGTAAATTCAATGCAATGGTGCAAAGTAATATAATTTAGTAATAATAAATATTATGGTGCATCTATAAATAAGTAGGAATACGAAATCTTGAAAACAATTAATGTTTGAAGAGAATTTGAATGAATTTAAATTAAAATTTTAACTCCTCTGAAGATATAAAAGAATTGCTCATCTGTGCATAAAAAAGGTTAACAGTAACATAATAGGAACTTACCAATCTGAAGATGGGCGATTGTTACGACCTAATTTCTCTTCGTCATTTTTTTGTGAATTCATTTTATAGGATACATAATTATCTGCGAACCGATTTTTTTATATTTCTTTACTTGCCGATGTTGTGTATATTCTTAACACTGCCTTTAGCAATGCTCATTTCTGAGCATTTAAAATGTTTAAAATGTTCAAAATTACTATTAATCGAACTAATATAAAATAATATTATATTTTGTAAGTTAGATACTAAAGTGGAGCCATATCACTTAATTTAAGTAAATTGTAATAGTAAGTTACCCTTTCTTACGAATAGATTAATTTAATGCAAATAAATTGTATGATGTTTTATTATTTATTTTTAACATTCATAAATTACAAATTAATTTAACAAATAAATTATGAAACACATTGATCGCAACGAAATATTTACAGTATAAAATAAAACATGAATTCATTATTTTCTACAAGATTTTTTACAAATCAGTGTTTGGATAATATTGGTATAAAACCTCATTGTAAAAACTTTCGCATTCGTTAAATTCGCTTATATAACGGTTATATTTCTCATCACCAAAACCAATTAGGTATACTTATTACTGTTTACCTTTTTTAAATCAAATTGTCATGTCACAATAGGACATAATATAGGAATACAAGAATTCACAATAGGACTATAAAATTATTTGAATTAAATCCAAACACATACGTACTTAAAAATCAAATTTCTAGATTTTGCGGTGGTTTTACAATAAAATTTACCTTTGATTATTATGGTTTTTAAAATGTTGACCCATACATGCTAAGGGAAGTCACAAGAATTTTTAATATTCCAAATATTTAACCTTGGCGAGACTCGAACTCGACCTCCCGCCTGGTACGCGTGGGCTATAGCAGCTAAGCCAAAATATTGTTTTCAGCCTGTTCGATATTCTTGGGATGTTTCTAGACAAAAGATTGTTTTCAGCCTGTTCGAAATTCTTGGGATGTTTCTAGACAAAATATTGTTTTCAGCCTGTTCGAAATTCTTGGAATGTTTCTAGACAAAAGATTGTTTTAAGCGCGTTCGAAATTCTTGGAATGTTTCTAGACAAAAGATTGTTTTCAGCGCGTTCGAAATTCTTGGGATGTTTCTAGACAAAAGATTGTTTTCAGCCTGTTCGAAATTCTTGGGATGTTTCTAGGCAAAAGATTGTTTTCAGGCTGTTCGAAATTCTTGGGATGTTTCTAGACAAAAGATTGTTTTCAGCCTGTTCGAAATTCTTGGGATGTTTCTAGGCAAAAGATTGTTTTCAGGCTGTTCGAAATTCTTGGGATGTTTCTAGACAAAAGATTGTTTTCAGCCTGTTCGAAATTCTTGGCGGCCTCGAAGGGGTTGAATTTTTGGAATATAAATTATTGAACCTTCGTTTCTTTACCTTCGTTTTATCAGCTCGTGTGGAATAGTTCATGGTACCTCTTGCAAATCTCGCAGACACAAGGCGCTACCATATGCTTCACGATTCGTGGCCTTTCTCTGGGTCTGTCTGGTTCTTCTTCTATGAACCGGCTTTCAAGCATCCTCTTTTGGAGGTTCTCTTCGTTGGGCAGAGTTAGCTGATCGATTTCGTAGCTTCTGAAATGATGGAGGAAAATAAGCTTTCGGGTATAAATCGCTTTTCTTAAGACATTTAACATTTTAAGTACGTGGGACAAGCTGTTAACCCATCCATACCCTACTACTCTATAGACATGCGCAAAATGTATCTTTGAAGAGATCTAATATATCTTGTATCTTTTGGTTTTGCGATACATATATCTCTTATCTATCTTTAGATTATTATAGATCTTGTATCGCGCGAAGCATTTGTAGCCCACAATAACTCTGATTCATTGCGTTTCGTACAAATTCATGTTCACTCACTGAGTGATAATGAGTTGATAATAGATACCGATGCCTAACCCCGCCGCGTGTCCTTTCCTACCTATTACTTTTGCTCAGGTAATACTTAAGTACCTACCTACCTACCTACCTATTTTTATTTTTAGGTAGGTACCTAAGTATACCCAGTAGTTGTTAGCAACATATTATGTGGTGCACAATGAAGAGTTATCTATCCATCTATCTATACCTACCTACCTACTTAGGTAGCATTTCTTGTAGCGTCTTTATTCGATTTTGTTCTTATGTAGGTATAAGGATAGAAAAAAAAACTCTCTTCTTCCTTATTTATTTGAACTATGCTTTGGGCTAACGACTTAAGGACCAACCTATTTGGCTAAGCTAAGGTCATAAGTTGATACATTTTCTTTGATAGTTAGACCCTTCATACATACCTACATAAAAATGGAGATCTATTTCACTCGTGTTCCTCCGTAAAAAATCGCCGTCCTTCGTAGGTATTCGCTCGCTCGGTAGTCGCGTGCGGTCTTAGGCGATCATTAGTATCTCTAGTAACTCTATGGTTCGCGATCTATGGGATCTAAAAGATACAGTTGATAGACTGGGGATCTAGATATAGTGCTGCCTCGGGATATATGTGTTTTTATATATCTAGATCGCGATCTACCCATGTCTACTTCTCTACTATTTAAACTTTATCTCTCCGCTGAATTGGGTGGAATTTTTAACGCAACACTGAACTGCCTAGATGGATCAGGAAGATTCGTGGGGCATTTCTGTTCAGGGGGTTTCTAAACAAATACCTTACGCTAAGTTTTCCTTCCACGCTAACGCAAATTTGTCAAGGCAAAACTTGACAGCAGTCACGTGACATTTCCACAGTGTCATTCACATACTATTCAATCTTTCCGCAGGCGTTAACGCCAACAGAAAATTGTATTTGTCTAGATATCCATTTCTATTTAGTGTTTTTTTTTAACTGGGACAGTACGGGGCACCCATAACCAGAGGAGATACAGGTGCAGTTTCTTTTGAAACATCAGCTCCTTTTTGGAGAAAAACATTTTCGCATTAAACAATTTTTGGTCAAGCGTGAGTAGCGCCTTAAAATGAATCAAATTGGAAAACAATTTTTTTGATGCCAATTGACTCAGTCCCTTGTAAGGATCATTTTATTGTACTGGATGAAAAAATCTGAGCAGCGGAAGTTAGTCAAATTTAATAAAATGTATTCTCATACAATAGGACAAAGCAAAATTCCTCCAAAAACATCAGACATAGTAGATTCGTATTGCACATTAAAAAAGTATTTAATGCTCCAGCGATCAAGAAGTTTAGAAATTCCATGCTCTCACGAGCTAAATTCAAAAACATTTCGTATTCAGAACAATTTTGAATTTAGAACATGGTTCTTGCATCTGTCGGACTTGTTTTATCAGTCATTTCATCATCTTATTTGTCCTATCATGGCATTGTTTAATACGCAGAAAGTAGACTTAATTGAAGCATACTTCCTCAACCGACGAAGCCCAGCTAAAGCGTTGAAGTGGTATCAGGAATCGCAAAATTTTTGAAAAATTATTTAAAAATTTAAGGCGAGAAGTTTGTTTTCATCCCAAAAGGAAAAGAACAACAAAAATAGATGAGTTCACAACCATTGCCATCTTGGGGTTTTTCGAGGCCTATCCAAAAGCTTCATTACGAGAAATAGCTGAAAATATCGGTATGCACAAATCAAGCATACGTTAAGTACTGAAAACCTACCATTACAAATGTTACAACGAGGGACGGCCAGTACAAGCACTGCTTCCAGGAGATACAGACCTAAGATTATCATTTTGTCACTGGTTCGTATCCAGGTCTGTTGGAAACGCTTATTTCCCGAATATGATTATTTGAACAGACGAATGCAATTTTTCATACAACGGTATGTACAATAGACAGAATAGCCATTATTGGTCACGATCAAATCCTCTAAGAACTACACAGACCCATAACCAAGTCCGGTTTTCATTTAACTGTTGGTGTGCGATACTACATAATAAAATTATTGCTGTTAGGATCTACCATGGAACATTAAATAGTGAAAAGTAAACGGAGTAAACGGATTTAGATGAGCATTTTCCTGACCGTTGGATGGGCACATATGGTCCAATTAAATGGCCACCACGTTCACCCGACATGACGCCGATGGACTTTTTTTTATGGGGCTACCTAAAGAGTCGTATTTACGACACTCGGTACAATACCGTTCAAGAATTAAATGACACAGTCCATTTTTATCTCAAAAAGATTCACCACTCATGGTTGTCTGAGGCCACTAAAAGAGTTTTGAAACGTACCCGTACCTGCATACAGCAACATGGGGGCCATATAGAACATCTATTCCAATAGTTTTATTAGCATTTTTGCACCAAATTATTAAGAAATTGTATGCGAACATTTATTAAATTTGACTAACTTCCGCTGCTCAGATTTTTTTAATCCGGTACAATAAAATGATCCTTACAAGGGACTGAGTCGATTGGCATCAAATGATGCAATTTGATTCATTTTAAGACGCTACTCGCGCTTGACCAACGATGTTTAAATGCCAATATGTTTTTCTCCAAAAAGGAGCTGATGTTTTAAAAGAAACTGCACCTATATCTCCTCTGGTTATGGGTGCCCCCGTACTGTCCAAGTAAAAAAAACACAAGGGTATAAGGGTAGGTATCTATGCTTTGAATTTCATTGTCAGTTAGTGTCACCATAATAACTATCATTAGAGTAGACTTATTCGGTCTCATTACGAAACGTGGTCTGAACTCGAGTTGAACTCAGGTTCTGTCAGATCCACTAAACCAAGGTTTAAATATACCTTATCGAAAAAAGAGTACTATTGTAACGTTACTAAGGTTAATAGTTTAATGATAAAATAAAACTGCGGGATGAGCATTTGATATAAAAAACACTTCTTAACCAAAATAAAAAAGAAACACGTAATTCTGATTGGATATCAAAAGAAAGTAGGTCTTCAAAAAGAGGTTGAGTTATGATAGAAATAAACTAGGTGACCGCCTCGTTTATCTTTTAGCAGTTATTTGTATTTAAACCTCTTTTTGCAATGTCTAATAGAGTGTCGGCTATTATATTATAGCATTCAAATTTAAACCTTGTTTCCTTTGCACAACAATTTGTCTTGATAATCAGGAATGAAAAGTCTAAAAGATAAACCACCGATTTAAACCACCTTCCGTAATGAGATCCATTCGGTCTCATTACGAAACGTGGTCTAAACTCGAGTTGAACTCAAGTTCTGTCAGATCCACTAAACCTTGGTTTAAATATACCTTATCGAAAAAAAAGTATTATTGCAAAGCCACTACGGTCGACAATTTAAAAATAAAATAAAACCGCGGGATGACCGTTTAATTTAAAAAACACTTCTAAGCCAAAATAAAAAAGAAAAACATAATTTTGATTGGCTACCAAAAAAAGTAGGTCCCCAAAAAGAGGTTGAGTTATGATAGAAATAAACTAGGTGACCGCCTGGTTTATCTTTTAGCAGTTATTTGTAGTCAAACCTCTTTTTGAAATGTCACATAGTCTGTCGGCAATTATACTATAGCATTCAATTTTAAGCCTTGTTTCCTTTGCACAACAATTCTTGAAAATCAGGAATCAAAGGTCTAAAAGATAAACCACCGATTTAAACCACCTTTCGTAATGAGACCCATTGACTTTATTATTAAGGCTTGTGTGAGACTTAGACGACGAAAAAAAATTAAAAGGCAAGGTGAATAAGCTTCGAAAAACAAGTATTTTCAAGGCTCTGATACCTTACCACGCACGTTTTAATTAATTTTATACTAATATTATAAGGATGTAAAGTTTGAATGTAGAGGGTAATCTCCGAAACTACTAGTACGATTTAAAAAAATATTTCATGAATATTTCGAATGGACTTTCAGGGTGGACATAGGCTAAATATTATCCCGTTAAAATAAAAGGGCTAAAGAGCAACGTAAGTCGACGAAAATACGGTAGAGCGACAACAATAAGAACTGCTTTTGATCGGGTACTTTTTATACGGCACTGGCGAAGCCATGGGATGGGCTGTAGTTTTTTATAACGTGTATCTAGTGTAGGTTGTCTACGTATGTACTTTAATTTTCGCAGATAGTTGATTTTAGATGTCCGTTTTAGGTTTCTATTCTACAACACAAACATGATTATTAGGTATTATGCAACAGCTGCGGAAGAGAAAATTGTTTGTAGAATATGTTATTATCATTCCTTTAAGTGCAACTCATCTTAAGTACCCTTTTAAATGAACATACTCAGGTAGTACTTATGCGTGTTAAGGCTTGCTTTTACGGATCCAATTTTTAGTCCCAGAGTTCGTTCGTTCGTCGCGTCACAACTCTTTCTTGGTCAACCTGCGTTAGATAGATAGATAACACTTTTTTGCACACCACATAATATGTTGCTTACAATTTCAAACAGAGCAAATAACAAGTTAGTCGCGGGAGTACAATGGTCGGTCTTATATCTAATAGCGATCTTCCAGACAATCTTTTGTGACGGTGGCGTATAGACGGTTTATTTGATAAATAAGACAAATATACTGGTACACATGAATACAATATACCTACATAATCTAAATCACATAATCATAATCTAAAAAAATAAAAGATAGCGACTGGTCAATGTTCTGACATATTATGATCGGAAATTCGCAATATGTGTAACGATTGTAAAATACACGTACCTATCTTATATTAGTATGTATCTCTAGAAAAAAAATTCAACGAAAAAATAAAAGTATAATGTAGTTTATTTGACACAAAACAAAGCTCATACAATACTTAAGTACAAAATAAAATACTATATAGTTACTGGACGCGGGCAGAAATAGTGACTGGAGTTGCTTAAAATAGAACTTCGACCTTTTAATGACTTTGCAGTTCTAAGCAGACAACAATATATTTTTTAACTGTGTTGTTTAAATCTTGAAAATCTGTAAATTTAAAAAAAAACATACACAAGACTGATGGGCATCCTCAGATTCATACTCAATGCGAAGATGTTTGAAGATACAAATAATATAAGATCAAGATATTTTATATCTTTGATATAAAGGGGTAGTCAAAAGGAGGTAATACATTTTATTTGGCAAATACCCGCGTTTTGCTAGTAGTAAGCATTCCACGTGACAGTTTGCAACCCATCGTCGATTATTGGAACGCTGAGTTCCAATTATATTTGGAGTACCTAATCAAAAGAAATCCACATGTAAGATGCCTATTAGTATCATAAATGTTTCGAGACGCCTAGCAAATAAACATTCTGAGATATGTTAAAATGATTGTACTATAACAACAACAATCTAGGTATCTATGTTTATTATGTATGTATTTACAAGAAATAAGGTATATAAGTATTATATCAGTCATGTAGTTCCCATAATACAAGCTCTGCTTAGTTTGGGGCTCACGTCTGTAAAATAGCACATAGTCACTCCAATTTTAATCAACCTACCGCCGCAGGCAATCGTATATAAACCAACGTAACGAACATCCACAATCAGTACGCAATAAACATGAGTTTTACGAACAAGGTCGTCATAGTAACAGGCGGTAGCTCCGGCATCGGCGCATCAACTGCCATCCACTTCGCCAAACAAGGCGCCCAAGTCACGATTGTCGGCCGAAACGAAACAAAACTTAACAGCGTCGCTGCACAGATCAGCAAAGTCGGAAAACAACCCCTCATCATCAAAGCCGACGTTTCCAACGATGACCAAGCCAAGACTATTGTCAAGAAAACGATCGAAAAATTCGGTAAGCTAGACGTACTCGTCAATAACGCCGGTTTGGTCAGAACTGCGAACGTGGACGATGAGAAACTCCTCGAGGTTTACGATGAAGTGTTCAACACGAATTTACGCTCAATATTCCTTCTGACGAACCTAGCCACTCCCCACCTTATCAAAACGAAAGGCAACATCGTTAACATATCAAGCATAGCAGGGTCGGGGACTGTGAAGGCTTTCGCGCCATCTGGTATGCTGACGTACTGCGTTTCCAAGGCTGGCTTGGACCACTTCTCCAGATACGTTGCCATGGAGCTGGCTCCGAAAGGTGTGAGAGTGAATACAGTGAGCCCTGGACCCGTGGAAACCCCAATATTTGAGAGGGCTGGCGTAGATGCCAACTGGGACGAAGTAAAGAATATAACAGCGTTGAAAATTCTCACCCAACCAGAGGAAGTCGCAGATGTTATATTGTATCTGGCGAGTGACAAAGCTCGCAGTATTACCGGTAGCAATTATGCCATTGATGGTGGAGTGCTTATAAATTAGATCGTAAATAATTAATGAATTGTACCAAAATAAATTATTTCGATTCTTATCTTGCTTCTAAATCATCTTCATCGTTGTTTTATTATTTTATCACATACTCATTCGTCTGCTATATTTATCGATAATGTAATAAGATAACTGCATGATAATTAGGTTCGTCTGTATAACGTGGATTTTTATGGTAGAATTAAATATAATTAAACACAATTAACAGGGTTAGATATAACTACCAATATTATTTGGATCAGATAAAATAATCGGTCAGGGTTCTCGGAACTCGAGAAGGGGTTGTCGAGAAAATCCGGCCAAGCGGGGAACCATGTGAAAAGGCATTGTTTATTCACAAAATTATCATTTTTCGATTTAGTAGTCTCTTGTTGCAAATGTCAATGTGAAAATAAGTAGCTTATTCAATTTCATTTAGTTCCATAAAATGACGAATTCCAATCGTGCGCTACAGTATGAAATTACAATGGACAAATCGTTGCGTTCGAGGGAAGCTAGTATAATATAAATGAGGCAAGAGCTAAATCACCTCAAATCATCATCGCTGATCCGTTCACTGGACAAATCGTTGCGTAGTTGAAGGAAACTAGTATATTATAAATGAGGCAAGAGCAAATACACCTCAAATCGTCATCGCTGATCCGTTCACTGGACAAGTCGTTGCGTAGTTGAAGGAAACTAGTATATTATAAATGAGGCAAGAGCAAATACACCTCAAATCATCATCGCTGATCCGTTCACTGGACAAATCGTTGCGTAGTTGAAGGAAACTAGTATATTATAAATGAGGCAAGAGCAAATACACCTCAAATCGTCATCGCTGATCCGTTCACTGGACAAGTCGTTGCGTAGCTGAGGAAAACTAGTATATTATAAACAAGACAAGAGCTAATACACCTCAAATCATCAGCGCTGATCCGTTCACTGGACAAATCGTTGCGTAGTTGAGGGAAACTACCTCTAGTATATTATAAATGAGGCAAGAGCACCTCAAAACGTCATCGCTGATCCGTTCACTGGACAAATCCTTGCGTCGTTGAGGGAAACTAGTATATTATAAATGAGGCAAGAGCTAATACACCTCAAATCGTCATCACTGATCCGTTCATTGGACAAGTCGTTGCGTAGTGGAGGGAAACTGGTATAATATAAATGAGGCAAGAGCTAAATCACCTCAAATCGTCATCGCTGATCCGTTCACTAGACAAGTCGTTGTGTATCCATGCAACATCGCTAAGCTCCACATTGTACACGTTGTATTCAGGGCATCTTATAGGATGTCGCGATGGTGAACGGCGGGATGGGGAGCGACGGGGACGCTTGGACTTGGGACCTGGACTGGGGAAGGGGGAAGCGATAAATGCAGATAAGATGACCTCGGTGACAAGAGAGCGCGGGTTCTATTCCCGCAGCGGGACAGTTGCCAGTTTAAAAAAGGGATTCTATAAAAAAGGGTACTTGAAATATTTCCATATAAATTTTATAAATAACTAATGGTGAAGTTTCATATTGGACTTTTTATCAACTTCCCGTTATTTGAAGTCGGTTTTTAATATTCCGAATCGACAATATTTTGAACGATTCGACACACTAACGAGAGGTAATCAGGTGGGTGACCCTGAACTGTCCTGACCTTATATACTTCTTATATACTTATTTAATCTATTCAACTTACTTGGGGCATTTACAAGTGACATTCAGCTCTGGTTCTTTCGGCGTAAGGCTACAGCATGACCTTGACCCGCCTGACCTTGACCTTGACCTCGACCGCGTCACTGACGGCGGTTTTTTGTGATTGCTATTGCATTTGTTCCTGAAAATAATAAATTGTTTTATAGATTATCTAACCTAAGTACCTACTTGTAAATTTAGAAATTGAAAATTCTCTGGTGTAATAAATATTTACGATTATGTTAATAATCGTAGTCGGCCCACAGACGTTCACCTCCACTTTCGGTTCGTGGTCGCCATAAGAATTATTTCTACCTAGCGGGTGCCGGTTCTCTAAATTATAAGATACCTTAGTTAATACAACGAAAAAAATTGGTGACATAGGCAACCCCTACATGACGTACGTGGGAGGCACACTCCCTACATGGCGTCATCCGGTTCGTGGTGGGAATACGAGAACCTTTCTTCGCAAGCGGTTGTCGGTTCTGTAAGCTTGCCCATTGCCAGTTTAACTTGCTGAGTACGAATAGAGCTACGAGTATGTCGATAATTAAAAAGAAAATATTTAAAATTATAAACCTAAAGGGAAGGGGGTACATTTTTTCTCTTCTAACCTGACCCCAACCAGCTCAACCTCTTAAAAAAGCGAATGATTTAGGTTTGCCCTTGGGTGGTCCGTAGCCCTTAGTTCTATATCATAGACGGCAGTATTCATTATCTGATATCCGCGATACAGGGAATCCTAGGGTGGGTTTAGGGTGTCTAGACAAATACCACTCCCTGTTGGCGTTAACGCCTGCGGAAAGATTGAATTGTATGGAAATTACATTAGCTGTGGAAATGTCACGTGGCTACTGTATGTTTCGCCTTGACCTGTTAGCGTGAAAGGAAAACTCAGCGTGAGGTATTTGTCTGGAACCCCAGACTATTTGGGTGTTTTTTTCAACTGACTTCAATAGAAAGAGGAGGTTCTCAATTCGTCTGTATGTTTTTTTGTGTGTATGTTACGCTATATCTTCGCCAATTATGAAGCAATTTTAATGACTCTTTTCCTAATGGGTAGGGTATACTTCAAGGGTGGTCCCACATGAATGAATAAAGAAGATTTTTTTTTATGAAAAAATCTCACTCCTAAGAGTGAAAAAATGGGAGATGAAATTCCATATCGGACTTTATCAACTTACCGTTATTTAAAGTAGTTTTTTTTAACGGTTTATTTTTTTATTTTACCTGTGATACTGCGCCGAATGGCAGACCTGCCTTTGCCTGGCGGCCTCTGCTTCGTTCTGCGCGCAATGGCACGAGGTAGTCTTGAGAGTGACGTTGCACGGTTGATTCCATACTTCGTCTATACGCACTTTTGTGGCTATCTCGATTTTGGGAGACAGTATTCCCTGAAAACAAAAGGTATTTTCAGCCGCAATAAGTGTTTTTTTGTTTTGCTAGATTATTTGTTATCGTTTATCTTTATGTATGAACTAGCTTCGCCAGCGTGGTACCCGGATAAAAAGTAGCCTATGTGTTATTCTGATGTATAAGCTAGGTATATTACTGTAAAGTTTCGTCAACATCCGTTCATGTGTGACGATGGATGTTTGTTACTCTTTCACACAAAAACTATTGAACGGATTTTGATGAAACTTTACAGTAATATTAGCTTATACATCAGAATAACACATAGGCTACTTTTTATCCGGGTACCAGGCGAGTGAAGCCGTGGGCAGAAGCTAGTAATGAATAACGAAAAACTCACTGGAAACTCCTTCGACCTCCTCATGAGCAGATCCACTCCATCATTGGAGCACATGTTGGGCGGGAAGAGGACATCGTTGAGTGCACCGAGGTATTGTGCCAGGATGCTGCATTCTCCCGAGGCGCAGTCCTCACACCACTGCACCAGCTCACAGTAGATGGTTTCATCTTCTGCAAACATAAAGAAAGGTAGGACGACCTGCCTACTCAGCATGAAAACCCAAGAGAACGGTTTTGTCTACTGCCGAGAAGACAAAAACACATGATGAGCTGGACATCTTTTTGCCACAGACTACATTCAACAGTCTTATTAGACACATGAGCCGAAGAACAATAAAATTATATTGTGTTTGTTTTAGATGTAATACCTGTAGAGGTATTATATTATTGTTTGTGCCAAATAAACATTTTATTCTATTCTTCTATTCTATTCTATTCTAAAAAATATTTTGTCCCCATATTTTGTTTGACAGAATAGGCGACAGAAACAGCTCGCAAACAGATCAGCCCTCACAGAAAGTTCAGAAGTCACGCGATGTAGGGTTACCAAAGGCTGCCCACAAGGAGCAGTACTTTCCCCCCTCCTATGGGTGCTTGTAGCTAATGAACTTCTGGACACACTTAACAAAGACGGTATACTGACCATCGCATACGCTGACGATCTAGCAATCATAATATCGGGGCTCTTCGAATCCACTCTATGCGAGAAGATGCAGAAAGCACTCCGAATCGTGGAAGCCTGGTGCCTCAAGCACAGTCTATCCGTCAACCCCAACAAAACAGAACTCGTGCTATTCACTCGCAAGCTAAAATTGCCGAAACTAGTACTGCCTTCTCTTTTTGGTACCGAACTAGCTTTCAGTAAAGAGGTCACAACCAAAGCAACAAACGTACTATGGCAGTGCACCCGCGCGTTCGGCAAGGACTGGGGTCTAAAACCCAAACTCTGCCTATGGATGTACACTGTCATGGTCCGACCAGTGCTAACATATGGCGCCGTGGTATGGTGGCCACGAACCAACTTAATTACGGCAGTAAACAAACCGCAGCAAATCAAAGAATGGCATGTTCGCTCATCAGTGGATGTGCAAAATCTACTTCATCAGCAGCATTGGACATAATATTAGGGCTGATACCACTTCATATACACATACAACAGGAAGCTATGGCAACAGCTTTGAGAATAAAATCCACAAATCAATGGAAAGGCAATGTCAAAACAACAAATCATTGCAAAATACTGGTTAAGGCCATAACCATTATCCCAGAAGCTACCAGAGGTACAGATAGAATAGCTACAACATATCTAACTAACAAAAGATACCAAATTGCTACACAAGAGGTAACGAAGGGTAAGGACCCTCTAACACCCTCTGCCTTTCACATCTACACAGATGGTGCCAAAAACAGAACAGGGGCAGGCTGTGACTTCTACTGCTCCGAAACTGGACTATCAAGAGCACAAGCCCTAAACAAAACAACTACGGCATTCCAGGCGGAAACCATAGGACTCCTACTGGCAGCCACAGAAATATTACCATCCACTGAGACCACATCAAGTGAAAACCCACCCACACTAATCTTAACAACAGTCAGCGCATCACTCATCAACGCACTCGGCAGACCTGACACCAGATCAAAATCCGTAGTAGAGTGCCACAGTGCGCTCCAAACATTAGCTGAAAAACACACGGTAATAATAAGATGGACAAGAGGACACAGCAGCTGCCCAGATAACGACAAAGCCGACTCCTTGGCGAAGGAAGGAGCCCAACTCATTCCAACTCCAGGCGATATCAGCCTATCTAGCCCTCCAACGGCAGAAATAAAAAACAGGCTGATGAAACTTAACTCCGAAAAGGAGCACCAGAAAATATGGGATCAACGACCGGACTGCAAACATACAAAAACTATGCTACCGGTAAAAAATCGCAAAATAACGAACTTTGCTTACTAAAAATAAAACGCGACGACCTGAGGATGATGGTAGGCATCATCACGGGACACTGTGATCTGAATCACCATCTCCTTAAGACAGGGGCCACAGACAGTGGACTCTGTCGAGGTTGCCTCCAGGTTGAAGAGACTGGAGCATGTGGTAATACACTGCACAATACAAAGGAAGTCAGGCCGAAGACGGGACTGCAAGAGCTCATCAACTCATGCTCTCCGTCATCATTAACTGACAAGAGGTCAGGGATTCTGGAACACTGCTGTCATCAACCCACAGTCCTTCTCCGCTACTTCAAGGAATTGGGCTGGTTGGAGTCAGGTTAGAAGGGGGATAATGCACAATACACCCCAATGCGGGACGTCAGTGCAGACCTTAGTTCCCCCACTTAGAATTAGAATTAGAATTAGGCGACAGAAATAGTTTTTTTCTTCTCTTTCGTAGACAAAACGTGTCTTGGGTGCTTATGCTAAGCAGGCAGGATGGCGTGGCGGGCGAATAGCTGTGATGCAAGTTTTCGATTCCCGCTGCGGGACAAATGTTTGCATGCTCTGCAGATATTTCGGGTCTGGGTGTTGTGGTACCACGGTACTCGTAGCTACTGATACCCAAGACACAGAGAACCCTAGTGTGGGGTCGGGACTCTGTATGTGTCTGTTGGGTGTTTATTTATTTATTATTTACTAGCTTCTGCCCACGGCTTCGTCCGCGTGGTATCTGCATAAAAGTAGCCTATGTGTTATTCTGATGTATAAGCTATATTACTGTAAAGTTTTATCTCAAATCCATTCAGTAGTTTTTGCATGAAAGAGTAATAAACATCCATCCTCACAAACTTTCACGTTTATAATATTAGTAGGATTTATTTGGATAGGTGGATATAAAGATTATTTATTTTTGACGGACGATTAGATTATATAAATAAGGCTGTCAAAAAAGAACGATATTAAAGTTTTATTTTTAATTTAAAAAAAAATCGTAAGCCCGTAATGTGTTTTCCATCATCATGTGCAAAGCATGCAACGCACGTCTTCCGTCACAGCTGGCTGCTCACCCGTCGCGCCATCGAGATCGTCAACTTGACAACCTATCAATCATTGACAATGTCAAGAGATTGATAGGTAGGATAAAATATGGTAGCCAGCGTTGTCAATTTTTTCCACCAGCAGGTGTTCTAAATTCATCATCATCATCATCAAGAGCCTACAGAAGTGCACTGCTTGGCAAAGGCCTCCCCCGAAGAATGCCATGACTAAAGGTTTTGAGCTAACTCCATCCATCAGCTTCTAGCAATCTTTACGTTGATCAAAAACATGCTTGTCTGTAATTGCCATGCCATACTCTATATGCAGATCCTTGAGTTTACCATACAACTATAATTTACAATTTGGCAAGTTCCCATGTATAGCATAGCAGTAAATATTCCACACGACAGGTTGCAAGCCCGTAACTGCTACATTGAAATACCTGATCAAATTAACTGAATGGCACAAGCCTTAAAATTTCTTAACTTTTAGAACCAGTCCTTACTTAATAAGCAGCAGATATTATTAAGTGCACACGTCTCCTGAAATCGCTTCCGGAAGTAGAATATGTCTTTGAACATAAGAGGGAACATTGGTGGCAGCAAGCAGGTCTGATAGCTGGTCCCTAGAGCAAACACGGTGAGGGAGACTCGGCCATCTTGGCACAGCCAGACTCCGGGACAGGAAACCTGGAAATAATATAATGTTTAAGCATACATTGTAACCAAGACAGGTAAATACAGGGAGGTACCTAAGTTTAGAATGTTTTTTATAAGATTGTTATTGCCCATCACAGCCACATTGGCAATCTATGAACGTCCAGCAGTTGCATAGTCCTGACCCCACACTAGGATTCCCTGTATCATGGATATCAGGAACTATGAGTACCGTGGTACTACAATAATCAGATCCAGAACAAATATCTGTAGGAAATGCATGTTGCGTCTCCGTCAGCTACTTGCCAGCCGCACCACCAAGGTTGTTGTACCTTAAAATTATAGTTTGAAAGGAATTGTAAAGGAATAGAAGAGGTGTTTTTAGACTCGCTTTTGCCCATGTTTTGGTTTTGCTCTTGCCTGGATGGGTAATAAGTAGCATAAAAGTGTTATTCAGGTTGATATCAAAGGACAGGATATTAAAGTCCTCATTAGTTGCTTATTCTACTTAATAGAGTAGTCCTTTGCAAACAGTTGCTGCAGCTAAAATCGGCTAGGACAACACCATCATCACTTAGATAATAATCATCCACACCTATTATGGTACCTCACACATCCTGTCTTTTTCTCAATTGATAATTTGAATGGTTAATGGTTCCGAATAACGGTCGACTGAATAACGGGGGTTTTTCTTGGCGTTAATCTTTTATGGGTGCTTTGGTCTAAGATTATTGAAAAATAAGCCAGTAAATTGATAATTACTTTTCCTTTATTTCTTTTGAGTAGCTAGATTACCTTATTGAGGGTTAAAGTTAACATTCATTACATGAGAAAAAGCTAAGACGGGTCAGTACAAAAGTTTAAAGATACGTCTTTGCATGTCTAACTTACCCTCTGAATTTCTATTTCAACGGTAAGTTCAATGATTTTGGGCATATTGCTACAACATTGGCACACATTCCATACAACTTTTCATGGGTATCATTGTGTTTAGCGCCAGAAAATTAGAATTTTTCGCAGAATTTTACAGATATCAATATATTTTGTTTACATTTTGGGATTCAATCAATTTAATCAGTTTTATTACGTAGCAATTCTATTGGTTGTATTTTTATGCCTAGCGCTGTCAGAAAACTTCCAGCCAATCAATGACAGTTTTATCAAGTGTCAAGTAGTTTCCAGCCTATCACGTATTTGGTGGTTAATTTCCGTGGCAACAATCTAACTAATGTGTAACGCGCAATGTCAATGCCATTGCTTTTCAAATGTCAAAATTTGCTGTTCACCTCACAGCTGATTTCATTTCATGATTTGCCATGTGAATCACAGATTAAACATTTTTATATCTCATTGAATGAAATGAAACCAAAGTAGATTTGCTATCTTAGCGTAGCGTTACATTCTCTTTGATTTGCTATGTGCCATTCACAGAGTACTTTGTTAATTGCCATGTGGTTTTGTTATTGTTGTCTAGCGGAATTTCCAACTGGAATTATTAAAAATGTCTCAGAAACCATCAGTTATTCACTGGTTCCGATTGGATCTTCGAATCCACGATAACTTAGCTCTGCGTAACGCAATAAACGAAGTAAGTTTTCGTTAAACTTTTTGTTACAGACATTTTTGTTACTTGTTTTTTATCGAGACAAAATATAGGAAATTTCGAATATAAAGACGCGCTCTGCAGCATTCTACATGCTCTGAATTATAATAACTACGTAACTGTTTTGTTTTGCAGGCTGAGAATCGAAAACATTATTTAAGACCAGTGTATTTCATAGAGCCTGATATCAAGAGCAAAACTGGCGCTAACAGACTGAGATTTTTAATACAAAGTCTACAGGACTTAGACTCCAACCTGAGGAAACTGAACTCTCGTCTCTACGTAATAAAAGGTAAAGCTGCTGACAGTTTACCTAACCTATTTGAAAAATGGTCTGTAAAATATCTGACCACTCAAGTAGATATTGACCCTGAAATTGTTAAAGAGCATGAAGTCATTAAAAGAATAGCTGATGAGAAAGATATATTTATCAACAGTAGGGTACAACACACTGTGTATGATCCAAACATTGTCCTTAAAAAGAACAATGGAGGAGTTCCGCTGACTTATCAGAAATTCCTATCACTAGCCAGTGATATCCAAGTGAAGGAAATAATAGAGATAACTAAGCAGGTATTAGATGAATGCAAGCCACCTGATGAAACGACAGATGATTATGATGTGCCTTCTCTGAATGACATGGAGTTAGACGAGTCCAGCATGGGGCTATGTAAGTTCCCTGGTGGAGAAACGGAGGGTAGAAAAAGACTCAACTTGTATATGGCTAAGAAGCAATGGGTATGCAAGTTTGAGAAGCCTAAGTCTTCACCTAATAGCATAGAACCGAGCACCACTGTACTAAGCCCATACATAAGCCATGGCTGTTTATCAGCAAAACTCTTCTACCACAAATTAAGAGAAGCAGAACATGGAATGAAGCACACATTGCCACCCGTCTCGCTCATGGGGCAGCTAATGTGGAGAGAATTCTACTACACAGCTGGCACTGGAACTGAGAACTTTGACAAAATGGTAGGGAATTCTGTTTGTACCCAAATACCCTGGGGCAAGAATGATGAGCACCTAAAAGCCTGGGCTGAAGGAAGAACTGGATATCCATTTGTGGACGCCATCATGCGTCAGTTAAGGCAAGAAGGCTGGATCCATCACCTAGCCAGGCACATGGTGGCTTGCTTTCTAACAAGAGGAGACCTTTGGATATCCTGGGAGGAAGGTGCTAAAGTCTTTGAAGAACTGCTATTGGATTATGATTGGTCTCTGAATGCAGGAAATTGGATGTGGTTGTCAGCATCTGCCTTCTTTTATAAGTATTTCAGGGTTTACAGTCCTATAGCCTTTGGTAAGAAAACAGACAAAAATGGCTTATACATAAGAAAGTATGTACCAGAACTAAAGAAGTATCCAGCTGAGTACATCTATGAACCCTGGAAGGCACCCAAGTCTATTCAAACGGCTGCTGGCTGTGTTATTGGGGAAGGATACCCAAAGAGAATAGTAGACCATGACATTATTCATAAAGAGAACATGAAGAAAATGTCAGAAGCCTATAAGATGAACAAGGAGAAAAAATCTCTTAAACGACCAAGGTCTTAATATTCTACAGTAATTTTTAAAACATAAGTATTCATAAAGAAAACATTAAGAAAATGTCAAAAACCTATAAGATGAATAAAGAGAAAAAATATATCAAACGACCAAAGTCTTAACATTCTACAGTATTTTTTAAAACATTCAAATGTGATCTGATTAAATAAGTATAAATTAAGAAATTAAATTGTATTCTTTGATAACAATAAATCTATCATAAAAACTCAAAATGGTGGTTGGCTGAAGCTTTATTCTAGGTGTATATGTATTTTTTCTATGACTGAAGATTGAGCAACAACCACAAACTTAGTATGTGGCAACTTTAATTTGAGAGCAACAACCAACTTGCTTGATTATTTAGTTGCATTACTATTACGGCACTCAGTGACTCAGCCACCAGAAAACCACTAACGAAAAACGGTTATACTCTCATAGTCGCTAAATTTTCCACTAAACATTTTTTTAGTTATTACGAAAGAAAACAATAAGTAGATTAATAATTAGTTTCTTTTATTATTACGTAATAGGTACCTACTCATACTAACAATCAATAAATCAACATGCAAATAGTCAACCAACAAGTCAAGATCAGGAACATAAAAAAATATTCAATATCAACTGTTAACTCGAATATCCTTGAGCATCTTTGAAGTGCAATACTTCATTCCAATTTTTTTTGTATCTTTCGTCTCATGCTCGTGGCTTAGCGGTTGAGTGATCTCATTCTCAGTAATTGAAACTGAATTGTACTTAACCACTAGAAAAATCCACTAGCCACTAAAAGGGGGGTCGAAACCACCAGTTTTAGAGGAAAATCCACTAGGTTGGCGACACTGTGGCTAATGCTAGCCATTAGGACCTAGTAGTGGGGGCTAGGGACTGACGACGGCTGTAAGGTGAGGCGACCACCTCTGCAAAGTTTTTTTTTTGGGCAACCCTTTTGTAGTTAGCAAGTGGTGGGGTATTTCATTTGTAAAAAAATGTATAAAGTTGTTCTAATCCAAAGACTGAACTCGCCGCGCTAGAAATAGGTTGGTAGGTAGATAGAATCCGTAAACTAAGTTCTAAAGAGATTATTTCAGTCGAATGTCAATGTGCCTGTCATTCATCCTAGCCTTTTTAGGATTTTAGTATCGCTGACGTAAACTATAATATTTCAGAGGCTAATCAAACCAGTACATCTGACCATGGATTGCGTGGTGGTTTAACGGGGATACAAGTGAGCGTGTGGAAACGAGAAAGGAATTTTATTAATCCTACCAGAGGTTTGGGTCCAAAGAGAATGTAACGCTACGCTAAGATTTGGGACGTGCCTATGTACATACGTCGGATATCATCATTTTCAGCCCGTTTAAACCTACTTTCGAACATTAGCCTTACTCTGTTCCTACTCACGTTTCTGTAGTTTGAGATACTTAAAATTCTCAATCGGTGTTTATTCTTCAATTTCTCCATGACGTTGCGAACCTATCTTGCTGACATTTAATAGGTAAAAAAACGTATTTAGGTACACCTACCTACTTTTATAACATTCAAATGTGATGTTTATTTAGTTTTGCGGAATAATGATCGAAGGGAGTAGTCCAGAATCATTTGTCAATGGAACTCTTAAGTGAGTGTGTCCAGTAATGCACTTTCACAGGCTGTTGATTACGGTGATAATAATATAAAATAGCATGACACTATATGAATGTAATCGGCAATCAGATCGGTTGATTTAAAGCTTTGCTGATGACCAAGGCTCATTCAAAACTGGTTTATTTTTTGTTATGGGATCTAACTAGATCGTTTTCTCGTACCAAAATCTACAATATTCAATTTTTACAAACTCGAATCTTTCATTTGTTTAATTTCAATGGTATTTTTAGTGCTAAAACACCAATTATACTCATTTATTTCATGTAGTTTTTATACTTGCTTTATAAATCAATAATTCGTTCGCAGTTTGAGAGTTTGATAACGGCAACCTTAATTTTCTCAGGAACAATACTGGTCTGTGGCCGCTATGATGATCCTAGATCCAGCGTTGCTAGAAAGTTACTTTTGTAACCTTTTAGGTGATTTTTAACTACGTCAGGTTACACAACTCAAAAGGTTACTGTGATTTTCTGGAATTCGTAGTATTCATAGGTAGGTATTAAATTTTTTACTTGAATATAAATTTAAACAAATAAAAAAAACAAATGAAATAAAACTTCAGATGGAAAACAATACTAAATTATCATTTTTTATTTGTAGGTTAATACAACCAACATTTGTCTATCAACTTTCAGTACCTTACTAAAGGGGAAAAATAAGATAGGTTACTTTTTTATCTATTTTAGGTTACTTTTGTCATGACCCGGCTGGCAACACTGCTAGTTTGCTTTGTGATGTGCTCTTCCACAGATGAAAAAAAATTTGATTCTCTTTTGCAATTTCTTAGCACTTAGCAGTGGATTTTGATTGTTTTAAATTATTATTTATACCTTAATAAAAATATAAAGAATAATGGTTGATTTTAGTGTATGTGTTGCATGTCTAGCTACTGATATTAAAATGCACTCGGTCAGAAATACGCTATTTCAAGAAATCTACGAAAATTTTGCAAATGTTAGGGTAAGTTTTTAAATTTATGTTATCCTACTATTCTCAATAATACAATGCGAAAGTTAGGATTCTTGTTGCCTATGATCTCCGCAACGGCTGAACTGATTTGGATCAGGCAGGCTTTGGGATTCATAAAACCGTTGCACGAATTTAGATAATAATAGGACAGGGAGTGGAAGTGGTGGACTTCCCCATTACAACGTATCACTCTCAAAGTTAGGAAATGAATAGTTTACGAGAAATGTTTTTAAACTTTGTAGGTTAAGTACTGAAAAATTCAAGTACATGCTAACTTGGAATGAGGCATACGCCCCTACTTTACCCCTTTTTTACAATGAAGTAGAAATAGGGTTAAATTAAGTTCTGTTACTGAGCTACAGCAACAGGTGCGTTCGGTTTGTGCTTGTGTTTTTATGTTTTCTAGTAAACTGAACAGTTACTGGATAAGGATGAAGGAAAACAAAGCCAATGTCAAAACTAAGTTCTCAACAAAATGTTGGCTCTCTACTGTTTGTGAACATACTCTAGTTAAAACAAACCATTCTCTTTGTATCAATAAAACTTAAGTCCTTGCAAAAGAGAACCTAAAAAATGCCACGGAAGCTATAGAAATTCAAAAATATCCAACTTAATTTTAACAGGGAAGGTTGGCAAGTCCCTCCTGTTTGGAACCCTGTTATGAAAATAAATAAAACTAAAATGAATTACCATAATGTTTAAACTATCGGAACATTTGTGACTACATAATATTTTGACAGTAGTAATCTTTTTTATGATCTGTTAAGATATCTGTCATCTATTCTCCCTGCAACTATGAAAGTTCCTTAGGACATAAATTAAAATGTAAGTAGGTCTGGGTAATTGTAAGGTAGGGTCCATTTTGTATTAGTGGAAGGTAAGTCTTACTACACTGTTAATGTAGTAAATCAGAATCTAGGCAACAATTTCAAAAGTTACAAAGATTGTAAAAATAAATTCATTCAAAGCACATGGTATTCTGCACTTTAGTAAACACTATTTATTTCATGATTTCTTAGCATATCACCTTACAAAACTAGCCTCTAGTTAGAGGCTAGTTTTGTAATAAAATACTGTACCTAGTTAGGTACAGTATTTTATTTATTATTACTTTATCTTTAAATGTTTCAATATAAATTTATCTGAAACTATTCGATTCATTACTTTCCTTTCACCCCTTCCCTCTTTTATCTAAATTTGTGCAATGGCTTTCTAAATCCCACAGGTAGGTTTGATTATAATAGGCTACTTCCTACTATCTCCGTATCAGCATATCTGATTGGAATGCTGTTTTTGCAATTAATTTGTATTACTTTAAGAATGGTTCTTAGATGTTTCATCATCATAAGTCACTAGGGGATGATGGAAAACATGCCAGGGTTATAGTTTTTACAATTACTAACATTTGTTTCAGCTCAATGCAGACCACTTACCAGGAACAGTATGCTATATCTGTTACTCCCAGTTACTGAAGTGCTATAGATTCATAAGCATGTCTCAGAAAGCAGCAAAGATCCTGACGCAGCTCCTTCGTGATGGCATTCAGGTGAATATATATAGTTTGGGGCTATGAGAAGCTAGCACGAAATAGAGGGGTGGAAGCTAGTTAGCGCATTATCTATCTGAGAGCAAAATTATTGGACTCAATAAAATTTTATAGCGCGCACTTACTCGTAGCCTATCATCGACGTTTGACTGACTTTATTGATTATTATTGATTACTCTCTTTCGACAAAACTCCCATATGTCAGGTTACTGGGACACTGCTGTCACCAACCCAGAGTCCCTTTCCACTGTTTCAAGAAGCCAGGCTGGATGGGGTCAGGCAGGTTAGATAGGAGTAATGCACAACACACCCCAATGTCAGTGCAGATCTTGATTCCCCCATTAGGAATTAGATGGTGGACCATGAACTTGTTACGACTGAGTGACATTTATAGGGACAGTAGGTACTATGTCAAGCTAAGAGTAGATCAATGTCAACGTGGATTAATGTTAATTTATATGGCTCCAAAAAGTGCTGGGCCAATGCAACCCTTGCATTGTCATTGATCTATCTGCTGCTTAGCTTAATTGATAAATATTTGTTTTATTATTTTCAGTTATCGCAGGAGTCTGTACCACCCCTGAATGACAGATTCACAAACATAGTAACAACAATTTTGAAACCCACATTTATTCCTCATGAATCTGTGAAGGAAACTGTCAATGCCCCTATAGAAGAAACAGATAGAGGACCTTCTGTTAATGAAATTGATTGCACCACTAATGAAGAAGTTAAAATGACTCAAGTATGTAGCATAATCCTCAAAAAAGAATGCTTGAAAATGGATGAAGAAATGGCTATTGAGGATAGATTGATTTCTGTGAAAGATGAACCTTTAGATAACGAATCAAGTACTGAGCAAGAACTTACCCAGGTAAAACAAGAAAATGTCATTGTTAATAGCGAAGACTTAACTAAGGAAGCTCAAGATGCCATACAAACTGATACAGGAGGTAATAAAATGGGTGCACCAGGAAACAACACTGCTAAGAGAAATAAAATGTTATTAAAAGCTGAAAGCAAATCCACCAAACTAAAAAAGAGTAACAAGGGTACCAATATTGAAGAGAAAAGTCACCCCTGCAACAGTTGTGAGAGAAAATTTTCATGTAAAGCATATTTGGCAAGGCATTTGCGCGTTCACACAGGAGAACGACCATTTGTTTGCAAGATATGTGATAAGACATTTTCTCAAACCAGTCATTTAGTTCAACATATGAGATTACATACTGGAGAAAAGCCATATTCTTGCCATCTATGCAAAAACAAGGCATTCAATCATAGGTACAACTATGAGACGCACATGAGAAAGCATTTTGGAGTGCCGTCACACACATGTGATTTATGCAGTTCTGCATTTCATCAAAAGGGAGATTTGAAAAGACACATCATGACTCACACTGGTGAAAAACCGTATACTTGCGACACTTGCCAAACTAAATTCAGCCAAAGATGTCATCTAACAAAGCATGCGAGAATTCATTCTCGAGAAAAACCATATGCCTGTTCATTTTGTGAAGCATCATTTGCTCAGAAGAATGACTTGGTTAATCACTTAAAAATACACAATGGAGAAAGACCATTTCCTTGTACGTATCAAGGATGCTCTAAAAAATTTAGAAGAAAAGGTACACTGACAAATCACTTAAAAGTTCACACAAAAGAAAGACCTTATGCCTGTGATATATGTGACAAATCCTTCAAACAAAAGGCTCATCTAACGAAACACGCTAATTTATTGCATGCCAACCATCTACAACAAAAAATTAAACTAGATCCTGATATACAGCAGAATCAAGATGATTTACAACAGAATAAAATTTATTTGCAACAGCCTGAAGAGGAATATATTATACCATGAACTAAGTTTTCCATGTTGATTGAGATAGCATTGAACCTTGAGGCCAGGATTATAGTAAATCCGGTTCTCCTGATCTGCTTTAATTCTACTCTTATCCTGTGGGGGAAATTATACTTGCACTGACATACGGCGTTGGGATGTATTGTGCATTGACGCACTTTTAACCTGACCCCAACAAGTTCAACTCCTTGAAATAAAGGATTTTTGTTTTCATTGTGTTAATGACTGCATCAGTTCCAGTAACACCAACCCCAAGGGTGTTAGTGAAGGAGAGTCCTTATTTCCAGAATTATTATTATTTCTCTTTATTTAGTTAAACTCTCAGACTTATGCCTGGGGCCTTTACAGGCATTAGTGAAGCCAAAGAGGCCTTTTGTATATTAGCATATAAAAAATTTGTGGATGGCGACTGATGTAAACTATTGGAAATATGGGTGATAAACTAGGCTATTGCAGGAGTATATGCTTATGGAATGGTTGCTAGGCTATATAGGAAGACACGGCACCTGCCAATTCTTACTGAAATTCAGTGACCTCAGAGGAAACTTAATAGATAGTCACTTGAGACTCTGGACCACAGAGGATTCTTACTAGATAGTCATTTATTTGTGTCTTGTATTTTATGGTGATAGATTACAGAAAATCTGGCATTAGTATAATTAATTATCTTTAATTTAAAATGTATCTTTTTATTGATAGGTATTGTAAATAAAAATTATGATGAAATAAATTATTGTACACTATGCGCTCCTTCAATCCTATTCTACATATAGTATAGATGCGAAAGTTTGTTGCTAAGGATTTCCATAATGGCTGGGTTTACACATATCAAGTGCATAAGTAAAAACTCGATTTTTAGTTAGTTTTACTTAGCTATGCGTTTTCAAGCAATCCAATAAGTATATAGGTACCTACCTATACCTTAAATTACCTAGGCGCCAAATATTCGGCGACTCGACAATACTGCTAATTATTGTTTTGGTTAGTGTTGGTGTCAGAGATGCGCACAGTAAATCTTTTGAAAGACCAGAGATTTATAAATCTTTAAGCACAGACGATTTAAATCATTCTTATAAATGTTTGAATCCCAAATAACTCTGTAATCCATCCGAACGACAAAATTTGATTCTACACCATTATTTTCTTCAATGTATCATCAATCGATCATGCTCTACTAAATCTACTATTTTAAGGGTTTGATTTTTAACTTATGGTGCAAAGTAAGAACTAAGTTAGTTAATAAATATTTTCTTAATAAGTAAGTATGTACATTAGTGCAAGATTAAATTTGTTTATTTTTAGACGTTATTCCTGATTTTCCTTTAAACTTACCAGGCTTAGGACTGTCAACCTAGTCTTACAACTACGCAAAAAAATATGAGTATGGCTGTCGGGCGGCCGCGAGTGCAGAGGAGCAAATGCGTTGAGATGTGTCTGGCGGCTGTTATTGGTGCGATTGTCCTACTTCCAAAACATTTTAAAAAAATACGATAAATCAATGATTTAAAAGTATATTTATAAAACGTATGATTTACTGATTTAATAAAACTTTTTGACGGATGTACATACATCTTTTTAACCAATCACTCTTAAGTTACGCATGACTTGTTGGTGGATGGTTAACACAGATTAAAAATCTTTGCTTCTATGGTTATTTCGGGAGACCGTATTGTACGTCCATGCAAAGCACAACCATGGAATGCACACCCCTGGAAAGTACAGCCAGTATTACAAACCATTTGGTTTGAATTATCTGGGTGTGCTTTCCATGGTCGTACAATACGCTCCGTACAAACTAAACACATGACGGTATTGCACACCCCTGGAATGTACACCCCGGATTACAAACCAATATTCTCGACGCTCATTGGTCGAGAGTTCGTCATATCCGTGAGCTCTCATTGGTCGATGCGAATAAGTCGCATGACGAGAACGAGCCTCGTTTGCACTGAGCAAGTTCTAATATGTTCAACCAAGAGTTTCCATTGATAAATAATGTAAACAATAAGTTAATGTTGGCCTGAGAAATCCTTCCTAAGCAAATCCGTCTTGGATTGGTTAGGTTATTAGGTTTTTTTTTATTACCACTCAGAAAAGGAGGATTGCTATCCGAACTTTATCCAACAAACTTGGGTTCAAATAAATAAAACCAACCAGTTAGTTCATCTGCAAAAAACCGACATAAATAACTAATCTACTTACTACATCTACATTAATTTACTAATAGCGTAAAATACTATGGCAACACAGCACTTGCCCCTTGATAGCACTCGCACATGAAAACAGAGCATGAAATTGGTTCGTATTCCATGGCTGTACATTCCAGGGTTGTACAAAACTGGCCGTACAAGGTCAACACGTGTAGGGAATGCACACCCAGGAATGTACGCCCAGTATTACAAACCAAGTATTTGAAACCAATGGTTTGTAATACTGGCTGTACTTTCCAGGGGTGTACTTTCCATGGTTGTGCATTACATGGACGTACAATACAGGGACTCGTTATTTCCTATAGGGGTCCTGTATTTATTGCGAATTGATTGATTTTGAAATTCTGAAATTTGAGTTGGAAAATCTTTAAAAATGACAGAGTTTAATGTGTGTATCGCGTGTCTTATTAGTGATGTTAAAATGTATTCTATTAGAAATACTTTACTTAGTGAAATCTACGAAAAATTTGCAAATATTAGGGTAAGGCGGAGCACTACTTTCATTCACGCTTTACCCGCTTTTACCCATTGATTGGCTTTATCCTAACTTTTCAAAACGTTGATAAATTACCCCAGAAACGAACCCTACACTAAACTATTATCAGAATACATTAAACCCGAATATATGGGATAGTATGATAGCATATACCTGAAGATGCATGCATACATATTGTCACTGTTTGCACCCACATATAAACACAACAAAAAAAAAACAGCCAAATTGGTCTAGCCATTCTCAATTGATGATCTTTCATACATGCTGCACTTGGTTTTTATTTATAAGATGTACAATTTTATGTTTCAGCTGTGTGTTGGAATACCGGAAACAATATGCTACATTTGTTACTTGCAGTTGCAGAAATGCAATGAATTTGTAAACATGTCTCAGAAAGCAGGAAAGATCCTGACACAACTCTTTTACAGTGGGATTCAGGTATAAATTACCAGCCTTTTTGAAACTACCACACTGGCACCACCAGCCATAAACTCCATTAAAATAATGCAAACTTTTCAGAATTCGGTAAATGAATTCAGTGAACTTTTTATTTTAAATGAATGTACATATTGGATGGATGACTGATCTTAAACTTTGCAGAAAGTGGGTGTGAGGAGGCTCAAGACTTCATCATGGCTCACTTTGATGGAACCTAAGTGCAACCTATACAGAAATAGTGTCCTATGTCCAACAGTGGACTTCTACAGACTGTTGATGATGATGATGAAACTTTTGAATCAAATTGATAAAATTCAAATATTTATTTTTTTCAGACAATTGTTAGTAATTTTTGTTAGTATGTAGATACAATAAAAACTTGTTTATGATACACATAATAATCAATCAAATACTAGAGATACCTCAGCAGTTTATTCAACCCTTGAGTATAATAATAATATTTAGGTGCATCTAGTGGCACCTTACTGGACAGTCCTACCTTCCTGATAACATGTTCAGGATGCTGTTAGGGCTGCCATATACTCGTCATACATAGTGATGCATAGCTTTTGCATATTAGCAAGTGTAAAAGGACTAGCAATATGCTGTAAAAAGTATTATATTTATTTTTCATTTTTCATCGCAAATCTCCAGATTAAAAACTTCATTAATATAAACAAAAGTAATATAATAAAATGGTTGTACTGCCGCAGTGAATTTCCAATGGCTTCAGTGATTTTTTGTATATTGTTTATTCTTGCCACAGAAAATATTCTAACTGCCTGCTGTGCTAGTCACAGTTCAGTGTCATTAGCATTACTGAATTTTGAATTTCATGATTTAATGAATAAAATGTTTCAGATATCTCAAGAAACACTTTCGCCACTAGATGAAAGAAGAATAAACCTTGTAACAACTATTTTAAAGCCAACATCAGTACATTCTTCAGATGAAGATAGAGTTCTTGGAGATTCTTCAAATTATGATGTTAAAACAGACATTATTGAATCTTCTAAATATGAAATTATTGATGCAACTGATAAAGCAGATATTATGACAGAAGCACAAGTAACTATTACCCTTAAGGAGGAGCCTAGAGAAACAGATGAACAAATAGCAGAAGCTATTGAGGAGGAATTTGTTTGTGTTAAAGAAGAACCGATAGACCGAGATGAAGAATTTAATATGAAACAAGAATATAATATTGAAATTGAACCAGTGAAAGAAGAAAAACCCAGTGTCAAAAATGAGGAAGAAATAATGAATGAGGACCTTAATGCTGCCATACATATAAACATTAAAATTGATGCACCAGGTGATTACACCTCAGAAAGAAATGATAACAATTTGCCCAAAGCCAGAAAATATGCTAAGCAAAGCAACAAAAAAGAGAAAAGTCATGCATGTACTAGGTGTGATCTAAAATTTTCTGGCTTAGGTTTCTTGCTAAGGCATATGCGCGTTCACACAGGAGAAAAGCCATTTGCATGTCTGTGTTGCGATAAAAAGTTCTCTCAAAGTGGTCACTTAACTCAACACATGAGATCACATACTGGAGAAAAGCCATATATCTGTAACACATGTAATAAGGCATTCAATCGCAAAAATAATTTAATAACACATGTGAAAAAGCATTCAGAGCTTACATTCCACCTGTGTAATATATGCAATAAGGTACTTTCTAATAAGGGAGTTTTGAAAAGGCACATGTTAGTTCACACTGGTGAAAAGCCATATGTTTGTCAAAGTTGTGGTAAGACATTCTCTCAAAAAGGTCACTTAATTCAACATTTGAGACTGCATACAGGAGAAAAACCACATACATGCAAATCATGTAATATATCATTTTATAGGAAGGGTCCATTGAATAAACATATGCTGACTCATACACAAGATTATCCACATCAATGCACAATATGTGATCGAAGATTTCCTACACAGAATAAATTAAAACGACACATGTCTATGCATACTGAAGCTAAGCAGTTTGTCTGCAACACATGTGATGAAGCATTTGATCTTGAACAAAATTACAAAACTCATATGGAAAATCATGTTGAAGTAACATGCCACAAATGTAATGTTTGCAATAAAAATATTTCTAGTAAGGAAAATTTCGAAAAGCATATGATAAAACACATTAGAATACAGGAGAAGTCATATACCTGTAACTTTTGCGAAAAGTCATTCATCCAAGAGTGTGACCTGACAAATCATTTAGTAATACATGCAGGAGCAAAACCATTTTCGTGTGATGAATGCTACAAAACGTTTAGCAGTAAAGCTATCTTAGCAAAACACATGAGGTTGCACTCAGAAAAAAAACCATATACTAGTGATAGATGTGAAATATCCCACAAAAAAGTAGATTATCTGAAAAATAGCACTATAACTCACAGTTATGATCACAATAATTTACAGCAGCATAGTTTGTCGATCACTTCAGAGGAAATAATATGTGTCAAGAATGAACACAATGAGGTATTGGTTGAAAACACAGAATCACAACCTATACAAAATCCATTTGTTTGTAATGTATGTAATAAGGCATACAATCGAAAAAATAATTTACAACGTCATAAGAAAGTTCATATACGAAGGAATGAGGAATTTATAATACCATGATGTAACAGCTGCACTATTGGTGGTAGTGACTCTGTCTTTCATTCAGAAGGTAGTGGGTTCAAATCCCGTCTGGCTCCAAAGCACTTTTTTTGCTTAATTCCCATGTTATAAAAAGTGTGAGTGTGAGCAAACATGCATGCCCAAACATTAACAACAGACCAAACTTTAACAGAGACCGTGGATGGGCTTTACCCCCCGCCTGGAAGTCATGTCTGTATGGACTGCATGATAACGCGGGAGTTGAATCTGACATTGCAACAGTGAGCGTAGCCTGTCTGGCTCCCTCCAGGAATTGGTTATGGCGATGACATGAGCAGTAGCGTAGACGATGTAGCACCCCTACCACCAGTAGTTACAACAACGCTACGAACACAATCACCCCCTCCACTCGCGCGCCTTTATAACCGCGCACAACGTGCGGCAGCGTGTAGTGCATGGCGCGACGCGGAAGGAGAAAGTCGCAACCACTTACCCTGATGAAGACTCGGAATGAGTCGAAACTTAGTCGGTGCCTTCACCGATAGTGCAGTACGTGAAAATTCCCGTTTTTACAATATGAACATTTCGTTATAGTTACATAACATTGACATGTCAAAGTTTACATAATCATATTCTTGATTTAGAAATGTCAAAATGTACATAAGTTCTTAATCTAGAATTTTCCACTATCCATGCAAATCAGAAAATTAACAACTCATGTATTCATTTATATGATAAAAAGGGTGAAATTCAAGGAATTCCTTAATTTTTGGTTTAAATTGGTTAAGCGGAAGCAGTGTGATATCTAATGGCAATTTATTGTATATATCAAGCTTTAGACACATACCCAGTTTATACATCTTAACAAGTCTGGTTTTTGGAACGTGTAATTTTTCTTTGTTTCGTGTGTTATAATTGTGTAAATGTTTTTTCATGGGTAAATCGACTTTTTTTAAATGAATTTTTATTAGAGAATTAAAAATAAATAGAGCTATAACTGTTAATATTCTAGCTTTCTTAAAATATGCTCTGACTGAAGTTTGTCTATGTAAACTGTATATGATTCTAATGGATCTCTTTTGGTAAATGAGAACCCTTTCAATTTGGGAGGCATTTCCCCATACCGTTATCGCATAGTTCATGATAGAATGGCAGTAAGCATAGTAAACCGAAATAAGAGTTCTATATCAATTATTGGTTTCAGCTTAAACAAAGCATAATTAGCGCTGGCTAACCTATTACATATTTTTTCTATATGGCTATCATAACATACAGTGGAATCTAACGTACATCCTAAAAATGTGACCTCGCTCAGAATATCATTTTATACACGTGTAGTTTAAAATAGTACTTTTATTTGCATTTAGAATGATGCCGTTTGCTTCGAACCATTTTTTTAATTTTTGTACTACAAGGTCTTTTTGCTGTTCAACGACTTCGAGCTTCCTTATTTTTCATTCCAACGTGCGTATCATCTGCAAATAAAGTTATTAATGCCCAATCTGGCAGGCAGTTGGCCAAGTCATTAACGTAGATCAAGAACAATAGTGGCGCCAGTATAGAACCTTGCGGCACACCTATGTTACTGTATTCCGGATCTGATTGATCGAATTAATGATTTTATATTATTTATGTTGACGATTTGAGATCTATCACAAAGATAAGATTTTTAGTTTTAAGTTCCATTCCTTTATAACCGTAGAAACTAAGCTTATGAATCAAAATATCGTGTCGCAGGCAATCGAACGCTTTAGATAAGTCACAAAAGATTTAGAGACCTTCTGCAAATTGTCTATAGCCTCTAGTATGTAATATACTGTCTTTCTAATGGTCATTTCTGTTGATCGATTTTTTCGGAAGCCAAATTGGCATGCAGTAAATAATTTATTCGATTCAAAATATGTGATCATCCTAGATTTAATTGCACTTTCCAGAAACTTTGAAAGAATAGGTAAGATGCACACTGGTCTATAATTTCCGATGTCAACAGTTTCTCCTTTTTTATATAATGGCACTTTTTTACCTACTTTTAATCTAGCTGGGAAAACGCCCTGTGAAATACATTCATTAAAAATTCTCAGAATAATGCCATCATATAATTCTTTCTTGAAACTAGTTCTTTCACATCAGTCATTAGGCCCCTTTAACTTGATAGGGTGCATCTATAATGCAGATTGGCTATGAAAGAACAGAAACTTACCTTTTTCTTCTAGTTTATGTAGTTACATAATATGTAAAAACATTTATTTTATAATAGTTACAATGTACCTGTTAACATCTAGCTTTAATTTCGGCATCATAGGCTATTTTAATAGGTGAAATGAAAAAATTGTTCAGTGCTATAGGTAATACCTGCTTATGCTAATGTATCCTAAACAAGCTAAAGATCACCGTGTCCGGGACTCCAGGTGTGTGTATATTTCTTACTAGGCTAAGATTGCAATAAATATAAATAACAATCAGCCAAAAGATTTATTGATTTTATTTCGTTCTTTATGTAGAAGTCAAAGTAATAAGTGTATACTTCTCTCGGTACCTACCAAAGAGAATGTAACGCTACCACCACCTACAATCCGAACGACATATGAAGCTGTAGACTATGAACAACTCCACAACTTAGCAAAAGAACAAATCGTAGACAACTTAACAACAGACTATTATACACTAGAAAAGAAAATAAAACAATTAGAAAACACCAGTAAATCGACAAAAAACAAAATACTAAACCCGCCACAAAAGGATTGGATAAATAAGGACATGATATTCCAAAAACTATCGTGAACTTGACTATTCATATTGTAAAAATAAAGCACAAAGCCCGAATGGAAAGCCCTGAAGAGTTTGCGGGATAATCAGGACGTACTGGTGCTCCCAGCAGATAAAGGGAATGCGACTGTTATTGTGGATACAACGGCTTATGAACAAAAAATGCTGGATTTACTGGACGACGCCACAACTTATAAACGAGCCACCTAAAATCCCACAGCTAGGGTAACTAAAAAGTTGAAGGAGTTACTTCAAGCAACTTCTGACGACTTGTATGAGCGATTACGACCCATGAATCCCACTTCTCCAAAGATCTATGGCCTTCCTAAAATTCATAAACCCAATTGGCCTCTTCGCCCCATAGTAAGCCAGATAGACTGACCAACGTACAAAACAGCGCGCTTTATGGCGAATGTACTGCTTCCATTCATAGGAAAAACGGATAGCTACGTGAAAGACTCCACCCACTTTACACAACTGTTGGATGGAATAGTAATACAGGAAGATGAATGTATGGTGAGTTTCGACGTAATCTCTCTGTTCACCAATGTACCGATAGCGGACACCATAACTATAATTCAGGAATTATTGCTACCTACTTTAATACCTATCGAGTACATGAAGGTGATTGAGTTTCTTTTGTCTAGTGGCTATTTTATGTGGCGGGGTGATTATTTTCTGCAAATGGAGGGTGTAGCGATGGGGTCTCCTATAGCTCCGGTAGTCGCAAACATTTTTTTGGAGTGGTTTGAGTCCACAACGCTGGAAAATGTACCTTTTAAGCCAAGACACTGGTGGCGGTATGTAGACGACGGGTTTTACCATAATACATAAAGATAACATTACACCGTTACTTACACATTTGAACACCAGACACCCTAAAATCAGTTTCACTGTGGAGCGTGAACAAAACAAAACTCTGCCTTTTCTAGATGTGTTGGTCAAGCGAGAAACTTCAGGACGCTTCTCATATTTGATATACCGCAAACCAACACATACAGACAGATACCTTAGAGCTGACTCTCACCACCATCCAGCACACCTCGCCTCTGTACCACGCACTCTAATAAATAGAGCTCTTCGGTTGTGTGACCCACAATACGTGGATGCTGAACTGTCACATGTGAAAGAGGTGTTAGAGAGAAACGGCTATGGTTGGAGACAAAGTTTTCGGATCGCAAACACGTCTATGAGGTCACGCAAGGCATCGGTAGAGAGAGCTGTAGCATACTTACCATTTGTTAAGGGAATAACAGATAAAATCGGGCACGTCTTACGTCGAAAGTACAGCATAAAAACGATATTCCGACCCCTGACACAATTGAGACAATTGCTACGTTCTCCCAAGGATAGAGACTCATTAGGTGTCCCCGGTGTCTACAAGATTCCTTGTGACTGCGGTAAATGCTACATCGGCGAGACAAAACGCAACATTTCTACAAGGCTCACCGAACACATACGCGCTGTGAAGAACTTAGATATCAACAGTTCCGCCATAGCAGAGCATTCGCTGGTCACTGGTACGACGCACTATATCCGTTTTGATAAAGCCCGGGCCTTGGCAAGAGAAAAGTTTTTCGTTTCTCGACAGATCCGCGAAGCTATCGAGATAGGTCATCTACCAAACTTTAACAGAGACCGTGGATGGGCTTTACCCCCCGCCTGGAAGTCATGTCTGTATGGACTGCATGATAACGGGGGAATCGAATCTGACATTGCCACAGTGAGCGTAGCCTGTCTGGCTCCCTCCAATAGGTTATTGCATCGACGTGAGCAGTAGCGTAGACGATGTAGCACCCCTACCACCAGTAGTTACAACAACGCTACGAACACAATCACCCCCTCCACTCGCGCGCCTTTATAACCGCGCACAACGTGCGGCAGCGCGTAGTGCACGGCGCGACGCAGAAGGAGAAAGTCGCAACCACTCACCCTGATGAAGACTCTCGGAATGAGTCGAAACTTAGTCGGTGCCTTCACCGATAGTGCAGTACGTGAAAATTCCCGTTTTTACAATATGAAAGGACATAATAGCAGAAATAAATCAGAGGAATTTTAGAAGTGCAATCAGAAGCCAAAGAAGGTGTGGAAGCTAATAAACCACCTTGCCAAAAATTATATACAAGAAAGTTGTGCTCCTACAAAACTTATAGTTGATGGCAGACAAATAACAGACTCTAGCGAAATTTACAAGGTATTCAATCAATATTTTTCGACAGTAGGATCCGTACCTACTAGCAAATCAAATTCCCAAACACTTTCATGACAACTCAAAACTAGCACTACCTAAACCTAACACTAGCGACGTCGGGCTATTAGACTTTCAACCGTGTAGTCCAGACGAAATCAATAATATAATTAAAAACCTGGAGTCTACCAATTCCAGCGCAGGCCTAGACGAAATTAGTACAAAATCATTCAAATGTATCAAGGAACACATATTGAACAGTTTGACTGATAGTTTTAATCAACTATTTCTTTAAGGAGAATTCCCAAATTCATTAAAAATAGCTAAAGTATCTCCCATATACAAATCAGGTCCTAAAAGCGACGCTGGTAATTATAGACCAATATCAGTCCTTCCTATCTTATCCAAACTCCTGGAAAAAATAATTCACAGCCGCCTAGAAAACTATCTATATTCCATAAATTTTATCTATAAAAATCAATTTGGTTCTAAGCCAAAGAGTAGTACCTTAACTGCTACAATTGAGTCGGTAACTAAGATTAAATCAAATATTGATTCCAAAAATATTGTTCTGGGAGTGTTCATTGATTTGAAAAATGCCTTCGACACCGTAAGCCACAAACTTCTGTTAAGAAAACTTGAAGTTATAGGTGTCAAAGGCAAAGCTCTTAGAATGATTATATCTTACCTATCATATTACCTATACCTATAATATTTAGAATGATTAAATTTTACCTATCTATAATATTCCAAGTGGTAAAAATTGGTAAACACCAAAGTGGCAAACAAAGTGTCACATATGGTGTTCCACAAGGATCCATTTTGGGTCCTCTACTTTTTCTCATATATATTAACAACTTAAATGAGCTAGGATTACATGGTCACATATCCCTATAAGCTGATGATACGAGTTTATTTTACTTTGGTCCATCAATACATGAAATTATCAAAAAAAACTCAAGGCGACTTAAACACCCTTAACGATTAGTTTCAGTATAATCTCCTAACAATTAACGCATCCAACACATGCTACACAATTTTTAAAGCTAAAAATAAAATAATACCGCCACACCACCCTCTAACAATAAATAATATAGTTCTTAAAAAATATATATGTGAAAAGTACATAGGCCTACAATTGGACAGTGGTTTAACGTGGGGAACTCACATAGAAAATATACGAACTAAACTTTCGAAACTTGTTATACGAAGTAAGAACTAAACTTGTTCAATATACAACTCGCTTGTTAAACCGCATCTGCTATACCATATTGTTTGGGGTAACTAGCTGCCCTGCAAGCTCTACAAAATAAAATAATCAAATTACTTTTTAACTATCACTACCTTACATCTACTAAAACTTTTACGAAGAAATAAACCTTATGACTATAAATTAAATGTACATAATTATATAATTCATGCATTCTAGTTCGCAAAATCACCAAAAATTCCATTCATACAAATTTAACGTTCTTAAAATCAAAACAAGTGACAAAACGTAATACTCGCCGAGCTAGTTAACTTGTCTTAGCCAAGGTCATAACGAATTACGGCAAAAAAATGTTTACTTTTGAAGGAGCACAACTTTACAATAAACAACCCGAAATTAAAAAAAAAATGTTAGTTCGATTTATAAATTTAAAACTGAACTTGCTAGTTTTGTTAGGGAAAATTGCCCAATTTAATAAGATTTTTCATTTCTAATTTGTATTAATATGTACCTACCTATCTTTTAATTTGTATACATTAAGCTAAATAGCTATTCTCATGTACTGTGTCTTTTTTGAGACTAAATATCTTTAAACCTAAACCAAGACCTACTGAATCTTAGCGTAGCGTTACATTCTCTTTGCTACTGAACCTACTGGTACCTACCTACTGAAAGGTCGCGTAGAATGTGTTGATGGATTTTAGTCACGTGACTCGTTACTTAACCTACCTACCGCTATCTCATTTTATGCGTGCGGGCCTTTAGCTTTTCAGATCTGATCAGTGTTCTTTTTTATAGTTAATCCTTTCTATTCTTCCTACTAATATTATAAACGTGAAAGTTTGTGAGGATTGATGTTTGTTACTCTTTCACGTAAAAACTACTGAACGGATTTAATGAAACTACAGTTTTATAGCTTTTACATCAGAATAACACAAAGGCTACTTATTATCGGGGCCTTACCACTCCGGCGAAGCCGTGGGCAGATGCTAGTCTATTATGGTTTGAAATCGAGCGGCACTTAAAATCTTGTCTACACATACTTGTTAACGCATTTTGGGTTTAGGTAGGGATTCGTGACATTTTTTTTATCTGTGGTGGAAATACGACAACCCCCAACTGTCAAAGTCAAACATTAGTGTGCGATATTTGTATTTGATCCGATTTTTAGGATATTGATGGATCGTACTACGAAATGCCCCGATCCGATCTATGGATCGGATTGCATATCATCGATGTGATTTTCAGAAGATCGAATGAAATAACAAACAATATGTGGTTTTTATTATATCAATCATGCCATGCAATTAAACATTACTTACACAAATCAGTTCTTATGGGTGCCAACCTTCGATGTGTTAACTTTTTAAAAACAATTATTTTGAAAGTTGATTTAGATACAGCCTGTTACAACTCTCACTTAAAGTCAAATAAGTTGACAAAAAAAATCATCCCGATAACAGTTTTGCATAAACAAGCTATTTTGTTTTATAGTTCACTAGCTGTGACCTATGGTTTCACCCGCGTAAGTTTCGATTTTATACTCGTGATAACATCGAAATTAAATGTCTGATTCGAATGAATTAAAAAGTATTTTCCTGCTACATAAATACCCTTGATGATAAAACTATTTATTTGAATAAGAATTAATACTACGATACGAATGTAACCAACTTTTGTTGGTTTTACATTTTAGAACACAAAAGCTGCTATTGTGACTTAACTATAATAGTTAAATCTATTCCCTAGCGGACTTTTTGTAGGTAATAATGAGTACTTTAATCATGAAGTACATATTTTTTATGTAACAACAATAGTTTTCTCAGCGCACGCTAAATAATACATTTTATAGGCAAAATTTTGCTACTTTGGGTTATATTTTTGCAATTTTTATAATTTAGCTTTCTATTAGTGAAAAATTGTAAAAATTGGTCCAGTAGTTTCGAAGCCTATTAGGTACAAACAAACAAAAATATCTTTCCTCTTTATAATATTAATATAGATGATTAATTCGATCTGATTTCTCAGATCGCGGTCTGATTTCTGACGTTATTCAATCGATACGCTAAAAATCGAATGGCTTTCAAACGATCCAAAAAAATTCTGGATTGTATGCTTGCGAACCGATCTGCTGAAATATCGTATCGGATCGGCGCATCCCTAGATCCCTTGAACTGTGTTTGTGTTGTATTGTATTGTATATTATTTCTTGCATAAAAGCCTTTTGTTTTTGTGTTTTTTTACATAAAATTCCAACCTAATATGCGTTTCTTTTAGCCTTTCTTTCCTATTTGTAGGAAATATGAAGTAAACGCAGCAAATGAGCTCAGTAGTGAGAGCTAGTGAGAGCCCCGGGCTCAGTCCTGCCTGACATGATATAAGCCTAGCCAGCGACGATGATGCTGCTGGTGGATATACAGGTAATAATTCCAGACTTAAATAAAAATGCCCACAGATACCCAGAAGAAGTCCCACAGATACCCAGAAGAAGTTTTCATACCTGTATTTTAGTACCATCCACCCACGTATATACGAGTCGAGGGGGGTTCGGGGCTCAAAAAAATATTGATGGTATAGCTGGACCTCATAAACACCGGCCGGCGCGGCGACAGCGCTTCACTGACAGCGCGTCGTAGAGGAATTAATCACTCGGGCAATGCCACTGACAATTAATCATTGAAAATGTATATGATTATAGAATCATTAGAATTTTGAGCCCTGGCCCTTCTACAGCCTGGCATCAAAAGTTGTGGAAAGACCTCGTACAATTCAAGGTGGTCCTTGTCCATGTTAGCAGAGCTGTGGGCAAAATCATCCCAATACTGAGAATTAGATCCCTACCTGAGTTTATAATTGGAATTATTGTTAACCAATAAAAATCAATAGAAAGAGTGTAAAAGCTGTAGTGTGTTTCAAGATATATAGATACTTTTGTATTGAGGTCATCAATGTAATGCAAATTTCTTTTACTTAACGCATTAACATTAAATAGTTCATTGTTCACTATTTAGATTCGAGTTTATTGCGTTGTTTGTATAAATTAAGGATGTATAATGCATTTTTTTAAATAACTTTGAATTACGTTATTAACTTATTAAAAAAATCACTACCAGGAGCAACATACGCAGTGCGCCCCCACTGGACCACAGAGGTTGTCTGTAGTTTTTACTCTAAAATATGCAGTATGCCCCCCGCTGAACCACTAAAGCCGTCAGCAGTTTTTGCTCTGCGATAATTAGCACGCCTATATTGAGGCACTGAAGATGTCAGCAGTTTTTGCTCTAAAATACGCCGTGTTCAAACAGGCTGCTTGAACAACAGGGGGTCGTCATTTAAAACTTTAATAAAATGAATTTGAATTTAATTTGACGACTCTGTGTCGCAGTGGCCGAAGGCATGCCTGACGCTTGACGCAGAAGGTTGCGGGTTCGATTCCCGTCGGGGGAATCGAACCGAAAAAATTAAACAAATGTTTGTATGATCTTCAAGTATTTTTTAAGGTCTGGGTGTTTTCTATGTATAGTTATGAATGTATAGCTATGAATGTATTTACGAAAAAAAGTATAAAAGTAGTATATCTGTCATGTAGTTCTCATAATACAAACTCTGCTTAGTTTGGGGCTGTGTGAAAAATGACCAGTATTTATTTTTAATATCTGTGTTGCTACTTTATTTCAAAGGCAAAAGGTTTTTATTATTGAAATTACAAGGATCCAATCAATGTATTATTATCTACTTAAAAACTTAACATAAAATTTCAAAGTAAATTTACGCCGATTCCTCGCGCGTGACCCCAGAAGCCTACACGATTCAGGCAACAAACTGATTGTTTTTTTGATGATTCTTCATTCAGTGTAGTCCCAATCGAACTAAAATTTATTGAGAAAGAGAAGGGAATCACCTTAAGTATACACAATGAGGAATATAGAACAATCTAGACTACCGGGATGCGGGTCTACCATATTGTTAAGTGTAACGACTCCACAATCTTCCAATTGCCGTCCACTCTCTAATCTCTCTAGATAGGATAACTGTTCGCAAATGACCTGCTCCTTTGACAATGTACTTTAAGAGGTACTGGATATTATTCTGTGACTATGGTCGGGTTATTGAATAAAGCTTCCGATTTATTATTATTATGTAGGAGCAGTAAAATGAAGGATATGGAGATATGGCTTTTATAATCAAGTGTTTAGTTATATGAGACGGTATGTAGGGATTTTACTTAAATGTATTTTTGTTGCTGTTGACACATTGTTGACGACCTCGCGAGGCAGTAGCCGACTAAGGGCTCGGTCAAACTGACGCGGTGGCGGTGGCGGTGGCGCTTAATACTTTCGAACTTTGACAACCATCTTCCTTTGATCGCCACCGCTTTCGCTTCATATTGACCGGACCCTGAGACTCAAGAGGTGCGGGCTCTATTACCGCTGTGGGACTTTTTTTTATTATTCCTTTTTCCTACTTAGTATATGTGGATCAATGATACCATGTAGGGAGTAGTCGGAGGCAATTCCAATTATTATATTTGGCTCATGCCCACGTTTGCAACCCCATCATTTTTTGAAACTCGGCCTTTGATATTTCTAGAACATGACGGTTTCCTAGCAATGTTTGCTTTCATCATTTTATTAAAAGACTAGCTGTGCCCCGCGGTTTCACCAGCGTAAGTTTTGATTCCTCGGGGATATCGGAATAAAAAGTAACAGTAAAGTATTTTACTGCTACATAAATACCCTTGATGATAAAACTATTTATTTGAATAAGAATTGATACTACGATACGAATGTGACCAACATTAGTTACTACTGGCCGGTGATCTAATAAAATTTCAGAACACAAAAGCTGCTATTGTGAATTAACTATGATAGTTAGATATATTCTCTCGATGACTTTTTTGTAGCTTATAATGAGTACTTTAATCATGTAGTATATATTTTTTATGTATAATCAATAGTTTTCTTAGCGAGCGCCAAATAATGCATTTTATAGGCAATATTTTACTACTTTGGGTTACATTATTGCAATTTTCTAAAGGAGCTCTAATTTTTTTGAAAATAAATTATAACTTATGTTATTTTCTGATAATTTAGCTATACTCATACTCTTTTATTTTTAACCATGGGAACATAGAATACACTTGGTTACGTCGAAAACTTACTACTTAGAATGGTGCTATTGGTATTGGTTGGTTATATTTGCTATTGGTGAAAAAACGGTTAAAATCGGTTCAGGAGTTTCGGAGCCTATTCGTTACAAACAAACAAAAAAATCTTTTCTCTTCATAATATTAGTATAGATGTGCTAATATTTATCCTGAGTATGTTTTCTGCCTACTCGTAGTTACTGATATCCAAGTCAGGGAATCCCGGTGTGGGGTCAGACAATTATGTGACTTTTGAGTGTTGTTTATGTACCTATCTACAACGCTTTTTACATATTATTTATTCATTTCAGATTGAAAATGGGGCAGCGGAAACCAAGCCGGTCCACGGAAAGGATTGATTCGCCCAATGAATCTCGTAGCAATGGGGCGTGAGGACACTCCTCCAACATGACTGCTTTTTGTCAGGTAAGATCTTCTACGCTTAACTATTTTGGTTCACCCACTGCGGGATGGGCTTAGGCCTTCCTCAGATTGTGCCATACAATACGATCCTGCGCTAGTTCTAAACCATCGGCCCGCGTCGTTTTCAATGTCGTCTGCCCATCTCGCCTGACGTTCTACGCCAGTACTCACCATTCATTCTAAGTCCCTGTCACCGTTTACTGGTCAATGCCAATAGGTTTTGTTCGTTGAAATCACAAGAATCAATCGTCTCTGTTTTCTTGTACAAACATATGTAGGTCGGAAGGCTGGTGTCAACGAAGAAGTTAAATATTCCTAAAAGTCTGTCTATGCCGTTAGCTGGCCGTACCTAGATGACACGGATAGTTTGAATGGACTGGATAGTCCTACTACTATTAAAAAACGCGAAATTTTTTGAGGATGAAACTTTACAGTAATATAGCTTATACATCAGAATAACAAATAGGCTGCTTTTTATTCAGGTACCACGCGAGCGAAGCCGTGGGCAGAAGCTAGTCATACATAAGTGTACATTTAGTTTGAAGTTGTTCAACGTTCACGTAAACTATGTCTGTCGACAAAGTGTCTGTGAGATAGATTAAGATTGACCGGATGACATACGCTAACTAGGTTAGGTACAACGAATCTATCTATTACTACCCATAATAAGTTCTTGTCAATCAATCCGCTATCATTAACCTTGACCTACATTATGAAAAGAATATGATAACCCCATTCTGATGTCTCCTTAGTATTAGTGAAACCTTATCTCGAGTATAGGTATATATACTTATAAGTAGCTAATAAAAATACTTGCTTATAATGTCTACATGTAATATAATAATTTATGTCAGTTTGTTTGTACAAGATAGTAAATATAGCGACAGGTGCTGAATTAGTTACGTGTTTTCAATAAAATAAAACTCGAGTGTAAAAATAAAGTTTATTTTGTTACTAGCTGTTGCTAGCGGCTTGGCTTGCGTGGAGTCGTTCAAATAAAACCGAAACTCCTATACAGACTTTCATCCCCCTAAAATACGAAAATCAGAAAACCCTGAAACACGTCATTATTCATTTATGCTCAGTAGTTGTAATAAAAATTCTCATATTTCTAATTTTAAAGAAAAACTTTCATACAAAGTTCCTCTCGCTTAAAAGTAGAAATAAAAAAAAAACTCTCTTAGCATATGCTTATGTTATAAAATTACCTATGTTCCTTAGCTTTCTAGATATAGTCGTGTTGCCTGAGCGTTGAGAGATCAGTTATTCAGTCAGGATAAACGATTTTATAAGTTTAGATTAACTTAACGTAACTTCGTCTGCGTTGAGTTTTTTCCATATACAAGCTTCATCTTCCCGCTGCATCTGCTGAGGGGCGATTTATGAAAATTCCTTTCATAGTCCACTTCTACATACCAAAAAGAAAACCCCCTCCAAATATTAGGACTCTCGGACTTACGGTTTAGACTGTGTTTGATTCAGTCAATCACCTTTATGATTTTATATTATTCAGTTACACCCTTGGTGATAGGTACCTGATATGTATTTAGATTGTATTGCCAATTAAAGCGCTACCTAGGGCTCCATGGCAATTAATTAACTTTTTATTGAAGTCATACAATTATGTTCATTGGAAACAGATAACATACCTACATGACATATTACACCAAACAATACCTAAACATGTTGTTTATAAAACTAGAGAAGCGTTGTGTAGGATCGAAGGCAGCGGCCAGCGTCTTAAAAAAATCTTTGGCATTTCGCGTTTTAGCATTTTGCCAATTTTGGGAATTTGCGAATACAATGTTAGATATCCTACTATAATATTATAAACGCGAAAGTTTTTGAGGATGGATGTTTGTTACTCTTTCACGCATAAACTACTGAACGGATTTTGATAAAACTTTACAGTAATATAGCTTTTACATCAGAATAACACATAGGCTACTTTTTATCCGGGTACCACGCGGGCGAAGCCGTGGACAGAAGCTAGTATAGCATATAAATGTAACAACCAACAGTTACATAAGTCTTGAGCCCACAAATTTTCACCTTGATTCTTCCGTTATTGGTATTCTAGCTTCTGCCCACGGCTTCGCCCGCGTGGTACCCGGATAAAAAGAGACCGGAGTGACCCGGAGTGGTTGCGACTTTCTCCTTCCGCGTCGCGCCGTAGTGCACGGCGCGACGCGGAAGGAGAAAGTCGCAACCACTCACCCTGATGAAGACTCTCGGAATGAGTCGAAACTTAGTCGGTGCCTTCACCGATAGTGCAGTACGTGAAAATTCCCGTTTTTACAATATGAATAGTCAAGTTCACGATAGTTTTTGGAAAAAAAAATCGTTCATTAGTTTTTGGATGAAAGAGTAACAAACATCCATCCTCACAAACTTTCGCGTTTATAATAGTAGTAGGATTTGGTATTATGCGTCGATCCGGATAAGAGTTCTTTCTTACTGTTAATGAAGAGGAGATAGCGCTATACCTGTCCCGATCGGCTTTCTAAATAATAAAGATAATGCCTGCCGGGTTGATAAACTTCAGTATATGTCATTACAAGATGACAAAGCAGTGGTAATTCATTATCACATTGATACTAATTTAGTAACAATACATACGTTTCTAAATAATTACACAGAGTGTGCGAGCGATAAGTATTATGTAAATATAAAAACAGCCAGTAATCTTGACACCACGATTTCCTTAAAAAAGGGTACCTCTCATAGTCACTTCATGGTTGAGTGTCTAAAATGAAAAAAGTGTTTTTTTTTTATTGGAAATTCACATGGTTTCATAGAACAAAGACTAAGTCAACATTTATTTGTTCATTAAAATCACAAGGATTACTTTGAAACGTAAATGTTACGTACTGCCTGTTCCTCCGCGTCCGCGACCAAGCCATGAGAGAAATGCACGAAACGAGCCTGGTTATTATTTAAAAAATGACCTTTTTACAAAACAATATGTACATTTTTTGTAAAACAATAGACGACCTCTGTGGCGCAGTGGGCGAAGGTCCGCCTGAGACGCAGAAGGTAGCGGGTTCGATTCCTGTCACGAGACAAATGTTTGTAAGTTCTGCAAATATTTGTCTCAGGTCTGGGTGTTTTTCTGTGTATAATATGTATGTATTTACAAAAAAAAAGTATATAAGTAGTATATCAGTCATGTAGTTCCCATAATACAAGCTCTGCTTAGTTTGGGGCTAGATGATGCTGTGGGAAAAATGTCCAGCATTATTTATTTATGTATTTAATTTTATTTTTCATAGAGCTGGAGCTACTTCAGCCTTAAGATTTTTTGTATGCATTTTTACAAAGATTTTATTTAATTATGTTTTGAAACATTCTTACTACCTTCAAAAGAAAGGAAGTCCTTAAGAGTTCTTATTATATTGCAACGTTCTGTATTGGGCCAGCTGGGTAGGGGCTGGGGACCAAATGAAATAGTTGCATACAAAGTTACTAGAGTCTAGCTATGAACCTATTACAGACTATCTAGCCGGAGCAATAAACGGTGGCTAATAGACTTCCTGCAACGGTCGATGACTTTAATCTAATCAACATTAAGACCTAGATGCAATGGTATAACTGAGAAGTAATGGCATGAAATTAAAATGAATTATAATTTTTTAAAGAGGATAATTTGATCTGTCCCCACCAGTTTTGCTTGTCATTCTACATTAAAGGTATATAATTTAATTATACAAAGCCAGATGATTCAAAAGCTCATGTTTATATAAACAAATCGAACTAAACTTGAGAAAGTAATCTTGAGAAATAACAAAATTTTCTTTTGACGGCACTCAAGATCGCCCTCAGATATGGAGCTTGATTTATTAATACGGGCTTTAGATATTTGAACGTATCGAGAAATTACCGGCTGGATGTATTACCAATCTAAATTGATCGTAAACTTGACGAAATGCAAGAATAAATTTGAATCCGTTATGTAACAATGTCTTGTTGAGCCGTTGATCATCTTACGCAGTAATTATGATAATGTAATAATAACTGCAGAAAAAAACTGCTAATAATAGCAGTTTTTTTTAGTTGCGTGCGCAGGTTACATTACTAACCGATAGATTACCACAACGATGATACTTATACTGCAACTGGACCGTTTCACTTTCTTGATATCACGCACATCTTAAGAAAATATGAGACGAATTTCAGACGAATGCTGCTATGATCTGAGTGTGAACTTTATCGTTCAAATTAATTAACATTTTAATAAGCTGACTCTTTACGATCGATTGAATAAATAAATAATTCTGGACATTTTCACACAGCATCATCTAGCCCCAAACTAAGCAGTGCTGTATTATGGGAACTTCATGACTGATATACTACTTGTATACATAGAATGATTTTACTGTCCGAATTTCCGCAATTCTTTATAGCAAGAACATGGTTTTTACTTTATTCTTTTCAGCAAGAACATGGTATTTCTACAACGACGCAAGAAGTTTGTGTTTGGGGTGAGAAGTTTTTCGTTTGTACATATTGTAGTTTTTTCTGTTACCATTTATCTCCGATACGGCTCAACCGATTATAATACAGTTTGCAATCCTTTTGTACGACTTCAAGAGGAATTTGATAGGTTTTATTGCAAAACGTCTCAAGGGGGTGCTGCATATAAGCAGCACAGATATTAAAAAAATATTTAATATCTGTGGTCAACACAGTCAACACTTAGATTACAGTGACTAGTGGCATATTCAACTTACTGCTTCCTTGCTTTGGAGGACGAAGATGTCTAAAAAAATACCTCACGCTTAGTTTTCCTTTCACGCTAACGCAAATTTGACAAGGTAAAACTTGGGAGCAGTCACGTGACATTTCCACAGCTAATGTCATTTCCATGCAATTCCATCTTTCTGCAGGCGTTAACGCCAACAGAAAGTGGTATTTGTAAAAGTGGTGGGTGTCTAGACACCCTGGTCTGACAACCCTTGGCTTGGTATGCTATGGTCGAGATACAATATTTTTTTATAATACAAGGTATCTGGAATTCTTATTCTTTATTTTTTTGAATTCTTTGTTAAAGAGCTTAATTTCAATGCAATTATGTCGCTCTGGTCAATCAACAGAAACAAATTCCTTACTATTAAACTGGGTAAACTTTAAAAAAAATGAAGCTACGTTAAAGTTATGTGATTAAGGGCCGAATTCATAGTCAAATAGGGGCTCCCCTAGGGGACTGTTCAGGCGCTAAGTAAAAATTCAAATGCTTTACCTTTATGCACCCAGCCATAAGGCAAATGCTGAATGATGGATGTTGGGGGATTGTTCAACCCCCGACTATAAATTCAGGCTTTAGTAGGCAGGCAGGCAAATTAACCCACCTCTGAAATCACATTGGACATTAGATAATACGAATGCAACTTAGTAATCACAGGAACAGAGAAGTAGGTAGTTGGTTACCTTACGTTATTTTAGTAATCGAAGTATCAATGACACAATAGAGCTCGATCCTTGACCTGTGACGAAAAATGGAAACGTAGCGCTGTTTGTACTTGTATGTAAAACATTTTTAGGGTTACCAAGCCTAACGGCGAAAACGAAACCCTTATGATTTCGTCTGTTCGTGAGTCATATCTTGACTCCAAAGTTACATATACAATTCGGTTTGATGACGTTTAATAAAAAAAAAATGACGCACACGTAATGTGGGGATTCTAAGTATTTACATATGTAATGTGGGAGATGTTTTTCTTATCGCACCTCGTTATTTGGGGTGTCATAAAACATGTCTCCGATTGGGTACTTCTGTCCCAGGTGTATGAAATACATTTTAGTGAGGAGCTTTCGGAAAAACTGCCAACAAAAAATAGTAAACTTTTATTTAATACTTCTGCACAAACAATGTACCTTGTGTTAGGAGCACTTCATGCTAAAGCATTCTCTGTCAGTCATAGTTCATAGATATCCAATCATATTCTTTGAAGATATGAAAATGTTACGCTGGGCGAGTGGCGGGACACGCTTGGACAAGAATTGCAATGAGTTCGTTAGGGGTTTATTTAAGGTAGAACCAGTGACAGAAAAGTTAACAGAGAGCAGGCTCCGATGATACGGCCATGTAATGCGAAGAGACGACAACTACTTTGTAAAGACCGTCGTTAATATGCCAACTAAGCCCCGAGGCAGAGGTAGACCCCCATCTACATGGTGGTTCAATGTGAAAGCTCTTAATATAGCATCTATTATAACCCAGGATAGAGGAACCTAGCGCAGAAGTACTAGGAGGCCCGACCCCAAATTAAATGGGAATGGGGCAGGACAAAGAAGAAGGATTCTTTGAAGATATGCGACAACCTTTGTGGCGCAGTGGGCGAAGGTCCGCCTGAGACGCAGCAGTTGCGGGTTCGATTCCCGCTGCGGGACAAATGTTTGTATGTCCTGCATTCATTTGTTTCGGGTCTGGGTGTTTTCTATGTATAATATGTATGTATTTACAAAAAAAAAAATATAAGTAGTACATCAGTTATGTAGTTCCCATAACACATCATCATCATCATCATCACCATCATCACCATCAACCTATATTAGTCCACTGCTGGACATAGGCCTCCCCTAATGAGCGCCATAGCGCCCTGTCCCATAACACAAGCTTTGCTTACTTTGGGGCTAGATGATGCTGTGTGAAAATGTTCAGCATTATTGAAATTCGGGATCCTGATATAGCGTGTCTACACACGTCTTGGGCAGTTTTATTTATACGTACAAAACGCTAGGCTACAATGCTACGTCACCATTGGTCATTCTCTAGTCACGTGTCGTGTCACTGTGTTTGGATATCTAGTTTAGTTTATCCATTTTCATGAGGTAGAATCGAAGCCACATTTACTCGTACGGATTGCGAGTCGCACTTTGTACGTACACATGAATCAGTGTGTAATTACAACAATCACGGTAAAAACTTTTTGGGACGATTTATCGGTTCCTGCCGGTTAGAAAAAAGCGCATAGGTCACTACATTATACACATCATGTGTAGTTAAGAGGCCAGCGGTTGCCCATTTTCCCATACAAACGTAATACCAAAATAATTTGTAATTAGAGATTATTTCCATCATATTATGCTATTATTTGTATTCGAATAGTATTTATCTAGGTACTAAGATAAATATTTTTTCAAAATACTCACCTGTATTTTGAAAAAATATTTATCTTAAAATGAAATGTAAACGAATCGCATTTTGCATACTTTTACATCATACATGACATGTTTTCATATTATTTGTATCGTATTAAAAACAACACTTTTTTGGGACGATTAATTGATTCATGCGGGTTACAAAAAGGCGAATAGATCACTACATTTCAGACACCTTCGTCCTTACACCACATTGATTTTGCCACCATTGGTCATAGGCCCTTTTCAGGGCCATCATACTCATACGTGATCCCGGTCAGCCACTAACCTAACGCAGGGAGACCAAGAAACAACCGTTGACACTACGATGAAGCAATAAAAGAGAACTGCCCGATACCGGTGGGTCTAATCGGCGACGATTAAGACAGATAGATTTTTAATCGATACACAGTTACAGCGCAGACCAATATAAATGACAAGAGAAAACAGTAAAGTTCAATAAAAATATAAAATGTGATACAACCTACTAATATTATAAACGCGAAAGTTTCTGAGGATGGATGTTAGTTACTCTTTCACGCAAAACTACTGAACGGATTGTAATGAAACATTACAGTAATATAGCTTATACATTAGAATAACACAGGCTACTTTTTATCCGGGTATCACGTGGGCGAAGTCATGGGCAGAAGCTAGTAAGTATATAAGTAATTACAATTAGTAGTATTATACGTGGGTACTAACCCGTGCTAACTACGACAGTCTGCAGTAGTATGGGTCACGTGGTATATCATTATAGGTCAATGAAAAAACGGTACGGTTAGTTTGACAAGTAGCGGCATTGGCATCGCCATCTTGCTGCCTAAACGTCTAGAATCTTCTTGGGGATAGAATGAGTAATCTCCATTACACAAAGGTTGCAAACAAACACGCCCACGACTGGTATACCCCATGGTCTATCATGGTAGACCATGGGGAATGGACCATGGGACCATCCTCAGATACTGCAAACTGTCACGTGGAATGCTAACTACAAAGGTTAGCTGGAAGAAAATGGTAATTAGCATTAATTTCGCCTATGTACTTGTTTTATCTTGGGCTATAATCTATCTGTCTATCTAATTTGGGATGAATCTTGCCATTAATTTGATAATATTTTAGTATTTGGACCCTATTGCACAATAATCTGTAATTCTGAAACACTTACCTAGCTCAGAAAAGTGCTGTTTCATGCTGGCATGAGCTTGCACCGTAACTTCATGTCATCATCATTATCTGTAACTAGCTTCTGCCCACGGCTTCGCCCGCGTGGTACGCGGATAAAAAGTAGCCTATGTGTTATTCTGATGTATAAGATATAGTACTGTAAAGTTTCATCAACATCCGGTCAGTAGTTTTTGCGTCAAAGAGTAACAAACATCCATCCTCACAAACTTTCGCGTTTATAATATTAGTAGGATTGGCAACCCCTTGGTTTAGATAGGGGTATCGATTAATTAGTTCAAATATTTGTCATTTAATACAGTAGGTAACAGAAATCTCGTTCGATAGATATTTGTAATTAAATACAGTAGGTAACATAAATCTCGTCCGATCGGAATAGGTATTCTTAGATAATGGTTCCCGACACACGATATCGATAATTAGGCAGTGACGTGGGTATTGCCATTTTTATCATCATCATCATCATCACAAGAATGTAGGTGTCCACTGCTGGACATAGACCTCCCCAAAGAGATGCTAGTGCTAGATAGCATTCGGGAAGGACGTATTTACCTACCTATTTAGGATACGCCTTTATTGGATAGAACAGTAATTTTGTTCCATATTGTATGCGTAACCTTTGTTGATGCCCTTAGATTAGATTATTATTAAAACAATATCGGTACTCAGGCTTATTTTTATCAGGATTGTAGGATTATATCCTCAAAATATTATAAATGCGAAAGTACGGATGTTAGTTGCTAATAATCTCCGTGACGGCTGTACCGATTCGGATTTAATTTAGAATCAGTATTGTTAATGTAGAATTGAGGTACCACGCGGGCGATGCCGCAGGCAGCTGCTAGCGTACTTATAATTTATGAACCTGCTGAGATTTCCAATCTTCAAACAAGTCCTTATAGTCATCCACAAATTAAAGACCGCGAATGTTTCAGAAATATGCTGTTTCACGGCAATGACGTCATCGCCATGGGTATTATCTAAGGTTATTATTTGCCTGTGCTTTTCAGTTATTTCACGATAATATTGCAATAAAAAAACGAACTCTCATAAATAAAATTATAATAAAATTAATAATGTTAGACGTTTTACACACAGCATCATCTAGCCTCAAAATAAGCAGAGCTTGTATTATGGGACCTGTACGATACTCATATGAATATTTAAAAAATAAAAATGAGATTAAATTTAAAATAGAAGATGGCGCATTTACGCCTTCTTTTATTTTAAATTTAACGTCATTGCCATAATCAGCATTCCCATATAAATTTTTGAATAAACAATTCGTGTTTGCCGTGATTGATTTCCTAGTATTGATTTCCTCGTTGTTCCCCGATCTTCGGCCCCATCGGGTAGGGCCCGACCCTAAATGACTGATATACTGCTTCTATACTTTTGTTTGTAAACACATACGTAATTATAATACATAGAAAACACCCAGACCCCAGACATATTTGCAGATCATACAAACATTTGTCCCGCGGCGGAAATCGAACCCGCAACCTTCTGCGTCACATGCGGGCCTTCGCCCACTGCGCCACAGAGGTCGTCTAAACTTTATTTCCCATTATGGACATCCTTAAATACATAAGTAGTAGATCTTTTGAGAATACCACAATACAGACTTTCCAGGGGTGTGCTTTCCATGGTTATACTTTTCACGGATGTACAATACGGTCTTCCCCGCTGTATCACAGCACCCAGATTCGAAACAAATGTCTGCAGAACATCCAAACATTTATTAAAATTTATTGGAATCAAACGCACCTCTTGCGCGCAGCTGGTTTTTTTTCATTTATGAAAACGTCACTATTTATTACGACACCAACTTGTAATAGCGTGACAGTGACGTAGCGTGTTATCTTAGATAGTGTCAGGGCGATATCAGCCAGTTAAAAATACATTTATACAAATCTTTGCATTACTGTATGACAATGCAAATTTTCATGACTCACATACAATGAGATCGAGATTCGCGATACCATATTATTATCGAAAACCCATACATTTTTAAACCAGTTATATCCTAAATAAACCTGCTAAAAAACCTCTAATATTATATAGAGTTAAAATTTGTAAGTTTGAACGAGGCGGCAACCACTGAAACTACTCATCCGATTTCAAAAAAATCTTTCACCAATACTTATTTAGAATGTCCATTCAGTGTGGGCATAGGCTGTATATTATCCCGTTAAAATAAAAGGGTTTTTCGTTGAGACTTATTTTGCAATTTAATTCGACGATGCGTTTCTTATTTCACGTTAAGAGCTACTTTTAACCGGCTTCTTTTCATCGGGGTACCACGCCGGCGAGGTTGTGAGGATTAGTTTTTTTTAATGGCAATCGTAAATTAGTCTTTAAGACAGTGTCTGAAGTTAACTGCTTGTTAACGGATTCTGGTACCCCCGCCAAGTCGAGCAAAAGGCACAGCCGTACCTTTTTTACCGTATTCTTTTCTTGAAGCCATTCAGTATAGATTTTTGAATATCTGTAATGGTTTTGACATGTAAAGGTTGCAGAAAGTCGTTGGATGAAAGTGACTCTGGAATCTATACGTTCAGCGTGTTCATTCGGGGAGGTAGGTATATGTCTATCAACGGACTTCTCTCGCTTGATGTTGATGATGACAGTACACAAAACACTGCTCTATGTCGGTCGGTACTGTACCTGCGCAAGTCGAGTACGAATTGAACAAAATATACGGCGCGCGCGCAGCGTCTTTCTTATCATTCCACGTTCAACCGCGTAGGGCAGTGCACGCGTGCCCGCTATCAACTATAAATGGTAGAAGTTTACGGTCGATAAAAAATATTTTTCCTTTGGTGACTTGTGACTGTGCGTGCGCCTAGTTAATTGATTTTATTTATTGGAAGGTAAGTAATTTTTTAATGCTTTTATTCAATGCCGGTATGTTGGCTTTATTTTTTGCAGTCACTATGGTTGAGTATGATTTGTCGAAATTATATTTCTTCTTATATTTTATCATGGTGGAACATAACTGACGGTTTCCTTTTTAGGAATTCTTATGGATAGGTATTTTGCATCGCATATATTTTTTATTACAATTCGTTAAATAAAGTAATTAAACATACTTTATTTAACTAATTGTAATAAAAAAATTGCAATGCAAAATACCTATCCCAGGCATACCCAGGTATGCTTGTTTGTATAAAAAAAAACTAAAGCCAAATTATGTATGTTCCGCTCAGTTTTATCATCAAATAAGAGTAAACACTAAGGATCAAAAGAAGGTAGGAACAATAATTATTAAAAAGAGATATGAATATGCAAACTTTACTTCCAGCAAAACGCCCTCATAACTTTATTAAAATTTGAAGACAAGGTAATGCAAAAATTTTAACCTCATCCTAGGTCGTTAAACTGTCTATAAACAAACACTAAAGGCCTAGACGTAACTGTTCATTTGAAGGCATGTACAGAACGTGTCTAAAGCCGCCTACAGCCTTGGAAATCACATGGATAAGTTTACATAGTATTATTTACAATAGGGCTGGACGAGAAAAAGTCGTCCGTGACACTGAATCTATTTCTCATTAGCTAGAAGTTCATGGCGTGGCGTGATTGATATCGTCAAAGAAAAGTACGAAGGCGTTCTGCCCAACAGGTAGAAGCCAGGCTATAGTACTATCCTACTATGGACATTCCTGTTCATTCAAACGTTGACTAGAAGATGGCTTTAAGAATAAGATCGCCCGTTGTACTATGTTCGTTTATGAATTCCTGTGTTTTTTGTATTTTTTATTTGCTGTGCAATAGTGTATGTTATCTATACTCAGACTATCTTTTAGTGAATATCTTTATTTAATGTTCGATAATTTATGATAGTCAAGTCAACCCTTCACAAAGTTTATTTTACTTCGGACTAAATTTTTTCACGAGAGTTTTCAAAAATATCGCATATAATACAGCAGCCAGGTGATTTAGGATGATGAAGTTTACTATAAAATGTACTTGCTTAATAATTAATTAATTTGTTTGTTTTTAAATTAGGAAATCCAGTTTATAGTAACCTGGATTTATTCCAAGTAATATAATAAAAAATTGCTGGGTTGTATGAGGATCAACCCCAACCTAAAACCATGTTGAACTTAATAATCAAAAGTATTTGAATTTGAAACATACATATAATTGACTAACCTTAATACATCCAGGTGATTAAAATTCACGAACAGTAGGTACCTATACATTTACTAAATAAACTAAATAATTGAGTCGTTCGTTCTATGTGCATTTATTTATGTAATTACGAATACCTACTAGTTTAATTTGTCGTTGCTAGAAGACAATACCTACAAATCCCTGTAAATTTAACTACAATAATTTTGTAGGTAAATTTATATGTTGCTCTAGTTTAGATGTAAACTCTATCTAGCCCATTGCCCGTTGGTTGCCCCTTCTAACCGAAATGTTTACTAATTTAAAGTAAAAAAAGTACCTAGTCTTATGCTTCTGTGTTACATGTATTTATACAACTATGTACAAATAGGCATATACAAAAAAAAAGATGAAATAGCAATGTATCTAAAAAAAGTTGCAAACGATCTATAGATAGGTCAACTGATTCAGATCACTACCAGACGGAAGCGTTCCCAAAATTCTGGCTGCATTTCCACGCTGAATTGAAATGCTCATGCGTTGACCCAAATAAAAGCCAGCTCTCTGCATGCGTCACTTCGACCAGTCGCCCTGAAAGAATTTTGAATACGCGAAAGGCCCCGGTTCTCCAACGGACCCAGAATCTTAACCCCTGATTGATTTTTCAAATTTGATGTTTTGATCAAGTGGAAACCCTATCCTTGCCTTCTATGAGAAACATGTTTGATTGTATGTATCTGTGTTTACTACAAGGTCAAGGGTAGCAGGTTCTTGCCTAAGAACTAAACAGTGATATGCACGTAACGTATATGTCTGTATTATGAAAACATTGCATTTTGAGTTTAACACAGAAAATATTGAAATGCGATAAGAAGTGTATGTGACAATGACCCGGTGTAACTCAATAATAATTACAAAATCTTTTTGTAATTTTGTTTTGGTGTACAAAAAAATATTTTCTATAATTCATTCATCCTACTAATATTATAAATGCTGAAGGTTTGGATAAATAAATAATGCTGAACATTTTCCACACAAGAACATTTAGCCCCAAACTAAGCAGAGCTTGTATGGTGGGAACTAATATATACTTTTTTTTGTAAGTCAAACATATTATACATAGAAAATATCCAGACCTGAGACAAATATTACACCATAGCAGATCATACAGACATTTGTCCCGCTACGGGAATCGAGCCCGCAAACTTCTTCGTCTCAGGCGGGCTTTCGCCTACTGCGCCACAGAAGTCGTCAAGGATGCTTGTTGCTAATAATCTGCGTAACGGCTGGATCGATTCAGATGAAATTTGGAACAGCTTTCGATCGTTCGTGACGTAGATAGGCTTTTTATCTGAGTACCACGCGGATACTAAAGCTTATAATCCAGGTAACGTTTGTAACGTGTTTCTAACATGTATAAAATCAGTCGCTATGTTATATTTTCATACGATTTGTTATTTCGAGGATAACAATTGAATTGTATATTACGCAAATGTATGTAAATATCGATACCATTTAATAGAAAAACAGACAGCTACTTACAAATATAAAAACTCCAATAACCGTGAGATTTTTTATGCTAGCTTTGACCACGGCTTTGAACTGATGTTCATACTTTCGCATTTATAATATTACTAGCTTTCCCCCGCGGCTTCGACCGCATGGTATGTTGATAAATGTAGCGTATGACCTTCTCCAGGCTTCAAACTATGTAAAACAATGAATCTATCTACTTTCTACTTACAAATACAACTTATACATACCAATAACTAACCGTTATACCTACCCTCTGGCAGGATTTTTTCCGATTCACTTGATACTTGTTATAATAATTATTATGGCAAAATCATACAATATAATTATAAATTGTAGCCTATGCGTTATTCTGATGTATAAGCTTTATTATTGTAAAGTTTCATCAAATTCCGTTCAGTAGTTTTTGCGTGAAAGAGTAACAAACATCCATCCATTCTCACAAACTTTCGCGTTTATAATAGTAGCAGTATATTATATTATAAGCCGTGGTACCCGGATAAAAAGAAGCCTGTTATTCTAGGCTACTAACTTATTCCAAATTTCATTCAAATCGGTTTAGCCGCTATGAAGATTATAAAACATCTAAACAAGGATTTAAAGTTACACTTTTGGATTTATAGTAGATAATTATTAGAATATAATTAGAAGGATAGTAGGATGGCACACCAATTTTATAACAGGGAAGATAAATTTGTGCGAAATTTTCCATTGATTATTTGGTATTAAGCATTTCATTACGGTGAAATGTATATATTGTTGGCGATGTTTGTTAATAGTATTGGTAACACTAGTTACTATCTACAAAACCGCATTTAAACACAAAGTAGGTTATTGATTGATACACCGTTACAGAACATGGAAATCTGACACTGAACTATTTAATGACAGAGCCTACTCTGAGCTTCTGTGAAAAGGCTTGTCCGGGGAAGTGCTATCACCATGCCTATTTCTTTTGTTGTGTACCGGTTTGAAGGGTATAATCGCCGGTGAAATTACAGGCACATGAGATCTTTCATCTTGATATCACAGTGAGGCAACGCGAGTTATACCTCTGGTATTGCAAGCGTCTTTAGGGTGATAGCACTTCAACTAGGTGGGCCGTTAGATGATTTGCATCTTTAGTATTAGATAAACATAAATATAAAAATAAACAAAAAAATTACGAGTCTGCATGTATCCTACAAACAAATGACACGTTCATTTGTTTGTAGGATACATGCAGCCAAAACGTGTAATACAATCATTTACAAAACAGAACTGTTTTCTAATTCCGGGCGTAATGACGTCCAACCGGAATGACATTGCGACAAAGAGGCTGTTAATGCTTAGCCTTAGTAGCTTAGTATTGTAAACAGATGTGAATGAGTAGGTTAGGTTGTTAGATTTTATTTAGTTGTTATCATATTACTGCAGAGCTACAACAGCGAATTTTTGAACGACTAATTACAAAACTGCGCTGTATTTGTAAAACGGAAAAACTACACATTGGAGCCGCATTGACAGACGCATTGGAGGATGTGTAACGCTCTAACAATGTGGCGTACCTTCGGCTTCGTTTAGCAGACGTTGACACAGCTAGACTAGTTTACTTCAGCTACTTCCACAGCATTATGTCGTACGGTATACTGCTGTGGGGGAGTGCTGCTGATATCAATACCGTTTTTGTGCTGCAGAAGAGGGCGGTTCGAGCAATTTATAATATGGGCCCCAGAGAATCACTTTGCGAAAAGTTTAAAGAAATAAATATAACGACATTCCCTTGTCAATACATTTATGAAAATCTGATGTATGTTCACAAAAATATTAATTTGTTTAAGAAAAAAAGCGATAATCACAATGCTAATACTAGAAATAAAGATAAACTCGCTGTTGCCACTTGTAGACTCCATAAAGTTAGTAAATCGTTTAAAGGGCACGGTGTACGCTTTTATAACAAACTCCCAAGAGATATACAAAAATTATCAATTAACAAATTTAAAAACGTAATTAAACAAAAGCTTTATAAAAAGGCATACTATAAAATATCGGATTATTTAGATGACAAAAACTCTTGGGATTGAAAATGCTCCAACTCGAAACTATTGTTTTGTAAAAGGATCATTAAAAAGAATAACCAGCCTTGTTTTCTTGCCTTTCTTTCCTGGCTTGGTCGCGGAGGAACAGGCACCTAGATAAAAACCGACGTTTCAAAGTGGTCCTTGTGATTTTATTGAATAAATGAATTTTGACTTTGACTTTTGACTTTGACTTTGACTTAGAATTACAATCCGGCTGGACGTCAATACGCCGAATTAGAAAACTGCGCTGTTTTGTAAAGCGATAAGCCGTTATGTTAAAGAGCGGATTATACGTTTTGACTACGACACTTTTATTTGTTACGTGACATTTGATATCTGTGGAAACTTAGGAAGTGCAAGCTCAGAAGGTCAGGTTACAAAGAAAGTACGTATAGCTATCGTATTATTATATCCGCTGAGAGTTTCGAAGCATAGGAAAAGTAAAGAAAATATTATGACACTTTCGCATAATTTTATAAACAATTTTATTAAATCCATTCGTGCTCTTATAAAAATGAAAGTGGCGAGGAATTGTGCCTGTTGGTTTTAAAAATATACAAATGAATTTCTAGAAGTCCACTGCTGGACTTGGATATCTCCCAAAAACGTCTATCTACCGATATCTCGCAACCTTTAATATTGGTTGTTCGTGGTCGCTATGCGAGAACCTTCGAGAGAGAGAACGGAATGTACTAACAAATATTATGTAAAAGTAATCTTACTTCCTATAAAAAAATCTCTCAGTGATTGAGCGTGTATTTTGAAAGTTTGAAATAGTTTTGAATTTCCTTATGGTTCTGGCATGCAAAATGCAATAATTTGCATAGTTTCCGAGCAGTTTGCAGTTCGAGTGTATCTTGTGCCAGCACCAATAATTTACCTACTTATGTCCCCTACTATTGGATACTACTTCTCCATTGATCATCATCATTCCTCTACTGGACATAGACCTCTTCCAAAGAGTGCCATGACAAATGATCTTGGGACATTCATCCACTCTTAATTAAATCTTGATTGCTTTGAGATAACGCTACTTATTTTCTGGGTTTTCCATGACCTATGATAATACTGACAATGCGTAATACATAAAACTTACATTCACTTTTAGGCCAAGAAGTAAAAAGATTGCGGAGGTTTTCATAAAAATTGCCAATAAAATATATACTATATAATATATTTTTCTATAACTCATCATCGAGGGGTCTCTTGAAACCGACTGAAAGTATGCTGACGACCATTCTAAAAGTTAAATCATCTAAATAACTAACTATAAACGCCTCAAGGTGATCTAGATAGCGTACTTATACCTTTAGTTATTACTTTATTCTGTGGTACAGTCGTTATCAGACAGAAGTGACCAAACAACTCGAGTGTCATTTACCTACAATAAATCCAATCTTATAAGCGTGTGTGTCATCTTTTTGAGCTCCCTGTAGCGTTTAAAGGTGGTTAAGTGGACAGAAAAGAATCTGTGAATCGGAAACTAACCTTTTTTACATATTCCACGAAGATCACAAATCGTAAAATTTACGCGCAGAAACGCAGTAGAGAAGTTCTTTTTATTGTTTTACTCTACTAACTATCTCTTGTCCATGATGAGTAGGTATGTGTGATGGCGACTGTACTTCTGTTGCCTAATAATCCCGTGGGTGAAGCTAGGTACGTGTTACATTGTAACCGGTAATATCATTACGAGCTAGAATTAGGTCTTCGTTCCTTTTGTTCGGTGAAAACTTCCACATATATACAAGTCAAGCGTATTGTGCCTCAAAATACTTTAAATTAATATATTCAAGATTGTTTACTTCATATTTTGTTCAAAAAATACATTTTTTTTTGTGCCCGATACTCTTAAGATCTTAAGATTGTATCTGACTTCTTTTTTTTGCGAACATGAAAATCTAAAAGCGTATGCTGTATACAAACTAATTTAGCAACGTATTATTTGAATTAGGTACTCATATACACTGCACGAATCGTACGGTAGGTTTACTTTATTTTAATTAACTATCAAGCACTTGATGGTTTCGGCTTGTGAATAGTTTTGAATCAAATGGTGCGGAGTTTTCTTAAACCAGTCTGAGCCATGTTTATAAACATTCTGATCCTTAGTTTTATTAGCAGAAATACAATAACTCGCAAGGCCTAAGCTATTCCAAAGGTAAGAGGTTCTTCTCTATTTTAAAAGGTTATCTATGAAGAGCCATGCGCCTATACGTACTAATCTTGGCAAAGATTCTCTAGTTATGCGAGGGATCGTTTGCGTGCTATAGGAATGTTGTATAAATGTGGCAATGCAAAGTGCATATGACCGTGGAAGGTGGTAAGTTGTTGGAAATGGATAATAAACTGGAAATAATAACGATGACACTGTAAAACCCATGCAATTATTGAAAATACTTAATGATGCTTGAATAGTGTTATCCCTGAAACGCTCTGTTGCCGCAGCAAACTGTTCCAAACTAGTATTTTCATGTTTTAAACTAATGTGGCGTACACATTAGTTTAAAACATGAATTTATGAAGGACTAATATGAAGCAGTGAATGTATAACGAACAGGGGGCTAGACAAATACCACTTTCTGTTACCGTTAACGCCTGCGGAAAGATAAAATTGTATGGAAATGACATTTGCTGCGGAAATGTCACGTGACGGATGTTAATGAGTCTTCTTGTTAAAATTATTTGGACTGTTATAGTGAACATGACGCAAGACTTTATCACCTCGTTTGTGTTTAAAATACAACATTACCTAAGAACATCTACTGATACCTATGTAACTTAATTTCCTGAGCCTATTTCTTAATACAATACGGCTCTAATCAATTTGTACGTCTTCCACGTGTATTTTCATAAATTCTGTTTTAACTCTCATTGCCGTTGCATCAGCTATATTTATTTTTAAAATAATGTCATCGGTCCGACTGTCGCTAATTTTGAAAGTGTTCAAACACTACAGTTAGTTTTGTTAGACAGTTTTGCTTCTCGTTGATGAAAAGGGCGGCAAGGCAGATTTTTTGGGATCAACTCGACTCATCACGTCTTTTTTTGAAAGTATCAATATCTGATGATAAATAACTAAATTCTACGACTGGAGACGATAGTTTGAGCATGACGATAGCAATCATCAACTTCTTGGCCTTGAATAATTTTACACGTAAAATATTCTCGTCATAAGTTTTCTTACGGCGTTTTCTTTGTCACGTTTTTATTATTATTTATTTATTTTTTACATTCTAGCAAGCAGATTTGTCATATATTATTGTTATATAGTATAGTGCTAAATGCAAGAAAGTTTTACGACAGATGATTGTTTACAGGTGTGTTATTGCCTGTGTTGAGTGTAAACCCATAACGGCAGGTGTTGCTTTCACTATTTATCATTTCAATAACAAACATATATAATCCTACTACTATTATAAATACGAAAGTTTATAATGATGGATGTTTGTTACTTTTTCACGCAAAAACTACTGAACGGATTTTGATGAAACTTACACATCAGAATAACACATAGATTTCTTTTTATCTGGGTACCACGCAGTCGAAGCCGTGGGCAGAAGCTAGTATTATAAATAAATACTCTATGCCCATTAAAAGTCTTTGTTGAAGCATATTCACCGATATAAATAACATCTGAATTCGTTAAATATAAAGTGAAGTTTAGGCTTCTAGAAAGTTTTATAGCTCGCTTTATCAGCGTCCATGTTTATTTTCAAATGGTTTTCATTATTTCCACCAGATTCGGTACACGAGTCTGCAAAATAAAACTATAAATTAGGTACTCCAATCTTGACCCAAGTGTTTTAGTCGTTATTATAATGCTTCTATGTTTAACACTAAGTGCCAAGTTTCGAATTAACCCCTTTGTTACCACCCACATTACATAAAATAACAATACGTATAACATGTAAGAGATATCATTATCAGTCAAGAAGTTCATTGCGACATATACCTCAATTTGCCACGACCTTGGGCTTGAATTCCAGCAAACATTGCATATTCTCCATAGGTACTCGCCGGGGCGTAGGATAGAAATCTTCCAAGCTGAAATAGGACTGGACCGGGCACGTCTGCCGCATGCTCGACGAGCTGACCGAAATTGCCACCAAATGGAGCCCTGGCCCTGGCCTGAGAGGGACTGGTCCAGGGTGGCTAGTAGAAATGGGGGGAGGCCTTTGCCCAACAATGGGACGATATGGGCTGGTCGGAACGTACTCGTACTTGTTAGTACTTGAATATCGCTGTGCTGTTATTCACAGGTGTTATACTGCATTCATGCAGTTACTCTTATTTTATGGTTCCAGTGAATCAGTTTTGTAATGCAGTATTGAAATTATGTGGTAAAGTTACGCGTTTGTTTTATGGAATGCCGGTGCCAACTCTTGTGGTGTTTGTAAACAATTTGGAGGGAAGCTACGAAAATGTTGCTCGTATTTCATATCCTGAGGGGTATGCCAACGTTCTCACGCATTTTTTAATTTACTCAAAAGTACGAAAGTTCTGTAGTGTTTACGATTTGGAATATGCCAATATTGTATCTTTTGTATTTTATAGCTTCTTATGTAGATGTATCGTCATGAAATTCATAGTTTAATTTATTTCAATTGTTGGGACATAAAATCAGACAGGGTATCATAGCATTGCTTCGAAACAATTATTATTATTATCCCCACTAACAAAACCACACCAAATAAATAAATCATAGAAATTCGAGTGAGTAATACATATTTTATCGGTATTGATTTTTGGAATTTTGAAGAGCTGTGATCTGTCCTCTTCAGAGCTCTTTGAGGATCGATACGTAAGTGCGATGTACTGTAGCTGTGAAATTATAAAACAAGAAAGCTATAGTTGCGAATCCGTTACTGGTTTTTTGTTTCTTATGATGCAATTCAAGGGCGTCATACAGGCTATGGGAACGGTATATGTAATGACAGGCGTACTTGTCTGACTTCACCAATTTACTCGGAAACCGTTCGAAAGCTGGCCCTGCTCAACGGGTACTGTCGTCAGGATACATTTCAAGTTTTACTTTTGATATCGTTCGCTATTGTGGCTGAATGTCTTCGTAGCGAATGGGCTTTTTCTACGAGGATAAGATAAGATAATGTTTAATAGACACAGAAGTTTTAAACGGTACGGGCATTATTAAACACTATAAATTTTATATCTAAGTGAAAAATGATACCTCGGTTTATCTTTGTTCCCCACATTAGGTCTGAAAGTCTGTAGAAATTTTAGATCTAAGTGAAAAATTATACCTCGGTTTATCTTTGTTCCCCATATTAGGCTTGAAAGTCTGTAGGGTCACATGGGATTCGTCACGGACTCTCTTTTAATAGGAGTTGTTTCGCGCATCTAATAGCGATCATTATAAATAAACTAAAACTCCATGGCACATAAAGAAAAGAAAGATAAAATTTACTAAAAATTACCTATAACTTACATAAATTGCCCATATGTGCGGGCTTATAACTAGAGGATACTGTGTTGGAAGTTCTATCATACTCATCTCACCTAAGAAATCTTCTGAAACTCACTGCTTACTCCATAATAATATCTTAACCATAAATTAATTGATGGTGATCTTTTCGAAGTCAATTTCACTCAAAATGAATTTTCTATCTGCTTGTACAAATTCACTAAAAACACATTGCAATTTCCTTGTAACTGCTTTTCATAATGATATGTAGTGATTGGTTGAGTTTTTTTATTCCAAATTTAGCCAACCTGACATTAACTTTTTGTCTCGATGGTTAAACACTAAACTATTTTGTAACGTTCATAATGTAATACGATGTGAATGTAATCAATTTTATAGGAACTTCGGTTGGTACTAATAATTGATAGGTTACTTAAAAGTTAGGTTTTGAGTACTGTTAAGGCTAGCTGAACAGTTACAGCTAGCTATGAACTAAGAGCTACTTAATAGATGAACTCGATGGCGCGAACGGGCGAATAGCCGGCTGAGTGGCAAGAGGTGCGGTTCGATTCCCGCTGCGGGACAAATGCTTGTAAGTTCTGTAGACATTTGTTCCGGATTTGGGTGTTGCGGTACCTGATTTGATACAGGGAATCCTAGTGTGTGATCAGGTAATATAAAAAAAACAGTTAATGCAGTTTAAAAAATACATAGAAATGAGTTGGAGGAAACAGGTTCTTGTATAGATCCATGCAAAATATTCATTTGTTTAAGCAAAACTATCGTTAATCACAATGTTTATACGAGAAATAAAGATAAACTCGCTATTGCCACTTGTAGACTCCATAAAGTTAGTAAATCGCTTAAAGGGCAAGGTGTACGCTTTTATAACAAACACCCTAGAGATATACAAAAATTGACAATTAACAAATTTAAAAACGTAATTAAACAAACATTTTATAATAAGGCATACTATAAAATATCGGATTATTTAGATGATAAAAACTCTTGGGATTAAAAATGCTTCAACTCGATTAAAAAATGTAGGAATCTATTGTTTTGTAAAAGGATAATTAAAAAGAATAGCCAGCCTTGTTTTCTTGCCTTTCCTGGCTTGGTCTCGGAGGAACAGGCAGTAGATAAAACCGACGTTTCAAAGTGATCCTTGTGATTTAATTAATAAATGAATTTTGACCTTGACTTAGTAAGATTCACCATTTGCGGGAGGGAATGCGGTGATGGAGGTAGCCCAAGATCGTTCGTAATGACACGATTTCTTTGGGAGAAGCCCTAGCAGTGAACTTCTATTGACTGTTTATAAATTACCTAAGTCTCTTCTAGCCGCTTACAGAAATCATTAACAATTGTAACTTTAATGATCATAACTTTAAACATTAGTGCGTGTCGCAGTAGTTAGGTATGGGTATATTCTCTCTTTATTTTCTCTAGACTTTCTGTAGGTAAATTCTAGCTATAAAAATCAATTCGTCGTACTTTTATTGTAACAAAGAAATTAAGCACACTTGACGTGTTTATTGCCAATTTCATTGTAACAGCTGCTAAACAATTTAACACGCAACGGCTTATTTTCATTGCATTCTTCTTACATAGACGTCATTTCTATTATATTGCGTGCGTTATACTTTGTTTTAATAAAACTATTGTATACTTACATATTGTTAAATTGTCAAACAAATATTGGCATGAATTGGCCCTAAGCACATTAGTCCTACTCAACAACTTTTGTTACAAATGCCTATACATATAGGTGCTTTTATAATTGTTGTTTTCTTAATCAAATCGCGTCCTTTTACTCGCATGTATTTCTAATAAATTAATAATAATTTGCAGGTAGGTATTTTAAATTTAATTTCACCATATTGATAGACAATTTAAAAATTTGAAAATTTACAGTATACGAATGTACCTGCATCATAACTCCTGGCACCCCCAGGATCAGCCCGCTTAGCATGAGCACCCAACGTTTTTTCTACCAAAGGGAAGATAAAAAATATCTCTGTCGTCTATTCCGTCAAACAAAAGAGAGGGACAAAATACTTTTGTATTCTCGTCGGTCGACAAAACCGATGTCTCGGGTCATCATGTTAAGCAGGCTGAGTAGCTTGCTCTACTATGTAGTAGGTAAAGGCTCACAAACCAAATTGTATCATCATACAGTTTGGAACAGAACACAGCCAACAGAGAAAGTACATTGATGCCCAAATATTATTATCCCTACCATTTTACCATAACTCTTGTCATTCCAAAGTCCCAAGATCAGGGCAGGTTTCTCTTGCAGGATGAATAGACCCGAGTGCGTAGTGAGTAAAGTTCACAAACCAAATCATCAAATGTTTCATTTATTTCCATTACATCTTTATACAATACTTCGTTTTGTCAAGTTTTCAAAGTTAATAATTTATATATACTCGTAACATAGCGGAAAGTAATATTATGAATACACAAACTAAAGAACACATAAATACAGACCAAGCTTTTTATAATATCCCAAAAATTCTATCTTGAGGGGACTCGAATTGGGGCAGTGTCGGTTTTAATACAGAACAGTTCAACATTAGATAAAAGTAAATTGTTGTCAAAATTTTATTATCTCTATGACTTCTTTATCAGTAAATCGTATTACAGTGTAAGAAATTATAAGTATGATTCCTATATAGAAGCAGTATTAAATGAAGTGTGCGATTGTCAACATTATCAGATTAGGTGCAGTATGTTTGAGAATTGTCGAAACTCTACAATTATCACTTGTTATGGGTTCTTTACAATCTATAGATACAATATTACTACTCTCATATTATTGCTTTATCAACAATTGCGATGGGCTGTCCTGTCACGTGGAATGCTTAATACAAAACGCGAGCATTTACTAAATATAATGTTTGGAAGCGGCTCTGACCACACCCTACATGATATCCTCACAGGTATGCATATGGATCTGAGGGTCACCATCGTGGGGATGACAGTCGAGTGCGTGTTTGCTGTATTAATCAGTGAACAATTTGAGATAAAAATTATATGATTACTAGCTTCTGCCCACGGCTTCGCCCGCGTGGTACTCGGATGAAAAGTAGCCTATGTGTTATTCTAGCCATGGGCAGAAGCTAGTAAGCTATATTATTGTAAAGTTTCATCGAAATCCGTTCAGTAGTTTTTGTGTGAAAGAATAACAAACATCCATTCTCACAAACTTTCGGTATAAGCTATATTATTTTATTCCAAAAACTATCGTGAACTTGACTATTCATATTGTAAAAACGGGAATTTTCACGTACTGCACTATCGGTGAAGGCACCGACTAAGTTTCGACTCATTCCGAGAGTCTTCATCAGGGTGAGTGGTTGCGACTTTCTCCTTCCGCGTTGCGCCGTGCACTACAGCATACGTGCAGTACGTGAAAATTCCCGTTTTTACAATATGAATAGCTATATTATTGTACAATTTCATCAAAATCCGTTCAGTAGTTTTTACGTGATAGAGTAACAAACATTCATCCTCACAAACTTTCGCGTTTATAATATTAGTAAGGTACGAGTAGTAGGATTATCATCAGTTTAAATACGCTTGTCATATTTTGTATGATGAAGTCACGTGGATGCATTGTGGGTTGTATGGTCTCCCGCGTGTTCATTGTTAATGCTTAGTATTTCGTTGAATAGTAAGTTTTTGACCTCGAACCGGGTTCGATTCCCAATGCGGAACATATATCTGCATTTTCTGCAGATATTTGTTCCGGGTGTTGTGGTACCACGGTCCTCGTAGTTCCTTATGTAAGACGAAAGAGGGAATTCTATTGTGGGATCAGGACTATTTTCTGTTGGGTGTTTATTATTATTTATATTTTAACAAAAGAGTTCACAAAGGCTATCGTTTTTAACCTACTTTTAAGTAGGGGAGTTTTCAAATAGGGGCTATGTATATTTTGTGGGTCTTTTTTCTTTGTAGAGGTGATCCTGGTGCAGTCATATGAAAATTTCATTTAAATATTATTATTATTATTTATCATTATTAACAAAAAGGCCTCCCTTCTTTCCACACCTCTCTATTGAGTTTTCATATAGTCTTTGACTATACTGAGACCAGTCTTTTATATAGAAGTCCCGTTTACATTTAAATACGTTAAGTAATTTTTGCGAAAATCTTGTATGCTTGGGATTTTGTCACTGAGTGCGCATTAAATTTTGTCAATGCTCGGAAAATTTATCTTAAAAATTATTGCTTGTAGGCAAATAAAGGCGGGATCATAAGGATCATTTGGGTCCTAACCTGTTTATATTATACACGGCACCCGCTAGTTGTACTCATTATTTGTGAGAACAAATGGCTTTGTAAATTGTATTTTCCTACTGCTAGGGAATAGGTTACGAGCTACACTTTACTGTCATAGAAATCCAGTGCACAATGTAACAGGTAAACTCAGGTTTAGAGATTTTCCTCAGTTGTATTGAAGAAAACCTTGTTACACCTACCTATATATTATACTAGCTTCTGCACACGGCTTCGCCCGCGCGGTACCTGGATAAAAAGTAGCCTATGTGTGATTCTGATAAGCGATATTACTGTAAAGTTTCATCAAAATCCGTTTAGTAGTTTTTGCGAGAAAGAGTAACAAACATCCATCCATCCTCAAACTTTTGCGTTTATAATAGTAGTAGGATGTTACACCGGTAATACGTTTCCATCCATCGTATCTTCATCTGGGTTTATCTTGTTTGCATTTAGGTCGTCGCGTCATTGATTAAAGTGGTTTAGATAATGCTTGTAGGTACCTCATATCTACGAGTGCCTTGTAAGCTCTGTCTAGAAAAGATCGGGGAATTAATTAATTGTTTTCATGAGGATCGTGATCCCTACATTTCTATAGATGAGAATAGAGAAAAGTGTAAGCTCTGTCTAGGAAAGATCGGGGAATTAATTTATTGTTTTCATGAGGATCGTGATCCCTACATTTCTATAGATGCGAATAGAGAAAAGTGTAAGCTCTGTCTAGAAAAGATCGGGAATTAATTTTTGTTTTCATGAGGATCGCGACAAGATCCCTACATTTCTATAGATGAGAATAGAGAAAAGTATAAGCTCTGTCTAGAAAAGATCGGGGAATGAATTTGTTGTTTTCATGAGGATCGCGACAAGATCCCTACATCTCTAGATATGAGTATAGAGTGAAGTGTAAGCTCTGTCTAGAAAAGATCGGGGAATGAATTTGTTGTTTTCATGAAGATCGTGATCCCTACATTTCTATAGAAGAGAATAGAGAAAATTGTATGACGGCACCATACATTTGCGTCAAACAGTTAGGTATTTGTGTAGGTACTTACGCGCATGTTCAGATAAAATCTAGGAATTGATTAAATCTCGTATACCCTCATAAATAAATTATGAATTTTATTCGAGATTTCAACAACAACATCGGGAAAACATCGAGAGGTATGCTCTAAAACCTAAAATTCGAAGGTAGGCTTGCAATCTGTCACATGGAATGCTAACTACTTGAAAAATGCGGGCATTTGACAAATGTAAGGTTGGACGTACCTCTGACTATGCCCTACTTGGTATACACAAAGATCTACTGAGTATGTATCTGATAAATTCCATCATAAAATACAATCGTGAGTGTGTTTGTTTTTTATTGCTTACTAGCCTCTGCCCACGGCTTCGCCCGCGTCGTACCCGGATAAAAGAAGCCTATGTGTTATTCTGATGTATAAGCTATGTAACTGGAAAGTTTCATCAAAATACATTCAGTAGTTTTTGCGTGAAAGAGTAACAAACATCCATCCTCACAAACTTTCGCGTTTATAATAGTAGTAGGATGTTTATTCTGGGAAATACAATCGTGTTGTTTTTTGTTGCTTATGTTTATTCGAGATTTGTCATTTCGTGCACGACATTTATCCGTGTATCCTGATTGAACTTTTAAAATAGAACCAGTTCACATTGGTGCTGTTATCCACGTGAGAAACATAGGCCTAACTTTAAATTCAATTGTTCTGTTTAGTACGCTCGTTGCATAAGTACTAGTGACCTCGAATCTTGAAATTGCTTGCATGCTCAACGGTATTTAGAAAAGGATATTTTAGCAGCGTCGTGCTTTTATCCGTACTTTTTGCTTTTAGATTATGATCCTTAATCAATTTAAGTTCGGCTGTATCGTTTCTGTATCTTCTCTTCTTAATCGTTGCATGACACATTGACTGTCTCGCTGATTGCCAATCAATGCACAACCTATAAATCGTAAGTCCTAGATAACATATGGAGGGTAGGTTTATTTTAATGTTTATAACAGTAATAAAATAAAGAGATAACTTCAATTTTAGTGCTGCCAAATTAACATGTAGAAGAGAGACACGTAAACTAATTTGACAGGATTCAAATTCTTGCCATCTCTTTCTTGGGCACTCGTACACTATAACTATCAAAAAGAGCGACAGTTTTAATTAATTTTAATTGGTGTACTAGAGAATCGGCCTCTCGACCGTAGATCGTAGTCTCAGACGGTGCTCATTTAGATGGATTTCTAAACGGTCAACGAAACTTAAGCAAGATAGTGGTAAAGTACGCGTTATAGTCGTTATATGAGTATATCCTAAAACGATTGGAATTGATTTTTGCAGTCAACGATTAGAATCGATTTTTTTGTGCCGTCTGACAACGGCACAAGTAAACTCCGTAGTAACATTCCTAGTTGACGGATGGGCAGTTTTTGTATGATGTGCCAGAAACCTTGTTTAAAGCTAGTTTCTAAACAGGTCCCTATAATTGTTTATCTGTAATTCATTATTTTGATTGGTGAATCGAATCTTCATGTTGTAAGTTTCAATGTAAGGTTGTTTTTATGATTGTGTATAAATTTATCAACCTAAAAGTTAAAATGTTAATGCTGTTGATCGAACAGGTTTCACTGGTCCTTTTATACGTTTTTATTTAAATGCGTCTACTCTTTGCGGTTCAAAATCCTCTTTTCCTTATTTTGGATATAAGCGCTTGTTTTCCGCAACTATTTTAGCTTAGTCCAAAATATTTAATTATATAAAGTTAAGTACATTACAAAATGTAATAATTTTCTTTTTTGTCTTATATTTATCTCATTACTTTTAGTCTGGATTAATTAAAATGGGACACCCTTTTAAATAATCCATACTTACAAAATCTCAGTTAACGAGCTCACAGTCTGTGTCAGACCAACTTGCCATTTATGATTTAAGTGTCACTAGGCTCCCGTTGCTCTCACATTTTCTACTTTTTGCTTTTATTCAGTTCATAAAGATCGGCGCATTCCATTTTACTTAGATTATAAAAGTAATTTTTGTATAAGTTGATACATTTTATCGCAAGCTCGAGAAAGTATGAGTAACATAACATTGACATTGATAATGTAGTGTAGTCAAGCAACCTATTCAATAACATTGCGTGCATGTTGCAAAACATGTTATTGGTAACTCAGTAGTTCAATAATATTAGTTGGTTAGCGACACTTTACGCGTCAATATTTTTCAGGCGTTGTTAATATGATACTCGTTATTGCTATGCGTCACTTGATCGTTTTTCTGATATCTCATTACCAATAGTATCTACCGATTCAAGGCTTTTCAGGGCCCCATTCGCATAACCTAGTAAATAACAGATTTACTAGCTAAGCTATGCACTACAAGATCTTTGAAATAGACCGGTCAATTCAACTGTTGGTATAGTTTGACGTTGTTTTTCTGCACATTTTTTAAATGAAAATTCTAATAATTCAGTCATCTACGCAAATGATAGAACAATGAAAGTGACTGTTGGAAGGTCTGCTTGGATTTATGCACACCTGGTACTTTAAAACTTTGTCATTTATACCGATTCCTAGTTTCAGCTTACAAAAGAGTGTGATTCACTAGCTTCGTCTTCGTCATCTACCTATCACTTTTCTTTTACGTTTTTCCATTTTATAAGTCTCGGTACATTAACAAAGGAAACATTATCTTGATTGGTTTCTTAGATTCATTCCGCGATAGTCGACTGGTGCGGTGCATTATTTCAAGTTTTATCGTGAAATTTTGAAGGTATACTTATAAGGTAGACTTTTCTACGTCCTATATTGAGAAAATATATATTTGCATAATTTATTTTGTGAAAATCTGGAATAAACTTCCAATAGGTACTTATTTGGTAAGTTTGCTGGCTTGAGTATTCGTCATGAAAATTTTGATATAATTTTTATGGCTCATTTCAAAATTAATATTTTTGCGTCTTATTTTATGGTCGAAAGATTAAGAATACCTACCTAACCATGCATTTTCAAATGCTTTTGTGTATTAAACCATCTTGTAAAGCTTCGTGTGACTCGAATAATCGAGTAGTATCAATTGTATGATATTGATTAAAGAACTCGTTGGCCTTGAATACACATGACATATCTTATGTGTGAAGCTATAACTTCTAAGTTCGAATTTATAATTAACCTAACATTAAACATATAATATATGTTTAATGTTAGGTTAACATAAAATTATAATTATAAATTCGAGTTTTGAGAATTTAACTTAGTTTACATACAGATAGCTCTATAATTTTTAATACATTGTACATTTCGCATTTAGAATTCAGGGAAAGCAGATCAAATCATTTTTTTTGCATTGATGGTGAAGTGGCTAGTGGCTGGTGACCCCGACTAAAGGGCTCGTGGGTTTCTGGGTTTCAAATCACGACCGGGATTTATTCACGCTTCAATATGCGCAATCGTCGGCTAGCTAACAACACCGCTCAAGTCGAAATTTTGCGGTTTTGACTTTTTTATGCCATTGGTTAGATCTTTTCACTGCGCTTCTGTTCACCAATACAATCATTGCATTTCAACCAATCACAGTTTTAATTTCAGCGTTAGCGATTTCAATTTTGTGGACTTGTGCGGAGTTGATAAAACAGTTTTTTGTTCTCCTGAAAAGTTAGTAAAATCGATTTACGCGGTGTTGTTAGCTAGCTGACGCAATGCTACGTGCCCTAAACTGAACATGTCTAGAATAGACAAATCTAAGAAGATTGTCATGTAAATAAAAAGAACGTCAGCGAGGCGAACTGAATCTTTCCATCAATGGCTCCATAACATTTCAACCTGGTGGCTAGCTTTTAATGACCGTTGCAAATGATCTATAGAAAGGGCAACATATTTATGATCTTGAAATATTTATGCGAGTATAGCACTGAAAAACCTTTGATTATTTTTGGTTAATTGAGTATGTATTGCTTGTTTATTAAATATGTATTTTTGTATTGTTCCAGATAAATTAGCATAGAAGAAAGATGGCTCGTGTCTCAGTATTCACGCCCCGAGGGGTTTCGTCTAGTCATAGGCTAAGCAATTGTATTGTTACGTTATTGTTATTAGGTAAGTTATACAAAAAAAACTATACAATAATATCCAGAAGATTTTACTTTGATGAAACAGACATGCTTACCCGTGTTGGTAAGCGGTTACCATCACATTTTTGACATCGGCAACAGAAGGAGCACTGCTGAGAATCTGATAGCGGGTTTACACATGCGACACGAGTGGCGCAAATGACGAAAGTTGACTAATTAGTACAAATCTGTGCAAAAAATGCATGCGTGAAATGCACGCTCGTCACTCGTCTCGTTTTTCACTTACGAGACTGACTAGACTGACTCCGCGATTGTTCGAACGGTAGTTCGCGTTGGCATTTGTTGACGAATTTTCCGACGAGAGCCGAGACGAATGCGAACTAGCATGTGGCGTGTCCTAAATCAATGCGTTGTCTGACTTAAAAAACTAATTTTTAAATGTCTCATTGCCTGTAATTTCACCAGCACCCTAACTTGGCCGCAGGAATAAATACGGTGATGCTTCTCCGTATGAACTCTTTTACAAAGGAGCTCTACTACCGCTGCAAAGCTTGAACTTATAGTCGGAACTGTATCGAAATCCGTTCGATAGTTAGTTCGTTTCTGATTGACGCACGACTCTGAAGACTAAGTATTGCTCATTCATACCCAAAGACACTCGTATGTATGTAGGTTTTTAATACATTTTCTTTTATCCAGTTTATTGAAAGGTATGCTTTTTGTGGTCTTTGGCTGTATATTGCACTTCAATTCATAAATGCCTAGCGATAAAGAAGGTCGAGTTTTTGTTGATCAGCTTCCAACAAATAAGTAAATAATACGGTCAAAAGACGACATTGAAGGTCTTTCAACTAGTGTAATACCTAATAATAAATCTTACTCCCGTCTATACTAAAGTTAGATAAAGACTTAGGCGTGTCTTACGGATATTTTTTCATGTGAATCTGTCACTAAGATATGCGTCACTAAGAGCCATCGCCCACGGCGACTTTTTGCGGCGATGCAGTAGCCTGTTTCGTTAACGCGCGACTGTATCGCTACATGTGGTCACTTGTCGTATTTGCAACGCGCTACAGAAAATAGTATCGATATAGCATCGCTAACTGTATCAATGCGTATAAATAGCATCGCTACGCGCGTCTACATTTATGCAGACGCACTGTATCGAGTCGGCATCTCTATTGAATCGATTCGACACGTATCGGTTGAAGCATGATAACACTTTTGAGCTACTACTGCATAGCGATTAAAGATGCTGCATCGCGTTTGTATCAATGCTGTGTATCGTTTGTATCGCAATAGTAGCTATATATAATCATGGTTACGGGGGCGCAGGTATACGGCCAGAGACAACATTCCGACTGTTTGCAGCTGTACTGTATCGCCGCCAAATGTCGCAGTGGACGTTAGTTCTAACACTTAGTACACTATCTCTGTGTAAGATTGTAATGTTTTTCGTCTTTTTCAGCTTTACCCATTGCACATTCCCAGAAGGATAAGATATATCTGGATGCCACAGATCTTAGTTTGCTAGTTGAGGAAACGCATCTATTTAATTTGGTGCAAATGTAAGTATGTTTTTTTATCCATCCGGTATCGAAGGTAGTGTAGTTCGTCAAATCCAAACGTGCGCGTTGATAAATAGGTTTCAACGTGAACAATTTGAGTCGTTTTTTTATCCACGACACAGCTCACTGTGTCATTTTTCAGGCGGTTTGTCGCAGTCGTTTGGTATGACTTAACGAAAAGTGTTTTTAGTGCGTTTTATCGCTACGTAGAAATGTAAAACTAGTCTTGCGCTAAAGATCGTTCTTAGATCTTATGATCGGTTTGTTAATACGGGTAAGGAGATCACCTTGTTTAAGATTGAATGAACCCAGCCCTGTGTAAATCTATCATTACTTAACTGTTATATTCAAAAAACTATATTTATGCAAAAATTTATGTCACTTATAAGATTCCCGTTTTTGCAATGGCTATTGTAGATGGATAGAATTTACTCGATATGAACTACTAGCTTCTGCCAACGGCTTCGCCCGCGTGGTACCCGCATAAAAAGTTGCCTATGTGTTATTCTGATATATAAGCTATATTACTGTAAAGTTTCATCAAAATCGTTCAGTAGTCATTGCGTGAAAGAGTAACAAACATCCATCCTCACTAACTTTCGCGTTTATAATAGTAGTAGGATAGAATGAGTCAACGAAGTCAATTGCATTCAATGAAAACGTTCTCGAGGGTTTTCGCCGTAAGGAGGTATGTAATTTTTCACGTCATCACAACAAAATAAAATATGATACATTGTTTGAAAAGTTACTCAGCCGTCGATAAATGCACTCATACGGAGTTATTGATTACCCAGAACACAATACCTAGTTAATTCATTAAATTTATTTCAAATGAACTTAACCATGTATTCACTTAGGTACCTACATACCTACTCATTTTATGAATTAGATCGTAGTTTTGTTTTAAATTATTGGAAGCTTGAATAGTTAATTTAAAGTGTTATTTATTCATTGACGTCCAATCGAAGTCAAATCAAATTATTTATTGCTACGTATAGAAAACCATTATTGCGAACAAATAATTATAGAATAAAAAGTTCTTAGAGCTTTGGTAGTCAACTATATACGAATAGGTATCCTTGCGCACTTTACATTATGTAATCTACCGATGCAATCCAAAAACTCCTGCTATATAGTGTTATCTGTCTGATCATATACTATTTATTTCAATAGACATAATACTCGCCACCACCCGCTTGAGATCGAGGTAAATTGCATGCTGTGGTTTGCATATCTACTGGTAAAGAGGCTTAGACGGATTCATTAGGAGTCTTAGGCTCGAATTCATAGTCAAATAGGGGCTCCCCTAGGGGACTGTTCAGGCGCTATGTAAAAAATCAAGTGCGAATTCAACTTTTATGCACCCAGCCATTAGGCGAATGCTGAATGATGGATTTTGGGGGAATGTTCAACCCCGACTACGAATTCAGGCTTTAGCAGATCAACAGCTTTATAATTTATCTATAACATTTACTTAAAAATAACATTTACTTTACTCATCTCTTCTTTGTCGAGCTTCAATTTGCTTCTCCGAGCACAAAAATGTTTGTTAATAAAAATGTCCTATTTATCTGATCATCCTACATTCACCCACTGCTGGGTACAGGCCTCCTCTCTAGCACGCCACTCTTTCTAGTTCTGCGCCAATCCATCCCAGGGCGTTCCCACCGTCTTCACAATATCATCCAACGATCTGGCTGGTGGGTCTGCCTAAAAATGTCCTACAGTTCAAAACAATGTATTAGCATAAACATTTTAGGATATTATTACGACTATACGACGTACTTTACTATTCTCCTGCAGACGTTTTGTTCATCGTTTAGAGGTCCTTCCTCAGGTTTAGAGGTTTAGAGTTTTAGTCTCACGAAAGTCGGGCGTGGTCGCGGGCGGTGCTCATGAGGAAGGACCTCTAACAGTAAAGTACGTCGTATAGTCGTAATAATATCCTAAAATGATACCAAACCTTGATAATTTCAATGCTACAATGCATTTCGTATTCCAGTGGCGAACACAACGAGACTCTATACGTGACTGCGATCGTCCAACACCCGGATATCGTGCAACTAGTTCCTCTCACGGTAGAAATACCGGGTTCCAAAGATCCGAATGCATCAGCCGAGTCTAAGTTCGAAGTGTGCGCTTATGGCAAGAGCCCGGGACACTCCGAGGTGACATTCAATGTCACACCTCCGGGATATGTCAAGTAAGTACTCGTATTTATGGGCATTATTGCCGTCGCTGGATCCAGTAAGAACTGGAATGGTGGTGGTGAGGTGGAGACGAATACCATCTACAATATTGCGGTCACAAATCTGTAAAAATTGTGAACCGCGACAACGGTTTTTGAAAGAAGAATATATTTTTCTGCCAGCACTGGTATGATACTGGATTTGCCGTTTACACGATCCCAGTCGCGCTGACTGGGATCGTGATAGACGACCAACCCAGTTACTGGACTGGAGCTTCGTTTTGCATAGTATACTCGTAATTAGTAAGCATAGTATACTAGTATTCCACGTGACAAGCATGCCTATCTCCTATTGAAGCACTAACCGATGGCACATCATTCCTTCGAATCTTGGTTCTAGAATATGCCGGTTTTCTCCACAATTTTGAGCTAATTGCCTATGTTGATGCGAACATACATTTTCTGAATGGAGACATCCATTGGTGCCGCCTTCTAGGCCAACACAGTTAAATTGACATATTAGTTTTCATTTAAAACTGGATATTTATTCACCATGTCAGTAGATTATTCGATATTTCGCCATAGTTGCATGCGCTATGATTACGGGGGGGCTATGAGAGGTGTTTAATATATTTATCAAACACCTCTCGGGTGGGCGAATCGATTTAGCCTCTTTCTAATTCTTACTTGGAATGAATACACTTGAAAGTATTCGTCCGGGTCTGGTGAGCCTTCAGAAGTAAGTAGGTACATTTTATGCGAATGGTCTTGAGCCAATGCAGAACTAGATGGCGCTAGTAAATCTGGCCCGTTTCTACGTCGCGCCATCAATGTGTTTTAGCATATGGTCAAACCAATTCGGATAAGCTAATACGTTGCTTTCTATTTGAGTAATACAAACCTGTTTATTTATCTCAGCGTTTTATTTACTTGCCATCCCTGTTAGTTATCCAATTGTTCAATGTTATTCCTGATATACGTGACACAAAGAATTCGTGTGCAGGATTATGTGTGCACTGTCGGTTCAGATGTTACGAATAAGTAGTGGAATACCCCCGACTAATTTAACGCGCAGAGTTGTATTCCTGTAAACTTCATCTTTTCACAGCACACTCTAGGGGTGAAATTTTAGAAAATCCTTTCTTAGTGCACCTTTGCATGTCAATAATACCCTTCAAACTTCTGGACTAAGGGTACTTACGGTGTAGGCTAGGCGTTGGCTTTCAGTTAGCGCCCGGTCAAACTAACGCGGTGGCGGTGGCAACCACGTGAACTTTGACAAACATTTGAAACTTTGACAACCACTTGACAACCATTGCTCTTTGATCGCCACCGCTACCAGCACCGTCCGTATGACCGGGACCGGTAAGACACGCAGCGAATTTATTTATACGATAAAGATAGACGAAATAATGTTAAATTAATGACTTATCAAATATTTTCTGAATTTCAGCGTCGACAAAGTATTCCTGCGTATAACAGTCATGCACTCGAACGTGATCGATATAATCTCATCTATAATGGGATGGATTTACTTTGCGGCGTGGTCTGTATCGTTCTACCCTCAAATCGTCATCAATTTCAAGAGGAAAAGCGTCGTTGGACTCAACTTTGACTTCCTTGCCCTGAATATAATGGGATTCACACTGTATTCTCTGTTCAACTGTGGACTTTACTTCTCAAAGGATATTCAGGTAAATACTTTTGGAATTACCCTCAAATCGTTAAAAAAAGGATGTAGCGACATCTCTAGTCATATCAATGGTACGTCAACGAAAAGTGATGAACTTATTTACGCTTGGTGCCAAAAGATGGCGCTGTTTATAGTGAAACATCGAAGGCCTATATCGAGACTACCCCCTACTTGGTAACCTCAAATATCTACACACTAAGTAATTATCTGAGCATGACAAACATGGGGAATACAGTTGTGAGCGTGTTTGTTGTTTGGTTTATTTATTATATCACGGCCCGCGTGGTACCCGGATAAAAAGTAGCTCTTACCGTTTTACCGGTCGACCGTTTTTCCAACGACTCACGTTGCAAAATTAGTCTCCACGAAAAGCCCTTTTATTTTAACGGGATTTATTATACAGCCTATTTCCCTTTAGTGTGAAGGGACATTCTAAATAAATTCCATTCTTAAATTCCTGAAATCGTATGAGTATTTTCGGTGATTATCTCCTAAATCCACATTTACAAACTTTACCTCTTTATAATATTATTGTGGATGTTAGAAAGAAAGAAAGAAAGAAAGAAAGAAAAACATTTATTTAGCAAACATAAAAAAAATACAAATTTTGGAACAAAATTAGGGTGGTGGGATAAGTTATGTTAATACGTTACATATACATATATCCTACACTATTATAAAATGCGAAAGCTTGTGAGGATGGATGCTTCTTACTCTTTCACGCAAAAACTACTAAACGTATTTTGTTGAAACTTTACAGTCGTATAGCTTATACATCAGAATAACACATAGGCTTTTATCCAGGTACCACGCGGGCGAAACCGTGGGCAGAAGCTAGTATATATATAAGTTAAAATAGCCTACTTATAAGCCTGAAACGGAAATACACCACGCACCTTTACTTATCAATACTAGACAGTACCATGTCGCACCAAAAAGGTAATCAGCTCATGCATCGGCACGGCATATTTCTCGGTGGCTATCTACTTAGCGCTGGTATTCCGCTGAGTCTGCGCAGTGACGTCACAGACAAATAGGGGCTCTAGACGACTAATCAGGCGTTATGTGAAAATTCAAGCACAAATTTAAGCTTTATGCACCCAGCCATAAGGAGAATTCTGAATGATGGGTTTGGGGGGACTGTTCAGCCCGACTATGAATTCGGACTTAACTTGTGGATTGTTGTATTTCAGATGGAGTACTTCGAGCGGCATCCCCGCGGTCACAACCCCGTGCTTCTAAATGACGTTTTCTTCTCACTTCACGCCGCGTTCGCTACACTCATCACTATTGCGCAGTGCTTCCTTTATGAGGTGACGATTTCGCATAAATATTTGGCCGGAAAACTTTGGCCAATACTAACGGCAGACAGAGACGTATGGAAAAACTTGGAGGAGGCTTTCACCGATCTAGGCGGTCCCTACACTACCTAACCATTCACTTATATACCGGGTGTAATAAGACTACTCCCGAAAACTTCGGGGAGTGAAAGTACCCATCAATATGGACAACTTTTACTATGGAACCAACACTGTGAAGAAAAATCTGCTGTTCTATACTAAAGTTCAATACCTACTTGGCTGAAATGTATGGAACAGCAGATATTTTTTTTACGCGTTTACAGTGTTGGTTCCATAGTAAAAGTTGTTCGTATTGGTGGGTACTTTCACCTCACCGAAGTTTTCGGGAGTAGTCTTTTTACACCCTGTATATAATTTCACGTTTATTTTTTAGGATAATTTTAGTTAACTTCAAGTTATATTTATTTACTTAAGTTTAGTTATATTTTGTGTATAGTGTTATGGAAATAAAGCTCTTTTTTTTTTTTTTGTTACGGTCATTAATTACACTTTCAATAATTTTCTTTAATTTGTTTGTATCGACAGCGCGACGATCAAAGAGTATCGATGACTGGACGCGGCATTATCACTGTGTTCACTGGAGTGGTGATTGTGACAGCTAGCTTGGGCGCAGCGGGCAAAATTGAATGGTTGGACTTCTTGTACTACTGCAGCTACATCAAACTGTGTATCACTCTCATCAAATATGTGCCACAGGTGAGTAAGCGTACATACATTAAAAAAAATCGTGGTTTGCGATCATTTTGAAAGTTTTAATATTTTCCTTTCGATTTTAATCGCTTTTCCGTAAGAGTTGATTTAAATTCATAACATTTTTAAACAATAGAAAAGAATATGGTTTATTTTTAACGTTGTATTAAAATATAGCGAAATGGATAAAGCAATATACAGGGTGTAATAAGACTACTCTCGAAAACTTCGGGAGGTGAAAGTACCAATCAATACGAACAACTTTTACTATGGAACCAACATTGTGAACGCGAAAAAAAATCTGCTGTTCCATACATTTCAGTCAAGTAGGTATTGAACTTTAGTATGGAACAGCTGATTTATTTTTTGTATTCACAGTGTTCGTTCCGTAGTAAAAGGTTTTCGTTTAGTTAAGTTTTCGGGAGTAGTCTTATTACACCCGGTTTATTGATTTTTCAGTGACCGCCACGATACTATTATAGTACCTACAATAATAATAAAGTTGAAGTATTTTTTTCTTTTTTTGTTTGAACGCGCTAATCTCTGGAACGGTCCGATTTGAAATAATCTTTTTGCATTTGATAGCCCAATTCTTGAGTAGGTAACATCATGCTACAACCCTTAGGAGCCGAGCAAAAGAAGTAATGGCGCGGTCGATGCGACGCAATTGTTCGGGGGCCGTGGCACAGCTAGTAATAAATAACACCCAAGAGTCACATTCATAGTCCTAACCCCACTCTAGGGTTGTTTCTTGGATGATTATTTGTATAAAGATCCCAAAAAGTGCACGCCCAGGATGACTGGTAGAGAATGCTTTAGCATTAGGTCCTCCTAGCACTACATTGTTTGCACGGAAGTATTAAATAAAGGAATAAAAAGTATAGATCTGTAAGTTGTAATTGTCACCGTGAATTTCCAGGCGTACATGAATAGCCATCAAAATTGTAATTTTCACCGTGAATTTCCAGGCGTACATGAAGAGTTCTCTAAATTGTAATTTCCACCGTGAATGTCTAGGCGTACATGAATAGCTCTCTAAAGTGTAATTTTCACCGTGTATTCCCTCCGTCTTCCAGGCGTACATGAATAGCTCTTTAAGTTGTAATTTTCACCGTGAATTTCCAGGCGTACATGAATAGCCCTCTAAATTATAATTTTCACTGTGAATTTCCAGGCGTACATGAATAGCCCTCTAAATTGTAATTTTCACCGTGAATTTCCAGGCGTACATGAATAGCCCTCTAAATTGTAATTTTCACCGTGAATTTCCAGGCGTACATGAATAGCCCTCTAAATTGTAATTTTCACCGTGAATTTCCAGGCGTACATGAATAGCCCTCTAAATTGTAATTTTCACCGTGAATTTCCAGGCGTACATGAATATCCCTCTAAATTGTAATTTCACCGTGAATTTCCAGGCGAACATGAATAGCTCTCTAAGTTGTAATTTTCACCGTGAATTTCCAGGCGAACATGAATAGCTCTCTAAGTTGTAATTTTCACCGTGAATTTCTAGGCGTACATGAATAGCCTTCTAAATTGTAATTTTCACCGTGAAATCCCCCCTGCTTCCAGGCGTACATGAACTACAAACGCAAGTCCACTGTCGGCTGGTCGATCGGCAACATATTCCTGGACTTCGTGGGCGGGTTCCTGTCCGTGCTGCAGATGATGCTGAACGCATACAACTACGACGACTGGGCGAGCTTCTTCGGTGATCTCACCAAGTTCGGCCTGGGCGCGTTCAGTCTCATATTCGATGTGTTCTTCATGCTTCAGCACTATGTGTTCTACAGGTATGCTACGCTTATTTTCGTGGGAGTTTATGATGTCAGTGTTAAAGAAATGCCAGCTTGAACAGAGTAAAATGTTCATTATGTAAAAACGGAAATTTTCACGTACCGCACTATCGGTGAAGGCACCGACTAAGTTTCGACTCATTCGACGCTCTCACTGATGAAGGCTTTCGGAATGAGTTGAAACTTGGTGCTTTCACTGTGAAAAATCACGTTTTTACAATATGAATAATCAAATTCACGATAGTTTTTGGAATAAAAGAGTAAAATGTATTAGAAGTTCTTGATACAGTTAGCGATTGTCGTGGAAAAGAGGAGGAAAAAATGCCATTCAGAAAAAAAACAAAAACCCCGAGACCCCGAGACATAATGGGTGAAAAATCTCATGCGCCTGTAATTTCACCCATACCACAGATATAGAATATGTTTTGATTTTGACGCAGTTCGTCCCATCCGGTTAAGTATATTATTTGCTATTCGTTTATCTGTCAAGTTTCGATGACAATGCAGTAAGGTCACAGCGATCTGATCTGATGATGGAGACGGAAGGTGGATGATGAAACTCTGTTATGGATACAATTGATGAAAAATTTATTTATAGTGAATCATACATGCCTGTCATTTCACCGAACCAGGAAGGCTGCACCTAGGGGGGCGTTGTATCCTTTCACCACACTAGTTATTGCACTATAGGTGACCAGGGGGCTAGACAAATACCACTTTCTGTTGACGTTAACGCCTGCAGAAAGATACAATTGTACGGAAATGTCACGTGACCGCAGCAAATGTCATTTCCATACAATGTTATCTTTTCGCAGGCGTTAACTTCAACAGAAAGTGGTATTTGTCTAGCCACCCCCAGGGGTCTATGGAAATGACATTAGCTGTGTAAATGTCATTGTGACAGCTGCCAAGTTTTACCTTGATAAATTTACGTTAGCGTGAAAGGCAATGTAAGCGTGAGGTATTTTTCTGACCATTATTACCTTATGTTGGTCATTGATCTAAATTTGGATGACCAGGAGAGACTGTATTTTCAGGATACTGACATTTCTGATAGAACGACTGTGCCTTATTTTACCAACCAAGCTAACGTATGCCCTATGCCTGCTTTCTATAGCACACTAACATTATTTAAATAATTTAGTCTGTAAATGGCAACGGCGTAAGTAAACAGTACCATTGCAAATATCATCAAATACAAGTATACAAAAACTTCTGATGAAATATTCCGACTACTATTTTCATAAAAAAACTGACATCATAACTCCCACAATTATTATAAATAAGGCAATGCTTTCATTCTGGTGTGGTGCTTATTAACATAGCAATAAGCAGGGTTCCATTAATATACACTAACGTTTCTATACGTCACTCACGTTATCACTCACGACACTTCAAGAATATGAAAAAACCCTTCAAGAAAAACTCATGTTTTACGCACAAGAAAACGATCCCAGCGATGGAATAGCCGAACATATTGTAAACAGATAATGGACGCTACAAATGTGCTCTTAATCCAGAGACAAGGATTTTGTCATCATAATAAATATATCAGAGGCAGAAAGAATGCTGTGATATCGAAGATATGATTTTATAATTATAATGATAGAAATACATTATCATTATCATGAGATGGATACTTTTCTTCGTTTCTGATCCAACATCTTAATAATATGCCATATCGGATGTCCTCGGAACTCTGACGTCGAAATAGATTGGAGATTATGTACGAAATATAGTTTCAGATAAAGACATGGTGCTTCATCTTAATATGGCCAAGACCTCATTTTTTGATCGTACAAGTATCGCCATCAATCCGAAGTGTGTACTACAATTGATACCAGAATCGGAAAATCACGGCACTTGGGATAAAATTCTTACTCCATTTACTAAACTCTATACTATTTTATATAAACAAAGAAATAACGTTTTATTCATTTACCGCTCCACTTGATAGGTTTCTGTAATGCTCACATTTCTTTGTTTACATATAAAAAGTTAGTAAATGGGGTAAGCATCATTTCATTAACTCCACTGGCATAGAATTCTAAAGGAAAAGCAAGAAAGTCAGAAATAAACACAGCATACAACACAGAACACATGCATTTTTCATTACGCTTTGGATTCACAATCATACGACGATGAGGATTGAATTCACTACAAATAGAATTTCAACTTATTCTCATCACAAAAAACGATCACGGGGCTTCAAACCATCGCATCTTACGAAAAACAACGCAATTCAAAATGGCCGCCCAAGCTTTTTAACGCGGCAAAAGAAGCGCCGCATGTTTTCTCCTTTTAACGCCGTCGCTAAAGTATTGAATACTTTTTACGACGTGGCTAAAGGAATAATAAAAACTTTTGATGACGTGGCTAAAGAATATTGTGATTAATATTTTCAGAGAGGGCAAAGAGTTTATGATGGTAAAGAGTAGTGACGAGAGTTCTGATACGGGCAGTGGGAGCGATTTCTGTATATTCGTGGACGAGTGGTATGTACCAGGCTATTAACACTTCTTGTGTGATTTCATAGTTTTAAGTCGTTGTTGTGAGTCTTTGGGGGTGGCGAAACTATTCAACCCGTAGTCTTTTAACATGATTTGAACGGCTGACATCACAGTACACTTGTAAAAGTTTTAAACATGGCACTGTTGTTTTATTGGTAAATGAAAAAAAAAAAAATAGCCTTTTTTTAATGATAACCCCCCCCCATCTATAATTATTTTTTAAACTTATAGCAAGTAATATTATTGCAAGACATTGGTTGCTAATCATTTTGTATACAATATTTTTATCAATAACTTTAGATTCGCCACTCCTTTTCCAGTGCCAGATTAAAACGGAAATACCATTTACTAACTAATATTCTGTTTTAGGAACGCCGACAGTAAGAATAAATACAATCTGGACGGGAAGGCGTGATGAAAAGCCTAGATCTTACTACATGCAATTACTAATTTAAGTCTTAGCCTATGCCATAAATCGCATTGAACGGAAGGTCGAATCTGTCCTAGTTATAATAGCCTAATTTATTTTATTCTTAGTTAAAAATATTTAAAAGTGCGCTAATAACTAACCTAAGCAGATATACTGTATTTCATAGGTATTTTCCGTTATTCTGTGGGGATCCGGCTTGAAGGACCACATTAAGTCTGGTATAATTACAAATTCAGACAGAGACAAAATATAGCGTCTCGCTCAATAAAGACTGACTGATACGGAGATGGCATGCGCGCTTTAAATTATTTTGCTCTATGGTTTTGTGTATTGTTCAGAGGCTTAAGCCCTAGGATTATTACTTAACTGTCTGCCATGTTTTGAGACTGTAAATTTAAATTAAATTATTAATGGGAAGATTAATAACTTTAACAAAAGATCTTGCAATATTTTGGCTTATACTATGTATCATATTTGTTACCTGCTGTTTAAAATTGCTGTAAATTCAATGCAATAGATAAAACGTTACGTTTGTACTGATATCTGCATTATGCATTTAGTCCAGCGAGCACATATTTAGAAACGCTTTCTTATAGGACGCAAATCTACAGTTTAATATGGCAAATATTTTATTTGTTTTTAATGTACCTAAAGTAAATATTATTTTGTTTATAGTTTTAAGGTATTCCAAAGTTTATGCGAAGCAGAAATTAGAATAAAATTTAAAACTGGGTGATTCTAATATTCCGAAATTTATACGTAACAGAAATAAGAAATAATTTAAAACTGGGTGATTACGATATTCCAAAATTTGTGGCAAGCAGAAATTTTAATGAATTTAAACCAGTTGATTCTGAGATCTGTACACAACCAAAATACATACAAGTGTTTACTTAATACTACCTTCTTATTCATAATCACTCACTAATTTTAGCAGCATGCTAAAAGTTGTCTGCCTCTATCCTTTGTTTAGTGTAAGAGAAGGACAGGGTCGCTATCTCTAGATAGAGACCTGCTAAGTTAGCGAGTGATTATGAATAAGTGGAAAAGCCAATAAGCATTGTGTTTCAGTAGACTAGTACGGATTATTTTAACCAAACCATTTTTTTTTCTATATTACTGTAAAATAGTATTCGTTTTTCAATCGACTAAAAATATTAAGTGAATTCCTCTGTCTGCCGTTCATTTATAAAAGAAATTTAATTATATATGTAATGATATTGTTATTCGACCAAAATGGTATATTTGAAAATTATCTGTGATGGACCAACACATTTTATATTAAAATGTGTATAAACGTTATAACTGCAGTTTTGATTCACCCCCAGCTAAATTTTTTAACGAAAACTAAAATGCCTCTATTTTTTTCAAAGTATTTTTAGAGTTTTATTCAATAATTGATAGATTTTATTTAATGTTAGTTATTTTTAAGTTTTTTCGTTTTATGGTATCAATAAATGGATCTTGGCTTTGCTTTGTTTCATTTCATCCTCCTTAAAATAAGCTCGCACTATACGTACTGAATACAAAAAGATAGGTAAGACTTCTAATACCTATAAAAAAAATCGAAAGAAAATCTCGTATATACAGACTTTGTCAATAACTTGTGAATCCTAGATATTTTAATATGTATGTATTAACAAATAAAATGCATATAAGTCGTTTATCAGTCATGTATTTCCCATAATACAAGCTGTGCTTAGTTTGAGCTCGATGCTATGTGAAACTGTCCAGCATTATTATTTTTTTTTGTTCCTGAGGATTTTAGTCGATGAAGTTTTTCACAAGTTAATGCCCGAACTTGTGTCTATAGACAACTCTATCAGAGAAGCCGAACTTACCTTTTTTACTTGGAGAAGCTTTACCTTCATACATCCATAATTGTAGGTATTCCAAGTAGTAAAGTTTCACAAGTTATATTATTTTGGAACAGATTTTGCGAGTAGATATGTAGCTAGGTTAGATACATAGGTACAATATTTCTTAAGATATAAGAGCTTCGGTAAAATGATAAACAATAGGTAGTACCAAAAGGTAGGCTAATGCTAGGTACATCTATTATAGACGACCTATTAAAGGAAACTGCGATTGTCATACCCCTTAAATATCTCACGATAACATAATATGCTATACTAGCTTCTGCCCACGGCTTCGCTCGCTTAGTACTCGGATATAAAGTAGCCTATATGTTATTCTGATGTATAACCTATATTACTATAAAGTTTCATTTGTTTTTGCGTGAAAGAGTAACAAACATCCATCCTTACAAACTTTCGCGTTTATAATATTACTAGCTTCTGCCCACGGCTTCGCCCGCGTGGACCCGGATAAAAAGTAGCCTATGTGGTATTCTGATGTATAAGCTATATTACTGTAAAGTTTCATCAAAATCCGTTCAGTAGTTTTTGCGTGAAAGGGTAACAAACTTTCGCGTTTATAATATTAGTAGGATTAGGATAGTATTAGGATTGTCGGCCGAGCTGATGGCTGGCCGATTATACCTACGTCAAAATACAAGAATTCGTTAAAAAAAAAATTAACATCATATTATTTTTAATATCCCAAAAATATCAACCCCGGCGTGACTCGAACCGGCGACCTGCGGCTTAGTACACGGAGGCTATAGTACAGAACAATAATACTAACGTACTATATATACCAACCAAGCACATAATTATGTCGTTAACCTGATCGAAGTTCTTGGGATATTTCATTTCATCTAGAAGTTCCGAGGCTCCGCCTACAGGAAGAACTTTGCAGTTATCCAAGACTATTGAGTTATTAAGCACATTGCGAGTGGTGTACCAAATAACCATTAAATATGATATGCTGTGGGGGGGGGGGGGGGGGGGGTTTACCTGCCTAACTACGAGTGCACCTACCTACCTACCTTCCCATAACTACATAATTATCCTTTATCATTTTAATCGTAATGTTTTGTACAGACATTCCCTACGCACTCAAATCATAAATAATAATACGATATCAGTCTGATTCGTTTTAGGGGTGACGGTAACTGATGGCTTGACATTATATGTAATATATAAACAGATGGAATGTATACATAAAGCTTTATGTGTATTTACATAGTGTACCTATTATTATTATTTTCTAATTAGAGAACAGGCAGGAATACACCTTTCCCCCTAGGGTGACATTTGGGGAATAAAGGTTCGATCTGTCCCCCTATTAGTGACTGGGGAACTGCAAATTTAAGTTTGTAATTGCAAAAATATCATTCTAGGTCAACTGGAAGTACCATACATAGGTTTTGATTTATTTGCGAGTATCAAAATCGCATAAATATGCGACATATTTTCAGCCATTTGGCCGTATTTTTTTTATTGCGTTGACTCAGAAGCTTTATTTTTTAGGGCTCCAAGGGACCGTAGACCTACTTTTTTTGATATTTATTTTAACTTGATACCCTCTATCCACGCGTTCCTGAGAAAGAGTCTTGACAGGCAGACAGACAGACAGAAAGACAACGAAGTAATCCTATAAGGGTTCCGTTTTTTCCTTTTCTGGTACGGAATCCTAAAAACGAAATTAAATCAATTTATTAGCTCAAACAATAATAATACATAAATAATGCTGAAAATTTTCACACATAATGTAGGTCCATTTCTGTTAGTTACCTATGGCTTAAAAAACTATGTCAGTGTGGTATCTATGTAAGTAAGTAGGTGCATGCAGGCATTCACACACATCCCAATTAAGCAGTTTCTACGAGACTAATTGATTATGATAGTAGTAAAGTATCGTCTAGTTATTTAGGCATAATATAGCACAGCACGTCAAAATGGAGCAAAGCAAGGAATGCGAGATTTATTAACCCACTATTATAAGAACGACGCGTGTGTCTGTCGTAATATTGTGAAATCCGTGTTATTATTAGAGCTCCGAAAAAGGATCGAAACGTTGAGGTCGGCAACGCTGTCTGCCAGAGGCTTCCAACGTAACGAAATAGGGTGCTAAAGTTATTAATATTTTTTTTTTAAAAACGACCTACATTACGAAACGATTTAGGTAGGAACACTACTATTCCTAATTTTAATATTTTTATAAAAAAACAATTCAAAAAGAATCTACTAGGTAAGTAGATCATTTGTCAATCGACCGTTTTTTTGTATCCGCAGGGACGCCCGCTACATCATCCTCCCAGGCGTCGTGTCTACTGAAGATGACGGCCAGCAGGATGTTGGCACTGAGCCATATCAAGGAGCACCAGCTTAGCAAATACCCTTCGAAATACCTTCCGAAGGTTGACCAAGAAATAACTATTGCAAGTGTCTTGATCGTGACACGGCAAGGGGTTTTAGGGCACCGTCAGACATACCGTTTTGGCCCTTTTTAGTCCGATCCAGTACGAATATGATTGGAAAACGAGCGCTTCGTGACATATATTCCGATTGATTTTTATTCTCTCTTAATTATCTCAGAGTCACACGTTGAAAAATGTCGAAACTTTGAATCGTCTAGATTTCCATGCGAAAGTTGTCGACACGGTTTCGATGTTTATGGGTATGTTCCCATTTAACAAAACTCTAATTGCGCTTCTAAAACTTTTTAAATCAATGTATGTAGGTATGTTATTATTATTCTCTTAAAACATTACGTAAATAGGTGTGCATAGATTTGCTAACAGTTGATTTAAGTGTGAAAATACTATGAAAATAGTGTATTATCTGGGCAGACCATAAGTACCTCCATGGACTATTAAAAGATATTAAAGAGACTGAATTTGTGGTAGGAAAAACGTTTGAACAATTTGCCCATGTGCAAAAAGTGAAGTGCAATAAGTGAATATAAGTGAGAATTGACACTTGGAATAGCTACAGGAAGTGATAGAGCAATTGTTTACGACAATACCTAAATTAATGCTAAGCAATAAGTAGTGAATATTATGTAAAAGCAGATAAGAATTTCACTTAAAAAACTATCATGTTCTAGATAAGATAATTCATATTGCAAATATGGGAGTTTTCAGTGCAAGACGCGTCGCTAAGGGAGAACAGCACGATCACTCACCCTGATTCACTCTCGGAAAGAGTCGAAACAATGTCTATGCCTTCGCTCATAGTACAGTACTTGATTCCCGTATATGCAATATGAAAACAAAAGTATTTGGATATAAGCAGGCAGACGTACCTACTTGCCTAAGTATTTATTTGTAAGTATTATAGTAAAATAGTCATAATCCATGTAACTTAAGAAATAGGTACTCATAATGGTACCCACAAATATATTAGTTAAATCTCACCTTAGTTCTACATTGTAACCGTGTAACGCGTTGGACTAAGTTAGGCTGTACAATGAAATAAATAAGTAATAATAATATACCTGGCGAATTGTAATCACTTATAATCATGATGGTAACTACGCAACTATTAGGGCCCGGTCGAACTGTTAGTTTGACCGGGCTCTCATCCGGGCCGGGTCCACCGGGTGGTGGCGGTGGCGATCAAAGGGTATTCGTTGTCAATTGGTTATCATAGTTCGCGTGAATCTACTGTACGCCACCCCCACCGCCATCGCCACCGCGTCAGTTTGACCGGGCCTTTATAGTATATAAACTGGCCATATAATTTAGTGCCTTTTGTATACAAATCAGCTTCTAAAATAATAGTTTATTTCTTAATAAATATATTTAAATGCGAGTATTTGTTTATATGTACAGGTATATAACATGTATCATCGTAAGTCGAATGACGTCAACTGCTGCATCCTCTTCGTAAGCGGCCCATGTCTTCGCCCGTGTGCTACCCGGATAAAAAGTAGTATTACGTATTACTAGGATACATCTCGGCAATTTTTTATCCAAATCTGTTCAGCCGTTACGAATATTCCTCGCAACAAACATAAAAACATAACTTGTGTGATAATAACGTGATAAACGGGTCTGATTGGAAATCAGATTCCATATGGGTGCGTTCGAATCCTACCGGCTGCGCCATGTTGGGTGACGCGTCCATTATATACATACGAGCATACAATGTAGACTAATTTATTCAATAAGAACGCACACATACACAGGCTGCATACAGAGACAATAAGACCTATCACCAAGCCGAAAGCCACATATTCTATACATCATTGGGATATTTTATTTCTACTGGACTATACCTGGGAATTCCACTGTTTCTGGAGATATTGAAGATCAAATACTCATTTTAGAAATAAAGAAAGATGACGTAAAGAAATAGTCCTAACGCTGGGTGTCTGCAACACCCGGAGACAAAAAAGCTATTATTATTCACAAAGTAGGTTCTGTATACTATTTATTTATTGTGTAAAGTGAAACATCACGAGCGCGTATTGTCACAAACAGGACAGTAAAGATAACGCTAATGATTCACATCGCAGTCATATGACTGGTTTGGTGATAGCAGTATGCAGATGTCTCTCAAAAGTACCAATCAAGTGGTTCAACCTTTAGTTATCACAATGCGCGGTCATTAGTTCGGTTGCCGCCCTGTCTAGGTCAAAAATCCTACAATCTGAAACGAAGGCTGGTGTGATCCTGTTCTTCATCCCGGTTTGAACGTCTTGTAACTGATGATAAAAGATTTAGTGTGGCGACAAAAATGTCGAAAGCCGACGAGGTATGAAAAAGCAATATGCATCTAAATAGCAACGCTATTGCATGAAGAACATCTATCAGTATTTTGTCTGTGTGAGTTTAGGTCATTAATAACTGTGCTTTAAATATTATCTTGGCAGCAGGTTAGCAACGCCTATTATTCGAGCTCAAAGACAAAAGATTTGCTGTATCAGTGGATCTAAGTATTTAAATAAGATAGTTGGAGAAAAACACGCCTCATAATAAAAGTTAAGCCCATCAAAAAATCTGTAAAATGAGAGTTTAGTAAGTACCTACAACAGAAATACACTGTTGTAGTACAGTACAGCAATTACACGACATTGCTCGATATCGTGGATGACGTGGCGAGTTCGGCAAGAGTTTGATTTCCGCTGCGGGACAAACGTTTGCATGTTCTGTAGATATTTGTTCCAGGTCTAGGTTTTGTACCATGTAATTATGGTATTCGTTGTTCCTGATACATACAATCCTAGTGTGGTGTAGAACTAGGTATGTCTGTGACTGTTTATCTTCTATACTTATAAAATAGTTAAATCCTGACTGACTGACGAGGGTGAGTGTGTGTGGGAATATGGGTTTTTTTAATACACGACTCCACGCGTGCAAAGCTACTGGCAACAGCTAGTCATTAAATAAAATACGAGTAGCTTGGTTTTGCGCAATGCAGCAGCGTAGGTAAGCGTAACTAAGTAAGATAAGAACATAGATGAACATTTTTTAAATACACAAAGTTTTAGTGGATTGCATCTTGTAGTTAAGCCTAACCTAAGGCTAAATTCATCCACTATTTTGACGTAGTTTCTGTCATCCAAGATGAGATATTGAGCTCCGTCAAATCTGATGACAATGAACTATGGTGACAGCGAACTGATCTGATAATGGAGATGGAAGGACGGTACTTATTGATGATTAACTATGTTGGGGTCATTTGCTTAGCAGCTTTTGGTTCCAAATAGTACAGAACCCTATTATACTACAAAAACGTTATAAGTAGGTACTTATATTACAATTTACTTCTTTTATCCTGGGGTCTAGACAAATACCACTTTCTATTGTCGTTAACGCCTGCGGAAAGATTAATTTGTATGGAAATGACATTAGCTGTGGGAATTTCACGTGACAGCTGCCAAGTTTTACCTTGATTTTGCATTAGCGTGAAAGGAAAAGTAAGCGTGAAGTATTTGTCTAGCCACCCTGGCAGGTGGAGTGGCGCTTCACGTAAAAAAATACTTATAAACTGCGCATAGTATTTGGTTTAATGTAGCACAAAGCTTACTAGTTTATACCTCATTAATTTTGTATTCATGTGTAAACTGTCGGCGAACCAAATAAACAAATAAATAAAAGCTACAGCTCTCTGAAAGATGAGACGCTTATTTTAAGATATTATTACGACTATTATCATGTACTATACTATTCCTGAGAATAGTATGCCCGCGTTATCTGTACTGAGGATAATGTCATAATCATAAATACCTAAATCATAAATATTTTACCAGAAACGTCTGGCTTTTCTGTTCTGCATTACAAAGGTCAGCTTCACAAACAGATTTTCGTAAACAAAGTAGAACAATGAACTTCTGACACAGAATTTATTAAAGTTGATAAGTTGTGTCCATAGTTTTAGCGAGTTATAAACTTGCTAGGGTCATAAATATTATGCTAGGGTTGAACCTCCCGGTTGAACAGGCTATTAGACTACTCGGTTCAAGGGTTGTCCAAAAATTATATGAACACGTAAAGGGATACTATGCCGTACGTTTCAGGTACTTTTACCTTTCTCAGCAGAAGTACCTGCTAGAACTTGTCTTAATTTGCCTTACGTTTTTAGTCAAAACACTATGGTACGCTGTCTAGACAGTAAGCTATAGTGGACACCACTTTAAAGTTCCATGGCTTTAGCAGTTCAAAGCTCGCGCCCGCTCTACCAAACGCTTCTTTCATGGACACAAGCAAAGTCACGTTTTGGAAAGTGTCCAAATCTTCGTTTACCTATCGTAATCGCGCGAGTTGTAGAGGTATGATACGAAAACTTATCAATAAGACATTTATTACTGTTTCTAACAACATAATCTACAATTAAACAGGCTCCGCTATAAATAGATACGGAGGCTAGTATTTTAGAGTATCGTGTGTGTTGATAAAGTAATAATAAGTCATAAGTTATCATCATTCACAAACGAAGATGTCTACTGCGACTGCTGCTGTAATTGGTTTACAAATTTAAGTAGAAATAGGAGCTCTACGTATTTTGATTAAGATTTCGATGGACTTCAAATAAGTTTAAGATTTGAAGGCATGCAACTTTGACGTCGTTGTTCTATGCATCTCGATATTTTTATTGTCATTTAGTATAGCTTTATTGTTTCCATGTTGCTAACAGTGGCATTCAAATGGCTTCAACATGAACCTTGCAAGACACGGCAATTGTTCTGCTATACTACCGCTGTTTTGTCTTGGTGATAAATAGAACATATTATATAAATAGAAGTTCCTTTCATCCGATGAATGAGTAGCCAAGAGGAGCCAAGAGTATGTAAGACCTATTCCTGTTTTATGGACTTTTCGATATTTACAGCTGATTTTCATCGATCCAGTGTTACAATCCAGTTGCATGGATTTAGCGCTAGAACGGCATTGCCTGCAAATATAACACGTTTAAATCCAGACGCTTTCCCCCTGGGCACGTGTTGCAATGGCTACTTTGGAAGGCAACCGATTTTGTTCCAGTGTTATACTGGCACTAAACACTGTATACGTAAATACCAGCCTTTATTGTAGAAAATTTGGCTACAATTTCTCGTACAAATTTAGCTCGGTCGATGGAAATTCGACCGTTTTCAGTATGTTTACAGTGTCGGCTGTGCAAATACAAAAGAATGATCGTGTTTACTGGGTACGACCTCGCCATTATAGATGTACCATACCTACCTTCACTCGCATAGGAGATAAATAAATTAAGTACATAGGCTTTATAGTCGCTTATACCTAGATTAATTCTCGCTAATACCTAGATACAGCTAAAAAGAACAGGCACATGGGTTTTTTATGTTTTTGGGTCTGTTGATCTCCATGGCTTAGCTGGCGTGTAGCCGGATGATAAGCGAGAGATGCAGATTCGATTTCCGATTCAGGACAAGCGCAAGATCTGCAAAAAGGTAGATGTTCTGGGTGTTGTGGTACCATGGTAGGTACTCATTGATACAAGGAAACCTAGGGCAGGGTCGGGAACACAGAGTATCCTACTACTATTATTAACGCGAAAATTTGTGAGGATGAATGTTTGTTAATACTAAACGGATTTTGATGAAACTTTACAGTGATATAGCCACATCAGAATAACACATGGACTACTTTTTATCCGGGTACCACGCGGGCGAAGCCGTGGGTAGAAGCTAGTTTTTTTATATATAGGTTTGGATTGTCTAAATTGTGTGAGATTGTTTTGTGTTATTTAAAAATGTGCGATATCGCATCACAGCTCAATATCACATAAGCACAGGTCCTAAGTGACCGTGGCCCTTATCACATTTATTATAATAAATAATAATAATAATAAATAATTCTGGACATTTTTCATACAGCATCATCTAGCCCCAAACTAATCAGAGCTTGTATTATGGGAACTACATGACTGATATACTACTTATATACATTTTTTTGTAAACATATACATATTATACATAGAAAACACCCAGACCCGAGACAAATATTTGCAGATACAAACATTTGTCCCGAGGCGGGAATTGAACCCGCAACCTTCTGCGTCTCAGGCGGGCCTTCGCCCACTGCGCCACAGAGGTCGTCTGTTATAATAGGTACTGTGTGTCTACTAGTACCGATGCTGAGTGTTACCATGATAGTGACAGACGAACGACTCTAATCAGAACAGATTTTTAAGCTGATCTATGCTGTATCACCTCTTTGCCCGTAGCTACGTAAGAAATGACTGCCCCCCCTTAACTAAAATTTCATCTTTATAGACATTTTATATACTGCCTGGCCACTAATAAAATAAGGGTAATTTAGTACTTATCCTTAGTTTCTGGTTGGCCCTCGTTAAGGTAACTTACATAATTAGAAATCAATAAAAGTGCATTAACTACTGCAGCGTTTATTGTTATGGCTATGCAAATTGTAGAATGAATAGGTGTACCATTGACCACAAGGTTCGAGATACTACTTGTCACAATTTCCCTAATTCATTTGCGATCTGCAGCATGGCTTCAAAGAACACAAATTATATCACAAATTGTCATTCCGTTCGTCCTTGCTCTTCCTGGAAAACCACACCTATGTGGATGTGGTCTTTCGATGGATGATCGCCTATCCATGGACTTCCCTAACTAATTTCAAATCAACGGCATGGCTTCAAAGAACACAAATTATATCACATGGTCCTTTGTCGTTCCGTTCGTGCTTGCTCTTTCTGGAAAGCCATAATACGTTTTAATTCTATGGATATGCGATCAACTATAGTAAGCTTGCATCAGCCATCTAAAGTTTTGCTTCCATGTAGTATAGTACTACTTACATTAAGTTCTTATGAGCAGCCAACTCTAGTGTCGAAGTTATCAGACCACCCGAATAGGCCTGCACCAAGCCGCGAAGTACCTGGTATATCTACCTATACCAGTCATTTCTGGGACACATTCTAAATATTGACCATGCTCAGTTATGAGCTGATTTAAGAACCATAAGAAACTAACATAAGAGCCGGAATAAAACGTCAGGGCAGAAAACGCATCCGCAATTGCATCCATTGCGCAAAGATGCGTACGGTAAACGCTTTCCATCTGATAGAAGGTAATATAATGTAGTTGCACAATGATTACCGTTTACCGATGTGGCTCTAAATATTCCAAGAAATAACGGGCGAAAGCTAATATAATTGCTTACAAAACTTATGTAATTAGCTACCTATGTTAGTACTTAATAATTTGTGAAAAGCACGTGCTCGAGGAAACTCTTGCCGCGAACTACGAACTACGTCAGAAAACAAACAAATTATAAATAACGAAGAATCACAACTACCCCTGCCAGTCGCATGCCAACTGTAGAAGGAACCGCGCGTTCCTCTTTAAAATGAGCACTAACATACGCGAAAACAGACACATCCTATAGATAAGTGCTCTAAATACAGAGTAAATAATGTGATAATATTTTATAAGTGCAAAATATCCCTGTGATAGTGTATTGAACATTAAAGTTAAGTACACAATTGTGGAAATGGCCGATGAAAAGTGAGTAATTAGAATTGTAAATTAGACGTTATGTTTAGTGCTAAGTATTCTAATGTAAGTTAGGTAGGTATCAAACTTAAATAACGTACCCGTATTATTGGTATACCTACTTAAATGGCGGACCCACAATCAATAACTGTTTTTTTAGACTTATTTTCCATATTTAAAAACGAAACAATAAACACGGTCACGCACGATTGTATTCCCCATGATTTGGCATTCTCAGATACATAACTACTTATTAAGTTGATCTTTGTATATATCTTCTTATTCTTCTTATTCTTTATTGTACACACAAATAAATAATTACAAAAAGGCAGAATTAAATTACATGTACAAAGGCGAGCTTAACCCTAAAAAGAGTTTTCTTCCAGCAAACCTTGAGCTAGAGAGAGGTAATTATAGAGGTAGGAACGTGTACAGAAAGGAAATAATACTTAAACTACAACAATACTACAAAAAATAAATAAACTTATAAGTATAAATATACATGTATATATAAATAAATATATAGATATTACAAAACAAATACCATACATAATTTAGAGAGACAGATAGTACTTTGTATGGAGTATCAAATAGGGAGTAGTCAGAGGCACGTACATTTCATTTGGAAATGCCCGCGTTCAGTTGGCATTCCACGTGACAGTGCAAGCCTATCGCCGCTTATTATATTTTCCCTATAAGTACCATTTGACATTTTATGACCATATAGGTAATAAAATGACAAAAACTTATGTACCAGTACAGACACTAATATTTTCAACCAGCAGTAGGAAACAATACAGCAGAATATCTAACACAAGTATTTTCTGTAAAAACCTGTTACAAAAATAAAAACCATTTTAATTTGATTTGATTAAAGTAGTTATTTGTTAATGAACTAACTTATATAGTGTTTTGAGCTCATTTTTCTCTTCTCTATCCAAAAATGGTTTATCTTTTAATTAATTTCTTCTCTTTATCTTCTCTTTTTAATAATGAAATTGGTAATTTAACAATATATATATGTGCTAATGTTATATTGTAAAAATTCGGAGGATAAATAAATGGCCTATTATTATTATAGTTTATAACACGCCACTTATACTAATCTCGAAATACGATTAATGTACTCAGCGTGTCTACCTAGGTATTTACCTATACTTAACTTACACAGCGAAGTTTTTATACAAAAAACACAACTATTTGTACCTACCTTGGTACTACGTTACGTATAAATGTACCTACATCCGAGGCTACCAATGATAACGAAAATAAATATTAAGTGCACAGGCACTCAAAGATAAGCTCAAGTACACAAATGTAGGTACTCATTTGCTAGTAAAATATTAGAAAATGTTGTTTAGAAATGTAATATTTTAAAACGCAATTTAGGTAACAATTTCTTTTATTTTGTTGAGGTTTAAATCCTTCCTTTATTAGTGGTAACGGTTGGATTCTCAACCTTCGCTAACGAAGGTATTTAAGTATCTATCAAAGAGTTTCAAGGAAGTGAACTTGGGGTTATTTCCAATGTCCCTCTCATCTCTGGCCCTTGGTGTAAGGCACATCTATGTTATCATTGGATTCTGAATTCTACAAATATAGAGGTACATAGTCCCTATTATTTATATTGGAAAGTACGGGTTCCCAACCCTATAAGGGATATTTTTGCCTTCTTTATGCAATGTTCGGGTGCATTCTAAATTCTACAAATCAACAAAGTTTCATTCATATTGGAAAGTTCGGATTCACTACTTTTCTTTGTAAGATATTTTTGTCCTATTTATCCAGTTTTCGGGTGATCGACCGTTTCCTCTTGCATTTGGGGTTTTGGCAGTCCGCCGGTTGCCTTCACCTTGCTGAGTGTTTGGTTCATTGATGCCCTCAGTGTCGACATTTTTGACCTATTCGGAATTTCAGTTGGTAGTTTCTAAACTAGCATCTTAAATTAAATGAAGCTTTCACAAGTGACTTGTTCAGAAACATCGAGATATGCTTATGCCAGTGATGGCGAACAAATAACACGCGTGCCAATGGTGGCACTAATTAACGAATATATGTACCTACTCAATTAGGTTTAATCATTATTTTTCGCAACTCGTTTGTCAGATGACTCCAGTTCAGCTTGCATTTTGCTAAATGTACCCAACAAAATATAGGCGATACAAGATATTATATAGCGTCTAGTTTGCAACAGCAGAAATCAAAATTTTTTTTATTCATACAAAAAAGAATGCTTTCTAAACTTTTTTTTTAAATGACTCTGACATCTTATTTTAGTTCTACTTTGATTCTAATTCCTCATTTCGTTTGATGTCCATACCTACAAAGTACAACGAGGTACATAACTTCTCGTTAAATTTAACCCAAAAAACTGATTATAATTTAGTGTTGTTGCACATTCGGTACTTCGGTACTACGGTACTTCGGTACTTTAGTTTACGGTCCTCCAGAAAATGTTCCTTGAGCGGAAATAAATTATCATCGAATTATTTTTGTACAAATAACTATTTATTACCTTAGTACCTACATAGCACAAAATATGCACGTGACTTCTACTTGATGCTGAACATTTTGCGTTTGAAGCTTTTTTCATCCATCACAAGTTTTTAAACTTTTCCACTTATTTTTATGGAATTGGAGGATATGGCTGCATTTAGCGCCAAATATTTCTGGTCCAAAGTGCAACGGAATACCCTGCCAAATCCCTAAACGAGGTAAGCCCAGTACTATTTATTCTGTGGTGCTGTTTATTTTTGTTTATCATGCTACGGGCACGTGTTGCTAAAGTCGCTAATATTGTTATTGCTCTATGGAAGAAGGATGACCGCCGAATATTGAAACTGATCTCAACTTAGAGGCGACTAGCTTCTGTCTTCGGCTTCGTTCGCGTGGTACTTGGATAATAAGTAGCCTGTGTATTATTTTAGGTCACGATTATACTCCAAATTTCATTTAAATCGGTTCAGCCGTTACGGAGTATATTAGCAACGAATATCCGAATCTTCACTCTATATGTAATATTAGTAGAATTAGATAAGTATTACCTTATACCTTACAGCCTAATTGCATTGCATTACATTGCATAATAGTCATCTCTTTACAACTCAACAGCGTTTCAGTGGTATTTTCGCGGAAATAAAAAAAACACAAGTATAAAATTCATTACCTACTGATCAACCTAATTAATTTTGTAAAGTGATGGCATCTCTGAAGACTCAGGACCAAAAACAAGAGTAATTTCTGTTAGATACCCTTAAATACCCACCATGAGATCGATTCCAATGAGTTTGACGTTGGTATACCTATATGTACAATTAAAGACAAGGTACTTAGATATTCGGTATATGAGTACAATTAAAGACGCGGGTGTCTAGACAAATACCTCACGATTAATTTTATTTTCAATACAAATTTGTCAATCTAAAAGTTGGCAGCAGTCACGTGACATTTCCACAGCTAATGTCATTTCCATAGAATTCAATCTTTCGGCAGGCGTTAAAGCCATCAGAAAGTTGTATTTGTTGTACACCAAGGTAGGTATTTAGTTAGTAAACATGGGCTGTGGGTTGAGGCAACTGTTGTTTTCCCGGTAGAGGACACGTCAACCTCTTGTCAGCAATCATACCAGTGATACCTAACCGTGAAAGTCATGAGTTTTCTTTGTGGTACCTTCCGTAATTATAAGGGTATTCTGTCTTAATCTATTGTCAATCACGTAATCTTATCTGCATCATTTGCGAACGTGCAAGATAGCGGGGAACATAACGATAAGAAGTCATTTCACTAGTTGCCGATGTAAACCAACCCGAGTGGGGTAACATAAGTATAAAATAATTCATTTCTGATCTCCACTTATAAAGATGTTTGTTATGACTTCTTATCAACGTAGCAAGCATAGGAACAGGATTTATAATCGTAGCTCTCAAATGCGTACCTAGGTGATATCTTTTTTTAGTTTCACTTGTTTTATTGAAGTTTTTGTTTTATTCCAAAAACTATCGTGAACTTGACTATTCATATACTAAAAACGGAAATTTTCACGTACTGCACTATCGGTGAAGGCACCGACTAAGTCCCGTTTTTACAATATGAAGTTTTTGTTGATTAGAAATTTTAAACATATCTTTAATGGAGCTAGTGATGACAGAAATTATAGTCTAATACGTATTTTATGACGCAATTTTTACACGTAACTCAGCGAGAGGATTTTTGGATGACGGTGCATTTCACGGTTTAATTATGTTTTTTACCAAACGTAATGCAGTTCATTGTTTTATTTTTTATTGCAATTAATATTAATCTGGGGTGACATGGAAGAAGTTTATGACATTAGATTATATGACTTTACTAGCTGTTGCCAACGGCTTTATACATGAGTCTAGTTAAAAAAAAGCGGTTGAGTGTGTGTCGGACCACGTGCAGTGTAGGGTTCCGTAGTTGCCCGTCACATTATGCGGTATGTTTTACACAACTTACAACATCATCTAACTAATTTTCAAGGGAATTAGTACGAAATTTTCCTTATTACTTTTCCTAGTACATTTTATAAGGTGGTCGACTATTATTCGTTAACTTGTAAAGCCTACTTAGCTGTGATAGGTTTTCTTTTAAATTCATTAGAAATATATACTACTGCTGTGATTTTTTTCACTTATCCAAAAATAACCGATTAGCTGGCAGGGGACGGACGGACGGAATAATTGGCATTTTAAAGCTTAATATTTCGCAAACGGATCCCTGAATCGAAAAATGGTTCCCACACATCCGTAATATTTTTGAAAGATCTATCCAACGACACCCAATGAGATAAACGAGAAAAAAAACAATGCAAGGGACTCGGAGCTAAGCCGCGGACAGAGAGACGTCATACAAACGGAGGGACATGGCGAAACTACAAGGATTCTTTGTTGACTACGGAACCTAAAACCGATACTCCCATACAAACTTTCACCCCCATTTCCCCCTCTTAAAATGTGTAAATCCAAAAACCCTGAAACACGCCAATATTACTTTAATACTTAGTAGCTGTAATTCAAATTTTCATTTTTCTAAAGAACAAAGACTTCACAAAAAGTTCCCCTAAAAATGGAAATTTTTATAAAATAATTTCTTAGCACATGTTTACGTTAACCTGTAACGTGTTTAAAATTTCCGCTTTCAAGACTAAGTAGTTTTAGCTGTTTAAAATTAAGTAGACTGACTAAGTAGACTAAGTAGTTGTTTTAGTCTATCAACGATAGATCAGTTAGTCAGTCAGTAAGGACAAACGATTTTATACGTTTTGATAGTGTGTATATTTGTGTCGAGGACGGCAAAGTGTGGGTAAAATAGTTGATTGACCCACTTACCATTCTCGACCACTGCATATTCTTTGGTTCAAGTGAAAATTTGTGTGCTTATTTTAGTTAATAAGCAGAGCTTGTGTTATGACTGATATACCTACTACTTATATATATTTTTATGTAAATACATAGGTATTATACACAAAAAAAAATTAGTTATGCTACACCTAGCTGCTTATTTTCAAAATGTTGCACAAATCCTTATAAAACAACTTGGAAACTAACAAATATAAATACTTAGGTTCTTAAGTAAATATCCAATATAAAAAACCTATTATTTTCATCAAAAGGATAGGGCTACCCAAAACAAAAGTGACCATTAACTTGTGTAACAATGTTTATTTTATTCGGTGTAGGATCTAGCTACATATTTAATTACCAACGCACTTATTACTGAAAAAACAAATTAAAATACATCTTTATTTGAACAGGTGAAGACGTTCAATGCCATTTCTTAAAACCAATGCTTCTTTTGATGCTTAAATTAACTGATAAGCCACACATAGATACTACTTATATCATCATCAACAGCATGTAAAAGTCAACTGCTGAACGTAGGCCCCCAGATTGCCATAACGGTTTTCGGGCGTAGTCCTATTGCACCCTGTATATTGGCACAAATATTATAATACTATACCAACTAGATATTGTAAAGTTACAGACTAATCCAAAACGAATAGTAAACTTAACTTAAATAATTAACTTCAACTGAAATAAATTGGTGTCCATTCAAATTTATGATCTTAGGAATGTGCGAATTTGTATAAATCTTTAGTAATAGGTAATAGCAAAGTTTGCACAGTTTATCAGTTAAACGAGGGAGATAACGGTTATAGTTATGACGGGACAATAGCTACATAAGTACATAACCGACATTTGTATGAGATCTATACATTTAAATATTATCTAATAAGTAAGGTTCCTACCTAACTTTCAGAATCAGAATTGTTAACTTTCTTACATAAGATGGTAGGTTTTAAAAAAAGATTAGATACTAATTATTGCTGGCGGCTTCGCCCGCGTGGTATGTTAATAAAAGTAGCATATGACCGTCTCCAGGCTTCAAACTACGTCCACCAATTTTTGAATGAATCGAACAATGATTACAATTTATACAAAGTTTAGAACTCAATTGCACACCTCAAAAGGGTGGTGTTGAAAAAATAAAAAATATTTATTTTAAAGTTTATTTGTAAAGAGTTTTGAGCGAATCAAACAATTTTTTTTTCATAGAAACTTTTCCGCCCTATTTAAGGGGCCAATTTTCGAAAATAGATTAGCCTATGTGTTATTCCAGATCCTAAACTATCTACATTCCAAATTTCATCAAAATCGGTTTAGTAGTTACGGAGATACGTGGTAACAAACATTCACACACACACAGACTTTCGCATTTATTATATTAGTAGGAAGTAGGATAGTTGCCCATTTTGGGCAGTGCTAAACTAAAAGTCAATACTGTAACTACATCATAATAATACTCTAGGTATACGTTTTTCTTCAAATAACTCGTCCAGTGTATAAAACACTTGTAATTAACCATTTCTTAGGTTGGTTAATTTAGTACCTAAATAAAACCTTATGAAGAGAGATCCTCAAGGATGTCTTCGATGTCATGTCTAGCCGTCCATTCGTGGGACGGAGTATTGCTATTTTCGTAGACAGATCTACGAAAGGCAGAATTTACGGTTTTGCCTTAGGTCATCGTTTTTTTTTTTTTTTTTTATAATTTTTGGAAAACTTTCAGCTAGGTTACATTGTAGACAAGGAACTAAGTACATGCAGCTAATCAGAAAAAAGTCTACGTTTTGTTTCGATCTATTTTATGTCCTTGTAAACAAAGTGTCTCAACAGTATGTTGTTGTAGGTATAAGATACCTATTATGTATGTAAAAGTCACTTGGTGATGAACGTTTGACAAATCTAATGATTTTCACTTGCACATTATGTACCTATGTCACACCACAGATGATCATTTGACTTGTCAAACGTTTGTGACCGATTGACTTTCTTGAGTATGTACCTATATAACATAAGGAGGCAGGTCGGGGTCATATCGTATCGTAAACGTACCCATATACCATATCATCCTTCACACAATCCATCCATCTTTTCTTTGGCCTACCTCTGCTTTATCTAACTAAAGTTATCGACGATGAACGTTTGGGGTGAAAATATGCAGAACTTTAGAAACAGACCAAGGGCGACACACATGAACCCTAATACGTGGCTATTCTTTTCAGCGTTTCTCAAACACGATGAAACTTCGTGTCATTGCTTTCAGTTTTTCATTATATTCGATACGACTGTCTATACTTGTATGTTTAGATATCCTATCATTAAATGTTATATTTAAAAGTATTAGGTATATTTTTTTAATTACTGTTTGATAATCATTGAAAGTAGGTAATTGTCCAATTCATACATAGTTTGTGACTAACAAAAATTACCCTTCCAACTGTAACATTTTGTTTCGACTGACCAGGAGCAGATTATGTCTTCGACCTTCTACGGCATCATCAGATTCTGAGATCGCTATGTATGATTCTATGTAAGTTATTTCCTTACCTACGGATATGGGGTGTTCCTTGTGATTGTACCTATGTTATATGCCCGTTTGCACTAATCTTAGCCAAATACATAACCCGGCCGAACACCCAGATTTTCCGAAACTTTTCGTAACTGCCTTCGGAATTCAATTCTTCCTGTATCTATTGAATTTTGAATTAATAGGAGAAAACTAAAGTTAAATTTAAAGAATTGGTAAAATCTGGTGTTTCGGGAAAAAAACGACTGGTGCTGGCCTTGGGAGGTCTTCCTATCAAAAAAAATCGAACGTATTTACCTAAGATTAATTCAGATGGCCAAAATTCCTTGTTATTTAAAAAAGTGTAGCCACTGTGTCATTTGGCATCGGTTTAGCGCTCTTTCTGTGTACAGTTTGAGATAGAAAAGATACCAACGTTATCAGGGCTAAATCACAATTATTAATTAACACGAACTATTTCGTCTTCTATGTTTTATGAGCTTGGGAGTTGGTGATGGGCGGGGTAGTTGAGGGTGGATTTAAATGACTTGCTTGGTATTTTAGTTTGCTATTAATTGGTTCTAAAATGATTGTGAATTTTAGTTTATTTACATCTACCTACAGTAGGTACATGTAAATAAACTTTGTAATCAATGATTAAATTGTGATTTCATAAAATACAAAAAAGATGAAAAAGCTTAGGCAATGTCAAAAAGTAGTTAGCCGGTTCTAAATTTTACTGTATTTTATTACTTACTAACCAGGCCGCTTGTATTATTCATGATGAATACATACATAAATAATTTACCGGCTCAACTGATTTTTTACTCATTATTCATCACATTGACTATTTAATGTAGACAAAAATATTTTTTGTAACATTATACAAGGCCTCCTAAATGACAACCGCATTTTTTGATCATTAATAACAACGAACGCACTATACCTCACAAGACGCACGTATGTAATCATTCTATTCAAGACTTCGATTCCCGTTGTTCTCGTAATTAGGATAATTGGAGACGCTTCCAATCTTTGATGTTTAGGTACGTTTAAGAAACAAAAAGGAAGACACGGTAGGTAGGTACTACTTACCAGCAATATTTTTCCAAGTCCGCCATAGCGGAACGCCTAGTGGGCTCAGGACCAAACCACTGGATCGAGCTTCATGACCCTAACGTGCTTGTGAACGCCAATAGATTACATAGTTCGTGATATGATTTAAATCAAGAAGTACCCAAATTTTAATCTTGAAGATGGCTATAGACTTTGCGTCCTGGAATCCCGTGATTAACTAATAGGTGTGCAGTGCGGTGATACGGTTAGTGTAGTGTGCCGTAATGTGAACATGGACTTTTCTCATTCCGAAGATGAAATGAGGGTAGTTGCGGCTACTGCTTTTATTTCTCGACGATAGCTCCGTATACTCCAGTCATCCCGTGACCACGGCTGTTGCAATATAGTCGAAACGTCGGGAAAATAATAAAAAAAAAAACTCGATAAAGACCCATAAAACTTATAATTACTTATCAACTACTTATGCACAGACTAGGTAGGTAGATACTTTTAAATTAACTAATAGTCTAGCCATATGTTAGAATTATATTGTTTAGCATGGTTTACTTAAAAAGTCTTTAATCGAGTAGTAAAAAAAAGAATAACTTAATAAAAACCTTATAAATGAAAACAGTAAATCCTCTCCATATCGCTTTTAATCGTCAAGACATCCCACTATACCTTTGATTTTAATAAGTAAATTATTTATTATTTGATAAGGTTTATTAGGTATAAAGTGTTTTTTTATTCTTTCATTCAAATGATCATTTTTAACTCCTATTTTTTATTTTTGATCTTCTCGTTTGATACTATCGGCATTATTATTACAATACAATACCTATCGGTGTTTCTTTTAAAGGTACCTACCATATTAATATCCTGCGTATGTTGTACGTAGGTACTACATCTAAGCGTTAGTTTTAGCTAGGCGTGCCAGATTGCTAGAGTTACTAAACTACTATATTTCCTTTTTCGGATACGCTCTGAATACTTCAAATTGACACGGACTTAATGTAATTTTTTTTGTTCAAATAACCTTATTATTTTTGGCCATCCGTAAATTACGCCACACGAATTACGTGATTTTTGAAGCCTGGCCCGTTCTTTCGGTTATTCCACAAATCCCCCTTAGGGGTTGGGGGGGGGGGGGGAAACGGGAATCTAAAAATATAGTCTATAATTCCCCCCTGATAATCCCTCTTAAGGGGGATAACTGGAATTTTAAAAATACTTATTCCACTTTACCCCCTTGAAAATCCGCCTTAGGGGTGAAAGTAGTATCTAAAAAAAGTCTAGAATTCCCCCTAGGAAATCCCCCTTAAGGGGGAAAACAGGAATTGCAAAAAATGTATGTCTAGAAATCCCCCCCCCGTTTATTTATTAGTTTATTTGGATAATAATTATAAATTCCAAACTGAGTTTGTTTGTAGTTTTTGAAAGTATTCCCTAGAATGACCAAATTTCACATGGATGAAGTCGCAAGCAACGTCACGTGTGGTCACACTTTGTTGACCCCACGTAACTGAGGGATGACCCCTTACCTACTTATAGGTTACATGCAATACAATAAGAAAAAATAAAATGTTGATTTTGGCACAACTAGCATTCGCATGAATGGCAGTAAATCGACAGACTTTTCTGTAATTGTTAATCGTATTGTTTACATAGAAATATCAATTATTAACTAGACAATTTTATTAATTTTGGGTTGGGATCGTAGGTAGTAGATATGGCAGTTGACGTCAAGAAGATAACCCCTACCGTGCACAAGGAGTGGTCAATTAGACCCAATCGTGTTACAATAATTTATTTATCTGAATATTTGCGTTACAATACAATGAAGGTTACCAATGAAATAATGTTTAGTAATCTGGTTTTTCAACACAATTCATTTAATCTTGTTAGTCAAACATTTATTGTATTGTATGTATTTATTTATTTTAATTAAAACGGTTGCACCCAATAACATTAATTAAAGATATTCACATTAAAATATAATAATAATATAAGTCAAAATAATTCATGAAATTACAATAAAGATACATAATATTAAGTGGTGTACAATAAAGAGTTATCTATCTATCTATAAAGAAAGAAAATAAAAAAAAGTAAATAACAGAAACAATTGGGAAAAAGATGTCAAAAATACAATAAAACAATAGAAATTAGCTAGACGCACAGTCATACATCACGTTCACAGAACTTCAAACATTCGCTTTTAGCGATAAGACTGCCCATTGTACCTTATATTATTGTGAATTCCTGTGCTTTTTGTATTTCGCTTTGGTGTGCAATAAAGAGTTTATGTATCTATCTATCTATCATTCTGTCAAAATATTCGTCCATCCACCCGCAAACAGTTTGCATGTGTTATTGACATAAGCATCCGGTAAACGTTCCTACATTACCTATCAAGTTACTATATCTAGGAACTAACCGTATGACATAAACTATTTAACACGTTTTTTTTTAAACCGATCACACACATACCTATTTCCTGACCCCGCAATAGGATTCCCTGTATCAGGAACTACGAGAACCACAACATCCGGATCCGGAACAAAGATCTGCAGAACATACAAACTTTTGCCCTGCAACGGGAATCGAACCCACACCTTTTGCGTCGCTGCTGGCTACTCACCAGACGCGCTATCGGGATTTACGCGATTATATTTTTTTAACACAAAAAAGTCTTCTAAATTCCAAGTAGACGAACTTTTTTTATATTAATACATTCATTCATACAATTATATGCAAGTTGGTATATATATAAATAATAAAACAGCTATCTAAAGACCGTTGCAAACGATCTATAGATAGACCAACTGCTGCAGATCACTACCAGACGGGAGCGTTTGTAACGCTTCCGTCGTTATTTTTTTTTGTCAATTTTGTCAGTTAATCCTATGCTAACCGACAAAATTGCAATGGGATACTTAAAGCCCGGTCAAACCAACGCGGTCACAGCGACGACGCGCAGACGCGGTCACAGCGACGGCGACGCGCTGACGGACGCGGTACGGTGGCGAAGGCGTTCAGTACATTCACGCGAACTTTGACAACCTCTTGATAACCATTATCCTTTGATCTCCAGCGGGTCGTCTCAGTTCAACAGGGCCAGTACTCAGTTTGACATAAAAAAAAACTTCATAAACCTTGGGAGCTACTTTTTTCATTTTGAAGTTTTAGACGTTAAAATGTTTGGCTAGAGAGTAGATGTCTCGTTCCTATAGCAATTTTGCGGTGTAATTAGAGAATTGCTCGTTGGGGACTGCGGGGTGTATTCCAGATAAGCGACCGTACAAAAGTTATAGACACCCTCGTAAAATAATTGGTTAGTAATAAAATTTTAGTCAAATTGCTTTGTCCCTGCTGCGTCTAGCTTAAATGACCTTCTAATGAGATAGGAAGGTAGGTACAGTATCTTCTTGTATAAGTCTGTCATTGTGCAATTACAATAGTTGGGGTCGCAGAGACCCTTATCTACATTGAACCCTCATGGGGTCAAGTTACTTATGGAAGCAGGCATTATGTTCCTACAAATACAAATACTTTATTTACAAAGATAGTGTGTGCCTAGGTTACAAGTTTAACAATGAGCTCCGCACTAGGTCTAGCCTGTATCGCGGAAGCTCAGATAGCGTTTGATAGCGTTAGAAATATATGTAATAAGAGATAAACAAGTGCAAGACAAACATTTAAATTACTTCTTGTGAGTACAAAATATCCTGAGAAACATCGCAAAAATAGTTTAAAAAAAAAAGAAAATTAAGTTAGCCGGGCAGAATTAGGGTTGATAGGTCAGTGAAGGTGAGGGTGTGTGTGTGTGTGTGTGTATGTAAAATTGTTATGAGATGACAACCAATATAGACTCTGTTTTATTGTAGTCGAGCGTGATCAGCCATTTTCTGATCTTAACTTTGGCACAATATAACGAGCATGATTTAAGATCGCACTTAATTAATGCACGTTTATAAATAAAAGGAGAATACTAATACCTACTAATTAGTTAATTCCTGTAATACTAGTTAGTTAATTTTATGCGTAGACTTGTCTTATTTACTATCTGCTCATTTCCAATAACTACCTATTTGTTCTAACTAAGATACAAGATCAGCCGGCTTAGTATAATCACTCAGTGACATAATGGCAACATAGTTATTTCTAAAAAGGTTTTTTTTTGTAAAATTGTATATATCTCTGAGACGTATTACCCATCGTCTGCAGCAGCGCCCCCTGGTGACATGTGATGATAAAACCTATAACCTTGGAAGTCATACAAATCGATTGCAAAAAACAGCATTTCAATTGTTTAAGAGTTAAGACGTTTCGGAGGTAGCAGACAAATATACAAAAACAAAAATATACAAACAAAGAAATTAACAAACAACTTTTTATGGCTTTTTACGAATTTACGAGGATAAAAATGATATCTTAGGTAAGGTACTAGAGGTATTAGAGGCGTACGAGTAGCTCATTTATTTTATAAAGTTTTCTGACACAGTTGCTTAGTAGGTATTTTGTTTTCTTCCGTTGAATTTAAAATGACACCGTCAGAAAGAGACAAATCATGTTTAGCTAATAAATTATTTCAAGATTTTTTATAAGTAAAGACCATAAATGAATAAAACTGTTGTATGACTGCCGACTCACAAATCATTCTACCGATGTTAAAGTTTGGATGTTTTGATGTTGTTCGTTGCTAATTACCCCAGTAACGACTGGACCTATTTGGATGGAATTCGGAACACGTCATGAACTATATGTTCATGATCTAGAATAACACATACTTACCGGGAACTACGCGTGCGAAGCCGTGGGCAGTAGCTAGTAAGCCATAATGACCTGACATTTTTGGGGTATAGGTAATGTTTATTAGACTGCGCAATACCAAAAATACTAAAGTTTAACAATTCTTTCATCGACCGATTTTGCAACTGATGCAACTGAAGGAAAGCAACTGATTTTGCAAATATTAAAGCAAAGCTCAACGCCTACAAAGTTGCTTGTATTCCATTGTTATACCTAGTTAATACTTATGAAAATTCAATTATTCATTTATAAAAATTGGTAGGTATTTGAATCTGTCTCTATAACATATTCCTACAAGTTGACTAGATAAAAGTTACAATTACCTACTGTTTAACTTCATTCCATCAAAGCCTTCATGGAAACAAATATGGCGCCTCACATTCATTCAATTTTCATGGCTTCAGTGATTTAATGACGATGTCATGTCTTATCGTAGGTTTTATTGTTTGTAGGTACTTGCATACGCTTTTAATAAGATAGTCTGGTAGTTAGAATTCCCAGTTTTATTTAGAAGATGTATTGGTGTTTCATGACGACAAAAAAAAATATCCACTGCTGGTTGTGATCGTTGAGAAATGGTGAAGGCATAGATATCAAAACTATACTTAGGTAATAGTGAAGGTTTCGGGATATGGACGGAGATGTGTTTAGGTAAGAAGGTAGATATTCGTATTCCTGTCCATCCGAAGATCTGGACGATATCGATATTAGTGATAAGACCACCCATTGCTCCTATCTATCTATTTATCTACAGAGGTACGTATCATTTATTACTTATTTAAAAAGCGAAATCAAAATCAATGTTTGGATAATTACGTATCGATTCTTAGCAGGTGAACTAATTTCGTTGTTTGAAATTGATGAAACAGGTTATCTCTTATCCAGGTAGTACGACCAAAGCTTGTGCAGAAACTAGTCATGTATAAAAATGACAGATTACATACCTATTGCAAACATTATCATTGCCATTACCTTTTTTTATTATTTTTATGCACCTACACCTCCGCCACTCTTTCAATCTCTTCTTATCCTCTCCGAAGGTTGTCTGGAAGAGATAGCTTCTTAGCGACCGCCCATTCTACCTATGGAAAAGATTGTGTTTATTTTCATGGTTGTGTGGATTAATTTGATGCAATAAAGTATTATTTATTCATATTTATTTATTCACAAATAATATAATTATTGTGTAGATACATTATACGTAATATACAAATTTACAAATGTTGCTAAAAGCTAAAAGTTTTGTTAAAAGAAGAATAATATAAATAAAAATAATTGGTACATAAGTATCTTCATTCATTCATTCATCTTGTTCCAGGAAAGATTCCACTCCGTTCATAAAGAATGGAACGCAAGGGGTCATCACTAAAACGGTGCTTCCTCAGAAGCCAGACAAGGCGGGGCGAGGCAAGGCCCTCAGGCAGGTGGTGGCTTCATTCGTTGCCAACCTTGGGACCATCAACACTGGCATGGCCTTCGGGTTCTCTGCCACCTCTCTGCCGCAACTGAAGAGTCCAGACTCCAGTATACCTATCACGGACAGCGAAGCCAGTTGGATTGGTAAGCAACTGTAAACCGTATCATGTATGTTGTATTTTTTCTTGGTGACCCTACTCGAGGTCTCCTTTCAACTAATAAACCACGCAGCTCTGTACCACACTTTGTAGGTATTTTTATTAAAAAAACCGTATTCTTTTCTTCATTGTACACAAATTAACACTTAGGTAAATTATTATTAATAATACAAAAGGCTTGCTAAGTAGGATACCATCAATTATGGCAGTAATATTACCTTCATAATGCGGACAGCGAGGGAATTGAACATAGGTTGTCTGTTATTTCTGAAAAATACAATTTTGGTCTGAATCTGTCTTTTTTCATACAACTAAAGTAGCAAACACCTCCTGTTGGTAGGCAGTTACCGTAACCTATTGAAGCTTGCAACAGCAGAGTCATAACATTCGTGTTTCCGACCCTGATTTATCGCATTTTTGTCGCTTCATAGAAATCTACATGTAATACTCACGTCAGAATTTCAATTACTGTAGGTTCCTACCTACCTATATTATTCAACAGCATGTCTGAAATAGCTGAACTTAACGTAGCGGAAGATTTCCCAACCTTCAGATGCTAATTTTAAACTGAGCAAACAGAGCAGCAATGACTGATTGTGATTGAAGGTTTTATGTATTTTTCAGTAGTTTCATAATCTCGTTAAAAAACTGTTATGATTGATTAAGAGATCTACCATTTTGAATATTAACTTTATCTACACCTTCAACTATATCTTGTGTAGTCTTTAATCGTTTTCTTGTGTCAATAGTTTTACAGAATCAATAGGTAGGTTAGACATTGGCCTCGATTCTGTAGTATACTTACTAAACTAAATTTAAACTGTCGCTCTCTTTTACTGATAGTGTACGCAAGAAAGAGATGGCAAGAATTTTACTGCTGTGTGCTGCTTTGGAGTATTTTTCAGTAGTTTCATAATCTCGTAAAAAAACTGTTATGATTGAATAAGAGATCTACCATTTTGAATATCAACTTTATCTACACCTTCAACTTTATCTTGTGTAGTCATTAATTGTTTTCTTTTATCAATAGCTTTACAGAACCAATAGGTAGGTTAGACATTGGAAATTGCCTTGGAGTTCTTTTAGTAGACTTGGAACTAACACAAGCTATCTCGATTCTGTAGTACACTAACTAAACTAAATTTACACTGTCGCTCTCTTTTACTGATACTTAGTACAAGCAAGAAAGAGATAGCTACAATTTTAGTGCTGTCAAATTAGTCAGATTTAAGTTTTCATACAAATTTAGTCATGATTTCAAAACATGCTGACTATAAACACGAATAAAAGCGACACGTAAACTGATTTGACAGGAACACACAGCAGTAAATTCTTGCCATCTCTTTCTTGCGTAAAAAATCAGTAAATGAGAGCATTAGTTTAAATTTAGTTCAGTTAGTGTATTACAGAATCGAGGCCAATAATACGTTTTACGGTTCTTTATCGCGTTTACCCTTTTTATTATTTTCCCGACGTTTTGCCTGTATTGCAACAGCCGTGGTCACGGGATAGCAATAATGAATCATCCCGTGACCATAAAAAAGGTAACTTATAAAACTTATAATTATAAAACAAGCCATATTTGATCTCTCACGACATTTGTAAATTTCACAGTGAATAAACATCGTTATCTATTATAATTGATACTATTTTCTGTTTGGATTAGTTAAATATTCGTCACACGTAGGTCGTATCGGAAAACCTTCGAATACCGATTATTTAGTCGGCCGTGTGTCTATGTTGGCCTAGACAGTGGAATAAGTATTGAAAAGCCTTTATTGGGGGCCATTTGACAAGGATGCTTCAATGTTAGTCAGTAAATTTTCCTAACTCATTTTAAATGTACCTATGAGTCCTAAACGTAGGCTATTTGCTCTCTCTTATAAACTTTTGGGAAGTTTTGCTTCGCTTGCAATCAAGGCGCTGCTGTGACCAATCTACGAGTATTTCCTTATTAAATAAAAATTGATCCATATATGAAAATATCATCACTTGAAAACTGCTCAACCGATTCAGCTGTTTTTTTGTTTCATTCGTAATTGTCAGGAGAAGGTTTGTATGAGAGTTATTTTTGGAGAAACCACCAGAAAAGTAGGAAATTTGGATGACCTGTGCGAAGCCGGGTTGGATAGCTAATAAAAGATAAAACCCCACTATATAATAAAAAAATATATATTTTCAGCCAGTCTGAGTGCAGCCGGTACACCCATGGGCTGCATTGTCAGCGGCTATCTGATGGACGCCATCGGACGAAGACGGACGCTCATTATTACGGAGGTGCCGCTCATTATAGGCTGGCTTATGGTAGCTTTTGCGCAGAATGTTCCTATGCTCTACTTAGGTAAGATACTTTTATTCAATGGAATAGTGATTGACGACCTCGATGGCGCGGCGGTCGGAAGCCGGCTGCAACGGAAGAAGGCGGATTCGATTCCCACTGTTTGACATGACAAATGTTTGCATGTTCTGCAGATATTTGTTCCGGGTCTAGGTCTTTGTGGTACCACGGTACTCATAGCTCTTGATACCCACGGTATAGGGAATCTTAGTGTGGGGTCAGGATTATGTATGTGTTTATTGAATGATTATTTATTTTCATTTCCACAATGTCGTGGCCCATTAGCACAGTTGGATAAAAAACGCTTTTCTTAGTATTTCTTATAAAATACTAAATAAGACTCAGGTGTGAGTATTGTGTTACAATTGAATCATCCTCTCCATTGCCAAAAATAAATCAAGACCAAATATTCTACGTGTCATTTGGCAGGTAATTTGCAAGTAGATAATTTGCAAATTCACCACCTTTGAAACTGTCATCTATTGATTTAGCTAGAAGAACGAGAAAAGTCCTTTTTTATAATACATGTCATATTTTGTGTCGAAAACAAGATAATTAACACGCAATTATACTACAATGTGTTGTCTGTGGTTCAAAGTCCCTATTTTGGATTCTATAATATTTAAGTTCATTATAGCTCATTGGACTTCAAAATGTGCAATTTCTGTTTAGGAAGGTTGCTAATCGGTTTTGGTTCCGGCATGGTGGGAGCCCCAGCCAGAGTATACACATGTGAAGTCTCGCAGCCACATCTCCGCGGCATGCTCGGTGCCCTAGCTTCAGTTGGTGTTTCTACTGGTGTCCTTATACAGGTGAATACTATACTCTATAATACTTACTAAACTTTCCTCACGTAAAAATCAATATACTAACTGTGCGAATTTGTGAATATTAGAGTTAAGATTTCAATAATGCATTTGACTGAGTCAACCACATATTGCTGCTACAAAAGCATCATTATTCTAGTGATCTTAGAAAACCTTCAAAGTTTAGACAACATCTTTATTTAGTTTACAGTTTCTGATCGGAAGTGGTATGAATTTTATCATATTATACTGAGATCCTATCAGGAGTTCCGCAAGGTTCTCGCTTTCGCCATATTTTTTTTTATTAATAGCTACTTTTTTATCTAACTGAGAGAAAATGTACAGAAAGTACCTACCTACCTAGATCTACTACCTAGGAATCAGTTCTGTCATTGTATCTCATGTAAACAATAAACCAAAAACAACGTAATATAGACAAATAATAATAGATGGATGCTTACTCACGCCTCTCTGTTGTTTCATTAAAGTGTTTATCAGAAGGCAGTTAACATGTGCCACGTCAGGGAACGTCATAGTAGGCTTATTGTAAATAAATATATTTATGAACTGAACGTATTAGTTGGTTTTAGTTGGGTTCAAATGACCAATATTAACCTTTCGCTTGGTGGTAAACATCTATAGTAAATTGTATCATATCAGTGGGAATATCGTCGAGAAGAAATTCAGGCACTGGCGATGACGATGCTGATTATAATTGCAAAAAAAATAAACTTGTTGAATCGTGATGATGTTAAGGGAAAACGAATGAGAAAGGTAGGTAGGTACATTATCAAAGAATCCAACTTAACTTCATACACGGTTAATAGAGCAGGTTGAATATTGTAAACAGTCCTGAAAATATAATCATCCTATATATTCCAAAGTCACGACCGTATCTCTATATCAACAGACCGTGATAAATGATATGGTGACAATAACATACTTGTCAGGTTTGTTGAAATTAGAGCCAGTATTCAAATACATAACTTGTCACATATATCGTGCACACATATAAATAATTAACAGTCTAGTCAAAGTCACGGGATTTCAAATACTAAAATTTGCTCCGTTAAATTTCAGTGAAAGAACATAAAATCACAGATAATAATAATTTTAATTTGTTCAGATCTCACATCAGTTAAAATTACTCGTTGAAACTAATGTTGTTTTAAATATAGAGAACAAAACCTCTACCAATATACCTAATCAATTGATTTGAAGTACACAATATTGTTATATAGGTGTGTTAAAAGTACTTGTAAGTAGTAACAAGATATTAGAACTAATCTGTACTAACAGATGTCAGAATCTTAAGATGTTAAGAACAATTTTGAAGGTTTTCATAGGTTTATGGTATGCTGCTTTAAAAGATGTTTAAAAAATATTTTCCAGTACGTTATTGGCAGTGTAACGTCATGGAACATACTAGCAGGAATCAGCTCTATCATTCCAATGATATCCCTCCTCGGAATGTTGCTCCTGCCAGAGACTCCAAACTACCTCCTCACAAATGCCACGAGGGACCGGGCAGAGAGCTCCTTAGTGAAGCTGAGAGGGTCCACTTGCAATGTCGACGAAGAGATACAAAAAATGATTGCGTTTAAAGAGAAGAATCACGTTGAACCGTAAGTATAACATGTATTTTTGGGTTAAATGCGTAAGAGAGAGCCATTAGCATTAGATTTTTATTCCATAAAGATTCAGAACTCATTTTACTCATTCCAATGATTTAATACCTATTAAGGAACTTAATGGTAATACATTTATTTATACAACTATGTACAAGTAGGTATATACAAATAATGTTGATGAAACAGCTAGCTATCTAAAGACTGCTGCAAACGATCAATAGATAGGTCAAGTGATTAAGAACAGTACCAGACGGAAGCGTTCCCAAATTGCTGGCTGCATGATGTAAGAATGTATTAAGCATGAAACGAAATTTCTGGAATATAATCCGATCTAGCGGTAACGAGCAAGTTAGTTGGAATTGGCTCTTGGTATTTGCTGCTAGGTATATTAATGTTCGAAATGTGAAAATAGTTAAAACCATTTTTTGGTCTAATGAAAGTTCATCTCTCTGTTGTTTTAGATTGAAAACTGTAAAAGAGACAGTGAAAGCGCTACTGTCTCCATCAGCGTTGAAGCCCTTCGGAATCCTCGCTGTCTATTTCTTTGTTTACCAGTGGTGTGGAGTCAATACCATCACATTTTACGCTGTTGAAGTGTTTGAGGTAAAAATGCAACTTACACGTGATTCAGATTTAGAATATTTTTATCTGTTAAGATACACTCAGTGCACATGGAAAAGTAAATTTGTATATTCCAAAAATATTATAATTAGAAGGTAACCTTACCAGATAGGCATCGACTTATTTTAATAATTCACAATAATAATTTAACCTACTTTTGTTTACCATTTTTACAGTTACATAAATTCCGCAAAATCTGGTAAGGTATCGTCGGTACCGTACCAGATAGGTATCGACTTATTTTAATAATTCACAATAATAATTTACCTACTTTTGTTAACCATTCTTACAGTTACAGAAATTCCGCAACATCCCACAGATGTCTGGGAAATTTCGCTTTCAAGCGATAAGACAGAAGTCTAAACCAGAAGTTTTTGTTTAAACAAACTGTCTGTGTACAATAAACTATTTTCATTCATTAATCACTCATTGGTACCCAAACTAGAATTTCCTGTGTATGGCATACCAATGCAATACCGGGATAGTAGAAAAACAATATTGTTGAAGTTGGAAACTTTCGTTAAATAAGTTTACTTTATAAGTAATTTTCCTATTTGTAATGAATTACTTACTTGATTGAAAAGTTTAGCTAAGTATTTCCGTTTAGGTATGTAAATAATTACTATAATCGCAGATTGTATCTATTGTTGTTTGTTAGTAGTGCTGCTTGTGAAAAAGCTCGTCCTGGGAAGTACTACCCTCATACCTACTTACCGACAAGTAGGAATGCACGCATTGTTGTGTTCCGGTTTAAAGGGGGTGCCGGTGGAATTACAAGCACATGAGACTTTTCACCCGTTATGTTTCACGGTCGGCAAAGCGCGAGTGATACCTCTGGTGTCGCGAGTGTCCAATCGCTTACCAACGGGTGAGCCGTATTTTGGTTCACCACATTAGTTGTATATAAAAAAATGTAGAACCTAAAAAACTTTAGGTGTAAACGATTTGGCTTCCAGGCATCAGGAGCTTTTTCAGCATCTTAAATACTTTAGGCGTAAATGATTTGGCTTCAAGGCATCAGGAGCTTTTTCAGCATCTTAAATACTTTAGGCGTAAATAAGTAGTTATTATGGTGTTGATTAGTATAAGTAACTAGAATATCTTACTTTAATATTTTATTTTTATTTTTGTTTAAATGCTCAAATAAAGATTTCTTTCTTTCTTTTTTCTTTCTAAATGATTTGGCTTCCAAGCATCAGGAGCTTTTTCAGCATCTTAAATACTTTAGGTGTAAATGATTTGGCTTCCAGGCATCAGGAGCTATGAGTGACAAGTACTGGTTGACGATATCGATGGGCATCATCAGACTCATATTCACCGTGGTAGGCTGTGTACTCTGCAGAAGGTGTGGGCGGCGACCGCTTACTTTTATATCTTGTAAGTTCATTATGATTATTTCCCGATACATTACCTGCTCAATAAGTTACAATTAGTGTATTTTTAATTAAATTATTTGTACCTAGATATTTTTTTTTAGATATTTTAGATATAATATTACCGACTCTATTGATACTTATCGTTATATTATGGCCAGATAACACAATATCATTATAAGTTGTAGACTATGTTATTCTGATGTACTCTACTCCTACTAATATTATCAACGTGAAAGTTTGTGAGGATGTTTGTTACTCTTTCACGCTAAAACTACTGAACGGATTTCGATGAGACTTTACAGTAATATAGCTTATACACCAGAATAACACATAATAATAATAATTATTATAATGTGTTGTACCTGCATCCTTAAATACAGGTCCAACCACTTAAATAAAAACGGTAGATAATTAAGTATTGTATGTAATCACTTTAAAAATCATATAAAGGTTTGATTTCAGTTCTATTTGAAAGAACTATTAATTATATCTGTTAGTAAGTATACTTCGCTCTGAAGGTAAATTGTGGTCTTATCAACTATAATACTTTTGACCCCACACAATGATTACCTGTATCGTGGGTAAAAGGAACTACGAGTAGCATGATATCTACACCCAGACCCGGAACATATGTTTACTATTAATAATCTTCAGTGTCAATATAGGTTTTTAGGTAATAGCCTACTAAATACTTCTCGATCTCAGAATTCTAACGAGTTTCATTTATATTTCCAGCGATCGGTTGCGGCACTACGATGATAACTCTCGCAGTATACATGTACTTCGTGAAGTTTTGGAAGGAGAATAATATAGAGCCGTCATATTCCTGGATCCCGGTGGCCAGCATCTATATCTTCGTCATATCCTGCACTCTCGGCTACCTGATCGTGCCCTGGGTCATGATTGGAGAGGTGTATCCTACGCAGGTAATATACTATTTAAGAAGATAATTTCATTAGTAGAAGAATAAATCTATCTGTGGTAGATTTATTGTTCTTCTTAGTACTGTAAGATCGATAGTAGTTTAAACTTTGGATTTCGTAAATCTTATGAAATAATCGAAGATAGAAGATTAAACGTGCTTTTGTAGTTAAAACTACTATTGATATTACGGCCCTTGGTAGCCTAATTTTAATCTTCAGAATCATCATAATTTCCATCCACAGTTGAATTGTCCCTTCTATATGCTAGGTTCTTTGACATCGTCAGTAATAAAGCTTCGTTTAATATACTCGTACTAAAGGATTTGTGGCCTGTAGTTTCTGCATTCATTGACCCCATTTTTAAATAATCCTCTGTGAGTTTACTTTCACCTTATCCAATTATTTTGACTATTCTATTCTATCTTTGACACTTGATCATAATCGAATTCATTCAATTTGTTACTTGTGAATGCAATACTAGCGCACGATTGGAATAAGTATTTGGTAGAATTTTATGGGATAAAATAATTAACGAAATTCGATTGGATTATAATTGAATTATGATTGAATTGAGGTAGCCACAGACTATTAGGAGGGTAGCCATCAGGTAAAAGCACAGTTTTTTTTTTTATGAACCCACTAAAATCGTTTGTTGTGGATACATTTTGTTGTTAAGGTTGTTAAATTCTATGTATGGTGTTAGAATGTATCATAAATGCAGGTAGAATGATTTTTGAATAAGTATTTTGAGGTTTGTGCACAAGCAGAAGAGAAGACAGCTGCGTGAGATTAATAGTAGGTAGCTTTTAAGAAAGGAAAAATACATAGAATATTACATTAAATACAGACAGTAGGTACAGATTGATAGATTAATGATTACAATAGACTTACCAAGTTTGGGTTTACGTAAGAAAACTAGGTATTACAATTATAGAAAAGACTAGGTCTTGTTTCTTCGGAAGGCTTTTGCAGAATGGGACCGCAACGCCCTCAAGTCCAGCTTTTATAGGAAGGTGTAAACATGTTATGGCACATCGAACAAAGGCTACTGACGCTTGTACTGCCAACGGCCCAAAGTAGTAAATATGTTGATCCAGAAACTCATTCTTGCAACGCTATAAGGTATATAATTATTATTGGATAAAAGTATAATTTCTACTGTTTTATATTGTTAATTTGTTTCCAGGTCCGCGGTATTGTAGGGGGTATGACAACTTGCGCTGCGCATCTCTCCGTGTTCTCTGTCGTGAAGACCTTCCCTTTCCTCAAGGGTCTGCTCAACGATTACGGTGTCTTCGGCCTCTACGGCTGCATGTCTTTGACTAGTGAGTGCATTTTAATAATGGTCGTCATGCAAACCTTTTCCGCTTCTCTTCTCCTCCTCTTCCCTTTCTCTCGCGATTAATCAATAAGTGTGCAGATTCATGCCCATGGCTTCGCCCGTATGTTACCCGGATAAAAAGTAGCCTGTGTGTTAGTCTGGTGTATAAGCTATATTACTTTGAAGTTTCATCAAAATCCGTTCTGTAGTTTTTCCTGAATTAATTACAAATATCCATCTTCATAACTTTTCACGTTTATAATATTAGTAGGATTTTGCATTTGCACATTCATACAATGAAGCATCCTAACCAAACCTCTGGTTAACTTCAAAATATCAGAATTTTATTAAAGAAGTAGATTAAATATTTTTTTTCTAAAAGGAAAATATACTTCTTTATATATTAGGTAACTAAATAATAGTAGTAAACACTCAACAAAGTGTTAAAGGTTTTTTTTTATTATAATATGCATAGAGCGCGAGAGGTTAGGAGGCAAACACGTAGATTTATGGAGCCAGCAATCTATAATAATGCATTGTATTTGTTTCAGGCATCTTATTCTTCTACTTCTTCCTCCCGGAAACGAAAGGCCGGACGCTTCAGGAAATCGAAGACTACTTCTGCGGTAGAACAAAAACACTTCGAAAGACCAATACGAATGAAACGGCGTGAACGTAGCTCGTATGACTTTCAAAACTGAAATGGTCTAAATAATCGTTTATAAATTAGCTCGGATTGTGTTGATAAATAATCCTAGTGAATTTAGGAAGCTGCATGTTGGATAACTCTTTAGCTAATTTTAAAAGAGTATAGCGAATTAAGGAAGTACCTATCCTATTTTTTACAGATACTTTACACGAATTCTACACAAAAGGATTTATTGTTCCACAAAAACACAATTTCAGTGTTGCTTAAAGAAAGCTGCTTTAAAAAATAAATCTACGTGCCTTGTGATGTATGAGATTATTGTATAATTAGGTACTGTTGTATTCCTAAAAGGTATGTTGTAAGAATCTGATTGTATATTTTGAAAAGTATTATATACTCGTTTTTGTACAGAAGCTAATTGAATTAATATAAATTAATTAAATTAAACTTATTAAAACTAATTAAATTAGTTCCTGCTACGGGATAAATATTTACATGTTCTGCAGATATTTGGTGTTGTGGTACCACGGTACTCGTATTCCCTGATACTCACGACACAGGGACTATGTATGTGCATGTTGGATGAAAAACAATGTTCAAAGTCTTGAACATATTTTTCTAGGTAGTCACCTAGTCTTAAATCGCATAAATAATAGATGTGTGCCATTTACCTACTAGTTTAAATTGAATGTCTACAAATTTATGATAATTTTCGTTATTTCTTTTTATTAATTATTTTTTTGAAATATTTAAACAAAAACGATTTAGTACCCTATAATTGCCATAATATTTCTCAATAGCATACAATGCATTTCGATTTTGTTATAAAGCATTTGTGATAGTGATAGGAAATAAGAAAATGAATCTGTTGTACATTTTGATTTACGAGAAATAAAAAATACTTACCAAGTTGATTGTCGTTTTTGTTTTCCGATAGGACAGATAAAGATAAGATTCAGTTTTTACTCGGCTTGGCGTTCAATTACCTAAATATTGTGAAGAAACCGGCATGCCCTGGAACTTCGTAGGCATCTACCATCGGTTAGTGTTCCAATTAGCAGATGGGCTTGCACGTGGAATCCTACCATTATTATAAACGCGAAAGTTTGTGTGGATGGATGTTTGTTACTCATACATACATATAGTCACGCCTGTTTCCCGGAGGAGTAGGCAGAGACCAAGGATTTCCACTTGCTACGATCCTGGCATACATCTTTCGCTTCATTTATCCTCATACTTATATTACACTACATATTACTCTTTCACGCTTTTGCGTGAAAGAGTAACAATTAAGTAAAAATTACTTCATGTTACTCTTTCACGCTTTTGCGTGAATGAGTAACATGAAGTAATTTTTATTACTGAACGGATTTTGATGAAACTTTACAGTAATATAGCTTATACATTAGAATAACACATAGACTATCTTTATATCCAGGTACCAAGCGGGCGAAGCTAATCCTACTATCCTACTAGTTTATAAAGGCGAAAGTTTGTGAGGATGGATGTTTGTTACTCTTTCACGCAGAAACTACTGAACGGATTTTGATGAAACTTTACAGTAATATAGCTTATACATTAGAATAACACATACGCTACTTTATATCCGGGTACCATGCGGGCGAAGCCGTGGGCAGAGGCTAGTGCTAACTAAATGCAAAACGCAGGCGTGTGCTAAATATAATTATTGACTACCCCCTACTTGAAATCTTTAAAGATGATGAGTATCCACACAAACTTAGGATGTCAAACATGGGGAATATCAATGTCGTGAGCGTGTTATTTTGGCGTTACAGCGGCGCCAATTAAAACCAAAAGTCGACGGTTTAGTAGGTTTGTCAGGCCAGATATCATTGGCCTTTTCGATTGCCTTTGCTAATTCCTATTGCTTTGAGTTTATTATTGCTGTTTTATGCGGAACTCTAAATTCCGTGATAAGAACTGTGAGAGTTTTGTAAACATTCAAGATTTCTAAAACACTGTAAATTCATTTCGGAGTGAACACCACTTTGTAAAGATATGTGGCTTAAATTGTGCGTTATATTAGTTCTTCTTTTAGATTTTAGCGATTGTGGTATAAATAAACATTACAGGAATCGTAAGTTCTTTTTCGGTTTTTGTAGCTAACTAGCAAAGGTTCTTATGAAATCAATAAACTTTCTAGTAACTTCATCATGTTTGTCTTATATCTTTAGCCATAGCCAGAGAGTTTCAGTCAAAGTTTACTTGCAGACTTCTATCATGCTGATATAATGCATGGCATGGCTCCTTATACATACTAGTTTAATTCCTTAAATGCAAGTTGTTTTTATTTCAGTTAAAATATAAGTTGACTTTGAGTGCCTTTGTGCTTTGGCTAATTTTGGCGCTTCAAGCTGAGGAAGGGTCGGGGAAAAAACTAGTGTGAAAGAAGGTTTTAGGCTCCGTTCGGTTAGATTAATATGAGTCTTATTTTATTCAGCTGCTAAAAAGATAAAACTGGTGAACGGCGTGGAATTTAGCGACATTGCTCGCGGCCCTTTGCTGAAACTTCTATCAGCCTACGAGCAACAGCTCAAAAACAGGTACAACAAAAACAGGTAGTGTTAGGTATTTAGCTTATAATAATATTCAGGTAACCGGTACAGTCAGCGACAAAAGATGATAAACAATTCACGTTCTTATAAGCTCGGTTTTTTCAGGTTAAAAAGGAATGGTGTTTGTTTTTGTTCTCATAGACTCGCTTCGCACATATTCCACAAATTTGGCACAATTAGGGGACTTTGTCTTTTTCATTAAATATTTGAATTTGTTATGAATATATATGGATTTCAGGATTGCAGGGAGGAGGCTACAACCCGTGTTCACAGCACAGTTTGCCAATAATGTACATACTAAGAAATTCATTTATCCTGATGTGCAGAAGAAGAGTGTTCCACAAATCTATTACTAAGCAGTTGATGAGTAAGTTATATCCAAGTTCGTAGTTAACCAACTCAAATGCAAGTAACTTCTCTTTTAAACCTCTCTGGATGTAAACCAGGCTATCCGATATTTTTCAAGCGTCCGACTTTTGCATGTTAAATCTTTTCAGTACACCGGCAGCGCATGTGGAGACCCCACTCATCTGATCTGCGATCTCGGGTCTCTGTTAATCCTACTAATATTATAAACGCGAAAGTTTGTGAGGATGGAAGTTTGTTACTCTTTCACGCAAAAACTACTGAACGGATTTTGATAAAACTTTACAGTAATATAGCTTATACATCAGAATAACACATAGGCTACTTTTTATACGGGTACTACGCGGGCGAATCCGTGGGCAGAAGCTAGTAAATAATAATATAGTAATAATAATATAATCTGTAATAATATACAGTAAGAAAGATAAATCTGCCAAAAAACCGCTGACCTGATGGCTGTTTGGCATGTTTTAATACATGATCTAAGATCCAATCTTAAATACATACAAATTGATTGCAAAAAACAGCATTAGTTACTGGTAATGGTACAGACAAACAAACCAACAACCTCTTATGGCAAACGCATACTGTGTCTATTCGTGTTTAACCCCCTGAGCGACTGTCGTCGGGGGTAAAAAATACGCAATGAAAGGGCATAGAGGAAAGGAAAAGGATGCAAGAAGCAAAGAGATCGGAGGTCGGTTCTTTAAGTTTTATCGAGGAATTTGGATGTAGAACCACTGTCAATCTTCTTTTTATATTCTCCTTCCTTGTTCTTTGTTAAGTATTTCCACAGACTACAGGATGTGAGTATTTATTTTCAAGAAGGTGTCAATGTCAAAATATTTTCTTCGAAGTCCTCGTTTTCTTCTCATTCATTTATAAGTTGAAGTTATTGCTAGAATCTTAGCACATGTTAGCATTTGTATTCTAAATGAAGCATGCTTCATCTCATAAACCGGTACATCGAAACATGGGTTAAAGATATAAATAAAAATGCAAAGGGCCCATTCATCTGTAGAGGTCCTAGAACCTGACCCTCCGTTTTGGACGAAGACTTCCTGGCTGCAGCTGGGCTATGGAATCTGGGTGAACATGACTGTGATGGGGATCGGTCTATCATTCGGGTTCCCTGCTGTGACGATACCACAGTTGCAGGAAGAGGAATCGGTTATCAAGATCACTTTGAGTGATGAAGCTTGGATCGGTTATTATAAGAACTTACTCCCTATTAATTTTCTTTTCGATGCTGTCCCCCTCCGGGAAACAGGCGTGAGTTTATGTATGTTGTCCTAAATAACTTTTAATATAAACCGCATCTTTTGTAATTTATCCTATTTTATGTCACTAATTCCAAAAATTAATTTGGTAATACGCCTTTACATATTTCGTAGACCCTCTTTGAGGCTTGCTCAGATAATTTTAAACGATCTTCAAAGGACTATCCAAGCTTCTACCTACCAAATTTTAAAGACTTCTAAATGTAATTAAAATATATATATATATCACATGCATTATTTTACGATTGTCAAACATTTGTATTTTATAATACAGGCAAGTTAAGAGTAGCTAATCGGTCAATAATCGGCTACCTTTTTTCAAACGATACCTATATTTCCAGCTAGTATTTTAACCCTATCCTCCCCCATTGGAAGCCTACTATGCGGGATCCTGATGGATAGGTATGGACGGAAAATAGTGCTCATTTTGTGCGAAATACCGATGTGCTTTGGATGGTTTTACACAGGATTCGCTAAATCCGCAAAAGATATCATTATTGGTTAGATTCTTTCTTATTTATTTGATTAATTACAAGGCAAAGAATTAATCGCTTAGAACTTTTTTGCGTGGTCCTGACCTGACTGATTATTGCGTGATGATTTGGGAAAAAGCTCTTATAAACGCCCATTTGACATTTTGAATGGGTATTTCTTTATCTTGGGCTCTTTTGAATACGTATTATTGTTATGTAGTCTTAGGACCCTCAGGGTAGGTAAGTAGTTTTAAAAAAAGAATAACTATTGTAGTAACATGAAGGTATTTTTTTATTCCTTTTAGCCTCTGTCTCAGGGGGTTAAAAACGAATAGAGATTTATTTTGACTTAGAAGTTATTTTGGTGCTTTCAGGTAGAGTAATCGCTGGTGTAGGTCTAGGGATGGCCATCACCGCTCCCCGAGCCTACATAACTGAAATCACGCTTCCGAATATGAGAGGTGTCATCGGAGCCCTTCCGAATCTCTTCATCTCCTTTGGTTTGACTTTTCAGGTTAGTTTTCTTTTTTTATCATCAATTCGGTAACAACAGAGACTTGAAATATGTCACTCACATTACTTAAAATTCATATTGTAAAAACGGGAATTTTCACGTACTGCACTATCGGTGAAGGCACCGACTAAGTTTCGACTCATTCCGAGAGTCTTAATCAGGGTGAAAATTCCCGTTTTTACAATATGAATCAAGTTGGTCAAGGTCACGATAGTTTTTGGAATAAAATTGCTTAAAATTATTGTTTTTATGTAGTTACTAAATTTAGTTTTATGAGCAATACTTAAGGTGCTCTGTAGGTCCTATTACCTTGTGAAATATTTAGTGAATCCCGCTACGGAATTGGAACTCTCAACTTTGGATATAAAGGCTGACACTAATGATTAATTACAGGCAGGACTCGGATCATTTCTAAAATGGTCCACCCTCTGCCACATCTGCGGCTGTTACAGCTTCATAATGATGATCGCCAACGTCTTCCTCCCTGACACGCCCTACTATCTACTACTGAAGGCAACAAAATCCAACGCCAGGGCTAACCTGAGGCGGTTCAGGTCTGCAAAGTTCAATGTGGACGCGGAATTAGAGGCGCTGCAGGACTTTAGAAAAGAAAACAACATTCGTAGGTTAAAATTCCTAATAAGTATACAATTTTTATTATTTTTCGTAAACTAACCTACATTTTCGTAGTTGTAGAACGTTATGACTAAGGTACCAATGCACAACAAAGCACTTTACTTAAGACTGCATGTGTTAGAACTTGTATAGCAAAACTTTCCAAGTATGTTCATCCAGTTTCTATCTGCCAGTGAAAATGACACTACGAGTACTTGACTCGCTAGAAATTAGCTACAGTCCAGCAAATTTTGCGAATTTTTGTTATGAAAATACACCAGCTTAGCACTGGATTGATCAGATATTCCTAGTTCAATCGAATGTTAAATTAAGTTTTCTTCCAGCTTATCCTTGAAAGATCAAATAAAAGCATTATTCAAGCCTTCGTCGTGCAAACCGTATGGTATTGCGACAATTTACATAATCTTCATGCAGTTAGCTGGCGTAAATGTGGTTATCATGTGGGCTGTTGAAATGTTGAACGTAAGTCTTCTATGTTTCCACTCCATATTTAAGATGCCTTTCATACTAATATACGTTGGAGAATAAAGATTCTCGAATAGCGACTACAATCAAGACGACACTGCGCAGGCACCACCCCCGAGTCCACCCCGGTCGAGGTGGCTCACTTGAGCCACCTCCACAAGTTTAAGTCTTCTCTTAATCAGCGCCAACAGCGAAGAAGACATTTAAGGTACAACAGCTCTGTTAAGTGTCACTGTGTTTATACACACTCTAGCCATCGATGAAATGCGGGAGTTAAGGGAGAGGTTTTTTCGAACTTATTTCTCGTCTGTTGTCACCAATACAAGGGGCATAGCTGATGCGTTCCCTGCCTTAGTAGTCTGTAGTGACTGGTGTTTCACCGGTACCCGAAACAGGAAGCATTACTGCTTCGCGGCTGCCTACCGATTCAATGGTGATAAATTGCCCGGACGAACTCTGTCACAAATAAGCTTTTCTACTTCAAAAGGTCGTAGGCCAAGGTCGAATTAATCCCATCAACTTCATGCCTTATCTTACTAGCAGTTCCAATTTATGTAATAATATGTAATTTTTTCTTTTTGTAGACCGCCAACACATCATTGGATGCAAACGTGGGGAACTTCATACTTGCCTTGACGAGAATCGTTTTTGGAGTCATGACTTCAGCGCTCCTATACAAAGTGGGAAGAAGAGTCATGGCGCTGGTTTCAGGTATCTTCAATCCCAAACATTCATTTAACAGGTCTGATAGGGAGTAATGAGAATATCCCAATACATGAGCAGAGGACACATTGTGAAAGACTGATGAGTTAATCTCGGATGCAATAAGGTTGATAAAAAAGGTCACCACCTTTTGAATCACACCTGATGAAACTGCTTCATTTGCGACCTCGTTGTCGCGGTGGGCGAGTATTCAGCTGTGACGGGTTCGATTCCCGCCGTAGGGAAAATGTTTGCATGTTCTGCAGGTATTTGTTCCGGATCGAACGAGTTAAGTATTAATGCGACCTTTTTGATGACATAAATGGCACGGTGGGCGGATGGCTGGCTGAGACGCAAGAGGTGTGGGTTCTATTGCCGCTTTGGGACAAATCTTTGCATATTCTGCAGATTTGGGTCTGAATTTAATGTTACCTACGACACAGTAAATCCTAGGATTTCCTGTGTCGTTCTGTTGGATTACCTATTTATTTATTGAATGAATTATGGATTATTTTTTTATTTTTAGCTATCGGCGTAGGAGTTGTAGCTATAGGCCTGTGCGCCTTTCTCTATATGAATAATGAGAAGTCACTCTTTCCGATATTCATTTTCATGGCTTACATAGCCTTCGCCACCTTTGGATATTACACTCTACCGTTTTTGATGATGTTTGAGCTGCTGCCTCTGCAGGTGAGTTTGTAATTTTATTGACAGTGATCTGAGCTGTGACATATGACTTGGCCTGGTGACGGACAAAAATGTTTGCATGATCTGCTGTTGTGATATCTGGTACTCGTAGTAGTGACACACAAAATCCTACTATGAAGTCTACGTAGAATTATAATTATTTATTTCAGAAAAATTGTAAGCTTACAGTTTACACCAAAATGCTAGCTATCCTAAATAATTTATTTCATTATGTTCATTAGTGTGTAAATGCGTTTAGTAAAGATAGAAATCTCAATATTGGCACATTGTATGCATGTAGACTTCATGCTGTGGGACAGGCAACATTATGCTGGTACTTACTAATGCAACATAACATCTAAGCTTCGACTTTATTTAACGCCTTTGTAGTTGATTTAAGGGTTCCGTAGTGAGTGATTCACCACAGACTATACTATAACGTGCTACTGTTTTCAGGTCCGTGGACTAATGAGTGGTATTTGTATTTCTCAACTAAATCTTTTGATGTTTGGTATGAACAATTGTTATCCATCGATACGTGAATCATTAGGATTGGCTAATACGATGGCCATGTTTGGCATTTTTTCTTTGCTTGGTAAGTTTAAAGGTTAGTTACACAGATTGTTTGAAGTATTTTCCAAGGTCTTTAATAAAAAGGAAGTATTAAAAAGTGTCACACTTAGAGAACTAAATCGTAACCATTGTTTCCCATTCTGCTGAAATAACCGTTAAAAACATCAATTAATTTGTTGTCCTTTGCGTTTACTTCTAAATTTTGATCAAAGTGCTCTTTCTAGGTGCTCTTGTTCTTTTTTTCATCCTGCCCGAGACCAAAGATCTAACACTTCAAGAAATAGAGGAATTCTTTAATTCTAGACGGTCGACCTTGGTCTCCCAACGTAGAGTCATGTCCGATCAACTGAACGAAGCATCAAGAATATCAGTTTTCGGACAATCAAGCACAAATGTAAGAAAATCTACTGACAAGGATAAGAAACCCAGAGAATCCAAAGGGAAAAAGCTTGATAAAACAGATGAAAACACTAGATATAAAGACCACAGTGATAAACGTTCAAAAAATGAAGAAAATGATTCAATTAAGGAAGAAAAAGATTTGAAAAATGAAATGAAAAATCACGATAACATCACGGAAAAATACCCCAATAACAAATTAGAAAATAATAATAAAGTTTCTAATGTTGTTGAAAAGGATTCAAAAGATAAAGTACACAATGAAGATCAAAGTGATAAACGTTCCAATGAAAAAGAAAGGGATTCAAAGGATTTAAAAGATAAAGAAAGTGGTTCGAGAGTTCAAGATTTGAAAGGTGGGGACTCAATTAGCTCTAAAGATTCAAAAGAATCGAAAGACGAAGAGATTAAGAAGCGTATAAAAAGTCCGGGAGGTATTGTATTTAAAAACGTTGACGATTAATTAATTGTGGAGTAAATATTAATTGTGTGTCAATATTTGTATTAAAGTGACTATTTCTATCTTAGTTTTATAAATAAGTATGCACCAAAATATAAATATATATGTCCAGTATTATTATTTATTTATTATTATTTATAATTCACTCTTTGTACAATAAGAACTCTCATTTAAATTTCTAAGCTGGCAGGAATTTTGTAATTCCTGAAAAAAAATCCTCTAATCGATACTTTTGTCAGTAGGTACCAATGAATCATCTTTAGCATTTTTGATCAATCTCATAGAAGCTTTTCTTAATCTTCCCTTGTTATAGGTGAGTTACTTTAGTTAGACGGAAGGTGGATGGCAGAACTCTTCGATAGATAATAGAAAACTAAATGGGTTTGTGCTTATTTTGATCATTATGTATACATTTTTCTACAAAAATATATATTGTCATCCACATGTTTTATTAAGCATCACCTACATAATCAGCAACAGCTCTTACTATTTTCTCCATAGTCTCTATTCCTTTCTTATAAGCGTCCACGTGTATCTTCTCATCGTGTGCGTGGAGTAGCATTGGAGTGTTATCGAAAGGGGTGAGATTAATAGCAGGGATACCTTGGCGTCTCACAAAGCGAGCATCTGTTGCTCCAGGGCAGATCATTGTGGTTATTGTAAAGCCCCTGTAAAGTAAGATGTTATTCGGTAAACAGGTTTCTAGGAACCAAAGGTTCTCAAATGGCGACGCAGTGTAGTAGTAAGGCCATTCATCCGAAGGACCAATGTCTATCATCCACGTTGAGGTGAAAGTGGCTCCAGAACAAATGCCATGGCAATCTTTGCCCTATATTCTATAATGGAAAGTCAGTTCCCACTGGCTGTTGATGATAGAGTGATGATAAAAGTTAGACTGTTTAAATTCAGTTTCCATCTAGAATACAGTTCGTTCGTCGTGCTATAATGCTACTGGTTGTATCTTGATCTCTGGGCTAATTCAGTGACAGGTCAAGGTATAGTGGTGACCTGTTGTACTGGTGAAATAACCACCACAAGTATTGTGAAAAGATTTAGTGCAAATAATGTCAAGTCATAAGGCTTAACTCATTTCTGTACAGGTATATGAGCTACCACATCTGCTACTTACATTTCACTGACAGTCTCCTTGATGACATTCCAGAATCCACTTCCATCTATCTTCGTGCTTCTAACCTCGGGATTCTTGACTATGTACTCAAAAGTTACCCCATCCCCTGCTTCAGTGCACCAATTCTCAATCTGGATATAAATAACGCTAAGTATATTTCCAAAACAATAGAACAAAGTATCTTAGAATTGTGTTTTTATTGAAAAGTAATAAATACGAGTACATACGGTTCTTTCAAATTCAATGTGGTCTACATCCGGAGGGATCCGAATGTCGAAGGATACTGATAGGCTGTCAGGCACTACATTTATAAGAACACCGCCCTGCAAATACATTCAGGTTAGCTTCATTTTTTTAAACAGAACATTTTCAACTTATTAAATGAGTGCATGACATAACGCGCAGGGGGAACTCGACATAGAGACTGTCAAAAATAATCGAAACGGATAAAAAAGATTATATTTCACGAAAGTTTGCTTAAAGCAAAACTATTTGCTTGAAGTTGATCCCAAGTGGGTTAGATGCCTTACCTCAACTTGAGTCAAATTGATCGAGAACACGTCACCCAACAAAGCACCTGCTTGCAGTTTCTTCAACTCTTGAGCTCGTAGCGTCATGAATTTATCAATAATGTTGTGAAACTGAAATGTACAAGGGGTTCAGTAAGACTTCAACAAAAATCGCTGTCTTTTAGATTTAGTGTTTAATCGTGACATACCTTTTCTCCTGCTGAGCCTGATACGACTACAGAACCGTGCCCCGGTGGACCTCTGCATGTGACTTTAATTTCTGGAAGAATTCAGAGAAGCTTTCAACGTTTTAAAAGTGAACTCATGAACATTGCGATGAATGTTGAAAGATCCAAAAAAAGAAATACTTAGGCAGTTTCCCGTTTTTTTTACAAAGACAAAATTTAATTATCAGGTACTGTGTACTTACAATTTGTACCTTGGGGCTACATCTCGATGTCTCTCTTTCATACTCTATTAATTTTAAATGATCCGCCGGCTATTGCATCATATTCTCACAAGATTAATATCTATACTGCAGTGTCATAATTAAGAAACTGTAGGATTAATGCGCTCTAGTCACACACGTTGCCAAACCTGATGCTATCAGTTTCACAAGCATGGCTGTTTGGGTAATTTCTACCTTTGGACTAAACGTCTATCCTTTCTTAACAGACTACAAGTAGGTACGTAGAAGAGATATTGCAGCTATAGTGTTTAAAATTTTTAGTTTAGGGTTCCTTAGTTATGTTACGTTCAGATAAATTGTAAATAGTCTGCTATTTTGATAATGTATTAAAGAATATTACTGACGTGTTTTTTGCAGCAAATATATCCTTACACATCGCTTGCTATGCCACAATATGTCAAATAACACATGCCCACGGCTCTACATTCTTGCAAAAGGTTGTGAACCAATTATGATTTCCAAATCATGCAAGATGTCAGTCTCGATTGCTCATCGTGATATGCCACTGAATAAGGCTAATTGGGTATAATGAGGTAGTGTTGTTAGGTAAAAGGCACTACGCTAGTCAACCGTATCCGTAAGTACTACCTAGATCGCTTGCTCTGCCACTTAGCTTAGAAAATTATGGTCACAGTCTCTATTGCTCCATAAAGTTTGGTACGTATAACATAAATCTTAGTAGATAAGTTATCCTACTAATGTTTGGATGTTTGACTGTCTGATTTCACTCAGTTACAGTTGTTCCATTTCACGAAGTCTGCTCAGCCGTGGTTTGCGTTTAGTTGCCGTGCTAACGATACTCTCTGTCAACAACTGACGTTAACACAATAAGCACTAGTTAGTGACCCGAACCGCGTCCCGACCAAGATAGATTGCCACAGATTAAAAATGTTTGCTCCTACAGACGGATTGCTACTGAGCTTACGCAAACTAAAACTGACAATGTGCAAGTGCATGCAATACAACATGACAAACGGACTTCGTGAAATGGAATAAATATTCCAGAGATAATTAGCAGACAGTGGTATGGCCAACATGATGGAAAGCAGTTATTGACATCTACTCGAGCAATAAATTTTTAATCTGTGATCTATTCGTACAACACCGGAGGTCTGGTGCTAATACGTTGTCTGCAATATTGAAAACTCTGGTGTTCTTCGAATGGTTTAGCACTCACGTCTCGATGTCTTTTCCCCATGGAATGCACTGAGATGATTTGGTTGCTCGCTTGCTAAACTCTCATCTAGTTCGAAACAAATATTCAGTTTGCGAAACTCTTCTGACTCCGAAAATATTCGCATACCATCAGCGCCGCCGATTTCTTCATCTGAAATCATTACGTTATTGTCAGCTTATCCAAATGGTAACCTTGTGAAACGCTCTAACAGCTTAACGTGTGGAAATAGAAAAGCGCTTAGTTCTAAAAGCCACTACAGGTACCTAACCATCAAGTTTTTGCGATTGACGTTTATATGAGAATGCCATAGCGTCCTCAACTGCAAAGCACGATTTGACATCTTTGGCTGAATTTGCCAATCGATTGGCACCACATTAAAGCTGAATGAAGAATGAATGAAGGATCATCAAAAAAATAACCAAACAGAGTTTGTTGCCAGATTCTTCTAGGCTTGGTCGCGCGCAAGGTATCGGCGTAAATTCACATTCAAATTTTAAATTCACGTAGTTTTTAAGTTTCTATATGATCCTTGTGATTTCAATGAATAAAAACCGTTTGACTTTGACTTTGAATTAAATTGCAATAAAATTTAATGGTTAGGCATACAGATTAAAAAAAATATGCTCTTAGTAAGGCCCAGGTCACTCATACAAGGTGATCTGGTGGAACATTCATCGGTCTCTTAACTGCTATTTAAGCTAAGCCATGAGCGCTATAAACCTTGAGCAAAGACAAGCTAACAGAAGACGACCTCGCTGAGAGACGCAGCGGGCGAGGAGCTGGCTAAGACATGAAGCACGGATTAGATTATTGAAAGTTATTTGTTCCTAGCCTGGGTGTTGTGGTATCATGGTACTTGTAGTTCTTGATACCCACGATACAGAGAATCCAAGAGAAATGGTCACAATATATCCAGTAACAGATCTAAAATCTTTCAAATAAATCATTATTAAAACCGAATCAATCGTTTATTGCCTTTGCATAATAATAACCACTTGGGTACGACCGAATCTCTTTTACATCGATTCTTCGAAGAACCAGAAAAATTGGTAACATTGAGATTGTTTATTCTTAAGATGGGTCTCTTTTTTTGTGATTGAGTTGGAGCTCTATTAGTGCCAAGCTTCTTGTCATTTAAATAATTAGATTGGTTTAACTAAGATGACGTTTAAATAATTATTTTTGCTAATTATCATTTTTAGCACGACCGATCGAGACGCTAGGAATTTTAAGGATACTCTTCAGGGTAAGTTGCGAGAAACTTACCAGGTACAAAGCTGATGTGTACTGTCCTCTTCAACCTGACTCCAGCATTCTTCAGCCGTCTAACAGCTTCCAAGTGAGCCATGCCGACACCCTTCATGTCCTGGGTGCCTCTTGCGTAAATCCAGCCATCTTGCGTGATGTGGGCTTCGAATGGAGGGTGTGTCCATTCTTCCTATTCATTAACATAAACAGGAACGTTGAGGCAGGTTTGTATTATGCGTCTTTTTTATTCCATATGAGTAAAGTTTGTCTTGGCAATCTATACCAATGTCTCTATCAAACAGTGAATGTGTGGTACTAAGCAGCTAATGTTATTATTGTTTGAAGTAGGATATCCTAGAAGTAATGTTTACCGATCATTTACTATGAGTGTATGATATTTTACATAGTATGCCATGTATGCTATATTCAAGAGCGACGTACTTTGGCCAATGTCAAATGTATATATCTTATCTGCCACGTTTGTGACGGCAAATGAAATCCTAAAATAAGTTTTTTTTTTGGTGTACGTACCTACCTTAGTTGTTAATGCTGGCATTATTTGTTATGATGATAAAAATAATTCTGTTAACTGGATGATATTATTATAACATATATGACGCCCTCTGTGGCGCAGAGGGCGAAGGCCCGCCTAAGACGCAGAAGGTTGCGGGTTCGGGTTCGATTTTTCACACAGCATCATCTAGCCCCAAACTAAGCAGAGCTTGTATTATGGGAACTACATATATGACTGATATAATACTTATATACTTTTTTTTGTAAATGCATACATATTATACGTAAGAATAGCATAAAAGTTAATAAGAGAACTGAGAACCGCTGGTGAATTAAGTTCTACCACGAACCGGAAGACGCAGTAAAGGACGACCCTCCACTCATCTGATAGATGAACATAGCGCAACTGTCATGGCCGCATTTTGAAGAGGCCTTTAGTTCACATTAGTTCACATCTTCTGTCTAAAGCTGTTCTGTTTCTGTCTATCTAGCTTGATCAAATAATACCTACTCCAGAAGAGTTGGTTCCACTGGCCATCCTGCTTCATCCTACCTACATCGTAACGTCAAGAGACAATGTAAACCCACCTCATAAACGGGGACCACATCCATATGGGAGTTTAAGAGGATCGACGACAGCTCTGGTCGGACACCTTCCCAAGTGATCACAACGACCGGTTTCTTTGGCACCAGTTCGTGAACTGCAACAGGCAAACCGAGGTCTGCTGCTTGCCTCTTCAGGAAGGTGACACAGTCCTCTGGACAAAAAGAGGCAGCAAATAAATATGCCGTACAAAATAGTTAGCCAGATTCAATAGATATTAAGAGTCCAGGATTCCCGTTCCGTGAATCCTGGAGCCGTGTTCGCCTAGAGGGCGGTAACCCGACTTTCCATCCGGAGGTTGTAGATTCAAACCATGCACCAATGGCTTTTTCCATTTAATAAATGTATATGGACACCAGCATGCTTTAGAACAAAAAAATCAGAGGCATGTGTCATCAGTTAGTGTTCCAAAATGCGGTGATGGGCTGCAACCTGTCACATCAAATGCAAGTCAGCTGGATCTATGCTGGATTGACTAAGGATAGTACCTATAACGCTACAATGATTTCTAGAGTTCAGATCGAATAAAACTAAAAAAAAATATATATTTCCATTGTAATTAAATAGGTAGGTACGTGTACATCTTAAAAAAATTCCCGCCCTCCAAAGCTATTTCACAGTTAATAAATCCCTACAGATCCCGCGAGCATTCGACATTTGCCAATGTCATTCTGTTAAACTCCAAGTAGGTTGGATACTAGAGATCTTGGCGAGGCCATAAACAAAGAATTGAATTGAATTGAATACTAGAGATCTTGGACTGCTTGCCGCCTGGTCAATTGATACCCGCTGCTCCAAAGAGGTTTCAAGCTGCACGCGCGTCACAATAGTTTATTTATTTAAGCAGGTACTCACCGTAATCAATATCTGGATGAACACTAGGTATCTTCAAATACTCTCTGAATCTTTCGATAACATTATCATTTTCCCATTTATCACTCATCTTGTGCAAACTGCGTGATGGCTAACACAACACTATTATGCTATTTTCTTAGATATCGCTTATATTATCAAGCTTATTTACATGATGATAAGAAGAAAGTATATTTACAATTACAAGTTACATACATACACAATATAGGTATATAGGTTCTTCAAAACTGATAACATTTGTTGGTCGTTGACATTAAAAGTTTACCTACCAGAAATTTGTTGATATTTATATAGGTACTGATTTAGGATCACTGTAATAGTGTATCTAAATAAATAAATAAACACTCAACAATCATATTTGACGTGGTGCCACAACACCCAAGAACCGATACATTTGTGAGATACAGACAAATATTTGCAAAACATGCAAACATTTATCCCGCAGCGGGAATCGAACCCACACCTCTTGCGTCTCAGCCGGCTACTCGCCAGCCACGCCACCGAATTTGTCGTTAACAGAGTTGACTCGGGTACTAACGCCAGATACTGAGGTGGTAAATGGATACTAAAAAAAGGTCTGCTTGAAAAAGCCTGAATCGTACATCGTCTGTGTGAGAAAAAATATCAAGAATTACAAAAGTTAACGAATGAACATCCTGAAGGTAAGTCTAGTACGGTTTGCTACAATAATAATTAAAGATGATTTAGTAAAGCTGTATTATTGAAGCAATATTGAATGGTAAAAATGGTTTAATAGGCAGATATCTAGGTGATTAATAAATCCTAGTTTAGTAAGTGTATCACTAACTATATACTAGGATTTATTAATTACCGCAAACGAATGAGTAGAACGGAACGCTATAATGAAATCGGCGCGAAACCCTCCTACGCGGGCCTTTCAAAAATCCCCACATTCGCGATTTGCGTTCCATACTGCGTTCAGCCGCGCGCCTTTCGCCGCCACACCGTCGATAAAAAAGAAAATTAAAGTTCGAAATTCAAATTGTGAGAGACGTAATTTGTTTTGTGTGTGAAAATATTACTGAAATTTAAAATGGTTCGCAAAATAAGTGCGCTTTTGTGCTGTCTCTGCGTTTTTGGTATTTCTCTGAGCGACAGTGCAATATCAGCTGATAATGTAAGTCAATTTTCCATGTATGTAAGTAAATATAAATAATCATAGCAGGTAAAAAGAAGTTTACAAATCCATCGTCATTGTATCAATTTTACATTTTCTGCAAGCTGGTATAAAGTTCAGTGCCTACATGATAGTGTGTCCTACATTTTTCTAGTCAGAACATAAATCAAAACGAATAAGTAAGTACCAACCTACATAATACTCGTATAATTTTACCAAAACAGTGACATAATGCCATCCATCTATTCTATTGCTGCAAACATTTTGCCTCATAAATTGTAATGGGGAAGAATTGAGAACCGTACCACACCCACAATAAGACAGTTAAAAATAAATCTAATCGTTACATATGAAAATTACTAAATAAAATACACAAAATAAACTACTATTACCATTCTCAATGTAAACTGCTCTAGTCCCCAGCAGCCGACCTTGAGCGAGATGTGTCGCGCGACTCTGCAAACCAATTCTAATAAAATGTATTAAGTATATTACTTTGTACGGCGACAAAGCGCTTTATTGCGAAATCGTTATATCAGTAACAGTTGAAATTTCAAACAAAAAAACAGCTAAGTGCAAATCGGACTCAGAGTCCTGTACCAACACAACCACACACTGATTCTTAATAAATTTTGAATATTTTGGTACCTACCCTCTCAAATAACGAGGCATTATGGTCCCACGTTCTCTGTATGGGGACCATCTACGGTTTTGCCTTGTTATTTGTGTATATAGGTCATATTAGCACGTATTCTATTACGCACAGTTGACGACCTCTGTGGCGCTTTGGGCGAAGGTCCATCTGAAAAGGAGAAGATTGTGGGTTCGATTGTGGAAATCGACGCGGGACAAATTTTTGTGTGATCTGAAATTATTATTCTCAGATCAGGGTGTTTTTTATGTATAGTATGAATGTATTTATGAAAAAAAAATACATACACATATATATATATATATATATATATATATATATATATATATCAGTCATGTAATTCCCATAACACAAGCTTTGCTTAGTTTGGGGCTAGATGATGTGTGAAAATGACAACTAGCTTAACAAATTAAAAGCACATATCAAAGATAATCAACAAAGTTTAAACCAAGGTAACTATCTACATAAAATAGCAAATCCAGATCTATTAAGAATATCAATGAAACAAAGGCAACATACATTACTAGATGTTTATGCAATGTATGCTTATGAAGGCAGGTGTCCTCAGCAATTGGTGCGTGGAGTCGACGGACGCAGTGAAAGTGAATGCACTCGCATGGAATATGCTAATTATAGTTCACACTATGTCATGCTTTTGTTTCAAAACGGGGCAGATTAGAATTCCACTCAAAGAAACACTTTAGTGAAGATCTAAAGCGTGAATAGAGTCAACTTTATGCGCAAAGTTTATTTAATTAGACGTAAACATAAACATAATCATAATCATAACATAATTTTCTATACATATAGTATATTACCCTGTGTTAATATATATGTATAAAACCTAGCTACCTACAGCTACCTACATATATGGTGGCTTAGACTCAAGTTATTTTGCATTGAATTCTATGTGACTGTCCTCACTACCATTTCTAGTACCAACTTAGCTGTTGTAAGCTAAGAAACGAGACTATAGTTTAAAAAAGTACTAACTTATTCATTGAAATCAATTCTATAAAGTCGAACAAAAATTTCCCTTTAAAAGTTCACGCTTACGCAATGCTCTACCAGTTATAGGAACTCAGTGGCCAACCATGAAATTAATTAAATGCGTGATTAATTTCATTCAAGATGATGCGACAAAATGTTTATGATCCCTGTCTTTTGTCATTATTGCTATGCAAGTATGGTAATTTTGAACAATATTTGAATTAATTATTTAGTTATTTAACTGACGAGATGGAATGGAAGACGTGATTACAAGTTGTAATCAAGTAGTTGTAAACAGAGTTACAAATATACTGATTACAGACAGTAATAAAAAAACAAATGCATTCGTATAAAACTAAAATGCCTTAAAAGTCTCGTAAGATTCCGAACAGAAGGTTTACGACTTGAGGAAGGACATATTATATGCATTCTGTATTATGAGAGGACAACATTTTAAACCTGGAACAATACTGTAATAAATTCTCGCCAATTCCCTTAGGGCCAAGCCACATGTTTACCAAAACTATTCTGAGAACTCGTAAAAATCATGTTGAAAAAATATCTTAACGATAAAATTTAGTAATCGACTATTTTGTGATCTGTCAGCCTACACACCGCCTTATTTAGCGTTAGACGTTAGCAAGGTTGACACCCACACTGTGAATGAGGTGACTCAATTCACAAGGACCTCGCTTTTTCAATTTATCATGGTGCTGTCCCATCGTGTGTTGCGACAAAAGGGATGCTGGAACAAAACACGCATTGAAAGTTTTTGCATCAATGTGTTCTGCTTTGGTGGACAGGTCAGTGTACTGTGATGAATGGGGAGGTTTTAGGAATACTATTATGTTGCAATGGATACTCACTAATAAAGAATGGTAAAAAGTACCACTCCTTTATCCATAAACATGCTAAGCAATGACCAAAACTTATAAAAAGGAACACTTCTCTACCAAAATTTCAGATTTAAGATGATTTGGACATTGGTAAAATTAGTGCCATTGTGTCGTTCCTATAGACATTTTCTCTAATTTATTTGGAGGATTCAGCCTAGCCCAAGGATATTGCATCAATAAATACCCCAATATAATTTTTAATAGTTTTGTTCTTATGGGATATTTTAATATTCATAACATTGAAATTGAATAAGTAATCCGAATAGCATAAATGATGAAATTTTTACAACTTCGGTTGGACTATCAAATACATATCATCTATAGGTATATCTGTTGGCTGGTATTGGCAAGCTTGATCCACTTTTATCTTATATAACGAACCAGCTAAAAGTCATACCACGACCGGCGAACGTTGGTCTGTATGGTCACAACTCCAAAATGCAAGGTATCTGTGCTAGTGCAGTAGAGTTCTTTTTTCCCTACTCTACCAATTAGCTCATTGACAAGTTGGTAAGTCTGCATACTTAGCAGTTGGGAAACGAAATACCAGTACCTAAGGTTCACCTAGATTCTGCTTGCACAAACAACTGCATTAAGAAGGACAAAAACAATAAATTATACTAGATGCTACTTAAAAACAAGAAACTGAAAGTTTTCTACAACTGAAAGTGCTTTCTTTTAATGTTCTAGTCTAGATGAAATCAAAATAGCTTTATTAAAATTCCAATCGATTATATTTTTTTAGATTCTTCTTAGATATAATTACTTCACAATATTGATAATTAAGTATAATGATAGGTAGTTCAAGTAGGTATGTATAATATGTAGTTTATTAAATTATAGTGGTGTTTTAAGTATATTTCCTGACTTTGTACACCTACCAAATTTATCATTTCTCTATCTTTCCTCAAAGAAAACTCTTTTTAGGGTTAAGCTCGCCTTTGTACTGTACATGCTTCACCTAATATTTTGTTTAATATTTCTGTTTTATTTCTGTGTACAATAAAGAATTATAAAGATAATTATTCTGAATTGGTTATCATACAAAACAAGTTAATTCATATTATAAGTCGGTTTACACACACAGAAATACACTCTGTAATATACATTACATAGATACTAACACAATTTTCAAATATAAAACACGATCCATATAATTATTTGAAGAAGGATTTTGCGAAATGTCAATATATGTAATTACTGGCTTAAAAAAATAATGCTGGGAACCTCGAATCAACCGAAATATCTTAAATTTCATTCAGAAATCAGTATTTCCTATTTCGTATTACGTTTACGTTTTATCAATGATCATTTATCGACAACCATGGTCTGGATGCACCAAAAATTGTTGGAAGTTTTTTGACACCCTGTACAAATTTAAAATATAATATTTTGGCACTTTTGGAACCATCATCATCATCATGGGTTTGCATCTACAGAATCAGATAGGGTTAGAAAGGTAGGAGATTTAGGATTTTGAAACACCTAATGGAACTTCTGAAGGGTCTTGACATGAACGAAATATTCTAATCTAACTATGTAAATAATATCCGTCACGTAGTTTGGATATTATTTACAAAGAATACGCTAAATATGAAGCACAGCCTATTTATTCTCAATGTCCTATGAGTATGTTGCAAGGTTCTGCCCAAAATAGCAACCAAGACCACTTCACGACTAATATGGCAATCACGCATTGCTCAAACTATTTTATAATATATTATTACTGTGTCATACTATGTCATACCATTGGGATAAGTCATAAAAACAGGGATAAATGGCACAAAATGGAGGAGGCTTATACCCATTAGCTAATAATGATGATGATGTGTTTTCATACCAGTTTTAGCATTATGAAAACAAGCATTATTTTTAAAATGCAGGTTGTTAAAAAACTAAAAGCAATATTTGTCAGGTTTATCACGTTACGTACAATAATACGTAATATATCGAACGGACGATCTTTTTCGTAAGCTAGCTGATGTCCAAACTCACGAAACCTTTCGTAAACTACTAAATATTATAATTTATCGCTCACTACAAGGCATAAAAGCAAGAGAAAGCGTACGCAGTACGCACACGCTTTTCACATGGAAAGTCTTCCTACACGGTATCTTTGAAATGACAGAGACAAGATAATTTCTTGTGTCTCAGCGTGACAAATGCAATACAATACTGATACCACCAGGTTATTTAATTTATTCCTACACGGTGCTGCAGTTTTTTGGGTCAAAGGTTAACCAGTTTGTTAACAAGATTTCTCAGCTTAAATCCACGAATACCAAACCAATTAACGTGATATGACAATAACCTAGTTCTTACAATTAAGAAGTGGTAATGAGTAGGCCAGAACCTACAACCGCTGGGGAAATGGTTCTTGAATAGCGGCTTCGAACCGGACGACGCAGTCTAGTAAAGCGCTACCCGATGGACCGATGTCATCTGAAGGTTGTGGGAAGTCGGTGAATGGAGGTGGTCCAACATCGTTTGTCATGTTTTTTTAGGAAAATCCTATGCCCAGCAGTACACTTCTACAGCTTGATGATGATGACTCAATACTAAAAACCAGCGGGCCGCGGTATCCAGCAGCAGTATTTTGTTAAATACTGTCTTATCTACACTCAATTAATCCTATCCATCAAAGGTAGATAAAGATCACATAAGATTTCATTCCTGAGGTAGAAATTCGTATTTGATCGCAAAATTTACGCAAAATACTTCCAATGACCATTTTATTCGCAAGTTTGACTCAGGAACCTTGATACCAAAGCACGTGCCAAAACAATGTAAACAGGCCTATTGAATAATAATAAGACTAGAATAAACCTAGGTTAATGCCTATTGCATAGTTGAGTGCAGTAAGAATGAATGCTCTATCGAACTTCCGAGTAAAACAAGAGGTCTACCCACCACGGGTTCTCAGTGTTTCTAATCATTTTAAAAGCCACGGCTGAGCCGTCAAGGTTCTTAAACAGTAAAAGTTTTCTGGTTTACGATTTTTAAATAATACTTTCTAACGATTCCGATTTTTGCTGGAGATTTCTAGCAAGGTGAAGAAAATTTCGAGTACAAATTCACGAAATATTTTTCACAGAAAATATTTTTGCAAATAATAAGTTTTCCGAATTACATGTTAAAATCGAGTACCTTATTTTTATTTATAATTTATTTTCTTTAAATAAAGGTTTTTTAACTTGACATTCTACGCTTGACTGAATACCTAAGTATAGGTTCTAGGTATCGATGGAAGTGGGTTATGGACACAAAATTTAGGCATTGTTCTCTAGAACGCGGATCAACCACGCCGGCGACACAACACAATAGACCTGCCAAGCTTGGGTTTCTTTTTATCTGTGGTTGACCATATCCGATTTCCTATGTAAGTAAGATGACATCTATATGTGGTTGCAACAATTTTATTTTAAAATACTTGCTTAGTTTTGAGTGAAGCGACTTTTTATTTAATATAAAAAGAGTAATTCAGAGAATATAAGGCAACGCATCATCTGGGACATCCCAGGTGTTGCATATGTTAATAGGCGACGGTATCCGCTTTCCATCAGGTATGCCTATAAATAAATTAGTAAAAAAACATTTTCAAAAACAAGCTTTTAACCCTGAGTACAGCAACCATGTCATAGTAAAACTTAAAACCAGCTAGCATAATAAAATGCGTACACAACATTTCGTGTCTGTGCTGTTAACCGTTGAAGAGTTCTGGAGATAATCCTGGATGTCGATTCAAGTCATGCTTACCATAAAAACTAATTGTTATCGAAACTGAACCAACATTTAAAAATTCAACTCCGTAGGATAAGAGGAAGTGATTCTAATTCAGCTTGCAAGATTGGACCTAGACAAACAAACCAACATATACACATTGCAAGTTAAATAAAAGCTTGTAGAAAATAAACGGAACGTCCACGACTCTGTCCACATTAAGTTGGATGTAGGTTTCTTTTTACAAACCAAAAGAACAGCAAACAATACAGATTTCAGGTTTCTCATACTTACTGTTCGAGTTTTGTGTTTATGTCAATAAGCCAGTTATTATATCTTCATAACGAAATCCATTTTTGAACGTGTATCTGACTATCCCCTACTATGTATTGTCACAGATCTGTGTACTGTGTATGGATCTGAGGGTCACGCATCATGGGGACTATGCGAAAAGTTTGAATAGTAGGTACATCTTTGGTACCTACACAATTTAATATAACTATAAAGTTAATAGATATACCAGTAGTTACTTAGACCAGTTTTGATTGTATACTAAATTAGAATGATATAAATTGATTAAATTATAATCAATGCTGATATTGAGACTTGCAAAGCAACTTATTAAGACAGTGACATTTTAATAATACGCGAGACTATAATATTTAAAATGTCCTTAAAAATGTATCTTAATTTGCCAAAATCCTATTCACTTTCGATAATAGCTAGTCAAATTGTTAGAATTTGACGTTCAGATACAAATATGTTAGCGTATATGCGGATGTGGATATTTTGATCAGACACAGAATATATAATAACGAGCGAGATCCTAAACTCCGTTTACGGATGCCTCATTAAAGTCTGACATTTTAGTTTGAATATCATCATTCTGATTTCAGGAACAAAGGTGTAAAAACCCACCTACCGCCCCACAGAAGATCGAACGCGTCATCACACTTTGTCAAGATGAAATCAAACTCTCTATACTCAGAGGTAAGCTCTAACTTAACAAATACCATGGAAACCCATAGGTCTTTAGATCATGATGAAATTTGTTATGAAGCATATTAGGGCTACTCACGTAAAGCATGGATATACGTAAGTAACCCTACTATACTATCCAATAGGATACAAATTAAAACAAAACAAACGCTCACGACTGTCATCCCCATGATCGAGACCCTCAGATCCATACTCAGTACGCAGATCTGTGAGGATATCAAGTAAGGGGCAGTCAGAGGCACTTCCAAACATTACATTTGGCACATGCACACGTTTTGCAAGAAGTTAGTATTCCACGAGACTGGTTGCAAGCCCATACGTGGCTAAGAATCTTCGTAACGGTTCGATCGATTTGGAATTGGTATAGTTCACATAGGCTACTTCTAATCAGGGTAACACAAGGGCATCGAGCAGTTAAGCCCGAGAGGCGTCATATTGAACCACACTGCTCTGTCAACACATCAGTATTTTAGGACTGATGTTGGCAAACGCGGACATTGTCATTGCTTCATGTTGCCTGTTGTGCGCTCATATCTAGTTATACTACGTTTACGTCTCTTTAACAATGATGATGAGATATTTCTCAAATATTGATTTTAAAGTTTAAACTTTCGTAATCAGATTTTTTACATTTGCATCAGGCGCTAAGTGCAATTGACCAAATATTGCCATATTTTCAATAAACAGCTGTACACACTTTAAACAGCAGCCGAACTCGATCATTGGCGGTCACACGCTGTCAAGGTCGGCGCACGCGCAACGGTGAAAGTGAAGTGTTGCTAGTACTATTTTATTAATTCTGTTATGTTACTAGCCATGCATGCATATACACATTCGAGGCAAAAGTTGATGAAAGGTAGATTCATATTTAAGAAGTTATCTATGTTTTTTTTTAATGGAATTCTCTTAAGGCGGGGTGGGCTGTAAAGTGTGATTCATTAATTGCCTCGGGTATTTAACAAATTAATATCAAACAACTTAAATTTATACCATGGATAAAACACATGCGACATCTATTGCTATATAATATAATAATATATTATATAGCAATAGATGTCGTCTTACAAAAATATATAAGTGTTATAACTGTCTGCATCACACAAAGCATTTCTAATCCGAGTACCGCTCCGTATTAAAGCTAAAGAATGATTTCATTAGTCTCAAAACTAATGATTTCAGTTTGATAATGTTCGAAGCAGTTAATTGGACATCAGTACTTGTTATGTGTTGAAAGCTTACATAAGTTTAAAAAACATATTCCAACACGTTCACCGTTCAACTGATCTCATAACCTTGCATAAAATTAGCGGATGATCACGAAACTAGGTACTAAATATTTACCTTTCAAAACATAGTTTGCTTTGCCATTTGCTAAAATTATGATTGAATCAACTTGTATTGAAATTGAAAATATTTATTTAAAAAAAAAAAAATATAACCTCGTTCTTTCCTTAAAGGAAAGTTGACTATTAAATAAATGATCAAATATGTGAAACTATAAATCCTATTTTTATGCCATGTACGTTTACTGTTGTTAGTTCAACTGTAACTATTAAATAAAAAAAAAATATGCTAAATACGTTAGGCAGTGGCCTCGATGCATATTGACAATAAGGCGCGCACGCGCTTAAATTTAGTAGTATAGGCAGTAGAATCTAATTTGTTTTCGCTAAAAAGTTCAGAGAAATACGAGTAGATGTTATCCGTATCTTAGAATTGGACAGCCATGCAGGGAACCTTCACCTGAACCTTATGTACATAGGTGTGTTTATATTTAGTTATTTCTGATTAAGTATTTTAAGGTGAATTTTAACTATCATAAACTACTTTCCTGTGAACTTTCTAGAGATTGATACTCGTTTGGTCGAAAAAACTAAATGTGCTAGTAATTCCCCTATTATTATTGAAATGACATTATTGCCGCTCTATCCCAAGGTTTACGAGGAAGATATCGTTTTCAGACGATAAGACCGCTCGTTATAATTTTAATTATATTCAGTATTTGTTTATTTTGTTATCTTGTGGTGTACTTTAAAGTATTTTTATTCATTCAATTGAACCAAATCTGAAATTACTAAACATTTTAGATGCCAAGCTGCATACCACTTTACATTATGTGGGCACCTCGTCCATTCCTTAAAGGAAGGTTGACTCTTAACTGTATAATCTGAGATCATTTCTGACTCATGTAATACACGACTGCGGAAAACAGTTTACTTTGCTAACAATTAACAGTTTGTGCCAAAAATAGGCAATAGTTGAATGAACACTGGTGTGGCAAAAATATTGAAATTAGTTTAGTTTTTAACCGCTATACAATAAACAATAAAGATTGCAAGGAATCCGGTGTATGGGCGTATTTAGAAACTATTCATCTTGGCACTTTTTGGAATAGGCATACATCAGTCAAAACAATGGTGGTTAGTTTCAGGTAACGTTTTTTTCACCTTTTGAACTGCGTGAAGTATAAAATCGCTGATGAAAATGATCTAGCTGCGTATTTTCACAAAATCTTATAATTAAATTAACCTAGAATGTCTTAAGAAATCACATATAATTTCGAATATTACCATATTTTACTATTTTTTTTATTAAATACTACAATGCGATCCGTATTTCACATCCCTTCTCTTGATGAATAAAATCATGATAACACTAACATTTTTTGTATTATAAAATTAAAATAAAATATAGTATGTCGCCATTGCATTAATTAATGGACAGATTACCAAGTTTCATACAAAAGACATCAACGCGCTACTTCTTGAATAATTACGGAAGAGCAAAATATTTTACATCAATATCTTGTCATGGTAGTTGCCACCCCCAAAAATACTGATAAGTGGAATTTATTGCCTTCTCAATTTTTTTCATGAGCAAACCTAACTTGATTTTTTGTAGGTGCCCAAAAACTAAAAATTATCTAGCAGCTTGAAAAGTTGTGGTTTACCACAACTTTTAACAGTAAACTGAGTAAAACTAGTTTACTGATTTTTATGGATAATTTAATAACAATAAATGTAAAAACCAAATCGTTATAATACCTTTCTTATTATACATGAGTTTTTTTATTTTAAACCAGTCCTTAAGCGTGAGAAAAAACATCAGACATGATCCAGGCAAAAAAACAATAAAATCCTAAAAACTTTTGGCACCCAAACTTTCTTACTTCATACCACAGTTGAATGGTTTATAAAATTGTTCCCAAAAAGGAGTGCCGGGTCCAATCACCTTCATGGACAGTTACATGTGGTTATTATGCTGCAATTAGTACTTTAATAACCCTTAATTTGTCTCAATTAACATCCCTATAGCAGCGTTCAGCGTTCCTGTACGTTTTCCTGTACCAAACGGGAACCGAACCCACTTTTTGTTTGTTTTATTTGATATGTTTTTTATTGCTGTTCGTTTTTGTAAGTATATAAGTCAAAAGATTTCAGACAGGGCTATCAAAGATTTGCGACTACGCTGCGCGGCCCATTATAGTTTCCTTTTAATCTGTGGCAAGTGTCAGTTCATAGTTTTTCAAAGTAACATAGATGGCGCAATAAATCTAGACTGTCAAAAATGACAGCATGGGGATGAATGAAGCAAAAGAGATATGCCAGGATCGCAGCAAGTGGAAATCCGTAGTCTCTGCCTACCCCTCCGGGAAACAGGTGTGACTATATATATGAGTTTGTATGTAAAAATGTGACATCGATGTCACCAGTGTGGCTTTATATTGTTTTCCAGATGTAGATTAAAATTAAGGTCCTGCACTCCTAATACGCAAAGTTTTTGGAAGCTGAAATATATCCAGCCGAATTATTCGAGAACTATCGAATTGGCCGTCTTGCTGACCCCTACTTCCTCTTATGTCGCTGTTTACAAAATCTGGTTACGTAGGTATCCGCAGATCAGTCAACAGAATCAAGCAAGTAGTCCTTAGTTACCCATGGGTATAGACTGTAACACCTCCTCCTTTAGAATTGTGTCTGTAGTTATAGTAGTGTGTGTATGTTGGTATATCAAATATGTTTCTTCCTCATCTGACTTTATCCACGTTTCTGTGAGTCTGTTGTCTTGAGTTCTTTTTGTAATGTAGACGGCAAAATTATTTATTCTTGATTATACACACAAATTAACACTTACAAAAGACAGAATGATATGACATGTACCAAGGCGTGCTTATTCTTAAAAAGAGTTTTCTTCCAGCAAACCAAAATTGTTCGCTGCATTTACTTACATCACGAGTAGTAAAGTTGATACTAGACCCTATGAATTAACCGAGTGGGTATGTAATACGGCATCTTCATTTGCGGTCGAATGTCGAAATATCTCTCAGCATTTCCAAAACGGATTACACTTACACGTCTAACCATAGACAAAGTGCAAGCATTTCCAATGACCCATTTTGCTTGCGTAACCCTTGCATAACTCCAGTCTGCAAGTACTGCAATGATAGTCATGCGATGCTTGCTCGTCTGTAACCAGCTTTGCGGTTTTGCGAAACGATTTCAAGGAATATTGGATATCTTGCTTAGTACCTACGATGTTACCATCAATATTCCTAATCTTAAAGCAAGCTTACTGTACGTAGTAATTCAACTGCGATTGGTTTGATATTATGTTGAAGCTATTGTAAAAAAATGGAATGTCTGGTATAGCTTCTGTTGGCCTTGTGGACTCCAATCACTTTGCCTTCCGTTCGATATTTTGAACCTCAATATTGAATTAAGTACTTTGATGATTATTTTGTTGTTGTATTGAGAATTATCCCAAGGTGGGCCCATAAAAAGTGGTTTTATTCCTGACAGATTGCTTGTTTTCCCTTAAAACTTAAAACATCATCATCATATGGAATCACGACTAGCTGAAACATTTTTCGTGAATCCCGAGTGAGTGAAATAACGTAAGTACGTGAGGATCTGATGATAGGGTAGGTACCTACAGGATAGAAACCGTAAACTTGGGACTTGCAAACGTATCGCGATTTAATTATTATCAACCGACTTGAAAAAGGGAGAGGGTTCTCAATTCGTCTGTATGCCTTTTTTATGTGTATGTTACGCGATATCTTCGCCAATTTAATTGTAAACCGATTTTAATTATTCATTTTTTGGTGCCTAAGGTCGAGTGGGATTTTTTATAAAATGTTTACGGGACCACCCATATAAACCCAGTGGTGAATAATGGGTGATGAAATTTAATATTGGACTTTTTATCAAGTTCCTGATATTTAAGTCGGTTTTTTGACATTAAATTATTTGAAATCAATTCAAAATACTTGATAAAAAAATTAAAACATTAAATATAGTTTTTTCAACCAAGGCGCCTTTTTACAGCTTTGTTTATTTTATAGCTTTATAAATGCTTTATAATTACGTAATGAAGCACCTACTTAAACAATTAGTTCGACGAGTCAATGATTATAACGCTTACCAAGTAAACTTACTTAAGTAGGTTTACTTAAGTAAACCTTACTATGTGTAATGTGTATCATCTTTGCCAATAAATAATTCAATTCAAACTCAATATTTTGGGTCCTAGCTCTCGCCAGTACCTGTATCAAACCAATCATTCTAAAATTAAACGTAAGTTTCAAAACAATTTAGCCAATAAAGGAAACTTGCGTTCTAACCGCTTGGCTTCTTCCAACTGTAATCAATCGGAAGTTGTTAAATTGATAATTACTCAACGAATTTACCCACAGTATGATAACACTGCAGGCAATCATTATTCAAGGTAAGTAATACTTCATAGCATCTGATAATGATTTTTAGCACATCTTGAGAACATTTTATTGAATAAAAATATTCGATATCTACTATACTTACATATATTAAGTATACAAAATCGTTACGTGACTCACTGACTGACTGACAATTAACGTGTATCGTAAGTACTAGAGTACCTACAAACTAACGTTTGGAACGTTTGAAAAAACTAAAAGGATTTTCCGTTATGCCACCCCTAAAAGGTGCAAGGGAATGAAGATTGCATGGGACAATACATAAAGCCGACGAGGTCGCTTTTTTTCTTGACTTGCTTGATGCTCTCAACTACCGGGATCTAAAGCATCACAAATCTCTATTGCCAAAAAATACAAGCCTAGAATATTATACTGTTATCAATCATCATATTTTCTCGTATGCCAGAGCCTCCGTTTATATAATATATTTTTTCATGGTAAATTATTCAAGAGTCTGTTATTTTTGCATTGTTTTTTCATTTTTAAGTGGCTGATTGCCTGTGGTATCTATGGCTTTATAAGTATGCGTTTTTAATATTTACCACCATTGGTGTGGAAAAAATAATAGTATACGCCTCTTTCTGACAATAATATCGTAATTGATCTCAACTGTGACTATGAAATTGTTAGATATTTGCCATGTAAGTAAACTATATACTTTATGATGACAAATGTAATAAATTACAGACGCTTGTAAGAAACTGTGTTTATTACATATCTGTCAAACTTTATAACGTAACTGTGATAGGTATGTAGATTGGTACCTGCTAAAACGCAAAGACATAAATTCTTAAATTATTATAGGTATTGCAGTTTTACTCTAAATCTAAAACTTTACCTGCAATACCTAGTAATTTAAGAATGTTTTATTTTTATTTATATTCCCAAGCCTATATTATCTTTTGACTGCCTACATGTTAAAGAATTTAAAAAAAAGCTGGACATTTTTCACACAGCATCATCTAGCCCCAAACTAAGCAGAGCTTGTGTTATGGGAACTATATGGCTGATATTATACTACTTATATACATTATTTTTTAAAAATACCTACATATTATAGATAGAACAATACCAACATATTATATAGACAAATATTTGCAGATCAAACATTTGTCCCGCGGCAACCGAACCCGCAACCTTCTGCGTCTCAGGCGGGCCTTCGCTCACTGCGCCAAAGAAGTCGTCAATTATGTTATACAGAGAGGCTAGCTTCAGCCCACGGCTTCGCCCGCGTGGTACCCGGATAAAAAATAATCTATGTGTTATTCTGATGTATAAGCTATATTACTGTAAAGTTTCATCAAAATCCGTTCAGTAGTTTTTGCATGAAAGAGTACCAAACATCCATCCTCACAAACTTTCGCGTTTATAATGTAAGGATGTAGGTATGTGTGTATGCATACATGACTATGTAGCTTATTTTATATCTGTAAGTTAACTTGTTTTTCGATTTTGTAATTTCCAGAGGCCCTAGACGTGATAAAGGAAGAGCACACGATGCCGGCTCAGAGGAAACGCAACAAGAGAGAAGTCCCGTTCTCACACGACGAGAAGAGAATCGCTGGGGTGAGTGAATTAATTGAGTGTACACATGCCTTTTCCTTTTTTAGTAGTGCTTATAACATATGTTTTAGGAGTGCTTAAAATCACGTTATTACATTTTTTCGAATAAGTTAGACAAATCGGCACTTTATGTATTTAAGTCCCCGTCAATAACTTTCGAGTAGTTAATCCAATCATTATGAAATTTTAAATATGTATATGTGGATAACTCAAATAAAATTCGATTATTTTGGGTAAAAAAACAGTTTTTTTTTAATCTAGCCCTTTTGAATTTTTGAATCGAGAGCCAAAATGTTAAAAAATGTTAACGTTTTTCTATATCATATAGCAGTACACGTAAAGGGTAGTTTTTGTACTATAACACAGTAAATGTATGTAGTACTGTAGGTTCAATACTGGAAAAAATCACAAACAAAACATAGCGAGATCTCGTTTTTGGTCGAACTACATAGTACTGGTTAAATAGTTAAACCCATGTTTTTTTTATTTCCAGTGCCTGCTACAGTGCGTCTATCGGAAAGTGAAAGCCGTAAGTAGATTCCATCTTTACAAACGTAGTTAGTTCCAAGTCGAGTTCATCTTTACAAACGTTAACTCCGCGTCGATTTACTTGTAGATAAGCTTAATGCCGTACATATTTAATTTACTTTCTGTTTTAAACAGTGTCTAAAGCATCTACTAAATACTTCTAAATGTAACATCCTGCACTTAGGCAACAACAACCCCAAAGTCACATACCATTTGGATAGAAACAACATAGCCTCAATTAACATTCAGAGAGATCTAGGTGTCAATATATTATCTAACCTAAAGTGGGAAGAACACATTACTATGATAGTCAAGAAAGCTAACTCCTTTGTCTATGTCATACGCAAATCATTCCAAACAATAACAGTGGAGGTCTTCCGGAAGATCTACAAAACATACATTAGGCCCCTATTGGAGTATGGATTTCAGGTTTGGAATCCTTACTTCCAAAAAGACATAGACCTACTTGAAAGTGTTCAGAGGAAAGCAACCAAGATCCCGCAGGCGCTGCATCGTAAATCTTACGAAGAGAGATTACTCGCACTACGCCTCACTACTCTCGAGGACAGACGTCTTCGCGGTGACCTCATTGAAACCTACAAAAATATGACATATCAATACAATCTGCCGGATAAACATGATATCTTCACTAGGAAAGGTGACAGACCATCACGTGGTCACCAAATCAGGCTAGATCGTGCTTCTGAAAATTCACTTGTCGCGCACCACTTCTTCAGCAACAGAGTAGTCCACAACTGGAACAAACTGCCGGAGGATGTTGTTTCCGCTACCTCTGTTAACGCATTTAAGAATAAGCTCGACAACTGGTTACAAAATAACATTTCATTACTCAAAAGTAAAGACATATCAGCGAAAGCTGCTCGTCTATAAACAAATAATTAAATCTTTCAAGCACGTATCACAATAAGTCTTCGAAATTCCAGTTTGAGGACAGAAAAAAATGGTGCAAGTCACGTTTCGAACCTACGACTCTTGTATCGATATTCAGAATCACTAGACACTAATACATAAGTCATCAATTAGTTATGAGTACCTACGTCAGTGAGATTTAAGAGTCATGCATGGGTACTCATAATACGCATAAAATATAAACGATGAAATAACTCTCTTTTTTTCAATAAAAATTAAATTGAAAAAAAAGAGTTGGTACATCGTGAAGTCCTTGACGGTCCCACGAACTAATAAATTGAAAACCGCTCTGGACAATACACCGCGAAATAAAACATGGCTCAGCGTGTTCGGTCGGCTTTTATGACAGTCATATTTTTGTACAGGAGGATTTTTGAAGCGGCCTCGCGTAATATACCTATTTTAAGATAAATAAAGCTTCGTATGGACATTGCACACTTAGCGGAACAACTCATATAGAGTCCGCTCTATTAACAGTTTGGTAGCTAGCGAAACTACCTAGTTTCGCTAGCTACCAAATAATCCAGAGGTGAAGACACAATGTAAACGTTGGAAAAGTGCCAAGCTCGACTTTGTATAATTATATAAAGTCGAGCTCACACAAAATGTTTGTAAAAATTCATAGGATACTATTTGGATTGCTCCCCTTTTCTTTGAAGGCGGTTTAAAGGAAAGTTTGTATCGTCATATTTAAAAAAAATCCTACTTGGATTTCATGAAACTGATGAAACTATTTAAGTTATTAAAGAATTAGGTATTCATATATATACATTCAACATTTACAATTTAGATTGTATATGAATTTTGATATCCATTCACATTGTAACTGAAAATCGGCTAAACTGTGCCGCACCTATACTAAATCGTCCCCTAATTCACACTGTGTATATGAAACTAGATTCACGCATAATGGGTTGCAAAGTTAAATCCTTCGAGAGAAGACTGAAGCTAAGGCATTAGCCGCTACCGGTTTTCCGCTGCAGAGTCCGCTCGTTATGCATTTTAGCCATAAATAGGGCATCCAATTTTTCCTTTTCGAATTTACGAGCCTGCACATTTATAGCTAACAAATTGGAGCAATCAGCTCGTGACAGACCAATAAACTATTAAAACTTGGGTTAAGATGAAATGTACTTACTTATTTTTTTGGTTCGCGGTTTTGGTTTATAGCTACGATGAGAAGAGAGATCACATCAACCATTTGAAGTCTAGGTAGGTTATATATTTTATAAAACCTGAAATACGGTTTCAACAAGTTCAGGAGCCTATATACAATCTGTAACATTCTATTATCTCAAATAAATATATTTTTACTTTACTTTTATAACATCGTAATAAAAAATAGACAAAAATATATAAGTAGAATATCAGTCATGTAGTTCCCGTAAACAAGCTCTTCTACTTTGGGGCTAGATAATGCTGTTTGAAAATGTCCAGCATTTTTTTTTTGAGTTTCCGTAAATTTTTCAATGAATTTTTTTCTTCTTAAAAAGACGGACGCTTTATCACCGCGACGCAATGCGCCCATAAGTGCAAATTGACGTGGTGCGGTGGCGATTTGTACATTGAAAACCTTTTTCCTTTGTTTGCCACCGCCACCACCGTCATCGCGTAGGTTTGATCGGACATTAAGTGTACTGATCGCCACCAGTTTTCACGGACAAAAAGTCACAAAACAATCTCATAAACAATATCTTCATTGTTTATGAGATCGTTCTGTGCCTTCAAGGCTTTTTCCTAAATAAGTTTTAGTACCGCAAATCATCAATAGACTAGCAATAAACGAGAGGTAGAATATGAAAAGGCGTACCCGATTTGACAATCGGGTACGCCTTTTCATATTGCATGCAGTTTTTAAATTTAACTCTATTCATTATATACTATTCACGCATTTTAAGCGATAAGACCGCCCCTTGCACCTTTAATTTTAATATGTTAAAGCTTATTTCATAAGGTGTAAATAAGCATTTTCATTCATTCATTCACGTTGGTATTAAAATTGTTAAACACGAAATATATATAATCGAAAATATATATAATCGATAGAAGACAATCGAAGTATTCTTACGTCCGGTTTTCTTTCATAGAAATAGAGCAATAAATTGACACAGTTCACAACAAGAAAGTGCGTTCAATTGGTGATTGAACTAATCAATTCAATAGAAATGGTCAAGTAAGTGATTTCTAAAGTGGGAGTCGGGATACAGTTGTTCTTATCCGACCCTCAACGCACCATCTCATAAAATGTGTACCCCAATTATTCATACGTAATTATTTAATCACAAGTTTTTTTTTTAAATACTATTTATTTGTATTAGTACCTACATAGTTTAAATAATGTTTCATTTTAATGTGATTAGAAATAATTCAGCATCATTCAATTCTATGCACCTTTATGTTTGAGCAAACAATTAAACTATAAACTTAAGACACGCGTCAAATTTCCCATCCGGCTTGATACTGCATGCATCTTATGTACCTCTATAGTATATGGTTCACCTAGCTAATGGATTGGTTAAAAATTACATACAAGGCTCTATATAAACAAAAATACTATCCTAGGTTATGTAATATAAAGCTGCCACAGACGTGTTGAGACCTGTTATTTTAGGTTCCCGAAGTTGCCTCTTAAAAATGCTCCAAAAGAGTAAACAACCCCGCGTTACTCGTTTATATACAAATAGCTACAAGTTACAATTTTGAAACTACGAATCAGAATTATACTTTACATATATCTTCAAGTATTAATTTAATACTGTGTGATCGTCATCGCACATGGGGAAGGAATTGTCCAGCAGTGGACTTCTACAGACTGTTGGCAATGCTGATAATTAGAAATAATGCACACATCAAAAATATTTTTTATTTTAAAATAACGATGAGTTGTTAAAAAGCCCAATATGAAATTTCATCCCCAATTTTGATACCCCATTAACAAGTAGTTATAGATAGTATTATAAAAACTATGTATGTTAGGTATTTATATAATTTTATGTACTTTTTAAAGTATCTATCATATGGGCCCTGTATTTGTACGTGTACAAATACAGGGCCCATATGATACTATGTTGCCTGAAATAAATTAATTATTATTATTTAAAAAAAAAACATTAAAATCTATTCATAATTGGCGAAGATATCACGTAACACACAAACACAGTCGAATTGAGAACCTCCTCCTTTTTTGAAGTCTATTAAAGTTTGTCCGTTACAGCCATACAATGTAACAAAAGAAGACTCTCGAAACCTATGATCACTTGCGACACTTGAAGTCAGTGTTGCCAGCCGGGTCATGACAAAAGTAACCTAAAATAGATAAAAAAGTAACCTTTAGGTGTGAAAAGTAACCTTTCTTATTTTTCCCTTTTAATAAGGTACTGGAAGTTGATAGACAGATATAGAAAGTTGATAGACAGATGTTGGCTGTATTAACTTACAGAAAAAAAATAGTTGTGTTTTCCATCTGAAGTTGCATTTCACGATTTATCTTTTTCTAACCCATTTTCCTTTTCTATTTAATGCCAACATTGCAAAAATATGCAACAAAGAGCGCTACTACGTTCTGTTTAAATTTATATTCAATTTTTAAAAAATATACCTACCTATGAATACTACGAATTCCAGAAAATCACCTAAAGGTAACCTTTTGAGTTGTGTAACCTTTAAGTAACCTGACTTATTCATATTGTAAAAACGGGTATTTTCACGTACTGCACTATCGGTGAAGGCACCGACTAAGTTTCGACTCATTCCGAGAGCCTTCGTCAGGGTGAGTGGTCGCCACTTTCTCCTTCCGTAAAGTAAAGTAGTGCACGGCGCGACACGTTTTTACAATATGAAATAGTCAAGTTCACGATAGTTTTTGGAATAACTTGACGTAGTTAAAAACCACCTAAAAAGTTACAAAAGTAACCTTCTGGCAACGCTGCTTGAAGTACATATCACATGCGCGTTATCGACCCTGAGACATAACGGGTCAAAAGTCTCGTCTGCCTGCACCCATACCGTTCAAAGATCTTTGAAATTATCGTGTTTTTTTCGTGGCTATATTTTATAACATTATTACGACTATACCACGTACTTCACTATTCTCCTGCTGACGTTTCGTTGACCGTCCTTCCTGATGAGCACCGTCCGCGAACACGTGAGGTCTCCCTCACGGGAACCACTTATCATTAAAAGGTCTTGACGACCTCTGTGGCGCAGTGGGTGAAGGTCCGCATGAGACGCAGAAGGTTGCGGGTTCAATTCCTGCCACGGGACAAATGTTTGTATCTGCAAATATTTGTCTCAGGTCTGGATGTTTTCTATGTATGTATTTACATAAAAAAATGTATATAAGTAGTATATCAGTCATGTAGTTCCCATAATACAAGCTCTGCTTAGTTTGGGGCTAGATGATGCTGTGTGAAAATGTCCAGCGTTATTTATTATTTATTTATCCGCCCACTTTACTTATCTAGTTGCGTTCTTCAGGTAGATGGGTACGGATTTCCTACCCTGGAAGGTCTCGTGGGATTGTACTCTGACGGCGTGAACGAGCGCGGCTACTTCATGGCGGTGCTCGAAGCATCAAGGGAGTGCCTCATGAGGAACCACGACAAATTCTCCAGAACTGTCCCTATGGGTAAGCTCACACTCAAAATGGTGCCGATTCTGTTAGTAAAAGATAAATAACTAAAACTTATTATTCTATCTAAAACTACTACTTATCTAACTACTTAGGTAAATAATAGTACCTCTATAGTGTTTTCATAGTATGTGGTACACCACTTACAACCCCTTGTAATCTTTCGTACAGTCCGTTCCATCCAAAGGTTGTCTGGTAGAGATCGCTAATTAGCGATAAGACCGCCCATTGTACAACAATGTTAAAGTTTTTACTATATTTTTAAGTTGATATATTTGGTGTGCAATAAAGTATTTTCTATCTTCTATCTATCTACTTTTGAAATAAAGAAGATCCAACTTATTTTTTAATCCAAAAAAAAACTAGGAACTTCTCGAGTAGGTAGGTAAATCGTATTTCTCACGCCACTTTTAACCTCTTTCCACCAAATACCCACCGACTTGAGTTTTTCAATAAGGAGGCTGACTATCTTTGTTTTTAATTTAGTTCTAACTAGCTTTTGCCCAAGGCTTCCCTCGCGTGATACCCATGAAAAGTAGCGTTAGCAAGAAACGCATTCGCGCTTGCGTTTTTTCGTCAACTTACGTTGCAAAATTGGTATTCGCGAGAATACCTTACCCCCTAAATACAAATTTACCTCATTATAATATAACAGTAATATATAATACATAAACATCCATATTTTTGCATCACTCTTTATTGCATAACAAAGACACGAGTAAAAAAGGGCATAAAAGTAAAAAAAATGGTACAATATGTCTCTTATCACTAAAAGCTATTTCTGCATAACGCCGAATTATATTTCTATTTCTCTAAACGATCATCGCCGCCCATTGTACCAGTTGTTTAATATTGAAATTTAATTTGCATATATTTTTTTGATTTGGTTACCGAACCCAGCCGCACCCACGTCGCAATCAATACATGCTGAATAGGTTTTGTTTTATATAATTTTATGTATTTTCGTTTTTTAAGGTATCTATAATATGGGCCCTGTATTTGTACGTGTACTTTACTATGTTGCCTAAAATTATTATTATTATTATAACTGGTACAACAAATATATCTATGTATCAAAATATGTTGTTCATATTGCAAAAACGGGACTTTTCACGTACTGCACTATCGGTGAAGGCACCGACTAAGTTTCGACTCATTCCGAGAGTCTTCATCAGGGTGAGTGGTCGCGACTTTCTCCTTCCGCGTCGCGCCGTGCAACAAAAACAAAAAAATGTTGTGTTTTTACTAATATGAATTTTCTTTGATTTTTAGATAACGGACGGAACTGTGATATTTCCTTCGACATTTTTGAGTGCATCTCAGACCGGATCGGCGAATACTGTGGAACTTCAGGACTTTAGATGTAGTACGCGAAACGTTACGGAATCTAGAAGATTTAGGTAATTCTTACGTATGTAGCCCTCAAAAGGTGCCCAACCTACCCCGTAAGATATATGGAGTTTATTATATTCTGAAACGATCTCTTTCTTACTACGTCTTATGGGTTTACTTTAAACTGAAATCGAACTTAAAAATATTCCTCATTTTGGTCACTTTTGAACAGCAATGAGAAAAATATCAAAATCTTGTGGTTTTATGAACGGCGTTTATTTACGTCCTGGAATAGACAAGTTACCTTTAAGTTACCGTTTTCGCAATAAACAGATGATTTGTGCAATATTTCATGAAAAAAAACAGATTCTAAACGATAGATTTAGGATTGTTCAAAATACGCCACCAGACGTTCTCAACCCCTCTTATTAGCCGTTGGAAATTATTAATACTTAGATACTTTATACTAGCTTCTACCCACGGCTTCGTCTGCGTGGTATCCGATTAAAAAGTAGCCTATGTGTTATTCTGATGTATCAGCTATATTACTGTAAAGTTTTATAAAATCCGTCCTGTAGTTTTTGTGTGAAATAGAAACAAACATCCATCCTCACAAACTTTCGCGTTTATAATATTAGTAGGATGTTTTGCCAAGTTGTCAGACAAAGAACGCGAAGTATCCTATTTCCCAAATTAAGTTACCACTGATTGCTACGATTATGTGTTATTAAATAAGTACATGAAATGTATATAAAATTAAATATTTAAGAACTAAAATTGTGATGCTCATTTACTAATAAGTTGTAGCGAAATAAGAATTCGTTTGGTTTTTAAAAAAATATATGTTATAAATAATTGGTTATATGATATTATTCTATTTATGTATCCAAATTAGCTAATTTTACGAACTGATAGATTAATATTAGATTTAAGTTATCTTGCTTTGTATAAATAAATATAAAATATTTACCTTTGTTTGGTCTATTTTTGTTCAAATTTAACTAAATACCTTGTGAGATATCGTCTTATTAATCAAATAATATGAACAAGAAACTCCCTTTAACCACACAAATATCCACTAATTGTTTTATACAAAAGCGTTAACTTCCGTTAACCGTTGCATAAACATGCACCCTAGGAGAATCACTTCGTAAGAGCATATTTCAAACAACTAGAGGGATCCTTTGGTAATCATAGAGAACCCCGGCACGGCTACCGTGCGGGGAATGTGGAAGAATTGGTAAACGAATGTGGAAGAATTGGTAAACGAATGTGGCAGAATTGCTAAACAAATGTGGAAGAATTGGTAAACTAGCCATAGCTCCTTTAAATCAAGACAACTATCACTCTGTCAAGAATTTTACAAAGAAGAGAAGAACAAAGGTTACCCTTATGAAAATAACTAAGCAACGCAATAAAACTAATATTTTGCACTCAAACAACTGAGCAATAAAATAAAACTGCCTTTCATCCTTTCAAAAATAACCGAGCAATATGTTAGGACGCGTGATTTGAAAAGTAAGATTCATAGAGGAACTAACCATTAAGTTTGTTTTATAGTATTCAGTCTTCTTGGCTAGAAGTTCTACCGTCAAAAGCTTGAAAAAAAAACTTGTAAAAAAGGAGGTCTATGCAGCGTTGTCATCATCAGTTTAGGAAATGCTACTTGATTTTAAGGGTAAATTGGTTGATATAATAATAGGTAAGAATAATATTTAGAGGATAGGTACCAGGAAAGGTAAGAATAATTGAATAATTTAAAGGATAGGTACCAGGAAAATTTGATTGACAAACTACAAGACCTTTAATTTCCTCATTGTGGTGTGAACCATGAAAATGAAGTTGTGCATTTTTAACCCACATTGATATTTCAGTCTCCATAATACCCAAGGTTTTAATAATTACAATCAAATTAAAAACACTTTAATCTTAACAATATAGCAGTATGTACCTATTATTTTAGGTAGATTTCCACAATAGACAGTCCCACGATTTTTTGTTTCCTGATTCAATAAAGTCGAGCTTTATCTCTATCAGAATATCTTTGGCGGAAAATCATTCATTAACTAGGTACTATGATATTGTCTAATTCCGTCCTCTATATTATTTAGAATGTCCGGACTAAAATGTTTAACCCCCTTATAAACTTAGATTTTAATCGTCCCAGACTTCTTCTAATCCTCATTCGCTTTTCTGTCAAAGTCAAAGTCAAAAGGGTTTTATTCACCAATATAATAAACCTACGGGCCCGATCACACTGACGCAGGGGCGATCGAAAGGAAATAATTGTCAAGTGGTTGACTAAGTTTGCGTGAATACCGGGCCTTAATCGCTATGGTTGTTTTTATTTTCAATTCCCTTTAAAAAAACTTTAAAAATAATAAATGAAAGTTTTTTTTAAGTAAGTCGGTTTACAAGCGTATAATGTACAGTCGCACACCTATTTAAATAATTACCATCCATTTTTGGTCCCATCACCCCGGATTCACAAGTTAGGGAAAACCTATTTTATGATAATTATAATTAAGTAATAAATAGCCAAAGGTGAACCTTATCTCGTCTAAACAATTGAATTTAAGCAAACGGATTTAAGAGAGGTCGTGGGACAGACAGACCGACAATTACCGATTGTGATCATCAATTTTGTTCATGCTTTGTATTTCTGCGTTTTATAACTAGGAAGTTTAATCTTACTGTGTTCACCCAAAAGATGACTTGAAATTTTACAATGGGAAAATTCGTAATTTTAATTGAGGTGTGTACCGGGGTAATATGCTAGTTGTAAAATAACAATAAATATAAGTTATTTTACACATTTAAAACCTCAGCGCCGTGGTTTCCATTGTATATTTCAAATCACAAACCATATGCACATCTTGTGACGTGGAGCGGTAAAACCTAACCAAGAACTTTTCTTAAAGTCATACAAAACTATTTAATACTGTATGACAAGTTGTTACGCCGTTTTCGTTTCATCATCTTATTGAAAGGCTCTAGTGGCATATGTCAAAACTTAAAAACAATGCAAAATATGTTACTTTTGCAGTTGAATCTAGTTATTATTCGGCTTCATATTGTAAAAACGGGAATATTAACGACACGGAGGGAGAGCGTCGCGATCACTCACTCTGATGAAGACTCTCGGAAAGAGTCGAAACTTATGAATAATCAAATTTACGACAGTTTTTGGAATAAAAGATTAGGCTTAGTATGAACCAGGCCAATGGTCGTTTAATCTCCAGAAGCAAACGAATGCACACGGGTCAGTGATATCAATTCTGCGCGCTCACCGTAAAGATGTAGATGCCCTTCGACCGCTCTATTGTTAGCCCTCCAATCTACGTCCTTCCCTTTCGAGAGGTTTTTTTACCAGCTTTGTTTGGAACTTCATGAATTGAAGACGTTTGATTGATGCCAAAGTTAACATCGTTATCAATCAAGGAAATAAGGCTATAATAAACGGTATGACGGCCTTTGACTTTGAAGTGTTGGATATGTTTGGGTATATAAGAAAACTAGCTTCTGCCCACGGCTTCGCCCGTGTGGTATCCAGATAAAAAGTAGCATATGTGTTATTCTGATATATTACTATAAAGTTTAATAGAAATCCGTTGCGTAGTTTTTGCGTGAAAGAGTAACAAACATCCATCCTCACAAACTTTCGCGTTTATAATAATAGTAGGATTACTGAATGTACATTTCAAATTCTACATACCTATGAAGAATAAAATTCTTTTCATTGTCTATCCAAATCTGCACCCCGCGGGCGGCTCTGCAGTTGACGGCTACATTCAAGTTTTCATAAGATTGTAATGAGATAAAATAAATATAATCGTTTGCTAGTAAAACCATTCCAAAACAGTGTTTATGCGTATATAGACAAGAAAAAAACGCTTTTTTTTCACCAAACGGTTGAAAATTGCCGTTTTCATACAAAGAAAAATGACTTTAGACAAGAGACGTTAGTTAGGTTAAGAGTTTTACAATATAAAATAACTGGCATGAATTTATTTTTATTTAATGTAAAATAGGCATGCATCTCTCTTTACCAAAGTTTTTTCTAAAAATTTGTTCACTTTTAATAATTAACAAAATACTAACGTAATCAACTACATATATGAAGTAATAATTCGTGATTTGTATTTATGAGCCCGAATTGTATTTGTGATTGTACCAGAAGTCATCTTTAACAATTTCCCTTACTCATCGTTTATTTCATAAAGACTCGAATAGTTTCGAAACTTATAGGTACGATGATAAAGGAACAACTATCCACGATGTGGTAAGATTTTAACATTGAATAGGGAACCTTAGGATGTTGCCTCACGGATTATGAGTGGTGCGATGAAGTATGATAAATGGGCAGCCTCCTGCGGCATTGTGAGTGATATGACCCATTGTTAGGGGCCTAGCTGAGTGGATGTGCTAACAGAAAAGATATCCACAACGTGTCATGGCTTCTTATTATAAGGACCACTCCTATTTCAGCACGAATATCTTACTGAATCTAGACTCAAACATAGATATTTTGACATAATATCAAGAAAATTATTGATTTATTTTGGACACCCAACAAAGAACCACAGTAATTATCCAGTGAAACTTTAAAGACATTCTCCATTTTAACAATTTCAATAGTTTAGGTGCTCTTCAAGCGCCATTGTAACTGTTATTGTGTTTAATTAAGTATCTTCTGTTTATAAACACATTCTTGTCGGACTGATTGTGGTTGTTATGTAGAGGCATCTACATAACAATCACAATTAATTGCGACATAATTTTTGTTATGTATCTGTGATTTTAGGTACCTTAGGGTACTTGATATCATAGATACATGACAAAAAGTATTTTTAGTTTTCTTTTAGTCCTCGGTCCTCGGATAAGTTTCACTTTCTACTCGATATAGTTGTTTAGTTTAATTGTGCGCACATATGTTTATGTTGCAATCAATATTTTAAACGAATTTTGTTGGTTGTATTTGTTATGTGATTGTAATGTGTTTTGTGCGTGTAAATAAAAAATAAATAAAAGTGAAAAATATTGTGGTCTATTTATGTTCCCCAATTATAAGACGCCACAGCGTGCAAAAAATACACGCATAACATGTTTGAGCAATTCTCAATTCAGTCATCACTACAAGCAAAAATTCTAAAGCACATGGCATCGACTTTTGTTCCAATAAGCGGCGATGGGCTTGTAGACTGTCACATGGAATGCGAACAACTATGCAAATATATTGTTTGGAATTGCCACTGACTACCTTTTTAGGTTTTATGGTTATGCGTATGGATCTAAGGATGTTAATTACGAAAAATACTGTCTTTTTTTGAACTGTCAGAAAATATATGCTTTTATGTAGATTCAGTTTGAAAATAGTTCTGGAATGCGAGGCTGATGCGAGGGAATGATGATCAATAGGGAACGGTTACCACTTGCCATCTGGTGGGCCGTACCCTTTGTTTAAGAAAAAATAAAAAGGAACCTCACTGAGGCAAAAATCAGAAAGATAAGAGCCAAAAGAGACTATGAGAGTATGAGACTTCTAACAGAGATGATGTAAACTTGATCTACCAGGGGGTCTAGACAAATACCACTTTCTGTTGTCGTTAACGTCTGCGGAAACATAAATTTGTATGGGAATGACATTAGCTGTGGAAATGTCACGTGACAGCTGCCAAGTTTCACCTTGACAAATTTGCGTTAGCGTGAAAGGAAAAGAAAGCGTGAGGTATTTGTCTAGCACCCCAGGTCTACAGTATGCAAGCCACAGATATTATAATACTAGTATGCAAGCGCTCGTCTGAGTCTCTAGAAGAAGCTACCCGTTTTTTATTCAAAGCTTTGGTTTTGCATGTAACTGGTGCAATCGAAACAATGGTCTGCACTAAGGACACACGCAAATATAACCAGAGCTCTGGTCAACGGAAATCGATGGGCAACTAGTCTGGGCGGAGAGGTCAGCTAATGAACGGCTTTACATTTCAGCGAGTACGATTCGACATAATCCGAGATGATCGCACCGGAACGAGCATCAGGGCGTGCGATTCCATTGTCGTACGGATTTAGGCTTTTTACGAAAATAGAAGAAGTCGCTAAATTATTAATGAGTCTCCAACTGGTAACCCTGACACAGAAGTAGCAACCAAAGTATATTAGTTTCTCTATAATGCACCAAGCACTACAGAGAGCGAAGCGAGCTAGATTTCTGTCTACTTGGGCAATCCGGTGTTTGTACATCATGTATATACTAGCATGTCTCTATCTATGTTTGTTTATCCAAAGCTAACTGCGGAACCGTTTATTCAATTTTGATGAAACTTGGTAGGTTTTGTAGGTTTAACTGATCCAATTTTGGAGCTAGAATTTTGAACTATTGAAGTTTTCGAACTATGGCACTTCACTAGATCGTGAACTGTGATCTTGTGAAGTAAAAACACGGCACTTCACGAGATCACAGTTCGTGGCAAACTACTAGCTATCAAGATTTCTGATGATATATCGCTTTATATTCCTCTACATTTACCGATTAACTTTTGCAAAAATAATTAAAACTCTTGTATTTTGATTGTTTTTCAAAGAAAGATATCTTTCAAAACTTGACATTTATTAAAAAATGCAAGAATGTGGACACACATTAAGTAAAACTAACCTAACTAAGCTAAGTGGCTTATATAAATGGCCGTAGATCAATGGAAACGCGCCCCACAAAGGTCTCTCATCAGAATTAGACATTTATTACAGCATTGTGGTGTACAAGCATCAAGGCTCGAAGGAGACTTACGAGGAAGTGAAACAAACGCCGGATACGATAATAATTAAACCGATAATTAATAATGTGAGTGGAATCTGCAGGACCTTGGGACGTGAATGAGATGATACTCTACTGAGCATGCAAAAACGGCATCTTTTTATCATTTCAGTCTATAATCTAATAATTATCGATTCGATTATTAATTTATTGCTAATTTACTATAGCCAAATATTTGCTTTTATCAATTCAGTCTATAATCTAATAATTAGTGATTTGATTATAATTTTTTTGATATTTTTTATGGCCAAATACTTGGGTTAATTTTTGTCGAGGAATTACAAAATAAAGGAGGCAAAGTCTCGCTTCATAACAGAAGTGTAGTAAATTTAATCAAGTTATTTCACCGGCTTCACCAAGAAATTGTTATTTTACGTAATTCTTTTTCATTTGGAAATGATAGAAATCTAGGGTACATAGCCCTAGCTCCTGAACCAAACCACCCTGTGTGTTATACTTTTTAGGCTCACGAAAGATGCAAGAGTTAAAATAAACCTCAGATATCTTTAAGAATTAAGGAAACACGACATTTTTTTTTATATTAACAAGTTGGCAAACATGTAAACGGCCCACCTGCTGGTAAGCAGTTACTGTATGTTTTCGAAGGGAAAGCCGTTGACGAGCAGTGGACTTATTTAGACTGATGATGATATATAAAAAGATAATTCAGTTAGCAGGGTAGCTAATTACACGAATTTCTTCTGACTCATGACATAACATCTCGCTTACTAATCTTATAATACTAATAATATAAATATGAAAGTTGATATTAGCTGCTAATGATCTCGGTATCACTGAATCGACTTTTTAGAATAGGCGCAGTTCATGACATAGAATAACATATAGGCTACATTTAACACGGTTACCATGCGGGTGAAGTCGTGGGCAGAAGCTAATGTTTGATATAGCTTATGTGATTATGCGTTTACGAAGATCAATAGCAATAAACATCTATACTTTTGCCTTAACTAGAATTTTGTACCTAGGAAGTAGGATTGGATTGATAATTTTCTTTTATAAAATCACTTTTTATGACTAAAAATCATTTGTATAGGTAATTATTAATTACCTATAGAAATGATTTTACACTTGAAGAGGATGTGCCGTGATGCCTGTGTCTTAAATAGGTGGTTAGTTAAATAAATGTGCTACTTGCAGAATCTAGCGTACTGATTAATATGCTATAAGCAACATTAATATTTTTTGCAATTGGCTGGGTCCTTAGACTAGGTAGGTAAATATGGCAGTTTTATTTAAAAAAATAGTTTCAAGTTCTATACAGTGGTACCATGGATAAAGAACCCAACATTGGTACCATTGGTACACGTTATAACTTAACACTGAAACATAATTCTCGATTCATTCACACCGAAATAAACGGAATAAATGGCCTAGTTTTTTTTTTTTAAATCCCGATTTCTGTATATTCAAATAATGGTCAATGCAATTTCCTTCATAGCTCCTTTTCTGGGAATTTAAGTTTTCTGCAATAACGATATTTTGGAAAGCAGGACAGGAATTGTCATATATTAAGCATTCATAGTAATCAGACGCTTTTTTTATACCTAAAGGCCAATGTGCATTTAATATTCGAGAGAAGTTTTTGCACTCTGTATTGTAGCATGTAATTTTGTTGAAAAAGTTAGTTACTTGTTTCCATAGAAGTAAAATTACGTCGTAGTGGGCTGGTTCAAAGTACGATGTAAGTATAGCTTCCACTGGCGCATAAGCCTTCGTTTAATAACAATGACGTCCGGCCGTTTTCACGCAGTATGCCTTCGTAAGGAGCTCAATTTTAGCGCGATATATAAAGGAACCTTTGTTTTTTACTCCATAGTAGAATCTTAAACTTGGCGGTCCGACGCGCAAAAATGAAACAATAATTTGGCAATAAATAAATCGATAAAGTTAGAATTTTATCGATACTGTGTATTTCACATTAGTGATTAAAATGTATTGGAGCAATAGTGTGTATTTGGTGTGTTTGTGTGCGGTAGCAAGGACTCAAGTGATCCCGGGAAAGTCGAGAACAAACGATGGAGATTATAATAACGTGAACACGGATGGATCGTTCGATTTCGGGTTCGTAGTTTTCTAATGATCGCAATGCCATTTTTTCCGAATATCATATGCCTTGCCTTTTACTTCGTAGATATCCTCATTGATCTGTGAACTAGAAATGGTAATGGTCTGAGAACGACCATTATGGGGAATCTAGACGTGAGCATTTTTATTTTGTTTTATTTATTTTGTTTAAATAGAACTGATATTGAGATTTTTAGTGGGTTAGGCTCTCAGCGAGACATGCCATGTCGTTTTTAACGAATTAGCTGGTAGAAATAATAATAATAAAGCTGTTCATTTTTCACACAGCATCATCTAGACCCAAAGTAAGCAGAGCTTGTGTTATGGGAACTACTACATAAATGATATAGTACTTAATATATATTTTTTTAAATGAGCGCTTCGGATGTAAAGGGCACGGTAAATTATCGATCCCAGCTACATCACCAAAAACTGAACTAAAACGAACTTAAGGCTCTGAAAAATTCACGATTTTGGTACTTACTTGAAAAATCAAGCGTTTTGAGTTCAAACTATGTTTACCAATATAAGAATTATTTTTATCGATGACGGTAAACATCATGAGTTTCCTGGATATGCTCCAGGAGCAAAAATTTTAAGGCCAACGGTTTGTTTTTCAATGAGACACTTGGGCTTACCTATTTGAACGAGCTAGTTGGTAACCCTTAAGTAAGCTAGTTGGTAACGTACTAAGTCTAGATGCTACAGGGGCTACAGTCCGGATTGTGTTTGTTATTTTTTTAAGAATAATTTATTCACTACACGAGAATCAAAAATTAACCTGTTTCAAAAGTTTACATTTTAAAGCATTTCAGGTTTGCACGTAATGTAAAATGATAAACAGGTATGTGGAACCAAAATGGCTGAAAATTATACTACTTGCATAATAGTAGCATAATGTGATATGAGAAAAATATGAGTGCGAGTTTTATAAATGAGAGTTTACGCGTAAAATCTCAGGGTAGTGCGTTGATGTCTTTTGTATGGCGGATGTATAATTTGAACTAGAATGTTCTTGTTATCTTAGCTTATGAATTTTCGCAAATGAGCCTACAGATATAAATTGGTTTCCTAAGTGCCCTTGACATGCATTCTTGTTAAGACAAAATATATCTTCAATAATATGTTATTCGCCATTATAGTTATTCACCTATAACTATAATGGCGCTCGGTTTTTGTTTTGCAACGTAATTTAAATTATTAAATTAGTTTTAGTACAAATGTTGGTGATCGTTGAAATAAATAAATAAAATACTATCTTCAAACAAGATAAGTACCTAATGCCCGTCGGTATTATAGTCAAAAAAGCTTCAGAGACTTGACAGTTTATCCACAGAAATGTATTACTAAGCATGAACTTAGGAGTCGTCAAAGTTAGTGCAGGTGGTCAAAGTCCTAAGAAAAGTACCTTTTTTTTGGGTTAGAATGTTTTGTTCCTATAAAGTCGGACTCTGTTGCGTATTGTGCTTTTCTTTTCTTTTTTTATTCAGCGAAGCGGCAGACGAAGATCTTTCTTGGAAATCCATGAAAGTAATACTATCACAACACCCAAGTTGGTATCAAGAACTATGAGTATATATGGAACTTGTAGTCCCTGATACCCACGACGCAGGGAATCTCAGTTTGGGGTCAAAGATCATGATGGCTCTTGGGTGTTATTATTATTTCCTCATAATTTTCCGCTCTCAAAACAAATAATGAGACAAGCATTGTCAGTGGCACATTTCTGCGGGTAATACCCACCCCATTGTACTCAAATTATTAGGTAGGATAACATCATGTGAATATTGATAACATCTACACATAATAGCTAGTTACAAGTATGCATGCATGCACAGATTGTGATCGTGATTTTTTGTACAAAAATGGTAATTTGAATACCGGATGATAATTGTCTTGCGATGATACGGAAATTCACATCAATTTGTGGCTTACCAATTTGAATTAATTAAGACTTTGTCCAACGACCACCGATCAGCATTAGCCTTGGTGTTTCAGCATTGGTGGATTGTAGCCTTTACTCTCGGTAGTCGAGAAGTTAAACCTTTATGATGTTCTCAAAATTTTCTAACCAAAGTTTATTCATTGAAATTCCACGGATCACTTTGAATCATCGTTAGGTTAATAAACTAGGTAAATTTTACATAGTTAGTCGCGATAATTATACCAATTAAGATTAGGAATACTCATACCTATGTGTTGACTTCAAATTATACTGACTTAATTAAGTTTATAAGGCTTGTGTGTTAAGCTTTTGTCTTGCCCTTCGGGGATTCTAAGCAGGTTTGATTTCATTAAAAAAAATATGATTATGTAGAACAAACATTACGTGAGGCATTGTTACCTACTAACGATTTTATGTAGGTAAAATCATTACAAAACACAAATAAATAAACAATCATTAAAATACCACCAAAACCTACGATGTGATTTTTACATTGAGAGTTTTTGCAAAGGTTTCATCTATATCAATTTTCTTCTAGATACGCAAACAAAGACAGAGGCTCAAGCTACCACTTAGCGCACGGGAACACAAACGGCGTGGTGGGAGGAAGGTTCGGTGGGAAGGATCCCGCGACAGACACCGTGAAGGAAGTCATATACACCGCTGGTCCTAGAGGGTAAGCAAAGCTGTATAACTCGTTCTGAAGTAAGCCATTGGGCAAGAAAATAGGCTCAAGTGACACAAAGTCAATTATACAGTTAGCTGTCCACATGGAATGGATGAATGAAAGGAGATTAACGAAACATGTATATAAGGCAAGCGTGAATGGGACAATCGGGAGGGTCTAAACCTCGGCAAAAGTACTGTTACCAAATTAGAGACAAATAATATAATAAATAATCCTACTACTATTATACACGCGAAAGTTTGTGCGGATAGATGTTTAATACTCTTTCACGCAAAAACTACTGAATGGATGATGATGAAACTTTACAGAAATGTATCTTATATATCAGAATAGCACATAGGCTACTTTTTACGCGGGTACGGGAGAAACCGTGGGCAGAGGCTAGTAAATAATAAAGCTAATAATAACGATGAGAGCGAATGAAGCATAAGAGGTACTTATGTCAGGATTGTAGCAAGTGGTCTTTGCCTAATCCTCCGGAAAACAGGCGTGAGTTTATGATAACTGTATAAGTGTTAATACTACTATAAAATCTATTTCTGCTGCCGATCAGAGATGTTCTTATAGGGTATGAGTCTCGGTGATATTTCAGGCACATGACGTTAAAACTTTGTCTTTAGCAACGCACCAGCTATGTCTCTGGTGTGGCAAATGTCAATAAGCGACGATAACCGCTAATAAGCCTCTAACAGAGAGTATTAGAGGATTATTAGCTTGTACTTTTAGTTTTTTGTGGTGTACAATAAATTCATTCATTCATTTAATTCATTCAATAGTACCTCTTATTGTGAAGCTTTACGAAATTATTTAAGAACAATTTGATACTCCACAGTCGGTAGATTGGAGGTTGGAGATGATCAGCAGTGAGGGCAAAAAAAGAAGAATAAAAATAATGAGAAAAGAATAAATTTTAATTTAAAACACAAAGCTTAATGAACTTTTCAATAAGTTTTATGTTTTCTATTGCTGTGTAGGTTTCTAGGTGCTAATTTAAAGTTGGTAAAATTAAAAATTAATGACTAGTTTAAAACGATGTTACGGCAAAGAAGTGAAATAAAGTAGTTCGCGCCCTGTAAAAATACGGGTCAAGGAAAGGCGTAGATGTTCATAAAAACCTCTACAAAATTATTTTTTTGCTTCACTCATTCTTTTAGGTTCCGAGCGAAAGGCCCTAACGTGCATAGACAGATAGACCTAGACCAGCGACCGCGAGGGCCCATCGGGAATAAGGATGACCCTTACTTCGATCCCAACGAGGACCCCAGTTACAACTACAAGTTCGAGACGAGGACCTATTCGAAGAACGAGAATGCTGATAGTAGAGGGGATGTAAAAGGTACGTTTACCCCCTAAACCACGACCGCCTTTTTCTCACTGTGGAAATAAAAAAAATTGATTAAAGGCACATAAATACTGACTTGATGTTCTTAATTACTGAGGTACTAATTGTGATATTTAATGGAGATTTCTTGTAGCAGTCTCAATATTAACAGTCAAAATTTACTTTGTAATGCGAATTTACTAGCAAACAACATACCTTCTCAGTGTAGTACCTACTTACTGCCTAAAAACACAATATAAACAATTATGTATCCTTCCTACAGATACTTATAAATTTCAAAGTTTGGATATTTGTCGCTAATATTCTTTGTAAGGGTTGGACCGATTTTGTTTATGACCTAGAATTACACAGAGGCTTAGTTTCCTATAAAAACTGTCAACTATACGATATATAGTCAGTATAACTATATAGCTATATAGCTCTCCAAAAAGCTTTTGAAGACAATTAAGATATAATACCAACTATTCTTCGTCCAGGCAGCTATACCTTCGTTGATGACGTCGGCGAGCGTCACGACGTCCAATACATCGCCGGACGGGACACTGGCTTCCACGTTTCGTCTTCTCATCCAGACAGCCCCAATCTCATAGGCTCCCCGTTCCATAGGGCGCCCCTTGTCAGAGGCGAGCTAAGGCCTAGGGGGAGAACAGCTGTGCAAAGGGGCTTGGATGGCTCTTACAGGTGAAGATGGAAGCTTAAATAGTAAAAGGAGAGTTTGCAGTGCATCAGAGCGTCGTATGAACTAAATTTCATACGACGCCAGGTAACTAGGCTAACAGGCCAGGATAACTAGAGCCAGGTAGACCTGGCATATAGTCACAGAATACCTTATATTGTATTGTTGTTTATGAACGAAAATACTTATAACAACAGGTAGTTATCTACGAAAACAACGAAAAACAAACACTTAATAGGTAGAAGGTTAGTAGGTGCTAAACAGTTTTCACCTACTTTGCAAATAAGTAAGGTTTTTTATTTGCTGATAAAACGAGTATATACTTAAATGACAAGTAACAGTGGACTTAAAATGTAAAATTACAATAGGTTTCAATATAACCTGCCGTTACTAGTACTACGTAGTGTCTAACTTCAAGTTCATTCGTAGAAAAACGATATATGAACTTGAAGAAAAATTATTTGTTCCCCATACTTACACAAAAGTTTTAAATAATATTAAACACATAAAACAGATATCATAAACAAAACAAAACGAGAAACACACAAAATGAATAAGATCGTTTGCAGTGTCATCCGCAAATTGCGGTGTCCCTGGGAAACATATTTTAAGTGGAATGAGTTAATAAATGGAAACATGCATAAAAACCTTTTCAATATGCATTAAATTTTCAAATAAATTTCAGATTCATATCAGCGGGTCCTGACCAGAGAAGAACCGAAAGCAGCGACTCCAAAGGCAACGTAAGAGGATCCTATACTTTTCTGGACGACAAGGGTGTTCAAAGGTATTAATACTGGCAATACACATTTCTGTGAGATTATTTTACATTTACGTAAGAGAATTGACAAGGACTACATACATAATTATATCTAATTGTGGTAGGTAGGTAATCATTGGAAAATGACAGACAAATTGAAAAACGGTTTTGCCCAAAAATTGTAAATTCGTGAGAAGGGAAGGCCCAGGAGCAGTGTGGGTTATTCTCACCAATAGACATTTTTTAAATATTTTTATTGCTGGAGTTTTAGCCAAACAGCGGCTATGCCACCGCCGTTATAACAAACGTAAAATACAACACAAATAAAAAACAGAAAGAAACAATAAAAAATATCAACTAACTACAACAAAGAATCCTCCAATGAAGATAAATCAATGCACGTTGTGAAATATATTATAAGCAAATTTACTTTACATTTAATTATTTAATGTCCAATCAGAGTAAAAGTGCCCCACGCAATGAACCAATACACATCCTACTTATATTATAAACGTGAAAGTTTGTGAAGATGGATGTTTGTTACTCTTTCACGCAAAAACTACTGAACGGATTTTGATGAAACTTTACAGTACAGCTTATACATTAGAATAACACATAGGCTACTTTTCATCCGGGTACCACGCGGGCGAAGCCGTGGACAGAAGCTAGTACAGGGTAAAAGATAATTCTTTCATAATAAACTCCATGCCCTCAGGACGGTTAACTACATCGCAGGCCCTGGTATCGGCTACCGCATAGTCAAGAACAGCAACGACCCTCAGATTCCAGCCTACTTCCCCACGATACCCAGCGCGTACGATCCTGAGTTCGTCAACGCTGGAGGGGCTTATAGTCCGAGACCTGGTGTCGCGCCCAACGATCCTGGCACTGATGATGTTTTCAAAGGTTTGTAGTATCTGCTAAGATTGGCGCCAATTCTGTAGTACACAAACTAAACTTAATTGTCACTCTTTTACTGTTGGTTCATGCATGAAAAAGATGCCAAGAATTTTACACCTGTCAAATTAGTTTTCTTCTAATTTAAACTGTTGCTCTCTTTTACTGTCGATGCACGCAAGAAAGAGATGCCAAGAATTTTACACCTGTCAAATTAGTTTTCTTCTAATTTAAACTGTTGCTCCCTTTTACTGTCGGTGCACGCAAGAAAGAGATGCCGAGAGTTTTACTCCTGTCGAGTTAGTTTTCTTCTAATCACTTATCTATATCTAGTCATGCTTCTAATCAGCATGTTTTAAAATCACGACTAAACTAGTATGGTATGGACTAATTTGAGAGCACTAAAATTGTTTGCTATCTTTTTGTTACTGTTAGTAACAAAAAGAGAGCGATTGACAAAATTAAGTTAAGTTGGAAAACAAGAGAATCGACGACAATGCCATCTGTTTTCTCCCTACTCACAGCATGGACGACATTTCGCCCAAGGTGAGGGTAGGTTCAGGCCAAAGATACAGGGATGTCTCAATGAGGTGGCTCGAGTAAGCTTTCGTTTTTCACAGTTTTAGATAATCTATCTTAACTTTAGGACTGCTGGGATTCTAGACACTTATCAAATCTATTGTGGCTTGAACAGGAGCATGTTTTCCAAGGATGAATGAATGGTCACAGATAAAATGTAATACTTTTGTACCTACAATATTAGTACTTACTGGTAAAACGACGATTCCTGCTTTTTAGGCTACATTATCTATCCAGGTTTAGAAATTCCGTTATTTATTCTGTTTTTATTTTAATCTAAAGGAAAATATATTTTTTTGAGTTAATTTTCATTCCCCTCTAAATTTTGCAACAATAGTGCCTTTCAGTACTAAGCTTGAACAAGGCATGTCCCATGTAGACCTTGTGATTTATTAAGACACGCCTAAGTATTTACCTAAGGTTAGTGGCGATGGATACTTTGCTTTGGTTTAGGCTGTGCGTTGATTTTCTGTCAGTTCCCGTGGTTTTATAGAAAAATAAAACTTTTAACGAAGCAACTCTACATGCTATCGACGCACCAAAAATAGCTCTACTTTCTTCTTTTAGGCCCCGATGGCACCGCAGCATCAGGCCACGTGAAGCCTCCCCCCTACCCCGCTGACAACTCTGATAGCAACCCAGCGCCCAACCCTAGCCCCAGTTCAGGTGCCGAGCCAGTAGACACGAGCGAGACCGGCTACCCTCCCAGTTACCCTCAAGGAGGGAACTCGGACGTAGGGTACGAAGATGAAGACGTTTCTGCCTTCGGGACGAAGCCGACGAAAGGATCAGGTGATGAATAAGTGATGATGTGCCAGTGATCTTGTCTCTATCTTTGTGGCCTGTTGCGTTTCAGCTCTGTATCACAGATCACAAAGCATGTGTGGTACCACCTTGAAGATTTATGTCAGACTACTCTCTTTTATGATAAAAAAAATTGATGCACGCGTAGCACCCGCACAAGATCACGACACGCGCTTAGAAAGTTTTGTAGCACTATTTATAATTGCTTATTGCAATAAAATGTATTCACCGACCAATTTGGTTTTTATTACACCAACACCCTCGGCACTACACAAAGCACTGTGAAGGTTTAGTTGATTAAAATGAAGAAACACTTGCAGGCAAGCCGGGCCGACCTACCAGCAAACCTTTTAGGCCGCAGAAGAAACCTTACGTACCGCTAAAACCTTTCCAGACCCGGAGTCACGACGACTTTGATTCTGGGAGGAACAGTAATCCTCAGTTCGCTGTAGGGTTCAATATAAAGAATAAGCCGGGTAATACCGCAGTAATAAGGAACATAGGCGAAGAATACTTTGGGGTCCCTCCAGGGGTGTCAGTTAGGGCCCATGTTCAGAGCATTGATTTGTATCCCTTCGGCTCTAAGCCGATCTCTCCTTCCGAAGCTCTTGAAAACGATAAAACGTAGTTTTTCAAACAACATGCGATGCGATACACGAAAATAGACTTGTAATGTAGACGCTAATTTATTAACGAATAAAGATTTAACACAAAACCTTGTTTCATTTTGACGAAAAATGGTAAAGTTAAAAACGATGAAATTTTTGAATAATTTATTTCGAACAACGTTACGACTGTAAATTTTAACAAAATGCAAAATGGTTACTAATAAGGACTCGGGGTTCCTAAGTATTTTGTGTAAACAACAGGTACATATCTTTTCATGTAAGTATTATATTATGTACGTGTAATTACATAATTTTGTGTTTTTAGTGCCATTCCCGCCTCTCACCCGTATTCGCTCCGTATCATACAGTAAAATTACATAAATATTAGATAGTAAATACGAATGAAGGAAGGTATACATATCAAAGTTAGTCAACAAGAAATACAGCCTAAATTCAATAATAATTGGAAGATAGAATTTTGGCAATGTCATAATATGGGACCCATCTACACTAGGAAAATTTAAAAACGGGTATAAAATTTAATATTATTTTATTTTAGGATACAGTTTTAAAATTATCCCAAGTTAAAATTGGCGTTTTTATAGCTTTTGGTTTGTATTTCCATAGTGTAAATGAGCTTCAGCTTTGTTCAGTTGTAACAGAATCAATAATGAATTGTTAAATTAATTATGACATAATCGATATTTTTTAATACCTAACTACTCGACTGTAAAGTTACTCAAATAATGTTCTAATATTATATAAGTAAAACTCTATAAATATTGGTTACTGTTCTATAGGAATATTATAAGAGGATTGAAAATTTGAGTTAGATAGTTTTTTTCGTAAATAATTGGTTCTATAAGATAAATTCATATAAATCTACGAAGAAAACCTACTTTTTAAATATCTTGTATATATTTTAAAAGAAGACTTTCAACTTCATCTTTACACTAGCAAAATAGTTATGAGAAAAAAAATGGCGCTGGCATTATCATGATTAAATAGAAATAACGCTATAAGCAATGTCATTTTCTTATAATCCCCTACCACAGATCTGGGGGCTTACTCTTGAACGTAATTCCGACCGATCGGTATTTAAATTGAGACATTTCTTACTCTTGAACACTCTTGAGTACGACCCTAGCGCCAAATTAATTTCAATGTTGCGTGGATATTATATAAACTAATTCGGTCTCATTAGGAAACGTGGTTTAAATCGGTGGTTTATCTCTCATAGTTAGACCTTTCACGAATGAAAATAAAGTTACGGAAGACGAGGCAGTATGGTCATACGACTATAGCCTACCCTAGAAGGGTAAATTAAAAAAAAAAAATCATAGTTAGGCCAGACTTTTGAATCCTGATTTTTCAAGACAAATTATTATAACAAAGCATACAAGGTTTATAATTGAATGTTAAAATAAAATTGCCGACAGTCTATGTGACGTTTCAAAAAAAAGGTTTGATATAAATAACTGCTAAAAGATAAACCAGTCGCTCACTTAGTTTATTTCTATCATAACTCAACCTCCTTTTGAGAATCTACTTTCTTTTGGTAGCCAATCAAAATTAGGTGTATTTTTTTTTGCGGTTTTGAAATGTTTGTTAATCATATTGACATCCCGCGGTTGTAGACCTTATTCCCTTTGCCATAATATTACTTTTTGATAAGATATATTTAAACCTTGGTTTATTGTTTTTGACAAAACTCGAGTTGAACTCGAGTTTAGGTTACGTTTCGTAATGAGAGCGATTGAGATTAGCATTGAATTGCCTAATTCTTATAAGACCCAAAATTGTACTCTTGATAGTCAATTCACAGTTGCGTATTGTGTTTGGTATTGCGTTGAAACACAATAGCAAATCAGTAACTTTTTCGTAATTAAAACTTGATTAAACGTTTGTTTTGTGCAGTACACTTGAAATAGGAACGTTTAGATAGAGAAATGTCAACCTAAGCTATTTTGTTAGTGTAAATAGGGGGAAAGGTTTTAATAAATCATAAAGACCCGGCCACACCACTGCGACTACGGAGTTATCAATATTTTACAAGACAAAAATTCGATTGCTCTAGCTTAGCATCGCTTGTTATGTTTGACCTATCTGGTCGAGGTCAAAAATCAAATAATACCTAGATACAAATATAACCTTCCAAGGTTGATACTGCTTCAATTTATTTCTCAACAGATCTTTAAACTAAGGCATAAAAAAAAAAATTTCCAACATTTATAGAACATCTCTATAAACTTAAATAGCATTATAGTTCACGTACTTACCCAAAAAATACACGACTAAGTAAATCAAACAAATAAAAACAGTTTAATTTCTACAGTAAATAAACTTTGCTTAAATAATAAGAAGCTATGCTCCTTTACGCTTAAAATGTATATTTTTCTTATATTTTATATTTAAGAGGGTAGAAAAAGACTCTAAAAGGCAAACCAGCAAATCACAAGAATAAGCTTCAAGTATTGAGCGAACAAGTATAATTATGTGCGATATTATAAATATATTGATAAGTTACATGTAATATATTACAATAATATTAGACCAAAGTAAAAAGGCCATGTGTGTTTGTTTGTTTTTGTTCTTTTGGTCATTAATCTAATATCTTCGATTAATGCAGCATTTAATATGAAGCTTAGGTATACACGACGCTGTCTATACAACGTTATCGCTTATCAAACGCTGCTTTTGCTTTTTATCATTAATTACTACCTTAGACCTACGGTTTTGGGCCTACAAACGTTTCGTTTCCACATAAGATATATTTTATCACCTATGGATTACACATTTTAATCTAAATTTGTTGATTACGATCTTATCTCTAATCAAAAAGTTTATAAGTTTTTGATCAGTGCCATTTTTGCAAAAAATTACGAAACGTAATGGATTAGCTTTTTTACGGTCTGCAAGTGTTTTGTCAACAATATTTATACAAATGATTTTGCATTTATGAAATGGATAATTTAAGCAAACTTTATTTATTCTCGTTGCCCTACATCTATATCTACGTGATTAATTTTATTATTTTCAATATGGACTGAACAATGTTGGTTCATATTAATCTCACAGCCGTTATACATTTTATTCTACGTTTGTATATCAATTTTATATTTAAACGTGCTAATATGTTTATGAAGCAGTCCAAAGCTGGTTTACGCATTTAAGATATTTAGTTAATATACATTTGTACACGAATTTACATTAAAATGGGAAGTAAATACATTAGTAATGGAGACATGTTAGTGATGAAAAACCAACCAAAATAACTCTTTTTACTAACTATTTAATAGGAAAAAAATGCCATAAATATTCTTGATTTGATTCACAACAAGCAGGATATTTGATAGATAAGTTCTTGGAGAACTAGTTAAATAAATATGAGATTATTGAGTACCCGCTTATAACACAAAATGTGTGTAGTTTCGGAGCGTAATGTAGACGCAATCTTACGATAAAATAAGTGGCCATCAAACATCCTGCCCAAACATTCAAAAACTTTAGCATATGTAAGCACCATAAATGAAATTCATAAATTATGCGCTCATTCAAAGATCTCAACAAATACTTTGTAAAACGATGAACAAATGTAAACGATAAAATAAATTTAAATTAACAATTTAGATTGATAGAATATTTTAAAGGTAACCAATTCATGTTTTAGCCAATTTACTATCAGAAACAGGCATTATATAAAAGTTATAAAGTTGAAAAAGAGAAAAAGCCTAAATTCTATAGTTTAAAAATAGGTGCGATTTCAAAAAGTGTTCTTAGGTTTCAGTTCCAACACAGCCGAAAATATCCTCTGATAAATGCAGGTTAACTTTTTCTAAAAGTTCTTTTTGCGTATCTGTTGTGCAAAATTTTATTTATTTTCAATTTCTTCGGACTCATTTTCGACATAATGTGGCTTCAACCACGACAACTAAGATTATTTTAAAATTAACTGTTTATTTTCCGATTACAATTAATATTATAAACAAAAAAAACACTATTCTATAAACTAGACTAGGTAACAAAGAGTTAGCATGTACAACATCATTACATTTCAAATCAATTTATTTTAATAAGTAAAATTCGAGTTAGTATTATCTTAAGGCAAAGATAGACATCGAAACATCATATAACTTAACCAAGTTATATGACTTCTGTTACGCGGCTAAGTATTGGTACTTTTTTGCTTATTACTCAAAAAATATAAAGCTAAGAACAAAAAATGGGTTAACATTGTATTTCTGTCTTACAATTCGAGAAACAGTTCAATGAGTACGCGGCTTTAGTTTGACTTCAGTCTACCTTCACCATAAAATATAGTGTTTGGAAATCAAAATAACAATTCAAGACCGGGCGGCGACTGTCGTCATACCTATGTTATGCAGTGCCATGCAACACATGTTGTTTAAGGGATTTTTGTGCTCTTTTCGCTTCATGTATTGAAATAGTCGCTACCCAGCTTCCCAGAACATCATCATCCCATTAATGATACAATACAGTAGGTTCATACAGGGGATGTAAGATGACACGGAAGTAATAAAACTTGTAGGTACATACTGCCTGGGCGGAGCGAGGTCCAGGTCTTAAAAAGAAAATTAACATTGAAAAAATGTTGCCAGGTTGCGCATAGGCATCCTAAAGAAGGTAATGTTACTTAGTTTCCTCTTTCACCGTTGTAAGACTTACTGCTAGTATTCTATCACATAGGGTAGACGACGGCAGCCAACCGGTAAACACAAACAAAAGATTAATTAATACAATAGGAAACAGTTTTGAGCTACTTTAAAACTAATATAAATTAGTATTATTTAGGAATCAGACTGAGTAAATTTTTAACATAGGATTTCATGGCAAGAAAAATACAATTTTAAATTGTGCGTTAACATTTTCAAATTAAAATTTACGCCAACGGCCATTTTATCCCGTATCGGGTCAAACTTAAATGCGGCTGTGAAGTGCGTCATGAAGATATTCACAAGATAGAGTATAAAATGTTTAGAACGCATCTAACCCGAAATGCATTTAACTCTGCCCGAAAACCAAGCATCCATCTTGTATTTATTTGCGAAATCGTTTATTTTGATTTAATGATATCCCGAAACTGATCGAACCAGGCGGGGATCGAATCTGCGAGGCACTGGACACGTTACCCCTGAGCCCGGGTCCGTCCAAGTTCTTGTCATTTTTAGATATTTATATTCTTTCTGGATATCACAAAATCTTTTACCATAGGTGTTAACAAATTTAGTTAATCTAAAACACGAGTAAATTTATTTATTCGATAAGCGATTTATCTAAACTTGGACTTAATATGAGATGTTGCAAAAATGCTACGAGTTATTTTATCGATGGAACAGCATAATAAGATCCGTAAAAATTGGTCGGAGAAATGGATTTTAAACTTGTTCCCTTATCATAACTATCCAGTCAGTTATTGTGAAAATCTCCATATTCGTAAACTGCCTGTAAAATCATGCCAAAACCACTCGAGAATAGGCAAGACGACTTAAGACGGTACGAGTCGATAAAATAATATTGATCCTTAGAATATAGATTAACCAGAAGTCACGTACAATACAAATAGTACTTTCCACCCGATAAATCTTGCTAGCTCGCGAATGATTTCAATTTTTTTGGTATAATTTATTTTATATTACGTTTCTGGAAAGGACGCCTACAAGACAAGTGTTACGACTGTAAGGTTTCATCTGATTTATTATTAATATTATGATTTTTTTCATTTTTTAAATGACGAGAGTGGCTAAATTAGTAAATTCAAGCTGGCAGCACCGCATTATAAAACGCGCGAACCTTTGCAAGTTGGGCCATTCAATCGTTGGCAGTCGCACTGTGTTAGTAGTTTTAATAGGGAAAAGAATAAACTTGTTTTAAAGTGAAGTGTTTGTTTACACGACTTTGTATAGGGTCTGCAAGCCTTAACATTTACTGTCCTATAAGCCTTTTTTACTAAGACACCAATCTAGTTGATAACAATTTTCTTTGTAATTGTAAGTATGTAAACGTAAAAAAGTGGTCAAATCAGACTCCTGGTAAGACGCGCAACGCGCTTTCTGGTATAATATATTCTAAGTGTTGATCGCGGCTCCAGTTTTTGTACAGAAATCAGATTTTCAATATCTAGAGGCTTATTCATACAAGAAAAATCTGACCGTTCTTCGCCACCCATTCGAGAGACACCGTTCGTAAAATTATTTAGCCTCTTATTCATAATCACTCGCTAACTTTAGCAGTGCGTTACAAATTGTCTACCTGTCTTTTGTTCAGTGTTAGAAAAAGCCAGGGATAGAGTTAGCGATCAGCTAAAGTGATTATGAATAAGAGGTTTAGTATTGTGACGAACGCGGCCTAGCTAACTACGGTACGCTAGCGCCATCTCTTATCAAATGGACGCACTTCTTGTTAGCGCCATCGACTGGCACTAAGCGCACTAGTAAAAGCCCGTAGGTTCTAGTGTTTGAGGCGGTATGAGACGGGGCGGGGCGGAGTGAGGCAGCGTGCGGGCCACGCCCCCTACGAGAACGTTCTGGGAGAAACTGTCCCTACTGGTCGCTTGCCGCGCTTATATAACTCGAAGTGCCAGTCGATGGCGCTAACAAGTAGTGCGTCCATTTGATAAGAGATGGCGCTAGCGTACCGTAGTTAGCTAGGCCGCGCTCGTCACAGTATTAACTACTTCAGTACCGTACTGTATTTTTAAGTTACCTTTAATCACTCGCTAACTTTAGCAGTGCGCTACAAATTGTATACCTCTATCCTTTGTTTAGCGTTAGAAAAGGCCAGGGATAGAGTTAGCGATCGGCTAAAGTTAGTGATAATAAGAGGGTTAGTTTTAACTACTTCAGTACCGTATTTTTAGATACCTTATTGCGTCTTTTCGACATGTTCTGACTATCTCTCATAGCATTCGTGCAGCATCCAAGCCCACCCGCGTCTACCTGCCCCCGGGACGCGTCCGATTCAGCAAATATTACGTGATCTTCATCTTCTTCCCCGTCTCCTCCAGCATGTTCTTGATCTTGGTGAGGGGCGAGCGAGTATCACCCTTCACCGCTAGAGGGGGCGGCAGGTGGATTTGGAGGGGGTCGCGGAGACGCGCCAGATCCTTTTGGAGCTTGTCCACCTGGAATGTTATGGACAAATAAGATACTATACAATAACTTTATTTGTTCGAAACATATGTATAGGTAGAGACATGTCTTAATAACTAATTTTGATCGGCAATGTTTCGCCGTTTTACTAGCATACATGTATATAACACTTATTAATTAATTAAATAGTTAATTACAATTAAAAAAAAACTACATATTTTTTTTTTTGTAAATACATTCATATTATACATAGAAAACAGCCAGACCCGAGACAAATATTTGCAGATCATACAAACATATGCCCCGCAGCGGGAATCGAACCCGCAACCCTCTGAGTCCCAGGCGGGCTTCAAATTGAATATGTTTACTAATTAATTATTATTTGTAATGTAATGTTTTTATTCAAATAATAGAACGCTTTAATTAGTTATTTTTATCATCAACAGTTTAAAATTTCGCAGATTAACTACTTGTAATTTTTTAATCAATAAATTGATGATTTTGATTATTAATTTTAATGAAAGAATTAAGTATATTTACCTCATCTTTGAGATGATTGTAGTGGTTGATATCTAGACCGATCTTTTTCGCCTTTTTGTGCAACGTCAGCAAGTGTTGTCTATCCTTCACATCAGGCAAAACGTACTCCTGAAAAACACAAAGTACATATCACTACAAAACTAAAAAAAAACTGAAGACAGAGTTGAAAGTATCATTTGCCGTAGTTTCACCGGCACCTATCACTCTTCAAACCGCTTATTGGAACACTTGGCATCTGCCTTCAAAGATAGATAGATAACTCTTTAATGTACACCACATAATATGATCCTTACAAATTCAAACAGAGCTAACAAGCTAATCGCGGGAGTACAATGGGCGGTCTAAACGCTTATAGCGATCTCTTCCAGACAAACTTTTGTTCTGTTACTTATAATTTTAAATTTCTTTAGTCACCCCTTCAATCTTCAGCCCTAGCTTGGTAGATGGGTACCAATGTGATTTTAGGGGGGGAGGCATTTGGCACCATCTGCCCCCCACTTCCGCGGCCACTGTTTACAGCATGCAAAAATTAGATAGTTAAGCAAAATTACTAATACATTCATTCATTACAAACATAATTTAAACATAATTGAAAAAAAATACGAAAAACAGCCGAAATAATATTAAAAATATTTTGCTAGATTTTACTAGATAATCTTGCTGTACAAAGCATTAATACAGAACATACCTGTTTTGTAAGTACAAAGTAAGCGTACGCCGCCATAGCGGTGCCGTAGGTGACGAAGTATGTGACAGGCTCCATGATGTCCCAGGAGTACTCCCACCAGGTCAGCCGCGCCAGCACCCCGAACTGCACGCCCATCAGACCCAGCCCCACCCACGTCAGCAGCGAAGTCTGACGAGTCGTCTCCCACTCCAGCGACATGCGCTTCTGTAACAAACAAATAGCTGAAATCAATCATTATTGTAAAACAGAAGTCACGTAGAGGAAAGGAAGGTAATTTGGAATACCATTTTGTTTAAGGCCTGTATCTTTTTTTATATAAGGTTTAAAGAAACAAAACCCATATTAAATTGAAGCCGGCGTACAGCGCTCATAACTTAAATTCGAAGCGTGTCCAAAAATATAGCTCTTTTTGACTGATGCAGGCCCGCCCGTGCTTACGCGATAGCAATATTAGCCGTTCAGAATTTGTTATAAATTTGGTGGTGTTCCGTAATACCAAAAAAGATGAATGAAAACTTGTTGTATTTTTCACATTGTGTTGTTATTCTGTAACTAGACAATATAATCTATGTACCTAACCAAACGATACATAAGGTATTGTTGTTTTTAATACGAAACAAATAAGAAGAAAACATGTCGTGTATGACGTAAAAATATCCAAAATGCGATTTCATTTTAGGAAGTATTTTGTTTTGTTTGTTTATTATTCACAACTTTTGTATACTTAAGGGGGACAAATAAATTAATTTTCTTTCTTTCTTTTCGTGTACACACATTAATTTTGACGATACAGTAGTGTCATTATAACATACCTCCTCGAGCGGCTGCAGTTCAGTATTCAACTTCTCAAGTTGAGAGCGCAGCTCCCGTTCCTTCCTGATCTGGTGTTCGCGCACGTTCAGCGCCTCGTACAGTTGGCTCACGAGGTTCCTCACGTCACTCAGTCGTGTGATCTCCTCAGAGGACAAACGCTCCTGGAATTACAAATTGATTGATTTAGTGCCAGTTTGAGAGAGGTTCCGCAAAAGAGGGTGACTCGCAGAATAGAATGCTGGACATGCTGGACATTTTCACACAGCATCATCTAGCCCCAATGTAAGCAGAGCTTATGTAACGGTAACTACATGACTTATATACCTACTACTTATATACATATTTTTTTTGGAAATACATCCATATCATACATAGAAAACACCCAGACCCGAGACAAATGAATGCAGATCATACAAACATTTGTCCCGCAGCGGGAATCGAACCCGCAACCTTCTGCGTCCTTCGCCCACTGCACTATTGCATTATGCTATTTGCGAGTCAACATCTTTGCTTAGGTAGGCATAATATGTTAAGTAGTGTTCGTAACATAAATCTGAAAAACTAGTCTGTTTTAACCTAAACTGACACCATTGGTAAGATGACGATGACTTTACGTCAAAGCCATTACTGAATTTGGTGGGATCTCCGCTGTATTGCGTTCAAAGTGACTGCCACCGCTTCTTAAAAAAATCAAGTCTTTATCAGTTTCCGAATAAGAATTAATGCTCTCATTTGGAAATCTGGCTTCGGTATAGATATTTTATTTTATTTTTTCGTTATTACTTTCAAAACCCGAATTAATTAGTTTCGATGCCGACCGAAGGGAAATAAGTGATCTCAATTTTCTTAATTTTAAATTGCCAATTCGAACAGACTACAGCAATATTTCAAATAATATTGTTATCTTAACCGTTAAAGGATAATTTACAACGCAAACAAGTTATCCAACTCATGTTATATGCAGAAAGATAGATTATCCAAGCTTAACGTTAGGGGTGGATTGATAGAGGTTTAACGTCGTAACCCGGAATGTTTATGAGCTGGTAGCTGTGCATATTTATGACATTTAAGACCCTTTTATTGAAAGGAAAACCTAAGTAAAACAAACAGAAAAAAAAAAACTAAAAAAAGATTTCGCGCCGCCATGGTCAGGCGACTGTGTGCGACTGTGCGTGAATACTTCGTTATCATGCCTTAAAAATACAAAACAAATAGAAATGCTTATTTCAGTAACTTAATCTATGTATATATACATTTGAATGCCTGCCTGAGACACAGAAGGTTGCGGGTACGATTCCCGCCGCGGGGCATTTTTTTGTATGATCTACAAATATCAGTCTCGGGTCTAGGTGTTTTCTATGAATTTGTTTGTGTTTACATAAAGAATAACATAAATAGTATATCAGGCATGTTGTTCCCATAATACAGAGTCTGCTCAGTTTAGAGCTAGATGACACTGTGTGAAAAACGTCCAGCATTATTTATTTATGGGTTTGAGTTATCCTTTTAAGTAGTTGTCACGGATGAACGAGGTCCACCACAGGTATTTGGTAGGGGATCTCGCTCTGCCGTTACAAAAGTTCTAAAATATTATTTTGACTATAGAAACTATGGATTTAGCAATGGAGTTAGTAGCTATTTATATCGAGTGTCTGTGTGCATACTGTGAGTCCTTACTCATAATCATAAGTAAACAAAGAAACCCCCACACCCTTATTTCTTTATGTATTATGATTATGTACGGGTGTGCCTTGCAATGGCGGATGATCGAAATATGACGAAAAACAATATTTGCATATTATAGTTGAAAGAGGTCTAACTTGACGTGTCGTGAGATAGCGGGGGTCCTTTTTATTGACTGCCTCAAGCGTCAATTTGAAAAATAGCCACACAAGCCTTAATCAAGTAGTTAAGTAAAACAAGTATGAGTTACAAACATACATGAGTTTTAACTAACACTACCTAAGCCTATGCACATACATGCACAACCGCTATATACTAGACCTACAAGTAAAAGTCTATCGATAATTATTTATCTGAATATTTATCATTTTAAATTGAATGTAAAAAAATCATTGTGTTGCTTTAATTTTAAGATACTATGTTATTTAGAAAGAATTTATCCTTTTGATCCACCGTTCTGGCCATAAAACTTAAAACCTTGTACCAACCGTGGACTAGGTCAAACTGGTTAATGATGACAAAATAACAAAAACAAACACAATCACGACTGTATTCCTCCATGATGAACAACCTCAGATACATACTCAGTGTGTAGATCTTTGAGAATACCAAATAGGGGATAAACATTATATTTTGCACAAACCCGCGTTTTGCAAGTGGTTAGCATGCTAAGGCCCGAATTCATAGTCGAATAGGGGCTCCCCTAGGGGACGATTCAGGCGCTATTTGAAAATTTAAGCGCGATATCAACCTCTATGCACACAGCCATAAGGCGAATGCTGAATGATGGATTTTGGAGGACTGTTCAATCCCCGACTATGAATTCAGGCTTAAGTGACAGATTGCAAGCCCATTACGGATATTTTAAAGTAGGGTATGAATAAAACCTTTAAAAGCCTTTATTTATAAGAGTCACTCTGTTACGCAGTACCGTGTATCTCGCGCAGAGCATAAATTTTCCAGCCCCCCATCTATGTGTATGAATATTTGATGTTCGTTGATGCACAAGTTCGCTACTGTCACTGAAATAGCGCGGTTCGTTTACTTAATAATACGTTATTGACATACTCAGTATTGCAGCCTCAGAGACCGAAATACAGCCGAGAAATTGCGAAGCTGGCTAATATTGCCTAAATCTGATTGCTACTTTAAATTAGATTACTCAGGAGAGAGATTTTTATTTAGTCTTGCTGTTAGGAACGGATCATGTTTACTAATATTTAGGGACTGGATTTTCTTTCGTCGACAAAAGGAGCATGGATAGTGTTTGGTTTTGGAGTATATAGATAGATGGATGGATAAACTCTTTGTTTATCCATCCATCGCACAACACAGAAACATAATAAAATGAACAAAAAAAATGCACAATGGGCTGTCTATCGCTAAAAGCTATTTTTTTCCAGGCAACCTTAGGATGGAGAGAACCTTATTGAAAGTGTGAAGAATAAACGTAAAAATACACAAACCCATATATTTACAATACAAAAACATATTTGAACTTATATATCAAACCAAATTAAATAAATTAATTAAAAATAATTGGTTATTTGTTTGCAACGTTTTCATTTTGCGTTTTTTTTACCAAGACTGTTTAACTGGTTGTAACTGGATCATATTTAATAAATAAATAAATAAATAATGCTGGACATTTTCACACAGCATCATCTAGCCCCAAAGTAAGCAGAGCTTGTGTTATGGACACTACATGACTGATATACTACTTATATACATTTTTTTTTGTAAATACATGCTTATTATACATAGAAAACACCCAGACCCGAGACAAATGAATGTAGATCATACAAACATTTGTCCCGCAACATAATCATTTTGTATGACTTCAGGGAAAATTTCCAGATAGGTTTTGAAATAATGAATATAAATTTTGCAAAAATATTTTTTTGCATAATTTTGCAGGATATCTTCTTTGGAATAAACAGATAATGACGAGTAAGGTTCGCTTACCTTGGTTTTGCTACAAATGCTCTAGTTAAAAAGTGTACTTTTCCACAGTTAGCTTTGTTTGAGGTTTGCAGTGTTCTTAAGCGCACTCCGTTTGTAGCCAGCCTCTTAAGAAACAGCAGAATCTTATCTCCGATTTTAAGCGGGTGCATTGTTTGCTTAAGCGTGGATTTGCTTTTGTGAGCACTGCTACAGTTCTGGTAAAAAGTAGTTTAGTGCAGAGTACACGACTATATGAGTAACTAGTGTTTAGTTAATTCGTTAGAAATGTAACAAAACACATTAGTTGATGAGCTATAAAATAATACATTATCACTTTTACAGCCTTATTCGCATAAAAGGTTTATTAAAGAAAAAAATTTGTGGAGCGTTACCCAAGTTATTTTTATGAGACACGTACATAGTCCTGACTTCACACTAGGATTCCCTGTATCGTGTGTATCAGGAACTATGAGTACCGAGGTATATATGGAGGAAGACTCCTTTTCCGCATTCGAACTCAACGTTGGTTCATTATGCGTAGAAGCCTGACTAGATGACTAGCCAGCCTTACTCCGCTTAGAAGCACAGAAGCTTCCTGGAATCTTCGATGAGTAACGTGATACCACAACACCCAAAGTGTCAGGTAAAAAAATTTAGCGGAATTCGTAATCTACACTCTAGAAAATTAATTCGTAAATGGAAAGAATACACCAATTTGTATAGAAATGATTAGCGAAATTCGTGATCTGCACTCTATTTGTTTAAAATTAATTCGTAAATGGAAAGAATACATCAATTTGTATATTCATAGCTTTATACAAATGGGCATTCCATTAAAGCATTTTAAAATCAATTACATAAAAGCTGACTCTACAAATGAATACAGTGATTTGATCACGACGCATATTTTTAACGAAAAATATGGTTATACTCATAAATCTTTTAAAGCCCTGGGGCCTAACCATGAAGTCTTATAGCGATTCAGTTCAGGCAAAGATGCCACTTTCCGCTTTGCGATTGAGGACGCTATGGCGTAGCTAAAGCTTTGTCATTTGCAAAGCGGGATTTGACATCTTTGCCTGAATTGAATCGCTATAAGACTTCATGGTTAGGCCCCTGTCTGTCACTGTTTGTTATCGTTTGGCATATTGACAGAGATTGACTTTGGTCCAGCAGTGCATTCTTACAGGCTATTAATGATAGATAGATACAAAATGCTTTATTACACAAGATAAAACAAGTACAAGTAAGCGAACATAATGTAACTAGCATTTTCTTCCAATTAACCTTTGTGTATAAGAGTGGGTAAAGCAGTAGAGCGTTTGAAGGAGATTACCAAAATAAAGAAAAAAACTACTTAAAATAGAAGTAAACTAAATACATTAATGAAAATAATTCATACTTAAATACGTACATCCAAATATATACTTAGATACATACATATAATATTATAAATGCTCTATTTTGTAGAGATACTATTTTGTAATTTTGATTATGACGATAACAGGCTTTTATGACCAGTGCCAATGGACCATTCCATTGGCACTGGTCATAAAAGCCTGTTAATTAACTGGATCGAAACCATGAGTAAAAAAAACCTACAAGTTTCAAGAAAGTTGTTGGCTTCTTGGGTGGCTTCAAGAAAAAGATGATATAAATTAATGAAGAAGTTTACAATGCCACAGTTTTGTGATACATCGGCCTATCGTAGAAGTTAACGCTAGGTGGTGCTACAATGTATACAGTTACAGAATTCCTCGTAGAGGCTCACACTACAAAACGCTACGAAGGCTACAGTGATACTACATATTTAATACAAATTGTACAGTTTCACAAATTTAAGATATGGCTTGTAAATGAAAATATTTACAAATTAAAATATTTATTTGTAAGTTTTTTTTTAATAATTTTATACAAATTTACTTCGGTAACTTTGTACATACTACAAATTTACTTCGGTAACTTTGTACATACCTACCTACATTTACTAGTGTGCCATCCTATTTCATTACTATGACTTTATTTACAGATTAATATTCATAATTTCTGTTTAAACAACATAATTTCAAACAAAAAAATTGTGCAAACACCTCTTTTAAAACAATTCCACATACCTCTTGACTACAAAACATTTTACCTTCCATTTTACAGCGTTAATCCCTGTCCGTGTGGCAAATATTTTTAAACCAATAATTTTTACCACATTTAAACTGGAACTGGTGTACATAACCCTCGCAAATTACAGGGGGTTTAGTACAGCTTTACAGTAAATTGCATGACTGGACATATGGTAGACTGCTCACCTTTTCTACAGGGAAAAGTATGTTTTTTATTGATAAGACTTTTGTGGCCCTTTGTTATTTATAACCTTTTTTGTCGGAGAATTACGCTAACAGGTGTTGTATATTTTGTTCTATTTTTCAAAAACGAGGACGTGGAGCATTTACGCGTGAAAATCAATTCAGCCTGAAGATCGAACGATTGTAGCCACGCCACAGAGTCAGCTTCAACACTTTCGTGGTGAGTGTGCATTAGGCAGGTCATATACGCCTGCCCAATGCCAATTCAACTTGCTATTAAGACCGACAACCAGTGGGAAAAGAAGGTTCTCGAATGGCAACAACGAACCGGATGACGCGATGTAGGAAGAACCCTCACCCGAAGAACAAGTTACATTTTAAAGGTTGCGGAAAGACTGTGAATTGTACCTGCCAAATATCTAATGGCTTAGAGAAGGCTTATACCCAGCAGTAGGATTCTATAGACTGTTGTGTATGGTATGATGAATTAATGAATGAATGAAAATTACATTATAAATATTATTTAATTACATTGTAAATTACATATAGCCTTCTCCAAACCATTAGATATTTGACAGGCAGCATTCACAGTCTTTCCGCAACCTTTAAAATGTAATCTGTTCTTCGGGTAATGGTTCTTAATACTTTATTGTACACCACAAGATAACAAAATAAACAAAAACTTAATATAACTACAAGTACATTAGCTAAAAAGTGATAAGCTTAAAATCTCTTCCAAACAACCTTGGGATGGAGCGGAACCCATGTAAGAAAGGTTGGCGGTGCACGTTATAATACATTATAAAAACTACTGGATTAATATTATAACAAATATCTATTGATGAAGATATTATTATGTATCTTCTTTAGCTATCTTATTATATAAGTTTGGTAGTCAATACGTCCGGTTGTCAAGCTATTGATTCATTGCAGTGTTTGTGTTTACATATAAATACCTCCTGCCCTCAGGCTGCAATTAATGCACAGTAAATCACGGCCTGGGGATAGCCAGTGACATTAATTACTCAAGTAACTCTCTTCATTACGGGATGGTTCCGTTGGTTGGAGCTTTGAGGAAAGCTTGTTCGAATTATATTAACCTTAGTTAATTTTAACGCATATAATCTAACAAACCAATTATACTTTAGGATATATTATGAATACTACTAATATTATAAACGCGAAAGTTTGTGAGGATGGATGTTTGTTACTCTTTCACGCAAAAACTACTGAACGGATTTTGATGAAACTTTACAGTAATATAGCTTATACATCAGAATAACACATAGGCTACTTTATATCCGGGTGCCACGCGGACGAAGCCATGGGCAGAAGCTAGTATACTTAACTATTAATAAAATAAAAATAATAATATCTCGTAAAATAATATCAATACACGATATTTTTTTATTCTATAACTAAAACCAATTTTACCTCAGAGCATTGGCACATTAATTTGATACCCTATTTGGATCCCTTATCTAGAAAACAGCGTAAAACCTCAAAAACAATGTTGGTTTACTAGCTAGGGGCACTAATGATACTATCAATAACAGTGTGCTAAATAGTGTAGTCTACATTGTTGGCTAGACTGTAGTCGCGGTGGCGATCGAAACATACACACAAATTTGGACAACCTCTTGACAACCATTTCCCTTTGACCTCCACCGCCACCGCCACTGCCACCGCGTCAGTTTGACCCGGCCATAAGAAGAGGCCACTATGTAGCGTTGACTCAGCAGACGTAAAGCTAGGTACAGTATTTTTTCGCATTAATATAAGCTGGTTTTTGAGTGCCGAATCAATGAAGCGGCAGTGAGCTGAGAGCGCTCGATGTGCGTACTCAAGTGCTTGTGTAGAATCAATAGGTTCAACTGGCGCCAAGCACCTTTGAACGCAAGCAAGTTATATAGATTCGGGCTTTTTTATTATTCACTTGATGAATAACCATTCAAGGTCTCTCGCTGATTGAACGAATCGAAAGCTTTCCTTCATGATGCTTCATTAAAAAAACGTGCTTTATTATTCAAATGTAAAAGGAAAGAAGGGAAAAAAGAAACAAAAAATCTCTTGTCCCGGGGTGCTGTAATGTGCCGTATGCATTCAAAGATAGGATTACAAAATATTATAACAGATTTTATCTCGTCATTGCTGGCACGTAAAACTCGCGAATTCTTACATGATTTCACGTAGGTTTTCTTTGATGTTACATTTAAATAGGAACCTAAGATAAATTGATTCAATTTATGTGATTGATAGCAGAAGGTGATGTATAGACTGACTAAAAGCTTTTAGGCTTCTCTTGATCGCTATGTATGGGCGAAGGAGAAAAAATTGAGAAATATTTTTGCCCACGGCTTCGCCCGCGTACTACCCGGATGAAAAGTAGCCTATGTGTTAATCTGATGTATAAGTTATATTACTGTAAAGTTTCATCAAAATCCATACAGTAGTTTTTGCGTAAAAGAGTAACAAACATCAATCCTCACAAACTTTCGCGTTTATGATATTAGTAGGATTATTGTCAATGTGTCAGAGTTTTTATATCACCAGGAAGCCCCCAAATTGGAAAAAAACCAGTTGTAAATATATCACTAACGGTTACCCATACAAATGTTGACCGTGCAAAATACGCCACGAATACTTGATTCGAGAAACATGAACTTTGAAATCGTTGAATAAAGTATTTTGTTAAATTTGAATAGTATCATGATTCAACCGATTCATTTTGTTCGGCTAAGAAAGCTGAATTATTCATGGAACAAGCTTCTATAATTCGAACTTGATTTAGGTACAACTTCCCCGAGTAAAACATCTTTAATATTGCAAGATTGTTCGACTAGAGTGGAGACCCCAAATTGGAAGGTATCAAATCTCTAAGACTCCTTAAAAAATTGACTTTATTTACTAATGTTGGCATAGTTTCCACCAGAAACTAAGCGATCACCGTCGCGACACCTAGCCAAACATGATTGTCCATTCTGCTCCAACCTCTGTATCATGGAGGATCTTATTGTTTGTTGCAGTATTTTTAGGATTCTGAAGACGAATGGTGAAAACCGTACTTTTATAGTTTCGTCTCGTACCTGTCAGTCCGTGTGTCGCAGCCTGATTTATAGCGTAGTTTGAAGCGGACTGAGATATACTTTAGTATGCAAAAGTGTTTACATAAATAAAAAAAAAGGCGGTGGCAGCCTTTTTTGATTGCCACGCCACCACTATCGCGTCAGTTTGACCGGGCCTCATAATCGGTGCTTCTGTTGACAAACTCTTTCATTATGGTATTCAAAATAGTGGCGGTGCAAAAGATGTGCACCGCCAAAAAAACTGGATAAGCAACTGTACTACTGACCTGCGGCGGACTCTTCACCAAATACTCGGTGTCGTTGATGATCAGCCTGAAGTCAGACTCGAGCAGTGCCTCCACGGTGTCGCTGGCGGCGATGCGGATCCGTTCGTCTGCGGCCAGCGCCGCTGCTCGCTCCACGCCACGATCCTCAGCCTTCACCTGGAAACCATTCATCCAACTTATCACATATATTATTCTATATTACTATTATAAACGCGATGAACAGTTATAGTTTGTGACCTAGAATAACACACATGTCTACCTTTTTTTTCCGGGCAAAATGCGGACGAAGCCGTGGGAATAGGCTAATAACCTATGCCCACGGCTTCGTCATTAAAACCGAGTAGTCTAATAGTAGCCTTTCTTAATATTATATATGCGTCTGACCTCAATATCACCTGATGGAAAGTGGCACACTTGAGTAGAAGACAAATTGTATATTACACCCCATGGAATTTAGCCGACTATGCAAAACTCAAGGTTGTAAATTATCTATTACGCAGCCAAACTTACCAGCAAACCCGCAGCTAAATGCTGACAATGAAAAAAAGAATCACCTATTAGTGGAAAACGGTTATTCCCTGAATCAATGGAAACGAGGGTCATTTGTCACCGGCAAATTGAACAGCGCGCTGAACACTTACAAAGGTGAACTACGATCAATACAGACCAACACAATAGTAACATTGTTGAGTTGAGTTGCAGTGTCCACTCTGGTAGAACTGACATAAATCCTCTTCCAACTAATCAGAACTCGTGAACAGCCTATGATCTATTCTGGACAGAGATTAATTGATTAAAAAAAAAACTCAGTGCGTAGATCTTTGAGGATACCGAGTAGGGTGTGGTCAGACGCACGTTGAAACATAATAATCGGCACATACCACGTTTCTGCTAGTGGTTTTTATTCCACGTGACAGGTTGCAAGCCCATCGCCGCATTAATTGATTGATTAATTTAACTTCTGCTAAATCAATTGCTCGCCATCCAGAATTTCCTTAGTTAATCGATCAATCATGACTCTCATTAACTACATACGAGCAGGATACATAGTCGGATACCATTCCGATGTTTCATCGTAACTTCGACCAAACCCTCAGGGAAAAACTAATAAACATACAAAGGCATAGAAGAGGATTTTTTTATTTTTCGTAGTGCTATCTATTACGCGCATTTTATCTCGCATGTTGATGGAAGACAAGAAGGGGCCTTTCATCACTGCGTCGAGACTTGTCTCATAAAAAAATGTATATAAGTAGTGTATCAGTCATGTAGTGTCCATTACACAACCTATGCTTACTTTGGGGCTAAATGATGCTGTGTGAAAATGTCTAGCATTATAATTATTATATTATAATAGACCGATAAAATCTCAAAGGTTGCGGGAATTCGGTGAATGGAGGTGGGGTTAAGACTGTTCGTCATGGAACTCTTTTGAGGAGGCATATGTCCAACAGTCGACTTCTATCGCCCGGTGATGATGCATCTATTATCATGGCGTTAATTCGTGTGGAGGCACGTACCAAATATCACGCGATAAGGACAAATATTGGAAATTTCACTTCTGTACGCTAAGATTATTAGGTATTTGTTTGATGACCGAAGAATTTTCGTGAATTCCCTCTGGCCAGGATTTAACTCAGATGACCAAACTTGCGGCATATAAAAGACTATAATCTCGGAACATTGTGTTGGTAATCCAAAACTATTAAGGGTAGTCACTTCGAAAGGTATCTAGAACTTTGATTAAGTTCAATTTTTTATTTAGAATTTTAGCAGATTGCTAATAAAAGTTGTTCAAACACCACCTTTTATGACAACCTCGATGGCTTGGCGGGCTTGTAGCACTCTTGCAGTGTCAATCAGATAGTTATTTGATTCGAAGTGTCACAAATACGTAGTCCATAACTTTATAAAGCAGCTGCCATGTTGCAAAGTTTGTTCAGGCAAACAGAGATAGTTTTACTTTAATCACTGGCAGGCTTTTGATGAAGATACGGCTTGATTTTTAACAGATACTCGTAGATAGATATAAAACACTATATCGCATTTCTAGAAGATTCTGTATGCAAGCGAACTTAACTTGTGTAATATGGCAAACAATTTTGAGATAGTGCATACATTACCAAAAAAGGATTTAAACGCTAAATATATTTTTTTTATGTTAATCCTACTAATCCTACTAATACAATAAATGCAAAAGTGTGTGTGCGTGTGTGTGCGTGAATGTTTGTTACCACGTATCTCCGTAACTACTTAACCGATTTTGATGAAATTTGGAATGTAGATAGTTTAGGATCTGGAATAACACATAGGCTTTTAAAAAAAATTGTTTGATTCGCCAAAACTCTTTAAAAATAAACTTTAAAGTAAATAATGAAAAACTTATTTTTTAGTTTTTCAAAACTACCCTTTGGGGGTGTGCAATTGAGTTCTAAACTTTGTATAAATTGTAATCCTTGGTTCGATTCATTCAAAAGTCGGTGGACATAGTTTGAAGCCTGGAGACGGTCATATGCTACTTTTATTAACATATCACGCGGGCGAAAACGCGGGCAACAACTAGTATTTACTATAAATAGCTTTCCCTAAACTTATTGATATAAATATATTACTAGTTTTCTCAAACCAAATTGTTTTTAATTAGGAACATGCTGTACCTAGCACTAGGAGGTGGGCGTTGGTGACTGCGCCAGAGCTTTTATAATATTCGCCAGAGCTATTTGCAGTTAATAATAATAATACCATAGTTTTTTTTTATTTTATGTACCTAATTATGTTCCAAGAAATGTTTTTTATAGGGTACTTGACATGGTGGTATTGTAAAATTGATGGGTTTCGTTGATAACCAGCCCTAGAAGACGCAGAATCGATATTTTTTTTAAACTAAATTTAAGCTAATCAATACCTTAAGCTTATAAAACCAAAATATGACTAAAATATAAGGTAAAAATATGATTACTAGGATCATGAATTTGTAAGTACGCATACAGGGGTCGGCTAACACGATAGAGGTGCGGGTTCAATAAATTTCCACTACGAGACAAATGTTTGCATGTTCTACAGAAGTTTATTTCAGGTCTTTGTTTTAGTGCCATGGTACACGTAGTATAACAGCGACATAGGGAATCCTAGTGTTGTACCAGCGGGGCGATCACACTAGTTTCCATGGCTATCGAGATGGAGGCATGGCATTAGCGTGATTCGATTACTTGTCAAAATCACAAGTTTCGTTCGTTTATGGCCTTCAGTTTAGTCTGGGTACTATGGGAAATCAGTGATCGTAATTTGATGGATGGGCCATTCAAATAGGGAACTATGTAGTGTCAAAATTGATAGCCATCTCGATAGCCATAGGTTAGCGTGATCGACCCGCTGGGATGTGTATGAGGTGTGTTTTTGATACCTGTTCGAGCAGGTCGCCGACGGTCTGCGAAACGGGACGCAGGGTGAATCTGCATTTTTCGCGACGCGACGGCAGCGGTACTGTGATGACTGGCAGGCCGCGTCTGTACGTCACTGTAACTTCTGTAACAAAAGGACATTTCTATTTATATACACTACCTTTTTCAAACTTTCGCGATTAGTGTACTTTTTTTAAATAAAAAAAAGGTAAACGCGATAGAGACCCGTAAAAAACTTATAATATTTATTACTAGCTTCTGCCCACGGCTTCGCCCGCGTGGTACCCGGATAAAAAATAGCCTATGTGTTATTCTGATGTGTAAGCTATATTACTGTAAAGTTTCATCAAAATCTGTTCAGTCGTTATGCGTGAAATAGTAACACTTCTATCCTCACAAACTTTCGCGTTTACCTATAATATTAGTAGGATAGGATAGGATTACTACCTATTAATTTTCCAGCTCCAAAATTCAAAATACAGGGCCAGTGATAGACTTGCCCTCTAATTATACTAGCAAAACGGCAATGAGAAAATACTCATTTTGACAGGGTATACAACCAAAACCTTATGCAACTTGGAACTCCACGATCTCAACTTTTCCATTTTCAAGTTTTCAAAGTTTTGAGCATTAATAAGTCTAGTAAAATTAATGACACTGTTTGTTTCTCATAGCCATTTTACTAGTGTATTAAGGGGTTGATAAGACTACATCTTTACACCGACAGATGTTGCAACACTTGATTTACTTATAATTTTGTTTTCTTGTTGCTAAATCTTGAGTTTGTTAACATTTTTGCCACAATAAAAAAATATGTTTCCTATAATTATGTGTAGGATGTCCCCACATCCTGAAAGGGTTCAGGCCTACCTGTTTACATATTCTGTGATATGTAAGCAGGTAGGCCATTATAACTTTTAGATATTTAATTCACAAAAAGACAATACCATAGGATTTCTCATAAAAAGTTTAAAAATATAGAACCACAAAACCGCAAACAAAATAAACAGACCAGAGATCCACTCTAACAAAGCCATAACACTTGAAAAAATCCAAGTTGATTCACGGACCGCGTTCCGGAACGAAATGGAGTTGAGTACAACGTAATGGTATTCCGATGGTGGATTGTCTCTACAGGGTAATTCAACTAGGTTTCGCAATGTTAAATTTTTTCTTATCCATAAAATGGAAATGTTAAAAAAAGTCCCGTTTTTGAGTTTAGATTCGAATAACATAGCCACACACAGGTGTGTTAATTAACTATAGGTGTTATTCTCATTTTGTTGCAGACGCATTTTGTTAGTGTGCACAGCATTTTGTTGTCAGTTTTATTTTTGATAGATAGATATAATTTTTATTCGATAAATACGGATACAGTACAACAAGTAGAAATGACAAGAGAAAAAACTAAAGTACAATAAAATACAAATGATATTGGTGGTAAATAGATTAGTAATTACATACGTGGGTACTAACTAGTGCTAACGAGGACAGTCTATGCTGCAGTTGTGTGGCTCAAAAAGGTTCCTATCTCAGCTTATTGACAATCTTTGTGGCGCAGTGGACGGAGGCCCACCTGAGATGCAGACGGTTGCGGGTTCGATTAGTTTGGGGCTAGATAACGCTGTGTAAAAATGACCAGCAATTATTTATTTAATGCTGCCAAGGCCTAGCAGTCCTGATTTTCGATAGGACCTAGGAAGTGAGGGGTGACCTCACGATCACGATTTTTGGGTGTTGTTGCACGTTTTTGAACCGAATAGTATCTCAATGAGACTAATTAGAGTTTGACACACGAACAGACATGGCGAAATTATAGAACCATGTAGTAATTACCTGACTGGTCACATGGTGCTCGAAGTGAATTATTGTGAGGATCACAAAGTTCGTTGATTATCGATAAAACTTTCCCGAGTGTGGAAAGCCAGGGACTGTTGAAATTCTTCGAATTCAGTAGCTTTTTGTGTATGCATAATTTAAAGAACCTATGGAAAAAAGTATTTCCATAGGATGGAATGGAACAATAACCATAGAGCTCGGAATATAATTGTTTCATTACGACGCGGACTCAGCCTGATTGTTGACGCGCTCCACTTACTTTCGTACAGTTGTGCGCAGAACTGCTTGAAACTCTTTATTAATTTGTACTTTTTATGAGCAGAAATATTTAAGGAGCAGACCTGAACACAGAAATAGCGAGAAACGCAAATAAAAAAATACATTCAGGATAATCACCCCTGCCATACGTCACCCGTGTATAAATACCACACAGTCTATGGAGGAGACATAATATTCACGCCACGACTTCGTCACGTCTCCGCCACTTCTGTAGCTATGTTTCAGGGCTTAGGCGGGTAAGAGACAAGTTTATACAAATTTATAAGCATGTGAAATATGTTTAGATGCTTTGATGATAAAACTACTAAGTATTTGAAAATACCTTAGCTCCATATTGTACGGCGAGTAATAAAATGAGAGAGAGAGAGAGAGAGAGAGAATAAAGGTTCTAAATGAGCTCTCCGAATACTATGGCAAATAATCACTTCCTTTAAAAAGTAATTTCATATTTTAAGGAAGTTATTTATTGTCAAAAGTGATTTCATATTTCAGGATCATGAAACGGTATATAGTTCGTGTTATTAGGACAATAGCACGAACTCGACTCAAAATATGAGTAGGTATAGAGACAAAACTTACGATGTAAAAATTGCTATATATTGAGCATTATATTTTACAGATGCAGTTAAACAGGTACCCGTAAGTACAGGTATTTATTTTCAATTTCAATTAAATTTCGAAGTTGCTTAGTCTTCTGGGATTGAATTGAAATGGAAGAAGATGTATTACATTTCACCAACTCAATATAAATAAACATACGGGCCGCAAGCTGTTTTGTAATTCATATTCCTGAATTCTAATGATGCATTACACATACCACACTTCAAACTTTTGAACATTCGAAATCTTCGGAATGTTCAAAAGATTCAATCATTCAAAACTTAACGAGCTTGTGAATAATTTAATATGTAAACTAACTACCTACCTATTCAGAAAACAGATTCAATGAATAAAACAAAATAGGTTCAATGAAGAGTGTTAAATATGAATGGAAATAAAAGCAGAGATAGGCCAAAGAAAAGATGGATAGATTCTGTGAAGGATGACATAGTTAAAAAAGGAGTGAGTACTGAGATGACGGCTGATAGAGTGGAAGATGAAAACATGTTGTGCCGACCCCACGTAATGTGGGATAAGGCCAAGAAGATGATGATGAGGTTCAATGAATAAAACTTACTTTATTTTCAAAAACGTGCTCGAATCAGTGGCTCTTCTAGTAGTTTAGTTCTGTCATTTTACAATGTTCTGCAAAATTGGTTAAATCCTTTCTATAGTACGGCAATTTAGCAAATTCAGCAGTCGATATTCAAAAACATGGAAAAAAATTGGCGCTTTCGCACGCAATTGTACAAAATACTTGGTTAAACTTTCAAGCAGATTAATAGTTCGCTAGAAAGAGAGGCAAAATAACGTTTAAACGGCACAAGTATTCGACGAAAATAGACATTCTTTAGATAGATAAACTTTGTGTTTGCTTTTACGTTTAAGCGTACAACAAATTCTGGATTAAAGGAATTCTGTCTAAACTCATGGAATTCAGTGCAATACAAATTACTCAGTAAAAACGAACGGCATACAATATTTTCCCTTCTGAAGAAGTTATTAATTATTTTATGACAAATTGCAGTAAATAAATTTCAATAATAAAAGTATTTGTGTTTTTAATCATAAACATAAAATATCACATATTTCATTCACTTCATAATAAAAAAAATTACAACATTATAGAAAAATTGCATTACTATTAATTATAGATAAAGAGATGGCACAGATTTTTTCTTGCACCATTGGTAACAATACCTTACTCAGGGTTACCATACTTACCGCAGAGTGATCAAGAAAGAGCTAGAGACACGACGAAGGAGAGGAACAGAACGCATCTTATAAAATCGCTCACTCCTAATGCTATGCCTTAAAGCCGTCTGTTTACTATGCGCGTACGCAGCACCAAGCGATGGCCGCGCACATGTCGGCAGACGTTGTAATTGCCCTGTCACTTTCCTAATTATCTTCGCGCCGCTCAGCGTTTCTCTCCAATGTTTGATTAATAGATATCACTTTTGCATGCGATGATAGTTTTTCAACATTTTCATGAACCAATTTTCTTGTTTCACTCGTGAAAATTAATAGTTTTTTATTAATATTAGTCACTTTTTGATTTTGTTTTATACTGTCTATCCAAAAGGTTGCCTTGAAGAAATCGCTTTTATCGTTAACATTGCTTAATTCACTTACATTTAATTCCTTTGTTTTGTATATTTATTTGATGTACAACAAAGAGTACTTATATAAACAACATTAACATACAATCTTGGGATTTTTTTATTTGGAACTGGATTTTGTTAACTATTTTTAAATGTTCGAGAAACCAAGTTGAATATGCAGAGTATATAGGCAGCTAATCAATCGTATTAATTCTCAGCTTGTTTATTGTTGATTTACGAGGTGAACAAATCGCAGGTATGCAAAACACATGCAAATGTATGCGATACATGCGATCTTTGCGATTGTTGCAGTAATTATGTCTCATATTGGTTTAAAGCGTTAACTTATTAGCATAGATCACGCTTTCAAGCATCCTACTAATATGTATTTTAAATGAGAAAGTTCAGATGTTCGTTGCTGAATTCAGATATGACAGAGGTAGTCTGCCAACTTTCCAAATAAAGTTTATCGTATATTCATAATGTAATGTAATTTTACAAATGCATAGTAGCAGTAAACAAATTGTTCCAGTTAAGACAGGCTAAGTGCAAGCGGCAATTTAGCCTGTCTGCAGTGTAGCTAACTACGAAAACAATGAAACTTTTAGTCAAGTTTTAGATAGGCTGAACTGTTCCTAAGTGAAGCGATAGCAGCAGAAGATTTTAGTTTAAGGTGTTCAACGCTAAACTTTCAGAACGAAACTCAAACTCAATCTAAACTCTAGACTAGAGTAAGTTTGACACATTCCTATTGAAAACTGTGAAAACATTATATGGGTAAATATTGCTATGATTCATTTCGGAAGAAGATAAAATATCCTAGAATCCTCTTTCGATATCAGGTATGATATTTGGTCTAATAAGACCAAATATCATGTCTGGTATTCCCTGGAATACCAAGGGAAAAATCTGAAGTTTTCCGTCTCAGAAAATGTACATTCTGTTTGACATATTTTTCTATCTCATATTTATTTTCATATAAATCTTCGACTTCACTTCGTTTTGCCTTTATTCAAGCAAAGTCGTACCTAAAGCTATTTAATCTACCTAACTACTTATCTAAGGATTGAAGTAATTCCCGCGTACTAAAACAAAGACAATGTTATATGCACGGGCATAAATTCAAAAAAGTTAGTGGTAATTTTTTTAATATGAAGCTGTTACTACCAGAGGGCTGAAGAGGCAGCTCGTAAGAGCTGTCAAAATGAGAACAGTACAGACGTGTGCATTAGTGACAATTTTCTATGAAAAAAATAAAAGAGGATACGCCTAGGTCTTGAACTCCGCAGCGCCAACCTAGGTCTTAGGCTAAGCTTAGTACAAACAAGTATAATATACCTTTTTGGTATTGCTATTGCAATTTGCTCTTAAGTAAAGAAAAAATAATTAACTACATACTAATCTTATTTGAAAGTACAAGTACGTAAATAATTTTCTATCGCCCGTGATTCAAGTCCGTCCATCAAATTGAATCTCGCGTTGACGTTTTATTGCAGACAGCACGACAGATTATGATCACCATCAGATCTGAATTATCTAAACGCATGATTGAATTTATGAAAATGTTAAGAAATGTCGTCTAAAATTTTATAATTATATATTTATGTGCGTAACCATTTGGTCTTAGTTACCAAAAAAAATACTATAACTTAAGAGTTATTGTTCTACATTTTTGACCAAGTCCGAATATATAGTGTCGCAGAAAACTGTCAGTTCGAATGTCAGTTTCTGACAGGCGGACAGACCGACACACCACATTTTCCAAAGGAACACCGTGTTATTTTTTCTACTGGTTGGATGTACACAATTACCAGGAACAAGTTATATTTACCAAGTTTTAGAAATACTTACACTTTACACTAAGTAAAGTATTTTCAAAATGGCATTCTCATTTTCCACGAACGCATTACTTCCTTGCTTCGACTATCTGATTCAATGAAGAACTGTGAATTCAATACCTACATGAGGGTGGCTCTGCAGGTCAATGGGGAAATAGCCTTAAATAGGTGCAAATTTAATACAGGCATTGATTACGAACCCATTGGAAAATAATACTGAAAGCTTTTAAAGGTGAATTCAATCTCTATTTTTATTATTGAACTAAAATGGTACACCAGCATGCGGCCTACATGTTAGTAAGTGGTTACCGTAACTTGTGGACGTTTGCAACACCAGTGGTATCACTCGCGCGTTGCCAAAGTCAAAGTCTATTGACTTCAGCAACGCGAAATTTTTCGTTGCGATTTACTCAACCTCCTGTTTTTTCCTTCTGTATAACTAAAGTGTGTTAAGCGTGCGACGGAATATCTAATTCGCAAAATATCCAGAAGTCTTAATATAATCGTAACGTCAGAATATAAACAACTCGAATGAACAACCTAAAAAAAATCTGTTTCTTTTAAAATTTCTTGTTAAACTTGAACTAAGAAACTCTATAAAAATACTATTAAATAAGTAATAAACGGTTATCTCAAATCGATTACTGTAAGCAGAGTTATTTGATGGGATCAAGCAGGCACTCAATATTACCTTCCTTCACTTTGTAATATACAGGTTGATTTAGGCACCACCGGAAAAGGGCGACGAGGGACCTCGTGGCCGACCCGAATCATCCCCTTATATTATTATGTTCTACGATTTTATAAACTTCAGGAGCTAGGGCTTTTTTTGTATTCTGATTTCGATTATTTCCTAAGGAAAAACAATACATATCATTCCAATTGCGTAGCAAGCCATTGTAATAACTTAATTTCAAAATAAGCAGTTAATGAACTGTCAATGTTTTTGAGGAAAAGAAACAAAAATAAGCTCTGTGATCTTTTTAGAAAAAAGTTATATATTTTTATCGGTTATTTAATGTTGACAAATTTAATAAGGTAAGGAACAAGGTTATTCCAAATTCGCTGAAAAAACTAAACTAAATCTCCAACGCACGATTCAGATGAAAAAAAAATACAAAGTCGTAAAAAGAGGATTAGGAGGTTTAGGCTAGGATAGGGTTAGGATCAACTTAGTAATGGCCACTTTATTGTGGGATTGACAAATCGATGCGGCTGTGACGCAATTATTTGGAAACGCAAATTGTGACTTTTCTGACCTTATCTTTTAATTACACGAAAAAAAAACATGATATTAACGAATACGTTAATTACAGTATGGATAACACTCGAACTAATTGCCATAGGCACTTAAGTTCTCCGAGGACTCGAGTGACTGCGCGAGTGTACTAAAGGACCGCGATAGCTTCACGAGAGCTCTCAAGCTTGTCGCTTCAATCAGCTTTCAATCAGCTTATAGTTTCAGGACTATTTAAAATCATCAGCATGCTGTATCCGAGCGACAACCAATGTCCATGCTGAAATTCAACAAACAAAATTAAGCATTTATATTATATTTGTATGTATCTAAATATATATTTGGATGTATGTAAGAATAATATTAAGTATGAATTATTTATCATTTTATGTATGTAGTTTACTTCTTTTTTCAGAAGCTATTTATTTGATTTAATAAATTGTTCTCTTATTTTGGTAATCAGCCAAACGCACTACCGCTCCACTCTTCATAACACAAAGGTTAGCTGGGAGAAAATTCTAATTAACATTAAGATCGCCTATATACTTGTTTTATTTTGTGCAATAAAGAATTTTCTATCCATCTATCTATCTAAAATCAGTGTTGTCTGCAGTTTAGTGTAGATAGCATTATGCTGAGTATGGATATTTAAGTCAGTACTATGCACAATAGTAAGGTAGTACTACATATTGTGTTGAATATAACTTATTTAACTATTGAAGTTGTGCATAGTATAGAAAAATAGCAAAATCATAAAAAAAAATTGGGGCCACTTCATCTACCAATTTTCCGCAACCTTTTAAAATAATAGTGGCGCGAATTGTGATAGGCATATGTCCAGCAGTGGACTGATGTGGGCTGATGATGATGATTATCATGATGAATCGTGTGGCGGGCCTTCCTATACCGCGTCGTTTAGTTCAAGAACCTATCTACACAAGCAGTTATCGGTTCTACGAGATATTCGTATATAGACTGCCCCTTGCCGATTCTAAAAGCTATATCGGTGACATTAGTTCTTATGGGTTTCTATTTTAAAATGTATCGGCAATATTCCCAGCCAAGGCCATAACTTTTCTTTAAACTTTCCGAACTTTCATTAGCACCTTATTTATGGCTAGTGTCCTGTCCGGCACTCAATATTGCTAAGTGACGGCTTTTAAGAGGAACTTTATATTCTTATCCCGGCTGATCCCGCCGTAAATCTGGGTAAAGCTTTGTCCCCTTCGTCAAAGTCTTTTTATTTACAAACATGAGAATGTGGAGTTTAAACTTTGGTCTCTGTAGGTTTGGGAACTAAAGAGCGAAATATTCTTTTCAGAGACTTAGAAAACGTGAAAGGTCTTGTTTTTCACCAAATTTGTATGAGTATAATTTTGGTAGGGCTTTTTTATGGTCTGTTTAAACCTAGGACACGTTTCTTCTACGCCATAAAAACTTTTACGTATCTACGTGAACTTCTACAAAACTTAAAAAGCCCAACAAAAAAGGGTGGTGATTAAATCTATATCAAAGCCTTCCTTAAATTTACACATGTACCTAATGCAAAAATCCACATAACAACCGATTAAGCAGGTACACAAATAAATAACATCTTACCCCGAACACATAAAACAGTCTCTTGCATCGTGGATAATGTTTCTAGCTTTTGACCCATGAAACAAGTAACTGATTATGAAAAATAAAAGTTTTTGCGAATGCGCATTTTCTAATCCAGTTTATTTAAATGGTTAGTTCTTAGCAGACCCTCGCGACATGCCACCCTCACGACAACGTTAACTTAGCGCAAATATCGTGACTTCAATAAACATGAATTTATTTATAATATTATACATTTGAGAGAATTCTAAAAAATACCGACAAATACAACTCGCCTGTGATAAAGTACGGTGATAAGGAGATTTACCTCCGCCCCAGGAAGCCGACACGTAAGCGACATACCGCTGAAATGAGAGTTGAAAATTCGAGACCTCAACACGCAGCCTTCAGAGGCCAAGGGACGTGTCACTGCGAGTTTAGAGAGGAATAAAAAACCAGGGAATTTTGTAGATACATTTTGAGATACAAGTATTTCAGGTTTGTATCATGTCATAAAAAGTTTTAGATTTCAAATTTCATTTATTTGCCCATATTAAAACACTAGTCTCTGCCCACGGTTTCGCCCACGTGGTAGCCGGATAAAAAGTAGCCTATATGTTTTTCTGATTTATAAGCTATATTACTGTAAAGTTTCATTCAGTAGTTTTTGCATGAAAGAGTAACAAACATCCATTCTCACAAACTTTTGCGTTTATAATTATGCATAGCGTTTATAATAAGCATAATTTTTACTATAAACCAATAATATCCACCCCGCAAACAGTTTCTCCCTTGATTATCGCATATGCAACTGTTTTTTTATACCACTAAAGTGGCAAACAAGCTTACGGTCCACCTGTTGGTAAGTAGTTACCGTAACCTTTGGACGCTTCTATCATTCGCCAGAGTTATCATTCGATGCCAAAACTGTGCCGTAATATCGGGAAACAATTCTCACACTTTTGGCAAATACTCCGTTTCTAGAAAAAGTTTGTGGTAAGTTTCAATTGTCTGTTGCTAGATAAATCTTCGTAACGGCTGAATAGATTCGAATTAAATTTTAAATAGACGATCCGTGGCTAGAGGCTGGGATAGTTAAAAACTACGAAATTATCACCATTTAGATTAATAATCTTCAAAACAATTAGAGCTTAATTGTTTATCGACAACCTCCACAAAATTTACAAATTTAATTAAACTAAATAAATTTTATTTTCATTCAGTTTTATCACAAATTCATCACAAATTTAATTCAGTAAACCGCTACGAGAATTTGGGAACACGTTATTCACCGTCACAATTATATTATTTTCATAATATAATTAACATCAAGGTAATAAGTTCCAGAGCAATTTCGTTAAAGCGAGTCTCGCGTAACATTTAATAAAACGCAAAACCCGTGCTTTTACTTTGTGTGTTACCCATCTTTCATCTTTTAAATATTAGGTATTTACCTATGAAATTGCCGTTATGTCAAAGTAGCCACTTTGAACTGAAATATCTGCGGTTTAACTTAGTTTTTAACTTCCATTTTTAAAAACAGTTAATCTTTGTTTTTTTGAGTTTTTTTTAAACCCAATTTCACTACATTTCTAACCATGGACTCTCGTTATTTTCGAACAAGGGTTTCGAAGTGGAAATAATGCGTCTCAAACGGTACGACGTATATGAACTTAACACTATCTACGAACGAACAGTGTGTTATTGGTTCAACCGCTTTTGTTCTAGGAATATTGCAAACTAAGCTTGTTGACACTCAGAGAACTCCTCCTCTTCAACATCATTCGGTGGAATATAGGTGCGGGGGCGCATGCGGCTCATCAGGGATGCGGTTCTCAGTCGCATGATTGCAAAGAAGTCATCAGAAGTCGTCTGCAAACATCCCTGATGCGCTACAGTATCGCGGCAGCCTCTCAACAGCATACAGAAACCATTGTTGTATCGGATCCGCAAGGCATTGTAGGATTCCTGTGTATACTCGTAGGAATGATTTACTTTGCGGCGGTTTATCGATTAAGCGAGATGACAAAATTTGTCACTTAAACATCGGGTATTTCAGAAATGCACGCCTTTTCATCCCCTCACAATCAAGCAACAGGTGAATTCGTCAATTCCGGGGCGAGCCTATATCCGCTCCTTCCGCAAGGTTTCTACCGGGAAAGCAGCCGCTCGTGTAATTAGTAGAAACGAGAGCGAAGCGATTTCCGAGTCGCATCGCGCAACAATTGGTAGCCCGTGTGTGTTGGCCTAAAGTAAAAGAGTAAGGCTTGTAATTAACAATTCCCTGCAATCAATTGAATAGAGCAGTTGCAAAGAAATGAACGTAAAATCCAGTTTTCAGTGACTTATCAACAGAATGTTAAATGAAATAACAAGTTCTCTGCACGCCTGTAATCTTCCGTTTCAAACATTATCTACAGAAACATATATCACGGAATTTTATTAGTCGTTCGTTTGTATGGGTGTTAGATAGAGATATAACCGGCATGCATGCCCATATTTCTGTTCCCGGACCGTGTAGTATTTGTGTTGCTGTGTTCCGATTTGAAAGGAAATGGTGCCAGTAAAATTACAGTGACTTGGAACGTTATCTTCAAGTCTTAGGATGGCGGGCATTTATGACACTCATAGTTTACCTTTGTGGACGCAAATATAATTATTTTTAATGCAATTAGCATTAAATTTCAAGTTAATAGATTTTTCGTAGGTATTAGATAGATAGATAAATAATTTATTTGTAACTACTTATTAATTAAGTATATAACTAAGATGGTTGGACTGCTGATGAGGTAAGTAGCTACAAATTGGGTTTGGGACTCAGCATTAATCGCCGCACACCTGGAGAAGGTACCTAGCGCGCTGATCTTCCGTCCACTCCCAATATCAGTAGCAGATAGTTTCGATATGAAAGTAAAAGTTTCTTAACCAGGTACTTATATAAGCTTAAAGAAAATAATTCAATACATTTATTTACTTATTTTTTACCACTTTTTTTTAAATGCTTAGTATAAGTTTTATCATGTAAAACTTTGAGTATCTGTAGGCAACAACCACAGATTTTGCAATGCAGTGTTTAGTTTTAAAGTTGAAAACCGTACTAAGAAAGAGATCATACTCTTTTTCTGGATTTCAGCAATTAGTAAAGATCCGCGCAACAATAATCGCTCGTGTATCGGTGGATGCGATAGAAGTAGGAAAGCTGTAATCCGATCACTGCACAAAGAGGGTTACACAGGATTATAGTCTTTTCTCGATTCCAGCAAATTAAAAGATTGGTAGGTACTCTCGGGTCTCGTAGTGATTAGCTCGAGCGTTGGGCCGAAATACGAGACATAGAGGAATGCTGATGTAAATGGTGTATTACGACTAAGTAGGTACCTGGGAGGAAAGAGGCTTATTGAAGAGATAGTCCTTTGTCGATCTTGGCAATTAGGTAGGAAAGGGAGAATCATATTTTATAGGAAAAACAAAATGTGAGAAGACATTTTCTTGGGAAAACTGTATTGAATATTACTCACGAACTGTCGGTTTTCAAGCTATATGGTGTCATTTAAATAAAAAATATAAACTTTGTCAACAAGACTGCGATTGTTTATTATATATGATACTAGCTAACTGCTCACGGTTTTTCCCGCGTATAAAAAGCGTTCGTAAGTAATGCTCATTCGTTCGACCGTTTTTTCGTCGAAATAAAACTGGTCAAAATGGTCTCCACGCCTATGTCCATCCTGAAAGTCCATTCTAAATATTGGTGAAATATTTTTTGAAATCAGATGATTAGTTTCGGAGATTACCTTTAGCTCTTAGAAAGAGGTATTTCTACATTATACAGTATAAAATACAGCCCATGTTACTCGCTGATTATGTAGATTCCTATAGGTGAAAGAATTTTTAAAATCATGTAGATAACCTGGATATTCTAATAGTAATGCAACGATGGTCGTGACTGGCTCCATCCATCCACTTAGCGACTAAAGTCGTGTAGAACATCATAAATCAAGATAAAAAGAAAATGATTCCTCCATCGATTGGAGAATACAGTTATTTACCTCCGATTCATTTTCGCAAACGTATAATCAAAGTAATCTTACACGCTATCGCTCATAACATAAAGTAATTAACAATAAGTCAAGACAACGCGTGCGCATCTGCGCATGCGACGGTACGTTTCACATTCGCGCCGCGAGCCGCCCGGGCACTACGCTGCCAACAGGCAACCAACCAAACACCACGATACCCTTCGTATGCATTCATTGCACCCCCAGTGACCATACAAGAAAAGTTTCGTGGCTGAAAGGCGGGCAGAAAACGTGACGCTCGAAAGAAAACGGACGTTTTTTAATTTGGAATCGTGTGACAGTGTTTTGACATTTTATGATCGTGGCATCTGCATCTAGAGCCGCGGGTAAGGGCCTCTAGCTTACGCTACTCGCCCTAGCTTCTAGATTAAGCGTACGAGGGTGTCGTGCGTGGCGTGCTGTCAGTGAGGGTGTGTAGTGGCATGGGTTGAGGATGGGCGCAGGTCACAGCGCGGAGGGCGACGGCGGCGCGTACGCAAGCGACCCGCCCGCCCGTGACCGCAGGAAAAGTCTCAGCAGGCGGCGGAGGTAAGGAAACTTGAATACTTGCTAGACTATCAACCATGACGCATCGTACCGTCAGTGATTTCACAAAGTATGGAGGTGAACTGAGGGTTTTTTTTTATTCTACTGAAGCTATTCTGTTAAATAACTTTCTACTAACAACCGAACGATCAAAAACTCTCACGCATAAAAAGTACTAACATTAAAAGCTAGCGTTTTCACTAGAGTTCAGATGAACGTTTACAAACAAGACGTGACTAGAGTGGTATATTATGTTGTAATCATTTCTTACAACATAATATACCACTCATACCATATTTATCTTAGCCTAACGAATACGATACGATTGGTTGCAAGGAAACATGAAATCTGCGGTATAAAGTATTTACAACTTTCAATAAAACTAAACTAAATAAGAACACAAACCGAGCGCAAAAACACATTAACTACTACATCTATCTCTACTTCAATTGTCTCATTTTATTAGATGTTATACCTAAGTAAGAAGGTAGGGTATGGTTGACGCCGATGGTGAATGAATTAATGAATGAAAATGCTTTATTGTACACCTTAAACAAATAACATAATAACAAAATCTTATTCTTGAGAAAGTACAATGGGCGGTCTTATCGCTTAGAAGCGATCTCTTATAGACAACCTTTGGATGGAGAGGATAGTAAGAGATTGTGAGAGTGGCGGGGATGGTGGCAAGAGGACTAGCCTTTTCTCACTCATAGGGTTGTTTAGCGAGGCTATGCCGCCAGTACTCTGGGTACCTTGCCGCATAAATAAGATGTATTATTGATCTTTAAACACTAGTTTCTCATCTTTTCTCAACTCACGAGATAAAACTTTAATAAAAATATATCGTCTTTTTAGCAGTATGTATAGATTACAGATACGTTTTTGGAGTCCAGCAGGCGTTATTGTCGATGAATAGAAAGGGATTTGACGATAAGATATAAGAAAAACTCCGAGATATCGACAACGACTCAATGGATCTTTTCAAACATGACACGTTATCCTTGGCTTTCCAAAATAATACTCTCATCTCATAATCTCAGCTCACAATGCCTAACCGATGAAAGAATTATCTACAATATCATAAAATAAGTGCTTATTGGAGGCGTATCTCACGCTTGGATAATTTTATAGGTTGCTTACAAAGGAATGTCAAGATTATAGTCTACAAGTCGATAGGCAACCAATTATGTTTTCAGGTCTTCATTAAATTTTCACTAATTACAGCCTTAAAAGAAAGATAATGTAGACTTTTGTAATTTGAGAAGTTATAAGATTCTAAACTACAATATTACGGAATATCGTATAGTCCGACCCACAACAGTCTGAGTCTGGACAATAAAAGATAATTACGATGTTACGGAAAACTGAATAGTCCCACGAGTATTATTAATATAGAGGTAGGAGTCGATAGAGTCTATGCAATAAAAGAAGAGTCGTCGGGATATGGTGAACTTATAAAATAGTATAATGCGTAGGTACCTGTCTATCTGCCTACTGTATTGAACAAGAGTAAATGACGGTTAGTAGTTAAAAAGTATTAAAGTACAAAGTATCTTTATAATAGAATGTGCATTGAAAACTTCAAAATATAAATTTATTTTTAACTTTGGCTTATACTTGTATTTAAATTCTTGTTTTATTGTTGTTGTAAGGTGCAAATTAATAATTTTCTTTCATGTTCAATAACTTTTAGTTTTGGCACCACTGTTTTATTATTCTAGATAACAAAGCAGTGTTGTCAACGCAAAAATTATAAATAAGCACTTCAGTGACCTAAAATCTTATGGGACGTCTCTTATTGACTTTAGTAGTACAAGAACACTAGAGTTTTGAATAATTTATTACCGAGTAGGTACTCGATAATAAATTATTTTAAAAACATACGAGATGGAAAAAGTCGATCAAAATAAAGGATATTTTCCAGCACCATTTTTTGAAAATGTCTAGGTTTGCTGACTGCGTTATTACCATCCTGATACCATACCTTACTGTCATGAACATGGCCCACAATTTAGGGGAAGAAATCTAGGATTCCAGTCGAGAAGACCTAAAAACCTAGTAGTTTGGCAGCCTTCCTTCTTGGATGCTAGCCAACATCTTATTCGTATCTTGTATGGATTTTAACCACATTTAAATCATTCTAAGCTCACAATTTTCCTTAAAATAAATTAAGCGAAAATGCATATTTCAAAGGATTTAGGGACCAGTTCCATGAATCATGATTTTATTATGAGCATTTTCTATATAGAATATTGGACATAATTTACCCAGCGGGACTACTAGATTAAATTTTGGAAGAAAAGCCATCTGGCATATCATTGTGAAATACGAGCATATGGGCACCAATTCGTTATTTATGACGCATTATTACAAAATACTAGCGACATTCTGAACGTTTTAGAATATTATTACGACTATACCACATACTTTATTATTCTCCTGCTGACGTTACCTCTAAAATGTTAACGAAACGTCAGCAGGAGAATAGTAAAGTACGTGGTATAGTCGTAATAATATCCTAAAATGATACCAAACCACAATAATTTCAATGCTTCATTATGTAACATAAAACATAAGCAAGAGCCGAGCAAAACCTGCCACGGCAGCGACGGCGAATGCCAGAACCGAAGTGGACTCAATCATCATTAGTAGGTAATCTAGACCATAAATTGGCATTTTCTCAAGGGTTTCTTGAAAGTAACAATCCCATCATGACAGAAATAGCCAAAAATGACACAAAAATTTACCAGTTGATTGACAGGATACGAGTTATGACAAACAAGTCAATCGCGAATATAATTATGTCACAGTAGTTCGTATGTACAAAAAATAATTGTTTAGACTGGGCTTTGCATCTGTTCCCAGGTCATATAAGGTCAATTTAAAAATAGCTATCATTTGGTCCACGGTCAGTTTAATTTAGCTTCATTAATTGCTTAGTTCGGTGCTCTACCATAAAGTTAAGAAGACGTACGCTCTGGGGATTTAGAAATTATTATTATTACAATAATAATGTTTGCCTTAAAAGAGACAGGACTTAATCGTGATTCCAGCGAATAAAAACTTAATTTATCAGCTCAAATCTGAAGTCATTATTATCATTGGCAAGATATTTCCAGAAATATAAAGATAAGTACATAAAACGATAGCTGGGAATATTCCCGAAAAGCCCGGAATTTTAATACCTACCAAAGTTACGTTTACAATATCAACCATTTTCCAAGACACCAATTTAAGAAAACAACTTCTATTTTTAAAATTTTCTCTGTTTGCCATAATCCTACTTATCCCATCCTACTAATATAATAAACGAGAAAGTTTGTGAAGATTGATGTTTGTGACTCTTTCACGCAAAAACTACTGAACGGGTTTTCATGAAATTTACAATAATATAGCTTATACATCAGAATAACACATATGCTACTTTTTATCCGGGCACCACGCGGGCGAAACTGTGGGCTGAAGCTAGTATTCCAATAAGTGAAAACATTCTTCAGCAACCTAACACAGTGTAAGATTAACGTGCTTCAAGATAAAGTGCACAAAGGTGAATTGGAAATAAACTAGCTTTAAAAATGTTGTAGCTGTTTTCACCACAGAGCAAGGAAAGTTCACAAAGAAATGGTATACTTATACAATTTTGAGTTACAGCGAGCATACTTTTCATGCGCTGTATTACCGTGTTATAACTTTATAAATGACTAGCTGCGCCCCGCGGTTTCACCCGCGTAGGTTTCGATTCCGTGGGAATATCGGCGATCTAATTAAATTTTAGAACACAAAAGCTGTTATTGTGACTTAAATATAATAGTAACATATATTCCCTCGCAGATTTTTTTGTAGGTAATAATGAGTACTTTAATCATGTAGTACATCATTTTTATGTATCATCAATAGTTTTCTCAGCGCACGCCAAATAATAAATTTTATAGGCGAAATTTTGCTACTTTGGGTTACATTATTGCAATTTTCTTAAGGATCTCTATTTTTTTGAAAATAAATTATAGCCTGTGTTACTTCCTGATAATTTAGCTTTCATTTGGTGAAAAAATGGTTAAAATCTGTCTAGTAGTTTCGGAGCCTATTCAATACAGACAAACAAACAAAAAAATCGTTCCTCTTTATAATATTAGAATAGATTTAGGGTGAGTAGGTCTACATATAAATAAAATAAAAATAAATAAATAATAACTATAAAAAACTTTTTTTTTTACAAGAGATTTGAGTGAGTCTATGTTCCAACTATAGGTCGTTTTCACGGCTTGAATAAGAAAGGTTCTGTAAAAACTTTACCGCAAATATAACTAATTCGATTTTAATATTTCCACGGCGATATTTTATTAATATTTATATTTGCCATGTGTAGCGCGCTTTTCATTTAGTCACCATCTCAAAATGAAACAGCTTTTTCGCTGCGCCTCCCCCGAGTAACATGAAACTATTTATGTTAAAAATTACACAGAAAAAGTTTCATGCGACATAAAACGCTACTATTTTATCTTTTGGTGTATTAAAAAATAAATTATAAAGCCAAGAGTGGTCGTAAAGAGGGTAAGTTTGTAACATCTCTTGAGCGTTTTTAATTAATGAGGAAAAGTGGGCTTCAAATAAGGATTAGACAATTTCGCGATTCTCTGGCCATAAACTGAGTCATTAATTTGATTAATGGAAAGGATATTGCGAAGTAAACTTTACAGAAAGAGTCTACTGTCAAAATCATTTATTGACGTACATACGAGTAATATTAGTTTATTCAGGTAAAAGAGGTAAGTATATTGTGTCCTAGATTAGTGTTCCAAAAAACGGCGATAGGTTTGCAACCTCCCACGTGGAATGCTAACTACAACGTGCAAAACGTGGACATATGCTTAATATATTATTTGGACGTGCCTCTGACTATCCCTTACCTGATATCCGAATAATAACTAGAACGGCATTAGGGGCTGATTACGTTTATATAAACTAGATTTAGAAGAATTCGTAATTTTTACTAAAATACGAAATAGTTCCATGTAATATAATCACTGAAAGTCATGTAATGATTAAGAGTAACCAGTATTTTAATAAATACATTTTAAAAGTAATAAACTTAAATTCTCAACTTAGTAATTGCTGAAACTTCCAAATGCAAGAGTTCGGTTATAAAACCTTACAGGAAGAAAAAACTTCCGCGTCCTGAAGTTTTTAACGCCTGAACGAAAATCCAACGAGCATACCGGCAAACTTTACAAATTTTAAGAGAAATTGCAGGGAAAACTGTGATAGTGTGACCAGGATCCGCCAATTACCATTTTACGATTTGGATAACCTGGGATCTAAGCCACAATGCGTTAGGTAACACAGAAACAACTAGTAAAATTATCGATAACCTGAAAACTTTGCCTAGTTTTTGCAGTCAGTTTAACTTAAGTATAGTGAATGGCAGGATTTCATAAAAATAATATCCTTTAAAATTTATTAAATTATAATACCCACTGAAGAAAAGATAGACTGAAAGATTCTTCGGGATCAGTGGCGTCATTTTTTTTAATACAAATGGCGCTGACAAATTTTATAAAGTAGTAGGAAATAATAGGATATTACATTGTTCTCAAGAGACCCCTCACTGTAAAAAAATGTGGCTTCATTGTTTTTGCCATCTAGTAAGCTTCAGCGAATTACCACATAAAAATCGGACAAGTGCGAGTCTCGTTCGCGCACCGAGGCTTCCGTACAAGCTTGTAAAGCACCAAATATTGCTGTAACGAAAATATTAGTCGGATTGAAAGACAAATTTAACTTAGTAGTTGAAAAAAATTTCACTCATACATTGATATACGTCACGGTCAATTATCCAACTGCAAGTGTAAGTTGTAATCGCAAAAAAATATTATTTCATATGATATTACTAAAAATTAACGATTTTCAGATGTTTTCCTTTACCTGTGCTGTAAGACTATGCTTCTTGCCAAATTTCATAATTCTAGGTCAACTAGACCCTAACGAGTTTTTAGTTAATTTGCGAGTATCAAAATATGTCGCAAATGCCTGTATTTTTTATTGCATTGACTTAGAAGCTTGATTTTTTTAGAGCTCCAAGGGATCATAGACTTTCGTATTTAATAATAATTTCAACTTGATGCCTCTACGCGCTCCTGAGAAAAAGGGTCTTGACAGACCGACAGACAGACAGACGTAAGGACGAACAACGAAGTGATCCTATAAGCGTTCCGTTTATTCCTTTTGAGGTATGGAACCCTAAAAATGAGACACTATTTGCGTGTTTATATGCTTAACGATCCCAGAAGCTATACAAAATCATTTTCACGCGCTGAAATACGGATTACCTACGAACTTTGTTTTTGTACGAATTGAATTGAACTTTCACGTTTATAATATTAGTAGAATCTGTTGGAAATACTGAATTGTTGAAATCATTGAAATTGTATTTTGTTTTTAGAATCTATTTTCAGTCTAAGCCTTCAACATACTTGCACGGTCGATCCACAACAAAATATAAACTTTTACTACTTGGCAACCTATCTGTTAATTAGTTTCTCTAGTAGTTACGAGTATCTGTACAGAACTGCCCCTGACATTACCCGTACAAACGCGGGTGTAAAGTTCCAACGGCATGTACAAAATAAAAGCTTACCGAAAGGTCTAAGTCAAAGTCAAAGTCAAAATTCATTCATTCAATAAAATCACAAGGATCACTTTGAAACGTCGGTTTTTATGTACTGCTTGTTCCTCCGCGACCAAGCCAGGAAAGAAAGGCAAGAAAACAAGGCTGGTAATTCTTTTTAATGATCCTTTTACAAAACAATAGGTTCGAGTTGGAGCATTTTTAATCCCAAGAGTTCTTGTCATCTAAATAATCAGATATTTTATAGTATGCCTTTTTATAAAGTTGGTTTTTATTGGTCTGAAACCATAGGAGAGTTAGGAATGCAAAGGTAAGCAAATTGAAACTGCGACATGCCGGTACATTTTAGCCTTAATGAAATAAGTAATTTAAGTTATCAAAGCGTATGCTTCTTTGAATTTCTATCTATAAGGTAGCAGCTGGCGGATATTAGAAATGGATGCCGGTGAGATGAAAGGCATACCTACGATACTTTCATCTTCAAGTCGCAGATCTGAAATGTTTTTTTCTTGTTATGTTGGTTTGCTGCTTATGAGGTAGACTACCAGCGACAATAACCTCACTTACCCCAATAACAAATAAATATATTAGTCTTTTCATAGGAATAATTTAACGCGACCTTTTATTAAGTTTATTTTTAGATGGTCTCTCAATACAATAACATATTGATCTTTGGAATAAAATAAAATACAAAGAACACAGAAAGCAGGCGGAAGCTGTATTTATTTTTAACACACATATTATGTACTAGCTTCTACCCACGGCTTCGCCCAGGTGGTACCTGGATAAAAAGTGTTACTCTGATGTATAAGCTATATTACTGTTAAGTTTCATCAAAATCCGTTCAGTAGTTTTTGCGTGGAAGAGTAACAAACATCTATTCTCACAAACTTTCACGTTTATAATATTAGTAGGAGGAGGTAAGACTCTTATCATGACGCATCTAATGAAACCTTTTTCACTAAGCCGTTTGTGTGCCAAATTATTTAAAAAAGTAATATCAGACACGTATGTCCTGATAACATGAGTTATGGTACATGGACAGCCGAGAAACAACCTTCAAAGTCTACAACCACATCCATCAAAGCCATAAAATAAATCATATACACACAAGAATCGGCCATCTCTCCATCATCTTGCCCGGTGAGATGCGCATGCGCCGGTGTAAAGCAATCAGAGCGAGTCCTAACTGGACGCCAGCTGCCCGTCCGTTATCAAAGTTTTTCTACCAATATGGAGATGTTATAGTAAATTATTCTTTTAATTCATTGCTACTGAACTTTCCACCTAAACACCTTGGGAATAGAGTTTACGGTGTGAGGAGCGGTACATTGATGGCACGCTCGTATAAGCTTCTCGTAGTAACAGTAAGGTTACATCCATATGTTTCGTGTTCACATCAATATTATAAATAATTAAAAAAAAACACCCAACATACAGACAAATATACATAGTCCGGACCCCACACTAGGATTCCCTGTGTCGTGGTTATCAGGAACTACGAGTACCGTGGTACCACAACACCCAGACCCGGAACAAATATCTGTAGAACATGCAAACATAAGTCCCGCAGCAGGAATCGAACTCGCACCTCTTACGTCGTAGCCGGCTACGCGCCCGCTACACCATCGAGGTCGTCTTTCGACCGATTATGTGAATCAACACCAAAAATGTTATGGAAAAGAGACAAAATTATGAAAAAAACTGTTATTTTCTGGAACAACTTGGGATAAAAACACGTTATTGATTTTTATAAACTAAAACTATTGAATTCCGCCGATCTATTTGTCCTACCTCCTTCTGTTGCAAGTTGTTATACAATATCTTAAACCCGCCGTATTGTATTTACCTGTAACAGAGAAAAAACGTGATAAAAAAACCCCTATATGTACATATGCACATCCTGACACTTATACTCAGTACCTTTACCTCAGTACTCTTCAGGTACACATACAACAAAGTTGGTACGGTGTGAATGATGGTCGCTGTCTCGTAATTAGCTAAGTAATTTTACGTATAACCGAGCTGTCATACGCGAACAACAGATGAGGTACAGTTAGACTGTTAGCGGAAAAATCCTTCTCCTCAGAGGCTCTCGAGACGACCTCACTGAAGCAGTGGATGAGTAGCCTGAGACGCAAGAGGTGGTTCGATTCCCGCTGCGGGGCGAATGTTTGCATATTCTTCAGATGTTTTTTCCGGTCGTAGTTCCTGATACCCACGATACCGAGAATTTTATTGTGTAATCTATGTATGTGTCTGTTGGTCATTTACTTAATTTTAAATACTGTAAAAATATATAAACTGCTGGTCTGTTACAAAGTAGGGATTTTAATAAAATAAACAGGCATTTTTGTAAAGGTGCCGCCCCGCGGTAATTGGCGCAGTAGCGGTGCCGATGTCGCGGGAAAAGTTTTTTAAAATAAAAAAATAATAAAAAAGCGTCAATTCGAAATACGAAATTTAATTAAAAATACTGCAGTATCCCTTTAGATCAGTAAGTCTACCATAGCCTTGGCTACACATTAAAATGTTGGCATGCGAACGAAGAACGACGAACGTTTTTAGTAATGGCCGTAGCGGATGAAAGAAAGTCTTTCAATTCGTCCGCTACGGCCGCATATCAGAATGCTAAACAAAACAAAAAAAAATGTATTTAACCCTGCCACTGATTTCGGTCTACCGTTCATTCTGTCATTTGAGTAATAGAAGAGAGAAACGACTAACCTTTACCAAGGCTAAGTCACGTTTATAAATAACTAGCCTCTCCCCACGGCTTCGCCCGCGTGATACCCGGTAGCCTGTATTATTCTAATGTATAAGCTATATTACTTTAAAGTTTCATCAAAATACATTCAGAAGTTTAAGTGTAAAATAGTAACAAACATCCATTCTCACAAACTTTCGCGTTTATAATAGCATTAGGAAGTAGGACAAAAATATGTTGCCAACCTTGTTCAAAACAAATGCTTACAGATTACGAAACCATGACTATTCATTGTGACTAGAACACAAAATTAAGCATCCACTTTGTAACGTAAAACTTTCTTCTGTTTACAATTTTATAACCGTCATGTCCGGCAAGCGTTACAGTACAATGCATTATTATTATGTGAAGACTTATTATTGTTTTTGTGTTTCTAGATTAGATCTACTCAGTTTCGCATCCTACCAAAGTGCGGGTTGGCAATAGCGGGTACTATTCTGTTAACTACAACGTCACTTTGACAGGTAATAGTCATCTGTCAAAGCTGTCACCGCCCCGCCCGCTCGCACTCGGACCGTGATAAAAACTCGCGCAGCGAAGCGAAGCGGCCTCTCTCGCGTTTCTCCACCGCATACTTGTCGATGACACACATGTTTTGTTTCACGGTGCGCATGCGCATCGTACTATTCAGGATCTGTATCACTCTGTTTTATTGCGTTTTCACTTGCTTTTAAATCATAATGGCTGCTAGTTATCAAGATAAACAACCAATCTTTATCGCTCTGAGACGGAACTTCATCCAGACCAAACTGTCATCGGATCATATGGCATAGCAGTTAGTGATCCCTCATAATAAGGAAGTCACCAGTTCAGACCCTACCTTTTATAGCAAGCCGTATAAGACTTGCAACCTGCCACGTGGAAAGCTTCTGTGCCAACTTGTGAAATACAATGTTAGGACTTGAGTTAGATTACACCCTGCTTGATATCTTTATAGTTTTGCGTACTTATGTAGGTACTTATTATAAATCCAATAAAGAAAAACATGCTCACAACTAAAGTTGTTAGCATGTTTTTTTCTACCTTTTCTTGGATTTCGGTAAATCCGAGAATCCTGGGTAATTCTGATGCTACAAACGTAAGCCAGAACTAATGGCAAGGTTACTTAAACCCGAATACATGAATGGATCATGGAAAGGTCCAAATTATTATCGTTTCCGAAGTTACAATTCCAGAACCAGCTGAATTAAATGTAAATTTACGTAACTCTGACAAGACAATTTCAAAATTAAACTCCAAGTGTAAATTCGTACGACACTTGCTAGAGCATAGTTTTGTTTTAGTTTTAAGTAAGCTCTTGAATATGCAGAGTGTCCCAGAACATGTATGCTAACCCTAAAGAGGGCGATTCTGCTCATGGAAATGAACAAGTTTTCTTGTTTTTTTTTTTAAATCGAAAACAGAAGATTTTTATTACCAGTTTCTTTAATAATAAATAATAAAATGCTGGACATTTTTCACGCAGCATTATCTAGCTCCATACTAAGCAGAGCTTGTATTATGGGAACTACATGACTGATATACTACTTAAATACTTTTTTTTTTAATTAATGTTCGGTACGGGATTTTTTCCGAATGTCCTACAGAACAACAGGAAGATAAAGTATTTTCGGTTTTCGTTGGTCGTACAAATATAAACATGCGATTTCAACCTGTTTTAAAAAAACCAGGGCAACTAATCCATGAGATAGATAGATAAATTATTGTACATAATATAAATAATATAAAACTAATAAACAAACATGCTCACGTCTGTACTCCCCTTGATGGACATCCTCAGATCATGTGCCAAATCTTCAGAGGTACGTCCGAACACTGCATTTGGCACATGTTCGCGTTTTGCAAGTAGCTAGCATTCCACGTGACATTTGGGCTTGCACCCATCGTTGCTTAGGAAACTAACTGATGGCTTATACCTTCGAATTTTCGGTTCTAGGGCAAGCCGGTTTCATCACGGTGTTTTCCTTCGCCGTTTTGGGCACGTGTTTCTCGCACATACATTTTCCGAGTGCAAAAATTCATTGGTTCGTGACTGGGTTCGACCTCACTTGACCGGGGTAACGCCCATTTTACGTAAAACTATAAGTAGTTCATTTCTAGAAAAATTAAACAAATGTAAAATAGGCGGCCTAATCACTAAGAGCGATCTCTTAGTGATTTTTGCGCATTTAGTGGACGATCTTACGATTTCTTTAGAAAGTTTAAATAAATTATAAATTAACACACTGCTATTTGTAACGAGCTAATCATTACTTAACATCGATTCACCATTTGTATGGTTTAATTGCGTACTATGTAAATTTCTGCGTGATTTCCATAATGTTAGACATTTTCACTTTCACGAACCTTCATTACGAGCGCGGTGTACGCGCGTACGTATCAAGATTGTATGAAACCTAGCTATGAGGTAAACGCACGAGCATTCCATGTATAGTATATACTTACATAAGTAGGTTAGGACGTGGAGGGAGTCGCACATGGTCTGATATCATCATCATCTTGTCCTTGGGGTCTAGACAAATACCTTACGCTTAGTTAGTCACGTGAGATTATAAATACCAGAAAGTGGCATTTGTCTGGAGTCCCTGGGCGTCAAGACAAATACCGCTTGCCTACGGAAAGATTGAATTGTATAGATATGACATTAACAGTGGAAACGTCACGTGACTATTGCAAAATTTTTCTTTGACGAAAACTAAGCGTGATGTATTTGTCTAGACCCCAGGTGCCAGGGGTCGGCACGACATGTTTTCTTCTTCCACTCTGCTCTATTATCCGTCATCTAGTATTCACTCCTTTCTTACCCATGTCTTCTTTAGCCTCTGCTTATTTCCATCCACATTCATACTTAACATTCTTCTCGTAATGCTTCTTCTCTTCTTATGACGTGCATGAGGATTGCAACACACATGGTCTGGTGTCATACCAGCATAATACCTACTTAGGTTCCAAGACAACACAAAATAAAATAAATACAATTTTCTTTATAAACATACTATTTCAAAAGAAGCTACATATCAAGTTTTATTTGGAGTCGGAATAATATTACTTTAAAAAAAGTAAAATTCTATTAAACTGTCTAATTAACATTAAACTAGAAAACAGAGTTCAAGTCATCAACCGCCAGCTGGGTACCCAAAAGGTTGGCGACATTACCTCGTTGAATGGCAATGCAAATTTTCTGATCATGGAAAACGCCAGCCAGAAGAAGCTTGAAACAAAATTTGTGTTTGGAGCCGCAAGTTGGTCGACACAGTTATTCTAACATAAGATGCAGTAAAGAATAAAGACAGAAACTCAATATAGCAGAGGCAGCATCGTATCGATAAAATAATAACGTCTAATATATTGCCTTCATTTGATATTTGCAACCAACAGAGTTTTTCGTAAAAACTAAACCCTGCACATTTCAAAACAGCTATTGGAAAACTCCCATCAAAAAAACCCGCCTCCTCATACAAAGCGCTGAATGAGTCTTTCACAGCTTCCTTTCAGAAGTGATTCAACAGGTGATTATTCATGCAAATTCAGTTGATGTTCCTAATGAATAAATAAATAAAATAAATCTCATTGATTAGACAGGAGCTTGGCCAACAGCGTAGAAGTTTATAAGCAGCCGACTATGTTGCCAGGAATGATGGCTAAGTGTTTTCTGAAGCACGGAAAAGCTTAGTTGTATCACCCATTCAAATGGTCGTAATGGTCACCCATCCATACGGTACTGAATATTGCCTTACTTAGAGTGACCTTACTTAGAAGGAGCGGTCGACAACCGACTTCAAATAAGACACTTGAAGAAGTTGTTTAAAAGTCCAATATAAAATTAAAACCCACAATTTTTCACCTTTAGGAGTGGGACTTTTTCATATAATTTATACCTCTATATCATGGTGGGTAGCAATCCCTCAGGAATAAAACTTATACGAGACCACCTCGGGATCATTTTCAATAACAAAAGAATTATTAAAATCTATTAACAACTGGTGAAGATATCAAGTAAGACACGATGAAAAAAAATACAGCCGAATTGAGAACCTCCTCCATTTTTTGAAGTCGGTTAACAAACAATTGACGTCAACATTATATCTCAAGAGTCAAAGACCGCGTTTTTTTTTATAATGCTAGACATTTTTTACACCACATCATTTAGCCTCAAAGTAAGCAAAGCATATGTTATGGGAACTACATGACTGGTATACTACTTACATACATTTTTTTTTGTAAATACATACATATTATACATAGAAAATACCCAGACCCGAGACAAATATTTGTAGATCATACAAACATTTGTCCCGCGGCGGGAATCGAACCCGCAACCTTTTGCGTCTCAGGCGGGCCTTCGCTCACTGCGCCACAGAGGTCGTCGAGAGTAATTTTATGTTTTCAGAATTCAAGTTATCGTGATGTGACATCGTACGTGGAACAGTCGTAATGTCCTGAAATTTAGAATCTTCATTAAACTAGGAGAATTTACAGCGATTTCACATTTGTACATTTGCTGATGGACCTTAACTCATATTTACCTCCTCCAGAGTGAATACTGAACAAGATAAAGCATCTTGTGAACCTTCCATCATCACAATACGACGTACTTAAACGAATTATGCGCTCATCGTGCGATTCAATCGCCATAAAGTATTTTAAAGCATGAGTTAAGGCCATGTCGAGGCCGTGGCCCATGAAATTAGTGGTATGTCATACGAGATTAGTTCTTCAGCTTCAAGCTTCAATTAAGTGTTAATTTGTCAGGCAGCAGACCACTGAATCTACATGAGCTACCGGCTTCATGCATTACTGTGTTTGAAAGATTACTTGAGTAACTACTAATGGTTTTAGACAAACAGGCATTGCTCGGGAACTAGGATGGATGATCACACAAGCTTCTCGCGATAACAATGCTACGTGTTCTCGTTCAGCTGGGGCACTAATCATAATCATAATGTTTGGTAACTTAAATAATTAAGTTGGTAGGCATCGGATGTCATCGGAGATCTATACAAAGACACTAATACCTAAACTATTTCTATTTCTATTTCTAAGCCTTTACTGCTGCTTTCTCAGCGTGTCCTTGTGATAGATAGGCCTCCTCCAGTTCTTTCCATTTCGCTCTATCTCGTGCAGCCCTTGTCCATAGTGGGCCGGCGACCTGTCTTAGATCGTCTGACCATCTCTTATTTTACCTCCCTCGTTTCATTTTGTGCACACGCGAGGGGTCCAGTTGTTCAAGTAACTTGTCCATTTTTCTTCTTTTTCACGAAGCATAAAATACCTAAACTAGGCAATGGCAAATACGCGTCGTAGTACCAGAGACATTTTCGTCGTTTTGAGGTTTTCCTGGCTGTGGAATCTTTCCCAGCTAGATGGTCCTAGCTTAATCGGTTTTTTTTTTGTTTCCAAAACTCTCTATAATATGTCTAAGAGTATAAGAAACAATAAGAACATTATAGTTTCTTGTTTTATCCATCCGTGTGTACTCTGCGTGTGTCGCGGTTACTTGGTACCTTTACCTAAGTAGATTTAGTTAACAAGAAAAGTTTGGATGTTTGTTTGATATCGTGAAAGTTAGTAACAATTATGCTAAGCTTATTATTTGGCTCAAACAGTGTTACAGATATGCCGTGGGGCTACAAGGGCGTCAGGATGGAAACACTTACCCCGTTGTTTATAAAAGTGGTTGAGTCTTCGGCTAAGCGTTATTTTTCCTTATTCTTCGTATCGGAAATTAAGGAGAAAAAGATCCGTTAGAGGGAAACCCCAGGTTCATAAATAAAACGGTGAAAAGATATAACTTTTATTTGAGTAGCATTCTGGTAATGTTATGCTGGAAAACGTAGCCTGTAGCATTCCAATTGAAAATTGTTTTCAGTCTCTTAAAAAAGGAGGTTTCTTTTTATGTAGCTGTAGACTATACTCATTTTTTTCTTCTGAATAAAGATATGATTGGAACGAAAAAGTAAATGATGAATCATTTATTAGTTTTCGGCCAGCTTGGGAAATTATTTAGTCTATTTCATCTATTTTTTCTGTTGAGAAAAGAGGGCTATTCCCGAAATACATATTTTATTGGGGTAGATTTCAGTGTTTTTATAAAGGACGGGAAGGATTTGTGTTGGCCAACACCGACCGAGTGACCGATTCTGAACCATTTTCGATCGAGCCCGGTGAGCACCAATAAACTCTTCCACTAAAAAAAGTTGTATGCGCTTGTAACGCGCGTCAAAACGTTATCTGAGAAAGTTCACCATGGAGATTATATTATAGTTCATATGCGATACAAGACGCATCATGGAGGGAGATGTAGACTCACGGAATGAGTCGAAACTTAGTCAGTGTCTTCAATAGTACGGTACGTGAAAATTCCTGTTATCAATACAAATGCCAGAAAAGGTCTTAAGATGGTGATTATAAAAAGTAATAAGAATGAGACTACTTTGTATGGGAGGCGTGTTTACGGAGAAAATTAACGTCTTATGTGAACTAATAACGAAAAGGGAGACTTGAATCTCTCTACTGACGAATAGCTGCGAAGCCCGGCACTCTGCCAAAGTATCTGAGCTGAAATACGGCGGAGTATTATAAACAGCCTATTCCTAACATATTTATTGATCTTATGTGGCTTAGACCTTTTATTATTAATAGTGACAGCCGTTTGTCAAATTGGAATGTAAATTTACCTATGAGATTGCCTTTTTATATGTGAAATATAAAGCTTTGTTATTTTGCCGATTTGCCACAAATGGTTCAATATTGCTTCAATCACTACCTACTAGCTAGTGCATTATTTAACTTACCACCGTCCAAGTTAAATATTCCTCCCCATCCTGAGGTTGCCTGAAAAATACCATACCTAGCGACAAGGCCACCAATCGTGCAGCTTTTTAGTATTTGAGTAGCTAGTTCTTTAATTTATGTATTTCTCTTGAGGATTTATGAGCAATAAGAGTAATAAAACTATCTATCAAACCAAGGCATCATGGCGCCATGCTACGTGCCAAATATCTTCCTTGGGTTTACAAATCACCGCTCCTCTTAGTTTAAGTTAATTAAGGGCCTTAAGTTAATTACCCGTGTAGGGTACAATTACTTGGACACCAAAGTCCAAAAAGTTTCAACAACGTATACATATCCTGAAACATATACATATATATTGGGTTATACAAACAAAATTCAACAGCTTATCGTACAAAGGTCGACGACAAATAGGTACCCCCGGCGCCCACGTCCTTTAATGATAGATTTGTGGACAAACACCTACCCCCTATTGTCGACCTTTCACCCCCATTCACCCCTTTTGTGAACAAATCCTTGCCGCACACGATTGACCTAACACTTTACGCTGCGGAACGTGGTAAACACCCACATGTCGGTAATTAAAAGCTTTTTGATGTTTGCCGGCATGTTATGTAACATAGCATCCCCGTACTGTTAAATAAATGACAATCTAAAACGAAAACCGATACTAGTATAAACTGACTATCACGTTTCCAGTCGAAATTAAATATTTAAGCACTTCATAATGCACTTCATAGTTCAAAAAATTTAAAGCATTTTAGCGAAAACTGAGGTTTGTGAAAAAAAATTATTGCCTGATATTGTGATTCCGTCAACATTTAAACCACTTTGATATCTTTGTGGAAAAGCTTTGAACACAAAGTGGTTTTAACATAAAGAAAAGAAAACTCATTAAAATCTTTTAACCAACTGACAAAAAAAAACAACTACCATTTTAACGTTAAGCGGATTCAAACGTCTCGGCTTAGTCTTTTTATTAAAATAAAACGCAAAAAATAAACAATTGGACGATAAAAGGCTATAAAAAGTGCAATTAATTTGTTTTAGTTCAGATCGCATCCAGTTTTTGTTTATTTCATTCCAGAGGGACTTATAATATGGAATAGCTAAACATAAATTGTTTTTCAATGCAAAGTTATTTTACATAATAAACCAAATTATGACGTAGTCAATTATCATGTATTAGGCATTGATATGATGAAACTTACAAACACACTTAGAATTTAATTAATACATTTATTTTAAACATAAAAAACATGAAATTATCCTTTTTTGGTATCAATTTAGTATATTATTACTCATAAAGTCTCACGTGGTCTGGACGGTGCTCATTAGGAAGGACCTCCAAACGGTCAACGAAACGTCAGCAGGAGAATAGTAAAGTACGTGGTATAGTCATCAATACAGGGTGTCCCGGAATGTGTACTCAAAAGTCAAAAGTCAACTAAACAGCTGTTTTGTTGATTTTAGGGATGTGCTAAGAGCAGGTAGTATGGAAACTTTGATGGTTTTTTCATACATGAAAAACATGGAAATCCAAAAAGTCGTAGAACAAACAATGTTCCCCACCACGGTGTCAATGACCTCCTTCCGGCATTATAGACAAATTCCGGGACACCCTGTATACTAAAACCAAATAATCTCTACGGCATTATCGAGTTATTATGGCCAATTTCACCATAATAACATGTCTGGGAAGCCAGCCAGTGTGATTCGGTGACTGACGGATTTAGGAAACATACCAGTGCTGGTTCGGACAAGCCCGTTGTCTAATAAAGGGAGTTACAGGCTTTGTTCGTGGCAAATTCAAAGGCACTATTCTAAGCTATGCTGATACATGGGCTTGTTGATTTATTCTAGTAGGTATTTGTCGTGTTTCAAATAAGAACATTACTCGAGTGAACATTGGTTAGCGATTGACAAACTAAAGCAGAAAATAAGTGTTTTTTATTTATTCTAGTGGTTTTTGTCGTGCGTTTTTCAATAAGTACATAACTTGAGTGAACATTAGTTGACGATTGGTACACTAAAACAGCAAATAAGTGGTTTTTTTATTCTAGTAGGTGTTTGTCGTGCATGTTTCAATAGTATATAACTCGAGTGAACATTGGTTAGTGATTGACACACTTAAGCAGCGAATAAGTTTTTATTTATTTATTCTAGTTGGTGTTTGTCTTGCGTGTTTCAATAAGCACATAACTTGAGTGAACATTGGTTGACGATTGATACACTAAAGCAGCAAATAAGTGTTGTTTTTATTCTAGTGATGTTTGTCGTGCGTGTTTCAATAAGTATTTAACTCGAGTGAACATTGGTTAGTGATTGACACACTTAAGCAGCGAATAAGTGTTTATTTATTTATTCTAGTTGGTGTTTGTCTTGCGTTTTTCAATAAGTACATAACTCGAGTGAGCATTGGTTAGCGATTGATACACTAAAGCAGCAAATAAGTGTTTTTCTATTTATTCTAGTAGGTGTTTGTCGTGCGTGTTTCAATAAGTATATAACTCGAGTGAACATTGGTTAGTTATTGGCACACGTAAGCAGCGAATAAGTGTTTATTTATTTATTCTAGTAGGTGTTTGTCTTGCGTGTTTCAATAAGCACATAACTCGAGTGAACATTGGTTGATACACTATAGCAGCAAATAAGTGTTTTTTTTTAAAAAGATGTGGCAATAGATGGCTTCGTTGTGGTCGATTTCGTCCACAAGTTGTCGATAATTACTTGAAGGTACCGCACTATCTTTATATGTTATGGAACAAATTCGTGCCCGTTCTTATTCAGTAAATTTCTGAATTCACTATCGTTATTATATAAAGATTAATCAAGCAGATACTTTTAAAATAAAAAGGAAAACTTTCTTAATATTTCTTTACGATTAAATCACTTCAGGAAACGTTTGGGGAACGAAGTTGCCTGTTTTGAATTCCTGTGTTTTAAGCTGAGATGATAAACTTTATCAAACTTTCGTTTAGAAAGTTTTTTTTTAATTATTTCGTATAAACTTAAATAACTTTGTGTATATTTTAGCTTTCGTCTTGGTTTTAATTTCGTTTTCGTTTTAATTACATAGGAATCGAATAAAATAATGTTAAGAGCTCTTACCAAAAATTGTCCTATCCGAAAACGTATAAGACTTAGCACGGTATAATATTATTTCTTGAGGGAAACAAATACGTAGGTATAAATTGCGCAATAAAAGTAAAGGAGTTGTTCACTGGTATAAAGATACACGAAGCCATGGGGATACTGCTCTAATTCATATCTGCCTGCGACACAGTTACGAGATAGTATTCCCGAACACAGTACACTAGCTCGAAAAAAAACACTGCAAAAAAAACAAACACTGTAATCACACACAACTGTAATATACATCCATATTGTAAAAACAGGAATTTTCACGTACCGCACTATCGGTGAAGACACCGACTAAGTTTCGACTCATTCCGCGAGTCTTCATCAGTTGGAATGATCGCGACGCCCTCCCTCCGCGTCGCGTCATGCACTGTCAGTCCTGATGAAGACTCTCGAAATGAGTCGAAATTTAGTCGGTGCCTTTACCGATAGTGCGGTACGTGAAAACTCCTGTTTTTACAATATGAATAATCAAATTCATGATAGTTTTTGTAATCTACATGATAGAGATCGTCAGATCTATACTCAGTATACGAGGTATTTTGGTACCCATGATACTAGTAGTGTTTGATCCACGTCAAAGAGAACTCTAGTGGACTCAAGACTATGTATTTGACCCGTATGAAACTTATAGTTGAGTACAAAAATAAACACGCTCACAACTGTATTCCCCATGATGGACATCCTCAGATACAAACTAAGTGCGTAGATCTGAGGATAACAAGTATGGGCAGTCAGATGCACGTCCAAACATTACATTTGGCACATGTTCGCGTTTTGCAAGTAGGTAGCATTCCACGTGACAGGTCGCAAGTCCATCGCCGCTTATCGGAACCTTAATTTTATTAATGTCACATGAAGTGCCATTAATCAGTGTTCATATTTCATGTAGTAAAAATGGTTTCGCCATAAAAATATTCGTAGCCTATAAACTTTGACATAACAAACATAACGAAATTCGTAAGCAATAATTGTTCGTAGTTTACTACAGCATTTTTTTGACAATACCCTACACAGTATACAACTATTGTATTCTTTTCCTATCTTTAGAACTATATAAGTTATACATTTGTAAGTTGTAATACCATTTAAGTTATGTGTATAATTTTGCACAAAATAAACTTTTACTTTACTTTACAATAACTAGTTCACTGTACTAACTAGCTAGCGGCTAGTAGTGGTACATGCCGTTTTCCACGTTCATTGCGAATGTGTCCTTACCGTCTTAACCTAAGCTTTTCTCGTTCCATTTAGTTGAGCAGCAAAGTTACGCTACTGTAGTTTGCACTGCGTTGGCGGGGAGAGGACACCGCTTCCTTCCGCATTGCGTCTCACTGGGTACTTAAGGATGGGTTGCTGAAGCCGAGCATCATAACGAGTCGTGAATAATTTGTCAAATATACATATATATTTATTTAGCACCAATATAATTGGTACCCGGACAAAAATAGCCAATGAAAATTACCGTAAAGGCAGCTTTCGCTCAAACGTTTCTTCGTCGACTTACATTGCAAAATTGGTCTCTAAGTCCTTTTATTGTAACGAGCTTATGTCCACCCTGAAAGTCCATTCGAAATATTGGTGGAAGATTTTTTTAAGTCGGATTAAGTTTCCGAGATTACCACCTTACTCCAATCTTACAAACTTTACATAGAATATTAGTGTAGAAAAAGTGTGTCACAATATTAACAATCATAAGGACTTTATGCATTAGTTTTTGAGAAATATTTATGTTGCAGTTTTTGTCATAATACCCAACAGTCACATGGATAGTTCTGACCTTACACCTGGATTCCCTGTGTCGTGAGTATCAGGACACAGGGAATCCTAGTGTAGAGAGTAATATGCACCACAACACCTAGACCCGGCAAAATATTTGTAGATAACGCAAACATCTGTACCGCAGCGAGAATCTAACACCTCTTGCATCTCAGCCGGAAACTCGCCCGGTGACCTACTGAGTCCGTCTCGAAGATGGAGAAATATCGATAGGATTTATACTTATCTGAGAATTAAAGTATTCTAAGATAAAAGTATCTTAGTTAAAGAACTGAAGTAGATATGACTAAGAAAGAGTCAATTACACCAGAGATGAATTGGTTTTATCGCGGAATAGTTGTCTACTACAAAACGATCCCCAATGTTTCAAATCTCAAATAAAATCAAGGCGGTAAATATAACAGTAGCGGAAATTATGCAATAAAATGTTTACTCCTCATTTTAGAAATACCCTCATTTAGAAAAGTTTATTTGAGAGGTTTCCACACCTCATTAATTTTATTGCAAAGAGGATTTTATTACGCACTTTATGACAAAGGAAAAAAACTGTCGGACTTCATCATCTAGCTGAACAAAAATACATTCTAAGAACACTGGATAATGACTCTCATGTCTTAAAGTTACTGCAAATGAGTTTTACAAAGGAAAAGATAAAGAAGTGACTAAGTAACCTCTGATTTATCGCATTATCTACCTACTAGCTTCTGCCCACGGCTTCGCCCGGATAAAAAGTAGCCTATGTGTTATTCTAATGTATAAGCTATATTACTGTAAAGCTTGATCAAAATCCGTTCATTAGTTTTTCCGTGAAAGAGTAACAAACATCCATGCTCACAAACTTTCGCGTTTATAATATTAGTACGACTCCTATGATCAAAACTATAAACTATGGCAAACAGTGGTTTTCGCGATTCGTGACTTTAAGGCACATTTTATCGCGCAGACAATTAAAGTTTTTTTTTAAATTCATCGAAATAATATTTGGTTATCCGGAACCACAAGCTGATGAGCCCAAACACAGATTGCTGCCATCCTTTTTGGAGTTCTATCGTTCAACTTCAGTTTTCATTATCATATCAGTTCCCTGTCACTATATTGTATTGTCGTCGAAACTGGACCGAGGAATTTGGCTGGTTCGTAAAAAAATGTTTTAAGCTATTGAAATATCACGTGATCACATTCGATAGCATAAATAAATCCTAAGCGCAGCTTTTTAACGATCATTGGGTCAAATCCAGAAATATATGGAGTTTTATACTAGCGTTTACTATTATTATTTAATTCCATCAGAACAGAGTGACTTTTCTAGAGGTAGAGTAGCAAGCAAACAAACGCTATGTAGATAATACGCAAACTGAAGACCCGAGACCGCGGCGTAGGTTGTAAAATATAAATGACGTCTCTTTCAGAGGGCCTGAATGAAGCGGAGTGAGGACCCGACGCTTCACTCGTTATTCAAACATGCCTGGGACGGTAATGTACGGACTGAAATACACATGCTTATAGTCCTTCCAGAGTAAAACTAAGTGTTTCAGCAATGAAGCAGACAGATCTTCACTACTGAAACAATTAGTTTTACTTGTTTCTAGAAGTTTCCGGCAAATTTTTGAGAAGTTTTTAAGGTAGATAAATGTTTGAGACTTACCTGCGATGGTAATGTATGGACTGAAATACGTACTCTGTCTGCTTCATTAATAAGTAATAAAACCCGCGAACACATACCAAGTCCTGACCCCACACTAGGATTTCTTGTATCGTGGGTACCAGGAACTTTAGAGTACCGTGGTAACATAACACCCCGACCTAGAAAAAATATCTGCAGAATTCGTCCCGCAGCGAGAATCGAATCCGCACCTATTCCCGAGGTCAAGTCACCTCGCCATAGCTGAAACACTTATTTATAATCTTTTCTAGAGTTTCCGGCAATTTTTTTTGAGATGTTGCTATGCTAGATAAATGTTTGAGGCATAACGTTGCGGAAATACATTGCAAGATATACAGAAACATAAATATTTTATAATTGACTCCGCGTAATCTTTTGTTATCTTTTGTATCTATTGAATCCACAGTGCAGTTCGTTTCGTTAGTTTTCAAGAACTAGCGAAACGACTGTATTTAATTTAATCTAAAAATATAAAATAATTAAATCAATCAAAAATCAAATTTTTATTTTTCGGACAACACAATCAATCTAAGTGCTTTATAATTATAAAGCTATGAAATGGTACCAAAAATCAGTGCTTAGGGCCGTAATCCACCTAGGCTAAGCGTAGCGGAAATAGGGCATAAATAGTTTAGCCGTTCGATCCAATCCTTGTTTGGTGGATGAAATCACATTTAGTCCAATTCGTTGAAAATCTGTTACAAATACCTCCACCATAAGATAAGATACAGTAACAAAACTTGTCTCCTTTTGAAAAGCAAACGAATAGTCCTATCAAGGTCCATGGTAGTCTATAAACCCGTAGTGCCTGTCACGTTTCTGATTTATAGTTCCCAGACATGCCTGTACACGGGGCTTTTGTACCGTACTCTCATACAATGTTGAGCATGTGATAAATGCCCTTATATATCTTGTAGTACCTGCCTAATGATCCTTGAATCGACAGGATAATTAGTGGTGAGATAACCCATACACAGTCAGGCGCACGGCTGGTGTACAGACCGCTTTATGAAGGCAAAAATCTACATCATTTTTTTTTTAATAATAACCTACTTCAGTCAACGGGAAGATGATAGGAAGTCCATTCATCCCCCATTTTTCCATCCTTAGGGATGTATATTAAAAAAAAAATATAGGACCACACTTGAAGTATTACCTACCCAATAAAAAGAAATACATATAAAAGTAATCATTAAAATCGGTTTACAATTGGTAAAGATATCGAGTAACATACGCACATAAAAAAAATATAGACGAGAGCCCCCTCTTTTTTTTGAAGTCTTTGAAAACCAATCTGTTCACTGATTGAATGAAACTCCAGAACTTAAAGTCACCTGTATACAAACTGCTAGTAAACTGAGACCTTCATTAGTAATTGGGCAGTAATTCCACGGCGGAAAATCTAAACTTCTCCGATATTTTAATCACCGTCACCTCTTTCAGGAAGCATTGTTTTAGGTCGAAAATAAAAGCCTTAAATAGTTTTTTACGTTCACCAAATCGCATGTTACGCGATTTGGGTTAATATCGTTAGCACTAAAATTAAGTGACCCAAATTATGTCTCGCAACAAATAATTGGTGGCCATTGAAAACCTTTTTGCTTTTTCGGACAAAACTTTGCAATGCAAAACCTAAGATTTTTTTGGTATTGTTCGCACGTTAAAATATACTTCCGAAAGCTCAAGATGTCTTGCTTTTTTTTGCTTTTCATCTAGCTATAAAATTCTTCCTGGCAACTTATGCCTGGGTATTTGGGCGAATAGTTCGACGCCATTTTAGCCATAAGCTCATAAGAACTTAGCACCAGTAGGTACGCAATGGTATACGCAATGCAGATTTTTAGTGCCCAAATAGTCCATTGTGTTTCGTATGGGCCTTCACAGCTTTGGTTTCAACTTTATTGATGGAGTTACGATTTCAAAGTAGAATAGAATGATATCAGAAATAGCAAGTCGAAGTTAGTCTGTCTTTTTAAAAAACACCAGAAAACATATTTTTTTGTGTGTACGTTGAATTCTCCGTGTTTTTTTTTTGCTAAAATTTGACTCCGGTTTGGTCCCATCAAAATGTTATCGACACTGAGTAACAACTGTTCTTTCAAAAACTACTTGTTTTTATGATTTTACTCCAATTACTCCTAACTTAGGGCTATTTTTTTCCTTCGCACTAGAGTTTGTTGAATACTTCATATTTGAATCATTTCTCCATCATTGAAACGGATTATGGTACTTTACCTACATAAGTTGATAAGTTATACTAAGAAAACTGTATAGAATCTGCTGAAACAAGGAACCCATAAAAATATAAAAAATATACATATTTTCATTATCAATCGACAAGTTGATTAATTACGAGCAAGCTGTGATGTTTTTGTGTAAATGTCCTGGTATCCTTTTACAGGTTCTAGCAAATCCCACGCTAAATAAAAGTCTGGGTAAAAAAATAAAGTTATACTTTTTTACATCAAATCTAAAAGTTAGGGATGCGTACCATTGAACTCTACCCGAGAGATCGATCACTTCCTTATCAATATATTCGCAGGAAAACTGAGCAAATATTTTTTCTATAGACATAGGTATACATAAGCTTTGTGGAATGCATATGCTAGTCACAACAAAATATAAAACTGCCACCGCATGATACATGATCACGTCCGCAAACCAATCGACGCAAGCTGCAATAAATAAAAAATGGGACAGAGTCATTTTTGACGAAACTTATACAAATATTGATATACCCATATTGCAATAGTCGTTTGGAGGATGCAGACGGCTTATGCATTCTTCGGGAGAGTTCTATCAGCTGGGTCTGATGTTGACCATATTTAGATTATTAAACGTTAGAGGTTTTCTACTAACCGATACCTACCGAGGGTTGGCTACTTCCCACGACATCCAAGCCCAATGTTCTCGAAAAAGGAAATTTTCATACATTAGTTCTCAACCACATCCACGAGCATTTGGCGCTTAAACAAAATCACGGTAGTTTTTGTTTGATAAAAGTTTTTTGTCATTGTTTTATTTACTGATTTTCTTATATAACCATAGCATAGTTTACCATTTTAAAATCCAAAAAAAAAATGTGCATTACTTACTAACTGGTGAGTATAAAAAACAGAATCGCTAATTCTGTTTAGCGCATTGCACGCAAGTATTTCTATGCAAATATGTGATCACCGTTTACATAACAATAGTATTCATTATTCGAAAGCTTCGTTTCCGCTAATGTTTATTAAATAAGCAGAACAATGTGGGAGGGATTTGTGTTAGGACGGGCAGGCTTGATATGGGAGACAAATCGTTTTCAGGCTAAAATGTATGCTAAATTTTTCAGAATGAAGAATATTTAATTCTGAAATTGTTTTTTGAATAAATTTTGCAGAGAACTTTGGCATATTATATCAACTATAAGTATCGTTTTTTTTTCGACTAGCTCCTTCCCATGGCTTTGCCCGCGTGGTACCCGGATCTAATAATAGCCAATGAAAATTAGCTCTTACCTTTATAGCGGCGTTCGTAAAAAACGCATTCGCTCGACCGTTTTTCCTTCGCGTCCGTTACAATATTGGTCTCTACAAAAAGCTCTTTTAGTTAAACAGGATAATCCAACCTGAATCTCAATTCATAACAAAAAAAATCTTTGAGAAATATTTTTTTAAATCGTATGAGTTTCAGAGATTACATCAAAACTTTGCCTTTTTATAACATAAGTTTAGAAGATAACTTCGAGTATATTGAATCTTTTGAATCTCAAGTGAAAATATTTACATATAATATTTTTGTATGCGAGTACACTGCGATAGCATATTCCGCGATGAGAACCATCCTAGAATCCCCTGCAAATATTTATTCATAGGCTGTATGATAGCGGACTGTATTCCTCGCATTTTCCTTTATCACACGATAAAGGAAATCCTAGGAAAGAAGCTACATTGGTGGAGATGTATTTTACAAAAATATTGCCCAACACTAAAAGGCATCGGTGGACTTGTCAGACCTTTGACGATGATGATGATGCCAAAAGTGAAGAAGACAATTTAATTTTCTGTGACATTACATCTAATCCTACTAATATTATAAACTTGAAGTTTGTGAGGATGGATGTTTGTTACTCTTCACGCAAAAACTACTGAACGGATTTTGATGAAACTTTACAGTAATATAACTTATACATCAGAATAAGACATAGGCTACTTTTTATCCGGGTAACACGCGGGCGAAGCCGTGGGAAGAAGCTAGTCATTAACAATAAATTTAATTCCTTTCAAGGTACTCCTAAGAACCCAAATTACAAGCAAATTTTACTTTCAGTTCTCTCCCAACAAGTACACACACAAGTACATAGGTATACATCACCTACTACATACTCAGAGCTTAATTAAAGGGCTATCACATCACGTCACACAATTGGGGCGAATAAATAAAGCCTCCAATATGAGGTAGAGGGTGTGTTACAAAACTGTGGGCAGATTTTATCAAAATATTTTTGAAATGATTGAATTCAGTCCGCCCAGCCCGGCACTTAATTTGGTATTTTTACATATATATTTGACTAGCTGTGCCACGGCCGCCCTCGGCCCCCTAACCCACCACGTCGCATCGCCCGCCCGCGCTATTATTTCTTTTGCTCCTAATGGTCGTAGCATGATGTTAAATAGCCTATAACCTTCCTCAATAGGGTTATCAAATGCATAATATTTTACAATATTTTTTAATCCGTCTGTTAGTTCCAAAGATTAAAAAACAAACTCTTCAGCTTTATTATTAGTATAGATATAGATAAAAAACGCTATAACATTGGTGTATGGATGCGACGTAAGACCGTTTGTAGTGGCATTCCGGTCACATACAATTAGTCCTGTTTACTTCACCGCGTCGTAGATATCAAGCACTACGAGTACCATGGTATTAACACCCAGATTCGTAACAAATATATTTGTTCCGCAAGATTTTAGTAAGCTTCATTCACTCTTTCTTAATAAAAAAATTGGTACTTATTCTTCACATACAAAGTTTTCACAACAATGCCACCCAAGGCGCCTACATTTTCTTCATAGCATGACGAATGTATGACTCATACTACGAGTATCCTGCGAGAGATGCAAACGCTCTTATTTCAACAAGTTCTGAAACAAAACTTAACTTATGATTTGCAACGTGGCCCACACTCCACGCTGCTACGAAAGTCGTAGAACCGTAGAGCTTGCTACGACGATCTACGCTTTTATAGTTATATTATTTACCTGCTCCCTCACTCACTTCGTAACTTGACACGTTCATGAGGTACAAATTTGTGCATCTACCAACTTCGCAGGTTAAATTAAGCAATGGGCAATTTTTCTTTTTCAAAACATACCAAAATTGGTATTATACTTGAATGATGAATTGAGGTGACAATAACGTTCATAAAGAGAAGAGGTAGAATACCAAAAAGTGGTGCACTAATGACGAAGCGGAAAATCAATTTATTTAAAAAATTCAAGCAGAAAAATATCTTTTTCCAAAATAAAAGTTCTCAAAGCAAGATTTTACTAAAAAAAACAAGGTGTTGAATTGTAAAACCAGATTTTTAGGTGCAACCCTGCAAGATAAATGCATGTAGGTCGACCGACGGCAGTGCCCGCATTTGTCTTCTAAATTGAAGATCTTAGACTCGATTGAGGTAAAAATCCCTAGCGTTATTGACTTTGTTAACCTGGCTTTATAAAATCTTCGTAAGAAGTAATCAATACTTCGACTTAATAAAATCACTATGCAGTTTTTTTTAATCATGTTCTATGACTTTATCTGGCAATTACTCTTGAATATTTCAAGATTATTTCGGCCATATTTGTACTTGATATAAATGATGGATTACAATCGCCTGATCATCTATCATCAACACAAGAATAACAAGCGATTTTGTTACCTATGCTTATGAGAATATGTACTTAAAATTTTCGGACTTAATCTGAACTGTAGTACGTTGATTTAACTAGCGGTATTTATTAGCAAGAAACTCATTATTCAAGCGGTGATATTGCGTGACGATTGGCCACATTTACCAAATGCCTATCTAATGGAGAAAATATTGGCAGTTGTTCCGTGACCGATAGATACAATTAATCTGAGATTAACAAAGTGACACGTCACAACTTACCAAGTTACGACTGCCAAGAAATTAAGGCTGTTTCACATTTTATCAAGTTTGAAAATGAATATGGGTTAAACACGCCCATATTCATTTTCAAACTTTATAAAATGTTCGAATTGTTTTCGTGTTACAAGCGAGTAAATCTTCAAGCAGATTTTGTTCCGCTTGTTTTGTTTCAGTCACGATACGACATATCGACATGGGACTATATTGTATGTACAAATGGAGTTTTTTCTTACCTTTAGAATTACTCACTTTCGTAAATTTACAATGAACGAGTTACTTATATAATTGTAAAAAACAAAAACAAAAACACGTTCAAGATTATGAGCGTGCATTTATTGCATTCATAATAAAGTTTTTTATAACACTGCGAATCTCATCTATCTTTCAACACTTGTAAAAAATAACGGAAATCTTGAGATCGTAACACAAGGTTCGGTACAAATTTTGTGATCGAAAAACGACAATCATTTCGAAGTCTTTCGTATGGAACGTTCGCTAGGGCGCCAATCAGATTTCTATACAAAAATCACAACGTGTTCGTCGTTTTCCATTTCGACCATTTATCGTAAAACTTGATACGCCCGATTTTCAATTTATGATAAAATGCGACTAATATTTCAACAACTTCATACGTTCTGCAGCTCCATGGCATATTTCCACTGTAAGTGATATGGACCTGTTGACTTTATGCACGAAACCCGAGACATGCAATATAAGGGTGAGGTTAGGCGCCGCCAGTGCTGTGTAACAAATAACATTTGTAATATTTGTTTGTAATAATCAAGAATTTGGATGAACGATTGAACATATGCTCACGGATTTATTGAGTTTAATCGGCAATGGGCAGGCCCATAGAGCTAACAGAACAGACAACTAAGGAATAAAGTTGGAATGCCCTCACCGGATGGAGTATCTTAAGGGTTGCCGAAAGACAATGGATAAGGGCCCAAAAGTCCCAAAACAAAAAAAAATTATGAAGGACCAATGATAATAAAGTTACCAGTTGATATTGCACGATATTACTCTTGTCACTCGGCCGACAATTTGTAATCCTACTAATATTATAAACACGAAAGTTTGTGAGGATGGATATTTGATACTCTTTCACGCAAAAACTACTGAACGGATTTTAGTAGTACAGTAATATAGCTTATAAATCAGGATTACTTTTTATCCGGGTAGGTATCACGCGGGCGAAACCGTGGCAGGGCTAGTTACAAATAAGATGATGGCAAGTTTTTAAAGCAGCCGTCTCGGTTGTTTTCATAACCCTAAATGACAAGTATCAGAGTGTAGACTGCACATAAACCCTCAGGCCCAACCCTTCATTACGATCAGATGAGATTGTCGTGTTTGTCAGACATTGACCACTTAGCTAGGGTATGAACTCATAAAGCCATAAAGAATCATATTCCAGAGACGATGTATTGTCTCGAATATAGAAAGATTTTTTGTATTTGCAAAAGTAGACCTAATAACCACGTCAGCATTAGGCATTTTTGAAGAACCATTATTCTGCACCAACTGTAAAATACTGCTTACAGATATACCTGTAATAAAAACGAATTGTCTGCTTTAAAAGCGGGGCAATTGTATTTGCATTCGATCTTATTTAAATCCTAAAAACTCAACTTACTTTAACTTTCTTTGTTTTTATGTACCAAGATGAGAAGGCCAATGTGTAACTACGGCTGCATAAAAAATATTAATAATATTAATATTAATATGAAGTCCGATTTTCCAACCTACTCTATAGTAGGTTGGAAAATCGGACTAATTTAAACAGAAACTGATGATGTAATTATTAAAAGTAACATTCTAATGACCGCGTTAAAAATATGAAATACGTAGAAAAAATAGTGAGAGAGAACGCCTAGCGTTTCACGACACGCAATATTACGCAGCGGTGATTTACATAATGATTCAGGCACTCGCTTATAATATGGAAAACCCGCAGTTTTGTTCGTAAATAGGTATGCAGTACAGTAAGTGTCACCAACTGATTACAACTCTATGATGCAAAACACCCCCGTTTTTTGCATATACCAAATATAATGTTAAGACGTGGCTCTGACTTACTTGCTATCCTTACAGATCTGCGTATTGAGTATGAATCTGAAGATCTCAAACATGGGACTTAAAGGTGAGATAGATATATAAATTCTTAATTGCATAACAAAGCAAAATACAAAAACACAGGAATTCATAAAAATAAAAGGTACAATGTACGGTTTTATCGCTAAAAGCGATCTCTTCCAGACATTGGATGGACAGCATAAAATGGAATCAAAAGGAGGCGGTGTACGAGTAAACCTATAATAAAACACATGTGAGCTTACATATACATATATTATGATGTATATGTAAGCTTACATTGTTACATTATATTATACATGAGAGCTTGTTTTTTTTTGTTTTTAGTTTACGGCTAGATTTTTGGCTAAGAAAAATTAACATAATAGATATAAGTCCTTAAACCTTACTGGTAATGCTTACTGTACAACCAGAAGTAGCTGAGCAACTTCTGAAGGGGACGTTGCTATAACATGACTTAGTAATGATTTAAAGCCATTTAGTTAAAGGGAACATTTCATCTTCCCCATGATCATGAAAATGATTCTCGTCTTGAAAAGGGAATGGGAAGGCTTTGTGAAAATGGGTCTTATCAGCTAAAATAACAGAAAGTTCCGACCTATTTGCTCTTTGGCTTCGGATCAGGATAAACCTTTATTTTACTAACGAGGAAAAAAAATCTATGTTAGTATTTTTAGATTTTCAATATGTTTTTTGGCTCTTTATCACATGTGAAATGTTTCATCATTATTTTTATTTATTTTGAAAAGCTGTGACGAATCATTATTTTATGTCAAGAAATAATGAAACGGTCTACTTAAATTACAATAAATTGTTTAAATAAAAAATAAAATATAAGTAATTTTTGGACTTTATTTAGTGAGCATACAAGTAGTTCGCTTTTCTAGGAATCTACGTATGTTGATAATGAACCCTATCCAATAAAAAAGAACCACTAAAATTATCCAACAACTGGCGAAGATATTGGAATTTTGTTTTATGTAGGTAATTTTTTAAAGTCGATAATAAAATATTTAAAAGGTTGCATGTTCGATGCCCGCCGCGAGACCAATGTTTGTATGATCTGCATTTATTTGTCTCCGGTCTGGGTGTTTTCTTTGTATAATATGTATGTATTTACAAAAAAATAAAAAATAATAATACAAGATCTGCTTAGTTTGGATCTAGATGATGCTGTGTGAAATATATCCAGTATATTTATTAAGTATTTATTATTATTTGGTTTGTCAGGACAAACATGGAAAGAAGCCAATAACATTTAAAAGCAAAACAACATGGTACGAATAAAACGATGCAAATTGACACAACAGAATAAATATTTATAGGACGGGTAGCGCTAGTGTTGCCAACTTAGTTACCTAGCTCTAGATCTAACAACTTTTAACGTTTTTCACAAAAAAACTCCAAACTCATTAAATTAATACAGTACTTACATATATTGAAAAAGTAATTTATAACTATCCGATAATAACGTATAAATTGATTTTTATGTTATTCATACTGTTAACAAGCTATTGGTGAAAACACCAACGCAACTCATAAACGCTGTTTAACTAAATTACATTATTTAATATAATTAATCCAGTCACTATATACGAAATCCAGTGGTAAGGGATTGCAATACTATTTTTTTGATAGATTTGTATAGTCTGGCTAAGCTTAGCGCAGACGGGCATTAGAGTTTTAAATAAAAATACTTTTTTGGCAAAGTTAACCACATGTATCAAGAGTCAAGCCCCAGTTGGCAGCACTGGTTGCAGTCTGAGCGTGCCAACGCTGTGGAACCAGTTATCCGTCATTTTGTGCATGATTGAGATGTTTGGGTTGTTAAAATCGCAATTGTGACAGCGAAATGCTGTACTAAACATTACCACTAATCTTTTGATGCCTCATAAACCTTTAACTGCTGCTTTATGTCAACGTTATGTGATTTAGATAAACTCCAAATAGTACCTAGACATTATAATTAGGAACCTCGATAATTGAGCATTCTGGACCGTTGTGCGATCCAATATCGTGGGAAAAATAGTAAGTAGGTACACTAATAACTTAATCATGATTGCGCGGCGGTGCTGGATCAGAGGGCGGACCGTATACCTATTTTATTTAGACCATGTTCATAGGTTAGATTTTTTAGGTTCTTGCATTATCTACGCGATCATCCGCAACAGAACAGCATCCCTGATGCGGCGATTGCGGGGCAGCACCAACAGCTACTTGAAATTAATAGTGGATAGGCTGGATGTAGACACAGTCTTCATGAGGCACTGGACAGAAGTGCATACTGCACAGTGTGCGCCTTGGTCAGGTGCTTAATGAGGAGTGGTTATTTTTAAGGATTATTAGTATTTAAATTACGGTATTTATTTATAATTTTTGTTAAATGTTAAATTATGGCTTATAATGAATGCTGAAATAAAAAGTTTTGAATTGAATTGAATTGAATTATCAAAACGTGGTATCATCAGGCTATCCCAAAAGCCTAATCCAAATAAAAAAAACTAAAAAATTATATTCAATAAAAAATATGAGTCGAAATTAGACTGCAACAGTCGTCCGAAGCCCCAACATTATGAACCATAACATAACATTTTAGTAGCATTTCTACCCGCCACATCATTATGAAGGTTATGGAGCACCCTACATGCCACTGTTATGGTGATAAGAGTACCTATTGAAACAGGGGATTCATTGAAAAAACTTTAGACGCGGCGCTGTGAGCGCGCACGACATGTTCTAAAGAATCATGTTATCGACATGTTCTTAGGAATCTATTTAAATCCAAATCAGATATTGACAAAACCTACAATAGGAGAAACAAAGATAAGCTCATTCTGCCCCCGACCACCTTAAAGTCATCTGACAACAGTCCATACACCAGGCTAATCATCATTTATAATAAAATACCGAAAATTATAAAAGAGCAAGAAAAAGACACTAGTTTCCGCAGTAAACTCAAACAATTTCTTATCGCAAAATAGAGGAATTTTTGACTAATAAATTTAAATTAATTTAATTATTGTTTGACTGATCTGACTTAATTGTAATTAAATATTGAATTAATAATTAAAAATATCATAGCCTTAAGCTCGATTACAGAGCCTTGACAGGGTACATATACTTACTAACAAGCTAATTTAAGATCCAAGCTAACAATAAATGAATGTGTATGTAATTAATAAATAAATAAATAAATAAGATAGTTGTTTTGGGTCTGGGTGTTGTGGTACCACGGTACTCGATGTTCCTGATACCCACGTCACAGGGAATCCTAGTATGGGGTTAGGATGGTTATTTCTTTATTTATGCAGTCTGTACCAGTCAGTGCAATCTGTAACAAAAGGCAAAAAACTCTTCGCAAGAGTGTCATTACCTTGCCAAAACCGGTATTACCGTATGCAATAATTTTATACTCTAGATACCATAAAAATTAAACCGGCTGTGCAAAGGAAACATCTGATACTTTAACACAAATATGGTTTTTCATTAGACATCCTTATTTATTAACCAGGTAAATATAAAAACATGTTGTGTGGGTAAATAAAGCATTTGTGATCTTATCGACACGTCTCGTCGCGTCCAACTCATTAGCGAGAAGTACTTAGTTATCAGCCGTGCCGAAACTGTAATCAGGGAGGCAAACACAAAGTTTTTTCATCAAATGTTAGCGGAAGCACTTACGAGAACGTTCTTTGAGAACTAATAGTTTTTCACCTCAACTCCGGGATAATACGAGCTGATAATAGGAGTTTGGATGTAGGACCGTCAGCTCCAAAAAATATGAAGGAACTGCAAATAAGTTTAATGTTTTAAAGTGAGATATATAACTCTGCGTAAAGTGGCCAAAGCAGACGGCGAGAAATGTTATAAAAAAATAAGATATTCACAAAAATATGTGCCATGACAAACTACCACATACAACCTCATATATAATCAAGTTGAGACTTCAAGTCAATACATCGCATTTTGCAGTATCAAAAAAGATGACCCCATACAAAAGGTCTCCAGAGTATTAAGGGAAACTTTGCCAGCTCTTTAAAACGAATGAAATCGCCAGCTGGTAGTTAAAACTTTACTGCCCTTAAAACCCAGCCTCACCGCCTAACATTAAATGGATGAACTGGGCAGTAAATAAAATGTATATTTTGTCTGTAGTTGACACTTTAAGTAATTGGTATTTTAATTTAATAATCTCCAACTCCATAGCTAGCACACGAGCCGACCGTAAATAAATATCTTATTATGTCATGTAATCCATATTTTGCACTAGCTGTGCCACGGCCGACCTCGGCCCCCGACCGACCCACCGCGTCAAACGCCCGCCCGTGCCATTACTTCATTTACTCGGCTTCCAAGGATTGTAGCGTGATGTTCCTATAACCTTCCTCATGAATGAAAATATTTTTTTTTAATCCGACTGGTTAGCGCGTTCCAGAGATTAGCACGTTCAAACAAAAAAAACAAAGAAACAAAAAAAAACTTCAGCTTTATTATTAGTGTGTATAGATATGCTGTGATGCCATTTAACTGTGGGGAAACCACGATGAGCATATATGTTCCCAAAAACCAAAATAGAATTTGCAAAAAAAAATCGTAAAGCTTAAGCGCGGCTTCACGTTCAACTTTTAAAATTACCAAAAAATAATACTTAAGTATATACTCTTGTATCCATTTATTATTTGTGTTTGCAATGTAACAACATGACGAAAACAACAGTGTTAAACCAACACGGTTAAACCTAAAAGAAAATAACAAGTTATGGGCTCGGCATGCAATATTTTAAAGCTGAATTGGTGAGGCCAGGGTGTCTAGACAAATACCACTTTCTTTTGGCGTTAACGCCTGTAGAAAGATTGAGTTGTATGGAAATGATATTAGCTGTGGAAAAGTCTCGTGACTACTGCCAATTTTTCTTTGATTAAATTTATTAGCGTGAAAGGAAAAGTAAGCGTGAGGTATTTGTCTAGACCCCTGGTCTGTTAATACTAAGACACTGTCAGCAAGTTAACACAAATTGATTTTCCACGAAGATTGCTTTTCCTTCTTCTTTACCTTCGCGAGACCAGAATCCGTAATGTCTATTGAACGGAAATATAAAAACTTTGCAAAAGATAGAGAGGAGGCAAAGATGGCAAGACAAGGAAGATTTTCATTTGATAAAATATTTAATAAAGTATTTCCGGTATTATGATTCATCAAACGACCATGGCGTCACTTATTCTTAAGTACAAGCCCATCTATCTATACAGATGTATACAGATATATCCACAGAGTAGCTATAAAATAAAATATCCATGCAAAAAAAAAAACTAGCTGAGTTACATACGCTGTACACTAAAGTAAACAAGTATTAAAACTGATTAAGTTCTTGTAAAACAACAACCTTTTAACAAGGCCGACAATAACATTACACAATATCTGCATGATCTCTACTTTTAGATGATTCAGCTCTCCTTGACCTTACTTACATACGTGTACAGTCGCCACCAAAAGTAGTAGTAGTTTAAGTCCCAAAACGAAGTTACCAAAATAGCATTACACATGTGAAATGAAACGTAAAAAAACTACTAATCTTTTATTAAAATTAAACAACCTTAACTGAAAATACCAGGCACATCTCTACCTTTTTAAAATTATGATACGTAATTTACATAAAAACTATAATTTTGTCTCAGAATCAGCCTTAGATCTAACATTAAACGTTGCCTATATTAGTAACCCAGCCTTTACATTTTTATATACAAAAATTGGTTTCTTTTATATATAATTCGGTACCAAAATTATAACATAATGTAGAAACTTATGTCTTGTTTGTAAAATAAGTTACTGATTTTTAACATTTTTGACTCGACGCGCCTACGCATTTACAAAATAACCGAAAAAAGCTGACCGCGTCCGGCCTCTCAAGCGATGATTAGTGTTCTAAGGTTAATAACATTTAATTATAAATTTGCAGATTCTAGTGTAGACGTAAAAACATTGACTAGGCCGAAGGTATCGCGCCGCTCTGCATGCGCGTAACTTAAGAGGCGGTAAAACTTTAAGCTTTTTAGGTCACTTATATTGTGAAGCTACTTCGCTGTCGACTGTATACATTCAAACCGGCCAAATGCGTGTCGGGCTACGCGCAGTATAGGGTTCCATAGTTGCCCAAAAAACTTATATTTATTACCTGTTTTACACAACTAACAACTTCATCTAAGTAATGTTCAATGAAATTTGTAGGGGTACCCTACCCCCCTGCCAGCCAAACGCTTCTTTTTAGATATTTAAAACGAACTTATAAAAAGTACAAGAAGTAAAATGGATAATTTCGTACAAATTTCATTTTTAAATAAAGCTGATTATTAATAATAAAGCTGAAGTTTTTTTTTGTTTCTTTGATTTTTTTTGTTTGAACGCGCTTATCTCTGGAACCACCAGTCGGATTAAAAAAAATATTTTCATTCATGAGGAAGGTTATAGGCTAGAACATCACGCTACAATCCTTGGAAGCCGAGCCGGCCAAATGCGTGTCGGGCTACGCGCAGTATAGGGTTCCATAGTTGCCCAAAAAACTTATATTTATTACCTGTTTTACACAACTAACTTCATCTAAGTAATGTTCAATGAAATTTGTACGAAATTATCCATTTTACTTCTTGTACTTTTTATAAGTTCGTTTTAAATATCTAAAAAGAAGCTTTTGGCTGGCAGGGGGGTAGGGGTACCCTACCCCCCTGCCAGCCAAACAAAAATTAGCTCTTGACTCTAACAAAAATTAGCACTTATTTAGCAAACAGACACCTTTATCGAAAAATAGTTTTAGCACACCCGCAATATTTTTGATCGACCTATCCAACGACATTATAGGATGAGAAAAAAAACATCCGCTCTTTACGTGTAGGAGAGGTAGCCAAAAAATATAGTTGAAGATTTTTTACCAATTTATCGGCGTGATTAATATCTATGCACTAACAGCTTTTTTGTTCAAAGAGTCTCTGAGCTAAGCTGCGGACAGACAGAGAAAGACAGACAGACAGACAGACAGACGGAAATGGCGAAACTATAAGGGTTCCTTGTTGACTACGGAACCCTAAAAAAACGGTCTCCGAGGTCATTTGACCAAACAATAGCCGGTCGTCAACTTTGTATGCACATTTATCACGTTATTAGGGGCATGTCCTCGCGGAGACAAACACTTCCGATATGGAAATTCTGGGTCGGCTCAATATTGTTGAACAGCTCACTCCAAAATCTAAATCCACTCATCTACGCTAATATTATAACGAGGTAAACTTTGTAAGTTTAAATGTGCTAATAATCCAATTTCAAAAATTATTTCACCAATATTCAGAATGAACCTTCAGGGGGACACAGGCTGTATATTATTCCGTTAAAATAAAAAGGCTTTTCGTGATGACAATTTTGTAACGTAAGTCGTCGAAAAAAACGGTCGGACAAATGCGTTTCTTACGAACGCAGCCTTAACAGTAAGTTACTTTTCATTGGCTACTTTTTATCCAAGTACCCTGCGGCGAAGCCATGGGCAGAAGCTAGCTTTGAATAAAAAAGTGGGTTTTTACATGCAAGGATCCATTTATTGGAACGAAAGATCACTCAATTTACTTCGACAAGCAAAAGTGTGGCAGTGTTATTTTTCTCACGGGGCATTATTATGAGAAAGCCCTGGTACTAAAAAAAAGGTGAATGTCGCCAAATGAATGTTGTGAAAGCATCCAGCCCCTAGAGGCGTTAAGTAAATGTCCGTTACCATGTGCCCTTCATGTAATAATAATAATAGCACTAGGTAATAAAGTTTATTTACGTCTTACAAACGTATGGTGAAACTGTATTACTAATTGTAGTTAAAGTAGGTAAGTACGTGCTTATAAAAGTAGTTAAAAACAGAAAAGTTGTCTACTCTTTATTTGACACATAAAATGAAACAATAATGGGTATAAATAGGCCGACAACTAAAAATAGAGATATGTACTTAAATCCAAATCAATAACAACATTGATCGCTACATAATGATGTCTGAAAACCTATGGTATGGCTGTTCCAAAATGGTGTTCAGCTCAGCATGTGTTGGATGTATTACCATCACCCAATTGGCTTTAACTGATAAAATTCTTAGGTAAATCCATTGACCACATATTAATTCTGGCAACACATCAATGGTTTAGCATTTATTTTGGCAAAGTATAGTTTCTCGCAACTATACTTTGCCAAAATTATAGTTGCCAAAATTATAGTTGCCTGGGTTAGCATCTTTCGAACAATTACGTACGTAGAATCGTAAATAGATAGATAACACTTTATTATATACCACATATTGCATACAAATTCAAACAGCATTTTACAAATTATCCCTCTAATTCATAATCACTTAACTTTAGCAGCATGCAAAACGTTGTCTGCTTTATCCTTTGTTTAGTGTTAGAACAGGACAGGGGTAGATTTAGCGACCTGCTAAGTTAGCGAGTGATTATGAATAAGAGCGTTATCGTGGAAGTATGGGTTCATTCTTATCGCTAATGGCGATCTCTTCCAGACAACCTTATCGACATAAATTTATTAAATATAACGTTACTAATCGCTCGGAGAGAGTGAAATATGTAAAAAACAAATTTAAACAAATAAAATTGTAATATAAAATATCGATAAGATTACGTAAGGAATCGATCACCTGTTGATGCGTAACAACATTAACCTAACCTGACATAATGGCTTTCCTTACTAATATGCCCCAAACTAAATAAACCTGCCAAGTGGCTGAATACAATTTGCCGTGAAGCTGATTGAACTAGACATTACCGAGGGATTAGCTAATAAATCGCGGGTAGTTATATACGTCGCGTCGTGTGCTGTTTATCAATGTTTCCTTTGCTTCTGAATAATTAATTGTTGTTTATAGTAGTAGAGTAACCGTGTGCTGTTAGCATTTCGGTATTTGGGGCAATAGGACACCGCAAAAAAAATCGTGTAGGCCTAGTGGGCGGATGGAACAAATCGGTGCCAATTGTACCGTCAATGGTACTGCCTAATGGTACAAGTGGTCCGGCGGGCGACTTCCGGGTTCGAACCCGGTCGGGCAGCAATTGATTTTTTCACTCAATTTTTTTTAACACATGCTTAAAATGTTCAAAAACGGCGAAGGAAAACATCGTTAGAAAACGGGCAGCTCTAGGACCAAAAATACGAAGGCATGTGCTGTCAGTTAGTGTTCAAATAAGCGGCGATGTCTCGTGGGATGATAAGAACATGCAAAACGCGGGTATGTGCCAAATGTAATATTTGTATGTGCCTTTGACTTCCCCCTGTTGCAGATCCTCAAAGATTTACACACTGAGTTTGTATCTGAGGATGTCTATCATAGGGAATTCAGTCGTTAACGTGTTTTTTTTTGGGACACCGCACGTAAAACAGCTTCCATGTAATCCTACTTATAATTATAAACGTGAAAGTATGTGAGGATGGATGTTTGTTACTCTTTCACGCAAAAACTACTGAACGGATTATGATGAAACTTTACAGTAGCTTATACGTCAGAATAACACGTAGGCTACTTTTTATCCAGGTACCACGCGGGCGAAGCCGTGGGCAGAAGCTAAGATATAATGTACAGATATAAGTAAATATCACGAGGATGTTGTTTTCCCGCCGAAAGACAACATCCTCAAGTGTCAGTAACATGACAAGAGAAAACGGATATCAAGTATCATCAGCACAAACAAAAACAATTTCCTCGCATCACGGGATACTGAAAGCTACGTAGTCATATCACCGGAGGCTGAGCAAAGACAACTCTTTACTGCGGCGAGCGGAAAACTAAAAGATTGAATGATAGGTAGCCTTCTAGGTAGGTTTTCTTAAGGGCTATTTTAGTCAGCGCCGTAAACAAAATATATGATGTGAAAGACGTGGCTTATAATGCCATGCAAGAGTCTAGTAGAAAAATGCGAAAAACCCTTAAAAGTATTCTCATGGAGTTGAGTCGATAAGTAATCATTCTTATCAACATTAGTATACTAACTATATATGTATCTGCTAGTACAAATTATCTCAAAACTTTGGAAACCATTCGCGAGCTAGCAAGTAAAGTAAAGTAAATTAAATCTTTATTGCAACAAGATCAATCGGATGAGAAGCGTAGCAGCGCGGGATTGCGATTTGTTTATGCCTTCATTTCGCCTCGTACCATTTGTTTTGTACGCGGTGTCTGCAAGGCCCTGACAATCCCTGGCAACAGTGCCATCTAGTTAACGTTAGGGAACTATCCAACCTGCAGCAGATGAAAATGAAAACCTTGCCCTTTCGCATCCGATGTCTCACTCTCTACTTCTGCACAGGTGCCTTTATGTCTTAAAGATGGTGCGTCGGGTTAAAGCAAGCTGGATAACTAAGAGCTGTAAAATATCGTCTTCTTAATAAATCATCACAGTTCAAGTCACACTACCTTAACATAATTCTGACATCAATGAGTCTTTCCGGTCACGAATGATGAAACGCAAAATTAATAAACATTACCTACTCCTAGATAACTAGACGAGGGTAATAGTCAATTATTATAAGAGTTCCATCATTGTATCGCCCTTGAGAATGATTGGTAGATCTCGTGGTATGAACTTATCTTTATACACATTATAGGTAATAATATGAGGTGAAGTGTGATTAAAAATGAGAGCAGTAATAAAAACTGAAGATTCATTGTGATGTAGTTATCAAGTAGAAATTCTTACTTAAGTTGAATAAAACAATTTAAACGTAGAATTGTTTTTCAAATTCAAACACATTCAAGTTTATTGCCAAATGAAAACAATTCGATATTTATATATATCTGCAGAGTTTAGCTAAGAGATTACCTTTGAGTTTTATAGGAAGCAAGTTTTACGGAAAGCTCACCTGACGGAAAGTAGTTACCATCACCTATTGACATACTAGGCCATTGCTTGCGTTGAATGAATATTTTTACATTTGTCAAAGAAAACGTTAAAGTAACCAACGTGTACGGAATCGTGTTAGTTTTGTCAAAACTTAGCATTGTGATTGGCAAGATTGCTTTAGGGGAAACATGATAAAAAATAGTATATTATTCGCTTCATACGAACTTCTAAGGTAGTTTTCATGAACAGGTATATATTCTCAAATAGCCCCATTATCATGCCACAAGAAGGCACTCAAGGAGTAACATATTCTTACATGAATATATCTTCAGCTGAGCTGGGAATTGAGACGCCTTTTCACCACCGGAATCGAATTTGGAAAACACTTCCCTGAGTGGTTTGTCAATGTCACAAAGAGAACGTGTCCACGATATTAAAGAGTTTCGAAAAACAGCCAGTGCAGGGTTGTTTAACCTGTGGTCCATGGAGTGTCCATGGCGAACCTTCCTAACATAATGCATTTATATTAAAATTGGTTGAAATCATACAAAGGAAATAATCAAAGAATATTTTTTTTTCCAACTCACTTTTAGGTACAACAAAAGCGGTGGATGTTTTTGAGATGACCAAAAGTATATTTCTTAAACACGAAGCAGATTGAAAGAATAAGCTTGGTAGCCTTCGTACCGAAGATGAAGCGCCTACAGTGCTGGGAAATACATCTGGTTTTGCTGCTTTACTAAAAAAAGGGTTACCATTACCAACACCCACTGTTTTCTGAAGGAGGTAATGTATACTTGTGTGAAAATAGTAAATTTCATACAAACCCCAGCCTTAAACCACCGCTTGTTCAAGAATTATAGCGTTAGTTAGCACAATGGAAAAACGCTGACATCGTTCATTCGTCATGCCACCGGTTTTTTGGCTACCATGCGTGAGGTCAGTGACCACTATATAACATTTTTTATATTGAAATAGTTGTAGTAATAAAAAATAATTTGATAAGATTCAGATTTTCAAAATTTTTAAAATGTTGGTTGTAGTGTATGGTGGCCCTAAAAAGGTCTAGTCACCCGATTGTGAAAGATCTGATGGTTCCCGCGGCACTTTTCATCCACAATGTCGTATGTATTTGGTTCTAGGACATGCTGATTTCCTAACGATCATTCCTTCACCATATATTGCTCAAGTATTTAGCGCATATATTTCTCGAGTGATAAAATTCATACACGACAGGATACGAACAAAAAGATTTAACAAAAGCCGGAGACACTAAGCGCTACACCTCCAGTGCTCACTACACTATAAAGACGAGATGAGCGATCGACAAGTCGATCTCCTGTACAATTATACTTACGCTCGGGTGAACGCGTGTCTAACGGAGCTGATTTCCACAACCAAGATGATTAGTCTGACAAGCGATGACAAAACTGAAGATGGAGAATGAACAATACAAGCAACTAGACGAGAAAAGTGCCAAGATGGACAACAAAAGATTATGCAAACGGATCCATTACCATTAATGAACATGCTGCGTCGTCGGTAGCAAACAATGGATGTTATAACTCACAAATGAATACAATTGAGTTAGAATGTTATGCGGTTTTCCATGTTTCGGTTTGTTCAATGCCAAGGAAAAATGTTTTTGCTTTGAGCGGTTACTCTAATACTTGATGTTTCCGCAATATCCTATCCTACTAATATTATAAACGCGAAAGTTTGTGAGGATAGATGTTTGTTCCTCTTTCACACAAAAACTACTGAACGGATTTTGATGAAACTTTAAAGTAATATAGCTTATACATCAGAACAATACATAGACTACCTCTTATCTGGGTACCACGCGGGCGAAGCCGTGCAGAAGCTAGTGTCCAATATAGGTATTTACATATATTTACCATTTACCCTGCCGTAACACAGTTAAATCTAGCACGGAGGGTACGGTTTTGTAACTACCTATTAGAATAACAACCTAGTAATATCTATAAGGTTATGACTAGAGCCATTTTTTTTCTTACTTAGTTAATGTTGTTAGTTTAAAAGTAAAACTGTATATTTAAGTTACAAATAATTTGTACCATTCCAATTTGAAAAGAATTTTTCTTTATGTTTACCTGTACCATTCAAATTTGGAAATATATTATCTTAATCTTTACCTACCTAATATTCTTGACATAAACATTATTCGATTATACTCGTGGTAATAAGCCTAGATTTAATTCGAATTGCCAGTGATGGCATATGGCACTGTCATTTACTCGAAAATTCGATATCAATACATTGGAATGGATTTCTGGAGAATACTCTGGGCGTAGCTTCCCTCGTCTTCAGGGTAAACAAACTTCAATATGATCAATATTTATAGGTGACCGTTAGTGTCATTTACAACAGGAGTCTAGACAAATACCATTTTCTGTTGACGTTGACGGAAAGATTGAATTGTATGGAAATGACTGATTGACATTAGCTGCGGAAATGTCACGTGACAGCTGCCAAGTTCTACCTTGAAAAAATTGCGTAAGCGTGAAAGGAAAAGTAAGCGTGATGTATTTGTCTAGCACCCATGGACGATTTTTTGCTTTAGAGGGCACGGTTAGAAGACTTGAAGCCATCGAACTACATATCACTTTACGTGCATATTCATAAGTTGATAACACGTAGAGCTTAACGGCCTACAATATTCCGTTATCATAGGAAACTCAAACATATTCAGACCGTTCATGAAAATACTACGTTTTATGAATTCTAATGATATTTTATTCCCAAAACGAATAATAAATGTTATTACATTGCAGATGTATGTTTGTTTGTTACTTTCATAGCAAATCATGGTTTTCTAATATTTTATTTAAATGTAGTTTTCAGCTTTACCTAGTGAGTTGATTTTTAAATTTTGTTTTGTTTAATTAATGTTCTTCGCATTCTTTTTAATCAAGTCCATCTAAAGATTGTCTGGAAGAGATTGTGATAATACCACCCATTGCATAACCATGACTTAGTTTATAAGATTTTATGTATTGTTTGTTTTGAATCATAGTGTATGCAATAGAGATTTAGTTATCTATTGATCTGTGTCGAATCTACTCATTTTTCACTTTAAATACATAAGTACCCGAGTGTAAAACCAGTGTTGAACAAGCGTAAATCGCGACACGTCGACAAACAAACCGTATATATTACGACCACACACAAATATTTGCTGCTAAAAAAACACCCTCTAGCGAACAAACACTGTGTTTGATAAACAAAAGGTAATATTTAGAAAAGGATTGAAATAAGCTCAAAGTACAAGGTTTCAGTGTTTGAGGAAAATCAAGGGCGGTTCGGGGTTTCCTAGCGTTGATCAATTAGCGAAATTAAGCTGTTGGGAATGTTAAAACTACGTCTCATTGTTCAATTAGCGCGTGTTTTAGTACCTAAGACATGGGCTAATTGAGGTGGAAGGACTCATACAAACAAAAAGCCTCTTAACCTAACAGGTGGTGGCATGCATGTGTTGTGAGGATGGATGTTTGTTACTCTTCCACGCAAAAACTACTAAACGGATTTTGATTAAACTTACTGTAAAACTGTAATACAGATACAGATACATCAGAATAACACATAGGATACTTTTTACCCGGGTACCACGCGGGCGAAACCGTTGCCAGAGGCTAGTTAAAATGAAGACATTTATTTTCCGAAGTTCCTAAATAAGAATTGTTATTTCATATCTCTATCTATACTAGGTTGTTTATTAATGATTTATGTATTTATCATAATTTATTTACGGCATGCAAACAAATGTATTTAAATAAGTTAATAGATGTTTTAATAACAAACTTATTATATGGGCATACCTAAGCAAAACCCGAACTCCGCTGCGAATAGCCAGCTGTGACGCAACAAGTACGGGTTCGATTCACGCTACTGGACAAATGCATGATCTGCAAATACTTGATTGTACGGTACCATGGTATTCATAGTTCCTAATACCCAAGACACAGGGGAAAATAACGGGGGGTCAGGACTGGGGTTAATTAATAGATGTTCTTGTTAATGAAAGTAAAATGTCCTAGTAGTATATCTCAGTTAAGATAATAAAGTTAGCACGTGCCAAGTTTCTTGATCAACAATTTCTGCATGCGCATTAAGATAAGATAAGTACGATCAAGTGGGCGCTACCGCAGACACACTTCAAATCACAAAGTTATGCTAGTCTCTTCAGATATTCTTCGAACAATAAAACTTCTAAGTACTTTTATATATTTTTTTTTATTAGGAACGTTATTGTTTATTTTAATTAAAAAACACGCTTATGACTGTATTCCCCATAATTTTCAGATACATTTTCATTGCGTAGATCTTTGAGGATACCAAATAGGGGGTAGTCAGAGGCACGTCTAACCATTATATTTGACACATGCCCGCGTTTTGACAGGTTGCAAGTCCATCGCCGCCTTGTAAACATATAATAACAATTTTATATGAGTGTAGGAAGACGTTTTTACCGTAGTTTTACTTTTAAAGCAAAAGCAATATTCTCATCCGTTTTCATAATTTTCAGACCCAAGAGCCAGGCAAGCGAGTTCCAAACTTAATTAAGCCTTGATCTCTACAAACAAGCAAAGAGTAGCGAAGAATGAAGAGAATATTCCACTTGAAGCTCTCTACAAATGCCAATCGAATACGTAAAACGAATCAAAGCGCCAAGGCTTATTGATTGCTAATCCAAGAGCTCGTTTCATTTTAAACTCACTGATCTAGATTAAACCCTTGTTATTTGAAGATTGCTTAGCTCTTCTCGGCTACAAAATATTTATGTACCTGAAACAATTAACAAAATTCTTAATTAGTTACACGAAATTGTATCTCTGGTGGTATTTCTAACACAAAATACTTCAGTCCTATTAGTCATCTTTCCAATAAAGTAACTTCGGCGGATTTAATTGTTTAAATTAATTAAATTTAAGTTGGGGTTAATTTAAATTGATTTAAGTATCTAACTGGTTCCCTTGTAGAGTTCGCTCTTCATTAAGATAATAGATTACTGAGTACCTTATTTCGGATTTCATAAATTTTCGTGAAATCGAAAAGCGACATGTCGAAAGGTCTTATCTCGGGGGTTGATCAAATACACCGAGTGGTCACCGTCGTCAACTCTACCTGTCGAGTAAGTACAGAGGAGTCATACATTAGGAGAGAGAGGACACAAAATAAGGTAATAAAATTATTAATTTAAAAAAAACTTTTTTAAAACAAGCTTTTTCGTGTTCTTCTCAGCAAACCCTTTAATTTGATTCTCATATCAGGGCGAGTGCCTAGAAGATAATTGGTCTGCCATCTTTGGGAGTCCGCCATATTGGATTTAGAATGATGTCACTAAACTAACCATGCGTTATCATCCAAACCAACCGGGTGCAAAATTTCAGCTCAATCGGTTGGAGATAACTGGTTTAATACATACCAACTAACAAGGAAAGTTAAATAAAAGCTTTTAAAAACGGATGCTACCTGGGCGCTTCTTAGCGAGATTATAGAATGATTATATGATATTATTTTTTTAATTATTTAAAAATTCTACCGCGGCAAGACATTCTAGCATCGTTTATTTTATGTGGTGTTTTGTCCTCTTGCACCTCATGTACTAAGTACCTTTATCTTTTACTCGATGTCTGGTACTCGATATGTAAGCTTGACACTGTCGCCTCCCGGTCTAACTACAAATAGTAGGATTTCCTTCAGACCTTCGTTCACTTAACTACAACACAACACGGTATGTTAAATAACCATTTGAATTTGTGCACAATTCTGAAATTCTGATACAGAATTTTCGCTAGCTGCTATTGCACTATTGCAGAGATAACGGGATGTCGATATCAAAATATTAGAGCATCGATATAAATCCTGTAGGGAAATCGTATATTTGCATGGCTGATTGACATTGATGAAACCAAAAACCAGAAATCGTCAGGGCCAGGTCAAACTGACGCGGCGGTAGTGCAACCACTTGGTTGTTCGCCACCACCACCGGCACGGTTGATAACCAACTTTTCCTTTGATCGCCACCGCGTCATTTTGACCGGGCCCTAAATGGGTGGAAAATTAAAAGGATTGGTATCTTAAAGATAATGCAGAACTTTATTGCAAAATAATCCTACTAATAATTTAAACGCGAAAGTTTGTGAGGATGGATGTTTGTTATTCTTTCACGCAAAAACTACCTAACGGATTTAGAAACTTTACAGTTATATAGCTTATACATCAGAATAACATAAAGGCTTCTTTATATCCGGGTACCACGCGGGCGAAGCCGTGGACAGAGGCTAGTACTTTATAAATAGTAGCGGCAGCGTTGGCCTTGTAACTTATCACGTTGTAACTTAACTCCTATGCAAAATGTAGGCATGGGCAAACATATTATAATACAAGTACATGGGTAAAACATAATGCTTGGCAGTACCTCTGACTATCCCCCTACTTAGTATCGTCACGGATCTGATTACTTACCTAGTATAGATCTTGGAGATAGGTAGTGCGTGTTTTTTTTATTAGTTGCTGTCTGAGAACAAATTAAAGAACTGAATAGAAAGCGCCCAATAAATTCGACTCAGCGTCACTCGATTCAGAGAGTAATTGGATAATGAATTGCCGATTAAGATGCGGGTTCCCGCTGAAGTCCCGCTGTATCGGAATTTTTGGGCCTCATTGAATGCTCTACATAAGTGTAGTTTCACTTAAATATAAACAAGCTTTAATAAATAGCTGTTTTAAATGGCAATGAATCGAACATTTGATGCAGCGGAACATTTGATGAACATGACCTTGTTGATGCAGCGGTCGAGAAACCAGCTACGACGCAAGAGGGTTCGATTCCCGCAGCGGAATATTATGCAGATATTTGTTCCAGGTCACAGACCAGTATCATTTTGTGGTACCACGGTATTCATAGTTCCTGATACCAACGATACAGGGAGTCCTAGTGTGGGGTCATAACTATGTATGTGTTTGTTGGGTGTTTTTTTTAATAATGAACTTGTATTATCTCAACACCATTGTTAATCAGAAATCCAAAAAGTCTTATCAGAAGCTCGCAATTAAAAGTTATATTCTTTCGAATTAAATAAATGTCTACAGTGATGAGATAAGGAGAAAGGAACTGCCAAAAAAAGGGGCCGATTCAATGAACGACTACAACTCTAGATTTCAGAATTCGCCATTTATCTGTCGCAATAAAACCGTTGCTAAAATATAACCCTATTTTATTAAAACTTTAACATAATACGTGCGAGGTGTGACTTCATCAGGTGAACGAGATTTATGCAAGAACACGAGTTCTGGTTATACGAGTAATCCAGTTTCAGAAAAGTTAATTTAGCGCCCTATATTATTAAGCCGTTCTTTAATTAGGCGGTTCTTTGATTAAGGGTTGTGCCAATTAAAGCTGAAATAGAGGTTTCCGGAGTAATCAAACCCTTCACTATTTCAAAGCCTTTAGAATTGAAGAAAAAGATTCGCTGCAGTTAATTAGCAGACAGAATTATGTTCACGAGTATGAACGCAGTATTACTACCTTTTGCTAAAAGATTGGCGAAAAATTTGCCAGTCGAAGTCAAAAGCCACATCTTATTAATTCCAGAGCGGAAAAAGGTAGGCAAAAAAACTGGAACTTCGGTTCAGGCCAATTACTGGAGCCAGTTTTCGGAATACCCCTCCATCGGCATGTGTCGGGAATTGTAGGAAACGAAGCAATTCCATCCCACAGGACAGTGTTAGAGCAATCAGTATAACTTCAGAATTTCAAGGCGTTCTATGTTTGTAAGTGTGTAAATGGTCTGAGTTTTAAATTATTTATTTCGTACATATTATCGAGATGAGTTTTCACATTTACTTAGTACCTAGGACTTTGTGGGTTTTCTTATATTGTTTACATTGCATGCTGAACTTCTGATTATATTAGGTTTGGCCTGCAGGGAAAAAAACTACCTGAACAAAGGAATAAGGGCTGGAATATTGAGGATTGGAAAATTCATATATTACGATAACTTTAGGTTTAAATAGAATATACCTATTCTGATTAAACCTAACCTTGTAAAGATGCATGAGCGACCAATCAATTTTTTGTTTGATGATATAATCTGTCTACAGAAACATATCAGCCGATAAAAACAAGCCTGTGTTGTTTTATAATAAATACATGAAATTCAAAGGAGTAAACGAGTACCAAAACATGAGTTTTAACTACAAACACAAAAAAATTACACGAAGTTGCCTCAAAAATCCTAAAGTTTACATTGGAAATCCTTCGAAATAATTTTCGTTGGTAGTCCCTATCCTAGAATTAAAAAGTTTGAGGGACACACAACTTTTGCTACTTTGGAGCCTTACATTAATTCCTAGACAAGGTCTGAAAATAAAAAATTGGTTAATGATTTTTGGAGACCTATTCAATGATCCACACGGGTAGGTGCAATGAAAAACTAAATCATTTTCCACCTTACATTTGCGCTAAAATTGGTCTTTTTTTTATTTCAGTTTTTGGGTATTAAGACAAATCTACATACCAAATTCTATCTCGATAAGTGAGAAATCGAGCTGACACACGGACGAACAGTCAGACAGACATGACGAAACTATAATGGTTCCGTTCTCCCCATTTGGCTTTAGAACCCTAAAAAGTGCTGCGTAATCCAAGGCTATAGTAATTTTTAGTCTGTGCGAGCATCAAAGAAGAAAACAATTGGTACTTCCAGAACACCTGTTCTTCACTAAAAGACCCAAATTAAAAATGATAAGAAAGGATACTTAGGTAGTCAAAAATTTAACCCATGGATTACCTACCTACGTTTCCACCTATCTGAGATAGTTGCATCAACAGATTCTGATCACTCTATTTACCTTACTTAGTTTTAGGTTGGTAAATAAATTAACAAGCCAGCACTGTGATTGAAAGTAAGGTTAATTGATTACTTTGTTTACTTCCCGCATCATTTGCGGCCTTGACACTGAAGGCATTATGTTTTACCTTAGACAAAAAAAAACTAACTCCGATTAAATATAACCTTCGCTTGCTACGAATAGGTACGGGGGAATCATCAATATCTATGCAAGTTTATAGATATTTGAGCGGTAAGTTTACTGAAATGAAGGAGAAAATGAATGAAAAAAACACTTTCTTGAACACTTTACTCAAACAACAAAATAAACAAAAACTTAGTCTGGAAAAACGTTTGTTTTTTTTTTATTTTCAGTTCATATGTATAAACAATTACTATTAGTTCTTAAATTGTTAATGGAAAACGCGTGTTTCCAACCAACATAGACATTTAAAACCTCCCTAACACAGCACTAAACTGAATTAACCACTTCGTAGTCCTTATTCTAATTCCATGAAAGTAGGTACCTACTGCCTACGAAACCGGAATAATCCAGTGGTATACAGTTTTAATAGAAGATTATAGAGGGGACGAGATAGAGATTCTTTTAGATTTTTCTTTAAGCTAAATAGGTGTTTACCTTCTCTTTACTATATTATTTGTCGAATATATGATTGAATACAATTGATACTTACCATAACGCGCACCCAAAAAAACTTAGTTTTATTTCCTATGAATTGGAAAAGAGAAAGGATATGGCTAAAATGCCCAAAATAACATAGCCACGTTCAAAAGTTAATTATTTCATAGACGAATCGCAACCCTACCAATGTATATTCTGCATTGGGCTTCACTTTAGCTGACAAATTATTTTGCTAGGGAATTTAGATGTATAAATCAAAACCAAATTTTCGAGCGGTTGTGTTCAGAATGTGCGATGCAGCATAACGAACACTACAATCTAATCAAGGTGAATAGGTAAAAAAGGTCAACCCAAAGTGAAGCAGAAAACGTACCTTATTTTGGCAACACAGTTACGTAATCTAGAAGTAATTATGTTTGTTTGTCCAGCGGATTGCAAAGTTCGCGTGCAAATAACACCGAGACGTGACAAGTGCGACGAAACGGACCGGAAAAGGTAAAAGGACTACAATTAGGAACTTTAGTTCAAAGGCAACTCAATATTTAACCGCGGTTGGACACGGAACCAAACCTTTTCAAGTGTACTTACCTAGTTGAAAAGTAGAGCAAAGTTCTAACACGAAATCGTAATAAATGAATTACGTTTTATGTAGCAGAAGGTAGGTAATGCTCGTGTTCCGGTTATTTATGTGTGCCGGTGAAATTACAGACGTTTTTACAAGAGTTCTCATCTTTATGCCTCCGTCAATTACCTGTCGGACCAACCGACCTTACACTACTACCTTAAAACACTTTACCTTACACTTCAACATCATCAAGATGTTGATATTACCATTTTCAAATTGACACAATTTGTTATGGTTACGTAGACTGATCTGGACGTGCCGGGCATACCAAAGTACCTAGTTACTAAGTTGGACAACATAACTCGTACGTAAAGTACATTACATTATACATTACCTAGACCTTTTTCCTTTGGGACATAATAAATACCAAACCGATTAACCTCTACAACAGACAATTTAACTTTATCCACGGCCATAATTTACCGTTTCACGTAATTTTGTCGATTTTTTTTTCATTATACGCTGTGTCACATTTGACCCTTCTATATCGTCCCTCCTTTTCATTTTACTAGGTACGGTGGCAAGCAATAATATATAATACATTAATTTATTTACAAAATTATATCATGTATAAACAAAGATGTATTTAACAGCGTTACCAAATTTAACAAAATTTTGGCACCAACGTGCCAAAATCACTATACCTGCTTATAAACGTATTTACCATGAAATTTAATACTGTACTGTAGATAATTTTGACAAAAAATATACGCATACCATGTTATCGCATGAGACTACTTACGTTACCATCTGCGTCTGTAGGACAATATGGAAAATATGTCCTTTAAAAAACAGCTTCGGCAAGAGAGAACCGTTCATTTGAACATCTAAGCCACTGTTTCTTAAAGTGGGCGATAACGCTCCCTTGTGGGCGCTGGAGGCCTTCTAGAGGGCGGTAGAAGATATTGGGGGCCGCTAAGGTGGTTCAGAGGGGAAAGCATAGGTTGTTAAGTTTACCAATGTGCCGCGAGACCAATGTTTGTATGATCTGCATTTATTTGTCTCCGGTCTGGGTGTTTTCTTTGTATAATATGTATGTATTTACAAAAAAATAAAAAATAATAATACAAGATCTGCTTAGTTTGGATCTAGATGATGCTGTGTGAAATATATCCAGTATATTTATTAAGTATTTATTATTATTTGGTTTGTCAGGACAAACATGGAAAGAAGCCAATAACATTTAAAAGCAAAACAACATGGTACGAATAAAACGATGCAAATTGACACAACAGAATAAATATTTATAGGACGGGTAGCGCTAGTGTTGCCAACTTAGTTACCTAGCTCTAGATCTAACAACTTTTAACGTTTTTCACAAAAAAACTCCAAACTCATTAAATTAATACAGTACTTACATATATTGAAAAAGTAATTTATAACTATCCGATAATAACGTATAAATTGATTTTTATGTTATTCATACTGTTAACAAGCTATTGGTGAAAACACCAACGCAACTCATAAACGCTGTTTAACTAAATTACATTATTTAATATAATTAATCCAGTCACTATATACGAAATCCAGTGGTAAGGGATTGCAATACTATTTTTTTGATAGATTTGTATAGTCTGGCTAAGCTTAGCGCAGACGGGCATTAGAGTTTTAAATAAAAATACTTTTTTGGCAAAGTTAACCACATGTATCAAGAGTCAAGCCCCAGTTGGCAGCACTGGTTGCAGTCTGAGCGTGCCAACGCTGTGGAACCAGTTATCCGTCATTTTGTGCATGATTGAGATGTTTGGGTTGTTAAAATCGCAATTGTGACAGCGAAATGCTGTACTAAACATTACCACTAATCTTTTGATGCCTCATAAACCTTTAACTGCTGCTTTATGTCAACGTTATGTGATTTAGATAAACTCCAAATAGTACCTAGACATTATAATTAGGAACCTCGATAATTGAGCATTCTGGACCGTTGTGCGATCCAATATCGTGGGAAAAATAGTAAGTAGGTACACTAATAACCTAATCATGATTGCGCGGCGGTGCTGGATCAGAGGGCGGACCGTATACCTATTTTATTTAGACCATGTTCATAGGTTAGATTTTTTAGGTTCTTGCATTATCTACGCGATCATCCGCAACAGAACAGCATCCCTGATGCGGCGATTGCGGGGCAGCACCAACAGCTACTTGAAATTAATAGTGGATAGGCTGGATGTAGACACAGTCTTCATGAGGCACTGGACAGAAGTGCATACTGCACAGTGTGCGCCTTGGTCAGGTGCTTAATGAGGAGTGGTTATTTTTAAGGATTATTAGTATTTAAATTACGGTATTTATTTATAATTTTTGTTAAATGTTAAATTATGGCTTATAATGAATGCTGAAATAAAAAGTTTTGAATTGAATTGAATTGAATTATCAAAACGTGGTATCATCAGGCTATCCCAAAAGCCTAATCCAAATAAAAAAAACTAAAAAATTATATTCAATAAAAAATATGAGTCGAAATTAGACTGCAACAGTCGTCCGAAGCCCCAACATTATGAACCATAACATAACATTTTAGTAGCATTTCTACCCGCCACATCATTATGAAGGTTATGGAGCACCCTACATGCCACTGTTATGGTGATAAGAGTACCTATTGAAACAGGGGATTCATTGAAAAAACTTTAGACGCGGCGCTGTGAGCGCGCACGACATGTTCTAAAGAATCATGTTATCGACATGTTCTTAGGAATCTATTTAAATCCAAATCAGATATTGACAAAACCTACAATAGGAGAAACAAAGATAAGCTCATTCTGCCCCCGACCACCTTAAAGTCATCTGACAACAGTCCATACACCAGGCTAATCATCATTTATAATAAAATACCGAAAATTATAAAAGAGCAAGAAAAAGACACTAGTTTCCGCAGTAAACTCAAACAATTTCTTATCGCAAAATAGAGGAATTTTTGACTAATAAATTTAAATTAATTTAATTATTGTTTGACTGATCTGACTTAATTGTAATTAAATATTGAATTAATAATTAAAAATATCATAGCCTTAAGCTCGATTACAGAGCCTTGACAGGGTACATATACTTACTAACAAGCTAATTTAAGATCCAAGCTAACAATAAATGAATGTGTATGTAATTAATAAATAAATAAATAAATAAGATAGTTGTTTTGGGTCTGGGTGTTGTGGTACCACGGTACTCGATGTTCCTGATACCCACGTCACAGGGAATCCTAGTATGGGGTTAGGATGGTTATTTCTTTATTTATGCAGTCTGTACCAGTCAGTGCAATCTGTAACAAAAGGCAAAAAACTCTTCGCAAGAGTGTCATTACCTTGCCAAAACCGGTATTACCGTATGCAATAATTTTATACTCTAGATACCATAAAAATTAAACCGGCTGTGCAAAGGAAACATCTGATACTTTAACACAAATATGGTTTTTCATTAGACATCCTTATTTATTAACCAGGTAAATATAAAAACATGTTGTGTGGGTAAATAAAGCATTTGTGATCTTATCGACACGTCTCGTCGCGTCCAACTCATTAGCGAGAAGTACTTAGTTATCAGCCGTGCCGAAACTGTAATCAGGGAGGCAAACACAAAGTTTTTTCATCAAATGTTAGCGGAAGCACTTACGAGAACGTTCTTTGAGAACTAATAGTTTTTCACCTCAACTCCGGGATAATACGAGCTGATAATAGGAGTTTGGATGTAGGACCGTCAGCTCCAAAAAATATGAAGGAACTGCAAATAAGTTTAATGTTTTAAAGTGAGATATATAACTCTGCGTAAAGTGGCCAAAGCAGACGGCGAGAAATGTTATAAAAAAATAAGATATTCACAAAAATATGTGCCATGACAAACTACCACATACAACCTCATATATAATCAAGTTGAGACTTCAAGTCAATACATCGCATTTTGCAGTATCAAAAAAGATGACCCCATACAAAAGGTCTCCAGAGTATTAAGGGAAACTTTGCCAGCTCTTTAAAACGAATGAAATCGCCAGCTGGTAGTTAAAACTTTACTGCCCTTAAAACCCAGCCTCACCGCCTAACATTAAATGGATGAACTGGGCAGTAAATAAAATGTATATTTTGTCTGTAGTTGACACTTTAAGTAATTGGTATTTTAATTTAATAATCTCCAACTCCATAGCTAGCACACGAGCCGACCGTAAATAAATATCTTATTATGTCATGTAATCCATATTTTGCACTAGCTGTGCCACGGCCGACCTCGGCCCCCGACCGACCCACCGCGTCAAACGCCCGCCCGTGCCATTACTTCATTTACTCGGCTTCCAAGGATTGTAGCGTGATGTTCCTATAACCTTCCTCATGAATGAAAATATTTTTTTTTAATCCGACTGGTTAGCGCGTTCCAGAGATTAGCACGTTCAAACAAAAAAAACAAAGAAACAAAAAAAAACTTCAGCTTTATTATTAGTGTGTATAGATATGCTGTGATGCCATTTAACTGTGGGGAAACCACGATGAGCATATATGTTCCCAAAAACCAAAATAGAATTTGCAAAAAAAAATCGTAAAGCTTAAGCGCGGCTTCACGTTCAACTTTTAAAATTACCAAAAAATAATACTTAAGTATATACTCTTGTATCCATTTATTATTTGTGTTTGCAATGTAACAACATGACGAAAACAACAGTGTTAAACCAACACGGTTAAACCTAAAAGAAAATAACAAGTTATGGGCTCGGCATGCAATATTTTAAAGCTGAATTGGTGAGGCCAGGGTGTCTAGACAAATACCACTTTCTTTTGGCGTTAACGCCTGTAGAAAGATTGAGTTGTATGGAAATGATATTAGCTGTGGAAAAGTCTCGTGACTACTGCCAATTTTTCTTTGATTAAATTTATTAGCGTGAAAGGAAAAGTAAGCGTGAGGTATTTGTCTAGACCCCTGGTCTGTTAATACTAAGACACTGTCAGCAAGTTAACACAAATTGATTTTCCACGAAGATTGCTTTTCCTTCTTCTTTACCTTCGCGAGACCAGAATCCGTAATGTCTATTGAACGGAAATATAAAAACTTTGCAAAAGATAGAGAGGAGGCAAAGATGGCAAGACAAGGAAGATTTTCATTTGATAAAATATTTAATAAAGTATTTCCGGTATTATGATTCATCAAACGACCATGGCGTCACTTATTCTTAAGTACAAGCCCATCTATCTATACAGATGTATACAGATATATCCACAGAGTAGCTATAAAATAAAATATCCATGCAAAAAAAAAAACTAGCTGAGTTACATACGCTGTACACTAAAGTAAACAAGTATTAAAACTGATTAAGTTCTTGTAAAACAACAACCTTTTAACAAGGCCGACAATAACATTACACAATATCTGCATGATCTCTACTTTTAGATGATTCAGCTCTCCTTGACCTTACTTACATACGTGTACAGTCGCCACCAAAAGTAGTAGTAGTTTAAGTCCCAAAACGAAGTTACCAAAATAGCATTACACATGTGAAATGAAACGTAAAAAAACTACTAATCTTTTATTAAAATTAAACAACCTTAACTGAAAATACCAGGCACATCTCTACCTTTTTAAAATTATGATACGTAATTTACATAAAAACTATAATTTTGTCTCAGAATCAGCCTTAGATCTAACATTAAACGTTGCCTATATTAGTAACCCAGCCTTTACATTTTTATATACAAAAATTGGTTTCTTTTATATATAATTCGGTACCAAAATTATAACATAATGTAGAAACTTATGTCTTGTTTGTAAAATAAGTTACTGATTTTTAACATTTTTGACTCGACGCGCCTACGCATTTACAAAATAACCGAAAAAAGCTGACCGCGTCCGGCCTCTCAAGCGATGATTAGTGTTCTAAGGTTAATAACATTTAATTATAAATTTGCAGATTCTAGTGTAGACGTAAAAACATTGACTAGGCCGAAGGTATCGCGCCGCTCTGCATGCGCGTAACTTAAGAGGCGGTAAAACTTTAAGCTTTTTAGGTCACTTATATTGTGAAGCTACTTCGCTGTCGACTGTATACATTCAAACCGGCCAAATGCGTGTCGGGCTACGCGCAGTATAGGGTTCCATAGTTGCCCAAAAAACTTATATTTATTACCTGTTTTACACAACTAACAACTTCATCTAAGTAATGTTCAATGAAATTTGTAGGGGTACCCTACCCCCCTGCCAGCCAAACGCTTCTTTTTAGATATTTAAAACGAACTTATAAAAAGTACAAGAAGTAAAATGGATAATTTCGTACAAATTTCATTTTTAAATAAAGCTGATTATTAATAATAAAGCTGAAGTTTTTTTTTGTTTCTTTGATTTTTTTTGTTTGAACGCGCTTATCTCTGGAACCACCAGTCGGATTAAAAAAAATATTTTCATTCATGAGGAAGGTTATAGGCTAGAACATCACGCTACAATCCTTGGAAGCCGAGCCGGCCAAATGCGTGTCGGGCTACGCGCAGTATAGGGTTCCATAGTTGCCCAAAAAACTTATATTTATTACCTGTTTTACACAACTAACTTCATCTAAGTAATGTTCAATGAAATTTGTACGAAATTATCCATTTTACTTCTTGTACTTTTTATAAGTTCGTTTTAAATATCTAAAAAGAAGCTTTTGGCTGGCAGGGGGGTAGGGGTACCCTACCCCCCTGCCAGCCAAACAAAAATTAGCTCTTGACTCTAACAAAAATTAGCACTTATTTAGCAAACAGACACCTTTATCGAAAAATAGTTTTAGCACACCCGCAATATTTTTGTTCGACCTATCCAACGACATTATAGGATGAGAAAAAAAACATCCGCTCTTTACGTGTAGGAGAGGTAGCCAAAAAATATAGTTGAAGATTTTTTACCAATTTATCGGCGTGATTAATATCTATGCACTAACAGCTTTTTTGTTCAAAGAGTCTCTGAGCTAAGCTGCGGACAGACAGAGAAAGACAGACAGACAGACAGACAGACGGAAATGGCGAAACTATAAGGGTTCCTTGTTGACTACGGAACCCTAAAAAAACGGTCTCCGAGGTCATTTGACCAAACAATAGCCGGTCGTCAACTTTGTATGCACATTTATCACGTTATTAGGGGCATGTCCTCGCGGAGACAAACACTTCCGATATGGAAATTCTGGGTCGGCTCAATATTGTTGAACAGCTCACTCCAAAATCTAAATCCACTCATCTACGCTAATATTATAACGAGGTAAACTTTGTAAGTTTAAATGTGCTAATAATCCAATTTCAAAAATTATTTCACCAATATTCAGAATGAACCTTCAGGGGGACACAGGCTGTATATTATTCCGTTAAAATAAAAAGGCTTTTCGTGATGACAATTTTGTAACGTAAGTCGTCGAAAAAAACGGTCGGACAAATGCGTTTCTTACGAACGCAGCCTTAACAGTAAGTTACTTTTCATTGGCTACTTTTTATCCAAGTACCCTGCGGCGAAGCCATGGGCAGAAGCTAGCTTTGAATAAAAAAGTGGGTTTTTACATGCAAGGATCCATTTATTGGAACGAAAGATCACTCAATTTACTTCGACAAGCAAAAGTGTGGCAGTGTTATTTTTCTCACGGGGCATTATTATGAGAAAGCCCTGGTACTAAAAAAAAGGTGAATGTCGCCAAATGAATGTTGTGAAAGCATCCAGCCCCTAGAGGCGTTAAGTAAATGTCCGTTACCATGTGCCCTTCATGTAATAATAATAATAGCACTAGGTAATAAAGTTTATTTACGTCTTACAAACGTATGGTGAAACTGTATTACTAATTGTAGTTAAAGTAGGTAAGTACGTGCTTATAAAAGTAGTTAAAAACAGAAAAGTTGTCTACTCTTTATTTGACACATAAAATGAAACAATAATGGGTATAAATAGGCCGACAACTAAAAATAGAGATATGTACTTAAATCCAAATCAATAACAACATTGATCGCTACATAATGATGTCTGAAAACCTATGGTATGGCTGTTCCAAAATGGTGTTCAGCTCAGCATGTGTTGGATGTATTACCATCACCCAATTGGCTTTAACTGATAAAATTCTTAGGTAAATCCATTGACCACATATTAATTCTGGCAACACATCAATGGTTTAGCATTTATTTTGGCAAAGTATAGTTTCTCGCAACTATACTTTGCCAAAATTATAGTTGCCAAAATTATAGTTGCCTGGGTTAGCATCTTTCGAACAATTACGTACGTAGAATCGTAAATAGATAGATAACACTTTATTATATACCACATATTGCATACAAATTCAAACAGCATTTTACAAATTATCCCTCTAATTCATAATCACTTAACTTTAGCAGCATGCAAAACGTTGTCTGCTTTATCCTTTGTTTAGTGTTAGAACAGGACAGGGGTAGATTTAGCGACCTGCTAAGTTAGCGAGTGATTATGAATAAGAGCGTTATCGTGGAAGTATGGGTTCATTCTTATCGCTAATGGCGATCTCTTCCAGACAACCTTATCGACATAAATTTATTAAATATAACGTTACTAATCGCTCGGAGAGAGTGAAATATGTAAAAAACAAATTTAAACAAATAAAATTGTAATATAAAATATCGATAAGATTACGTAAGGAATCGATCACCTGTTGATGCGTAACAACATTAACCTAACCTGACATAATGGCTTTCCTTACTAATATGCCCCAAACTAAATAAACCTGCCAAGTGGCTGAATACAATTTGCCGTGAAGCTGATTGAACTAGACATTACCGAGGGATTAGCTAATAAATCGCGGGTAGTTATATACGTCGCGTCGTGTGCTGTTTATCAATGTTTCCTTTGCTTCTGAATAATTAATTGTTGTTTATAGTAGTAGAGTAACCGTGTGCTGTTAGCATTTCGGTATTTGGGGCAATAGGACACCGCAAAAAAAATCGTGTAGGCCTAGTGGGCGGATGGAACAAATCGGTGCCAATTGTACCGTCAATGGTACTGCCTAATGGTACAAGTGGTCCGGCGGGCGACTTCCGGGTTCGAACCCGGTCGGGCAGCAATTGATTTTTTCACTCAATTTTTTTTAACACATGCTTAAAATGTTCAAAAACGGCGAAGGAAAACATCGTTAGAAAACGGGCAGCTCTAGGACCAAAAATACGAAGGCATGTGCTGTCAGTTAGTGTTCAAATAAGCGGCGATGTCTCGTGGGATGATAAGAACATGCAAAACGCGGGTATGTGCCAAATGTAATATTTGTATGTGCCTTTGACTTCCCCCTGTTGCAGATCCTCAAAGATTTACACACTGAGTTTGTATCTGAGGATGTCTATCATAGGGAATTCAGTCGTTAACGTGTTTTTTTTTGGGACACCGCACGTAAAACAGCTTCCATGTAATCCTACTTATAATTATAAACGTGAAAGTATGTGAGGATGGATGTTTGTTACTCTTTCACGCAAAAACTACTGAACGGATTATGATGAAACTTTACAGTAGCTTATACGTCAGAATAACACGTAGGCTACTTTTTATCCAGGTACCACGCGGGCGAAGCCGTGGGCAGAAGCTAAGATATAATGTACAGATATAAGTAAATATCACGAGGATGTTGTTTTCCCGCCGAAAGACAACATCCTCAAGTGTCAGTAACATGACAAGAGAAAACGGATATCAAGTATCATCAGCACAAACAAAAACAATTTCCTCGCATCACGGGATACTGAAAGCTACGTAGTCATATCACCGGAGGCTGAGCAAAGACAACTCTTTACTGCGGCGAGCGGAAAACTAAAAGATTGAATGATAGGTAGCCTTCTAGGTAGGTTTTCTTAAGGGCTATTTTAGTCAGCGCCGTAAACAAAATATATGATGTGAAAGACGTGGCTTATAATGCCATGCAAGAGTCTAGTAGAAAAATGCGAAAAACCCTTAAAAGTATTCTCATGGAGTTGAGTCGATAAGTAATCATTCTTATCAACATTAGTATACTAACTATATATGTATCTGCTAGTACAAATTATCTCAAAACTTTGGAAACCATTCGCGAGCTAGCAAGTAAAGTAAAGTAAATTAAATCTTTATTGCAACAAGATCAATCGGATGAGAAGCGTAGCAGCGCGGGATTGCGATTTGTTTATGCCTTCATTTCGCCTCGTACCATTTGTTTTGTACGCGGTGTCTGCAAGGCCCTGACAATCCCTGGCAACAGTGCCATCTAGTTAACGTTAGGGAACTATCCAACCTGCAGCAGATGAAAATGAAAACCTTGCCCTTTCGCATCCGATGTCTCACTCTCTACTTCTGCACAGGTGCCTTTATGTCTTAAAGATGGTGCGTCGGGTTAAAGCAAGCTGGATAACTAAGAGCTGTAAAATATCGTCTTCTTAATAAATCATCACAGTTCAAGTCACACTACCTTAACATAATTCTGACATCAATGAGTCTTTCCGGTCACGAATGATGAAACGCAAAATTAATAAACATTACCTACTCCTAGATAACTAGACGAGGGTAATAGTCAATTATTATAAGAGTTCCATCATTGTATCGCCCTTGAGAATGATTGGTAGATCTCGTGGTATGAACTTATCTTTATACACATTATAGGTAATAATATGAGGTGAAGTGTGATTAAAAATGAGAGCAGTAATAAAAACTGAAGATTCATTGTGATGTAGTTATCAAGTAGAAATTCTTACTTAAGTTGAATAAAACAATTTAAACGTAGAATTGTTTTTCAAATTCAAACACATTCAAGTTTATTGCCAAATGAAAACAATTCGATATTTATATATATCTGCAGAGTTTAGCTAAGAGATTACCTTTGAGTTTTATAGGAAGCAAGTTTTACGGAAAGCTCACCTGACGGAAAGTAGTTACCATCACCTATTGACATACTAGGCCATTGCTTGCGTTGAATGAATATTTTTACATTTGTCAAAGAAAACGTTAAAGTAACCAACGTGTACGGAATCGTGTTAGTTTTGTCAAAACTTAGCATTGTGATTGGCAAGATTGCTTTAGGGGAAACATGATAAAAAATAGTATATTATTCGCTTCATACGAACTTCTAAGGTAGTTTTCATGAACAGGTATATATTCTCAAATAGCCCCATTATCATGCCACAAGAAGGCACTCAAGGAGTAACATATTCTTACATGAATATATCTTCAGCTAAGCTGGGAATTGAGACGCCTTTTCACCACCGGAATCGAATTTGGAAAACACTTCCCTGAGTGGTTTGTCAATGTCACAAAGAGAACGTGTCCACGATATTAAAGAGTTTCGAAAAACAGCCAGTGCAGGGTTGTTTAACCTGTGGTCCATGGAGTGTCCATGGCGAACCTTCCTAACATAATGCATTTATATTAAAATTGGTTGAAATCATACAAAGGAAATAATCAAAGAATATTTTTTTTTCCAACTCACTTTTAGGTACAACAAAAGCGGTGGATGTTTTTGAGATGACCAAAAGTATATTTCTTAAACACGAAGCAGATTGAAAGAATAAGCTTGGTAGCCTTCGTACCGAAGATGAAGCGCCTACAGTGCTGGGAAATACATCTGGTTTTGCTGCTTTACTAAAAAAAGGGTTACCATTACCAACACCCACTGTTTTCTGAAGGAGGTAATGTATACTTGTGTGAAAATAGTAAATTTCATACAAACCCCAGCCTTAAACCACCGCTTGTTCAAGAATTATAGCGTTAGTTAGCACAATGGAAAAACGCTGACATCGTTCATTCGTCATGCCACCGGTTTTTTGGCTACCATGCGTGAGGTCAGTGACCACTATATAACATTTTTTATATTGAAATAGTTGTAGTAATAAAAAATAAATTTATAATATTCATTTTTTCAAAATTTTTAAAATGTTGGTTGTAGTGTATGGTGGCCCTAAAAAGGTCTAGTCACCCGATTGTGAAAGATCTGATGGTTCCCGCGGCACTTTTCATCCACAATGTCGTATGTATTTGGTTCTAGGACATGCTGATTTCCTAACGATCATTCCTTCACCATATATTGCTCAAGTATTTAGCGCATATATTTCTCGAGTGATAAAATTCATACACGACAGGATACGAACAAAAAGATTTAACAAAAGCCGGAGACACTAAGCGCTACACCTCCAGTGCTCACTACACTATAAAGACGAGATGAGCGATCGACAAGTCGATCTCCTGTACAATTATACTTACGCTCGGGTGAACGCGTGTCTAACGGAGCTGATTTCCACAACCAAGATGATTAGTCTGACAAGCGATGACAAAACTGAAGATGGAGAATGAACAATACAAGCAACTAGACGAGAAAAGTGCCAAGATGGACAACAAAAGATTATGCAAACGGATCCATTACCATTAATGAACATGCTGCGTCGTCGGTAGCAAACAATGGATGTTATAACTCACAAATGAATACAATTGAGTTAGAATGTTATGCGGTTTTCCATGTTTCGGTTTGTTCAATGCCAAGGAAAAATGTTTTTGCTTTGAGCGGTTACTCTAATACTTGATGTTTCCGCAATATCCTATCCTACTAATATTATAAACGCGAAAGTTTGTGAGGATAGATGTTTGTTCCTCTTTCACACAAAAACTACTGAACGGATTTTGATGAAACTTTAAAGTAATATAGCTTATACATCAGAACAATACATAGACTACCTCTTATCTGGGTACCACGCGGGCGAAGCCGTGCAGAAGCTAGTGTCCAATATAGGTATTTACATATATTTACCATTTACCCTGCCGTAACACAGTTAAATCTAGCACGGAGGGTACGGTTTTGTAACTACCTATTAGAATAACAACCTAGTAATATCTATAAGGTTATGACTAGAGCCATTTTTTTTCTTACTTAGTTAATGTTGTTAGTTTAAAAGTAAAACTGTATATTTAAGTTACAAATAATTTGTACCATTCCAATTTGAAAAGAATTTTTCTTTATGTTTACCTGTACCATTCAAATTTGGAAATATATTATCTTAATCTTTACCTACCTAATATTCTTGACATAAACATTATTCGATTATACTCGTGGTAATAAGCCTAGATTTAATTCGAATTGCCAGTGATGGCATATGGCACTGTCATTTACTCGAAAATTCGATATCAATACATTGGAATGGATTTCTGGAGAATACTCTGGGCGTAGCTTCCCTCGTCTTCAGGGTAAACAAACTTCAATATGATCAATATTTATAGGTGACCGTTAGTGTCATTTACAACAGGAGTCTAGACAAATACCATTTTCTGTTGACGTTGACGGAAAGATTGAATTGTATGGAAATGACTGATTGACATTAGCTGCGGAAATGTCACGTGACAGCTGCCAAGTTCTACCTTGAAAAAATTGCGTAAGCGTGAAAGGAAAAGTAAGCGTGATGTATTTGTCTAGCACCCATGGACGATTTTTTGCTTTAGAGGGCACGGTTAGAAGACTTGAAGCCATCGAACTACATATCACTTTACGTGCATATTCATAAGTTGATAACACGTAGAGCTTAACGGCCTACAATATTCCGTTATCATAGGAAACTCAAACATATTCAGACCGTTCATGAAAATACTACGTTTTATGAATTCTAATGATATTTTATTCCCAAAACGAATAATAAATGTTATTACATTGCAGATGTATGTTTGTTTGTTACTTTCATAGCAAATCATGGTTTTCTAATATTTTATTTAAATGTAGTTTTCAGCTTTACCTAGTGAGTTGATTTTTAAATTTTGTTTTGTTTAATTAATGTTCTTCGCATTCTTTTTAATCAAGTCCATCTAAAGATTGTCTGGAAGAGATTGTGATAATACCACCCATTGCATAACCATGACTTAGTTTATAAGATTTTATGTATTGTTTGTTTTGAATCATAGTGTATGCAATAGAGATTTAGTTATCTATTGATCTGTGTCGAATCTACTCATTTTTCACTTTAAATACATAAGTACCCGAGTGTAAAACCAGTGTTGAACAAGCGTAAATCGCGACACGTCGACAAACAAACCGTATATATTACGACCACACACAAATATTTGCTGCTAAAAAAACACCCTCTAGCGAACAAACACTGTGTTTGATAAACAAAAGGTAATATTTAGAAAAGGATTGAAATAAGCTCAAAGTACAAGGTTTCAGTGTTTGAGGAAAATCAAGGGCGGTTCGGGGTTTCCTAGCGTTGATCAATTAGCGAAATTAAGCTGTTGGGAATGTTAAAACTACGTCTCATTGTTCAATTAGCGCGTGTTTTAGTACCTAAGACATGGGCTAATTGAGGTGGAAGGACTCATACAAACAAAAAGCCTCTTAACCTAACAGGTGGTGGCATGCATGTGTTGTGAGGATGGATGTTTGTTACTCTTCCACGCAAAAACTACTAAACGGATTTTGATTAAACTTACTGTAAAACTGTAATACAGATACAGATACATCAGAATAACACATAGGATACTTTTTACCCGGGTACCACGCGGGCGAAACCGTTGCCAGAGGCTAGTTAAAATGAAGACATTTATTTTCCGAAGTTCCTAAATAAGAATTGTTATTTCATATCTCTATCTATACTAGGTTGTTTATTAATGATTTATGTATTTATCATAATTTATTTACGGCATGCAAACAAATGTATTTAAATAAGTTAATAGATGTTTTAATAACAAACTTATTATATGGGCATACCTAAGCAAAACCCGAACTCCGCTGCGAATAGCCAGCTGTGACGCAACAAGTACGGGTTCGATTCACGCTACTGGACAAATGCATGATCTGCAAATACTTGATTGTACGGTACCATGGTATTCATAGTTCCTAATACCCAAGACACAGGGGAAAATAACGGGGGGTCAGGACTGGGGTTAATTAATAGATGTTCTTGTTAATGAAAGTAAAATGTCCTAGTAGTATATCTCAGTTAAGATAATAAAGTTAGCACGTGCCAAGTTTCTTGATCAACAATTTCTGCATGCGCATTAAGATAAGATAAGTACGATCAAGTGGGCGCTACCGCAGACACACTTCAAATCACAAAGTTATGCTAGTCTCTTCAGATATTCTTCGAACAATAAAACTTCTAAGTACTTTTATATATTTTTTTTTATTAGGAACGTTATTGTTTATTTTAATTAAAAAACACGCTTATGACTGTATTCCCCATAATTTTCAGATACATTTTCATTGCGTAGATCTTTGAGGATACCAAATAGGGGGTAGTCAGAGGCACGTCTAACCATTATATTTGACACATGCCCGCGTTTTGACAGGTTGCAAGTCCATCGCCGCCTTGTAAACATATAATAACAATTTTATATGAGTGTAGGAAGACGTTTTTACCGTAGTTTTACTTTTAAAGCAAAAGCAATATTCTCATCCGTTTTCATAATTTTCAGACCCAAGAGCCAGGCAAGCGAGTTCCAAACTTAATTAAGCCTTGATCTCTACAAACAAGCAAAGAGTAGCGAAGAATGAAGAGAATATTCCACTTGAAGCTCTCTACAAATGCCAATCGAATACGTAAAACGAATCAAAGCGCCAAGGCTTATTGATTGCTAATCCAAGAGCTCGTTTCATTTTAAACTCACTGATCTAGATTAAACCCTTGTTATTTGAAGATTGCTTAGCTCTTCTCGGCTACAAAATATTTATGTACCTGAAACAATTAACAAAATTCTTAATTAGTTACACGAAATTGTATCTCTGGTGGTATTTCTAACACAAAATACTTCAGTCCTATTAGTCATCTTTCCAATAAAGTAACTTCGGCGGATTTAATTGTTTAAATTAATTAAATTTAAGTTGGGGTTAATTTAAATTGATTTAAGTATCTAACTGGTTCCCTTGTAGAGTTCGCTCTTCATTAAGATAATAGATTACTGAGTACCTTATTTCGGATTTCATAAATTTTCGTGAAATCGAAAAGCGACATGTCGAAAGGTCTTATCTCGGGGGTTGATCAAATACACCGAGTGGTCACCGTCGTCAACTCTACCTGTCGAGTAAGTACAGAGGAGTCATACATTAGGAGAGAGAGGACACAAAATAAGGTAATAAAATTATTAATTTAAAAAAAACTTTTTTAAAACAAGCTTTTTCGTGTTCTTCTCAGCAAACCCTTTAATTTGATTCTCATATCAGGGCGAGTGCCTAGAAGATAATTGGTCTGCCATCTTTGGGAGTCCGCCATATTGGATTTAGAATGATGTCACTAAACTAACCATGCGTTATCATCCAAACCAACCGGGTGCAAAATTTCAGCTCAATCGGTTGGAGATAACTGGTTTAATACATACCAACTAACAAGGAAAGTTAAATAAAAGCTTTTAAAAACGGATGCTACCTGGGCGCTTCTTAGCGAGATTATAGAATGATTATATGATATTATTTTTTTAATTATTTAAAAATTCTACCGCGGCAAGACATTCTAGCATCGTTTATTTTATGTGGTGTTTTGTCCTCTTGCACCTCATGTACTAAGTACCTTTATCTTTTACTCGATGTCTGGTACTCGATATGTAAGCTTGACACTGTCGCCTCCCGGTCTAACTACAAATAGTAGGATTTCCTTCAGACCTTCGTTCACTTAACTACAACACAACACGGTATGTTAAATAACCATTTGAATTTGTGCACAATTCTGAAATTCTGATACAGAATTTTCGCTAGCTGCTATTGCACTATTGCAGAGATAACGGGATGTCGATATCAAAATATTAGAGCATCGATATAAATCCTGTAGGGAAATCGTATATTTGCATGGCTGATTGACATTGATGAAACCAAAAACCAGAAATCGTCAGGGCCAGGTCAAACTGACGCGGCGGTAGTGCAACCACTTGGTTGTTCGCCACCACCACCGGCACGGTTGATAACCAACTTTTCCTTTGATCGCCACCGCGTCATTTTGACCGGGCCCTAAATGGGTGGAAAATTAAAAGGATTGGTATCTTAAAGATAATGCAGAACTTTATTGCAAAATAATCCTACTAATAATTTAAACGCGAAAGTTTGTGAGGATGGATGTTTGTTATTCTTTCACGCAAAAACTACCTAACGGATTTTGAAACTTTACAGTTATATAGCTTATACATCAGAATAACATAAAGGCTTCTTTATATCCGGGTACCACGCGGGCGAAGCCGTGGACAGAGGCTAGTACTTTATAAATAGTAGCGGCAGCGTTGGCCTTGTAACTTATCACGTTGTAACTTAACTCCTATGCAAAATGTAGGCATGGGCAAACATATTATAATACAAGTACATGGGTAAAACATAATGCTTGGCAGTACCTCTGACTATCCCCCTACTTAGTATCGTCACGGATCTGATTACTTACCTAGTATAGATCTTGGAGATAGGTAGTGCGTGTTTTTTTTATTAGTTGCTGTCTGAGAACAAATTAAAGAACTGAATAGAAAGCGCCCAATAAATTCGACTCAGCGTCACTCGATTCAGAGAGTAATTGGATAATGAATTGCCGATTAAGATGCGGGTTCCCGCTGAAGTCCCGCTGTATCGGAATTTTTGGGCCTCATTGAATGCTCTACATAAGTGTAGTTTCACTTAAATATAAACAAGCTTTAATAAATAGCTGTTTTAAATGGCAATGAATCGAACATTTGATGCAGCGGAACATTTGATGAACATGACCTTGTTGATGCAGCGGTCGAGAAACCAGCTACGACGCAAGAGGGTTCGATTCCCGCAGCGGAATATTATGCAGATATTTGTTCCAGGTCACAGACCAGTATCATTTTGTGGTACCACGGTATTCATAGTTCCTGATACCAACGATACAGGGAGTCCTAGTGTGGGGTCATAACTATGTATGTGTTTGTTGGGTGTTTTTTTTAATAATGAACTTGTATTATCTCAACACCATTGTTAATCAGAAATCCAAAAAGTCTTATCAGAAGCTCGCAATTAAAAGTTATATTCTTTCGAATTAAATAAATGTCTACAGTGATGAGATAAGGAGAAAGGAACTGCCAAAAAAAGGGGCCGATTCAATGAACGACTACAACTCTAGATTTCAGAATTCGCCATTTATCTGTCGCAATAAAACCGTTGCTAAAATATAACCCTATTTTATTAAAACTTTAACATAATACGTGCGAGGTGTGACTTCATCAGGTGAACGAGATTTATGCAAGAACACGAGTTCTGGTTATACGAGTAATCCAGTTTCAGAAAAGTTAATTTAGCGCCCTATATTATTAAGCCGTTCTTTAATTAGGCGGTTCTTTGATTAAGGGTTGTGCCAATTAAAGCTGAAATAGAGGTTTCCGGAGTAATCAAACCCTTCACTATTTCAAAGCCTTTAGAATTGAAGAAAAAGATTCGCTGCAGTTAATTAGCAGACAGAATTATGTTCACGAGTATGAACGCAGTATTACTACCTTTTGCTAAAAGATTGGCGAAAAATTTGCCAGTCGAAGTCAAAAGCCACATCTTATTAATTCCAGAGCGGAAAAAGGTAGGCAAAAAAACTGGAACTTCGGTTCAGGCCAATTACTGGAGCCAGTTTTCGGAATACCCCTCCATCGGCATGTGTCGGGAATTGTAGGAAACGAAGCAATTCCATCCCACAGGACAGTGTTAGAGCAATCAGTATAACTTCAGAATTTCAAGGCGTTCTATGTTTGTAAGTGTGTAAATGGTCTGAGTTTTAAATTATTTATTTCGTACATATTATCGAGATGAGTTTTCACATTTACTTAGTACCTAGGACTTTGTGGGTTTTCTTATATTGTTTACATTGCATGCTGAACTTCTGATTATATTAGGTTTGGCCTGCAGGGAAAAAAACTACCTGAACAAAGGAATAAGGGCTGGAATATTGAGGATTGGAAAATTCATATATTACGATAACTTTAGGTTTAAATAGAATATACCTATTCTGATTAAACCTAACCTTGTAAAGATGCATGAGCGACCAATCAATTTTTTGTTTGATGATATAATCTGTCTACAGAAACATATCAGCCGATAAAAACAAGCCTGTGTTGTTTTATAATAAATACATGAAATTCAAAGGAGTAAACGAGTACCAAAACATGAGTTTTAACTACAAACACAAAAAAATTACACGAAGTTGCCTCAAAAATCCTAAAGTTTACATTGGAAATCCTTCGAAATAATTTTCGTTGGTAGTCCCTATCCTAGAATTAAAAAGTTTGAGGGACACACAACTTTTGCTACTTTGGAGCCTTACATTAATTCCTAGACAAGGTCTGAAAATAAAAAATTGGTTAATGATTTTTGGAGACCTATTCAATGATCCACACGGGTAGGTGCAATGAAAAACTAAATCATTTTCCACCTTACATTTGCGCTAAAATTGGTCTTTTTTTTATTTCAGTTTTTGGGTATTAAGACAAATCTACATACCAAATTCTATCTCGATAAGTGAGAAATCGAGCTGACACACGGACGAACAGTCAGACAGACATGACGAAACTATAATGGTTCCGTTCTCCCCATTTGGCTTTAGAACCCTAAAAAGTGCTGCGTAATCCAAGGCTATAGTAATTTTTAGTCTGTGCGAGCATCAAAGAAGAAAACAATTGGTACTTCCAGAACACCTGTTCTTCACTAAAAGACCCAAATTAAAAATGATAAGAAAGGATACTTAGGTAGTCAAAAATTTAACCCATGGATTACCTACCTACGTTTCCACCTATCTGAGATAGTTGCATCAACAGATTCTGATCACTCTATTTACCTTACTTAGTTTTAGGTTGGTAAATAAATTAACAAGCCAGCACTGTGATTGAAAGTAAGGTTAATTGATTACTTTGTTTACTTCCCGCATCATTTGCGGCCTTGACACTGAAGGCATTATGTTTTACCTTAGACAAAAAAAAACTAACTCCGATTAAATATAACCTTCGCTTGCTACGAATAGGTACGGGGGAATCATCAATATCTATGCAAGTTTATAGATATTTGAGCGGTAAGTTTACTGAAATGAAGGAGAAAATGAATGAAAAAAACACTTTCTTGAACACTTTACTCAAACAACAAAATAAACAAAAACTTAGTCTGGAAAAACGTTTGTTTTTTTTTTATTTTCAGTTCATATGTATAAACAATTACTATTAGTTCTTAAATTGTTAATGGAAAACGCGTGTTTCCAACCAACATAGACATTTAAAACCTCCCTAACACAGCACTAAACTGAATTAACCACTTCGTAGTCCTTATTCTAATTCCATGAAAGTAGGTACCTACTGCCTACGAAACCGGAATAATCCAGTGGTATACAGTTTTAATAGAAGATTATAGAGGGGACGAGATAGAGATTCTTTTAGATTTTTCTTTAAGCTAAATAGGTGTTTACCTTCTCTTTACTATATTATTTGTCGAATATATGATTGAATACAATTGATACTTACCATAACGCGCACCCAAAAAAACTTAGTTTTATTTCCTATGAATTGGAAAAGAGAAAGGATATGGCTAAAATGCCCAAAATAACATAGCCACGTTCAAAAGTTAATTATTTCATAGACGAATCGCAACCCTACCAATGTATATTCTGCATTGGGCTTCACTTTAGCTGACAAATTATTTTGCTAGGGAATTTAGATGTATAAATCAAAACCAAATTTTCGAGCGGTTGTGTTCAGAATGTGCGATGCAGCATAACGAACACTACAATCTAATCAAGGTGAATAGGTAAAAAAGGTCAACCCAAAGTGAAGCAGAAAACGTACCTTATTTTGGCAACACAGTTACGTAATCTAGAAGTAATTATGTTTGTTTGTCCAGCGGATTGCAAAGTTCGCGTGCAAATAACACCGAGACGTGACAAGTGCGACGAAACGGACCGGAAAAGGTAAAAGGACTACAATTAGGAACTTTAGTTCAAAGGCAACTCAATATTTAACCGCGGTTGGACACGGAACCAAACCTTTTCAAGTGTACTTACCTAGTTGAAAAGTAGAGCAAAGTTCTAACACGAAATCGTAATAAATGAATTACGTTTTATGTAGCAGAAGGTAGGTAATGCTCGTGTTCCGGTTATTTATGTGTGCCGGTGAAATTACAGACGTTTTTACAAGAGTTCTCATCTTTATGCCTCCGTCAATTACCTGTCGGACCAACCGACCTTACACTACTACCTTAAAACACTTTACCTTACACTTCAACATCATCAAGATGTTGATATTACCATTTTCAAATTGACACAATTTGTTATGGTTACGTAGACTGATCTGGACGTGCCGGGCATACCAAAGTACCTAGTTACTAAGTTGGACAACATAACTCGTACGTAAAGTACATTACATTATACATTACCTAGACCTTTTTCCTTTGGGACATAATAAATACCAAACCGATTAACCTCTACAACAGACAATTTAACTTTATCCACGGCCATAATTTACCGTTTCACGTAATTTTGTCGATTTTTTTTTCATTATACGCTGTGTCACATTTGACCCTTCTATATCGTCCCTCCTTTTCATTTTACTAGGTACGGTGGCAAGCAATAATATATAATACATTAATTTATTTACAAAATTATATCATGTATAAACAAAGATGTATTTAACAGCGTTACCAAATTTAACAAAATTTTGGCACCAACGTGCCAAAATCACTATACCTGCTTATAAACGTATTTACCATGAAATTTAATACTGTACTGTAGATAATTTTGACAAAAAATATACGCATACCATGTTATCGCATGAGACTACTTACGTTACCATCTGCGTCTGTAGGACAATATGGAAAATATGTCCTTTAAAAAACAGCTTCGGCAAGAGAGAACCGTTCATTTGAACATCTAAGCCACTGTTTCTTAAAGTGGGCGATAACGCTCCCTTGTGGGCGCTGGAGGCCTTCTAGAGGGCGGTAGAAGATATTGGGGGCCGCTAAGGTGGTTCAGAGGGGAAAGCATAGGTTGTTAAGTTTACAAACTTTGGGGGCGCTAGGATTTTTTTTATTCTCAAAGTGGGTGGTGGGAAAAATAAGTTTGAGAACCTGTGATCTAAACTAACTTACTGTTAACTTTAAACGTTATCTGGATAACTTGAGCAGAATATATAGATAGACAATGAAGATGAATCTCTTGTCCACAATGTATCACAAAGCACCTACTCTACATGTCTCAATTTGCAGCATGTAAAACAGATCACATGAACACAATCGTTACCTACCTAATAATAATAAACAATTTATGAGCTTATTGTGCACAAAACTGCAGTTACTTTTGCCACAGGTATTATAATACAATACCTTTATGCATTGTTAGGAAGATGTCAGGCGAAATTGCTGTGGCATTGTTGCAGCACGAATGTCATCTGCACGTGATAGCCGGACATTTTCACAAACGTGACCCAGACCCCTCCCCCCCCCCCCATAAATAAACAATCATTGAAATGGCTACGCGGAACGATAGCAAAAAAGGTGGCTTTTGAAGTTTAGACAGCTGTCGAATCTTTTCAATGCGACAATTTAGAGCAACTAGGATGTTTTACCTTTTTTATTTATTCTTTATATGGAAATAACCTCTCTCGGAACCGTTTTGTATTCATTCTGAGAATCCATCCGGTTGTACATTATTTAATTCAATTTTGCATGGGTGCCTTAATGGCTGAGCCGAATTCCCAAAACCAAGCAATCGTAGGCAGTTTATACCCTTTGCAAAGCTTTTGCTTACTCAAAGCTAAAGCTGTTGTTTGTTCCTTTTACCTTCCTTTATTGACACAACCCTCGCCCTGAAAATGCACAGTTCTAAGCATATTCTGCCATTCTATCGTTTTACACCGTTTGCGTAGAGTGTTCTTATTTCCTCGTTAGGTGCCTACATTCAAATTGCACAACAGTTGATTAATGAGAGCAAGCAGCCCATAAACCTAACCTAACACATACATTACGGAAACCTTTACCCATTTAATGTTTGTATCAACAATACCAACGCAATAGTAATCTACGTTAACCGTTGCAATGGTAAATTTCGTCAATGCAGCCATTCAGGCTTGTGCGTAATCGGTGGTGCGTAAAAACACAGTTAGTTACTCGAAAATCCGCATCGAACCGGGCGGAGCGGCGCTAGCGTCGACGCACGTGATGCATGCGCAAGCGCACAGTAGACGCGCCTCCGCCGCGCGACAGCCTCCGCGCACATACCGACAACACCTCTGAAGTTATCAGTACTTATCGCGTGTGATAGTGACAATTTTATTTATTTTATTCAAAGTGGGATTTTTGTGCATCTGACCCGTGGGAATCTGACCAACATGTTTCTAAAGGTACAAATTAGTTACTTATGATTAGCTCTTGACTTTGAAATTGCAAGGTGACAAGTGGTTTATTAGTAAACATTGTTCGCGTAACAATTAGCTACAATGGTGCAATTTTCACATATCTAATTAGGAGTTATATTGTTTTGACACGAAGTGTTTGTGTAAAATTTATTTAGGTACGTTAATTAAAAGGTATAATAATAGCTCGTAGACAATGCGGAATTATAAAATGTTTTTCAAAATTATATTAGTTGCCTAGGTATCATTTCTGAAATTTGCAAATTCATAACGTAAGTGGTAGGTATTGTTTATAAGCTACTTCCTAAGTTAGGAAACTCCTCCTATGTAAGTTAATCAAGTAAAGTAATCTAGCAAAGTTTTGCACAGAACAAAAAACGTGAAATCGTGACAATGGTGAACTGATCTTCTGTATAAGGCGCTTTGTTTTAGCAAAAATATCCTTAATTGAAATACAGGACAGATTATAAAACAATTTGGATTTATCATGTAATTATAAAAATACTTACTTTGAGAGAAATTACCTGTTATTTTTACCATAGCCGTATCATACACGCCGTGGTCTTGCGTACCTATATAGCTATAAGCTTTATTTTTCAATGATTTTGCGTTCGAAATTTGTTTGGCTATTTTCAGCAGCTGTCTGCCTCTTAAGTCACAAAATATTGCTAATAAATTGTAGGTGTCAACAATTTTCCAAGTTATTTAGATAGATGCCTACCCGGGCAAGATAAAGATGATAAGATCTTATATATCTACCTAGTTCACTGTACCCATTTTAGTGCCTGAATATTTGTGTACTTACCTATTAGGTAATGTAAACGATTGAACAGATTATCATAAGGAAGTCTATATTTTTGCATATAAAATTGGTTTTTATTGTGTTCATTGGTATCATTCATTACTGTTAATGATATTTTAGTAGGATGAAGGTACAATACATACTCGTAAATAGTAAACGTTTTTACTGAACTCAATGTGCACAATTTTTTGCTGATCGAGATCTTTTCATAATCGAATTCAAACGTTAATGAACCTCCTGACCAAGCAACATTTACGATCACGTCATAATACTAAAGCGAAAAAAGCGACTTATTTATAAATAATAATAATGCTGGACATTTTTCACACAACATCATCTAGCCCCAAACTAAGCAGAACTTGTATTATGGGAACTACATGACTGATATACTACTTATATAATTTTTTTGTAAATATATGCGTATTATACATAGAAAACACCTCTACTCTTAATATTAATAGATAAGTATAATCTTATGAAGCAGAAAACATAAAATATCATTCCCAAACATTTTAATTGCCCGTCACAACAATAAGGTAAGCTCAAAGTCTTGTAAAGCATTAAACAAGAGCTTATTATGGAAAGTTGAATGCAAAGACCGTTGGTTTTATTTAGGTCCCCGATTTTACCGCACGCTCAATGCAAGCCAGCTGTTCGACCGTGTGACCCTTTGCAAATGACAATATACTCTTGACGACAGAGACGAAAGAACCTTCAGAAATCGTATTCCAAGTACGCCGATCACGTTTGCACGCATTGTGATAATTGAATTCTAAGATGCAATTATCAGCTAGTACAACTTGCAGACGTAGGAACTGAGGCTCGTGATACCGACTTATTTCCACCGAAATTGCATCAAGGAGAGAAGCGGCAACACTTTCCTCCTTTATTACCCTGCTTCTTTAAGTTTTTATGAAATTGACACGGTAATTTTGTGTAAGTAATGCATCAGGTTTATGCAAGTCACATGTAACTCGACCCTTCTTTACTGTTCCTTTATCTTATGTAATCCCGACACTTTAAATTCTATGTACGCTTTGATGGTACACAAATTACTTTGCTTTGTCAGTCATTACATTAATGTCACTTCATACCTACTCTAAATTGTTCCATGTCAGGGTGATTTTAAAGTCAGATCTTTAAATTTGAAGAACCCTTCTTAAAGTTATGATAAAGTTGTCGGCCGTACACAACAAACTCCGATCAACATATTTCAAACATTAAAAGTAAGTATAGGGCAATGGAAACATTATCCTCGCTGTAGGTACAATGGTCACGGTAAAATTTCATAAGCCATGTGATAAAATCTTTTGAGTACTCAACTGAGTAGATCATTATGCAGGTAAACATATGTAAGGTGGACAAGTCATAGATCAAGGTATGTAATGCAAGGTGGATAACGTTAGGCAATCTTTCAAGGTTTGACAATAAAGTGAAAGAAAAAGTTTGGTGGTTTAAAATTGTAACTGGAAGACCTCGAAATTAAACAAGAATGGTTTTAATTGAATCTGGTGTTTATCTAGAGCTTACCAACTTATCTTTTGATTTGTTTTCATTTGAGCTTAGGTAAATTATTTAATAGTTTAAAGGAACAAGAGATATGTGGATAAATTGTTAAGGACCTACACCTGTTCATCCATAGGTTATGTAATGTTATTGTGCCTGAATTTTCTTGCATTGGCTCACACGCATACGGTAAGTAGGTAGGTATACCGCGTGTGAATATTTCAATTAAGATTTTATAAGCACTGACTGACCTTTTCCATTGTTTGGCAAAAATTAGAGGAATTCAAGGCAATTCGCTACAAATGTGAATTCTATCAGACAGATGAAAATTAACATGCATTTTGACACTACAAATAGCTATCGTATATGATCAAGCTATGTTGTACAGAAACAATAGGACAGGAACCACGGATGGTAGAGATCGTAACGTGCAAATTTGTATATTTTCATACGTATTTATTAGACGGTAGGGTTTATTTTCATTTCTTCGTAAGAATTAGTCTAATTCGAGTTTTGTAATGCACCATACGGGTTGGACGACATTTAGATAGAAAATATTCAAATTTATATGACATCATCAGTGGGTAAGTGGGTTATAGTAGGTAATTTTCAAATGGGATAATTCATAGCGCAAGATAGTTGCTAATGTTCGTAATTAACATGCTAGTAAAAATAGTGAAATAATACGAAATTTGTGGTTAGCTCCGCGCTTGGTGGTAGCGGTTTTTCGTTTCATAATTTTACTTGATTGAATAAATATTTGGAAACCAAATGTGTGCAAATAGGGTTTCTTTTATCTGCGGCGACAGGAGCCACTATTATGCGTTTGCCGTAAGAGGTTGTTTGTTAGTATGTTCGTTTCTTTGTATGTTACCATTTCTCTCCAAAACGGCTTATCGGATTGTAATCGATTTTTATGTCTTCAAGGTTTTATTAAACTTCATTCGATGTTGGGATGTATCTGAAACCGCGTATCATCATGCAGTTTTTTGTAATCGCTTTGTATGACTTCAAAAGCTTTTATATAGGTTTTAACATCATTAGCACTGCAATACGAGTTGAAAACACACGTCGGTTTTGTGCTTTTAAAACTTTATTTTTTAATTTGTCCTGAATTATAAAATACTTTAGTCATTCGTTGAAGTAAGACCAGTAAAATAATTCACACGTAACCTTCGTAATAATTTACCTAAGGATTCCTATCCTCATTGAGATGAGGATAATGCCTATCATGAATTGAAACTGTAAGTAGAGTAGAGAGATATAGCGTCCGCATAGCCCGCAAACAAGAAAACAAATTCTCATATAGCACATGGCATCAAGATGATATAACACGCAATTAGATGTGCGAGTATTCAAGTAACACACTCAGGTCAGAGCCAGCACTCTTTAAAGTGAAAGTGGTCTAATGCAATGCATTTCAAACTGGGGGACATTTTTTTTTACTGTCTGGTATGATTACGAAATTATTATAGCCTCTTGAAGGTACAGGACATTCAACACAAGTCACACTGTCTTAGTGTGGGTCCTGTCTGAAGTGTCAGTAGTGGAAAACAATTAAATTTTCCCCCGGGAATGAGCCGTATCGGTACCGGCAGAAGGCAAAGAAAATAGTTTTCTGGAATGCCTTCTGTTTGAAAATCAAGGAGCGATTTGCTGGCCCTCGAACTGTGGTTAATGAACCACAGCAAAGGAAAACTCTATTCCCATCAAAGTAACTGATGAAAATGAAAGGAATGCATCAGTTGCACCAACTAGTCCTTAAATCTAATGATGATGATTGGTTACCAACAACTTACTACGTATGAGGTGACGTGAAGCGTCAGAAAGCAACTAGCAAAACTATTCCCATCAAAGTCACTGATGAAAATGAAATAATTGCACAGTTTCACCGACAAGAGCTTGAATCTAATGATGATGAATGATGATGATTGTTAATAACCACCGCTTGTCACCGTGAGGTAGAACGGGAACGTTTTGCGTTTTTATATCTACCTTTCAACACCTGTGCGATATACTATGTGGTCGAGAGAAACCACGGAATAAGAATATGAGTGAGACCTATAAATAAATAAATAATGCTGGGCATTTTCACACAGCTTCATCTAGCCCCAAAGTAAGCAGTGCTTGTGTTATGGGCACTACATGACTGATATACTACTAATATACTTTTTTTTTGTACAAACATATAAAACACCCAGACCTAAGACAAATGTTTGTATGCAAACATTTCTCGCGGCGGGAATCGAACCCGCAGCCTCCAGTATCTCAGGCGGGTCTTTGCCCACTGCGCCACAGAGATCGTTAGGCGAAGTTAGGTAAGTACGACCTACTAGTTATCTCTACATAATCTACATCTTTCCGCTGCACCCTCTTAGGGGTTGATTATCAAAAATTGTTTCCACCCGATACCATAAATTCAAGTTATACAAATCAATTGCAAAAAGCCGTTTCGGAGATAAATGGCAATAAACAAACATCTTCTCACAGTAAACACATTATGAAGTACCTACCCGGATAAAAACATTGTTACGCTATACATATCGATGATATTTTTCCAAATATTTTTCAATTTTAAAAACTTTCACAGTTCAATCACTGCTAATTACTTTTTATGAAGTTATTTTAACGGCTTCACTACAAAATTGTAATTATACGTAAACCTTGTCATAACACCTTTTTTAAATGGTCGAAATCAGGGCACAAAAATAGCCCTAGCTCCTGAACTAGCACGCATGGAGGTGATTCGGGTTGGCCATCACTCTGCCATGGTGTCTGAATCACCCTATAGAAGTACGGGTTCCTTGCGTCTCTAATAAAAATGAGAGAGACTTCAGCATAAATAAAAAATAACAACAACATTAACTCATAATAAAAGGTAAGAACGAGCGAACAACGTACGTAACTTCACAAACAAAAATAGATGGTACCTCCTGTCGCCCACCTTTTTGTTGGGCTCTGAATATTAAACCCTTGACGTCACAAGACCACAAATTATTTCTGGTAAAACGCTTCGAGCCAGTATAAAGTTTATTTACGGAAATTGCAAATTCGGAAAAGGGAGCTCGCTTCCACGCCAGACTATAAAATATCATAATTATATTACAACTCGTTATTTTATATTAAAAATAACGATTGAAATAAATATGAAACATGTCGAGCATTATTTATTTATTATTACTAAGTAATGTTATTAATGCGAGAGAAGGATGTTTAAACGTTCGAATGTCTGTTACTAATAATCTCCGTAGCGGCTGATTCGATTTCGATGAAAAGAACGGGTGAGATAGGCTTGTTCTTGCTCGGTCAGTAAAGAGAACGCTCCGTACTAGTACAATCGTACTAATGAACTAGTTCGGACTTAGATAGATAGATTAAAGACTTTATTTGAACTTCAGACACACACATACAAAATTACACACACATACAATTATACAGTAGTAAAAATAAACAATAATTAAATACAGTTAACTATTTATCAATAATATAATATAATTGATACTAATAGTACTGCGCTCTTCTAAAATGGACTACTGTACTAGAGTACTAAAGGAAACATACAAAACGCGCTCATCAAACAGTTCTTTTTATTCTTATGGACCTTTTTATAGACCTGAATGAACTACTGAAGTAGCGGTAGTCCTACTATTAGGAACAAGTACAACTAAATAGTCCATCGTTCCTGTACTACACAAGCCTAGGGTGAGAAGAAATTATTACTTGCGACCTAGAGCAACACATTGGCTACTCATATTGTAAAAACGGGAATTTTCACGTACTGCACTATCGGTGAAGACACCGACTAAGTTAGTAGTGATAGTGCAGTACGTGAAAATTCCCGTTTTTACAATATGAATAGTCAAGTTCACGATAGTTTTTGGATTAACACTGGCTACTTTTTATCTTAGTTGTAGAACTTTCATAGATTAGCTTAGTTTGGCAACTTTAGTTCTAGAATTTTCATAGCACAAATACATTCTCAGGCATCTCGTTAAAATCTTCTCCGTATCTAGATTTTCACGTCACTATTCACACCAGTCACTATTCAAGAGCTTACGGGTATTGTATGTTAGGGAAGATAACTGAATGTGAAGTCAATATTCAAGGCACGATTTGGACTCTTGACTCACTGGACGTCGGGTATAACTTTATCATGACTTTCATACGCTATCTAAATTTGTCTGCCTAGTCACGAATTTTTGTAATAATTTGTGGAAAATATAGAAATTTTGAAAGTGCTCTCACAGCTACAAAATGCGTTTAAGTCGGTTCCAAGTTACCTAGTTAGATATATATTTTTTACTCTAGTAGGTAATTCTTATGAAAAATCCACTTAAAGTGCCCGACTAGGTACGTAAGTATCTCTGCTCATTGTTTAGGTACAAAATTTGTAACAAAAAATCCATTCGCTAATTCTCTTCCTCCATACAAATAGAATATACATAAAATATAAATGCGATAGGTACCTACCTACTTGGTATTCCCGTGTTAGACAGTTCAATTCGGGCAAATGGCCTAATTTTAGGTAGCTTGTTAGATTAGTCGATTTGCTCCATCGACCTTCGCTTAACTGGTCTATTCTGTTTTATTCAGTAAGTGACTGTTAAGTCTAGTTTTTAATTGATTTATTGCATGTTTATTACCAAATATTTTACGAAATTCCTTACTCAGGTATTTTTATTTCAGGGCGCACCTACCTAGATCTGTAGTTGTTTTATTCATAATATAGGCAGCTATCTTGAAAGATATCTCTGATGATTGTAAGTATAATAAATTTGATTAAGGCTCACTAACTATGCAGAATGTGCCTCGAAGTTCGAAACTTTATCCTTCTTCAACATTATAATGTAACACTTTATAATTCTCTTCACTTATTAATTTTCTGAAATCTTTTTTTTTACTTTAAATAGGTACCTTACTAAACTAAAGCCTGAATTCATAGTCAGGGGTTGAACAATCCCCCAAAATCCATCATTCAGCATTCGCCTTATGGCAGGGTGCATAAAGGTTAAATTCGCGCTTGAATTTTAACATAGCGCCTGAATAGTCCCCTAGGGGAGCCCCTATTTGACTATGAATTCGGGCCTAAGTCACGCATGACATAAGTCTAAAATGACTCAATAAAAACCCTAGTCAAAATTGTGTTTTTTTTTCAAAATTTCGCGGTTAGATGACTCCGAATACTCCTGTCATCCCATGACCACGGCTGTTGCAATACAGTCAAAATGTCGGGAAAATAATAAAAAAAAGTAATCGCGATAAAGAACCGTAAAACTAATAATTATTGATCTCATAGGTCTGTATGTAGGAAGAATATTACCTTTCTAAAAACAGAAATGTTGCAGCAACTTGTCAGCAACGTCCCTGGTATTACATATTTATGTCAGTCAATAGGCGACGATAACCGACGATCTGCTGGGTCGTTTGCTTGTTATTTCCTCACTTATTTTTTTTTTAAATAAGATGGTCTGCTAGATTCTTTCTTATGTTCAGGTCACACGAAACTTCGAACTATTTTACCTATTAGGTACGGTTTTAACAAACGTTCCAAACTTGTTGATAAATAATTCGTACACGTAAGATGTTGTTGTGTTTTTCGACATAACTTCATGTAAGGTGATTTTGTAAAAAAGCGAAGTGATTTAAGCTTAAGCTTAAATCACTTAGCTTAGTGATTCCAAAGAATTCCTGAGCAATAAAATCTGTTGAAAGAGTTATCCCAGTTACCCAGTGACAAATTGCTTTCCACGGGCTATCAACATCGATAAAAAAGGCTTCACCGATTTCGGTGAACTGAGCAAACTGACCTTTTCGATGTAGAGTGAAATAAAATGTGGAAAACTTATAAAGCGCATTTTATTTCTGTATTCGCTATGATTTGACTCTGTTTATTTTCGGTTCAGCGAAGCGGTGAATAGGATTTTTGAGAATGAAGCACTTAGCTACCCATGTGATTTGTTCAAGTGTGAATTTTGAAATCTGAAGTTCATAGTTTTAGTTTGTCGTCTAAGTAAAAGTACGTACACGTGTGTTCGTTAGTTTCGTTACAGTTCATTTCGTTCTATATACAGCCCCATTTTCCTAATCTTTAATTTTCGGTCAATTTGGGGCTAAAATTCTTACTAGATTTTTTTGCGCTTCCCTACTATCTTTTCATTTAATTTTACTTGAATCCTACCCTATTGTGGTATCGTTAGAACGAATTTCATTCATTTAAGGGGAATAGTTTCAACCTCAATCATAACCCGGTTAGTAACCTAGGGTAATCAATATCTAGAGCAATTGGTATGAAAGTGGAAATTCTTTTTGACCAAAGTGAGTACCTACCATTATTATTCTGATACATTGACAAAAGTACGGAATATGAATAAGGCTTTCCAGAAAAGACAATTATCAACCAAGTAGGTAATAAACCTATGCTATAGGCGTCACGGTCAAGTCGTGACTATCGATTTGTTAACAGCCTTCTATGAAACACGCTTTCGCTAAATCGTATGCAAATCATCCACTTAAACATAGTAAAATTACTTACCAATATTACTTATTGCTTATTGATTTTCAAAAGAAAAACGTGCATAACGTCAATCACGAATTAAGTACTTTTCTACTTGCTCGTGTAGAAGATAGGGTACAACAATATTTTCATTGTGGTTGAAAGTTGGTATACAGATAGTTCGAGTATTATTTACGTTTGTAAAACAGATCGCCTAAAAGACCAATCAAGGATAGCTAGCCCTAGTTCCCGTCTCACAGTGTATACAATCACAAACCTTATAAATGCTTCTATTACCCAAACAAACTAAAACAAGGAATGAACAACCTCTGGAGAGAAGAGCTTGAAACTAGAATTGCATCTATTTTGAAAACACAAAGCTCACTCCATGTTTATCAAATTGTTAAAGTCTAACTAGTTCGAAAATAAAATATTACGTTTGCATTTTCATAAACATTAGGTATGTTTACTAACTTTACTCGAAGTCCGCAATGCGAAAACATTGCACAGGATTTCAGATTTTTTTCAATATTTACTGAAAGAGCGTTTCTATATTCTTTATCTTCTTGCAGATAGGTATTGACCAAAAGGTACGAATCCATTCAACATATTGATCTTTTTCCAAACAGAACTTTCTTTTACCTCAGGCTAACCAAGGAATAACCAACGAAACGATAGAAGTCGTAGGTCCACATCCGTATTATTTCGTCCCGCTCCAATCAACTTGCCGAAAAAATTGAAAGCCTTGCACAATCCGTTTGCTTGACGATCTTGACATGATTGTGAATCTGTGCGACAATGGCACCGTATTATAAACCAATGATGTGGGTGATTTAACTGATTGGGGTAATCAATTCTGCCTCAGTGTCCGATTAAAACCTGTTCAATTCAAACAAAATAAAAAGAGACAGTGTTGATAACCTTCTTCCACCCCAACATGTCGTAATCGTAACTATTAATAAAACTTCCAATTTGATTCTTTCCTAGTAACAAAAAAGTAACGCGACTTTGGAATAGACCTTCTTCCACCCCAACATGTCGTAATCGTAACTATTAATAAAACTTCAAATTTGATTCTTCCCTAGTAACAAAAAAGTAACGCGACTTTGGAATAGAACCAATTATATTTACGCGAAAGTAACCAATTCATGCTAATGAAGAAAGGCGTAAGTGGATTACGCAGATTTAGGACACGTACCCGAACACCTTGGTTTCAATTTATGACAGTGGATTAATTGATCCGAGTATTGCAATATTAGTAGGCTAATTAGATTTAATTAATTTCAAGGCTATTCCGCTTCTGATATTGGGTACATATTTATTTTAAAACTTGTTTATCGTATAAACAGCAGCATATTAGATATGTACCTTACCTCCTTAGAGCAAATTCAAATTTTCAAAATGAGGTGCGAGTTGTACAGGAAAAAAAACATATTAAAAAAAAATATCCTAAATTTTGTAAACAATAAAAAAGTTTTTTTTTATTTGTTTTCTTATTCTAGTGAGCCCAAGCTAAGAATGTCGTATTAATCAATAAAGCGTCTTACGTAATAGTAGCTAAGTAATATTCTTATTCCATCTCCAATTCTTACCAGGCAGAGACATGTCGATATTACGTGGGCTTAGCCAACTTTACGCGCGGATTATTTCGCCTACAGCCAGCGCTGGGGATTAGGTATCTTTTATGAAATGATTACGAGACGAGAGGTGACGAAAACAATTTTGGTGGAAATACACCACTATATTATGCAGCGGCAGAACAATTTTCAGCAAAAACAACAAAGTACATTCGTTTTAAGTCTAAGCAAGATGACAATCTTTTGTTATAAGGATTTTGTTTTTCTGTAAAAGAATATGTACCGACTAATGTTTCTGCATTCTTAACGTTATAAGTTTTTAGTGTGAAACTCGCAACAATGTTTTTATTTAGTCAAGTTATTTATTTAAAAATGACTAATATTTTTTTAATAGTAGCGTAAGGTACTACGGTTTGACTCGGTTCCATCCAACTCTGAATTTTAATGAGGCACTTATGATTACGATTCGGATAAAACAATTTTCCTCAGGTAGGTACTCAAGATCGATGTAGGTACCTCTTATATCAGTAAGCGTCGCGTCTATTTACAGCAAATAGTCGGATTGCCACAATTCAATCATAAGACAGACATATTACTTGTTATGTGTTTGATCACAAAAACCTAAAGAATATTTGGCGTCAACATTCCGCTCAAAATAAACACAATGCTCGTTGTTTACCACGATATTGTAAGAAAACTTTCAATTATTGAAGCATTTGACTGAAGCATTTGATTCAACAAACAGTAGAATCAAACTTAAAAAACTTTTTATGAAAGATGATTTAATACACGTAATAATTGTTAAAATAATTGTAAAATTATGTAATAGGATTGTTTGTGCTTTAATAAATTATTAAAATATTTATCTATCTTATCTTTATTTCTGAATCTAATCTTATCTTAACTAATCTTATCATCTAAGCTTTAGGTTGACGCACTTGGAATGAATGGATTAGGCATAAATGACAAGGGTAATTCATATTCAATAAACATTCCAAGCACACATTACACGTCGTCAATACACGCACAATTTTCACCAGTCTACCACATTGTGAACATAATACAGCATTTTATATCCGCACGGTTTCTCCCGACCGTGACACACCCCAGTTGCGATCTATGCCTGCTCTATGTTTATTCAATTATCTACCATGTTAATGCATATCACCACTGATTGTAATGTAACTGCCTGGGTACTCTACCTAAATCACTGCTCTTTCTGAAATTTTAGTGGTAAGTCTTTCTTAAACAGCGAATTCATCTTTACGCTTCTAAACATCTACGCGTAGCTTGCAGATAATATAAAATAAAGAGCACACCTACTCGTACCTAGTAAGTAAGATCCTGTCTATTCTTATTATTGATTTAAAAAGTTAAAAAAGTAGTGAAAGATAATGTAATTAATATGTGCAATTAATGAAGGGGAGCGCAGCTGCCTATATTACAGGCTTTTTAGTCTAGCTTAGGCATCTGAAGCTTACCATATCAATATGTACCAATAAAAAAACTACTTATGTATGTATAACTAAAATACAAACGGTATAAAGACAGACCATCGAGAGGGAATCAAGATATTTCTTTCACTTTTGTAGGTAGGTACTCATATTTGAGAGACAGTTGCTCAAAATATCACAGAAATAACTGATGATAAATCACCTCAACCAGCCATCATCATCGTACGTGGTCCCTGACTGACGTATACTTTTAAGTCATCTGTTTACTGTCTCGTGCTAATGTTTGACATTGACTGACAAAATTTATCTCTTTGCTTTTTCCTAAAATAATTTAGTGGAATATACAAGTCGCCGGCTGTTCCACTGGCATTTTAACATTTCAAACAATAAGTTACTCTCCAGTTTATTTATTTTAATGAAATTCTAGACTTATTTGACTGTCAGAAAATTTAAACAAAACCCACCAGCCAAATTAAAAGAAATGTTTCGTACCTAGATAACATGTTGTCCACAATCTTTGGGTAACAACTTCTAGCCAATGTGACATTTAAAAAAATGCTCCTAGCTTAAACATTCTTGTTTACAGAAAACTGATCTTGAGAAAGTATGCAAATGATGTATCTACCTACACACCTCATTAAAGTCCAATTATTTCTTTCTAGCGAAGATAAAATACATATACAATCACCAATAACTCAGAAAACAATACGATTTTATTCATAGAACGTTGACCTCGAACTTCAAGACGGCAAATAGTTAGATAACAAACAAATAAACTTTTACTAGCGTTGATCACGGGATGATAATAATGTAAACCAACTAAGGCCTATATTTTTGGATGATTTTTCCTGATTATAAGTATTCCATGGAGTTTCTGGCACAAAAAACACACGAGACACGTGTTCAGCATACAAATGAACTTGTTTCTCGTCACCTTACGATGCGGGCAGGGTTTTTTATAGTACCTTCCTATACATACATATACACGTATTTATAAATCCATCAACATGCCCCACTTTCTGAAGAGAAAAGTAAGGCGTATTCATTCCACCAACCCATGCATAATACCGAAAAAATATTTATCATCATCCTCATTTCAGCCCGGCATCATCCACTGATGATAGACCTTTCGCTTTTCATCTGTCCTGTGCGTCTCAACCAACCAATCTCATCAAAAGCATACCCTTACGACTTAGACGATGTCGTCAACCCACCGCGCTGTCGGATCAGAACTTCTTCAGCTTGTCCTCGGCCACCACCTCAGTCACCATCTATCAGTAGCAATGTGATAAAAATCAAACGGCACAAACTCGTAAGAATACGCAGGTTACGTACGCTATTGGCAGGCTCTCACCATTAGTATCATTAATATTCATCCGTGAAAGAAGAAAAAAAAAGAAGAGATGCAATAAATAACTGTATCATAATCTTATCTGTTCGCGGCACAGGGAATCACTTGAGTGAATGAGGCTGGCAAATCTTGTGTATTATCCGCGAGCCGGACCCTCGGGAGAGATTTAGATCTTTTCTATCAAGAACTTCTCAGGATCGTTACGGGCCTGCCACGGGCATTTTTCAGTTACAATAACTTGATAAATATCAAACTATATCTTACCTCTCGGAAGCTGAAATATTCTGAGACGCAGAAGGTTGCGGGTTCGATTCCCGCCGCGGGACAAATATATGTATGATCTGCAAATATGGCTCGGGTCTGGGTGTTTTATAAGCATAATATGCATGTATTTACAAAAAAATATATATTAATACATTTAAAATAAAAATGTATATTACCAGTCATCCAGTTCCCATAATAGGTACAAGCTCTGCTTAGTTTTGGGCTGGATGATGTGTGAAAAATGACCAGAATTATTATGACACTTTATTTATTGTATAATCTCGCTAAAATATTTTTTCACTACAAAGTCAATATACATTACATCAAAACATCGTATTAAAAAATATAAAAAACGGAGAATTATTATTATTTATTATTTTTATTCGTTATCAATAAAACAGAACGATCATTGATGACCTACCTCGTCCTAAACGAAAACAAATAAAGCGAAACATTGATAAGATAATTGGGTGAATTAAGAAGCTTCAGAATAATTGTCCGTGGCTGCAGCTGGTTGAAATAACTGAAACTACAGTTTAGATACGCAGTTCAATTTTGTGTCGCTACGAGTATTGGCAGAATAAAATCGAATCTACAGAAATGATTTTCGATCCCTCCGAGTTCTGCCTACTTAGGATACAATTTCCCACCGGGGTATACCTTGGTGGAAACTTTCGGAATAATCCTTTTAAATGCTCAGATAGGAAGTATTTACGACATTGGCAGCTTATCTGATGAAATAAACATAGTTAGAGGTCCGAGTGAGAGTGAGTGTAGTGTATTCCGGCCATCTTTCAACCTGGTACCTAAGTAGGTAAGTACTTAGACTGGGTTAAAAGACTTTGAAATTAGTCTTTGAATTACAAACTTTTAAAATTAGTCTCAAGCAATTCTTCCACATTGCAGCGCTGAGGATTCGCAAATTGCACAAATCCGTCTTAACTATGAAAAATCACACAAATCCGTGCTTCCTACGAAGGGCCATTGTTTCTCCCATGAGCAAATACTTAAACCTACATTTTCAAGAAGATTAAAATCACCTGTGTTTCGTGAGCGTTAAATGCAATGCAGCAGCTATTCTAGCTGATATGAATGATTGTTCGATCTACAGACAGGTAAAATATTTTTTTTGTTTATTTTAATTTAACGAGAAGATCTTACAAGTTATTGAATATAAATCCCTGGCAAGGGATTGTTCTTCCAAATATCCCACGAAATAGAAAATAGGTACACTAATTACTGCAATGGGGTTGACAATTGTACGGCGGTCTACAATGGGGTTAACATTTTCACACATATGTGAAACTTCTTGAATATGTGAGTTGACGTACCTATTTGCCATTTTATCAGTTATCATATTCGTGCACATTTAACGTATTTAAACATATTCGAAACGTGTTCTGGCTTGTGCTACGCTAAAGATCTTCCAATAATGAATGAAGATGGTTTGTGCCCCACATAAAATTCATAGAAAAGTGAGCCAGACGGATGTTTTATTGGTGAAGTGGACACTTTAGGAAGCAGATACTTCGGAAGCAGTATTAGTATCTAACTACCAATTCTTTCCTAACGGGAGGGTTGGTACGAGTAGTCGATATTAATAAGTGTTAAAAGCTACTAGAACAATGCAAAGTGGAAATCTAACTAGATTTTTTTGTCCTAAATTTCAAAGTAGACAAAATTGGTCTCCACACGGATTTTCAATTATTTCAACGATGGATAGGTCACTTCCTGCAATAGTTTTCGGACGTGACCCGCCCGACCTAGCATAACCTTTTAGTTACAACTTCTCAGAACTTTTATTTTTTAAGTACAAGGAATTTCTACTTGGGCGGGTAACTCTGTATTATTTATCGGAGGGAGTCTCAATACAAAAGTTATGCGCTACAATTAAATATATACGTACGAGTACCGTTATTTGAATATTAGATGGGTTAATCGGGTTCTCCAACAGCAATAACAACGTAAATGGTTGTAAATACTGCAAGTATTGGATACTGACTACCGTGTATGAAGATTTTTACGCAATGCGGAAGAAGATACAATTTATCTATATAACTTACTTATCAGGCGGAACAACAACAGACATGTGGTGTGAAAATTTTCTTTTTTAATAAAACAAATGCTTCTTAAACTCATCCTACACGCAATGAAAAATAGAGCAACAGTTCGTGCATTCAAATTTAAAAGTAGTCATAAACGACGAAATCTCAAGTGACCTGTCGGGATAAGGCGGCTCTCTGTCAGTCGAGTGTCGGGACAGTGAATGTTTATAGATAGACCTACGGAGCGGAGCGCCCGCGAAAATACCTACATTATTTGACGTAGATTGGAGATAGCAGAGCTCATCGTGACCTTTTCGAAAACTTCACGGTCATTTTTTACGCAGAAGTATTCCGAAAAACTTTGTCATTTCCGGATACTGATTTGAAGGATTCGCTTGTGCTGTTTTAGTTTTAAATGAAAATTGATGTTTTATTTTGTTTCTACAAATGTTTTTTATTTAATTACTGTATTTATGTTTTTAATTTATATACATACAGTAATTAATTACGCTTTAATAGAGGGTAGAAAACCACGCCAGTACTTCACAGACATGCTGGCCCGCATATAACAAATGTTCTATAATAATAATAGCATGTCCAATCACAATATGCCTGTGACGGCTGCTGTGATACCAAAGCCACAAAAAGCAAATGTCATGTCCCGGATACTTACCACGTTTCATGTTTCTCAAAATTATTTTCATCTGTTTCGTCGTAACCGTAACGTGGTGCTGGTGAGACTCCGAGACCTGACTTCACCATACTATTAATTATCTTATTGTACTGTTTATTTTCACATCAAAATGATATCGGAATCAATTGCTACATTTTTCATATATTTCTCCCCTACGGTAAAAAAAAATCCTATCCAACTTATTAGTTTCCTTCCAAAATTCAACAAAACTACCATTACTGTGATGTTGGGCCAGCAGCATGTCCAGACGAGTCCAGATATTCAAATGAGGGATCATTTGTTAAACAAACATGTGGCCGAAATTCAAAGCACGCAAGCACGTTTTGATCGCGCGCCACGGCTTGCGCTACCAATTCTACCACATAATCTGATCTCGTTAAAGCATTCTACGTTATGGGCATTGGGTACACAAATCGGTAGAGAATTTGCTAGGTAAGGTAGGAGCTATGGCCTTTTTTTACGTTTCGAAAGAATTCGAAAGTTGCATTTTGTTATCTTTCATAATGGAAAACGGTGCGTGAAAATCCCCGTTTACGAATGATCAAATTCACGATAGTTTTTGGAATGAAATATCTAATCTCTATAAAATGTAGTACCTAGTAGATAGAATAAATTTTAAAGTAAGATACATACATAATTGTAACTGGGATCAGCAAATATACTTACCTAATTATAATGTAAACTAGCCCCAAGACGCTGGAAAAGTTAGGAAAACGTGTTCCGGAACCTTTAACTTTGCTTGTCGGCTCGTTGCTTTTCCTTAGATTGGGTTTCTGCACTTGCCACACTGCTAAAGTTTTATTACTGTTGTCTAAATTTAGTACGTATACTTGTGGTCGTTTAGTTTTTGCATAAGTTGGCTTTAAAAAAACATGAAGCTTAGGCGGGAATACCTACCTAACTTTAGATATGCAATTTACGTAATAATGAGTATTTTTGCAAGATCGTTGTTGTCAACGGCTACAGCGCTGGCTGTCTGCCAATACTGTTCAGCTGTTCTTACAACCAGGCCGAACTCCCTGTTCATAGTCAACAAAATACTTTACGACGATCTGTCTAACCCGAGCAAGATCATTGTATGGATTATCGCTGTCCAACATCAATATTTGACTTTACATCAGAAAAATAGATGACTCAAAGTCAACGCCAAAAGCTACAAGATATCTTGTTCAAACAATGCTATCAGGAACCTAATACAGTTTAATCTAATCTAAGATGTTTTTCGTTCCAGGCACTCGGTGGACTCGGTCGCGTCGTATTCTAGCCAGAATCACGTTGACCGTATAAGGGCACAGAATTTCTCAGCGGCTTCTTGTGAAGACGAAGGCGACTTCGGGTCAATCAAGACAAGCCTCTTCAGACGATCTTCATCCAACTTGGAATGCCCGAACAAAAGGCCAGAAAGCGTCACATCTAACACCAGCTCAACAAGAAGCCGTCTTCGAGAATTTGTCGAAAGGAAATCGAGTCAAGACGAGCACAAATCCGCAGCAAACACCGTCGGCGACATACACTACTTCGAGAATCCCACGGAGACTTTAGAGTTCGACAAACCGCGGAGCCACTCCTTGGAATCGAAGAAAAGCCAAGAGGAACGTCCGAAAAAACGGAAACTCACTAAAAGCAAAGATAAAGAGAAAAACACATCCGAAAACAAAAACAAAAAACCAGAGAAGTACCAAAGTAAACTAGCAGAGTATTATAAACTTCCAGTTCAGTTGCCACAGGATGAGTTTTACCAACATTTGACAAGGTCTAAAGCGGCGGAAGAACTTCTTCACAAACGATTTGCTAATTCTGATACAGAATTTAGTGGCAGCTACGGAAGAGTGTGCAAGCATAAAGAGCCTGAAGGGTCTAATTTACGACGAAGTAGAAGCTTGGCAGTGATAAGAGAAGAGACATTTACTGACTTACAAATACAAAACCACGCCAAAAGCAAGAGATCACAACTGATACCCAGAGCCCGCTTATTCGATAAGCCTTGCTTCAAAGACAGGTAATTAATCAAAAATGTTTTCTTTCACTTAGTTTAACCCTTCAACACAAACCGTAATCCTAATTGGTTTAGTAGTTATCGCTCAATTTTGTATAGATATATTACATTTTAAATCATGAACGTTTCTTTTTTTTAAACAAAACAAACAAACACGTTCTTTACTGTATTCATATTGTAAAAACGGGAATTTTCACGTACTGCACTATCGGTGAAGGCACCGACTAAGTTTCGACTCATTCCGAGAGTCTTCATCAGGGTGAGTGGTTGCGACTTTCTCCTTCCGCGTCGCGCCGTGCACTACACTGCACTGCCGTATTCTTTACTGTATTCCCCATAATGGACATTTTCAGATAGGTACATACTATGTTTGGCACATTTCCGCGTTTTTTAAAGTATTTCGCATTCCACGTGATAGGTTACAAGCCCATCGCCGCTAATTGGAACACTAACTGATGGCACATGCCTTCAAGGTTTGATCCTAGGGCATGCTGGTTGGAGCACGTGTTAATGTGCACATAATTTTTCGAGTGGAAAAATCTATTGGTGCACGAACGAGGTTCGGATCGGATGTCGGGGTTCCGCCTACTAGGCCAACACGGCTTTATTTTTTTTAAAGAATAATCAATGATGTTTCGCTTTAAATTGAATGTTTTTCAATTTACAGGTTGATTGGTCGTGCAAAGTACCAAACCAAGGAAGAAGTTTTAGAAAGCATTTACATTGACAGCACTGCATCCTGCTTTGGTGAGATAAACGCACAAAAAGAAAACTATAAATTTGAAGGTATAGAAAATAAAATCGAAAAAGAGGATGCTGTATCACACAACGAGAGCCACCAGACAAGATCTGTGAGCGGAAGCTGGCCAAATTTAAACGACGAATCAAAACAAATCAACCTTTCCGAAGATAGCATTGGGCATTCACGTAATCCAAGTGAAATTGATAGCTTAGATTCAAACTACGTGAGGAAACATTATAATTTTGAAGCACATAGAAAACATTACAAGGATAGCTCTCCTGAAACAGAACGATCCATTGAATCACCGAACCAGAATAAAGAATTGTACGTCACCACTGACGAGCACGGAACTGATACCGAAGATAAACAGAGATCGAAAAACAATACACCAAAATCATTTACGAACGATAGTCTATCAAGGAAATCTAGCGAAAGAGGCAAGTCTGATCAGCCAACGGACATACTTTTTAATAATACGGAAACTTACGACGTTATTTCAAAAAAAAGCAAACAGGTTGATGTAAAAGAAAAGTCAAAAGAACAACTAAGCGCTGAGAAACAAGAGCAAGACGTGCAATCGTTAGTTTCAGAAAACGACGGAACTATTTCGAGTCCTGCAGACAGCATCACATCTTATATCTCGATTTCAATCGCATCATCCGATAAATCTCATAAGTTAGAATATTTAGCCAACTCGTTGGCTGAAAAGATTGATGAATATTGTGACACACAGTTTAAAGAAAACGTTTCTGTTACTTCGCAAACTGTAACGGAAAACAATAATCCTGATACTGATCCGATCTACACTAAAGTCAATAAGAAAAAAACATTCGCCGACATAAAAAGAGATTCGTTTCTGAAGAAAAACGGCAACTTATTGAATGAAATATTGAAAAACCAAAATAACGAGGTTTATGTAAGTAACACTTACATTGAAAGTGATAACTATTCCACTAAAAGCAACTGTACGTCGTCTAAGAACATTACTACAGAACCATTTGTATCAACACTAATCGAAAATCAGTACTACTCTTTACCGGATATTAACATAAGCAAATGTTTGAGAAAATCTGAGCGAATTGATGCTCAGCTTCGGGAAGAGGACCCAGAAGATACACCTTGTGAAAATACTTATGAAATAGCACAAACTCACTTTCGTGAGATTTTATCTTCAAAAGGGAATGAAAATTATGGTCAACTAAATAAATCTTACATAAACTCCAATAGCTCGTCAAAAATACCAACCAACAATAATTGCATCTATCTACCTGAATATTCAGAACCACAAATAATACAAAGCTTCACAAAAATTGAGGACGATTTAAAATCTATCATTACTGTTGAAAGTTCTAATGCTGATGACAAAGATGCTAACTTCTTTCGATCTGATAATCACCAAAACGAACGTGAAATAAATGAAATCGAAGGCACAATACGAAATAATAAAATTATCACCAAATCAGAAAGTTTAAAGCTTGCTTCTAATAGTCTTTATAGGCCTGAGATAGTGAAGTCTCTATCGAACGATAATATCACAAAATTTTCACAAAAACCACGAACAGGGATAAAAAAACATTATTCACTTCGACAGCGTGAGCCTTTAGAAGATGACATAACCCGAGTGCCAAGCCCAAACACTTTAGAAAATAGTGAAGCAAAGACTACCGATTGTTCCAATCTAAAGCATCCTCAAATCACAGATATCAAGACAAATTCATTACTCTCCAGAGTTCAATCATTTAAAACATCCGCCGAATCTAGTATCACACTTGTTCCATTAAGTGGCCATCAAACAATTGTGATAAATCCGCCCCTTACTCACAACGCCAATAAACCACTGCTTACAAATATATCGGGATCACATGACACGAGTCTAAATATAATCTCTAAATCAGATTATAGTAAAACAGAAACTACACAAGAAATTAACACTGAAAACATTATCGAAACGAAAAAAACTGTGAACGATTGTTTAGTTGACACATCAAGTTACTGCACCCCTAAAGATCCGTTTATTACCATAAAATTAAACAAAGTAGTGAAAACTACAATACCAAAGCTCAAAAAAGAAACTAGCGATAAAATTGCATTTGTTCAACATAAATTCGAAAAACCTCCACCAAAATTAATAATAAAAGATACAAACAAAAACTGTGTTGAACCACCGATCTACTCATTCAGAAAAGTCAGTTCGAGCATGTCAAGACCTCAAGTCCTACAAGTTATTGATTCTAAAGGTAGAAAACAATCATATCCTACGAAAATGGAAAAAAATAATAATACAACCGTTGATCCCACCAATAACACGAAAACAGATCATATAAAAGAGTCAAAAGAAGAAATGAAAATTGACTACAGCGCCAAAGAAAAATTGAATAACGCTATCAAAACTGACATTGAATACCAAGAAAAACTGAATTCAGTTAAAAATTACTGGTCAAAACTCATTGACAAGTCACCTGAGAATATAGAAGATTTTAGAGAGGAAATAATGGAAAAAGATGAATTAAACAACAATAGTTTTGAAGAAAACAATGAAAGTAAAGAGCAACTAAAAAACGAAGACATTACTATTTCTGATATATCAGTGGGAAGCATTGTGAAGTCTTTAGAAAGTGTAAAAATTGTGGACAGCATACGCAAAATTAGCCAAACTAAGTTACAACTATGGAAAGACGAAACAGAAAAAGTTAAAAGTGATTCCGAAATCGAAGAAACTACTTTGGAGAAGATAGTCAAGGAAACAGAAGGAAATACTTATGAAAAACCAATGGTCAAAAATCTAAACCTCGAATTATCTAGAGACACTCCAGAAATAGAAATCGTAGAGTTAAGCAATGTAGATAACAAGAACCAAAAAACGCAGGCTACCCTCATAAAAGCCAAAGGATTTGATAATGGTTCTGATGAATTTGACCATGTCCGATACAAAGTAATGAAGTCTGAGCTATTTAAAAACAGCATGATTGCTAACTACCGGAAAGAAGCTCAATTTGATGGCTTGTTACAATACCTACAGGATTATAGTTTCCAAGAGTTGCTCGTTAACAACAACATAGTCATTATTGAACCCGTAAGAACGAAGATCGAATCATCGCCTAGAAAAAACACAGATACATGCAAAATTTCACAAAACCTACTTAAGAAAAACGAGAATACATCGAGCTTAGTTGATAAATCGAAAAATAACATGCGCAGACATTTCTTTTATCATCCTATTCGAGTAAATAAAGAGATCATAGAGGAAGAGTTACCTAATCCAGACACAGTAAAGAAAGTACGTAACTTATTTGAAGATACTCTTAAAATGAAGACTCCTGTATCACAAGACCCGCCATTAGTTAATGAATCTATAGGATTAGCTAGGCGAGCAACCTCTTACAGAAACTTGAACGAAGAAACCAAAGTTTCTAAAGTAGGCATAAGAAAGAAAGTTATACGACAACTAACAATAGATACTTCTTATGGTAATAAGAAGTGGGACAATGCTAGTTTATCAAGTGGTGTATCAAGTGGAGATCTTAGTTCTAACAACGAGTATGAAACTGATGGTCTCAGCCCTTACTCACAAAAACACCTGAAGGACAATGCATACAGTTCAAGCGATGAATATCTTTGTGATTCCATGAGCCAAGACTTCTGTTGTGAGAGTCAATATGTGAGCCCAGACATCTTAAAAAAGATAAGAGACTGTGGGACCTCAGTGACATACTATGGAGGTAAAGTTTTAAATTCGAAAACTGGTTCTAATGTTAGTCCAATGACGAAGGCTATTATGGACGAAATCAAAAGTCTTCAGAAAAGTTGCAGTAGAGACTGTTACTCGTGTCAGACGAAATGTAGAGGAGAAAGATGCTCTTGTCTTGTAGCAGATAAACATAAACAGATGACAGCAGACAAACAAGATCTCATCAAAAGAACTGAATCAGAGAGTAGTCAAGACAAAGGTAGTGAGGGGTTTCCTGGATTCAAATTCAAATTGGTGAAATCTAACAGTTGCAGCAGTCGACTAGAGCTAACGGGTGCTGATGAAAGTAAAAATCCCAGAAATAAATTCAGAAAACAACTTTCAAGAGAAGATCCACCGCTAGTTTACGATGATGAAAATTCGGTAAAGAATAAGATATGTAGATTGGAGAGCTATTCAAAAGGCATTGCAAAAACACCGTTCGAGAAAAATTACACCGAAGATAAAAAGGTGATACTTAAAACTAAAAACACAGCTAGGAAAATTGAGGTTGGTGTAAATAAAATTGATATACCTGCACAACTCCATTCTGTCACAGAAACCAAATCTGAGCAAGATAAGACACAAACTATTCAGCATAGCACAGATGAAAGTTCTCAAACAACAACTCAACCCGACAAGGCACAGTCACCGGATTCGAACAGTTTTGAGAAAAAGTTTTACTACGTCAACGAGAATTTAAACCAAACTGTAGCGACAACAGGTAAATTCGGTGAGATGGTGTTCGAAGAGTTTGAAGTTTTAGAATCATGTTACGATAGCTTAAATAGCAATAAGTCAGTTAAATAATTTAAGTAAACGATTAAGCTTTTGCGTACCCATGTGATCTGTACTCTGAAATTGCTGGTAAATTAAATTATAAACCTTCTATATAGTAAGTTAGTAGGTACTTATAAATATTGTAGATTATAATCATGTATCTAATTTAGTTTAAAGCAAACCCATATGCGTAGATACGAGTAGCTATAACATTCTGAATATACCGTATTGGTGATGGTCACTTTATTGTGTAATAAATGTATTTTATTTTATTTGTATTTATTCTTACCGTCAAATTTATCCTGATCGATTTTTGGCGGCGTTGCTTTTGACCCATGTGCGCATACACTTGTGAAAAATGATCGACGAGTAGGCCGCCATCGACGGCACCATGATTCCTGGGAACAAAATAAAAGAATAATAATAAAAATAAACATAAAAAAGGTTATATTGCGTACCTAGGTAACTAAACTCTAGGCTTAAACAACTCCATAGTTGCCTAGTGCAGAAATAATTTACAACCAATCTTAAGAAAAGAAAGAAAGAAAATACATTAATACAAAAAAAATATAATACAAGAGTTTTATCCTATAGAAAAAAGATGTACTGCTTAGGGTCAAAATAGGTCCATGTCTCAGCGTAATGCATCATCGAACGTCTACGAGCACAGAGTACGAATATGTACTACCAACGCAAATTTAACTCACTAAACTTTTCTAATTTTTTTTCGAATATTTTTAAATAAGTAAATTCTTACCATTCCCGTATAAGATCGATTGAAAAACTTTTGAACAACATTTGAAATTGAACATTTTGCTATGAATATTAACATTAACGCCTTCGCAAATTAAAATAGACATGTGATTTGCAAACTACTTAGTACATTTATTTATGAACTTCGGGTCAAAAATCTGGCACTTATGTTTATTTTAAGGCAAGTTGCCCAAACTAATTAATTATTATATTCATCATATTATCCACAATAAATGAAAGTGGGAAGTAATTCGCCTTTAGAAACCAATTTATTTCCTTTGAAGCGGCATGTAAAGCGGGTCTAACAGTTTAGTAGTTCTTACTCCGAATGGCGAATTGAAGTGAAGGATTATTTGGGTGTGTGTAAACGATACAGGTTTAATGGTGCGATGGGGAACCCTGTGGCCGACACGAATCATCACACGCTACGATTTTTTATAGTTCAGAAGCAGAAGATTTTTTATAGTTTTGTGTCCTGATTTCGACAATTTAGGTAATAAGCTAACAACCTATAGCAACATTAAATTTTTATATTGTACTCTAACACAAAGAGGACCATTTATAATGTTTTAAAGTTGGTACCTGTGACTTATTTATTCTATTCCTAAGCCTTCTCTACAGCTTACGCAGCGTGACTTTGTGACACATAGGCCTCCTCCAGGTCGTACCATTTCCATCTCTATAGGGAAAAAGTGGGCCGGCGCGGCGACTCGTCTTAGGTCGTCCGACCACCTTTCAATCTGTCTCCTTCGTTTCCTTTTCGTCCATTATTCGTTTTTTTTCTCGGATCATATGCCCCGCCTATATCAATTACATAGTCTTATCCATACAGTCTTTGTTTTTGACGACCTCATCGGCGCGGCGGGCGAGATGCCGTCTGCGACGCAAGAGGAGCGGTTTCGAACCCCGCTGCGAGACAAATGTTTGCCTGTTCTACAGATATTTGTTCCGGATCTGAGTGTTGTAGTACCACGGTACTCGTAGTCCCTGATACCCACGATACAGAAAATCTAACTGTGTGTCTGTTGGATGTTTATTTATTTTGTTTATTTCTCCAACATCTTATATTTTAGTGCATCTGTGTATTTGCTCTTTTCCTGTCCTTCCTGCAGTACGTACCCTAGTATGCTTTTTTCCATGCTTCTTTGACAAGTTATGAGCTTTTAGGAGTTCTTTAGGGTGTTTGCCCATGTTTAGCATCCATAGACAAGTATTGGTAAAATGCATAATTACTGAAAAGTTCTCTTTATAGCTACCGTGTGCTGTTTATTTTCAAAGATGTATTTGAGGGACCAGAATCTCTTCCAAGCATTGGTGACTCTTCTTTCGTAAATGTAACTGCGTAATTAACTTCGGACATAAGAGAATACATAATGAGACTGCTCAAATAAAAAACCACGATGTCTAAACATTCTGAAATGTTACAGGCAATGTGTTTCTAGTTTCTAACTGTGTTGCTGGGCGCATGCCAAAATGAATATCGAAACTGTTTTTGATTTAAAAAAAATCAAAGCTTATCTCAAGTAGGTTCCAAGTTCCTACCTACCTACAAATTACTAGTTATCTCGTTAAGTAAGTCTACTTAGGACACCTTATTTACTAACTGACTACCAATTTCATTAAAAAAATTACAGGGTAGTTTGACCAAACATAAAGCGGCAATTATCCGCCATAATCGATATGTAATGGAACAAAAAAAACATAATATAATCCGTAGTGATAAAACTGCAAATTAAGGATTTCCTTAACAAGGGTTCCTTAACAATTTTTACCTTTCTAAATAAATATAAATGCGGATAAATACGGTGTTATTGGATTCTTCTTAGCCTAGAGTGGCATAGGATAATTATTACCTATAATATGTAGTGTCATTTGTTATTAAATTGTATATCGACGGCAGAAAGCGGAAATGTATCTCAAAAATTGGCCTAAATGACTTTTAACTTTATTGTTAAGCAAAAATTACTTGCCGTTACTAATTTAGTTTTACTAATTTATTTAAAAAACTAGGAAAAAATCAAGGGCGTATGATAAAAATTTTTCATCGTAGGAAGACGAGACATAGACCACTTGACGCGGCTTTTTATGCTTAACAATAAAGTTATAAAGCATTTAGGCCAATTTTTTAGATACGACATTTCAGCTTTCTGCCGTTGATATGTACTTATTGACCTCAATGAGAAAGCGTATCTGTTGGTAAACCGTATCACATCTAAACATCTCACTTAAGTTTTCGGGAGTAGTCTAATACATCCTGTACCTATCCAGAATATTTTTTGAGGGATAGGTCCTACTACAATATTATTGAGAACCTACCTACATACATATAAAGTTAGAATTGGCTTACCAAACTTATAAAGATTTTTAAACAGCTGTTTATCTAAACGTTGTATTTTCTCTTTCTGATTGTGTCCTTCCTTTTAAACTCAACAGTAGAAAACAAAATACTTATAAGACCTGTGTCTGAAAGAACTGTATTCTTTTAATCTTGTATCAGTACAAGAAACAGGTTGAAAGAGCAATGACCCTAGCTGATTGAATACATAGTGTAACCTTGGTGACATACATTTCAATAAATCACATTATTGACCTGTGTTAGATGCTAAACACTTATTTACACAAAACTGTATCAGCAACAATTTTGAGCAACTTTAGACTGAGTAAGAAAGTATCTAAGTTAATGATTATTCTAGAACTTTCTTAGATTTACATTATTTTAGAATCTTATACTATTCATCATTAATGATGTTTGGATGTTAGTTGTTACGGAGCCCCGTAACGGCTGAACTAATTTGGAAGAAATTTAGAATAGATATTTCTTGTGACCTAGAATTATGTGATGCAGGGGCTAGTATCTTTATATTTCTCAGTAGTTCCTAGACATACCTATTAGGTTGGAAAAAGGAAGGTTGACATGGAGTCGAATTGGCTAAAGCAAAAGTATTGTTAATACTTATTTGATTAGATGACACTCATAGTTTTGTAGGAAGGTAAGTTAATAAAACATAATAAAAAATGCATCTGCCAGCCAATTAAATGTTATATTAGGGTTATTGTATGCAAAGCATCTATAGTTTCCTAATTAGTTCTCATTAAGCTTATCATTAGAAAGATAGCATGATGTCATGAGAGTATAAACAGTGCTTTTATCACAAATCGTGAACACACACAATACCAGAATAAATAATGATGCTATGAATCAGGCTAAGTTGCAGGGTATGATAGGTACCTACTTCCTCCTTGCCTATTAGACATGGTCCGCAGCAACCTATCATATTATTATTAATAAAAAAACAAAACAATTCCCAAAGTTCTATGTGCATAGAACTTTGGGAATTCCAAGTAACGGGTAGACTGATGCATGTCTGCCTATACCTTTTTGTTGTGTAGTTAGTATTCCATGTGACAGGTAGCAAGCTCATAAATAAATCATTTGAAACCTGACCCTATAGATGCCTAAATCTGTAGGCTTTTGCAATGCAACGATTCATAGGTACCTACTAAACAAGCATCAAGCACATACTAGACCTATGTTACAATTTGCAAAATTTTAAGAATTTGACGTCAGGAGACGCTTGGTCCATCATATATTGTAGCACCCCCTTTTGTGTCTTATGGTGATAAAACATATCTCAGAATATCCTTAAAGTCATTCAAATCAATGCAAAAAAACGCAATAATCTAAGTTATCGTATAAACAAACAACCTCTTACGGAAACAGCATATACGGGCTGCTTACGTCGCGGGTAAAAATAATTATTTTCTTTCCCTCACTCTTTTCAGACTTTGCTACGGAAAACTAAAAAGTTCTACAATATGAGGACAAGATTTTTTTTAAAGATTATTTTTGGTTTTTGAAACTTCAAAACAATTTTTTTTTGACATTTGACAGGTGCTATTGATACACACATTCTTAATTTACACACACATGTTCATGATGAAACGGTCTCGAAAACGACAATTCTATATGAAATCGAGCAAACAAAAACTACAAAAGTACATAATACATGGAAAACTCACCCTACTATTCGATAAATCCCTAAAAATTGGGGATAAACACACACCGCGATTTATATCTAATTTTGATAGCAGTCGGCATCTAGAAACGCACACCGTCGACGCCATCTTTACGTTATACTACTTATACATACATAAATACCTACCTACACTACTAGGTTTGTATAGTATGTATACTGAAGTGAACATCACCGGTCCGCGATCGGTCACCAACCCCGCCGGTCTTTAAAATGAGCTTCGAAATCTGACAGCCAGCCAGCAGAGCACAAAATTCCCTAATAAATACTAGACTACTACAAAATAAAAACATAGATTTCGACATATAGTATTATGCTTCTTAAGGCATATTTTCAGTTTTATTTGACTGCCTAAACCTTAATTTTATCCTAACACGCTGGCTGTAGTAATATTGTTAAATATACTTTTAGTATTCCAATAGTGATGTTGATACTTTTAATGCAATTTAACAAAATTAGGAATCAGTGACAAGGACATGTAAATATTTTTTTAAATGTATTTTGAACATGCCTACATGAATGAATGGACTCATGATGAAAATCATGAAACACATATTCAATTTTCCCGCTACAAACCACATTCGCATGTTGGCACTTTATATTTTGACAGTAGCGCTGTACTGAATCCTATGGCATAGGAACAAAATGATGAATTACCTATCCTCCTTGCATGTATGAAACTGCTTTCAAACCGCAATTCGCATTAAAAAAGTCATTAAATGGAGTGAAAAGAAAGAAGGCGTTAATGATTTTGAACGAAAAAGTTTAAACTTTTCGCTCAAGTGAGTTAATTTTATAATATATTCAACTGATTGCCGATTTAAAGTAGTTTAAATACCTACCTATACTTTAAACTACTTGTTGTAGGTGTATTATCTTTCTGTGCTGGTTTTCTTCTGTGGCACAAAAAACGTAGAAATGGCCATTCATACGAACTAAAAAGGTAACTTGTAGAATAGTTCTACAAGATTAATATAAGTATTACAACCCTACGTTTCAGAGCTGCCAACATGATGAATGCTATTTTATGACATTGACATATAATAGTTTACAATAACATGACATGACAACATTTTGCTTTTGTTCGTTCGAATTGTTCAGTTGCTCGTCGACCCGCAATCATTTCTTTCTAATTTTAATACAGGAACATACACCTCGCCATGTCTGTTCCAGACTATAAGCTTAGCTCTGTGCTGACTGGGCACTCGATGGACGTTCGTTGTGTCTCTACAACTAAAGAATACTGTATACTATCTGCTTCTCGAGACAGAACCGCAAAGCTATGGCATCCAGAAGGGTTTGTTATTTTGTTTATCATAGCTCTTTTTGTTAACGCTTTGATTTTACAAACCTTACGCATAAAATTCCTTGTTTTCCTTAGGGTTAAAGATTTTGTCAATGTTGTGACATACAAAGGACATTCGAACTTCGTTTCCTGTGTTTGCTGGTTGCCCCCGTTTGAGCGGTACCCTGATGGGCTGGTAGTGACCGGCAGTAACGACAATACGCTATTAGGATACAATCTGCAGGATGGCGTGGTGCAGACAACTCTAGAAGGCCATGAGAATGCAGTGTGCAATGTTACTCCAGGGAGGGAACCGGGAATTCTAATGAGGTTACTATGACACAACCTCTTTACTTTGTCAGTGATCTTAGTAGGTGTGTAAGAATCATTTGCAAAACAGTTGGTTCCCTTTGTAATATTGAGGAGGTAATTTTTCTGCATCTCCTTTTTCCAATTTAACTCACCTGTTCTGCTTAGGTTGAAATAGTCAATTGAAAACAGCTTCAATATTATTAGATAATTGCTTAGCATGAACATGTATAAATAAGTAGCACGCTTGTATACATTACATAATATAATTGCAGATAAAGTTATTGCTTATAGGTATATTGATTGCAATAGTTGAGCCATCTAAAGACTTGTCTATACCTCAAATTACTCAGTGAATCCAGAAAGTTGTACATTTAATTTACCACATAAAAAAACATAGGATCCCTATGGCCTTTAAACTCCCACTTGGATTTCCCACTCTCACACTTTTTCTCATAAATTTGAAGTAGATTTAGGTCCTATGTAGATGAAACAAAATTTCTGAATTAGCACTTGACAATCCCAAGTTAATGATGAATATTGAATCCTGAACAGCTCAAGTTGGGACAGCACAGCTAAAATATGGAACCTTAATGTCCATGCCTCCACTCCCCTGACATTAAAAGGTCACCAAGCCGCTGTCTGGGCGGTTGTGGAACTTGGCAACGGGAACTATGCAACTGCTTCTGCTGATAAAACAATTAAACTGTGGAAGAAGAATGGGGAACTTATCACCACTCTAACTGGTAAGAGCTTGTTAATCAAAATAATTTTTGGGTTTTTAGAGACAGCGGAAAAGTAGATGGTAATCAACTTTGTGGCCATTCACCTAGCGGCTGGTCTGATCAAGTCAAGGCACTGGCCTCCCTGTCACCGTCGCCTTAAGATAAGCTTTGGCTCTATCTTCAGATAGTGCAACATGGAAACAGCTTGTCAATTCTTCAACAAAAGCTTTTCAGGATGGGCACAAAGAGATCAACAGCTTACATGGTTTAGCATGAACACCAAGACAATGGTTTTGTCTCTAAAAGATAAAATTATTGTCTTTTTTTGAATGATCTTGCTACTGGTGCTACTGGACCTCTCCCCAAAGAGTGTCATAAATAATTGTTGAGCCATAATAATATTTTTATCCTATCTGACATTTTAAATAGGTACTTTCACAACATTTCAAATTTATTTTATTACGGAAATCATTCTAACATGCACTTTAACATGCATATAATTGAAATTATTTAAAAATTTACTTCGACATGAGCTTTATTAGAGCAAGCAATCTAAAGGCTCCACTTAAAAGATGTCATGGGTCTAATGGGACTTGTAAAGGACATACTCAGTTTTAAAACATATTATTTGTGAATATTTCAGGACACACAGATTGTGTAAGAGGCTTGGCTGTGGCTAACCTGGATTCCTTCCTCAGCTGTTCCAATGATGCATCCATCAGGCTATGGAGTAACAATGGGCAGTGTCTGAATACTTTCTATGGGCATTCTAACTATATTTATGGGTATGAAACATTCAAACTTTTAATTTTGCTGCCTGCTTAAAAGTTGAAGAGTAATAGGTTAGCATGGTATGGGCATGTCATGAGGAGGGAAGAATGTTATATTACGAGAAGAGTGTTAAATATGAATGTGGATGGAAATAAAAGCAGAGGTAGGCCAAAAAAAATGGATGGATTGAGTGAAGGATGATATGGTTAAGAAAGGAGTGAGTACTGAGATGACGGCTGATAGAGGAGAATGGAAGAAGAAAACATGTTGTGCTAACCCCACGTAATGTGGGATAAGGACAAGAAGATGATCTTATTGTAGTTGAAAAAAAATTTGTTCTTATTGATAAGCTCTTTAACATAAGCCCACAAAGGATTATTTAAAAATTATAAATATAATTCATAGAAATATATATGGACAGTCCTAACTGGTCTATGGGTTCAGAAAAGATGTTTACCCTTTGATGGAGTGAGTGAACTCGCACGTTGCCGCCCCTGAGACAAAGCCTCATGTGACTGTTATTGCACTGGCACCCATACCCTTCAAACCGGAACACAGCAGAAATTGGGCTACCAAATGCAAAATATTTTTTCCATAGATTAGCGCGTTCAAACAAAATAACAAACTCCTCAGCTTTATTATTAGTACTATCTGCGCCCCGCGGTTTCACCCGCGTAAGTTTCAATTCCGTGAATCGTGATAAAAAGTAACAGCAAAGTAACAAACTCTTCAGCTTTATTATTAGTACTAGCTGCGCCCCGCAGTTTCACCCGCGTAAGTTTCAATTCCGTCGTAATATCGGGATAAAAAGTAACAGAAAAGTATTTTACTGCTACATAAATACCCTTGATTATAAAACTATTTATTTGAATAAGTATTCATACTACGGGCTGCACGAGACAGAGAAATGGTAAGAACTGGAGGAGGCCTATGTGTCACAAGGACATGCTGACAAAGCAGCAGTAAAGGCTTAGAAATAGAAATAGAAATAATACTATGATATGTATGTAACCAACTTTTGTTTCTACCGGTTGCAATCTAATTAAATTTTAGAACACAAAATCTGCTATTGTGACTTAACTATGATAGTTAGATATATACCCCCGAGGACTTTTTCGCAGGGAATAATGATCACTTTAATCATGTAGTTAATAATTTTTATGTATCATCAATAGTTTTCTCAGTGCATGCCAAATAATTAGTTTTATAGGCAAAATTTTACTACTTTGGTTACATTATTGAAATTTTCTTAAGGACCTCTAATTTTTTGAAAATTTTAGTCTATGTTACTTCCTGATAATTTAGCTTTCTATTGGTGAAAAGATAGTTAAAATGGGTCCAGTAGTTCCGGAGCCTATTCGGTACAAACAAAAAAATCTTTCCTCTTTATAATATTATTTTTATTAGTATAAATAACAATCGTCTATTTGATTTTCAGTATCAGCATGAACCCGGCTGTGGCAGATGGCTTCGCAACCTGTGGTGAAGACGGCAGTGTGAGGATATGGGCGGGCGGCGAATGCGTCAGAGATATCCGACTGCCGGTGCATTCCGTGTGGAGCGTTATATGTTTGGATAATGGCGATATTGTCACGGGTAATTTTATTGTTTTTTTTAATAATCTCAAGACACGAAGTTGGCACATCTACTTACACTAACCTCTTATTCGTAATAGCTCGCTTACAATAAAGTTATGGGGTCTAGACAAATACCACTTTCTGCTGTCGTTAACGCCTGCGGAAAGATAAAATTGTATGGAAATGAAATTAGCTGTGGAAATGTCATGTGACAGCTGCCAAGTTTTACCTTGACAAATTTGCGTTAGTGTGAAAGGAAAATTATGCTGTGGAAATGTCACGTGACAGCTGCCAAGTTTTACCTTGGCAAATTTGCGTTAGCGTGAAAGGAAAAGTTATCTGTGGAAATGTCACGTGACAGCTGCCAAGTTTTACCTTGGCAAATTTGCGTTAGCGTGAAAGGAAAAGTTATCTGTGGAAATGTCACGTGACAGCTGCCAAGTTTTACCTTGACAAATTTGCGTTAGCGTGAAAGGAAAAGAAAGCGTGAGATATTTGTCTAGTACCTAATAACTATAATACAGGCTCGGTCTGGTTTAGGTATTAGTGTCTTGTATACATTTCCAATAAGCTCGAATGCCTACCTACTTCAGAAGTAAGTACCGTCATTGGAAAGTTAATGTATACCTATGTAATTCATTTGATCAATAAATTATTATTATTATTAACTTAGCAGGTCGCTAATTCTATCCCTGTCCTTTTCTAACACTATAGATAACCTTCTAGGATGCTGCTTAAGTTAGTGATTGATTATGAATAAGAGGGTAGTTTTATAAAGAGGTAAAGTTTGTTAGTTTGGATGGATAGATAATTCTTTATTGCACAAAATAGTAGTACATGGGCGAACTTAATGCTAAAAAGCTTTCTCTTCCAGATAACCTTTGTGTATTTTGGAAAAAGATGTGTCAGTAGTGCACAGAATGGTTCAAACAAAAATAATAATATATAAGTAGTGATTATGTATCGTAAATGTTTTAATACAACTAGAGACATTTATTAAGAAAATAAAATAACACATTACCATTATTAAACTTAATTAATATAATTGGTGTGACATCAGTCTCTCGTCAATTTAAAGGATAAATGATAGTAATATTTAAATACTAAGGACATAATTATATACATAAAAGAAAATTATGTAAGTAATTGTGGAAAGTTATCACCGAAACCACTCATATGGTTTCAAAAATTGTTTGTAAGCTTGGAAAAAGTCATACGCTACTTTTATCAACATATGCGAGCGGAGCCGCGGGCGGAAGCTGGTTGAATGAATGAATGAAAACTTTATTTGCTTGAATACAAGTACATTGGTTCTTATGCTACGTTATTAGGTATCACTGTATTCGACTAAATTTGTCGTGCAAATATTAGGTTGTGTATAATTGAAATGTTTAATGCGACAGGTTCAAGCGACGGCATCGTCCGTGTGTTCACGAAAGACCCGACGCGTTTCGCCGACGAAACCACGCTGAAGGTATTCGATGAAGAAGTCGAGAAGATGGTGTCTGCCAATCAGGAGGAAATTGGGGGATTCAAACTGTCTGAGTAAGTACTCTCCGTCTGAGCGATTCGCCTTGGCGGAGCAGCAATAAGCTGAGATAGGACTTTTTCGACTCATACCTACCACTGCAGCATAGACTGCCCTCGTTAGCACTTGTTAGCACCCACATATTGTTCTCTTCTGTAATTTACTGGTTTTTTTTAATTGTTTGTTTTAATTTTCATTTGTACTTGTCTATGCTGTATCGTTAGTCTTAAATAAAAAACTATCTATCTAACTTTGAACTAACTACTTGCAAAACGCGGGCATATGCCCAAAAACAGCCAGACCTGAGACAAATATTTGTAGATCATACAAATATTTATCTTTAAGATTGCCTTCTGCATCTCAGACGGGCCTTCGCCAACTGCGCCACTAAGGTCTTCATCATGGTTATAAATTAACAAAATCTTTACTAAAAATACTAGTTTTTAGTAAAAAAAATATCAAAAACATCCCAAGGTTGTCTGGAAGAGCTCGCTTTCAAGCGATTAATTTTATTACAATTGGACAGGATACCAGGCCCTGAAGTGCTGCTGGAGCCGGGCAAGTCGGATGGACAGGTGAAGATGGTCCGACGAGGTGGCACAGTGAAGTGTTACTCGTGGAGCGTGGCCGAGAACACCTGGAATGAAGTGGGCGACGTGATGGGCGCTAAAGGCGCTAGCGAAGGCAAGACTATGTACCAGGGTCAGGTGAGGGGCCTTCAAACCAAGCTTAATTCTACATACAAGACGCTACACATTACTAGCGGGCGCAGTTATAGATAAAAATACCCGGCTTTATTAAAATTAAAATATGTAAAAAAGGCATTCGTAAAGGCCCGCTCAAACTGGCGCGGTGGCGGTATCTGATTATTCTGCATTGTGTACAATACAGAATAAAGACTATATGTAGCTGTTAAGTGTTAATTTATACTCAAACATCCTATCGCGAGAGTTAAGAAGAGAATTAATGTAATATGATATGTCTATTTTAACTATATCTTTATTATGAAATCTATACTATAATAAGAATGTAACAGGTCAAATTCTGTACATTAAAAATATTTTGAAAAAAATATTTTGGAGGGCTCTCTATAATCGATACTAAAGCCAAATATGTAATTTTTTTCTGTCTGTCTATCAGAATCTGAACTGCGCATAGCGCCGAAACTACTGAATAAATTCAAATGAAACTTAGCATGATTTGAGATAATACTACGGGGTAGGACAAAGGATACTTTTTATCCCGAAATTCAGCACGGTTCCCTTGGTAGAGGGGATGAAATTCTCTCTTCAGGGAAAGGTCTTCAGGGATGGTAATCGCGAACGAAGTCGCGGGTACAGCCAGTTAACAATAAATATGCAGCAAATAAGCATAATACCTACTTTATTAGTAAATTGTTATTTAGGTGCATGTAATACATAACCGGAATTTATGTAACATTGTGATAGTGTCTTGTGTCAAATTAAAATAAACTAAAAAGAAACTAACCATATTTTTTTTTAGGAATACGACTTCGTATTCAGCGTAGACATCAAAGAAGGCGCCCCGCCGATCAAGCTACCGTTCAACAAAACAGAGGACCCTTGGGTCGCCGCTCAAGCCTTCATACACAAGAACAACCTACCACAAGTGTACTTGGAACAAGTCGCCAATTTCATCATAACCAACGCTAACTTGGAAACATTACCTGCGCCCAGTAATGGGTAAGTTTTCAACTTAAGTCCACATAAGTGGCAAACAAGCAAAAATGGGAATTTTCACGTACCACACTATCGGTGAAAACACCGACTAAGTTTCGACTCCTTCCGAGAGTCTTCATCAGGGTGACCAGAGGTATCACTCACGAGTTACCGACCCTGAGACGTAACGGATGAAAAGAGTCATGTGTCTGTAATTTTACCGGCACCCCTTCATACTCTTCAATCAAGGACACAGCAATACATTACTGCATGACGGTAGAAATAGATATGGTAGTACTTCCCAGAATGAGATCTTCACAAGGTGCTCTAAGACTTCTCTAATAACTCTTCTGTCATAAATGATACCAAATGACGATCTATGTGGCGCAGTGGGCGAAGGCGCGCCTAAGACATAGAAGGTTGCGGGTTCTATTCCCGCCGAGATAATTGTTTGTATAATCTTCAAATATTTGTCTCGGGTCTGGGTGTTTTCTATGTATAATATGAATGTTATTACAAAAAAAAAGTATATAAGTGGGATAAGGACAAGATGATGATGATCAATCATGTAGTTCCCATAATACAAGCTCTGCTTAGTTTGGGATGCAGATGATGCTGTGTGAAAAATGACCAGCATTATTTATTTATTTCCAGAAATACTTATTTATAATTTAAATGCAATAAAAAACCTGTTACAGGTATGCAGACCCGTTCACAGGCGAGTCCCGTTACGTGCCCGGCGCGGGCGCGGTGGCGGGCCTGCCTCCGCCGTCCGCCGCCGACCCCTTCACCGGCTCCGGAGCGTACACCACCACCGCTGCGAAAGCTGCCACGGCCGCCACCGACACCTACGCCTTGGAGAAACCTCTTGTACCGCACGATTCTTACATCAGGTACAATATAACAGACTATCTTTATTGTTAGGTGAAACACATTAAAAAAACCGGTTAAGTGCGGATTGTATTGGCGGACTAAAGGCGGGACCTAAACTGCGTTCTACCACCACACAAAGGGGGCAGATCGAACTTTTTATTCCTATATGTCCCCCAGGTGAAGGGGGGCAAATGGTAATAATTCATAAAACCGTAGGATTTGACTTGTTGATTTTTTTTATTGTCCTAAATAGATTTTTGAAGAAAAGTCAACTAGATTAAAAAATACACTAAATAAGGTGCGCAACCTCGTTAGTAGAAGGAATTAACACTTTATTGGTCACTAGGATAATCTTTCTTCATTGTTTCGGATATTATAGTGTAGTGAAATGTTTACTCTTGATATAGTGTGATGAAAATGTAAAAGATTTTCATTTACAAGCAAATAGTTTTACAATTTCCTAACACGTTTTTGTCATAAATCGTAAGCTGCGCCTTGCGAACAATTTCACAATTAATTTGTTAGCATTTTTGTTTTACTTTCAGATTCGACCAAGCTAACCTAAAGGCGATATACGATAAAGTAAAAGAATTTAACAGCAAAGTTGGTGACGGTTTGAACGCGATGACTGATCAAGAATTAGAAAATATTGTGAAACTAGGAGAATTGGTAAGATCAATAAATTTATTAGCACTCAACAGACACATAGATAGATAGATAGAGGTAGAAAATACTTTATTGCATACCAAATATTTCAGCCTAAATAAATAGTACAAACTTTGACAACGTTGTACAATGAGCGGTCTTATCGCTAACTAGCTAACTCTACCAGACAACCATTGGATGTAACGGGCTGTACGAAATATTACAAAGGGTTTAAGTGGTGTACCACATACAGGAGGGGGGAGGGGGGCATTCTAGTTCTAAGGTGGTGGAATTAAGATCTGTCGATGTCCCGCATTGAGGCGTATTGTGTATTGACCCCCTTCTAACCTGACCTCAAACAGCTTTACTCCTAGAATTAGTGGAGTGACAGAGGGGGGGACCTTCTACATCGAACCCTTTTTACCCTATTTCTTCCCTAGCTGTTGTATGACACTGCTTGGAATGAAGTTTAATTCCATTTCAAATACATTACCGAATGAAATCTCTCTTTTCAGAATAATACACATAATGTAGAAACCATAGTTTTATTGAAGAAAATGCTGGAATGGCCCAAAGGTAAGAAACACTATTTTGAACTATCGACTGCTATTACCGATTTGTGATTGAGATATGTATATACTTATCTACTTGTCGATCTTTTGTTTAATGTTTATGAAAAATTAATAAATTAATTTACTTTCAGTCAGCAGTCTTATCACTTCTCTTCTAGATTTCTTCGCGATCTTATCCAGAATATCTATTTATTGTTTACACAAATTAACACTTGCAAAGACAGAATGGATATGTCATAGCTTAACCCTAAAAAAGAGTTTTCTTCCAGAAAAATTTTGTGAGATTCTTAATCATTTACTCTTTGTAAATTACAAATTCTTCACATAACATTTCCTCTTTTCAGAAATACTCTTCCCGGTTTTAGACATAACGAGGCTAGCTGTTAGGAACAAGGAAATTAACAGTCAAATATTCGACACTACGTACGGACCAGCGTTCGTGAAATATCTACTCTCTTTATTGACGCCAGGTATGTAAAAAAAAGAAAAATATATATTTCCTTACACTTAAACAAACGCCTGGCCTAGGTGCAACAATTTGAAAAGGTATCTCTCTAGGTAGAAATTAGAGAACTCAGACACACTGTTTTCAGCCAAAATAAAAAAAAGAAAGTTCTAAGACGCACTATAGGCCTAATAACGAAAGCGTGAAAATGCCGTATAAAATACTCTGCTTTAACACTGCGATCAACTTTTTCGTTCCAAATCATTAAAAAGTTGGAAAAAAGTTGACTCTTCACAAAATTGAAGTGAACACTTCTATTGCCTGTCTTATCCAAATCAAGCCATACTTTATCCAATTCATACATTATAATTTTATTAAAAAATCTGTTTTTTTTTTTGATGATCATGGTACATGCTCTGAAATATCAGGAAACATTAAAACTCATAAATGATTGTAAATTTTAGTAAAAATTGGTCAGTAAAACTAATTTTTAGTTTACAAATATATTTTTTTTTTGTATGTTTTGCTGACAGGTTAAGAGCATCAGGCAAGATTGCAAAAAAAAACAATCTAAGAGACACTTGCATCTTTTCAGATAATCTACCCGCGAATCAAATGCTGGCCATGCGAGTGTTAGTGAACGCGTTCAGCGACCTACCGGGTGAAATGCTGGTCATCGCAGCCAGAGAAAGCATTATGCACTCTATCATCTGTCTCACACAGCTCAATAACAACACACAGGTATTTTGTTAAACTATTTTTTACTAGCTTTTGCTCACGGCTTCGCCCGCGTGGTACCCGGATAAAAAGTAGCCTATGTGTTATTCTGATATATAAACTATATTACTGTAAAGTTTCATCAAAATCCATTCAGTAGTTTTAGCGTGAAAGAGTAACAAACATCCTCACAAACTTTCACGGTAATAATACTAGCTTCTGCCCACGGCTGCGTCCGCATGGTACCCGGATAAAAAGTAGCCTATATGTTATTCTGATGTATAAGCTATATTACTGTAAAGTTTCATCAAAATCCATTCAGTAGTTTTTGCGTGAAAGAGGAACAAACATCCTCACAAATTTTCACATTTATAATATTAGTAGGATATACTAGATGGCGGTATCATACTGTTGAAGTAATCTGTAAATTACAGCCTTCAGTAGGTACTATTCAATAGTCTGTGTAAAGAGTTAACAAAGCACTTATGAAATGTACATCTATGGTGTGTATTGTTTATGAGTAATCCATAGATACCTTGTAGGTCCTATAGGTCTATGATGTTCATGGATCATATCCGTGTCCGAAAAAATATTTCAACTGAGTTCAACGTTGTTTGGAACGGCAGTTATTTTGTCTATCAATGTTGTGAAAGATCTCTTGCCTTTTATATAATGAACCAATTATTCCACGCGCTCAATATTTTATTAGACTTCTACACATACTCCAATAACAGATGCTGCGTCTATCCGCTAAAAGATGGCGCTAGCGTACCGAACTAGCTATCCGCGTGCGTAACATTATTTATTTGTTCAAATCCTTTATATAAGTAACACAAGCTCGAGTTCCTGATTCTCACGACACAGGGAATCCTAGTGTGGGGTCAGGACTATGCGAGTGTCTGTTGGGGGTTCATTTATTTTATTTATCCGAGTGTTGCTCACAGATCGCGGCTACATCGTTACTGCTGAACCTGTCGGTAGCGTTGGCGCAACAAGGCGACAGTGTGGAGTTGGCAGAGTGTCTGATGCAGTTGCTCGGCAGGATAACTGATAATGAGGCTTACTTCAGGTAAATACCACTATTTCTGACCATGCAGTGTAACAGATAATACTACTATTTCTGACCATGCAGTGTAACAGATAATACTACTATTTCTGACCATGCAGTGTAACAGATAATACTACTATTTCTGACCATGCAGTATAACAGATAATACTACTATTTCTGACCATGCAGTGTAACAGATAATACTACTATTTCTGACCATGCAGTATAACAGATAATACTACTATTTCTGACCATGCAGTGTAACAGATAATACTACTATTTCTGACCATGCAGTATAACAGATAATACTACTATTTCTGACCATGCAGTGTAACAGATAATACTACTATTTCTGACCATGCAGTGTAACAGATAATACTACTATTTCTGACCATGCAGTATAACAGATAATACTACTATTTCTGACCATGCAGTGTAACAGATAATACTACTATTTCTGACCATGCAGTATAACAGATAATACTACTATTTCTGACCATGCAGTGTAACAGATAATACTACTATTTCTGACCATGCAGTGTAACAGATAATACTACTATTTCTGACCATGCAGTGTAACAGATAATACTACTATTTCTGACCATGCAGTGTAACAGATAATACTACTATTTCTGACCATGCAGTATAACAGATAATACTACTATTTCTGACCACGCAGTGTATCAGATAATACTACTATTTCAGACCACACAGATGTAACAGATAATACTATAGTTTTATAATATCTGTGCCCTAGGGGCATCTAAATTAACCTACCGTCATTTTAGGTTGGCTTTGGCTTTGCATTGATTATCAGTAATAAGTCACGCAACGATTTTACATACACACATTTTACCTTTTCAGAGGCCTAGTAGCCTTGGGAACCGTTTTAGCCGAGTCCCCGAGCAAGTTGCAAATTCAAACGAAAGTGGTGTCTAACACCCAACTCCACAACCGACTGAAGAAAGACAGTGCTAGTTCTTCATCCGATGCTAACCTCAAAAAGATATCCATTTGTTCCCAACAGATTGTAAGACTATTATGAACTGGATATGAACTCTGCTGCTTTTAAATAAGTTGATTGAAGAGATTTTACTTTTGATCTGTGGAGTGATATTTTATAGCGAAGTCACAGAGATAAGTGCAAACAAGCATATAGCCTCTTGGTATCGGTTACCGTAGCATATGGTTACGGTAACCGTTTACTGGTACGCAATACCAGAGGTAACACTTGCGCGTTGCCGACCCTGAGACATAATTGGTGTAGTCTCATATGCCTGTAATTTCACCGTGTGTTTCATTCATGTGTTTAATTATTATGCTACCGAAAGATTCAAAGAATGGCTTTCAAAAAGGTTTCATGTGTCTTCATGCAAATGTACGACCAAAGATCTTGAACCCGCTGCGCTAATGTATGACCGTGGTAATCCCTGTTATGCAGTGACATCTAGTTAACGTCAGGGAACTAAGTACGACACGCCGCAGATATAATAATAAAACTTCTCATTCTCAAACGGGCTTTTTCGCTGGAAATAGAGTATGCAAAGATAAAGCTCTGAAATAAAAATAAATTCCCGGTAAAACTGGCGCGATGGCGGTGGCGATAAAAGGGGAGAGGTTGTCCAAGTTCGCGTCAATGTACGTACAGCCCCCCTATTCTTTGTCTGAAAGTCACTCGGTGACGAAGGTTTAACAAGTCAAATGACCATCACAAGCCCGTATTCTGTAGCCATATTGATAGTAACTGTGTAAGTTAAAATCATATTAATTGTCAAACATTCGTCACCGGATGACTTTCAGAAACAGAACAGGGGGTCTGTCCGCCACCGTCGCCGTGCCGCGCCAGTTTGCGCGGGCCTTTACACTTATGAATAGACTGGGTTTATAATTTCATGTTACTCTGCCGGTAGTCGACTGAAAGTTATCAGATTTTTGTTGGTAATGTTAAGAGAATATCTACTTAAGAGCTCCTTAAATTGATTATACTTTTATAAAACAGTGCTAAAATGACTGTTGCTTCAGGATTTTGGTCATAGAAATAAAATGGTAACTAGTATTATGCAATTAACTAAGTGCATATAATACTAATCCGATACAAAATGTTCAATTTGTAATGTATTGAGTTTGATTAATTATTTATTGTTATTTCCAATAACTATTGGTGTTGATATTATTCTGTATTTATTTTTATAAGAACTGGAGGTAGATTAGCAAGTAAAACACATGCCGATTTTTAGTTTACATTTATTTTACAGTGGATAAATACAATTGCTTGTAACTTGCGAATGAGTGCATGAATGTACAGCAGCAATAATAATTATAATTACTATAATAAATTGTATAAAATTATTAAAATAATTCTTTTATTACATAACCTATCACACGATCAATAAGTTTACTATAGTAATTAACAGATAATATATCACGTATTTAATCTTTAAACATATTTTAACAAATGACCTTAAATTTTATACTAATTGAGGATATTCAAGACACAATTGGCTATGTAAAAGGATTTTTTCATTATAGATGTTAAGAAATACAAACTTAATTTGTGACCCAGCGAGCAATTAATCAATTTTGAAGCTTGCGTTCATTAAAAACATTCAATATACGATAGTATGGTGTCCATTATGAGTGGTGAGTGCTCAATCACATAGTTTTTACTTATCTCAGACTCATTCTAGACCTTCGGTCATTAATTTGTGGACACCCCTAATTCAAAACCTGACATGAAACGCGTGTGATGTAATTGATATATTCATGATTTGCTCGCGCGGTACCCGTTAAAAATATATGACTACGGCCGGTTTCTGAAAGGTTAAATCCTGTGATTGGTCAACGAAATATTAAAAACCTATAATGAGATTTGACCACTCTCGCTAACAAATTATTGCGTTGATCAACTTTTCAGTACGTATTAATCCAGGTCCCAAACTACCGAAATTAACGGTAACAAAAATCATCTTATTTGTTAAGTAGGATTTTGAGCGCCACATTTTCAAAACATTTTCATTTTCAAACTAAACAAAGTGGTCCACAAGTTATGCTGCGTTCGGCCAGTTGGGCAGTTAATCATTAAATTAAAACACTGAACTTTTTCCTTCATAAGTCCATTCCATCGAGCAATTAACCCTGAGAGGCGTCAAATTTAACCACACTGTTCCGTCAACACATGTCTTTAAGGACTGATGTTGGCAAAAGCAGACATTGTCGAATCGTCATGTATCATGTAGCGGGACTCGCACGATAGTTGACTGAATGGTTTCCTAGCAAATTATCAAACATTGCGTCTCTTGAGGCTGTCTACTCTATGATCCATTCGAACCATTCGTTCGAACGAAATAGTTCGCTCTTTTCATTCAACTGAATGATTTTACTTGCCGACCGGTGTGTAAAAGCAACGAGTTAAGATAAGCAAAATGGCAGCGTCCTTGTTATCACAAACACTATTACTTCTTTTTCTTGAGCTCCTCAAACCTACGATTCAGATCTTCGAAGTCGATTTCATCGGGTGCGTTGCCTCCGGGCGGCGTGGCGGCGTTGTTGGAGGCGTTGCTGTGCGGTACCGACGGCAGTATCAAGTCGGATGGCACTGACGGTAGCTCCGGTAGCTCGGGGAAATGGCCGGTAGGAGGCGCGGGTCGCGAACGGGGCTGCGGGGTCGGTACGGATGGCGCGGGCGGGTTGGGCTGAAACAATTTTTTTTTTAAAATCATTTTTTCTGTGTAAAACATAGATAAGGCATTCTCTGCTCACGGCTTCGCCCATGGTTGCCGGATGAAAAATACGCCCTCGGTGGCACGGTAAGCGAGTAGCCAGCTGCGACCCAAGAGGTGCGGATTCGATTCCCGTTGCGAGACAAATGTTCTGCAGGTATTTGTTCCTTTAGGGTGTTGTAATTTCTGATGCCCACGGCACAGTGAATCCTACTGGAGTCAGTACCTACATGTGCGTATGTTGGTTATTAATTTATTTATATAATAACACATACATTTACACTATAAATAATATGCAAGCCAATTTAATAATGAAAACTAGATAACGTTCTAAACATGCAAAAAAGCGCAATTAAATCAATGTAAAACCTAGTATTATAATATATGTGCCGTAAAATAGAAGACGAATGTAAGTAGATAAATACTTAGAACACAGTCCACAAGCATCATAGGTAGATACCTATTTTGAATCAAAGCGTAACCTCATTAGATTTTATCGCCATCTATTGGTTTACACTTTATTAGGAAGTTAAATCCACCTACAGTACGAGCTAGATGGCGCCACCCACCGCTGCTAGCGGCATCTAGCACATATTTATGGCAAACAAAATAGCCTGACTTAGAGCTATCCCTTTCTTTTCTATTAGATGAGGTATCTGTACTAGTTTTCTAATATCTATGGTGCAACTAATTACCAAGTCATGATGGATGCTGTCGTAAGCCGGTGGTAAGTTGCTCATCTCATCCTGCAAACGGAAACAAATTTCTTTGGTCACCCCTTCAATCTCCAGCCCTGGGGGGTCTAAACAAATACCACTTTTTGTTGTCGTTAACGCCTTCGGAAAGATTAATTTTTATGGAAACGACATTAGCTGAGGAAATGTCATGTGACAGCTGCCAAGCTTTACCTTGACAAATTTGCGTTGGCGTGAAAGGAAAAGTAAGCGTGGGGTATTTGTCTAGCCCCTCTGGCTTGGTAGGCGGGTACCTATGTGATTTTAGGGGGGACATTTGACCCCATCTGCCCCCCACTTTCGCGGCCGCTGCCCTCAGATCAGAAGGTGGTCAGAGACACGTCCAAACATTATGTTAGGCACATGCCCGCGTATTTCATAGTAGATAGCATTCCACAGGTTGCAAGTGCATCGCCGCATATTGGAACAAAAACCTATCTGATAACTGACACAAATGATTTGTGTCAGTTTCCAGACTTCAGAATGTATTTGTAAGTCAAGTCATTAGGGCCCGGACAAACTGGCGCGGTGGCGATGTTAGGGAAATGATTGTCACGTGGTTGTCTTGCAAAAGCCACCTTATTATAGCCACCGCCACGCGTCATATTGACCGGACGTTAAGGGCCGTAAGATCAACAGTAGTACTTTGGATTCCGAAAATCTATGATATAAGTTAAACGATGGTTTGGTCTACTGTTAAATAAGAAAAAAATTGTGTATCAACTACCATTGAACTTATGAAATAATAGAAAATAGAAGAATGGACTAGCTCTTGTGGTTTAAACTACTATTGATCTTAATCCCCTTAGTTGTATGCGGGTTGGTGCAAACGAGCATTACACTACTCTAACCTAAGTGGTAACTAAGTGATAACTAGCTATCACTATTATCTAGTGTCTACAATATGGGAATTAATCTTCATCTAGCAGCCAAAAGTTGTCTGGAAGAGATCGCTTTCAACGATGAGACCGCCCATTGCCATTTTATGTTTATGAATTGAACAGAATGGCGTTAGAAACCCCCAAAACTAAGCAGAGCTGGTATTATAGAAATTACATTAATAATATGTAGAGATTAAGAAGATCAAGAAAAAAGTATATAAGTAATATATCACTCATGTAATTCCCATAATACCAGTTCTGATTCGTTTGGGACTAGATGATGCTGTGTAAAAATGTCCAACATCATTTTAAAAAAAAATAAGAAAAAAATCGATAAAAATATTCAACATGCACTTTTTTAATTATCATGCAATCTACTCGTATCTTGCACATTTTTTCACATCCATAATCTCTTATGTACACATTCTCAGCTAATGTGGAAACTGGACATTAATAGGAGTGGTAAAAAAAGAGTATTTGGAAAGGTGATATTTGGTGCAAATTTCTTACCTGCAAGAAACTGTTGCTCAATGCCTTGGAATCCACTCCGGGAGGTACATGGTAACCCTGGCTTGGCCCTCCATAGCCTTGAGGACTTCCTCCGTAGCTTCCTGGATGGATGGGAGCTCCGAAGTTCCCTTGAGGCGTACCGCCTCCGTAGTTGCAGGGAGGCGTTCCTCCGTAGTTAGGGGAAGCTATGAAGCCTCCCACTTTACCACCTGATGGTGTCTGTAATCATGCAAAAAAAACAAATAAACATATATTTGAATGCATTTAGGCATTTTATTGATGACATAATGGCACTGAGACCCGGTCGCTAACTAATATGTCCTCATACATAAACTCAAGGTCACGCAACGGGCTATGGAAAGAGCTATGCTTGAACTTTCACTATATTGCAACTTAGAACTAAGCGCTTAGTACTAATAATGCTGTAGATATGTATCTTAACATATTATATATATAATATGTATGATGTAGTTAATATTATTATTTCATGTACACCCTCACCACTCTCACAATCTCTCCATCCAACGGTTGTCTGGAAGAGATCGCGTTCAAAGCGATAAGACCGCCCATTATAATTTCTTTATAATAAGATTTTGTTATTAAATTATTTGTTTAAGGTGTACAATAAAGTATTTTCATTCATTCATTCATTCAATGCTGGTAATTCTTTACACAATATCAATTTGCTCACAACTAAGCAGTGTTTGTATTATGGGAACTAAATTAGTGGCACTAAGACATGTGTCTTCAATGACAAGTACGAAGCTCGCGTAAACTAGCTATAACTTCATAATAGAATTATAAAGTACACCCCCGGCCACTTCTAAATCATATATAATCCTTTCCATCCAAAGGTTGTCTGGAAGAGATCGCTTTTAAGCGATAAGGCCGCCCATTGTACCTTTATCATAATGTGTTACTGTTTATTTTGTTTGTATCTTAAGGTGTACAATAAAGTATTTTAATTCATTCATAGAAATGTAGCTTACCGTGGGGTAATTGAACGGTGTCACAGTCGGCGGCGGCAGGTTGGGCATTTGCGGCGGGTACCCGATGAACCCGGGCGGGGCCGGCGGCCCGCCAATGTCGATCAGCAATGCGTCCCGACCTGCCAACATCAACATCAGTTCATTAGCATACTGATCAACATTTCTTAAAGCATTACTGGAAGGCACAGATATTATTACTAGCTGTACCCGCGGCTTCGTTCGCGTATCTCCTTTCTAACAAAAAAATTATGAATGAAATCGGACTACGAGTCAATGAATTACAACTAAGTACAAATTTTGAATTTGATCCCGTCTCCCAATGGAACCGCGCTAAATTTCGGGATAAAAAGTATCCTATGTCCTACCCCGTAGTATGAACTCAAATCATTCTAAGATTCATTTGAATTCGTTCAGTAGTTTCGGCGCTATGCGCAGCCCAGATTCTGACAGACAGAAAAAATGTTTTTTTTTTTTACTTCCGTATCGAGTGCCTTCCAAAAAAAATTTCAAAATGTCTTCAATGTACAGAATTTGACCTGTTACATTCTTACTATAGTATAGATAATGCTGGACATTTTCACACTTGTGAAAATGTCCAGCATTATCTAGAGCTTGTGTTATGGGATCAACATGACTGTAGGAACTACTACTTTTATATATTTGTTTTTTGTAAATACATACATATTATACACAGAAAACACCTAGACCCGAGACAAATATTGTCATATAACCATTTGTAACGCGGCGGGAACCGAACCCGCAAATTTCTGCGTCTCTGGCGGGCCATAGAATATTACAATCATTATTTACATTGGGTTATTCCACAGATCTCCCCTCTTTTTTAGATTTTTTCCCCAAAGGGGGAAAAAAGGGATTCTAAAGAAATTGTCTAGAATACTCCCTGGAATGATGAGGTGAAAGAAATCATGAGGAAACTGGCATGCCTTAAAACAAAAAAATCAGAGGATGGGCTTGCAACCTGTCATGCGGAATAAAAAAAGTATGCAAAAATTGGGCAGGTGTCAAATATAAAGTTTGGATGTGACTCAGACAGTACTCTACTAAGTATCTACACTAAGGCCTGAATTCATAGTCAAATAGGGGCTCTCGTAGGGGACTATTCAGGCGCTATGTAAAAATACAAGCGCGAATTCAACCTTTATGCACCCAGCCGTAAGGCGAATGCCGAATGATGGATTTTGGGGGACTGTTCAACCCCCGACTATGTATTCAGGCTTTAGTGTGGAAAAAACACGCTCACAAACGTAATTACTATGATGGACATAATATATATTTTTTAACCTTTAGACTGAGAGGTTTCCAGACTAGACCAGAGTGCTTAAGCATACCAAGTATTAAAAAAGTGACTATACCTTCTTCTTCCCTCATGACATGTTCATCAGGCGTGTACTCCACATTGTAGTTCTTTGCAATCTCGATCAGGTACCTCTCTACAAGTATCTTTGGGGGGCTCTGCACTGACATCTTGTGGCGTAATTTCTCACTGACTGTATTAACACTCTCGTTTCTACACATATCTGCATAGATCTTGCCGTATTTCGCCGTTAACAGATCGGAAATCACTTTGAGTTCCTGCAACAACAATATTTTTTCATTAAAAAATAATATTTAAGGGCCCACCTCAACATAAATACTAATATTATTGGTTAATGCACAAACAGCGTCTTGGTCCAGTCTAGTCCACCGTTCTCCCGCGATATAGGCTTGCTCTCGTGTGGGGTTGACAAAATTGTATAATAAATATTATATTATAAATTATTATTTTTTTTGTCTATTTTTTTGAGCACTTATTATCACTCTCTGGAAGCTGGCTTCAATTTTGTATGAAACAGTTGAACAAAATGTGCTTTTTAGGATTGCTAATACACCAAATTTACTTAACAAGTTTCATGCAAACTAGAGTATAGCTAGCCAATGTGTTATCTGTTAACCAATGTGTTAGACGACCTCTGTGGCGCAGTAGGCGAAGGCCCGCCTGAGACGTAGAATGTAAATATTTATCTGATCTGCAAATATTTGTCTCGGATCTGGGTGTTTTCTATGTATTATAATTATGAATATGTTAAAAAAAAAAGTATATAAAAAGTCATGTTAGTCCTATAATACAAGCTCTGCTTAGTTTGGGGCTAGATGATGCTGTGTGTAAAATGTCCAAGATTATTTATTATTATTTATATATTTATGCTTTTCTCTTGAAAGATGCTTAGCTGCATGCTTGCAGTGAGGCCACCCAAGCCACCTAGATACCTGACTGTCTAGTCATCTGCAGTGCAACCACATATATAACTGCCTTGTCGCCTACCAGCCGAGATGCCTAAATGCCTGCAGTGCAGACACAACTAAACTAAATAGTTATGTTTACCTGAACATCAGTGTGCATCCTGGGCGCCACCCATATCAAACTGGATATAGCTTCGCTGAGACCCTCATCCAGCTCCTTCATCTGAGTGACAAGACCGAACCTTGCGAGGATCAGGTCACAGTACATCTCAACTATTTCCATCGCCTCCACCATATAATCTTCTCTGTAATGAGATCATACATAATATACAACCATTAAGTTATTTCTAAATAAAACCACAAGCTCCATCTTTAGCCTAGTTCAGCCTGATGAACTTCTGGCAGCAACTAGACCCACTCTCAGATCTACCGATTACTACAAGGGATTCACAGAAGAAATGGCATGATAGTACATAGTGACTAACAGCCAAATCCTGAAATACTACTCAATACTAAAGTAGAAAGTATTATCAGCTGTCCTTATCCTCAAAGGTTTGCTGAAGAAAACTCTTGTTAGGATTAAGCTTGCCTTTGTATGTCATGTCCTGTATGTAAGTTTTATGTCTGTATTATCTGTGTGTACAATAAAGAATATCTAAACAGCCAAGAGACATACACATACATACATATATACATAGGACATAGTCCTGACCCAACACTAGGATTGTGGGACTGATAATAAGAAACAATGAGTACCACAGTACTAAAATACCCAGACCTAATATCTAATACTACTACTGGAGCATGCAAACATTTGTCCTGCAGTGGGAATCGCATCCTCACTTCTTATGTTGCAGCTGGCTACTAGCCCTGCACCACCAAGGTTGTCTAATATGGCAATTTATAAAACTGTCATAAGGAAGTGATGAAATATTGGTTAACATTTCAGTGGTGGTCAATGATGAACAGTTGGTAAGAGAGTAGTTTGGTGTGAATGTAAATGTAGGGATGAGAATTCACAGTGATATATTTTTCTCAACTCCCCGAACCATCCCAACAAATTATGCTGAGATTGTTCGGTTGTAGAAATGATGGTTGGGATATCGAAATATACATTTATGATAATTGTGAATTGTAAATTAAGGGTGTGAGTGAGCGTGCATAATGAAGAATGTAATGATAGTCAAACCAAAATAACCAAGAGAGGTATAAATGCTTGGTTCTGTCAATTGCTTCGGGAGACATGCATGACTGTAGGTAATTAAAGTATGTCTGTAAGTAGGTACATTGTGGGGATGTTTGTAGTAATATTAATTGTGAGATTGCAACAACTTGCATACCTTATTAATTACTGCTCAGATTTTTCTAGTGTACTAGAAGGATGAATCATCTTTGATTGAGCGTAGGAATGTACCTATCTAGGGACTTGCTTTATTTGATAATACCCTGTGTTAAGAGACATTTGAATGTGTTGTGTAGAAGAAGGTACTAACCTGATGATATGTTCCACGCGAATTTTGGCTCTTTCACTTTTACCTCCAGCGATATATTCTGCAATTTCCTTACGTGCTTTCTGCGTCAATTCAGTTTTCTTCTTTTCCAATAGCTTTAGACGATTTATCGCTAGGCGTAGGTGTGTTTTTAGCTTTGTGTAGTTAGGATTGGAAGAAAACATTTTATTAAAGTTTGTTTGCAGGGTCTTCTCAGTCAATTACAATTACCTATTATTGTACAGGTACACAAAATCACAAATTATTCTTCGCACAGAGCACAGCAGCAGACGCAATAATTTTTAATCTGTGAGGCAGCAGAAACAACAATAAATTTAATCTGTGGACACATGACATCAGAACAGAGAGATTGATTGATTTGATTATTTTTATGTTTGAATTTTGTTTTTGATTTATTCTTTTGTTCATCATCATTATTATCGGTCTTCTCACTTTTACCAGTTCAGGAAGTGTGGGTAAAAAAAGAGCTTGTGCTCTTTTTTCTGGGTTTGACTCCCGAGCCTTTTAACGGCTATACGTTCACTTTCACGGCTTTCTTTGTTTTTTTTCGAGCTTTAAGGTAGTCGGCAATCCGTATTGCCTTGGAGAGTCCGGAGCTCACGGGGTTTGCGTGTCAGGCGTCCGCGAATGCAGAGGATGCAATTCCACTGAGATGTGTAGGGTCAGTGTCTATTGGGTGTGAATTCATTTATTTTCGTACCTAACAAGTATGTATACGCGCGCCGAAGACCTAGGCTACTTGCAATTCCGTCCCCGTTCACGGGCCCTTCGCGCTATTAATAGTTTATGTGTAGATGAATGTCACCACAGATTTGAGTTTTTTTACTATGTCGCCGTCGTCGGGTTACTTCTAGCACAGATATTATAATAAATGTAGGTACATATCCTAGATTCTAGATTACACAACTCAAAAGGTTACTCTTTCTTAGGGTTTTATTTAGTTGGTCTTTTTTTTTATTCCAATTTGAAATGGAACGTACATTTCATCGTGAAATGAAAATAAAATGCCTAACTTGGAAAATGCTACAAAATTCTAAATTTTTATGTAAGTTACCTTACAAAAATCTTTCTACCGGAAAAAAATATGAAAGGTTACTTTTCACACCAAAAGGTTACTTTCTATATCTATTTAGGAATCTATGACTTTTGACAAGACTAGTCATGCGTAGCACTGTTTGAAAACGAGGATCGTGCGAGGGGCTGTTTTACAACTGAGCCAGCACACTGTGGTACCACAATTGAGGCGAGGCAGCGAGGCAGTTCTGAACGTAGTTGAGTGAGGCGGTCTTGGGAACACAGTGTGCACTGTGTGTGTTGTGTGGTGTGGTAATGGAGTGGAGTGCTATGTGCGAGCCAACACGATCTTTCCTCGCGGCTCGGCTCGCGCCTCGCGCTTAGCACGATCGTGCAACCGTGTTGGTGTGCTAGCTCGTCCAAACGAAAAGAGTGAGGCCTCGTTTCGAGAAAGTATGTAGCTACATAAGTGCCACACGTGCTGAGGGCCCACTACTAGACAAGACCCAGTAACACTATTACCTACCTAAATAAGTTTAGCTCTTGGAAATTTGGAAAATAGCAGGAATCAAAAAAATAATAATCTGCGATTGATTTATACGAATACTTTTTAAATAGGCTGCGATATCATCTGTCTGTAGAAATCACGGTTTTGTCTAGGGTATCTGTCTGTTAATTAAAAACTTGATTGAATGAATGAAAACGGAAATAAAATAAGTCTCATGAGCACAGAGTACATTTTTGTATACTAGAAAACGTAGTAATGAAAGGAAATGTCTCATGATCTCTGCAGAGTGTGTCTTTCCAGCAATTTAAAAATGAATTGCATTGAAAGTATCGGACTCCTAGATATTTATGAAAAATTATCAAATGCCAAGGTAGGTACATAATATTTACTAACCTAAAGCTAAGGCCTGTTTTAGTTTCTTTTAAAAACTACACATAACATCGAGTTTCTGGTCAACCAAAGAATCAGCATTATAAAGTAGATGGACTCAGGTCAAGAACGTTCGCCGTGGCATTCATGAGAGGCCTATTGGCAGTAGTGATATCCTCCCAGCTGATTGGGATTTATTATTAAAAGAATCTAATGGTTTCAAATAATATTTAAATTGTTTTAGCTCTATTCAAGAGACAGAAGACCTGTGACAATATGCTACATCTGTCAGGCCCACCTGCAGAGATGCCTGCGGTTCTCGGAGGTGTCTCGAAGAACTGAAGAAATGCTAACAAATATCGTTAACAATGGCATGGAGGTATGGTCTTTGTCATGGATACTGTTTCCGTTAAAGATAACTTTTTTATTAGTTTTTATCACATCTCAAATCCATACTGTATTCAATTTCCAGGTAACACAAGAAACAGTTTTTATACTTAACTCTGGATTAAACAACTTATCTGTAACCACTATAGAGTACAATGAATATGCTGCAAATGCCCCAGGGAAACCCAACAAAGAAGAAAGCACTATTGATAATAGTGTAGAAATAGGCAAAAAGCAATATTATAATATTGAAAAATCACAAAATAGAAAAGAAGCTATTGTTACAAGCTATGAAATCAACAAAAATTCTAATCACAGTTGCAGTGTGTGCAATAAAACATTGAAATCCAAAAATAATCTGGTCAGACACATGAAAAGCAAGCATACTACCAAAAATGTTAAAGCCTGCAACAGATGCAGTTTGACATTCTCTAAAAAATCTCTTTTAAAAGAACACATAAAAACTCATACTGCAGGTTATGTCTGCGGCAACTGTGGCAAGGCATTCTCTGAAAAAGGGAATTTGCAGCAACACATGAGAATCCACACTGGAGTAAAGCCATATGCCTGTTGCACATGCAATAAGGCATTTTCATTAAGTTCCAATTTTAAAAGGCACATGAGAATCCATACTGGAGAAAAACCATATGCTTGCAATAGATGCAATAAGGCATTCAACACAAGCTCCAATCTAAAATCCCACATAGGTATTCACACTGGAGATAATGTATATGCATGCAACCAATGCAGTAAGACTTTTTCTAGAAAGTCATGTTTAAAAATTCACATGAGAATCCACACTGGAGAAAACCTCTTTGTTTGCACTCTATGCAATAAGACATTTTCCAGAAACTCATTGTTAAAAGCACATATGAGAATCCACACTGGATTAAAGCCATATGCCTGTGATCAATGCAACAGCACTTTCGCCAAAAGCTCAAACTTAAAAGTGCATCTTAGGAAACACACTGGAGAAAAACCATGGTCCTGCACAAGATGTAATAAAATGTTCACTGCTAACTCATCTTTAAAAGCACATATGAGAATTCACAGTGGGGAAAAGCCATATGCCTGTGATAGATGCTACAAAACATTCTCTTCGGGATCTCATTTAAAAGTACACATGAGAGTACACACTGGACTGAAGCCATATACCTGTAGCACATGTGAGAAGACATTTTCAACAGGTTCTAATTTAAAATCACATGCAAAGATTCACACTGATTGAGAAAATCGTTATTGCATGGTATTTTTTTGGATGTAGGTACGTGGAACGGGATGGCGACGGCAGTTATATAAATAACGCACTTTGGTGATGTTTTTTATAATTTCAAAATACATAAGTGCGCAAAAGTATAATGTGCAACTGAACATAATTATATATAGGCAGGTACCAACTTTGCATTTAGGAAAGAAATATTAATTTAAATGTAGTAAGTTATGTACCATTAATTTTGAGTAAAGTTTAAAGAAAATAAGAAAATGTGGCACTTATATTCCAAGTATACATCGGTAACTAAACAAAGGCACAAAGTCATATAAAATGGATATTTTATTTTGTTTTTTATTTAACATGTCATTAGGAAACTAAGCAGACCTATAAAACAATATAAAACTTGATCAGTGTTAATTTTAATTAGGTAAGATACCTACAATGACAAATATATTTAGGGTAGATACTCGGGTCCCTACCCAATAATTATATATGTAGGTAACTACTTATCCAAATTAACCATACCTACCAAAATAGGTAGACCGTACCATGCAATGCTAAACAACAATAACTAGACTGGTAAAAATATATTTTTTAATTGTGAATTGAACATTTTTTTTGTTTTGGCATTGAGGTAAAAGCACTACATAACAGAGTCTCTGTAACCTATTTTATTACATAGTAAGTATGTATTCAATGTTTTGCTGAATTAGTTTGAGAATTCATTTGACAATAAGTAGTTAGGGCCATAATATTTAATTACAATATCTGTTATGATCAATATTTTATTTAAAAAAGTATATATTCTACCCTACTCACATTATTTTTGTGCGAGATTAGGAAAAGTAAATTTTATTCACAAACTATCACACTAAAAACATAGAAAGTCACAAAATCTTATAGGAATTAAAGTGTAATACTTAAGAGCAAGTAAACTTGTCAGACCTTGCTTTCGATAATTAAAGACGTTACGGTTGACAGGAACAGGTAAGTAGAAAGGTCCATGCTTACCTACCTACCTAGAGCTGTGTTAACCCACACTATTTCTAAAACACAAAATAGGTGTAAAATGCAATATCTATTAACATGGAATACTAACTACTATGCAAAACGCGGACATGCGTCAATTATAATGTTCGGACATCTCTGACCACCCCCTACTTGATATCCTCACGGATCTGCGTACAGAGTGTGGACCTGAGGATTTCCATCATGGGGATTGCATTCGTGAGCGTGTTTGTTTTTTATTAACTTTGGTCTCTTCAAGGTCTTTGTGGAATAAAAATTCTTGATCTCCGGACGGACTCCAGTCAATAATTAAATTTGTTTTAAGGGCGTGCGTAAATTTTTCTTGAGCTGAACAACACTTGTTTCAGCTTAGGAAAGTATTTAATAGTTTTGTTACATAATTTCACTGTTATTATCTAACAAAAATAAGTACCTACGTCATTAACACACAGTGACTACGTACCCAATAAAAGTAAATTGGTTAGGTATAAAAAAAAATATTTAAGCACTTAAGGATTTTTAAAATTCATAAAAATGTTGACACAACGATGGCAACAGAATAACAATAAACTAAGCTCGTTAAGATCTTATATTGTCGTATGCGAAATTTATGTGATAGTTATTGTCACAACTTTTTTCTAGTTTTTTAATATTTTTATCAGGAAGTAATTTTTATTTACATATTGTATCTAAGGAAGGGGGAGCTAACAATACTATCAATTGCCGTAAAGTAAATCAGATCAAAATAATACTGCTTGCTACGTTATAAAAATACAGGTTGATAAACTTAACTACATAGTCTCTTAAATAATCACTAGGTACACATAGCTTAAAAATTATCTATCTAAACATTCAGTCATTTCCTAAAATACTTGAATTACAAGTATAATTATTAGTTTTACAAATTTCGTGATCTTCGTGCAGTACTACCGTGGTAGCACTGATACTTGAAGGACTCTGAGAATGCGTCACATTCGTACGATTACTATCAGCTAAATGTTCTAGCTCATGACTTTCTAGATTTGGCACACCAGAACATATAGAACTTACGCGTGACACTGATTTTTTATCTTCCGGAGGAGATTCTTTTGAAGAGTTTCGACCGAATACGAAAAGTAGTGAGCAAAGGAAAAATGTCGCGTAAGTCCAACTTACTGCCATAATCAGAGCCAAAAATGTTCCAATTTGAGAATAAGGAAGAAGATGAGAACGCAAGAGGAATATTCCGGCGAACCCCGTAGTCAAAGCAGCAGCGGCAGTGGGGCCGGCCGAAGCCGTCAACGCATATTTGATTCTCGCTGCTTTTGTACCACTGGCTTTTGTGAAACTTAAAGCATAGTGAAGACTAAAATCAACAGCTAATCCTGCCGAAGTTGATATAGCTACACTTTCTAAAACATTTAATTTCCAACCACTTAATACTAATATAGCTATCGTAACTGTAGAAGAGAACACCATAGCGGATAACGCACAAATACTAACAACTAAACTTAAGGTAGCTGGAATGAGGACTATGAAACCTAAAGAAGCCGATAACAACAAGGCCATCAAAGTCCCACTAGCCAATGTTCCTTGCAAATCATAAAATTGGAGATCAGATAAAAACCAACCATTTTTCATCCCATCTGGTGCAGATTTCAGCTCTTGTTGAGTCCAATTCTCTACCACTTTGAAAAAACTATTCATTGCTTTGTAAGACATTGAGTAAGGGACAACACTCTCGAATTCTACAACAATAGCAGATAATTTTGGCGGAGAAGAGCTACGAAAAAATTTGGGCCCTGCAACTCCTGGCATAAAAATCTCGCGAGGAGTTTCATACAACGCCTTTATGGCCTTGATAATACAGAGATCAAAGACTTCTTTATTATATGGAAATATTGATGTCTCACAACATGGTGTTCTATTTATTTCAGCTATGTTATCAATGCACCTTTGGCTCATAAACCTTTTAAAACTTTCAATAAAGCAATTCGGAAGTAGAGGGCCCGAAGTTTCTTGATAGAATGGTTGAGCTTTAATTCGTGAACAAAAATTTAATAGCCAAATTTGAGAATTCGGGTCTGATATAGAAAAAGTCTCATCAAAAACTAGTTGACCAGTTGAAGATGGGTCCATATGATTTCCATTATCAATGGCCTTGACACCCCAAATCCATCGAAGAGGCATATTGATTCCAGGGCTGATGTCTCTTCCAAATCTTTCAAAAAGGAATCTGTCTCTGTAGTGAATATCATATTGCTCAAAAGGATGTGTCGTTTGAAAGAGCTGGAATTCTCTTGAATCTGGAAGTTGCAAGCCTGGGAAATAAAAAACTACAACAATACTGCCAAGTCCAATAGCACCCAATATTATAACAAACACTATATGCAATTTAGTAACACAAGTTATAACAAACCTACTCATTACCACTCTAACATTATTCCAAAATTCACTTACTCCTTTGTGTATTAATTTTAAAATATTTTTTCTATTTGTACATATTTTGACATCAATGATAAATACTGATACTGGCAAACAAGTTATCATCAGTAAAAAGTTGACTAGAACAGCTGTGCCAGCAAATACGCTGAAACAGTTTATGGCTGGAATGTAGCTGACATATGAAGCAAAAAACGCAACAGCCGTCGTCAAAGTAGTAATAAACATTGTTAATACTGAATGTTTCATAGTTTCCTCCAGAATCTGGACAAGAATGGTTTCACCCGCACTGGATATATTCCTGATATCAGCTAAACTATTATCTTCACTAATCACATTGTCTCTTATAAGTTGCTTACCAACCATTTTCCACACTTTGACATAAAGAAATGCATCATCAGCTCCAATACCTATCACTACCACAATTACTAGTAAATTCATAAAAGGAAAAAACTTTAAATTAAATACATAGACATACAAAAAATAGGCTGTACCTAGAGAGAATGTAATCGCCAGAAATAGTAAAAATGTCAGAGTAATGGACTTTGTGTAAATCCACACACCTACAAATACAAAAACACCACCCAATCCCATCAACCAAGTGTCTTCAATAATCCATAAATCAAAAAGTGCATTTTTCAGTCCAAAATCAATGGCTGGTATAGACAAGGTGTCATAAGACAAATTGGAACTCTGCAGTTTCATATAATATGGTAATACTGTACTGCTGCTAGGTAGGGGTAAGAAAAGCATTACATTCTTGACAAAAGATTGAGACACCTTGGCTGGTGAGAATGCTTCTGAATCTATTAGGTAAAACAATAAATTATAAACAGCATCATACTGAGAGCAGTATTTGGGAACTTTACATTGATTTAACTCGCATGATGCCATTAGAGTAAAGTTATGAAAATATCCTGCACATTTCTTTAAAATATTGACCATGTTGATGACATCTTCCCTATTCAAGTTTTCACATGAATCCTTTCCAGATATTAAAGCTATATAGTTTGGCACACTCCATACAGGGCAACAGAGCTCTTCTGACTGTGTTGACCTATGGCACATATTGTAATATTCAGTACCACCAAGTTCCACAAGTTTAGATTGATATTTACATTGCTTTTGAACATTTTCAAATGATAACAATGTTGTGTTGTCAGTAGTTGTTATAACTAAATGAGCATAGTCCGATATTGGTGGCCCACATTTCCCTGATGCATAGTTGTCTGGTTTCAGTTTCATATCTATCAGGGATAGCCATTGCTTTCTAGTGTGATTTTTTAGGAATTCATCATTATCATCTGCATAGTTTTTCACATTATTACCAAAGCTCCAATGCACATGACCATTAGATATGTTAGATTCAGTTGAGTTAGACCAAGTCTTTTCAAAGCCAGTGCTGTTTAATTTATTTTTCTTTTTGTGATGCCTATTGTTTTTGGAATGTTTACGGCCAGATCTTGGTCTGTCTTGGTGTGTCCTGTTGTAATATGTCTGATTCATGCGAATTTGGTCTTCTATTTCTTTTGGATTGTGAGCCAGTCTGCGGGAAGGCCTTGTTTCGTCGATAAGGTTTTGCCAAGCGACAAAGCGATGCGCTAAGGTGGTACCACGGGTCTCAAACCCGACTATAGGATCGGAAAATGATGGCAAATCGCGGCATACAAAGGGGACCACTGTAAGAACGGTTGAAATTGCACTTACTATAAACAGAACAAGGTAGGAGTGGCGAGCGATGATCTTGGCGTAAGCAGACAACATTTTTCCTTTTTACTTCACGGTCCACCATAGTAAAGTTGATTCACTCCTCGTGACAACGTAAGGCTTGCTTTACATTGAAACTATATTAAATAAATAAATAAATAACTCATTTACCGCAAACCGACAGAGATACTCATTTACCGCAAAAAATAAATCAGCCACTAGCATGCGTGCGTTTTTAATAACGAAAATACGAATTTGTTTTGTTTGGTAAGATAGGAACATGAACCATAGATAGTGTCGCCAACTAACCTTTAGCCGTGCCAGTAGCTAGATATTATTGCGAAAAGTTGCTGATGCCCTATTTTTACCTAAAAAAGTTGCTAGAAGTAGCTAAATGTTTCTTAGTAGGTAGCAATAAAACTAATCAATTCAAATAGTTGAAGAGGAAGATGTCGATGGTTGAGGTTTCAGTGTTTTTCATTGATTTCGAGTATTTTCAACAGAACCTATTTTTTAAGTAGGTACTTCTATAAGCAAAACACAAATATAGAAGCATTGACCACTTTTCCTGTGTTGAGAGTGAGTCTCTAATACAAAGGAGTTGAGTTTGAGTTTAGAGTTATCAAACTCATTCGTTGTGACAAGGCAGAACGCGGGTAGTAATTACGGTTCGAATGTATGAATGAAACGGGGAATTCCTGTTCCAAGCCGCCAACCATATCATAGATAGAGCGTCTTTTGTATTGGCTTTAAGATAGAGCGTTTAGTTTTTGACCTACTACGAACTCTCGATGGAAAGTATTCAGGTCATGTGAAAAGTTGCTAGAAAGAGTAGCTAAAATAATTTAGTTACAAGTTTTGTAAAACTGTAGCTGCCTGATACAAAAAATAGCTAAATCTAGCTATAAACTAGCTAAGTTGGCATCAGCGACCATAGAGAAAATAATAACGACATAATAATGAACGAAACAAACAACGAAACTGTTTTTTTATTTAGTTTAATTTTAATTGCTTGATTGGCGTGCGTCTTGTTAATGAAAGTTTATAAAACTGAAGCACAGACTTTGTCAACGACGAACTTACTAGAGATGGTTTGAAATATAATGTTAATAGTCTGTTAAGTTACGTTTGTTTTTAATTAATATTACATTGATTTTAGAGATTTTTGTTGGTTAAATAAAACAATGGTATTGGCCGTTCAAAAACGTTTTAAAATCTTTATAGTATTAATGATGAAAGACTGTTGATATTATCTTCTCTGTTTGAAAATAAAAGCGAAAGAACCATCGATCGGTTTGGTTTTGTAATTTTTTCATATGACAAATCTGACAAATCATTTTTTGCACTTGGCAATAATTGTATTGTCTCTGACTGACATCTTGTGATCACAAGACCTCTTCGTTTAGTTTTCTTGTCAAGGCAAAAATTGGGCGAAAAAAGACCGTCCCCTTCGGGATAAACGGGTAAAATAGCACCAATTTGCACAACAAATATCTCAAGATGAGATACTTTCTCAGTTACCTGTTCGTGCTCCTGCTGGGACTCGCCATCCCGATATTCTCGCTGTACTACTTGCTGAACGGGAAGGGTGAGCAGATAAGTTTCGGATGGTTCCTCGAGAACACGTCCCCCTACATGTGGGGCACGCTGGGGATCGCCTTCTCCGTCGCATTCTCCGTGGTAGGCGCCGCCATGGGCATCCACACGACGGGCACGAGCATAGTCGGCGGAGGTGTGAAAGCGCCCAGAATCAAGACTAAGAATTTGATCTCCGTCATCTTCTGTGAAGCCGTCGCTATCTACGGCCTGATCACCGCCATCGTGCTGTCGGGCATGCTGGAGCGGTACACGGAGCCGATGACGGAATCGATCAAGGAGCAGAACTGGATGGCGGGTTACGTGATGTTCGGAGCAGGGCTCGCGGTGGGGCTTGTCAACTTGTTCTGCGGCATCGCCGTGGGGATCGTGGGCTCGGGCGCGGCACTCGCAGACGCCGCCAACGCCGCCCTCTTTGTCAAAATCCTCATTGTTGAAATCTTCGGGTCTGCCATTGGTCTGTTTGGACTCATTGTTGGAATCTACATGACGTCTAAGGTCAAGATGGGCAACCAGTAACTTAAGAAAATATGAAACTTGAATATAAGTGTAAGTATTGTTGAATTATGTTGCTTTAATTTTATTTTGATAGCATTTTACTTTGTATCTGGATTTAAATGGTGCTGTGTGGTGACCATTTTTATGGGGTACAACAATTAGTAACAGATTTGTCACGCTACAAGCTAGAGTAGATATATTAAGATTCTCTCAAATTATAACATAATCTTTATAAGGTGTAATTCAAAGACAAAGTATTTAATAATGTTAATTTATGCCTAAATAAATGTAATGTTTGTGATGTTTTAAAATAATAATGTGGATTAAAATATTATTTTGGTTTTATTTTCAGTGTACAACAGCACTGGATTCCAGCTTACCTTGACCCAATAACACAAAGTCCAGTGTTGCAATGAAACCTAATATCGCAGGAGTGTGTAAGCTTCAAGATTATCTACTGCATTGTTGGTCTTGTGAATATTTCTATTGCATACACTTTGCTAGCCTATCTAGTAATGTATAAAACTATAATTAGTCATAATGTTGTGAAAAGGAAGTATCTGATCTTAGCACTTAGTTATACCACAGAATCAGTAAACACCAATATTTCTAGCTTACTTCATACAAATTGTAGTCATTTTCTGTATTTACTTATTAAACTTGATCAGTAAACAATATCTTGAGAGTAAATATCGTCGGCTAGCTAACAACACCGTGTAAATCGATTTTTCTAACTTTTCAGGAGAACTAAAAAACTGTTTTATCAACTCCGCACAAGTCCACAGAATTGAAATCGCTAAAGCTGAAATTAAAACTGTGATTAGTTGAAATTTAATGTCTGTATTGGTGAACAGAAGCGCAGTGAAAAGATCTATCCAATGGCATAAAAATGGCATAAAAATGTCAAAAACGCAAAATTTCAACTTGAGCGGTGTTGTTAGCTAGCCGACGATATCTGTGTATGTCATGTATAAATTAGTTTCAAAATGACATGATTCTTAGGTTCTGTGTGATTTACAAATTTATAATTAAATGAAATAAAAAATTTTAAAACTGACATGCCAGAAACATAGATGAGTCATGTGCAAAAAATAATTGTATTTGATCAGTAACTGCAGGAATTAGAACAAGACTATGATTGAAGTGAGACATTTTTCAGATACTTGACAATGTTCTCAACAAATTGAGAACTGAACGAAAAAAGATGCTGCGGTTTAATTTCTGTTCTGTGCTAAGATTCCAGATATTTGCATGCACAGGTTTGAATTGTATTGGAGTGTTTTTGACATCTTTTTAACCGTTAGAGATTGTGTTATATTCAACCATTATTACAGTATCCTAATGATTAGTTGACTAGATACAAATTAATCATGACTTATAGACCTACATATGTCACAATTGTTTAACAAACCATGTTCAATTTTGTATCTAGTCATGTTGTTAAAGGCTTAAACATTCCATGAATCCTATTCAAGTTTGTAAAAACTTTTATTGGTCCATCAATCACATCATATCCTGTACAATTGTACATAAATAAAATTGTAGAGTTGCAAACTTAGTCAAATTATGTCATACTTTATTTTTTTCCCATCTATAAATACTTAGCATTTTTATCATGTATACTTTGATAATAAGTCTTTGAAACTGATATTTTATACAAAACTTAAAGCAAACATTAGAACCAATCTTATTTTCTTTAGATTGTCTCAAAGGTGAATACTATCCCCTCATACAAAAACAGTAGATGTGTCACAAGGGACTACGATACTGAATAGAAGCGTGCATAGCGAGGTATTCTAATAGAATCATGAGCATCTGTGTCCCTAGTGGCACATTGCTTTTCACTTCTACTACAAGGGAAATGTTTTAAAGTTATGTACTTGGCCAAGTGTATGTTACTTTGCCAAACAAAATACCTTTTTCCGCTCTAATCTGGCCACTAAAAAGTATTATAGGTGGAGTCTAAACTAATTTTTCAATTTAGGTTTTTTTTTGTTGAATCAATTTCCTATTTGTAAATATTATTTGCTTTCTAATTTATTATATTTTGTAAATTCATGTCTATAAACTTAAAAATATAGGTATTGATGTGAATGCCATAGATTGTTTAAAATCAAATTGATTAAGTGTATCCAATTAATCGTGAAAAATATTTATTAGGCACATTGTGCAATATATTTGGAACAAAACGAGTGAAGAAAGTATTATATCAGTCATTAAGTACCGTTAACTGATGTAATTCTAAGTTAAATATACTTTTAATTGTGCAAATGTAGATATTACGAATGTTGATGAATAAATAGATAAAAGTTATGTGTTTTTTATTGCATTTAGGATAGATAAATGGGATAGGTTAATCTTAAATATTTGGTACCTTGGCCTTGATTGTAGAGGTATGACTTGTGATAAGCAAATATTTGTGAGATATCTTAAGTATCAGTCACAGTCAGGGTTAGGTAACACCACAAAGATTTTTTAAATTATTGTAGGAATGTAGCTACCTACATTGCAATAAATAATATTAAAAACTTGGATACTTAGATGTTTGTCGCTAATAATCTCTATAACGGCTGTACCGATTTGGATGAAATTTGGAACAGGTTCGAGACTACTTTTATCCGGGTACCTAAGACGCGGATGAAGCCGTGGGCAGAGGCTAGTTAATAATAAAATTAAAAACTTAATCCTCATAATAGCAATTGCTGTGGTCATATCTTAAAACTTATTAAGTAACCTACCTACTCTATTTCCTACTTAGCATCAAATCAGGCAAAATTTCCATAAAATACCTAGAAGACGACCTACATCACATATTATAACCTGCCATCAGTACTATACTATAAGACGATAATATCAGTACTATAAGACGTCATCATGATTTCATCCAACTCATCCAAGCATCACCCACTGCTGGATATAAGCCTCCATTTGCTTTTGCCAGCCTCTGTGTCTCTCATCTAAGTATACCCTGCGTCTGAAGATGTCACCGAACCACCACGCCATCGGACTTCGGATTGACCACCTACAGCTCTAATTGTCTGTAATTGACCAACTATCACACCCTTGAGGGGTGGGTGGTGCTCCAATAACATGGTGGTCGCAGGAGCAGTGCTCCCAGCAAGTCGTCAATGGTGGACGTAGCTATTTAAGAAATGAAATGAATTTGGCACGTCGGGAATAAAAAACGAATCTTACTGCTTCTTCATTACCTAAAGAGAAAGGCAACAACAAACAATAAACTATAGTTTATATGAAGAATTTGATGAGGATGAAAGAAGCGATAGAGGTATGCCAGGATCGTATGCTTACTGATGTCCTTTTGGCTTATGATATGATGAGGTTAGATATTGTTTACGCAAAACGTCTGCCTGCCTATCTGTTGCTAATACCCGTAGACATGGTTCATGAGATACCTACCTATATATACCATCTGTATGTATCTACCATGTGCAAGCAAAAAAATTTATTGTGCTAGAACCGGTTCCCGTTGGGCGAGACACTTGAAAAAATAAAACGAAATATCAGCAATAAAATAGTTTTATTCAATAAGTCAAACAATTTCAAATCGGTTGCAGATTACAAAATTTATCATACCTTTTGCAGGATACAAAAAATCCTGCAAACAAGATTTTACAAAGCAGTTTTCTACAAAATTGTATTGTGGTCTCCATTTAAAATTATACAGTGTGATATATTACTTTTACCTAGCTAGGTAAGTACCTACATAGGTTTTGTAATAATATCGGGTGTAGGTAATAGGTAACTAGGTACCTAATATTTGTAATAAATCACTATTCTGTACTAATAGTGCCTCCTACGACTTCCTAAACTTTAATTATGGCAATCTGACACTAAAGAATACATAAAGCTTTCTTTCAATAGGTATCTACAAAATTATACGAAAAAGTGTACAAAATATTTATTTACAAAATAGGTGGACTCTTCGTTAAAACGCACGCACACTCTCTCCACACATTCCACAATTAAATTAAATAGACCTAGGTATCAGTTAAAATACATTCATAAATAAACCTACCTAAAATAACCTTTAGGTATATTTCATTTCCAATTCCTAGCAAATAATTTATGCAAGATGTACGGTGAGTGACCAACAGGTCATCCCCTGTAGGGTTTAAATATTAAACTTTAAATGAATAGAATAGTTTAACGTTATTTTCATGATTTATTTTTTTTGTCCAAGGCTAGAGTCTAATCTTTAGTGTACATATTTGCCTCAGAAAATATTCCACTATGTGTTAACAATTCTATATTTTAACCCCAGAGGGACAACCGATCGGTGCCGCTAACTGTAGGGCATATGACTATTTTACACAAGTTAATCAGTTTATTTACTTACCCCCTTATTCATAACTATATAATCACCTGTACATTTTTTATTTATATTATTTATTTTGTTCAATGTTAGAAAATGACAGGCTTGTTATGAATAAAGGGTTAAGAAATAAGCGCATGCAAGCAATGATTACAAAAATAACTAGGTATACTTATTCATAATTTTACTACGTACATATTTTTCTGTCTTTTATTGGAATGTACATGTCATAAGACCCAATTGCTTAAAAAATAAATCAATTTTAGCCTAAATATTAACTTAATTGCTAGAACTTGAGTATTTACACTTTGACTTTGGATTCCACTTCCTCTTCCTATATATTTCTTCCATTCCATGAATTTACGAAGATTTGCACGACTCCCGGTTTTAACGTTTAATACTAAGTTGAAAACCAGAAAATACTATTTAGGTAGGTAGTCAAAGAAGAAAGGTATTGAGGTACATAACTTGCTAAACCATCAGAGGCCTTAGCACGCACCATGCGCGTAAATTTACAGTACCTTTGTACAAAATTGTATTGAAAATTGTACCAGTGTTTTTCAAACTTTCGCGATTAGATACCATAAATATAAGTTTAACGGGTCTTACGGGGGACTCAGCACCAAACCAATGGATCGAGCTTCATGACCCTAACGTGCTATCTAACGCCAATATTATAAGAGAATGGTTCGTGAAGCGATTGAACTATAGAAGTACCCAAATTTTCATCGTGAAGACGGCTATAGACTCTGCGTCCTGGAATCCCGTGATAAACAGGTGTTCAAGTCGCGATCCGATTATACAGTGCGGTTAGTGTAGTGTGCCGTAATGTGAACATGGACGCAACTAGTCTCATTTGATCTTAATTCCTAAGATGAAATGAGGGTAGTTGCGGCTACTGACTTTATTTCTCGACGGTAGCTCCGCATACTCCCAGTCATCCCGTGACCACGGCTGTTGCAATACAGTCGAAACATCGGGGGGGGGGGGGGGGGGGGGGGGGGAAGGTAAACGCGATAAAGACCCGTAATTACAGGAATCTTTTTTGTTTGCACCTTAGCCAAGAAAATACTGCAGCGGTGGAGGTGGTGCCACCGCCACCGCGTAAGTTTGACCGGGCTTGAGTCTCTATAGTGATCCTTGTGATTTCAATAAATAAAAACCTGTTGGCTTTGATAAAAGCTTAAGACGGACATACTTATTAAGTATTTTTCATAAGTCATTACTGAGTTTTCTAAAGGTACTGAGAGAGCTTAGAGAAAACTAAACCTATCACTATTAAAAAAACAGACAAACATCCCATCAGTTCCACTATTCTTTAAAACCTATTAAAGCGTAGTTTTTAAAAATAAACGCTATACTATGGCAGTGGGTACTGATTGCGTACAGTCTTTGCAGAGATAAAACTTAATGTAATTTTAAATTAGTTAAAAATAATTAAAATAGCTAATTGAGATTCATTGGAAACCTTGTACTAAATATTCTATTCATACTCTTGTTTCTGCGTCGTCGTCAGTAGTAGATTTCCTAAAACAGAAAAATATATATTTGAAAGCCATCAAAATGCTTACCTCCTTTTTCACTCAAATTAAAAACCAAGTGCTTTTTACCTGACTTCAAAACAATGAGGAGATTCTCAAATCGGGTGTATTTTTTTCATAGAAATTATTGATATAGTTCACGCTTACGTCACCAAATGCATTTCGAAAGAAAAAACTTATTTGGGGTCCTGAGTAGAACTAGATGGCGTTAGTGCGTACATTAGAAAAGTAAGCAGTATTTTCTGTATAGAAAATAATGCTTATTGGAATCAGCATCGAAGGTACAATATCCGCATTTCACACGGCCAAAGTGGCACGCACACATGAAATTTTCCTTACTTTTTCCACAGATAATATAATATTTTACTACTTTTGTTTTTCTTTCCTGAGTAATTAGATACCACTATTTCGTCGACCATACAACTATATTGTACACTTACCGTACATAAGTAATGAAATAATTCTAGCTAAATCTAAATAAACATACCTCTTCTCTAATGATGATGAAGGCAAGCCAGCGGGACCGCACCGGTTAGCAAAGCAAAAGATGATTACAATGAGTGTTTCTCATACAACCGCCACCATCTATAGACAATTATTTAGATAATAAAGATATAGAAGGCCTAAATCCTTTAAGAAATAAGTCACTTATATATTGATCAATAATAATTCAATAATTGTTTTTAATAAGTGTGTGATCCACGAACGCAACTTAAGCTCAAAGGGAAGATTTACAAAACGATCATAAGACCTGAGCCTCTATGCTGAATTTAACAAAACTTCAAAATGGTGGACGTATCCGTAATTTTGTAAGTTAAGTTTTTAACTTTATGTAACAAAGAATAGACCCTCTGTCAGATTGTATGGATCTGAGTGTTGGGTCACCAAAGGGGCGGATGAAAGAAGGGTATACACTTGAAAGAAGGGTGTGGAGTTACAAGAGTAGACAACATAAGAAATGAGTATATCAGGGGAAGCAGTTACTCCTATGAACATTGAAATCGAAACTACTGCGTATTTTGATTTGAGTATGTTTTGTGATAAAGAGGTATTATCATTTGGGTTGTTTTTTTTTTACAATGTACATAAGGAAGTTTACTCTATGCTCAGTTGTATCTAGCTTGAAAGTAACGTATCTTCTTAATATTGGGTTGATATATTTTTTTAAATGTACCTACTGGAACTTTATGCCCAGTCGTATCTAGCATGAAAGTAAGAATTTACGTATTTTTATACAAATTTATCAACCACAAAATTAGGTAACACCTCAGTAGAATGAGCACCTAGCGCAGTACATAAACGACCATAAATAACCTTATCCCAATTTCTATTTCAACTTGAAAATATTTAAATATTTAAAGGGAGGTAAAATCGCATGCAGAGACAAACATTCACCAAAAGAGATGAGAAAGTGTTAGTTTTTTCAAGCAAAACTTACTCGCTCGTTTCGCCCATACTCGCTAGTGGCGCCCCCGTTAGTTGCCGAGCTTCACCTATTGAATGAAACAACGAATATGAAAATAATTGAGGATTACTCTTCTTAGGGTAAAGCTCGCCTTTCTACTTTTCCAATAGTTATGTAATTTTTTTGTATGCATTCTCTGTGGGTGCAATTAAGAATAAACGGGATCCGAACGAGATTATTTTGAAAGCGACAGTTTTGTTTTATAGTTTGTTGATACAAATTAACCCTACAGTAGTCGCGTTACACGGACAATCAAAAAATTCGCACTATTAGTTTTTCAATAAAGTTGATTTTTGCATGTGTGGATTACATACCACGCGACCAATGTAGGGTTAAGATGAAGTTTTGAGTCATTGAACCTAATTGGGCACTATCTCAAGTTGAGATTAGACGGATTTGTAACGGCATTTACGGCATTAGATAGATCCTACGTTACAAAAACTGCCCTTTAAGAGGTACCTTTTTAAATGTGGTTCTGATTAAGAATCCATATGGTTGAATGGGGGCTCGGTGCGGCCATATAAGTAACACTTAACATAAAATCTGTGCAAAAAAATCAAGCTCAAATAATACAGTGTGTTACCTGTAGCGCGCCTCTCACTACTACGAATGTGTGGCGATTGTCTCCCTCGCGTATTGGAATGGTCTTCCTCGGCTAAGGCAAGCAAAATAAAATGTAAGCATATTGACAAAAGCATGAGGACATTAATAAAAAACAGACACACACACATACATAAACACACAGCCACACGTTTAGCTACTAGATGGCGCGTGAGTCACGCTATCATAATATATGATACACTCTCACTTCAAACATCGAAAGGAAATAAAGTAATATTTTAATTTATGTTGTCACTTTCCCAATTTGCTGTATTGATCGATGACCGGTGTTTGCAAATAATATTTAACTCTGATAGCGATCTAGAGTGCATTTCGAAATTACCATAAAGAATGGAAATATAGACCACAGGAAACATGGCAGAACGAGATAGAATTTGATGAATTTGAACATAGCGGGCAAGTTATAGATGAAGAATGCGAAGGAAAAAGATTGAAGATTTTCGGAGGAGCCCCTTGGCGGTTCAAGTGGTATTTAATTAAGGTTAAGGTGGTTTTAGTACTGTGAATATTAATTCAGTCAATTTTGACATGACATGTGGATAAAGGAATGACAGATGTTTTGATTATAAAGAAGAAGAAGCAAGAATAATTCTTGTATCCTAAGGAAATAAACAAATATTTATTTTGTGCTTGGCTCAACGAAGATCGATTTCAAAGTTGTGATTAATTTACTAACACGCGGCTAAGATTCTCATCCTAGTAATGTAGTTAGGATGGTGTTCAGGAGTTAAAGTGAGTTACCAAACGAAAAAAGTATAAACTATTATTAAATTATTTTATAATACGTGGTATGTGATCACCAATACTAATACTACTTACCCGTATAAGGGAACAGGTATTTATCGTGATGCTTATCGGATCCCTCCGACATACGATCATTGTACTCAGCTCCATAATGGCTCTCCATCTTTCTTTGATAGTCATTCTTCAGCATAGTAGCTATTCCCGAGTCCCGGAAATCTCTTGGAGGGTACCCATCATGTTCCCTAGTGGTGACCCCCTCTCGAAAATCCCTTTGGGGGTACCCATCGTGTTCCCTATTGGTGACCCCTTCTCGAAAATCCCGGGAGCCGTACACGTTTGTATCATTCATAAATTTGGTAGGGCTATACCCGTAGTCTGAAGTTGAAAGGTAGTTTTTGGATCCGTATGGGTTTCCGGGTAGTCGGTACATTGTGGGGGAAATGGGGTAGTTTGGATCGTAAGGCATTTGTTTCTCTGTGTCGGTGGGTAGGACTCCGTACATCAGCTCATCTTCCATTACTCCGTATCTGGTGGGGGAATTACAATTTTTATTAAGATATACATAGCTGTTTGAATTGCGCTCGTGGCGAAACTTGCAAAGACGTTCAGCCTGATCACCAGTTGGATGAGAGACGGTCCGGACTGACGACGAGGGTATTGAAAGTATCATATTCAAGTTTGTACTACCAGATTTACGGATGTCTTTTAAGACAAGTTATTTTTTTATTCAAAAACGATGCTATCTCGAATATCGTGTGGTATCAACGAAGTTTTCCTGAAGTCGTACAAAATAATGTCAAAAAACTGCATCAGTCAATTTGGCGTAACCGATTGGCTGCACCATTTAGTGATTAGTTAAAACCAATCTATAAATCAATCTTGAAGTCTTGCATTTACGATCGATCAAGTAGGTATGTCATTATGTGATTATGCTGTGCCTAAGTACTTTGCAATCTATTTCGATTGCCAAAAAACCGCATTTTTTTTTAAATAAATAATGCTGGCCATTTTTCACAGATCGTCATCTAGCCCCAAAGTAAGCAAAGCTTGTGTTATGGGAACTACATGACTGATATACTACTTATATACATAATTTGTTTTGTAAATACATACATATCATACATAGAAAACACCCAGACCCGAGACAAGTATTTGAAGATCATAGAAACATTTCTCCCGCGATGGGAATCGAATCCGCAACCGTCTCAGGCGGGCCTTCGCCCACTGCGCCACAGAGGTTGTCAAATCGAATCAATCGTCATTGCAATCGAGTAAACAGTTTTGGAGTGAAATGGTAAGCGTTTATTAACGACAGACAGACATTAACGAATAGTTTATAACACACGCTCGCGTATGCAACTATTTATATGAGAACTTATACCTAACAAACGTAATACGTTGCGGGTCAATAATACAAACAAAAAACAAACACGTTGACTACTGTATTCCCCATGATGGATATCCTCAAATACATACTCAGTGAGTAGATCTTTGAGGATACCAAGTACCCACGTCCAAACAAATGTGACACGTGACAGATTGCGAGCCCACCGCCGCTTATTGGAACAATAACTGTTGCCATATACCTTCGAATTTTTGGTTCTAGGTCTAGGGCATGCCGGTTTCCTCATGAAGTTTTTCACCCTTTTCAGAACGTGTTAATGCGCACATACATTTTTGAGTGGAAAAATCCATTGGTGCACGCCCGGTGAGGCGATCACACTAACTCATGGCTATCCAGATGGTAATCTGGCTATCGAGATGGCAATCAATTTTGACATTAATTCCTTATTTTAATGGCCCATCCATCCTAAGAACGGAACGTCCAATGTGAAACCAATTTCGTTCATTCGCATTGTCCCTCTATGGCTCATCCAGCCTACAAATTAGCGTGATACGATTCATCCCATCCGATGATACCGGCCATGGCTAATGCTATGCCGCCATCTCGATAGCCATGGATAAAGCCTGAATTCATAATCAGGGGTTGAATAGTCCCCCAAAATTCATCATTCAGCATTCACTTTATGGCTGGGTGCATAAAGGTTAAATTCGCACTTGAATTTTTACTTAGCGCCTGAACAGTCCTCTAGGGGAGCCCCTATGTGACTATGAATTTGGGCCTAAGTGTGATCGCCCCGCGGGTTCAAACCTACGCCCTTCGGATCAGAAGTCGGGTTACCGTCCACTAGGTCAACATGGCTCACTAATATGATGTTTCACTCGCCTGTTATCCAATGGCAGCCTGGAAGCGTCGACGCTGGCCACGTATGTGTCGTGCACATTCTCGAGGATGGACGGCTTCATCCGGTGCCGCAGGTGGTACACGTCGGAGGTGAGGTCGGGGTTCGGCAGCGGGTTCGGCGAGGGTGACGCCATGCCCGTGTTCACGCCTTCGTTATCGGAGCCGGTCTCCTGCGACCATCGCCCCGTTTCCGGACGATTCGATTCTGGAATGGTGATCGAGGTAAGATGGAATGTAGTTTATTGGCTGGCGGGCGAAGCTCACGGCTTCACCCGCGTGGTATTCGGATCGACCTTTAGTTTATGTTATTCTGTCGTTTTATGTGTGTGTTTGTAAGATTATGAATTACTAGCTTCTGCCTACGGCTTCGCCCGCGTGGTACCCGGATAAAAAGTAGCCTATGTGTTATTCTGATGTATAAGCTATATTACTGTAAAGTTTCATCAAAATCCGTTCAGTAGTTTTTGCGTGAAAGAGGAACAAACATCCTCACAAACTTTCACGTTTATAATATTAGTAGGATTAAACAGAAATAATTGGATTAATATTTATTATTTTTTTCATTTTTCACACAGCATCATCTAGCTCCAAACTAAGCAGAGCTTGTGGTATGGGAATTACATGACTGATATACTACTTATATACCGAGACCCAAGACAAATATTTGCAGATCATACAAACATTTGTCCCGCGGCGGGACTCGAACCCAAAACCTGTATGTCGTCTTTTAAGATAGTCTATAATAGGGTTCCACACGTGCTACCTTCTCTGATATGAGCCGGCCATCTTGGTGATATTCCTAAAGGAGCTCCTTCAGTGATATTAGGCAGGTAGCCGCTGCCATTGCCGTTGGATCCGCGATCTCCTGTGAACATTCATACATATAAATAGACAGTTTTATCAACGACAGTTTTATCGACGTGTAAGTTTCGATTTTATACTCGTGATAACTTAGAAATTAAATGTCCGATTCTAATTAATTAAAAGGTATTTTACTGCTACATAAATATCCTTGATGATAAAACTATTTATTTGAATAAAAGTAATACTACGATACGAATGTAAACAATTTTTGTTTCTAACGGCGATCCAATAAAATTTGAGAAAACAAAAGCTACTATTGTGTCTTAACTATGATAGTTAGATATATACCCTCACGGACTTTTTTGTAGATAATAATGAGTACTTTAATCATGTAGTACATCATTTTTATGTATCATCAATAGTTTTCTACATAATGAATTTTATAGGCAAAGTTTGCTACTTTGGGTAACATTAATGAAATTTTCTTAGGGGTCTCTATTTTTTTTTAAAATAAATTATATCCTATGTTACTTCCTGATAATTTAGCTTTCTATTGGTGAGTTTCGGAGCATATTCGGTACAAACAAACAAACAAACAAAAAACTTTTATCTTTATAATATTAGTAGGTATAGAAGTATAGAATAAAGTAAGAAAGAAAGAAATTTATTTATTTGGCAACAACAAAGCACAGAAAGGACAGATATACACTAAAAAAAAGATAAATATATCTACACTATAAATACCTAATATTTAAATAATAATGAATATATAAATTCTGGCTTAGCAAGGCGTTTCTAGAGGTCGCTACGTACGGTTGGTGGAGGGCGGATGGCGTGAGGTGTCGTCGTCATCTGAGGAGTGGCTGGAAGCCAGGTCGAGGCTGCGCTGGCTGCCTTCGCTGTCACTATCCGTTGCTTCAGTAGCTTGTTCCTCGGGAGACGTGACCGCGGGCTTGCGCCGGCGCCGGCCTTCCTCTACAAGCAAGGGGGTTCGTGGCGTGAATGGAAATGCAACAGCGCTTTTGCGAGTAGGTGTAAAGCTAGACAGATCAGTCGAATGTTCTGTTCAAAGTTAATAGGTGTGTTTTAATGAAATCGTAAGGGTAATTTAGAAACACCAGCTAAGATTTGTTCTTTGTTTCTTAGTCAGTCTGAAATTTTATTTATAAGGCGGTGGCGGTGGCTTTTAAGTGGTTGTCACAGTTCGTGTGAATGTACTGATCGTATATAGGTATGCATGATAGCTCTGCTAATTGGTGATGCTGTGTAGGTGAAATGAAGCCATCGTTTGTTAATCTGGCAATTAACAAAATGTGAACCAATAGATGTGCGTGAGCTTATTTTAAATTCATGTGGGTGGGTGTGTGTGTGTGTTTTTCATGGTGATACGGGGTTTTCAAATAACCAACGCTTTAAAAACTTAACGCGTTGGTTATTTGCGGGGCATTACAGTTAGGGACTGCGAATAAAATGGACTCCGGGGCCTAGAGACACTTTTAAATTCAATAATATTTTAATTCCTAGAAAGGACCGTCCACGCCCAATGCTGAGCCACACACCCCCTCCCACAAACACACAAGACGATGCTTAGGTATTTATATAATTTAATAGTATGGTAATCCTTCAAACGCGTATTGCGTTTGAAGCCGCCCCAATTTTCTTTACACAAAGGTAAGCTGGAAGAAAATGCTCATTAGCATTAAGTTCGCTTATGTACTTATTTCATCTTGTGCAATAAAGCATTTTCTATCGATCTATCTCTATAATAATATATGCTTATACCTTGTGGGTACCATACTGGTGGTTTTTCATATTGTAAAAACGAGAATATTCACGTACCGTGAGTATCGGGTATGGCACAGACTTGTTTCGACTCATTCCGAGAGTCAGCCTGCTGCTGTCCATGCAAGACTCGTAGGGCGAGCGTGTTTCAAAAATCAACCTTACGCAGATCTAAATAAGTTTCCTTACCATCTTTCCTGGTATGCAGTGAGGAGTCGAATCCTCTGAGGTAAGCGGGCATGTCGCTCGCACTCGTGTTGTAGTTGGATGTTGAAGTACTGGTATGACGTAGCTGACCATCGCTTCGGCTGATGGAAGAATAAATAAATGATGAATAAATAATGCTGGACATATTCACACAGCATCATCTATCCCTAAAGTAAGCAGAGCTTGTGTTACGAGAACTGCGTGACTGATATAATACGTGTATACATTTTTTAAATACATTCATACTATACATAGAAAACACCCAGATCAGAAACAAATGTACATACAAACATTTGTCTCGAAGCAGGAATCGAACTGGTAACCTTCTGCGTCATCATCTAGCCCCAAACTAAGCAGAGCTTGTATTATGGGAACTACATGACTGATATACTACTTATATACTTTTTTTTGTAAAATACATACATATTTTATATATACATCCTATGTCCACCCTGAAGATCCATTTTAATATTGATGAAAGTTTTTTTGATATCACATGAGTAGTTTCGATGAAAAAGAAACCAAACTCAATTTTTATGAATGATGTAGGAACCTCCTGGATGTAGGAGGCTCCTACATCAAGTTTGTAACAAACTTACAAACTTTACCTCTATCACAGATATTATAACACATCCTCTATATTGTCGGCTAGCTAACAACACCGCTCAAGTCGAAATTTTGCGGTTTTGACATTTTTATGCCATTGGATAGATCTTTTCACTGCGCTTGTGTTCACCAATACAAACATTGAATTTCAACCAATCACAGTTTTAATTTCAGCTTTAGCGATTTCAATTCTGTGGACTTGTGCGGAGTTGATAAAACAGTTTTTTGGTTCTCCTGAAAAGTTAGGAAAATCGATTTACGCGGTGTTGTTAGCTAGCCGACGATATGTATAAAAGTGCAGATAAGCACAACCCGTGACGACGACTAACGTACTAACTATCATCTAATCTGTACCACACAGTTGAAACAATGTAACTGTCTTACCTGTAAGGACTGGAACTAGTTTTATTCGTGGATCTAGACGTGGTTGAAGAAGCTGATATACCGATGTTGCGCATCTGACGTCCCGGCTCTGTGCTACTGTGATACGCCAGGGCGGATCTAGAACATAACGAAATTAAGGCTAAAAATAATTTTAAAAAATATTAAAAATAATACAAATAACAAGCCCCTGAATCAAGAGTACGATAATTTTGTTGTAAATGTGTTTACCGGTTTATTTGTGAGATGTTCTGTGCACTGCTGCTGATGATAACTGACGTGTCAGCTAAAGGCACTTTCTTTCCGAGGCAGCGTAGTGCGGTTCTGTAAATTAAAAAAAAATATAACAAAAAAAAAATATTGTTTAGGATTTTTCATAGCTAGGTAAGAACCCCGTAGTGGGCGGGTTAAATTGTGACGTGTAGTCCCCTAATTTCCCGTTTAGTCTTGCTCCGTGAAAAGAGTAAATTTACTCTTTCTCACGACTAAACTAAGAACTATATATTTATAAATAATAATAATTAAAGCTGGACATTTTCACACAGCATCATCTAGCTCCAACGTAAGCAGAGCTTGTGTTATGGGCACAACATGACTGATATATTACTTATATACTTTATTTGTAAATACATACATATTATACATAGAAAACACCCAGACCTGAGAGAATTATTTGCAGACCACTAAAGAAAACCTCACCTGGGGGTCAAGACAAATTTGTTTCGTTGTCGTTAACGCCTGCGGAAAGATTAATTTGTATGGAAATTACATTAGCTGTGGAAATGTCACGTGACAGCTGCCATGTTTTACCTTGACAAATTTGCGTTAGCGTGAAAGGAAAAGTAAGCGTGAGGTATTTGTCTAGCCCCCCTGGCGTGTAGCTAAGCGAGCACCTAACGCTTGGAGTGCCATGTCGCTAACCTTCTCGAGGTTCTGGTCGCTTACTCCACAGACAGACGGATCCGGGCTGAACGAATGCTTATAGGACGGTGCGCCTCGTTTAAGCCCGACAATAACTTTTCCTACGCGGGATCTTATTGCCGCGCAACTAATGGACTGACAGGAGGGGCCCCTCCAAGTGTACCTATGAGCAGCATGGGACACAGTGGATGGAGCAGCATGGTGGGCTAGAGGAGGAGCACCATGGGAGAGCCGGGGCGGTGTTTGCTGCTCCGGTCGGCTTGCGCGTCTCAATGATCTTCAAGGCTATATCGGCGGGGCTACCCATATCGGTCAGGCTTGGAAGGAGGGACCAGCATAAGTTGGAGGGGTGCCCTTTTCAGGGCGCGTTTGTGGGGTCACTGGTGGTTCACGGGCCACGCGTCGGGATGAGGTGGTGAATGCTAATGCGACTTCATCTTGCCCCACTTCGGCGGGGAAATGTTAACCGGGGGGGTTTAGTGGGTTCGAGTCCCACATATCCCATTTCGTCATCCCCGTGGCGGAAGGGAAATGCGTGGATATTTACACCCTTCAAAAAAAAGTACCTAACGCCTAAACAGCCACTATTATGTACAGTAGGAATCGGCTAGCTAGGCGCCTCGTTGTATATATTATGTACCTGCGCAGGTTATCTCTGACGCGCACGTTGAATGCGATGTACCCGCAGGCGGCGGCGGCGGCGTGCAGCGCGACGCTGGCGGCGAGCGCGGAGCTGAGCGCGTCGCGCCGCGCGCCCGCCTCGCTGCCCAGCAACAGCGCACTCGCCCACGACACGCACACCAGCGGAAGGCACACGATGCTAACCCCAAGGAGCATCCTAATACAAAAAAATATAGCATTTCAGGATCGAAAGACGCCCTACGCAGTCCACAAGGAGCACACTCTGCATCTCACTTCTTTGCATATTACAGTTCGTAAGTAGCAAGCGCTCTCGCGTGACGTCTTACCTCAGGTTCCCGAAGCCGGTGACATGGTCCCGCACGGTGAAGGCGGCCCGCGTGGCCCCCGCGAGGAACACGAAGGCCGCAGCAGCGTACACGGCCGCCGGCACCACCACCCACCACACCACCGGCTCGTGGCAGCTCACCCAGCAACTGCGAACGGGACAATAAACTCGTATTCCGATTCGAACGAGCAACATACCTACGTTAAAAGTGAAAGTACTTACAAGAGTGCGTTTCCGTACTGATGCTGGTGATGGCTGGCGGCCAGGGCTAGGAGCACGGCGGGCGCGGCGTAGGCGGCCGCCAGGTGCGCGCACAGCCCCGCGTGGTTCACGTCGCGCAGCTCCCGGACCAGGCGCCGCAGTTGGTACGCGTCGCACGCCATCCACGCGAGCGCTGACAGCCACCAGTAGTGAAGCGACATGGCTATCAACTTGCACGCGAACTGGCGAACACGAACACGCGAACAAATGGCTTTTAAGGTCACCAGTGTGATAAACGGATTCGGTGCTGATCAATTTAGCTCCAGCAACACAGCTTTGTCACCCATTATGTCACTGCACCGTGCTTCATTACGAGTAGTAGTATTATCCTTTTCTTCGATCTTTCTTCTAAGGATCGAAGTTTATTTAATTTTATCTAACTCACACAATGTAACTTTTTTCCACTATCATGATGTGTATACATGTTTTAGAATGCCATCTAGCTCAAAACATTTCTGAATTTTAGTATGTATTTTAATCTGATTGTATTCTGTTTTGTGTGCCAAAATAAATATATATTTATTTTTATCTATGTAGTGTGTTCCGGTTTGCCGGTGAATTTTCAGGCACATGAGACTTTTCGCCCGTTATATCTAAGTGTCTGCAACGTGCGAGTACCTCTGGTGATGCAAGCGTCTTTAGGTTACGGTAACCGTTTATCAGCAGGTGGGCTATAAGCTTGTTTGGCAGTTTAGTTATATGAAAAACAGTTCTGATGATGAGTATCCTTACCTCATTCTGCACAAGCGAGGTCCTCGCCTTTAGAGCAATCAGATACAGCAGTTCAGCCATGAAGGTGCAGAACATGAGGTGCTTGTGTATCGAGTTGGAGACGGTGGAGGCCCCACCCCGCATCAGACAGAGAGCGATCCACGTCGTCGCCAGTAGAGGGAGCGAGATGCTGAATGCTGTGTACGATGTGACGGACTCCAGGAGAGATGGCTCTGGGATGAACTGAGAAATAATATTGTATTTGAATGAATCAAAATACTTAATTTTACACCATAAATAAATAACAAAATCTTATTCTTATTAAAATACTAGCTTCTGCCCACGGCTTAGCCCGCGTGGTACCCGGATAAAAAGCCTATGTGTTATTCTGATGTGTAAACTATATTGCTGTAAAGTTTCAACAAAATCCGTTCAGTAGTTTTGCGTGGAAGAGTAATAAACATCCATCCTCACAAACTTTCGCGTTTATAATAGTAGTAGGATAATGGGCGGCCATATCGCTTAGTAGACATTTCTTCTAGACAACTAAAAAAAGTGTATCCTATAATATTTTTACAGGAAAACCGACTTAAAAAATGGGAAAAAGATAAAAGTCTGATATGAAATACAATCCTATTTTATCACCCTCAGAGGGGTAGGATTTTTCATAACATTAATATGGGACTAAACTTACCTATTAAAAAAGAATCATTAAAATTGGTTCACATTTGGCGAAGATATCGCGTAACATATACACAAAAAAACACAATTGAGCAGCTCCTCTATTTTTAAATTCGGTTGAAAACTTACCTCAATATCCACTTCATCAACCAGAACAGCGAAGGTGGAGAGGTGATTGCAAGTGCAGTTGATTAGGAGTGGTTCTCCGGAGTACGGCGACCAATCGTAGTCGATTTCCGTGTGGCATCCAACGCGGGACCATTCCCCTGACCTAAATCGTGACAGAAATATTATGAGCCACCATTGAAAAAATTTAAACTTATTGAATAAAAACTTTCGTTATATTGATCGAATATAGCAGATGGCAGATCGGCTACGGCAATGTCATATTGCCTCTATGCAGCCTCTGCCCACGGCTTAGCCCGCGTGGTACCCGGATAAAAGGTAGCCTATGTGTTATTCTGATGTATAAGCTATATTACTGTAAAGTTTCATCAAAATCCGTTCAGTAGTTTTTGCGTGAAAGAGTAACAAACATCCATCCTCACAAACTTTCACGTTTATAATATTAGTAGGATTGTCTCATTGATTGGCTAGGATACTTTAAAACTATAAGTAAAGTTCAAAGGGAATATGACTATGGGAAAATATAGTCGATTGAGCCCAACTGTTTTTATAAAGTAACCACTAATTTTTGTGACAGGTAGAAATAACCGTTTTTCAAATGTCTAAAGAAATTATTGTTTTTATTTTTGTCAAAATGCTTGTTAGGAACTATACCTTCTAACTACTACAATTCAATAATAATCTTTATTTCAGATTATTACTATTATTACACGATATCAAAACACAAATAAAAGTATAATATTGTCCATATATAAAGAAGACTATAAAACAAAATAAAAACTACATTCCTTCTAGGTAGGAGGTATATGGAGCGACTGGATTTACACAACATGCTCTAGTCTCCTACAATAAACAATAAACAAACAAACCTTTCTTGAGATTTCTATCTCTAGTCCCACTCTGCATTAGCAATTCATCTAAAACTTACCCTCTAATACCACTCTGCATTAGCAATTCATCTAAAACTTACCCTCTAATCCCACTCTGCATTAGTAATTCATCTAAAATTTACCCTCGAGTCCCACTCAACATTAGCAATTCATCTAAAACTTACCCTCTCAAAGTAGACCAATGAACGCACTGCGGATTAGTCCTCGACCCAAACGTCTCCTTATCGATATCCAACCACATTTGCAGCCTAATCGGCCGTTTTAGTCTTAACCCACCCATACTCTTATACACCAACTTCTTCTTAAGATTAGTGGAATTCCCTTCCTTCTTTAAATCTTCACTAACAAGGGCCAAAGCTTTAGGTCCATCGCCTTCCAGTCTCTCAGCGATGTAAGTAGAATAGTTTTCTTGTAAATTTTCGTTGCTTTTGAAGGGATTGTCTTGTTTCTTAGCTGGTTGGATGAGAATTGGTCCGTGGCTATCGTGGTTCGCGTGATCTTCGTCATTTGTATGAGGCCATGCGTTTTTGGATATGGGGCTGGTGTTGAGTTGGTTCGATTGGGAATTGTGATGTGTGTTTCCTTTTGTGGCGTAAACTATACCTGTTCAACATTTTATATTATTAATTATTATACATTCAAATTAGCTCTGTGGTATTGTAGAGCAATTAATTCTTAAACATGTCCTTGACGACCTGTGTGGCGCAGTGGGCATAGGCCCGCCTGAGACGCAAAAGGTTGCGGGATCGATTCCCCGTGAAAGGTTGGGGGTTCTAGTTTGTTTGTTCTGTATATCTTTGCTAATTGTGAAACTATTTTAGTGATTATTTCTTTAATCGGTAGGGTATTATACTTCAAGAGTGGTCCTATAAAAAAATTATGAAACTATCCCACCCCTACAACCGTACAGGTGGGATAAAAAAGGGAAGGGAAGTGAAAAAAAAGGGGAATGAAAATCCAAATTGGACCTTTGATGAACCTTCCGTTATTTAAAGTGAGTTTTTATTTTTGCGTGAAAAAAATAAATTTTATTAGGTACCTTCTATGTCCTCCATGTTGTTATCTAAAGAGTTATCTTCTCCATCACTTGATTCTTTCATCCACACATATTCAGGAACGAACAAGGCGACTTGTATGATAGGAGATCCAATAGTGATGTTGACGCCCCATCTTCGCGAGACGGATTCGTCCATACCAAGTGGCATGAGGCTTGAAGTGTTACGGGAATATTGGAGATACGAGAACACTGCACGGGATTCAGAGTTTGATTCTAGATTTTCTGAAAAAGATAATGGGAAATGAGCACGAGTCCACCACATTACTCTCTTCGAATCGATTTGATTCGACTTTGTACTAAGTATTCAAATATGTCGCAACAGAACAGCCTAACCATGAAGTATAGCGATTCAGTTCAGGCAAAGATGTCATTTTCCGCTTTGCAATTAAGGACGCTATGGCGCTGTTAAAGCTTTGTCATTCGCAAAGCGGGATTTGTATCTTTGCCTGAATTTATTCGCAATAAGATTTGATGGTAAAGACCCTGTTGAAATAAATGAAACTATTCGTTTTATTCGCGGTCTCTCGATTCGATTATCGATACCATTCTTGGTACAATTAGCATTCGCTTTAATATATTCGATTCATTACCTCATCCAATAAAATCTTTCGACTTGAAAATACCATTTCCATAACATATTCCATGAAATTGTACTGTAGTAAGTGTAGTTTATATTTTCACCAAAATCTACTAAGAACAAAACTCTTAGTATAAAAGAAAGGGTACTTTCCTTGAGAGTAGCAATGTTCTTCTTCTGGCTTTGTCCCATTTTTATTTGGGTTCGGCTCTCCTAATCTTCCGTCTCCAGAGATGTCTTTTCTGGATCGTCATTGGTTCTAACGCATAATTTTCTAGGTCTTTCTTAAGTACAGACATCAATGTTAAGGGAGTACATACCCTGAATAAGTTATCAATACTTAACCTACCTTGTAAATTGTTATTTGCAATCCCAAGAAGATCCAACGGTAGTAGAACTCTTGTGTACTTATCAAACTTGCTTTTGCTTCTCACATAGTTGTTATACTTCGGGAATGACACAGTCGGACTTGTCGGCTTCTTGCTCTTGACAGCCTTTAAATTGTATGGAGTTTGTATGGGAGAGTGTATGAATGAGGATGTGTCTGGGAGGATCACTCGTTCCGTCGTGTATGATTCGATGTTGTAGCGGTTCAGTTGTGTCGGTTCGAAACCGTATATAGATTCTGCTGTAACTATATCCACGCCGATCACTAGGAATAAACAGAGAAAGGTTGAAGCCTTATTTATGTAATCTTGGAATAGACTAGCCACCCGCAACACAGGGAATCCTAGTTTAGTAGGTACCTACTCACCTGCTATCCACTTAGTTAGTGTTGTTTTCGTAACAATGTAAATAAATACCTGCTTAATAGTATTTTAGTTCAAATAAACAAAGTTATTATTGTTATTTACGAAATATATTAGTAGGAATGTCAGTTACGAAAATATCTTGCCTCAGTCATAAATTCTACATCACTGCGCTTCGCAAGCAAAGTGGTGGCCTAGAGAACAGCCACCTGACTTCCAATCCGAACTTCGTTGGTTCGAACGCGGTATATACCAATGAATTTTTCTACTCGAAAAATGTATGTGCGCATCACCCCATAATCAAAACGGTTTAGGAAAACATTATGAGGAAACCGGTGTGCCCAAAACTGAAAATTGTGTTACAATTAGCGGCGATCGCCTATCCATTATGGGGATATTCTATTATAGGGATTATGAAGTGTGTATATGTGGTTATTAATACTTACCAAGATCATTTGTAACAATTTCAAAAGGACTAGTGTATGTATCGTGTTGACTTTCAGCTAAGACTGCGATGTATTTATCAAACTTGCTCAATAAGAGTTCCACTCCATGCCCTGTTAGTTCCTTGATGCGTTTCCACTCTTTCTCATATTGTTCGCATAGGATTGTGTTTGCTGATTTTATTACATTCTGGAATTAGTTGGAAATCAATCGGTTATTAAAAGGACTTAAAAGAATGAGACCCAAAAATGAGCCTTGTAACACACCACAAGTAAAATGTAATTATCGGTTACAGAAATGACATAATACAGAATAGTCTACCACCTTTGGTCGTTTGACAATCAATAAAAATGCAGCATTGTTGACAATAATTATAAAGGTATTAAAATCTTGATCAACAGTATTAAATGCCTTACACGAATCAGATTATTCATCTTTCACTTACCCGAACGTAATCCTTGTCCTGGCTGTGTGTCAGGTTCAATCCAGCTTGCTTTAGTTCATATTGTAACAACTCTAATAATATCCCTTCAGCGACTAAGACATCGGCTCCATAGAGTTGCGGCGTGTTCACACAAGCTGAGTTAAGGTCAGCAGCTAAACGGACGCCTACGAATGTGTTGACTGAAAGCTCTCCCGTTTCTATCTTATGTAGCTGTTTCCTCAACTGATAAAATGTTGATGTAGTGCAATTGAACATATCGGGTTCTTGCCAAGGTACCACTTGCGTTTCGTCACACATTCTAGTCGCTTTACCACTGGTACCTATAAAAAAACAGAGCATGTTTAGAGCCTCATAAATACTATTCAAAGCAGTTTTCTTTTTCTAGTAAAGTGTTTATAGAATCGTCTGCAATTTGGTCAAAATAACACATTATGTTATTTTGACCAAATTGTATAGTGTGATAAGTGTAAGATTTATTTAACACAAATCAAGCAAACTCGACATATTTTTTTTTACATGTTTAAAAATTACCTGTAGGACAGTCTGAGATGGCTTCTACTCCAAACTTGGTGCGTGGCCACCAAACGCCCTTTGAGAATGACCGAGGGCATCCGTCGTACACAACTACACAGAAACAGTTAAGGGTTAAGCATTCAGGTCATATAGAATAGTTTACGATTTAAACGCACGAGTGGTAAATCCTTTTACCGGTGGATTTATTTTTTGAAATCAACTCTTATAAAACCAGTATTAGGTCCATTCTTGTGTTTAAACTTTCTAGACAGTATTTTTAATGTAATTTAGTATGTTTTTTCCCACATACGCGAATCCGTCTCTATCGCAATCCTTATATTTCCACATGGAGTGAGAATGACCTTTTAGTTCAATTACTACTTGATGTCACAATAAATAATTTTAAATGTTTATAAATGGACAGTAGTAAAAGTTATTCTTATCTTATCATATTAAAGAAAGAAAGAAATAACATTTATTAACCTGAACAGTACATAACAAACACAACAACAAATAACACATACACAAAAACTTATACAGTTAGGTATAGCAGGATGGGACGACATTTTGGGACGGTAATGTACAAGTACCCCCCCAAGTACCGTACAGGTTCCTATGAAGAACCCTTGAACGAATTCTCGGCGCTGATTTTCAGCACAAGGCTCTTATCTAAGTAGTCACCTTAAGTTTTATTAAGGCAATAGCACCGTCATTCTTTTAAATAGTTCTCTCCATCCTAAGGTTGTCTGGAAGAAATAGCTTTCAGCGATAAGACCGCCCATGGTGCATTTCTTATTTGTTGTTCTTTTTACTATGTTTCTGGGTTTATACTGCAAATTGGTGTTATGCACAATAAAGAGTTTATCTATCTATCTATCTTAAGTAGCGAGCTAAGAAGTCTTGAGTTAGTACCTTCACAGCCCGCGTTAGGCGCGACCTCAGCGTAGACATTGGCACAGGCATCACAAGCTCTGCCGATGACGCCGGCGCGACAGTAGCACTGCCCGTCCTCACTGCACGAACTGTTCATGGATCCAGCCGCATAGCATTGGCATTGGACGCACTCGTTGGACCCTTCGGATTTGTAGTGGTTCTCCTGTAGTAACCATGGTTATCTTTAGCTCTTCGTATGTAACAAGTTGAATTCGAACAAGTTAATTATTGGAAACCTTTGTAAGCCCCCGACGTATATTTCTATGGTCATTAGTAGCACCCTATAGTGACGTGTGGCCATAAGTTTTATTTACATTAGCTGATAATTACAAAACAACCCAGTGGAAGCAGATTTTAATAGAATAATTTCTTTGCGGGTTGCAAAGGATTGAACGTAACGAAAATAAAAACTTCTGAAAGCAGTTTTGCAATAAAAAATAAACTCACTCATTTTGAATCTAGTTTTGTGAAAGTGTATCTCACTTACAATGTTATTAAAAATATATCTTATCCTATTACTATAATAAACGTGAAAGTTTGTGAGGATGAATTTTTGATACTCTTCCACACAAAAACTTCTAAACGGATTTTGATAAAACTTTACAGTAATATTGCTTATACATCAGAATAACACATAGGCTGCTTTTTATCCGGGTATCACGCGGGCGAAGCCGTGGGCAGAAGCTAGTTTTAAATAAATAGGTAAGAAATGAGGTAGACTATTTTAGAATCTCACCTTGCAATGACACTGGCCCGAATTCCTATCACAATGCGGATGGTATCCTCTGCTGACGTCACACGCGCACGGACCGCAGGAAGTCAACCCCCACCATCCTCCCGGGCATTCCTCTTCCCCGGCTTCTATGCAGCCAGAGTCTGAAATAAATATTTTAGCTTTTAAACTAAACAACTTGTATCTTCGGGCGACCTAAAAAAAAGGATCATTAAAAAGAATAACCGGCCTTGTTTTCTTGTCTTTCTTTCCTGGTTTGGTCTGGAAGAACAGGCAGTAGATAAAACCGACGTTTCAAAGTAATCCTTGTGAAATGAATTTTGACATACAAACGCCGTATTGCCAAGTACTCGGAGATTGTTCGATTCGCACATAATGACGATGATATCGCACTGAAATGCATAGCGACTCGACCGATATATCGTCAACAACATTGAACGATATAACGTGATCGGTATCAGCCAATGAAAAAAACTATCTAAACCAAAAAAAGATTGCCCATCTGTCAACCTAGGAGCAAACATACTACTACACAGCGACTTGGTGAAATACCTGGGAATGCATTTTGATTGTAGACTGATATGGAGAACGCATCTAAAGAAGAAAAGAGATGAAATAAACCTGACATATCGAAACCTACACTGGTTACTAGGTAGAAGCTCTAAGCACAGACAACAAACTCCTGATCTACAAGGTTGTGCTGAAGCCGATCTGGACGTATGGCATACATCTATTGGGATCAGCCTGCAACTCAAATATCGCCACCATACAAAGATCACAAAATACCATACTAAGGAACTTGTCCAATACACCATGGTTTCTGAAGACCTCTGAACTGCACACCGAACTGGGTATCGACACTGTCAGCGAAGATATCAAACAATACTCGACCAAATACAAAGAACGCCTGAATAAACATCCTAATCACTTGGCATCACAGTCAATCACCATCAGCTACCCAAAGAGACTATGCAGACAACACATCACAGAAGAAAAGGAGAAATGATCACTGGATCACTTCCCTTACAAGCCTGATCACTCACACCGAACCTGCTCATAGTCTGAAGACTGATCGCAGATGTACACATAACAAAAAAAAAACTATCTATCCGTTGCCTTACCTGTGAGTGTGTATCCCTGTTCGCAGGTGCATTGGTATCCGCGTTGCGTGTCGGCGTGCTCGCAGCGCGCCGCGCCGCATGGCGCGAGCTCACACGCTGACGTGCAATGTGGACCGACCCGCCCTGTCTCGCATTCACAGAGCGTTTGATCCCACGATGATTCGCATTTGCTCTGAAAAAGAGCATCAGTTTCTAAAGCCTATAGGTTTAACACAGTGAAGTAGCATTGTGCCACCAGGGACCGCGGAAGTACTCCGTGACGGGCGGGTGGGAAATTCTTTGGTCACACCTTCAATCTACAGTGCTGGCTTGGTAGGCCTATGTGATTTTAGGGGGGAATTTGGCCCCCTTTGCCCCCCACTTCTGCGCCCGCTGCTAGTCACACATGCTGTTTCGACCGCATAGGATATTAAGCCACTTCGAAGCGGGATACCTACGCCTCTCTCTTCGGACCTCGTATCGATTTATTTTTATAAAGTGGTTTTGTCTATGACTTCTCATCCACTAATTTACCTAGCTTCAATCGATCAAAAGGAATTAACATCAATGGTTAATTTCATCGAGAGTCACAATTAATCGCTGATTTATCCGAACAAAGCCTCAAAACATCAAACGACGTTAGATCAAAATGTTATAATTCGGGAAGCCAGAATCTTGTTACGGTGTTATCTTCTATTGAAAAGGATAGTAAATTTAATGCAGGCTTAGTATAAATAACGTAATAACTTCGTTAAATACTTACATAAGGCGGGCAGACTGATAGCATGCAGTCAGCTCTGGACTGACAGCCATCACGAACATTTTCTCGAACGGTTGGACGGTTGAGGAGCGATTGAGCTGTTCCCACTCGCACATCCTGGAATCAAAGAATTATTCATAGAAATTGAATTAATTAACGAATAATATACTGTATTGTACAACACAAGAGAACAAAATGAACAAAAATTACTTAAAGTATAATTTGTGGTATTATTGCTTAAAAACGGCAACTACCAGGCAACCTTGTGATGGAGCGGAATCTATACACATGTAAGAACGATTAGCGGATGAAAATAATAAAGTATGGAAATAAACACTGACTGACTGACGATCAACGCACAGCCTTATCCATAACTCTTGGACACCCAGAATTTGTAAAGTGTTCCATTTAATATATAAAAGTGCACTAATACAGGATTTTCCAAAATTCAACCAATACAGGGTGCAGCGGGCACATAAAGTTTGTATGGAAAAATACCCGAAGCAGACCGAATCGCTGGGCGTTCCACTAGTCATAAATATGAATAAATTAAGACCAACAGTCACATACACACCCCTGACCCCTCACTAGGATCCCCACGATACAGGATCGTGGGTATCTGAAACTACGAGCGCCATGATACTACAGTATCCAGACCCGAAACAACGACCTCTATGGCACAGTGGGCGAAATCCCGCTTGAGACGCAGAAGATTGCGGATCCAATTCCCGCCGCGGGACAAATGTTTCTATAATCTACAAATACTTGTCTCGGGTCTGGGTGTTTTCTATGTATAATAAGTATGTATTTACAAAAAAATATATATATATATCAGTCATGCAGTTCCCATAATAGAAGCTCTGCCTAGTTTGGAGCTAGATGATGCTGTGGGGAAAATGTTCAGCATTATTATTATCATGACATTTTATTTATTGTATAATCTCGCTATAATATTTTTTTCACTACAAAGTCAATATAAATTACATCAAAACATTGTAGTAAAAAACATATAAAAACGAAGAACCACAAACCGCGGGGCAGAGCCCAAGCGGTCGGTGGCTAGGGCTGCAGTGAGCTTTTATTTTTATTATATATCTGAAGTACATGCAAACATTGCCACTTAAACTTACTAGTTCTGAGATCTGTGACTTTTTTTACGTTATGACGAGACAAATAGTACTTAACGGCTCACCTGACGGTGTGCGGTTCACCTCTGCAACAGCTGAGCCATTGCTGATTCATCGCCTACTCTGAAGGACGCTTTATGACTCTTACCTGTACACATCCTTCGAAGTACCCAACTTCTGACGCGAGAAGCCCCGCTGTCGTATCTGGTCCTCCAATGAGGATCTTCCCAATGTACTGCCCTTGTATCTTATTGGCCAACATCGGCAGCAAAGCGTTCCGCAGTCCATAGTCGATGCCGACTGCGATGTCGGTGCCCAGCCATTTGATCTCGATACGGTGCCACTCGCCGTCGGAGAGAGAAGTGGAGGGGAGAAACATTGACTCGCCGTTGAAGGCGTAGTGGAGGAGGCCATTTTTCAACTGTTGCAAAAATAGATGTGGATTTAATAGCTTCCGTCCACGGCATTACACGCGTTGTACGCGAAAAAATAGCCTATATGTTATTCTAGATCAGAACTGTATCTATTTCTGATTTCATCTACATCAGTCGAACTGTTGCTGTTAAGATTTAGAAATAATCCACACTTTCGCATATTTTTAATATATCTTGGACAAGCAGTAGGATAGGCAGTAAAACAGGAAGTTGAACAGGCAGTAAAACAGGAATTAGGACAGCAGTAGGACAGGTAATAAAACAGGAAGTAGGACAAGCAGTAGGATAGGCAGTAAAACAGAAAGTAGGACAGGCAGTAAAACAGGAAATAGGACTGGAAGTAGGATCGATAGCATGACAGGGAAGTAAGATAATCGCGCATAATGTAGAAGAGAGTTTTTTAAATCTCAATATACTTACGCTGATCAAAATGCTGCTGTTCTGTCCAACTTGTATGGACATAAGGAAGGCATCTTGCTGTCTCGTCCGTATCGACAGTGCGTTGAGCCACGGCAGTTGAATCGGACGCAGAAGAGGATTGAACGACAGCATTCCATCGCCGCTGAATCTCCACGGCACCGCCGTGGCTGGAAGAAAAATGACAATGAAAATTCTACTTTATAAACGCGAAAATTAGACTATGTTTGCAGCATCAATCTTGTGAACAATCTTTGTTCCAGTGACAGTAATGCTTCCGCGATTAGTCTGTATTTTTTTACACGACTGATGTGGCGAACAAGCATACTCCCATCTGTTGGGCGGCGATTACCGTAACCTATCGACACTTGCGATACCAGAGGCGTCACTCGCTCGTTGCCGATCCTGAGGCATAACGGATGAAAAGTCTCATGTGCCTATAATTTTACCGTCAGACATACTGTTTGGCGGAAGTATTTTGTTTTGTTTATGTATATCCGCTACCTAGTAAAGTAATAAAATACCTGTGCCCGCAACACAAGGAGCTTTATACGTATTGTAAAAACGGGAATGTTCACGTACCGCACTAGAGCGTCGCGATCACCCTGATTTAGACTCTCGGAATCAGTCGAAACTTAGTCGGTGCCTTCACCGATAGTGCGGTACGTGAAAATTCCCGTTTTTACAATATGAATAATCAAATTCACGATAGTTTTTGGAGCTTTATACGTTTGGGGAAAGAGGTTGTTCGTATATTATTGTTTCTGATATAAGTTTTCTCGGAATTTTTTCATTGGCCGTGTTGATGTGGCTGTGGATGATGTTGATGACACAAAAGAAGCAGTATAATGGTACTTACATTCAGCGCAATCCTTGCCAGTATACCCCTCGGTACAGTCACACAGAAAAGTATCCCACAGATCTTTGCATTCAGCTCCATTGTAACATGGGGCAGAACTGCATTGCGACCGTTTTTCAGGACATCCGGCCAAGGTTCCATTATCTGCCACATAGCTGGTGGAAACAGGAGAAAAAGTTAAATATAAAAATTTTGTTACGACTTTATTTTGCTAACTTCTTTTACTAATCTATACAGTAGACAGTTAAGTAAAAGTATATTTTGTGTAAACCCATACATAACTAGGTACAATTTACATGGCACTAGAGATGAAAATAGGCAAGGAATACATTAATAACATAGAGAGAATATTTCCAAAACAACTCTTCTTACAATTTTGATTAACACGAGACATAGATTTTTTGGAACGATAACACAAGCGTTCATCATTCATGTGGGTTTTCTTGGAACAAAGACTACTTTCTACAAAGAAGACTTGTTTTGGATCAATATTGGTGATAGTACTATTTGGGCCTCACCCAAATAGTACTATCACCAATGTTGTGTACCAATATTGCAACATGTTTAGCAGAGGACCTCTACATGCTAATGATGTTACATAACATTACATAACAATTCATAACACTACAGTCCACAGTCACATGGTCTCACAAAAAACACTTTATCGAATAAAACTCCAAAAGTTGCAGAAGAAGGTCCGACACAGACAAAAGCATTTTATTTACTTAGCAATAGAGCAGAAAGATGTGAAAAGAAATAAACTGCTTGCTCACCTATTGAGATCAACGAATCTGTGGTCGATATGGAACTCTGATATGCAGCCGATAAAGTCCTTATTCTTCACTTGGAAGCTGCTAGGGATGTTAGGGAGGCCGCCGACTTGCAACGGCCCGGTGAGATCCAAAAATCTACAAAGAATAATGTGCAAACAATTATTACAGAAACAAACACTATTATACCGCTTTTGAACCGTTATTCCTAGAGGCGGGGTATGTTTCTTTTGATGTGTGGAGGTGCATTAAGCAAGGAATTTTGCGAAAATCAATCCCTTATACTATGTAATAGCACTAGCTGCGCCACGGCTGCTCACAACCCCCGACCCACCTCATCGCATCGTCCGACCGCGCTATTACTTCTTTTGCTCGGCTCCTAAGGGTCGTACGTAGCGTGATGTCAATAAGCCAAGTGCCGATTAGTAAAATATGCGAACTAATAGAAGTTGAGATGTTGTGAAATAACACACAATACCACAATACTATCCAGGATAAAATCTTTACTTTATACGCCCATTAGTTCGCATATTTTACTTAGTAAGAATTAGAATGGGAAAACTGCATAGTAATGAAACTCACCTATGACAAGTCTCAGTAGGAATATCACATCGTGCCGGTAGAACTTTTCTTGTGAAGTTGGCGCAAGCGTATTTGATACCGAAGTCGGCGGCTCCAGCCAGGGCGAGGGCTTTGTCGCAGTCATCCAATGTCATGGTTGCAGTCTAGGAGAGAAATATAGTTAGAAACCGAAAATCTAGTACTCCACTTCAATGGTATGCCACAGTCCATCCCCAACTTATGCAGCAACGGTGATTTCCAACTACCCCTCTAAGTGCAATGATGAATCTCCCCTCTCCCTGAGCTGATGATCTCAAGGGAAACTTACCCTCTTATAGTATTCCACTTCAAAGGTACCTGTGTTACAGTCCATCCTCGACTCTTCTCGCAACAGTGACTACCACTTCCCAAGTGCAAAGGTATAACCCCCTCTCCTCATTCCCTCTCCCCCCCTGAGCGGACGATCTCAAGGTGAACTTACCCTATTATAGTATTCCACTTCAACGGTATGCCACAGTCCATCCCCCACTTTCCCAGAAACAGTGACTTCCACCTTCCCCCCTCCGAGTGCGAAGGTGAATCTAACCCCCTCTCCTCCGTTCCTCCCCGTGCCTGAGCTGATGATCTCAAGGGCTATGAAGTCATGCCGCTCGTTGTACCGACCGTTGTAGAGGAGTAGGCCTGATGTAGCTTGGGTTGCGAACCTGCCAGAAATACGTTTCTGTTCAATATCTAATTTTTATACCGAAAACCTCGACTCCTTATAAATCTTTATTGTAGAAATAAAACAGAAATATAAAACAAAATATTAGGTGAGGCTTGTACAAAGACGAGCTTAACCCTAAAAAGAGTTTTGTTGCTGGAACAAAACTCTTTTTAGGGTTAAGCTCGACCTTTGAGGAGAGATAGAGAAGTGATAAAGTTGATAAAGACTCCCTATTTTTTTCTAATTAATAACAATCTTGTTGACACCATGCGTCCAAAAAAAACAAACATGCATACGACTTTAATCACGGAGATCCTCAGGTCCTATGCTCAATTCTCGCATTTCGCAAATCCTTGAGGACATTTGGCACATGCCCACGTTCTGCATAGGTAGTTAACACTACACGACAGGTTGCAAGCCCATTTCCGAACAATACTATCACACCATAACTTCGAATTAGGCCTAGAGCATGCCGGTTCCCTTTAATGTTTAAAGCCTATTTTCAAGGACAATTTATATACTCACTTGAGCCGCAAATGCAGTCGATTTCTCCTCTTCAACCCCGGAAAAGTAAGAAACGATGACGCAGGAAAGCTCCTCGCTTTCAGTTCGCACATAGCCGTTGTATAAGCTGCGTCGATTGAGCATCCCTGGCAGAGTATGCCGCCTTCTTTGCGGGCCACGCATTGGGAACCGCTGCGGCAGATCGAACCATCGCCGTTGAAGTCACAGGATGCCTTAGTAAGGATCGTTTCACAGTTCACACCTAATAGGGAACAAATTAGTTTACTAAGGATTCATTTTCAACGCAATCGTTTTGGAACGCGACGTTCTATGGACGTTCCGGGAGGAGTCCATAGACGTGTTTGTCAGATTTTCCGTTACAATTTATCTCCAAAACAGCTAATCCGATTGAAATGCGTTTCTTGCAGGTCACAAGAGGGCGCTGTAATAGACAGTGTAAAACACGTCGTGGTTTTTAAGATACATTTTAACATTTTGATATATAATAAAATATTTTGGAACTTAGTCTCGAAGAAATATTATTACGGAAGTGCGGGGTCTCTTACCACAGGTATCTACATACTTAAAAGGAGATCTTAAACCCATATATTATGTATACGTAGATTAAGTTACTAAAATAAACATTTGTATTTGATAAAACTAAGATGGTATGCACTCCTAAAAGATAGATATTATGGGAAAGTATACATACCAGTAAAGCCCGCAGTGCAAACGCATGTGTATCCTCCTTCACGTCGAACGCATGTTCCGTTATTGACACAAGGGGATGAGTAGCAAAGGTCTACTTCTGTATCACACATGTAATGTTCCCTTGAACCTGTATCGAAATAAAACTCGTAAATTTAATTATCATTACTGATATATGAAAAGTGTGGGTCCCAAAATACATCCTTGAGGAACGCCGTAAGAAAATTTAGCATTATGGCCAATTAAAGTGAACAATAGAGGGTTTTTAGCTATATTATCATTTACCGAAACATTGATCTTAAGATTAGTATCCAAAGATTATAATTCGCCGATCATAATGCAAACAAAATTTAGGTATCCAAAATCAAAAGCCTTCAAAAACACTAATATGTGTAAACATACCTGTAAAACCTTGTGGGCATTGGCAAGTAAATGAAGTCACAGGATAGATAGGTCGAAACAGAACGGAATCGCTGTTGATAAAACCAGACGCATTGCCAAATTTGAGAACTGTAAGGCACTCTTCAAAGTTCAGACATGGCTCGTGGACGCAAATGTTATCATCAAACGGTAAGACCTGAAACATCGGAATACTGAATCAATTAGAAAATAAAGGATAAAATAAATGACGTTTTGGATGAAATTTACCTTAAATTTAAGACCGGCACTCGTTTTATCCTATCCTATTAATATTATGAATGCAAAAGTTTGGATGAGAAGCATCTAAAGATCTCCGTAACGGCTTAACGAATTTGGATGAAATTCAAAGCAGGTATGGATGATGACCTAGAATGACATATAAGTTACTTTTGTACTGGATACCACGCGGGCGGAGCCGTGGGGTGAGACAATTGTGTTTGCTTATCATTAATCTGTAAGTGTGTTTATAAAATAGTGTTCATATATCTAAACATTTCAAAGGTCTACATACCTGAACAGTAGCCAGTCTAGCTAAAGTAGCTCGATGCAAGTACACCCTTTCCCGCAAGTGCGTTGGCGAATAGAATTGGGATGTATCACCGGCGAATCCAACTTCCGCGTCTGGTCTTTTCGCGGAGAACGATACGTTCAGTATGTTGCCAGTTACATCTGTATCGTCCTGAAACACATTGACATCAAGTTTATATTGCATCAAATATCAACCTACAATATCTTTATAAATTCAGTGAGGCGAATTCATTAAATGGATTGTTTTTTTTATATAAAGTAAGATATTTATTGCACTCAAATGCCCAAAAATGACAAATATCTGCATGTTCTGCAGATAAATGTTCCGGGTCTTGATGTTATGGTACCACGGTACTCGTAGTTTCTGATACCCACAACACAGGGAATTCTAGTGTGTGGTCATAACTATCTGTGTCCATTGGGTGTTCTAAATGAAATGAAACACTCAGTTCTTTTGGCTCGACAGGCCGTAGTGTTTTTGCAACATCATTGCTTTAAAATCTTAAACGCTATCTTTCGAAAGTATCGGTGTATAAATAAGAAAATACTTTGAACAACAGTCTGATGTGACTTTATTATTTCATTCGGGTACCTATAAAGTAGGCCTTTTGTATCCGCAAACATACAAAGACAATGTATCTGAGGACGTCAGTCATGCAAACTTTTTATTAATTAACCTATACTGTCCCACTGCTAGGCAAAGGTCTCCCCTTTTTCTTTCCATGCCACTCGGTCCATTGCCACCTCTGGCCATTTGGATTCGAATGCATCCAGGTCGTCTCGCCATCTTTTCTTGGTCTTCCGCGGCGACGTCGTCCGTTATTCGCCAACCACTCAGTGACTAGATTTGCCCAACGATCTGGATGCATTTGAGTCACATGACCTGCCCAATCCCACTTTAAGCGAGCAGTCTTCATGCCTACATCAGTAATGCCAGTTTTAGCACGTAAGTCGGGGTTTCTTATAAAACTACAGTTTTTTTATGTTAAGGTACCTGGACGCTGAATATAAAGATGTTCTCCTTAGGGCATGGTATGATAGCAGCAAGTCCGTCAATGAAGAATCCAAGCAGTGGTGAGAGGAACTGCTCGGCCGTCATGTCATTCAGCCTGACGGTTATAGAATTGAACAGCATCTCCTCTGTGATCAGACGAACTGATAGCTGCATCATTGCTTTCACCTCGTTTACTCCATCTAGAAAAAAAATTAACCATAATGAAAAAAGTACTCAAAACTGTTGTTGAAATAAAACTGCGTACTATGAATGGATCTGAGGATGTTTCATCATCTTCTTGCCCTTATCCCATATCACGTGGGGTCGGCATAACATGTTTTCTTCTTCCACTCTCCTCTATCAGCCGTCATATCAGTACTTTTGTTTTGGTGTGCAATAAAGAGTTTATCTATCTATCTATCTATTCACTCCTTTCTTAACCATGTCATCCTTCACACAATCCATCCATATTTTCTTTGGCCTACCTCTGCCTTTGTTTCCATCCACATTCATATTTAACACTCTTCTCGTAATGTGACATTTTGCCCTTCTCATGACATGCCCATACCATGCTAACCTATAACTCCTCAACTTTTCCGTCACGGGTGCTATATGGGTCGATCTGAGGATGATTATCATGTGGAATTACGCTTTAATCAGCCAGTAGCGGATCCAGGGAGAGGCTAAGGGGCTCAAGCCCTCACCAAAAAATGAATTTGGGTCCACCTCTGATAAATCTCAAATTAAACTTGATATTATCTGGATACTATCTTCATGCTACACTACGTAAAGTATCATTTTCATTACTTATCCTTAGCGCATGTTAAGAAGGTAAAAGGGTGTTAAACAAAATGTGTAGTTTAATAAATAAAAAACGCTTGCGTGATAAACGCACTAAAAATTATAAAATGAATTCCACTGACCTGAGACAGATATTTCCATAGTCGCTAATTTGGGCACGTTTGTGTTGAGTTGCGGCGATAGAGTCATAGATCCAGTAGTTTCATTTAATAGCACGAGATTAGCGTTGTTCCCGGAGAGGATCCGATATTGAAGCTAAAACGAAAACGAATAAAAATAACTGTTAACCGCCCTGTTAATTGCCATGTTAATTTAATACTGACGCTAGTTTAAGAAAATTGTTACTAACAAAATAATGATTGATGAATAAATTATTATAACAACCAAGGCACGACGTCGTTACCTGCCTCGGTGTCTAGACCTTACGCTTAGTTTTCCATTCACGCTAACACAAATGGGTCAAGGTAAAACTTGGTAGCAGTCACGTGACACTTACACGCCTAATGTCATTTCCGTGCAGGCGTTAACGCTAACAGAAAATTTGTCTAGCCGCCTAGGTCAAAATAAAGAGTCGAATATAAGTGATTATAACTAAACTTGTATCCATAAAGTAGTAAGTAAAATAATTCTCACCTTATCCGTAACATCAGCATCATAAGCCGGAACTCTTCCAAACGGTCCCACAGGAAAACAATCCTTGTAATTATTGAAAATGATCTGAAAGTCCTTCATCATCGGCGCGTTATCATTAACATCAGTGACTAGTATTTCAACTCGGACGTCATTCCATAAAGGCGGGCTGGCGGCTCGGATTATCAGCTCGTACTTCTTACGGGGACTTTCGTAATCAAGATCTACCATGGTGACTAGTTCTGCTTTGTCGGAACCTTGCCGTGTTTCAAGGGAGAAACTGTTCGAATCGTCTCCACCTAAAAAGTAGTTTTGTTGGGTAAGAGAGCGAAAAGTTAAAATGATGGGCAGGGATGAGATTCGTGTTCTTTGAGTTACCAGAACCAAAGAGTTCAATAAGCAATAGGAAAGCGTTAATACGCAAAATAGGATGATATTCGTATTTTTTGTAGTCATCCGAACCGAAGAGTTCAAAAATCGTCTCCACCTAGAAAATTATGTTTTACAAGCGACCCGACCTTCACAAGGGTCTCCAATTTTCGGTAAATTGAAAAAAAAAAAATATTTTATACAAATCTTGTCCTGTCAATTACGAACTCAACAAAAAAATATCTGCCAAATCTGTCGAGCCGTTGTCAAGTGACACGCTTACTAACGAACAGAATTTATTTATATATATTTATATAGATGACTATACATTTTGAAATTTCAGAAGCCGCGTGACGACCTTGGGAATCTTCTTTACCTTTGATAGAATAGTGGACCACAGCATTAGGTCCTTCATCGGGGTCATGTGCGTAAATCTCCCCAACGGTGGTTCCAATCGGACTGTTCTCGGGAATGTAGAAGGTCAGGCAATCGCTCTCGAAGACTGGTGGGGAGTCGTTGATGTCTTCGATTTTTATGTGCACTATCACCTGTTATTATAAAAACAGTTTAGTATCCACATCGAAATTCGATGTCTTCAAGAAACTATGAGGCTATGCGGTAGGTGAGGTCATAGCAGTAAACATTTGTGGTACTAATAGCATTCCCAACAGTTATTGCAGTAGATGGTAACATAACAGAAACTACTTGTTACTACTTTTAATGGTAAGTAGTGAAGTAGTCAAAACTCCTACAGTATACTCAGGACTACATACATTAATTTAAAATTATATTTATTATAATTTAATTATATTTTTTTAATATTTTTTTTACCTATAAATGGAAATTTTTAATTTGCCCTCAGCCTACCTACATGCACATGCATGTAAGTATTTAATTAACTAATTTCTTGTGTACCTAGCTGTAAGTTTTCATAAAGAACAAAAATAAAATAAAAATGCTTCAACTTCGATCATCTTGCATTCATTAATAGCCAGAAAGTTGCTAACAAATCTCCAGCCAAAAAAATCCCAAAAGTTATCAAAAGAAAACACTCACAGTAGAACTCTGCGCCGGAGTTCCTCCGTCGATCGCGAGCGCCTTCAGATCGTACGTCGCGACAGATTCCCTGTCCAAAGCCTTGTTGGTCCTGATGACTCCCGATGCGGGGTCTATCACGAACGAGCCTTCCTCTCTGTCGCGAGAGTCCAGCTCGTAGTGGACCCGCCCGTTCAGACCCACGTCCGCGTCGGTTGCACTCACTTGGGTAACAGATGTGCCTGTAATATTAATAAGGGGTAACTACGTGAATTAAGGGAGCATTAGGGTATTTGAAACAATAATTCTTATTTTTGTCTGTAAAGTGTAACCTGTGTTGGACATCCAATATGAAAGATCATCACCTGAGAACGCCTAACACTGTTGTGTTAGGCGCCTAACAGCCAGATTTGGCTATATTTTTTGTTGTGTTCAACAAAAAATATAGCCAAATCTGGCTGTTTTTTAGTGTGTGTATTGTTTTTATTTTATTTGTCAGGACAAGGTATGTAAGAAAGATTTTTTTTGGAAAATCCAACGTAGATGTTAGAAATTAGGATGACCCGTGAGAATCCGGGGCGGGAAGCTAGTAATCCTACTACTATTATAAATGCGAAAGTTTGTGAGGAGATGGATGTTTGTTACTTACGCAAAAACTACTGAATGGATTTTAATGAAACTTAACAGTTATATAGCTTATACATCAGAATAACACATACGCTACTTTTTATCCGGGTACAACGCGGGCGAAGCCGTGGGCAGATGATAGTAAATAAATAAATGAATTGACGTACTCATTGAACATGCGTATATCAGGGTTGAAGCTTTTATTTTATTCTTAAAAATACTTTTGAAAACATCAATCGTGTTACTACCGTCTCACCTGATGGAAAGTATCGATGTGGTCGAGGTACTCATATATAAAAGATTATATATTCTGCGTTCTTTATTGTACACACAAATATTAACTCTTGCAAGAGATAAAATTATATTATAACATTTACAAAGTCAGAGTTTTCTTTTAGCAAACCCTGACCTACAGAAAGGTATTTATAGAGGTAGAGTCATGTACAGAAGAAAAGAGTAACTATAGTATACTATAGAGATATTACTATACTATACTAGGTCACGAACTCTGTATGTTCCAACAATAACTACTACACGCCTGTTCCAAATTTCATCCAATTCGGTTTAGCCGTTACCGGAGATTATATGTAATAGTACATTCAAACTTTTGCGTTCTTATCTAATTAGCTGACCCGCCCGTAACTTCGTTTGCGTAGATTTCATATTCTCTTATTACGTATAGTTATAGGGCTTTCTTTGTTAACCTTTGACCCCCTTTTTGGCCTCTAAAGGATGCAAATTTCAATTTCCTTTTATTATTCATACAGTAAAAGGATTGGACGGTATGTGCTACCGTCCAAATCATAGATCCCTAGGATATCTAGGCTCTGATACTACAATGTAGTTAAGTAGATATATAGATAAAACATTACCTTGTCCAAAAAAGACAGGAAAATAGTATACAGTTAGGCCCGAATTCATAGTCGAATAGGGGCTCCCCTAGGGGACTATTCAGGCGCTATGTGAAAATTTAAGCGCGAAATCAACCTTTATGCACCCTGCCATAAAACGAATGCTGAATGATGGATTTTGGGGGACTGTTCAACCCCCGACTATGAATTCAGTCTTAAGAGAAGAGCGATACCATTTAGTGGAACTTAATAACCTGATAGCAAAAAGAAGTAAATGTGTCTTACCAACTAAAGCATCCTCCATAATACTAGCAGTATACAGCTGTTGTTTGAAGATGGGTTCATTGTCGTTTACATCCACAACTGATATCTCCACATCGGTCGTGTCAGAGAGAGACGGAACACCTCCATCCCTTGCTGTCACTGTCAGAAGGTAACCTGTAGACGGAGTAGAATTGAAATTATCATGGTTTGGTATAATTTTAGGATATTATTACGACTGTAGCATGTAGGTACTTTACTTTTCTCCTACTAACGTTTCGTTGACCGTTTAGAGGTTCTTAATGAGCACCGTCCGCGACCACGCTCGACGGCCGTAAGACGGGAACTCAGTTCCCGTCTTACGGAACTGACGTTCCCGTCTCGTTCACGGAGTGTAATCATCCATTTTATTTTACTTGTGGATTTTTGTCTGTATTCTGTGTTGTACACACAGAGAATACAGACAAAAATCCACAAGTTCCACAGTTTATCCACAACGAGTTGTAGAACTGATTAGATTTTTGTACCGACCAATATTTTACGAAACAAATAAATTTTTAACTTTACTTTACTACAAGTCCATGGTCGCGCAGCGGGCTATAATGAGAGCTATATTTGGAGTCTAGCTCGGAGAACTAAAGTCTGTGTGTAACCTAACTGTGTCATCGACGCAGCTCTCAGTATTGACACGTTTAAGTGGCAATGGACATGCCACACAGAAACGACAATAAATACAGGGGAATATAGGTTCCCTAACCTAATTATAAAACTAAGGTAATCTATTAGGAACGATGGAGAAGCTATTAAATTGTAGCCTAAGGAAAATCACGTTGCTTGCGTGTGACAAGATAATGGAAGTAAAGTACTACATTTTCTTTTGAAACCAAAGTAATTGTTCTTAGGAAACAGTGATCTAAAATTTTTATTTTTGGAAAAGTTTTTCTCGAAATCTTATTTTTTTTATTAAATGGGTTATCAAGCACTTGAATAGGAAATACAGACCCACTTTATTTTAGAAAATAAAGTAAGAAATACACTTTTAGACCGACCGTATCATTCTAAGCTTTTAATATCTTAATAAAAACTTATAAACTACAATAGCAAATATGACTTTTTGAGAGTTCCATCATCTGGCCACATCTTGTACAAAATGGTGTAGTTCAACTTACCGCTCATCGTCTCTCTGTCCAGCAGTTTGTTGGTGGTTATCGCTCCAGTTTGAGGGTTGATCACGAACTCCTGGTCATGATGCGCCATCGCTTCATTGGATATCTCCGAGCTCAGGCTGTATGTGATCTGAGCGTTAATTCCGACGTCGCTATCCGTAGCTGATACTACGAGCACAGTCGTTCCTATCGGGGCATCTTCGAACACCTGTATGAATGGGGAACAATAATTATTTATATGATTCTTACCTTGTATGCAAGGTAAGAATTTATTTTTGAAAGAAAGTCAATTTATTCTTCCCAAACAACACAAAAGTTTAACAATAATAATAATAAACACAATACAGATACTTAGCATATAAGAACAAAGCGAAACGAAAAACAGACAAACTAAGTACGTCATTTTGTGTTGCGTGGGTTCAAATAGGTACCCGTCTCAGCATTATGCTGCGCCAGAACCTAGTGGGTCAGGTGCAGCGCTGGTTTTCAGATTTATTGTGCATTTCTTTTGTTATTTTATTATGTTTCTGTGTTTTGTAGAGTAAAATGGTGTTATTTACACCAAAGAGTTTATCTATCTACTAGCTTCTGCCCACGGCTTCACCCCCTTGGTACCCGGATAAAAAGTAGCCTATGTGTTATTTTGATGTATAAGCTATATTACTGTAAAGTTTCATCAAATCCGTTAAGTAGTTTTGCGTGAAAGAATAACAAACATCCATTCGCGTTTCACAAACTTTCGCGTTTATAATAGTAGTAGGATCTATCTTGTAGGTATATTAATCTCTATTAAATAAAAGGAATACCAAGTCTTGTTTCTTGCCTTTCTTTCCTGGCTTGGTCGCGGAGAAACAGGCAGTAGGTAGATAAAATTGACATTTCAAAGTGATCCATGTGATTTTAATGAATAAATGAAATTTGACTTTGGCTGTGATTCTTACCTACTGTTTACGGAAATTACACTAACAATATATTGAATAAGAAATCTGAACTTACATGCCCCATAAAAACCACTATTAGGTCTTAGGACTTTTATTATAAAGAAATGAATATTATTTATTTATTAGAAATACTTCTATAAAAAAGGTCATGTAACTATTTACATACACATACGGGTCTGACCATCAAGAATTATGGCGATTCTTTTTATTCGTCTTTGATTTCAAATCCTGCTTTGTGGTAAAGGACGCCACTATGCGTCTTTAATCGCAAAGCGGAATTTATAATGTCTTTATATTAAAACGGCGAAGGGATGGAACACACTACCATCGTCTGTCTTTCCTGAAAAATACAATCTAGGTCTCTTCAAGGTACGAGTGAATAGGTTTCTTCCATACTTCTTATTCTTTACTATTCTCCTGCAGACGTTTCGTTGACCGTTGACCGGTATTTATTTATTTTTCCAAGTAAATTCCACTTACCGAAGCGGTGTACGGTGCATTTTCGAACACGGGCGCGTAATTGTTCGCGTCCGTTATATTAATATGGACCATCGCCGTATCGGACCGTCCTCCGGAGTCCGTCGCAGTGACCGTGAGGACGTATCGCCTCTCCTGCTTGAAGTCCAGCGGCTGAGCGACTGTGACGAGACCGCGCCCGTTCTGAGAGGTGATGGAGAACCGGCCGCGGGTGTTCCCTCCAGTGATTTCATAGTGGAGCCTGCATGAGGTAATGTTAGTAAAGTTTGTGCATGAGCCGTGTTGGCCTAGTGGGTTGTACCCCGAATTACGATCCTTCGTGGATTCGAACCCGTTCGTGCACCAATGAATTTTTCAATGTCCGCTTGACACGCGGTCAAACCGGTGAAGGAAACCGGCATGCCTTAGAAACAAAAACGCGGAAAGCATTTTTCGAGCGGAAACAGCCATTGGTGCACTGTGTTGGAACCCATGACCGTCAGATCGGAAGTCAGGTTACCAAACCACTATGCAAACGCGATTCTATAAGGAGATAGATATATAGAGATTGCTTTATTGTATAAAATAAAACAAGTAAGTAAATCCATAGGCAAACCTCACGGATCTACCTGATCCGTAACCTAAGTATAGATCTGAGGATATCTATCATGGCGAATACAGTCGTGAGCGTATTTGTTTTTTGTTTACTTTATGGAAAATACGATTGAAAGAAAGAAATAAAATACATTTATTGGCCTCAACACAACACAATAGGTGAAAAAATACAGAACAGATAAACACAAACACAAATTACAAAAAAAACATACGCTGGTTGGTGGTGTGCCCTCCATTTCCAAAGGGGAAGATCTTCTGCTAGACACAATTGCCTGATTCCAGATGGATCATCATCTGATCCACTTGCCCGGGGTCCTAGGACCGACAGTTGTTTGTCGGAGGTATAACATAATGTCCACCGGGCAAGTGGATTCCATGTGGATCAGATGGATCACCATCTGATCTACTAGCCCGGGGTCCTAGGACCGACAATTGTTTGTCGTAGGTATAACATAAAGTCCACTGGGCAAGTGGATTCCAAGTGGATCAGATGGATCATCATCTGATCCACTTGCCCGGGTTCCTAGGACCGACAGTTGTTTGTCGGAGGTAAAACATAATGTCCACCGGGCAAGTGGATTCCAAGTGGATCAGACGGATTACCATCTGATCCACTATCCATCCTAGGACCGACAGTTGTTTGCCGGAGGTAACATAACATAATGTTCAGGTTGGGTTCAGAACTCCAATTGATCGATCTAGACATTTCGATGGCCATCTGTGTATTATATCTGGTAGCTCTTCCTGTATCAGTTTGTTGCTCTTCGCTCTACGTTGATGCGACGTAACGTAGCTCTATCCAGCTCTATCTCTATGCCGAGAGATGTTGCTACAACTTACCTATTATCCTCATCAGCGTCAGTAGCAGTGAGTGTCACAACAGGGGTCCCGGGAGGTTCGTCCTCGGCCAGTTCCACTTCGTACTGCGCTGGTGCGAAGACTGGGTCGTTGTCGTTCACATCCTGGATCACGACTACCACTGAAGCGGTGGCAGACTTCGGGGGCTCTCCACCGTCCGTTGCTGTTACCTGTCGTATAAATTACTGACTATAGGCCCGCGTGTAGTTAATCCAGCTGAGGTTTTCTATGTGATTACAGTATGAGGTTCTTCAAAAAGGGTGTTATTAAATTTTTAAAGAGTCGGCAACGCGCGTTTTGTGCCTCTGGTATGGTCTGGTCTGGTGCAAGTGTCATAAGTAACCAAAACCAAACTAGGAAAAAATAACCGCAAAATATACAAGTATTTGCCCCGCAGCCAGAATCGAACCAGTACCTCTTAAGCTGCAGCCGGATACTGTCCTCCGCACCCATTAAGAGACTAAAAGGCATCTTTCCAATCACCATAAAAAGACGTGATGAGAGTCATAATTTTGACCGCTCACCAATAGATATAATAATATGGCCACCAAGGTAGTATAAAAAAATAACTTGGTACCCTTGACACTTATTTACACCACAAAAAAAAAATATTATCATATCAATTATCATTATTTTTCGCAGTAGGAGACCTACTTTTAAAAGTTCTTGTCTGGGGAAGTATTACCACTATAATTTCTGCCGCCAAGCAGTAAAGCTCGTATTGCTGTGTTCCAGTTTGAAGTTTATGGGTGCCGATGAAATTAAAGGCACATGAGTTATTTCCCCCGTTATGTCTCAAGGTCAGCAACGTGCGAGTGATACCTCTGGTATTGCGTCCATAGGTTACGGTACCGCTTACCAACAGTTTCGCCGTTTGCTTGTTTACCACTTTAGTTGTGTAAAAAAAAAACCTCAGGTGGTCCCAGGTCCACAATCCCTTTAATATTAATTTACCTATATCTGGATCCTTAAATTAATGTCAATGATGGAGACTCACCAGAAGCTGATACTTGGCTTGAAGCTCCCTATCCAGCTGTCCGGAGGTGTAAACCCAGCCGGAACGAGGGTCAATAGTGATTGGTAGGTCGTTGTTACCGCCGTATTCTTTGTCCATAAGGGTGTAAGTTAGTTCTGCGTTCACACCTTCATCAGCATCGTATGCTTGAACCTAGAAGAAAAAATACTGGTAATTTATCACCATTTAAAAACAATTTCGCTTTATTCACGCAGGTTCAATCTAAGATTGTTTTTGAATGATTTCTAATTACGTTCTCGTTAAAACTGCAAAAAGGTAGTTACTAGGTTTTTTATTTGGTCCTGGGAATGGTAGGAGTTATGGAGGTTACAGTGACCTCTAAATAAACCTAAATAAAAGCGAAAATCTCAGTTGTTCTCATCAATTAATCTCCTGTTCTGTTCCTGTTCTACAAAGCTTTCCGTAATATCTTATATTTCAGAGTCTTATTTATGACTATTTAACTTCTAACTTACTTATTTAATCTATACAGGGTGTAGGTAGATATTTACCTACACCCTGTATAGACAATCATCCACAGCTGGGTATAGGCCTTCCTATATTTGTGGCATCCACCACGATCCTGCGCTGGTCTAACTAAATCATCCAATGCCCGCGACGTTGACTAAGTCGTCTATCTATCTCACTATTGCAATATATCTTATTTCACAATCTTTAAATAACTGACCCTAACGATACTGTATCCAACGGGAACATTCTCGCTGACCGATTCTTGGAACAGTGAAGTGTAGAATCTCGGTGCGTTGTCGTTCACGTCCTTGACGTTTACCAACAACTGGGTGGTGTTGGAACGAGATGGACTACCGCCATCTGAAAATTAGATAATACCATGACATACATAAAAATCATCGGTCATTTTTGAAATTGCGTTTGCGTAAGAGGTTGTTTTTTATCTCAGAAACGGCTTATCTGATTGAAATGCGTCTTTTTTAATATATTTATATGACTTCAAAGACGGTTCTTAGTTAGGTTTTCCGATCATAAGTTAGAACGCTGCACGCTAGCAGCGCTGCAATAGTCGATGAAAACACATTGTGTTTTCAAATGTTGCATAAATTCATTGTTATATTAGGTCGAGACCGCAGCCGCTAGTTTCAGTTGGCCTGGGCGTTTAGAGCCTAGCGACTCACGTGGCGTATAACGAAAATACTCAATGTGATGTATGTTAGGTGCCTCGCGATTCGCCAATGCCCCAAGACTGACGCTAGACACGAAGCTAGTAACTAGACGCGAATATAAGCGCCTGCACTGCGACCACCCTGTATCGTAGCAAGCCACCAGGGGGCAGGCACGAGATGCGACGCTGACAGCAGCAGTGCGGTCGCGAAAATCAATAAAAGTTAAAACATTAGGACTTTCACCGCAGGTTCACTCTGGCTAGACACGGCTAAGCACAAGACTTACACACAAAAAATAAGGAGGAAGTTATCTTTTCTAACCTTGAGCCCTTATGACTAGGCGGTAGCTCCTAACTTGCTCATAGTCCAATGTCTTGACTAGGGACACGTCTCCGCTCAAACTGTCGATTGAGAACTGCATCTGAGTGTTTCCCCCGATGATAGCGTAGCGTATCGCTGCGTTAGCACCGATGTCCGCGTCTGTTGCTCTGTGGAAACCAGCAATGATTCAAGTTCATTATACAAATTTTTGTTTGTTCGAATTACTTTGACTCGAAACACGTCAAATGTAATGCAGCCATTTCATTTTGTTACTTTAAAAAAAGAATGGATACCACATTCGAAATATAAACTTTCAAATATACTTTTCAAGTTTCGAGTATTGAGAGAGGTTTTTATCGAAATTTAAAAAAGGAACATATTAATACAGCCTACATCCTATTATCAACCACTATGCCAAATGTATTTTCGCAAACTATTAATCATTCCCGCACACAGTATTTATGATCACGGTTCTAAAAGGCGAGTGAAACAATAAATACTACATGCTACTCGTACTGCTACGTTTTCAATAAAGATTTATGATCATGCAAATTTGAAACGCCCGACGGAATGTGGGCAGTGGGCAGGGCTGTCTAATTCTAGGCCCTGCCTTTGTATTTTGACGGGCAAATAATTTTGGATAAAGCTCGCTCGTGCGGAATCAGCGTAAATTTACCTTTAGCAAATTCAAAATTCATCCTTATGTTTTCATGAATAAAATGCTGAAATATCAAGACTTCGACCTTGTAAGCTCTACGTGGCTCTATCTATGGCACGCTATCTACGACGGCGTAAAACTTAGTTTTAATGACGACCATACTAGACGAACTTTGTAATTAATAATGATAAAATCTATACACTTTCACTTTGATGCTAGAGTCGTAGTAACTCAAGTATATCGCATTATTGTATTCGTCACGATCACGTCACAATACGCGATCCGAGAATATCAAGCGAGTTTTCACTGGTTCCAGTACCTGGCGGACAGTGGAAATATTGTCCGACACTTACTCGCCTCGTGAGAACGTCAAGAAGTCAGTTCTAACAACTGACTTCTTGACGTTCTCTCGCTCAGTTAGGAAATCAGTTCTAACCGGGAATATTACAGATCTATAAAAGAAGAACAATAGTATATTGTACTAGTCAGAAGCTGACCCTGCAAAAATCGATCTCACTACTTTCTTCACTAGTGTCTTTGCGATTGTAGACCAAGACAAATTTTAAAGCAGCTTACCGAAGTGAGAAAATGAAAAGCTTAAGTTCCATACCTGTCACATACAATGCCGTTTAGGAATTGCAGCCTTTTAGAGAAATCAAAAGTGGCTGAACATGAAGTTGACAGTTGGACAACCCTACAGGACCAGAGTAAGACTGCCAAGTCGGAAGTTCATTGTTTTATTTTTATCTCCTAAGTTGAAATGCATCGTGAGTGCTGTTATTTCAGCGTCCGATTTCCTTTTTCGATGGATCGTTTGGTGCTTTTAAGTTCTTAAGTAACCAAGGTATTCTCTGTTCCTAACGAAGGAGCTACACTTTTTAATTTGAGGATCATTTTTACGAGAATGTATTATTATGTCCAATATTGCCAATTTTTATTTGATTGAAGTATGAGTTTTCAGAAAATAAACGCTTATGATTGTAATCCACATGTTGGTCATCCTCATATCTATACTTAGTGCGTAAAACCTTGAGATAACCAAGTAGAGGTTAGTCTGAGGCACGTCCAAACACATATCCACTATATTTATATTGTATATTTTATATTTGGCACGTATCCACTTTTGCAATATAGTTCGGGGTAATTTTGATTCAAATTAAAAAAATACGCATCGCTTCATATTAATGTCAATAAAAATGTTATTGAGATAAATACTTACAGAGTTTCAATAACTATAAATCCTGATTTTATTTTTTCAAAATTCGACCTCTTCACGAACTCGAGTTTTCAAACATGAAGACTTTATTGGTTTAGGAACTTTCGCCAAGTAAGCTCCTTCTAAACTTTTAGGTATATAGGAATACTAGCTTCTGCCCACGGCTTCGCCCGCATAGTAATCGGATAAAAAGTAGCCTATGTGTTATTCTGATGTATAAGCTATATTACTGTAAAGTTTCATCAAAATCCGTTCATTCGTTTTTGCGTGAAAGAGTAACAAACATCCATCCTCACAAACTTTCGTGTTTATAATATTAGTAGGATAGGATTTGTTGAGGTAATTCGAAGGAAACTTACTCCTGGATACGATGGGTTTGTCGTTTACTCCGATCGCTTCGTCTACCGTCATAGTGTGTTTAAATAAAAGAAGAACTAACCACTACGATTTTAATATCTACGAAATTTCACTCCCAAAACCAGAAACTTTTATTTCTGCAACCTTTTTGCTCAAAATACGTCAAGGATCACTTTTATGTATGGAGCTGTTCCTTGTAGAATTTTCTGGATGTAGATTTTGAATCGTAAGAAGTTGCCGTCGTACAGATAATAAATGACTATACTGTTGGTAACTGACATTAGCAACACCAGGGGTATTGCAGATGTATTGCCTGCCCAAAAAATAAAATTAAAATGTTTCGTGTGCCTGGTCCAAAAAGTCTAGTCTGTGCCGCCATATCCTTCAAAACGCGAACATTATTACTTGGCGGCAGAAATATGAAATATAGTTACGATGGCAGTTTATAGAATATCGTTTAGGGTAGGTAATGTATACGCTTCTGTAACGAAACTCCGAGCGATGGGCTTATTTATGAATACGCGACGCGCGGCCCGTCGCGTAATAATCTGATATTTTATAACAGGTTTTACTACAAAGGTTAATGTGTACTACGTTTTCAAATTTACTAATTGACAGTCAAAGCACTGCGTTAGCATCATGGCAGCGTTTACGGAGAAGGGACTTTACGCGCGTTTGCTTGACATAAACGCTGTCATACATCGCCATGTGTTTGAAATTACTGCGGGCCATGCCGCAAACGCGACGCGCTACGCTGCGCGCCTCCGTAAACGACCCCTTACTAGAGATGCTATGATGCTAACGCAATGCTTAGACTGTCAATTAGAAATTAAAAAACGTAGTGAAACATAATCATTGTTGTGAAATCTGTTATAAATTATAAGATTATTTAGATGATGAACAAGTTTGGGACGGAACTTACTCCATCTCAGTAAAAATACATATTTTGTAAGCAAGTACAACCAAGCCCAATTTGTTACCGATTCTTCAGGTGCTTCGGTCATGAGGTATCGGTATAAATGACTTGTCCACGTTATTATATTAATCCTTTATAAAACTTATTTCATTTAAACTTTTAGTATTTACTTAGACAAATGCTTTCACAGGGGCTCCATTTAAGTAGGATAAATAAATGGAAACTTACTTTATCCTGGCAATGACGGGATTGTCGTTTACGCTGATGTCTTCGTCAACTGTCACAGTGTAGGTTTTCTCGCTGAACTGAGGGTAGTTGTCGTTGTCATCTTGAATGTTGACGTGGACTGTAGCTCTGCAAAAATATAAGTATACAATTCGTACTAAATTGGCTGCATTTTTTTTCTTTTCTGCAAATACTTGCCATCGTTAGGATGACGTGTGGCGATAAAGCTTATCTAAGAATCTTCCTTGAAGTTATATAAAACAAACCATACAAAAACAAACCATCAAACCATAACACAGCAATGGTTTGCATTAATTCAGAATGCTTGACGTCTAGCAAACTAGGAGATGTTACCTTGTTCCTGGACAAAGTCACTTTTAAAGATCCAACCAAATAACAAGTGCCTTAGTCTAAGGACTGCTGGGATTCAAGACACAGAAAATCTATTGTGTCTACCAGATCGATGCATAAGCATACAAAAGGTTAAACTTCAACGTATACTTCATCATATCTTCATAATCGAAAGCATGTAGCGGTCCACAGCTGAACAAAGTCCTCTCCAAAAATTACCATAAATTATCTGGGGCCACCTCCATCAACTGACTTTCCGCAACCTTTCAGATTTCATCGGTCCATCGAGTGGAGAACTTTTAATGCTACGTCGTCCAGTTGCTTTTAGCGATTGTCAGTTCTGCGAGCTATATGGGTTCTAAGAGTTACGTATACTTACGTGCTTGAAAGCCTATCAGAAACCGGACTGGCTTGATCAGTCGCTTTCACCACCACAGTATATCGTGACACCTTCTCCCTATCCAAAGGTGATCTGGTCAGCAGCGCTCCGCTTCTACTGTCCACCCTGAACACATCCTGGGCCTCCGATTGGTCGAGGGTACTTTCGATGGATTCGTTTAGGTCTTCAGGGTTCAGGCTCTCGGCTGTTACTGACTCTATTGAGTATTCCACCTTGCAAAAAAATAAATACATAAATTGACAGTAGTGGCATATGAAAACATTGAGGATACCATCACTTTTGGGTCACCAACATTGACCCAAAAGTGTCATAGTTTTAGGATATGATTATGACTATACCAACTTCGTAAAACGTTAACTTATAGTGAAGTACGTGGTATAGTTGTAAAGATATCATAAAATGATATCAAACCATGATAATTTCAATATGTGCCATCGATTACGATCATTTGCAGTAGTTTCTATGATCAGTTCGTATTCGGTAGTTCCTGCAATTTTTTTATTTGAATTTGTTCGCTATAGTTCTGGTTCTGATTTTCACGTAAATATAGGAGGAACTATTGCAAACAATCAATCGGTTAGTGCTCCAATAAGCAGCGATAAGCTTGCAACCTGTCTGGTGCGAAACTTGTATGAAAAACGGAAATACAAATGCTTGACTTTGTTTGGAGCCCCCTTTTTGGTTACTTCACGGCTAGATTCATTGCCTTTTTTAGTGAAATGTGTCAAAAAATCTATGTATATTTTTAAGAACGCATCTCAAATCAAAACTAGAGGAGGTTTGAGATGCGTTCTCCAAAATACTCCTAGGAATATCTACATTATTATTGGACTGCTTACAGAGCAATCATAAACGATTAATTCCACCCGTTCCAGCCTTGTTTGCTGATGACACAATATAATCCCGATGCAGATTGTAAGCCTTTTAATCCTCGTTCCGATCCCCGCTCTTAGCGGCTTACAAAACTCGATGATGGTGTGAGTATAATCTCAACTTATTATGAAATTGCTCGTGTTAATCTGGTTTTGATTTCATTGAAGTCCACTTTTATTAACCGTCTTCAAAAAAGGAGACGGATAACTGTACCCATTAAAAAAATAAACATTAATACTTTAAGGGTAGTCATACTCGTATATGTAATTACATATTGTTTTTTTTCAATTTACCGTTATTTGAAGCCAGTTTTAAATTTTTCCTATTTTTTAATTCACTGAGGTCAGAATATGCCTATAAATTAATTCATCATCATCCACATCTGGGCATAGGCGTCCCCCGAAAATTGCCAAAACGACAATATTAATAAAATTATAGGTACAACAAAATATAAAAGACTTTCTACGCATATATTAAGATGAAACTGGTCGTTATTCGTATTATTAGCTCTTTCATTTTTCTTTTTGAGATTTTTGACGGATGTGGTATGGTGGTTCTGAAAAGGGCCTTATGATTGGTGGTGAAAGAATCAGTTGATGCCAGTCTCGTTGCCATATCCTGGAAGTAACTCAGAAAAATTAAGGAAAAAGGCAAAGATACAAGACTTTTTAGGGACGCTTTTCTATAAGACTTTAGCGACGCTTGGATAGGTTATATAGGCTTTACAGGTAGCAGGCTTACAAAAGGCTTTATTTCTCCCCATTATGCTTACCTCGCCATTCTTGCCAATGTCCTGGTCTGTGGCCTTCAGAGTCAGGACAGTTGTGCCAGGACTGGCTCCTTCCCTGACAGAGGCTTCATACTGCTGCATCTCAAACACCGGCGAGTGGTCATTACAGTCCAAAACGTTAATCTACAATTAAAATGAAACGATTAGCGTTATTTTTAGTTTTCCTATCATACACGAAAAAACTTTTTAGTGATCCAAATAGAATGGAATACAATAAATGATAAAATTTATTTTTTGCCTATTGTTCAGTTTTTCTATAAAAAATCGGAATATGTAAAAAATACTAAAATAAAATTTGAGTCTATTTAATTTCTACTATCTAGATCGGAATAACACGTTCAGTTCTTTTTAGTTTTCCGACCAAAAACAGGATATCATGATTGGAGTTTAGTATTCTACCAAGATTGGAACTCTCCCACTTCGGTGTCTGTCCGTCGACTTTCCACTTCCAAAAGCTAATAATACAAGGCAAGAATGATAATTTAGACAATTAAAGAATAGTATGACCTAATGCCAAGTCTATTAATAAAATTATTGGATGATATTCTCAAAACCTACTGCGTAAAGTTTCCAAAAAAGCTAAGTCTATTAAAAAAAAAATATCCAATGTTGTTTTTATACTGAATCCGTAACGGATTTGGCAGATAAATGACTTTATAAAGTGTTACCGCTTATTTCAAACACTACTTAACTGCAAGAAGAACCTATGTCCTAGGTTAATAAGTTATGACATAATTAGGTATAAAAATATGGTATAACTATGATGTTTAGTATTTGTCGATTTATATTTTGCTTTACACTTTGACACGGCCCTACCTCTCACTAAGCTCTAAGGATAGCTGGAAGAAAACTCTTCTTAGGGCTAAGCTCGCCTTTGTTTAAGTTCTCTCATTCTGTCTATGTTTATTTGTGTACAATACAGAACAAAAAATTGATTCCTGATTGCAGGTTCCTCTGCGTCAGAAGTAAGATACCTATTTGAGATCAGCTACGAATATCTTATATTCGTACATGAAAATTAAATGAGACGAGTTCAAGCCTAAAAAAACCGTGAAAAACGAACTAGGTACGGCCCATATCACGGATTCATGAACTAATTTACAAGAGCCATTCACCGGAATGAGCTGAAATTTAAATTACGAAAATTGTTATGAAAAAGCTCGACTCGACAAAACATGCCGAAACACAAACAAGAGAGAACAGAGAGTGCAAACATTTGTAGGAACATCGAAGTCATAACAGCAAACTCTGATTAGGGCAGAACCCTTCCTAAAGTCCTAATTATGTCATAAATACAAAAGAAAAGATTAAACGGGACACAGATAGCTATAACGGGACCATAAAGGCACGTAATTATGTCATGATTACAAACAAGCTCCCCCGTTCTGAAGATAATGCGCTTATCTAATTAATAAACAAAATGCGATTTTCTATAGCGGCTCTTGCTAATAAATTATGATTATGTGCTACTTTATCGTGACTTAGGTATATCCCATTAGGTAGTGAAAGCTCTACACGAGATTGCAATTTACCAGGCGAATTAAATTTTAAGTATCTCAGGCTTTGGCCTAATAATCTTAATACTGGAGCTCCTTTGTAATGTTTAGCTCAATAAATCTGGCGAAAGGCGAAGGTACTTCTCTTGTACCGTAACCCTAATAATATTATTAATGCAAAAGAATGGATGCTAAGATGTTCATAGCTATCTTCGTAACGGCTGCGCTGATTTGATGTACTTCGAAATTGACACAGATCTCGTTCGAGCTACATCGGCTACTTTCTATCCTGGTACCACATGGTCACGTGAACGAACCCGTGGGCACAAGCTAGTTAGAAATAAAAGTCAAACCTGCATTACACTTTTCTTTAAGAATCATCGTAGTTATAATTTGTTCTTGTCCACAAAATCACTCGATTTTCATGATACAGGTTAAGGCTAATAAAAGTCCTATAATCGGGAAAAAACTCTAAAACGAGTAACATTGATTTCGGTTTCAGGTACTACGACGTATGAATATACTAAAGGGTTCAACCAAAGACAATGCTCGAACATCTGAGGATACATAGCTTATTTGTAGAGGTTGTAGGGGTTTTTGGGCTATGCCCATCTATCTCAGTTCACGATCAAATCTCGTTTGTTTGCCAGTATAAACGTATTAGAGAATAAGAGTGATCCAAAAGTTGCCTGGCATATATATGTATATACAGTGGTGGTCATATAATTAGAAACACCAACCCTGTCTTATATTTTCATTACAAATTAACATCATAACTAATTTTTAACGTGCCATAGAGGGCTCCTACGTATTTATATGGATGTATCGGTTCTTTTAAAGTATTACTATACGAGTTTAGTAATAACAAACAACAATTTTGATATAAAAATATAACATTTTAATAAAAAGTCTATTAAAATACATGGACTAAAGTGGACAACTAATTAGAAACAAAAAAAAACAACAATATAAACATTAACTAAGTGAACAAAACCACATTTAATTTGAATAATACTATGAATACTACATCCAAAACCGATTAGTACTGTTAGTACTTGGTAGGGTACCCTCTGTTGTCGATTACAGCTTTACAACGACGTGGCATTGATTCTATCAGTTTTTCACACGTTTCCAAAGGAATACATCTCCAAGCTTCTACAAATGCGTCGTAAAGTTGGTTGATATTGGTGATATGCTCATCCGACAATGTTTTCTTCACAGTGTGCCACAAATTCTCTATCGGATTTAAATCCGGACTTTTAGCAGGCCACTCTAACACTGTCACCAATTGTTGTCTGAGAAACGCTTTAACGCTGTTTGCTGTATGCTTTGGATCATTATCGTGCTGAAAAATCCAATTCACTGGCAAATCATCTGAATATGGGATCATTGTCTCCTCCAAGATTTTTTTGTATTGAAACTGATCCATCAGCCCTTCAATCTTTCTCACGGGACCAACTCCGTATCCGGAGAAGCATCCCCATACTTTAACATTTCCACCGCCGTGCTTAACTGTTTTTATAGTGTACTTGTTATTCAAAGCCTCGTTGATTGGTCGCCGTACGTATCGTTTTCCGTCGGAATTTACCAAATTTACTTTAGTTTCATCTGAAAACAAAACTTTTCTCCATTGATGAACAGTCCAACTGGCATATTTTCTAGCGAAGGCTAGCCGATTTTCTCTGTGTCGCCTGGTGAGAAGTGGCACTTTCCTAGCAAGTCTTCTATTTCCTTCAACCAACCGCCTACGGACTAGTCTTGCGGACACGTTTCGAGGGTCGTCTTGTGAAAATACTTCTTTTCGTATAACATTAGAACCTTTAAAGGGATCTGTCTTAGCCAAAGTCTTCTTGAACGGTGGTCTTCCTTGGCCGAACTTTTCTAGGCACCTTATCGGATGTTCCATGTTTTTTGTGATGTGCAATGGCGTTAAATACCATCTTTACGGAACACTCTAAATGATCGGCGATCTTTCTGTAAGACTATTTTCGTTTAAAATGAAAGTTTACTATATTTTTTCTTGTTGCTGCATCACAGCTCTTGTTTTACCCATTTTTAATAATTAAATCTGACAAAAGGTAACAAATCCGAATGAGTAAGAAAAGGCGGCAAAATGCATAATGCGGTGACATTCCGAAAGGTGAATTTTAGTTTTAAAATTCAATTTTAGAACCTAGTCATACTTTGTTTCTAATTAGTTGTCCGACTGCCAGTACTAAGAATATTGATTGATACTTTTGTTTTAATTTTTTTTTTATAATTATTGTATTGGTTGTCTGAATTTTATTGTTTATTATTATCCCAGAGATATAAATGTACATTGTGATTTCGTAAATAAAACTATTACCTCCAATTAATTGAATTAATAATGTTGGTTACATTAAAAGACTACCAAGTGACTAAGTGTTTCTAATTATATGACCACCACTGTATATCCTTTAGGCCTTGGTCAAACTGTAAACCTAAACTAAGGAGTTTCCGGTGAAACGCAACATGAATCGCTTAAAAAAATCGGACAATTGCGAGTCGGACTTGCCCACCGAGGGTTCCGTACAAAATTGTAGGTACATATTATAAATAGTTCAGGAATCGAGTCTCGCAGTTTTTTCCAAGCTTTTCCCGAAATTCAGTTTCCAAAACCGCGAGCAATTACAAATGTATAGTTTTAAGTACTTTAAGTAGTCTTATACTACAAGTACAGTTTCCCTGTACTTGTAGTATAAGACGATATTACTTGCCAAATTTCATAGTTCTAGGTCAACGGAAAGTACCCTATAAATTTTGATTCCCTTGAGAGTGTCGAAATATACGTTTTTTGCGGCATAAACGGCCGTATCTTTTTTTTACATTAACTTAAAAGTTTGCTACCTCCACGCGTTTTCGAGATAAAGGGTCTTGACAGACAGACAGAAGGACAACAAAGTTATCCTATAAGGGTTCCGTTTTTTCCTTTTGAGATACGAAACCCCAGAAAAGAGTCTTTCAGAGCAGGCAACGCATCCGCTTTCCATCAGTTGAGCTGTATACAACTTTGCCTTAACAAAACATTAAAATGAAAACCTACGTCTGATTCGAGTTGATGAATTATACGAGAGAAAAACTTACTTGTAGAGTAGTAGTCCCACTTCTGGGAGGAAACGTGTCATCCTGCGCGACCACCTTGAAGTAATGCACGTCCAGCCTCTCCCGATCCAGCCTGGCCTGCGTCGTGACCACTCCGCTCCTGGAGTCCACGGCGAACATCCCGGAGGACCGAGAGTCCAGCAGGCTTGACATGGAATACGTGACGGGGCTGTTTTCTGGGTCCCTATACAAGAAATAAGCAATTATTATGAGAAGAGGTATCGATTTATGTTTTAAATACGCGATTTACTTTAAAATGTTTAGTAGGTATATTGAAGGGCGGGCCAAAAAAATCCTCCTAAAATTATAAATGCGAAAGATGTTAGTTGCTAATAATCATCGGCTGAACCAATTTGTATGAAATTTGGAACAGGTATAGTTCATGAACTAGAAAAATAAACAGATTTATTTTTATCTGGGTACCGCGCCGAAATCAAAGGCAATCCTATAAGAACATGGGTTAACGATGCCGACAGTTCATTGTTTTTAACTGGCTGACATATCAAAATCCAAAAATAAATAAATAAAAACATTATTTTTACAAGGATTAGGAAAGTTCGCAAAGAAATTACGAAATACAATAGGAATGACAGGTAGAAATGAGTATTTCAGTGTTTGTAGCGCTCTACAAATAAAATAAGAACATGATTAAATGTTTAAAATATTAATTTAAAAATAGATTAATAGCTTTTTCGGAATCATCTCAGCAAATATTTGCCGCCATTTTTGGGAGTTCACCATATTGGATTTATAATGATGTCACTTAGCTAACCATTCAGAACAAACGTTTATGCAAAATTTCAGCTCAATCGGTTGGGTATCCATACATACTAACTAACAAGGCAAGGACGATTCACATGAGAGAGTGGTGAGAGACCACCAGAGACCGGGACGGATGAAAGAAATTGAGAGAGACCTTTGCCCAGCCGTGAGACGATACGGGTTAGAAATGTTAAATGTTTTATAGCGAGAGGCCTCACTCGTTAACTCTCAAGTAACAGAAGCCATAATGGAATGAAAGAGGACAAAAATTACAATAGAATATATGCTGCCTGGGCGCTGCTTGGCAGGATTTTTATAAAGCGCTTTTTTCTTGTCTGTACTTCATCTAGCGCTATAAAACTATGAAACTGTACATTTATGTGCTTTACTCGACAGAAGACTATCAATGATGATACAGTTTTATACTTTTCCGAACTCAGGTGAAAAGATTCAAACAAAGTACTATTTAGTTTGCCAAAGCTGGCAAACTAAATAGCATTTTTCTACCTAATCGGCAGTAAAGATACCTTTTAGAAGTAACTTCTAAACACAGACCATTATCCTTATTACGGCTACGTGACAAAGCCTCCAGAGAAGAGCTATGGGTGCCGTAAAATGAGTAATAATACGATCATATAGAAGTAGAATAGATTGTATAGAAGAATAGAAGGTTCTCTAATGGCCACGAACCGGACGACGCAGTCTATGAAGCCCCCCCCTAATAAAACCTTTTTTATTTACATATATAGTCCTGACCACACAGTAGAATTTCCTGTATCGTGGGTTTATGGAACTAAAGTGCCATGGTACCGTAAAAAAAATATCGAAAATCAAAATAGCAAAATATCGTAACGATTGACCGATAACATCGAAAGTCGGTGGATGAAGGTAATCCAAGATATCTACTTAAGTCGGTATAATACGTAGACGAAGAAAACAATTAAGCTACGGGTGTTTAAAAACCGTTGCATACGATCGAATTATATATAAATCAACTGATCTAACCAGATGACAGCATCCCCAAAATGTTGGCTGTATTGTCACACTGAATAGCAATGCTAATGCGTTGATCTAGATAAAAACCTCATGCTACTACTTGCGGCTAATATGCAGATAGTCGTCCGGTTTATGGTATGGTAGTAACTATATGTTACAGCTTGCAGCCGTAACATATAGTGGCCGTAGTCATCATCATCAGCCTGAAGATGTCCATGGCTGACAGACTTCCCATAAAGAGTAAATGGCCGTAGTTACCGCGCATGAATACTCGTAGATTCAGAAATGTCTAGTGTGGGAATTTCGTATCTACGTACAATCTAGTATTCATTTATGGTAGAAATAAGAGATGAGCTCATCGAGAAAATGCAGTAAATTGCTACGAGTTCGACTTCTACGCAATCACTATAAAGCAACGTTATTAGCCGCCATCTTAGGAAATGAGTATTTAAGTAGCTGGTACGTATACGTGAACCGCAGAATAAACTGTGACTATACTCATGTGTTGAAAAGAAAGCATTACTTCTTTTGATTTCGCAATTTCTCTGCATTGTGTGTTATAACGAACGTTTGTAAAAAGTGTATCACATTGTAAATGGTTGTGTTTACACGGTCGCATTGTTGCATGCCATTGCTCCATGATGGCTCATAGGTTCCGGACATATAAAATAGATGAGTTCATAAAAGCTCAACGCAGCTTACACTCAATTAAGTGGCAGCTGGCTTACTCAGTACCCGACTGTTACTGTGGCACGTGGTGGACAATAGGATATTTTTAAGATAAACAAGTTAAATTGAAAAATAAGGCCCTTCAAAGATAAACAATAACAGACAAATATACAAAAAAATACTCTTTATTTCACAGGGAAAAGTACGGTTAGTTACCAGTGTTTTTGTCGATTTATTTACATTTCGGATAATTCGCAGCTTTAAGTATTCGCTAGTCCACTGTCGAATGTTAGCAATGAAACGTCAGAAAATTGTAAAAAAAAGATATCATGTCACTATAGCTTTCTATAAAAAAGTGTTTTTATATCGCAGTGTACATATTAGCGATGAGATTGATTCAAGATAGCGGGATACCAAACTAAACCCAATGCAATCGAACACCCTAAAATGCCCAAAACTGACCACAGCAACAACCGGTAGCTGTAGAACCTTGCTCAAGGTACCACTGTCACTTATGAACCCTGATTGGAATAATGCGGTCGTCCTGTGTTAAACGATTGGATAAAGTAACGACTTTATGACTAACGAGTCATGAAGAAGAAGAAAGAAGGAGAAAAAACCGACTCCACGTAATGTGAATAAAAGACAAGAAGGGTAGCCAGCTGAGACAAACGAGGTGCGGGTTTGATTCCTACTGCGGGACAAATGTTTGCATGATCCGCATATATGTGTTCCGGTTGTGGTAACACAGTTCCTGATACCCAAAAGATGGAATCCCAGTGTGTGGTCAGGGATATGTATGTGACTATTGGGTTATAACTCACCGAGCTCTGACAGTGGTGACAACGACTCCAGGTGGCTGTTCCTCCGCCACCGACGCGACGTACAGTGCCTGCTCGAAATACGGAGACTGGTTCCGAAGCTCCCTTTTCACTCTCTTTGCTATATCAGTATCGTTCAGCTCCTGATGATGGTACACTATCTTCAACCGATGATCAGAATCAATGATGTTAGTCCGATCGCAGTTGAACGTGAAAAGTATTGACACTTTCCACATAGGCTCTTGAATACACACGTCACTACTGGCCACCAGATCCCCTTGACTATTCTCAATCATGAATCTCGGATCACTCACATCAAGAAATTGCACTTTACACATTTTCTGCACTGTCTTCGGCAGGAACGCCACTAAGGAGTTTATGAATTGCGATTTCTTCAGACAGATCCCTTGCCATCGATCCGTCGTTGGTATCGAGAAGCTGGCGTATGTTTCCGATATCCATTGTCTTGCTTCAGCAATTTTAACATCTATTGACATATCGAAAGGTACTGGGTCTTGAGATCTTTTTCTTCTAGTTCTGTTCCTTGCTGCGTAATCTTCAAACATGGGGTGAGACCACGGATAGGCCGTGGAAAGAACGTTATACTGACTAGAGACCAATTCGTCTGCATCTAGCAACCGCCAGTCTATACTCTCTTGTGGTACTGCTCTCTTATCTCGAATTACATCCTCTTCGTATTGAAGAGCTGCGTCATCCTGATCATATACCCTATCGAAATCAATGTCATATAATTCCGCATGTCTTCGATCACAGTCTTCTCCTATGACAAGGATTCTGATGGGCAAGCTGTAGTAGTCGATATCGCGGATGCGCTCTGAAGTGGAGTCAACATAGAAGGTGAAGATATTGGGGTAGAAGATGCCGTCGCACCGCAGTCTTTTCCTCAGACTGACGACGCCCGAAGTCCTATTGACACGAAGTATATGGTGGACAAAGTTGGCTGTTCTGTGAACGTCGATAGAATAGGTTCGTTCGGATCCGAGTTTATAGACGGCGGAGTCAAAGACCTCATAGCCTGCAGGTGCTGTGTCGGGTATGAGGATCAGGTAAGCACGGGCAGCCGCCAGCACGCATGCTGCGACCACCACGCGTGTCCATATGCGTGCCATGGAGTTCAATATTCACCTGCACCGCCGCCGTAGCCGCCAACTACTTCTTCCGTCCATCTGAAACAACGATAAGCACAAGGTCATTTACATACTCGTAAGGGTCAAACGAGAGTAATACAAAATACGTAAGTACTTGATAATTGATAAAGCGAGTGGAGTGAGCAAAGATACTTGGACAATACGGCGCTTGTATATTTCTACGTATGTTTGTTTGGCGAAGATAACTGTCGAACCGTTTAGTCAATCTTAATTAAACTTGGTAGATAGGCAGGTTAAACTAATAGTTTATAATCATTTTGAAGTTCGAGAATAGGGGTTTTTGAACTATGGGGTCGTGAGCGCAAAATCTTAGTTCGTGGCAAACTAACAATGATTGTTTCGAATAAAATCTTGCTTTACAAATCACACAACAGGTATAAATTCGCCGGCTTACGGCATAAATATGTTCCTGTCGTATCCTGGACATAAAATGCCAAATAAAATGTAGGCAAAGAATTTTATGCTGCGAAGTATGAGCCTCGTAGAGTTATTGTATAGTATGTTTCGAGACTCGGAGGAAATCGTTCGAGAGATATTGCTCTTGCTTTTGTATGCATTGTTTATCTTGGTATCCGCTCGATAAATATGAAAAACAAAGGAGAGGACGCGTAAAAGCTCTAAGTTAATGGTTAGATAGTAAAAATTCTAGAGTTACGAAAGGGATCTCCTGATTATTATTGTATCGCAGCGTACACGTAGTAGAGAAGCGAAAAATATGATCAAAGAAGGTCGCCGGGGATGTAGGTACACCTGCGTATAATACCATTAATTAACGTGCTAAAATTATAGCTAAAATTCGAAGGCTTGTGCCATCGGTTAGTTTTCCAATAGGCGACGATGGACTTGCAACCTGTCACGTTGAATACTAACTTTTTGCAAAACGCGGGCATGTGCCAAATATAATATTCGAACTTGCCATGGCAAAACAATTAAATCAATATTTGTCAAAACACCATCTCACTTTGATGGTGTTTTGATCAACATTGTTTTATTATTCCGGACTAAAATCACCTGGAGAGAATCGGCTAAAACCATAAATTTTAAAGAAACAATAAAAAAACAAAAAGAAATGCACAATGGGCGACTTTATCGGTCTTATAAGTATCTATTGGTTAAAATATAGAAACCTATTGGTTTTAGTCAAATGATCCCAGGAAGTTCCAGCAAATATATAGCTCCAATAATAGTTTCGCAACAAAGAGCATTATTCAGGATAGCGAAACCGAAATGTAATCACCTCTAGCAAAATACTTAGGGATTATCTGGGAAATACCGGACTATTTATAGTATTCGCAAATACTAGGAGAATATCAAATATACTACACGTAATTCACGTAATTCCCTATTAGTAAGTACGGTCATAAAAACGAGTGTTTTAAAAATCCTGCAAAGCAGCGCCCCTAGGTATCATTAGTTTTTTAAGCAGTTATCTACTTAGTTCTGACCCCACACTAGGATTCCCTGTGTCGTGGCTATCAGAAATACAACACCCAGGCCCGGAGAATGCAAACATTTGTTTTTCAGCAGGAATGGAACCCATTATTCGTATTTCATTCATTATTCTGTGTTATGTGCATAATATAAAAGGTATGGTTGGCAATGTAGACTGTGACTAATTTAGCCCAACCGGTCACCAAAAACAAAAATAAAACATTTCACGCCAAAACCTACCTAATTGTATGACTAGATTACTATTAATAGATTAGCTCTAGCGTATAATTCATAATTTTTCTTATATTCATGCACTACCTCAAGACTCTTCTCCATTAACACAAAGGTTAGCTGGAATCTTAAAACTTAATGCTATCTAGCATTAAGTTTGCCTATGTACAGTACTTTATAGTTGTGCAATAAAGAATTTTCTATCTATCTAAAGGGTCTTTCAATAGGGACTTCCGAACTTTGATAGTTTATACTTGTTGAAGCTACATCTGTCAAAATGGCCGTCATTTATTCAGTCTGTTTTGCCAAATCACCATGGACGGATATAGCGTTCAACAACACGTGCAAATGATAAAATTGTTTTATCAAAATGGGTGTTCTGTTCGGGCAACGTTCCGCGCGCTTTGCCCATTTTACGGTCGCCATAATCGTCCTACCGAGAGGTCTATTCGCAGTGTAGTGGATAAATAATCAACCAACACCAGTACGTCGACGAAACGCAAGATCTGCCGAAAACATCGCCGCTGTCCGTGAGAGTGTGCAGGAGACTCCGAGGCAGTCGATTTCGCGTCGCTCACAAGAACTCGGCCTTTCGCAGACCACAACTAGGCGAATTTTGCGTCTTGATTTGGGCCTGCACCCGTATAAAATTCAACTGAACCAGGAGGTGAAGTTAAACGTCCATAGACAACGACGTGTGTTCGCTGAATGGGCTCTGGAGCAGTTGGCAACTGACCCTAATTTTATCGAATAATCATCTTGCGATGAGGCCCATTTCTGGATGAATGGGTACGTGAACAAACAAAATTGTCGAATTTGGGCCGTTACCAATTTACATGAGATCCATGAGCGTCCAATGCATTCCGAAAAAGTCACTGTTTGGTGTGGATTTTGGGCTGGCGGCGTCATCGGTCCATATTTCTTTGAGAACGACGTTGGCCAGGCCATCACCGTCAACGGTGAGCGCTATAGGTCGATGATTACCAACTTCTTTTGTCCTGAATTGGATGATATGAACACCAACGACATCTGGTTTCAACAGGACGGCGCTACGTGCCACACAGCTCATGCCACATTGGACATTCTGCACGAGCGATTTGAGGGCATGATCATCTCACGTAGAGGTGATGTGAACTGGCCACCGAGATCGTGTGATTTGACCCCATTAGACTTTTTTTTGTGGAGTTTTCTTAAGTCGCAGGTCTATGCGAATAAGCCACAAACCACAGCGGCCCTCAAAGCCAACATAACCAATGCCATCGGTCAAATTAATCCTGATTTATGCGCTCTAGCGCATAAATCAGTCATGACTCTAGTCATGGAAAATTGGACAATTCGGATGCGCGCCACCCAGAGAAGCCGCAGCGTACATTTAAACGATGTTATATTCCACACATAATGGCATCGATAGGCCTTTCAAACGAATAAAAAAAATTGATGATATCTCACACACACTTTCTTTTATTTAAATATAAAGTTAGGAAGCGCTTAATGAAAGACCCTTTATCTATCTACTAACAATATTACAGTCTGTTGAATTTATAAGAATGGATTTCCAGCAAGTTACATCTACGTTATTCACGCAAACAAAGGGCCCGTATGCCCCAAAATATAATCACCTGTAATCGAGTATCTGAAGACAATCGGGTGTATTCGGCTATTTCCGTGATCATCCCGGAAAGCATCGGTTACGGGTCATAAGATTAATGACATCAATTAGCAGGTCTATATCGCGTGCTTGCCAATTCCCGGTTTTCCAATTTCGCGCGGGTGGTTTCGGATCATTTTACACCTGGGCCAAGCGGGCCGATGTATCGATAATATTTACACACCGTTTTGCACAAACAAGGGTTGTTTGCGCAGGCTGCGGGATTTTTACTGATTGGATTTTTTGTTCTGGTGGATTGTGTTGTGTCGATGAATTTTGGGACGTGAAGCTAGAAAAGCAACGGTAGACCTTTCTAAAGCTGGATAATATTTTTTTATATAACTACATATGTAAACAAACAAAATCATCTGTTTTATTTTGGAATACAAAATTGAACAATATGCTATAACAAAAAAACACAATTGCAAATGCACCACTTTTTATGCGAAATAACGATTTTATATCATTATATTTTTACTTTACAATTAAGTTTTTGTTTTTATTATAAAATCATCTATACATTCCATTCCCTTAACTCTATTCCATTTAGGTAAGTACTTACTTAGAACGTAGGTGGGTGCCGCCTGCCTACCTTCCAACTACACCTCCAAACATAATAATGTCGATAGGTACGGTCCGTTCGTTACAAATCGTTAATCCGTAGCTCCGAAGAGGCTCGAAATCCCTAGAAAATTACTCTATTCACTAAAAGCTCCAAGCCTTTTATGTCGAACTAATATTAAAGGCAACATAAAAGCAAATATATAGGTATTCGGGCGTTTAAAAGATGGACCGAGAGTCATTCAACTCTTGCGGAATCAGAAGCAACTAGTCTAGGGGTGAGATGACAAGTCGAAAAACCCGGAAATATATTTGATTTTCGTAGTAATTTCTGCTTGCCAAAAGCGATAGAATACAACGTGTAGCACTTTCTCGAACGAATCCTATTACTGTTATAAACGCGAAAGTTTGTGAGGATAGATGTTTGTTACTCTTTCACGCAAAAATTACAGAACGGATTTTGATGGAACTTTACAGTAATATAGCTTATACATCAGAATAACACATAGGCTACTTTTTATCCTGGTACCACGCGGGCGAAGCCGTGGGTAGAGGCTAGTCTAATCTAATCTAATAAGATTAGATATTAGATATTATTACTATATTACTGTAAAGTTCCATCAAAATCCGTTCAGTAATTTTTGCGTGAAAGAGTAACAAACATCCATCCTCACAAACTTTCGCGTTTACAACAGTAGTAGGATTCGTTTGAGAAAGTGCCGAGATAATAATCTTGACTGATCCCACTGCATGGCAAAGGTCTTTTTCCACCCTTCGCGGTCTTGTGAATCCGCAGGTCAGGATACTATTACACAAAGTATGTTTGATTTTAGCCCGAACGACTATAAAATAACCTAAAACCGTCCGGCTAAACTGAAACATCCCTATTCCCTCTGCGGGGGGTGGGGGAGTATAGAAGGGTGACTAATTGCGGGGGTTACATTCGCTCCGTGTTTGGTTACGGAAAAAATATACTGTGTATGTGTGAGCTGTGCTCATTTGTTTCGGCGTTAATGAGAAAACGAGGAATTCCGTTGTTCGTATGAATATTTAAATTTTAGCAGCTGCGGTTGTATTTTTAATGTAATTTTAAATAGGGCTCATGAGCCTTGACTCGCTCGTAATGAAAAAGTTCTACGGACCCTTATCAAACAAGGAGGTTGAATCAACACCAAAATAAGTAAGAACTATAACTACTACACTTGAAAAAGCATCTGCTTAAGCATTGATAAATAAATAAATAGGTTTTTGTTTTATATAATTTTATGTATTTTAGTTTTAAGTTATTTATGTTTTGGGCTACTTTTTATCCAGGTACTACACGGGAGAGCCGTGAGCAAGCTAGTATAATATATATCAGGATCATCAACATAATAGAATTATACAGCTTGAGTTTTTTCAAGGACCTCAAGGCTAGTTTAAACTATTTTTCAAAATCGAGCCCGAGCGAGGTCTGTTAGACTATTTGCCCGTTACTATAATAGTTTAGATTTAACCAGTCTGGTTGTCTGGACTAGATCGCTTCTGAGCGATAAGACCGCTCATTGTACTTTTATGTTTTTTAAAAGTGATACATTTATACATCTATGTACAAGTAGGTATATACAAAAAATATTGATGAAAGAGCTAGCTATCTAATGACCGTTACAGACCATCTATGGATAGCTCGACTGATCCAGATCACTACCAGATGGAAACGTTCCCAAAATACTGGCCGCATTGCCACTTTTAGTTATGTAAAATTCTTGGTTTTTTTGTAATTTTCTAGTGGTGTACAATAAAGTATTTTCATTCATTCATTCACTCTGTATACAAGGGTGTAATCAAATGTCCGGCATGGGGGTGAAAGGGAAGCGATGGGAATCGGATCGGCTATTCCCGGAGAGTTTAATTGATAGCACCATTAGCGCATTGTCTGGAGTCGAGGAGATAAATAATGTATAGGGTTTCCTTGTAGTTTGGAGGGAAGGCTCCCAGAAATGGCGGAGAGAATATCTACACTACTGCTGCATTCTGAAGGAAGGTTGCTATAATATTGAATATAGTAAGCTTAGTTTTTAATGCAACACTCACTATGTCACTGAGATTATATTTCGTAATAAATCAAGTCAGGTTTGGCTTGAGCCAAGTCTAATTTGAATGCTAAAGGGAGGAACTCGGTACGAGTCGAATAATATTAACTGCAACTTATTAGGCCAGTAGAAGGTACCTAGTTAGCAATAAAAAAATGACTATTTTTGAACCGAAATAGTAGATATGTACACAAAATAGTTTGGTACACGAATTATTTTTATCATCCCAAAGTGCTGTTACAATCTGCGTAGAGCAACATAGATGGAAAATTATACAAAAGTCAAAGTCATAGTTTTATTATTTATAAAAACCACAAGGATAAGCTAAGTGAATTTAAAAGGTTTGTGAAAAAAAGGGAATCTACGCCGATTTTTCGCGCGCGACCAAGCTTATAAGAATCAGGCAACAAACTTCGCTTGGTTTGTTTTTTATCATTTTTCATTCTGCTATTGTGGTGTCAATCGGACAAGGTGAACTCATCGACTGATAAAAAGCATTAGTCAAAGAAGAAAATAAAACATAAATGTGTCAACCGCAAGAACCATACTACAGCTGTAACTTTTTCGAAACAAAATTCTAAAAAACATATTCTCTTCAAAACTTAGCTTTCCGCAACTTAAATAACAAGACACAGAAATAAACGAGAAAGACTGCTTGTGGTCTTAATTATACTCCGTATTTGTCAGTATGGGCTTAATTAAGATACCTAAGGCTGTTAAGGCTACATTTATGTGAAAAGCAGGTTGTCGGCGTCTTTCTACCAGCGCTGAATGGTTTGACCCGCACACATCACTTACAGGGTTCTAAGATTCTTTAATCTTGCGTAATTTTCATCTAAATTTTTACCAATTTTTAATACTTCCGACGTATATTCCATGACGTTTTAGAGCGCCACCTAGTGACGTGTAGTGTTACAGGGTGTCTTGAAGATAAAATCTTAAATTGAACTAGCCTTGACTGAAGTCAAATAAAATAACATTACAATCAGATAAGTTGTTTTGGAGAAACATTTTAGCATACAAACTAACAAGATCTTACCCTAAATGCATATCTAGGCTTCCTACGTCCGGAGTAAAAAAAAATGACGTGGGTTTGCCAGCTTTCTACGGCAATGACACCTAACTGAAAATGCTGGGCTGGAATTCAAGTGCTTATTTAGTACAAGTTGGCGAGTGATTAAATTCTGTACAAAGCTTAGCAACTAAATTAATGGTGCTTGGGAATGCGAGGATTGGGAACAAATAATATGTAACTTAAATCCTGTTTGTTCATAATAAGTAGTTGATTCCACTGGTTGTATAAATAACAACTTTAGCAGTATGATCTTCGATGTACGAAATTTACACTGCTTGATATCTTCATCATCAACAGCCTGTAGAAGTCCCCTGTTGGACATAGGACTTCTAAACAGTATCATAACGCTTTACTTCATTCAACGACTTCCCGCAACCTTTAGATTTAATCGGTCCAAAGGGTGCGGTGCCTACACTTTGTCTATACATTCATTCTATACTTTGTTACCCGGTTCGTAGTCACCATTCGGCTTTCTTCCCAATTTTTCTATGCTACTTTCATACATAGATACATATAAAAGGTCAGACCTGTTTTCCGGGGGGATTGGTAGACCACGGATTTCTACTTGCTACGATCATACCTCTCTCGCTTCCTTTATCCTCATCACATTCTTCATACAAGCTCGTCGGATTAGAGTACTTTTGACATGGCCTTTCTCCAGAACGTCTTCAATATGACCAGAGTACGTTCGCCGATGCCTTCCCCGTCCAAATATCCCATTCACGCTCGCCGTGTATACTTGTTTTGTTAACCTTCTTTCATTCATTCAAACATTCATTTAACTTTCATTCATTCATTCAAACCAGTTTTGCTATACCTAAGTGTTCCTTACATATAAATGTTTCATTATGACATCACCCTTTCTGGATAATCATAAAAAAACCTAACCTATCCGAATCGGATCTGCCCAGGAAGGATTTTTCAGTTGTGCCACGTTGTGTCTAACGCAACTTTTATTATCTATTGTCGTCTTACTCACCATTATTATAAATAGCGTTTATGTTGCTCCCTCACTTCATCATCTGAAACAAAGACGAAGAAAAGTTTAGCGGCATTCTAGAGCTAATGAAACTTAAATAAACTTCAACAAAGTTACCAAGAACATTTTTAAAAGTTTCAAAGGGCTAAAATTGGAGTGGTTCAGAAGTTGATAAATTACAGCTTATCATATAAGGCAACTTAACTGAATGTAGATGCTGTGTCAGCTGAATCTATGGCTTTATTAGCTTATGTCTGACTAGATTCGAGTCCCACTGGATTGACGTTTTTGGAGCAAGTACTTACATAATCGTAGCACGTTCCTAAGTTTTCGAGTATTCCTCGTAGCGTGCTACGATATTTGTGCTACGAAAAATCGTAGAGCGCGATTGTCATAAATTATGACAAGTTAGGACCTACATTGATGTCCTACCAGTGAGCGTAGGTCTCAAATATGACCCCAACCTATCTATAGTAATCACCTTCATACCCCACCCATAATATCGCAAATATTATGGGCGGGTTATTGAACTACGAACCGGACGAACGCAGAGAGGACGACCCCTCGTCTGATGGACATAATGACATTAGGTAACGAAGTCCATAACCTAATATTACCTAACCTAATAATGTGGGCATATGTCATAAGTCCTTCAGAAGTCGAGGAAAAACCGATCGTGAGTAGGGTTGTCACCACTTTTTGGGAGCCCTACAGGATGATAATGATAAAGTTTTAGTTCGTTTTATGAGCTAGTGGCCAACTCTGGTGACGCAGTTTTTAGACCGTTTGAGGGCCTCCGACATAGCATTTGACGCCTGATATAGCCAGGGTCATTAATAACCATACTCATAATATAATATAAGATAAAACAAGATAAAATGTATTTGTTCAAGATTGGTACAATTCCAGTATAACTTAATGATATCTTAAGATACATAAGATACTGATAGTAAGAACATGTGAAAAGCCCTCAAAGCAAATTCTGACAGTTGGATATTCTTGTGTGCACAATTTATCTCGAATAGGACAGTATTATCAATTTAATAGGTATAATTAGCGAGCATAAATTAAATTAAGCAAAACCGCTTATTATTTGGCAATACGTTAGTTAGGATAATCAGGATAATTAGCCGTGCCATTTCGAAACAAAGCCGCAAATTCATATTGTTATCAAAGCATGGAGAAGGGATAAATAATAGATTTGCCTATTAAGCCCTTCTCCAACTAACGCATTGCCAACATTTAATTTATGCTAGCTATTTATACCAATTAAATTGATAAATCAAATATAGACTTATAAACAAGTATCGTGTAAAACAACAGAATTAACTACGTCCCAACCAACTAAAAGTACCAGGGCAGCATAACAAGTGAGAATATCATTTTCTCAGAGCGTCAGGGCCCTCTAGAGCACTCATTCGACACGAGTGGCCACTCGGCGGCCGCTGAATCAGACGTCTCTCACCCCGGTTAGAGGACGTGTCTCGCGTTTATGAGTTCCTGGCAGTGTGTCGCTAGAAATCCAACTACTATTATAAATGCGAAAGTTTGTGAGGATGGATGTTAGTTACTCTTTCACGCAAAAACTACTGAACGTATTTTGATTAAACTTTACAGTAATATAGCTTATGCATCAGAACACATCAGCTAATTTTTATCCGGGTACGTGGGCCCTCTGCTAGTAATATATAAATATGTCTCTCTTTCGCTCTCCAAAGTCTTACGATACTATAAAACCAATATCATCTTGCTTCACAAAGAGACAATAAAGTTTGAAAAACGAAGACCGATTTGAACGAAGAAAGCTTTTCTAAACTTATTGTAACGCTAAATTGGAACTAGCTCAGGCAATCAGAAATAGCTCTCTCAGCCATCTGTGGATTTGATGAGCCAACCATTTGCATTGTTAATAATCCTACGAGTTTCGTTAAATCTTATGAATTTCGCATGGCGAGACTATAGCTAGGATTAGTGTTGAGGGGATACTACATAAAGAAATGATTCATCTCGCGAACAAAACAGATTTAATTTACATTTTTCAACCGTTCCACGAATTTAATAAAGCTCCTCACATGCTGGCGATGAATGGAACCCAAAAAAGTAAAAGGGCAGAGGGTAATCTGCATGTGTGGCACGCGTATTCCGTTTGAAGATAAACGACCCCATTTCGAATTCTATCCAATCTACTGTTTCATCGGGTACGGTTCATCGAAAAAATCAAGGTTTCGCTCAGTTATTTGCCGCGTTATCCTTTACAAATGAAGGGTGGGGATGCCAAAAAGTTTACAAACTCTTTCCCTATGAAGCTCGTGAATTGTGATTGTGCTTTCTTGTTGGCATTTTGAGTGAGTAACGTAGCGTTGACCTTTTCAATTTTGGTCTGCTGATTGTCGTCGTTCCATACCTATACCGTTTTATTCTAGCCTAATTTTTTCTCGTTGTATTTTTAACACGCTTATATTAGCTTCACTGGTAATTAACTAAATATCAAACAAATAATGTAATCGAATCTTGGAAGTCAATTTTAACCTACTTCTAATTGTCATATCGAAATGAAACTTTGTATGTATATGCAGTTCGGATGATAATACAATAATTTAGTATCTTGGAGCTGATCTGATGATCTTGCCAGGAGGTGGATAATGGAACTCTTCATTGGCTACTAGTAAGCCCCACGAATTTGAGCTCATCAAATTCTTTTTGACAAGTCCAATAGATTGGGCTTGGTAACAAGGGTCTGATGATGGAGCTAGGTGGATAGTGAAACTATTTTTATATTTTTAGTGCGTGATAAAGGCGTTTTTAAGTTATTTTTAAACTACACATTTTATTAGATCTGAAAATCTGAGCAATACTGGCTAAAGGCTAAAACCGGTGTCGGAGTGCAAGGTCGCCCTGGCTAAAGGCTAAAACCGGTGTCGGAGTGCAAGGTCGCCTGAAAGCCCCCTGCTGGGTTTAGTGGCTGTTATAAATGCATTTATAGGCGGCTAACTTCAAATAAAGTAAAGTTCACTTATTTCTTGACCATGCAAAGCGTTGGTTGGAGGGATAGATAAAGTTTTCTTGTCACTAAACCAAACGGTCAAGAGATGATTGTGTAGGCACGTTGAATATGCCAGCTAGTTATATCTTAGACAAGTGTGCTATTAGTAGCTTTCATCATCAACAACAGCGTAGAAGTCCACAGCTGGACAAAGGTCTCTGCTAAAGAGAAAAGACGCATGATTTTGGGATACCTTCATCCTTCCCCCGTACGGTTCGAGTAGTATGTTGCCTTTAAACAGATAACAGATGAACGTTTGAATTCCTTCTTTGCTTTTTAAAGTTTTCATGCATTTTTTCATATATTAATAAATTATGCAAATAAACACCCACAAAATTTACGATTCCTATAGAGATTTCTAAAATTCGCATCCACCTCATGTCTGCGTGCGATGGGGCTGAGATCGCAATGGATTTGAATCGACTCACGTGAGGTTGATGAATAGGGACATTTCCCAGCTTCCAGTCACAGAATATATATTTTACAAGCAGTAGGTAGTAAAACATTGCCGACCCTCACGTTCTACCAAAATATCCCGTGTATTTCCTAACCTAAATAAACGGGTTTTTGGGTGCATTGGTATACCCGTGGTTAACGCGGTTCCGTCAGCGGACCGGAACGTTTCATTACTCATTTCATTCTCTGGCCATTCTCAGATAATTTTGTACGGGCGAAGAGTCTACATTCTGATGATAGACGACTTTAAAGTAAAGGCTCGTGTAAACTGACACGGTGGTGTGGGGAGCAGACACGAACTACATAGCATTTATATGTACTGGTCCACATTGACGTGAACTTTGACAGGATGCAGCGATTAGGCAGCGTTCGCTCGCGCGACCAAATTTGCGTGGGCCACTGTCACTACTGCATGTAAAAGCTATATCTAATGTGCCGCAACTTTATGGACCAACTTTAAGGTGATTTACTCGTTTATTTCCGGCTTGTGATGCAGAAGTTGATTTCAGGCTTTTAGCCATTGGTTTGGTTAGGAAATTGGATAAAAGTTTGGGACAACTATATCAACGAGGTCAGATTAATTTGAACTCAAGCGGTTTGTTTGGTATACAATAAAAGCAAAAAAGACAATATCAGTCGGAAGATGTCCACTGTAGGACATTGGGTCTTTAGCCGCCTTCCTGCACGTATAAGCGCTTTTATATTTAACATGCCTCTTCCTTATTGTATGCCATATTGTATACAATAAGGCATGCCTCAAAACTAGCCGAAAGGAACTAGAAGACTGGACACGTTTCTTTTTATCCATCCAACATTTTTTTATCATAAAATTATTAAGATTAAGATCATCTATCTAAATCTTGGTGGTCCGCGTGAAATAAATAAAATGGTATTTAGCGTACACCGGCCGGAGCGAATAGGTTAATCCAACAATGCACGCGCTGGATGCAAGTTTTATTGAATTAAAGAGGAAGAACAAGATAGAACAAGAAAGCACACGCTGCATCTGTCCATAAATAAGGTAGAAACACACTTTGTCGTCCTACTCTAGAACCCTAAACTCCCTAACGGGTAGTACAAAGTACAAAGTTAGGGCGAATTAAACAACAGTTTAATCTTACTAAACTAACGATATTACTTGGTCGACGCTGGCATAAAATAACGGTTCTCTTAAAACCACGTGTTTTTCGATAACAACAACGTTTTTACGGCTCGCATCTCATTAACGCGATGCTCTTGTAAATATTATTTTGCATCTCAATTGCACCGCTTCATTTTATTTTCCTGGTCCACATTTAATTGCTCTGCCGTAAAAATATTTTACGAGCTTCGAATGTTTAAATTTTTATGCCCGTTTTACGACGAGGCGACAGTTTTAATTAGTTGGATGTACAGATTATTTTATTCTATAAATTCAAGCTAGTTCAACAATTTTTATCATAGGACTTTATAGCTTAATACTCTTTTCAGGTAGGAGAAATTTAAATTGCGTTTTATAATACGGATTTCATGGAAATCTAATTTACGAAAGCTCTATAAAAAGATCTGGGAATTAGATTACTTTAGGAACGTCATATGCATCGAGGCACTAGTTTCTCCTAGTTTTTTTTCTTCTTTTTTTATCTGTATACCCAAACAACGGTAAATTTTGATAGATCAAAGTGCTACCAAAGAATTTTCTATCTAGTGCTATAAATTCATTTGTGAAATTATGTATTTTCCGTCACATATTGCAGTGTCTTATAGATTCTAAACCGATTACAAAAAATAGCATGACAATCGGTTACGCCGTTCGTATCCCAACGTCTATTGTAGTAACCTTTTTGTGGCGATACCCATCTAAAAACCACCATTGAAATCTTAGAAAACGATTCCAAAAAACCGCTTTACAATCGGTTAAGCCGTTTTGGAAAAATGATAAACAACAAACAGACAAACACATTCTTACCCCAAATGCATTTACGGCCTATTTGCGACGCAGGCAACGCAAGTAAACTTTTTTAAATTTACTAACTCTGACCTGTTTTTCCTTCCGATAAAACCTATCTTAGAACCATCTTTAAGTAATAAAAAGCTTTAGAAAAAAAACGTATTATATGATAAAAGGTATCAGAAAAACGAACAAATCAAATCTTATGGCAAACGCAATATAGACTACTGTAGGCACGGGTAAAAACAGATAAAACTACGATCAACTGGAAAGTTATAATCCTCGTAAATAATAAAACCTTAACAAACGGGACGACCCTGCTCATAAAGAGGCATTATTAAATTAATTTCACAATACAACGCCCTGTGGAGCCCCGTGGATGCCCGGTCCGAGTTACGGCAGCTTCGCTGCGAGACAGTTTATTGCTATAGGCTATGATACGCTCACTAGATGACTATATAGATACCTACGCTGGATATAGAAATATAGTACTCTAATAAATATTTAATACTAGCTTCTGCTCACGGCTACGTACTACGGACCGCGTAGTACCCGGATAAAAAGTAGCCTATGTGTTATTCTGATGTATAAGCTATATTACTGTAAAGTTTCATCAAAATCCGTTCAGTAGTTTTTGCGTGAAAGAGTAACAAACATCCATCCTCACAAACTTTCGCATTTATAATAGTAGTAGGATTATTCGACTGGTATCGAGCCCCTCCCTTTAGCAACAAAGTAAGACTTGACTCTAGCCAAACCTGACTTATCGGTTACAAAATAACATCTCAGTACCATAGTAAGTTGAAATTAATACACAGCTAGCATTAAATTAAACATAACTACATAGATTCCGCTCCATCCCAAGGTTGTCTGGGAAATATCGCTTTTAAGAAATAAAACCGTCTATTATACGTTTGGTTATATTCCGTTTTTGTTCATTTTATCATATTGTACCGTAAAGTATTTTCATTAATTAAACACAGATATAAACAATATTTATTTTGAGCAGAACCTATACACTTATTATGTACATAGATAGTTATGTTACAAATTCATTCATTCATAAATTTACACCGCATTACAATAATTTACACATTGCCAACAACCAAATACCCTAAAGCTAGATCACTACTACCTCTCTTTGATATTATTTTACAAGAATTAAACAATTATTTAGCCAGCATGAAACTCTGTCCATTATCCCGGCAGCATATGAAACAGCGTGGATAAGTTGTCTGTCACCGAAGATATTATCGTTGCCATTTCACTCGGCGCACTCGTTACAATATCAGCAAGTATATCGTCACAGTTAAATGGAAAAGTAACTGTCATGGAAGTGCAAATTATTGTACCTGCTATAGTACAAACTGGTTATTTACATGCACTTTAGGATATTAGCATAAAAACCATTAATTTTATGTATGATAGAAATACATAGTAGGTCGTCGGATCACAAGCAGTTAATTTTTATTTTTATTATATTTTTACAACTTATCATTTTGCGTGACTTCTAGAAGGATTCTCATATAAGTTGTGTCGCCACGCGTCACTGCAAAAGATGATGTATTCAACATTGTTTTTTTTTTGGGAAAACGACCATACTAAGATGTACCCTTATATTTTTTAAAGTCATAGTAATATTAAACTCACCTGTATGCATCGCAACTTTCAAATTATAAAATGTTCTTTATCTTTAACTTTTTCTTATAAGTTTCGTTACAACGCTTGAGGATGGGCACTAATACTTATAACACAGGATACTTACTATCTTAGGCTTTTATTTGTATCAAACTAGTTACTAATGCTCCCTTATGCCTACTTTTAACTTTTAACATTTTATTGTAAATGGTTATTTTTTTAAGGTACAAATAAAACCATACGGTAATGTCTATACCTCAAGATAATTTAACGCACCCTGAGTAACCAAAAAAGGAACCAGTTGACCAACGAACTTCAAAATCCAACAGACACAGTCCTGACCACACACTCGGATTTCCTGCGTCGTGGGTATCAGGAACTATGAGTACCGTGTCACAACAACACCCAGGAACAAATATCCACAGAACATGTAAACAGTTGTCCCGCTGCGGCAATCGAACCTGTGCCTAACATCGCAGCCGGATCCTTGCCCGCCGCGCCATCGAGGTCGTCTATCAAATAAGGATTTTGAATGGAAAGCAGTTAATAAGTGCAATAATGTCACAGAATGGTGACGTAGCAGTATGGAAAGTATCGACCGAGAAAGGTCGCCGTCCTATGATTGCTCGAGCGGCATTGTGAATTCAACTGATTGCAGATAATGACGGGTTGTTTGTAGACTTAAAGTACCGCAAGCGATGAGCTTGTAAATTGTAATGATAGAACAAATTGATAGAATATTGTACACCAGTCGATGTCCAACCAAGATGATAGGGTACCAACATTGCTTGCAGTTTAATTGGGAAGCGAAGAAACAATTGTAAGCAAAGTACTTTAACTAAGTAAACTGAAAAGATACGGACTGACAATAGATCCAGCGACGAGGTGTCAGGATAGGACACAGAAAACAACTCTCCAATATATATTTGGCTAATATAAAGACGTCGATCGTTCAATTAAAGGATTGCAAATTACCTAGACCCTAGAAAGACCTAGAAAGAATTCAACATAAATTTATAAAGAATGACACTGCTGTATAAAATTAAATAATAGTATTAGTAAATGTTTTTAAATATGTATATATGTAGGTATATAATTAAGTAAAATTTAATATAAAATAGCACTATGCAAGTACATATAAATATAAATTATCTTTATCTTTTTATAATTAACTGTACCTTTCTCATAATTTATGTAAGTTTATTTTAGAGGTAAATAATGTAAATCTCTCATTGGCCGTAAGTTAGATTATTAAGGTTAGAACTGTTTATATATAAGGGCTGTAAATTTGGTGTGAAAAAAAAAAAAGAAATTAACGACGTTTTTCGTTGTGACCTTTCCTACTGAGAATATTGCATATTACATTGTGCTCCTAAAGTTACTGCGAAAATCTACCATTTCGAAGTACAATAAGCATTCCTCTTAAATCTCTAAATTTTAGCCGAAAGAGTGATAAAGGAAACTTTTGAACGACTCAGTAAAATACCGAATGCAACTCAGCGTTTCTAGCAATTCGACACTTTTGTGGCTAAATCCTCGCCAAATGTGACCACTGGTGAACTGAGTGCGTAGACAGTTTTAATAGATTTTGTAGACAGAACTAAATACAATGAAAGATCAGCGTGAAGAGTGCGGTCACAAAATTAGTGGAGTCTTGTGTGACTGTGCGTAAGCTCAGAATTTGATATTTTTCAGAATTTGAATATTTGCAGATACAAACATTTGTCCCATGGCGGGAATTGAACCCGCAACCTTCTGCGTCTCAGGCGGGCCTTCGCCCACTTCGCCACTGAGGGCGTCAAATGGGTTAAACTACATAGTTCGCCGAACTGTACTGAGTGTGATTTAGTAGAAAATGCATATCATATTCTAGTGGAGCGTGTCAGGAACGAAGGAAAATAATTACATTTATTTTGTCAATCAATATAGTTTTGCTTTGTTTATAATAAATAAATGTAATGAAATTTAGCTTTCTTACGGGACAGGTAAAAATGTTGTTAAAAATGTAAAGTAGGTATTAAATGTAGATAGTAAAATTCATTCTAAGCGCCATTTTGAGACATTATTATGTTTGATTAAACCCTCTTTAATAAATAAATATACATAAAAAACCTTAGGCATCCCTTCATGCCATTTTTGCATAGAAATCTGTCACTTAAATCTGACACAACCTGTCAGATAATAATAATGCTGGAAATGTTCACGCAGCATCACCTTGCCCCAAAGTAAGTAGAGCGTGTGTTATGGGAACTACATAACTGATATACACTTATATACGTATTTTTTTGGTAAAAACATACACATTATAGAAAACACGCTTTCATAAATAAATAAATAAATAATGCTGGACAATCCACACAACATCATCTAGCCCCAAGCTAAGCAGAGCTTGTGTTATGGGTACTAGATGACTGATATACTTAATACAATACATTACATAGATAGATATTTTTTTATTATACATAGAAAATACCCAGAACACCCGGAACAAATATTTGCAGATCGTACAAACATTTGTCCCAGGGCGGGAATCGAACCCGCAACCTCCTGTGACGCAGGCGGACCTTCGCCCACCGCGCCACATCGGTCGTCAATATTATTAAACTTTAGCAGAGACTTAGGCGTGTTTTCTATTTATAATATGCATACAAATACATAATATGTATAGCAGACGGCCATAAGGCTCGTACAATACAGCTGTGCTCAGTCATTTCCTATACAATTACTAACACAAAGCAGAATTAATACCAGCCCTCGTTATTACGCTATGAGCCCCGAAATCCAGATTACTGAGAGAGAGAGAGAATAATAAATAAATAAATAATGCTGGACATTTTTCACACAGCATCATCTAGCCCCAAACTAAGCAGAACTTGTATTATGGGAACTACATGACTGATATACTACTTATATACTTTTTTTTTTGTAAATACATACATATTATACTTGGAAAACACTCATACTCAGGGGTGGGAGGAGAGATAGAATAAATATACTATCTCTCCCCCCACCCCTTATCTGACCTTGAAGGAATGATTACCATTAGGTACGTCAAGTACCTTTATTACATAAGGCTTTATACAAAAACCACACTCTAGAACCTAGAATGGTAGGCCGTTGACCCAAAAGTGGTCAGGCATCGTGGTCATTCCACAGCAAAATGTGTGAAAGTTTATCTGTTTGCGGTATCAGATATGCATGTAATATTGTATATACTATACAAACATCACTACATTACGACACAATATTGAAAAGACTTATTCAAAATCACTCACTTTAGCAACGTAATTAAAGTTGTCTGCCTCTATACTTTGTTTAGTGTTAAAAACGACAGATTAACAGTAAGATTTAAGGACCTGTTAAAGTTAGTGAGTGATTATGAATAATAGGGGGGAACTTTTGAAACTATCATAGGTATGAACATGATATTTATTACTGACCATAATTTGTGAGTTTTATTGATTTCAAATATATCGGCATAGTTGCTCGCACCTTGATCTCGGGAGTAACTGTTTTTCACTTACAAATCATAATAAATATCCCGTTTAAAAAAAAACTTTCAATCAGTGATGATTTCTCAACTAACTGCAGTGTGTAGAGTAGTAACCTACTAGAATTCAATTATAAGAACACGTAGCAATAGTCTGAATGGTTCTTTCCCAGATTTTGCAGAGACCTTACAGAAAACTATTACAAGCTGAGCTCAGTTGCAGGTGCTAAAGCCATAATGTTACCGTACGCTACAAGAGTTTTAAGACCGATACTTTAACGAAATGGAAACCCGTTATGGTAGGTACAGTACGAAAAGATGCAATGAATTTTGAATCCTAATGAATACACATTTCGATGGACTGCGTGTGTACCAAGAAGATGGTAATTTTTGTAAGTAATCGGTTTTGGGGAAGATAATTTGTAAGATTTCCTATTGAACCAGGCAATACATAACATAAATCAGCCAATGGCGAGTTCGACTCGAGACCTAGGTTCCGTACAAAATAAAAACAGTTAATTTAAAAGTGTACAAAAATAATATAAGCAATAACTATTTTAACTGTAACACCAAGTGTTATTAAGTTTAACGGTGATAGAACTAGATGTCGCCACTAATCGATAAAAACGATCTTTCGAAGCGTTTTACCTAGTCCCTTATAAATAAATATTTGTTTTTTATGTCCAAGTTAGTACATCGCATGTCAGTGCAATCAAAGTTAAAAAGTAATTACACACTTGTTAACTTTTTATTAGCTATTATATATTGATATTGAATATTCTGTGAAGATATAAACTGAATCTTATCCTATCCTTACTACTATTATAAACGCAAAAGTTTGTAAGGATGGATGTAGGTATGTTTGTTACTCTTTCACGCAAAAAATTACAGAACGGATTTGATGAAACTTTATAGTAATATAGCTTATACATCAGAAGAACATCAGAATCTTCTGATCAGGGTAATTGTTATCCGAGTTACACGCGGGCCGTGATACCGAAGATAATACTAAGCCGTGGGCAGCGGCTAGTATTATCTACGGTTGAAAAGATACAGCCCTTGACAGACAAATAGAGGTAGAGCTACAGACGATCGGTGTCGGCTTAGTAATAGGATCCCGTTGGAACCCTAAAAACGCAAACCTCTGAAGATCACAGTTTCTCTACTTCTAAGTCCTCCATTTATTTGACAACAATTGGTAAAATTTACAAAAGCGAATTTAATCTGAGTAATTAACATAATTATATCTGTCATGCAAACACGTATAAAACCTTAATTTAAATAAACAAAAATATATTTTAAGCTAAAAATTTACCCGCAAACAATTTAATTAATTTACCCTAATTAAGCAATTTGCAGAAAGTAATATAAAACTTTCGATGAATATGTTTGTACTAACCGGCTCTCAAACAATTAAACTTTTGGCTAGTCTGAGATCTAGCTACAAGTGACTCACGTCATGCCGGCCGCCAGCAAATTTGCGACAAATCTCTGCCAACCGAATGGTTGTCTGAAGAGATAAATATTTAGTTAAGTTTTTCTTCAGGATACACATACTTCTTATCATTCTTTTCTGCATTTTTTTACATGAGTGGAAGAAAAACCACACTCATTTAAGGGCTCCAAAGCCAAATGGTGAAGATAGAACCTTTAGTTTCGTCATGTCTGTCTGTCTGTCTGTCTGTCCGATCGTATGTGAAACAATGATTTCTCGCTCAGTTTAAAGCGTATTGAGATAAATTTGGCATGCCGACACATTTTCCTAACCCAAAAACGAACATCAAAACCCGTTTAGATGTTTGTTACTAATCATCTCCGGATGAAATTTTAAACTAGTAAATAGATAGATAACTCTTTATTGTACACCACATAATATACTCCTAATAAATTCAAACAGAGCAAATTACAAGCTAATCGCGGGAGCACAATGGGCGGTCTTATCGCTTATCCAGACGTAGATAGGTAGTTCTTGACCTAGAAAAACACAGGCTACTTTTTATCTGGGTAGCACGCGGGCAAAGGGCAGAGGCTAGTAAAATATAAGAGTATTTTTTATTTAATTCCTGATTCTTGATTTTAGTCAAATTGTTATTCTATTAGTTCTTTCGATTTATCAATGATTGAATGATAAAATTTGCTTCCACGTAAAAAATATATTTGATGAGTTTCCATCCACTTTGCAGAAGTACAACTTCAGTAGTATGATGTAAAAAACGAATTCCTAGATTCTAAGCTTTTCGTAACCGCGGAGTAACTTTGTTTCGATTGTTCCGAATATTTCACGAGCTTGATGGATTCACTTGGTATGCTAAACACGTTTTAAATTATCGGCTGATATCCTGATGGAGGGTTGAAAGTTAGTAGGTAATGTGGAGTATGGTTCGGAATTAACCTATAATGTTTTCTTTGTCTGCCTGTGTCTGGTAGAATTATTTCAAGACAATTACTACAAATTATTGAAAAATCCATGTTGGCCTAGTGGGCTACACCCCAAGATCCGAAAATCGTAGATTCAAAACTACCGAAAAAAAAATACACATTACCAACTCTACATTAGGGGCGTTAATTTAACTAAACTTTAATAACAGGCCATCTTCAGCATTTCATTACTTAAAATGTTATTTAAGTATTGATTTAAGATACTATTTTTATGAAATAACGAATTCTAATGATAAACCATCTTAGGATACTTCCTTTCGTCCAACGACTTCTTCAACCTTTAGGATGTCATCGGGGAAAAGAGGAAACAATATAAAGCCACTTTCTGAAGGTCAAAGTTTTTTTTCATGTGCCAATAAAATGTAATTATTTCATTTCAAAGTATTCAAAATGAATTTTCTCGCTGAGTAAGCTACTATATCTTTCAAACGGTATTATTAGAATTCGTCTCAAAAACGGCAATCGTTTGCGATGTCTTTGATCCCCCTCTGTGGATGGTGGGGAGCAGGAAAACATTTATCACTGTAATAATCATTGCTACAAATTTAATTTAATTTGTCCTTTATTGGAATTTGTAATGAAATACCCTAAAACACCAGCCAATTGTATATAAATACAAGATCAAAATAGGCTTAAGTATTTGACTTACGCCTACGATTTTATTACGCCGTAGAATGATAAAATTTTAATTATTCGAGTCTTGGGTAAAATTAAAGATGATCGGTTGATAAAAATATAATATATTACACCAAATCGGATGAAATTAGGATCATAATTATATAGTTTGAGACCTAGAATAACACAAATACTTTTTATCAGTCAAAATTATATCACATCGGCAGGTGGTCTGCCTCTCAATCGCCGAGTCTCCCTTGGCCATCATTCGGTAACAGCCTTCCATGGCTAGTCATTCCTTCTAGCAAGTGCTTAGCCCATATCCATTTCAGCTTTGGGATCTGCACGCACACGTCCAGAACCTTAGTATGTGGTCGAACTTCAACATTGAGTGATCGAGAAGGGAAATTCCGAGCATGGCGTGCTCCATTGCCCGTTGACTCTGATCTAAGGTATGTGTTTTTTTGTAACCGGTCATATCTCAGATCAGAGCAGTATGTAAGTATGGGCAGAACATATTGGTTAAACACCTTAGTCTTCAGGCATTGAGGGATTTTAGATTTTATTACGTCCTTCAGATTGCTAAAGGCGGCCAATCCTGGTTGGGTTCAATTTGAAATCACTTCCAACTTCCGAAAGATAAAATATTACATAATAACTCATTAATTTATCACATACTTATTTTAATAAATACGCTGCAATCGATAAAAGAAAAACACGTTGGGGAGTTTTAACATTGATTATGATGACAGATTTTTATGAAAACATTAAAAAAGCTTAAAAAAGCTTCAATTAGGACCTAACCATCCGTTAATGTTGACGACCTCTGTGGCGCAGTGGGCGAAGGCCCACCTGAGACGCATAAGGTTGCGGATTCAATTCCCGCCACGGGACAAATGTTTGTGTCTGCAAATATTTGTCTCAGGTCTGGGTGTTTTCTATATATATTATGTATGTATTTACAAAAAAAAATGTATAGTTAGTATATCAGTCATGTAGTTCCCATAATACAAGCTCTGCTTAGTTTGGGGCTAGATGATGCTGTGTGAAAATGTCCAGCATTATTATCCTCTTTATTTATTTTTAATCTCAAGCTTATTATTATTATTGTGTTGTTGAACTCGGGCCTTATTCTGCTAAGCTTTATTTAATCAACCATATAATGCTCTATAATATGACCCTGCACTTGTATCTACTTCGAATTAACAAATTAGTAATGAAGCAGGTTCGCTTACAGCTCTAACAGACGTGACGAAAGAAGCTAGCGTTAATAAGCGAGAGAGGTTCGTTATCTCGCAGACGGCACACGTCTGAGTGGGCCGTATTCGACGCCAGAAGCATTTGAGTATTGCCCCCCTTAATTAAGGGGAAGGTGGAGTGGTCTGCGTCGCGGTGGCACAATGCAAGCATGGTATTTTGAGGGCGTTTATTATTCTAGCACAAACGCTTCCGCGTGGAAAAATGCGCCGGTTGATTTTGAGCTTTCTTTTTGTTCGACAGACGCTTGTGTACGCAGCCTCGGATGTTTGTGGGAGAGAGTGCTTACTGTATTACTGTATAATAATACTGTATAATAATACTGTATAATAATAAAATAATAATAGTTCGGCAGACGCTTGTGTACGCAGCCTCGGATGTTTGTGGGAGAAGTGCTTACGTGAAAATAACAAAGGTACGTCTGGAAATGAAATGAAATGAAATAATTTATTGATAACTCACGTTACAGGTCGCGTTATGTAGGTATAAGTATTACCTAATTAATTAATTATACATATTTTTACAAATTATTAGTAATTTGTAAAAATACCGACCGATTATATTTGACGACCGATGTGGCGCGGTGGGCGAAGGTCCGCCTGCGACACAGGAGGTTGCGGGTTCGATTCCCGCCCTGGGACAAATATTTGTACGATCTGCAAATATTTGTTCCGGGTGTTCTGGGTATTTTCTATGTATAATAAAAAAAATATCTATCTATGTAATGTATTGTATTAAGTATATCAGTCATCTAGTACCCATAACACAAGCTCTGCTTAGCTTGGGGCTAGATGATGCTGTGTGGATTGTCCAGCATTATTTATTTATTTATTATTTAATTTTAGATTTCGGGTAACAGGTAAAACTCGTTCAGATCGTAAAATACGTGTCCTAGTAACCACTTTTTTAATCTTAGTTTAAACGTCCCGGTGGTAGGTGCATCACGGATAGCGGTCGGTATTCTGTTATACACAGACGGCCCTATTATATATACGGACCGACCGGACTTGGCGAGCCTGTGTGCTGGTGTCACAAGACGGTCTTTGTGACTGTTACTCCGCATGGCTCCTCAATGGCGCGATATATGGTGCAGATTAGATTCCGGCTGCGCGACAAATATTTAACATAGATATTTGTCCCGCAATTGGGTGTAATGGTGCCACGGTACTTGTAGTTCATGATACCCACGGCATAGAAAATATCTGTAGGGACCGGACGTATCTGTAGGGTGTTTATTATATTATTATTAATGTATGGACACTATTACTAGGTAGCTAGCATTATACATGTATGATCTATAATCTATGAAAACTAGTATATCAGTCATGTAATTCCCATAATACAAGCTTTGGGGCTAGATGATACTGTGTGAAAATGTCCAGCATTATTTTTTATTATTATTTATTATAACAACCTTTTCGACAAACGCATATACATACATTTATTAAATAATGTCCAATGAAAATTTTCTATGATAAAATTGTCACATAGGCATTAGAGTGGTCTATGTAAGTGTTATAGGATAATTACCTATACTATAGACTGGAAGTTTCCTCGAACCTTAAAACACCAGATCACCAATCGGATGATATGATGATGATGACTCACCTATGATATCAGCCATATCAACTCTAAAGATTACACATAAAATGAGGATATTCCATAAACCACAAAGAAAATCTACAAGCGCCTCCTATTGTGTAGAACAATTTAGTGTGAAAATCTTATAGGGTGAGAAACCTTTGAAAGGAAAGAGGGTTAGATCTCATTCATCCCTTACTCCGCAGGTGAACCAACAAGAGGAGTTTTGTATAGAACCACATTATTAATGTGTGATATGACAGCTGATAATCTCACAATATTAGACGAAAATGTATTATACTGGCGTTACGGAAGACTAGCGTTATGGTAATATTTGAATACTAGCATCTGCCCACGGCTTCGCTCGCGTGGTACCCGGATAAAAAATAGCCTATGTGGTATTCTGATGTATTAGCTATATAACTGTATCATATAAGTTTTATCAAAATCCATTCAGTAGTTTATGCGTAAAAGAGTATCAAACATCCGTCCTCAAAAACCTTCAAGTTTACATTCATGGTACATACATACATTATAAAATATTAACAATTGACAGAAAAACTAATTAGTTGTCGCCAGTAAATAAATCACAGTCAATGATGTTTATTGAAAGTAAGTTCAACACTAGACATAATGCAAAATTTAATATAAGAGATATTATATCAATAGCACTTTAGATAACGTGTAGTGATAAAATAAGGTATAGACCGCTCAACACTCTCAAAGAAAGTAACTACATTAATTTTGAACCGTTGTAAAGGGTAAAAAACATTTAATACGGATTAAGAAACTCCTAAGACAAATAAAATACGGATTTAACACATGTTTGCGAGAATTTTCCAAGTTTCTAACCCCGCCTTATGTTGCGCAGTCTATGAAGGGAAGTTTATATCAGTTTCGATAAAGAAACTTTCGCTGGAATAACGTTTCAGTCTGTTGTTAAGAAAATATCTGGGAAAATTCAGCAATTCGAAAACAACTAATGTTTTTTCTGTTAAAACAATAAAGCTTCGCCAACTTGTTGGTACAACAAAACAGGCCCTATTAGTAAAAACTCTATTTTATGTGAAACAAACTTCTCCTTTTTTTAAGTTGGAGAAGCCTTCCAATGAAATGTAATCTGCATTTTGGCTGTTTCCACCACTTTACAACTATCTACCTCGTGTGTTCATAAGTCTTGAGACACAGTAAAACTAAAATATTTTTGGAGCTAAGTTGAGTATTAATTTATTGGATATTAAAATTAAAACTACTGACATCTAGATCTGTATTTAAAAATAAATCATTCAAAATGGCCGCCTTTGCATTCAATGCAGGCCTTCAAACGCGTGCGCCATTCATCTATGGCGGCACGAATCTTTTCAATGGGAATCCGTTTCGATTCTTTAATAAGGGCTCGCTTGAGAGAATCCAGGTTTGGGTGAGACTTTCTGCATGCCCTCAGCTCCAATTCCGTCCATAAAGAATAATCCAAAGGATTCAAGTCAGGGCTTGACGAGGGCCAATCTTCGCTCCGAATGAAGCCTGGCAAATTGGCCTCCAGCCAACGTTGGGTAGTCTTAGCTTTATGGGAGGGAGCAGAGTCCTGTTGGAAAACCCAGTATTTTCCAGCGAATAGCGTATCATTTAATGGTTTAACCACCGCTTCCAATATGTCGGTTTGGTAATTTTGTGCCTTCACCTTGACGCCTTGCTGGCAAAAATGAAGCGAAGTGACCCCCTCGTAGGAAACACCCCACCAAACCATCACACTTGCTGGATGATGAGTGCGCTGGACATTGCGTACAGATGGCTGGACGTCCTTTGAACTTCTGGCGTAAACCTTATTGTTCTGCCGGTTAAACTTTTCTTCCACCGTGAAGATCTTTTCATCGGTAAACAGGATATTTTTTGGATCGTGTCTCTTCAATAGGTTCCGACATCGTTCCAGTCGCAATTTACGAAGACGCTCGTTTAAATAATGCACTTTCCTTCGACTGTAGGCCTTTAGTTTAAGATCATATTTAAGTATCCTGTTCACCGATATTCGCGAAATGTTGGTCTGCAGAGCTAATTTCTTTTGAGTCCGGCAAGGGTTGCGACGAATTCGCTCTCTGATTACTTTGATGTTGGCGGGCGTCCTTACAGACCGCGGGCGGCCACATCTTCCACGGTCTTCTAAAGAACCGGTCTCCTTGTACCTCTTTATGGTATAATACACAAAGTTCCGACTACATCCCAAACTTTGGATTTCACTAAAAACTTGCATTGGTTTTTTTCCTGCTTGAAACAGTGAAATTACAGTCGCACGCAAATCTTTTGTTGGCGCCATTTTCACGGAGAATGAAACAAATATTCAAATGTATATTTTTTCTGATTCAAAACATTCGAAATTTAAAATTTTAAAAGTTTAAAAAAGGTTGCATGAATTACTTTCTTTTTAAATTAATTAAATAAGTTCGTCTCAAAACTTATGAACACACGAGGTATAGATAACCTATACATACCTACTCCCACGAACGGATAGAACTGCCTCGAAGCACTTAGCGGATTTCGGTTTCGCATCTATTGTGCCATTGGATGCATTGTCCACTCCTAAATGTCAGGAATCCCAACCATCCCACCTTCAATAGACCCTCCAACTATTCCATCACCTGCTGTACCAAAGGTCCGGTAGAACTGGTTGTACGGCAGAGCCGTGTAATTTGTCCAATCATTGCGGGTAGTTGAAGATTTATATGACACGCGGTATAAAGTTGCTGTAAAACGCGTGTTCAAGGTAATATCGTTTTTATTATCACATTCTATTTTACGATGGATTTAGTAGTTACATTTAGTTTTTATAGAAGTGTAGATGTATAATAGTCATACAAGTAAGGTATGTTACACACGTAGAGATAGAAGATACATACTCGGTATCATAAAAAAACGTGTTTGAGAAACGGTGTCTGTCTCGTTTTTGAGCTTGGCCCATTTGGGGAGATTAGTCATATAAATAAATAGATAAAAAGCCTTTTATTCCTTGCAAGAAAATAATACAAACAGAAGTTAAAAAACATTAGGTTTATGGTTTTATTCCAAAAACTATCGTGAACTTGACTATTCATATTGTAAAAACGGGAATTTTCACGTACTGCACTATCGGTGAAGGCACCGACTAAGTTTCGACTCATTCAGTGCACGGCGCGACGCGGAAAGAGAAAGTCGCAACCACTCACCCTGATGAAGACTCTCGGAATGAGTCGAAACTTAGTCGGTGCCTTCACCGATAGTGCAGTACGTGAAAATTCCCGTTTTTACAATATGAATAGGTTTATGGTTACTGTATTTTTAATTATTTTGCGACATTGTTATAAGATAGATACGAATATGTACTAGTAAGTAGGTATTTATTAAGTTAGTTTTATTTTTATTCATTTTATAATTTGCAAGAACCTCTCCACAGATTTCACACATTGATCTTGAGCCATTTCTATGCCAGTACGAAAAATTTCATATTTGAATGATTCGATTACATTTACATTGATCATTGTTATTTGGTGTCCCAAATAATTAAGTAATAATATTAGCGTTGTTATTCTTCGGTTTTAGGTTAAATAAAACTATTTACTATACTTATATCTTACTTTCTGTTTTCCATCCAGTTATTAGGTATGTTTGTTAAAATAAATGTCGTAACTGCTGAATCGATTTGGATGACATCTTGAATGTAAGTGCATAAAATCATTTACTATACGTCTTTTTAGGTTACAATTAAGGATAAGAGTTTTAAAAATCTATCCTTTTAGTCGAAATCAAATGCATGAAATTGTTTCTTATTTACGATAAATTGAATTTAATCAATATTTTTGTATTCAAATCAAATGTACGTTTTATGCGGTATCCGCACGCGAGAGAAAGCAGAAACTAGTCTTTTCAGAAATCGATCAAGATGTTAATTACCCTTCTCAAGTACCTACCTAAGAATTTGACGCAACCCTACTCACAAACAAAAATTCTCCCAAAACTCCCATGACAGAGATTTTTCCAAGAGGGGTTTTAAAGTGGAGGGCCCTTACAGAGTCAAGTGCGGTTTCGCTTCCAGCGGTCTCGAGCACGTGACAAATTTTCCGTAGGCATTATGAATTCTTGATACAAGTGTTTATCGAGGAAGAACTTGTGACGGAACCTTACGAATTTGAATTGTTTCCATGTTACTTGAGAAAACAATTTTGTAGAGCCTTCGCTACTTGGCGTCTTAAAGTTACATTATTTTCATCCTAGACATTACAACATTGTACCTTGTTTGTATTAAGTACTAGCCTATGCCCACGGCTTTCCCCGCGTGGTACCCGGATAAAGTAGCCTCTGTGTTATTCTGATGTATAATCTATTAAATTTTCATCAAAATACGTTCAGTTGTTTTTGCGTGAAAGAGTAACAAACACCCATCCTCACAAACTATCGCGTTTATAATATTAGTAGGATAGGATGTACGAGCATTTTTGTACTTGTTTTTTATACAACTAAATGATAAACAAGCATACGTCACACCTGTTGGTAAGTAGTTAACGTAACCTATGGACGCTTGCACAACACAAGAGATATCACTCGCGCGTTTGCCTACCATGAGACATAACGGCTGAACAGTCTGTAATTTCACCGGCACCCATACCCTTTAAACCTGAACACAACAATGCGAGGATTTCTGCTTGGCGGCAGAAATAGATGCAGTGGTAGTATTTCCCCGGTCGAGTTCTTTCACAAGAAGCTCTACCAGTATAACACGCAACCAGAGACCACACGCTTCACACTACACCGTGGTATCTCTACGGATCTACGGTCTAAGTATGGACGTACGTAATTGGGAGACGTCTTCAGCGTGATTGGTTTTTAATAATAATAATATTGCTGGACATATTTCACACAGCTCCATCAAGCCGCAAAATTAAGCAGAGCTTGTATTATATGAACTACATGACTGATATACTATTTTTTTGTAAATATATTTATAGAAAACACCCAGACCCGAGACAAACATTTGCTTATCATACAAACATCTGTTCCGCAGCGGGAATCTAACCCGCAACCTTCTGCGTCTCAGGCAGGCCTTCACCTACTGCGCCACAGAGGTTGTCTTCTGATTGGGCCTTAAACAAAAAGATTTTTGAATAGTTGATAAACTTAACAAAGCTTTGTCTCTTTCTGATATGTATCATTTCAAATTTAACAGTAGAAAACAAAACACAGTTTAAATATATAAATAAATAATACTAGACATTTTTAACACAGCATCATCTAGCCTCAAACTAAACAGAGCTTGTGTTATTGGAACTACATGACTGATAAACTTTTTTATTTTTTGGCTAAAGAACTATAAAAAATCTTAATAAGTAAAATAGTTTGACGACCTCGTTGGCGCGGCGGACTCGTAAATGGCTGGTGAATCCATACGACGCAATAGGTGCTGGTTCGGGACAAAAATTTTATGTTCTGCGAAATATTGCCTGGGTGTTGTGGCACCACGCAGCCCTGTTAAGGCAAAACACTGTAACTTAATATACAGTGTAACTAAAGATACAGTGTTTTACCTTTACACGATACGACGGTACTCGTAATTTTTTGATACCCTCGTTCAAACAAAAGAAACAAAACAGAAAATCAAACTCTCCAGCTTTTTATTAGTATAGAGACTACTGAGTGATCTTTCATTCAGATTGAGAGCTCCATTTATACCAAACCAATGATGTAGAGTCTCGACAGATAGACAACAATCGAGGCTAAATATGACATTATTCCTTGAGGATCTATGTAATGGCTCTATTAATAGCTCTACAGAAACGTAAAATGGTCGATCGTTTGCGCAAATAGCCGAACGAGGGACGGGACAGGAAATGAAGCGAAGCCTCCGGAAGGATCGCATCGATTCCTAACTCGGTTTGCATACTCAAATTCAATCGGCGAGACGGCAAAAACACCTCTTCCTTTTCCGAGTATAAACACTACGGAACAAGTTAAAAACATCTGCTATGATATCAGAAAAACAAAATAAACACGCTCACAACAATAATCCCCGTGATGGAGATCCTCAGATCCACACTCAGTAAGCAGAATTCCAAATAGTCAGAGAAACTGCCAAACATTATACATGGCACCTGTGTTTTGCATTGTTGTTAGCATTCCACGTGACGGATTGCAAGCCCATCGCCGCTTATTGGAACACCAACCGGTGTTACATGCCTACAAATTAGGCACTAATATTATTATTGCTAAATAGCAATTATTACCATATCTACTAGGTACTTTATTATGTACTAGCTTCTGACCACGGCTTCGCCCGCGTGGTACCCGTATAAAAAGTACCCTATGTGTTATTCTGATGTATAAGCTATATTACTGTAAAGTTTTATCAAAATCCGTTCAGTAGTTTTTGCGTGAAAGAGTAACAAACATCCATCCTCACAAACTTTCACGTTTATAATATTAGTAGGATTACTATTAAATACCCAACGACCGCATTCGACTATGCTCTTGATCCTAAACAAAACGTCAGCTAAATTGACAAAAAACAGAGGTAATAAGCCATAATTTACATTTTTAAATGCATACGTATTTAATTATTTTTTAAAAGAATACTTATTTTTTACATGTTAGTAAGTAGACCTGCGGGGATACCAAGGGGTTAGGGGCACGACTAAATAATATTTTGGCACGTTTTTGCTAAAATTTTATTTAGTTTTAGTTTTATTTAGCCTTCGAATTTTTAGTTTTAGGTCATGCCGATTTCTCACTATGGTTTTATTCACCATTTTAAAAACATTCATTTCGAGTGGAAAAATAAGTACATCAGTTTCTTCACAACCGGTTTCGTAATTTGACGTACCGTCCACTATGTTAAAATAAAGCCGTCTGCTTTATTGGTATCACTATTATAATTATAATAATAATACATTTTTTTTTATATATTGATGTTTATTATTAGGTATCACTCCTTCTTTCCATAATGTTTATAATGTGTTGGCATATTTGATTAAAATATACTCTATATTTTTCTTGTGATATAATTATTTTATTTTATAGGTCACTAAAGCCTTGAGCTGAAAATCAGCGCTGATAATTCTTTCACAGCACATGCTGAGCTCAGGGCTTTTCATAGGAATCTGTACATAGCAGCGTTCTGCACTTGTACAGTGCCGTCCCAGAATGTCGTCCCATCCTGCTATACCTATCCGTATAAGTGTTTGTATATATGTTATTTGTTTTTATTTACTGGTCTAATAAATAAATGTTTTTCGTTCTTTTTTCTTACTTTCTTTATAATTTAAATACCTACATATTTGATGATTATGAATGAATGAATGAGTGAAAATGATTTATTGTACACCTTAAGAAATAAACAGTAACGTATTAAAATTGAAGGCACGATGTGCGGTTTTATCCTTTGTTTATTTTATAAATTTATATTTATAGTTGAGCAGGAAAGCAGGGCACGTTTTCAAAAGATAACGGAAACCACAAAGTTAATAACGCAAAACCAAAAGACGGTACAGACATTCGATCTGAAAGGAAGTTCTTATTTTTGTTTAAAATCCGGTTTAGTCTGGCTTCTTAGGTTTCTTTGCCCTAAAAAAACTATTTGGGTTAATCCTTTTGTTGTTATTGTTGTTACAGGAAGATTTTTTTTCAAGCTTACACTTTAAAATCCGTTTAGATCCATACATTATTATATCATCACTAGAGCGCCCTGCGACTTTTTCCATGCAAACAAAGAGCCTTGATGGTTGCGTGAAAGAGATCGCTCTAAGCGATAAGACTGCCTATTGTTCTTTTGGTTATATTACGTTTTTGTTTATTTTTTGTATTTTGTGGTTTCGAATGAAGTATTTTCATTAATTAAATCATTCCTCTTCCTGCTACACTCTTTAGGGGTGGAATTTCGGAAAATGCACACTACACACCAAAGCAAACACTTGCTGGTGTCTACGTTATTTTGTGCATACCTATCCTTTAACTTAATTTGTTTTTATCTGTTTACTATAAATAAACTGACTGGTTGCGGTTTTAATTGCGAGTGGAGGGTTTTCTCCAAAAAGATTAAGGATAGGACTAAGGGCGAAACTAGGACGGGTCAGTGATAAATACGCAGTAATGAAGAATTCTGAAGTTGAAAAGTTCGGCTCTCAGCTTTGCCCAGTGATGAAGCTATTTTTAATGCAAAATTTCAATCTCACAAACAAAATTTGTTTACTCCAGGGCACAGGCTAATCAAAATTTAATCAGCAAACGGGGAAAAAAACCCAATGAATCCCGCGCGCAAATCACGAAATTCGTTGATATCATGGCCTTGCTGGAATCACAGAAGAAATCAGTTGCTCAGAAGTTTTAGTACAACAAGCAAGAGATTGTTCGGTCTAAGAAAACCGAACTTGCATTGGATAATTACATTTTTGGAGCACTCAGTATTGTGTAGGATTGCATCTTAGCCATATAAAACCGTTTATAAATAAGCGCGATAAGGCCCATTTTACATAACTAGCCGATTTGGAGTAACACAGGCCTGAAATCTCAGTGATATAATTTCGGGTGAAACTTGTAATAGAGAGCATTCAAAGGATAATCCCGGTCCCCAATTTGTCAAGCTCCCTAAGAAAGGGCATTATGTACATATACGACTCATATAGACCGCACATGAGTGTAACTTTTGTCAGATTTGTTGCTTTAATAAGGGAACATTTTTGGATCCAGTTTCCCAATAAGATATGAATCAGTTAAAAAACAAAGAAACCGACTACAGTTTCTTAAGCGTGGTTATGCTTAAAAGTCTTTACCGAACTTTGCATCGATATTCTTTTATCAAAGCTACAAAAAATATTTCTACTTTATTTCCGTAACGGAGATCTTCCTTTTAGACGAAAGATCAGTTAAAGAAAAGGCTTTGATATGAATGGGGATGATTGGCATGTCTTTGTTCAACCCTTTACGTACCTCTACTATTTATTCGATGTCACTCAAAGATTATTTTTAGCGTTTGATATAACTAAGATAATATTATTATAAGAAGATAATAAAATTAGGCTGACACTTGACGCTTGAGAAAAAACACTAGGACACGCAAACATATCTCAGACCCATCTTTGAAGTCATACAAAACGATTGTAAGAAACAGCATGGAAAAATACTTATGGAAAAATACTGTAACAGACAAACACAACTCATTAAACAACCTCTCAATCCAAACGTATATCCTACGAGTCCCGGGCTTCTTGCATCGCGGGGTAAAATCGCAATAATAGCAAAATTACTTAACCATACGGCCCAACTGTTGGTAAGCGGTTACCGTAACCTATGGACACTAGAGGCATCACACCCCAAATTACAGAACAGAGCGTTTTTTGCAGAACTTCACACTGAATATTATCTTTAGAAGAAATGTATAGTACTTAATTTTCTGAATTAAAACGATACTGCCGTAGGCCCTCATAGCACTTTTGGTCGGAATAATATTTGCACTGAATATTAAAGAGGTTATCCACTAAACATGCAGTCTCTGGTTAGTATAATTTGAGGTTAAATATCATTTGCTCCAAAACCTGGATAATATTGTTGTTGCACGCGATTTTACAGCACATTCGGTCCAATTTCCAACTCTACTGGTGGATTTTTTGTATTTTTTTTGCTACTAAGGTGATTTAAATTGGATTCTTACTCTGAAGTAATAAGGTAAAATTTTGATTGATTTCAGCAAAGGTGTAATTTTGAAAGCAATCAGCGTTAATATAAGGATAGGCGACCGGTAGGCTCCACGTTTACCTGCACGCACCCGGCTTTTTATTTTGTTGACGTGCAAACGTCTTCTAAACTACAACATAAATGCTTGAAAAATTTAAAATTGAGCCAAATATGTAGTCCCTTCTTATACACGGACCAGCTTTTTGCTTTCTAAGTCTAAAAGGAACTCTCGATTGAAGAATTTTTGCAATCATAAATTTATTATACTTAGATAGATAGTTTTTTATTCAACACATATGATACAGTACAGACAAACTACAAATGAAAAACAAAGTACAAATGAAAAGAAAGACAAACAATTAAAAAACAGTAAATTACAGAAGAGTACAATACGTGGGTACTCAAAGATGGTTTTTATTTGTCCCACTTTATGGCAAAGGCCTCCCTTCCTTCCTTACCTCTCTATTGAGTGCCGTTGTTGACTAGTCGTTTGTATAGGAGTCTAATCAGCACATGCTGAGCTAGCAAGGTTTTGCATAGGAACCTGTACATAGCAGCGTTCTGCATACACTTGTACATTGCCTTCCCAAAATGACGTCCCATCCTGCTACACCTGTATAAGTGTTTGTATACCTATGTGTTATTTGTTGTTGTTGTTATGTGCTGTTCTGATAAATAAATGTTTTTCTTTTTTTAATTCGTCTCTCCATCTTTGACGCGGTCTGCCGCATGTTCCTTTTCTGTCTCTTGGAGTGGATTCTATCTTAAAAACCTGGGCAAACTCTACCACGGGCTTCAATCCACGGTAGACTTTGCCCAGGTTTTAGATAGGTTTTATTGTCACACGTCACAAGAGGGTGCTGTAATTTAAGGCTTCAATTTAAGATTATCTTGTTCTTTCACTTTCGATGACGGGCATTTCAAAACACCGTTTTTTTGCCAACAGACCCATACATAATGGGTAATTAATAACGCAAAACCAAAAGACGATATAGACATTCGATCGGAAAGGAAGTTCATATTTTTGTTTAAAATCCGGTTTAGTCTGGCTTCTTAGGTTTCTTTGCCCTAATAAGTACCTCGTAGTTGTATCAGAAACTACGAGTACCGTGGGGCCACAACAGCGAAACCACTTTACAAACACTTTTCCCGCAGCGGGAACCGAACCCGCACATATTGCGCCGCAGCTGGCTACACACCCACCGTGGTACAGAGATCGTGGGATGTTGAGTGTTATGTAAAATATGTATGTATTTACAAAAAAAGTATATAAGTGGTATACCAGTCATGTAGTTCCCATAATACAAGCTCTGCTTAGTTTGGGGCTAGATGATGCTGTGTGAAAAATATCCAGCATAATTATTATGACACTTTATTTAATGTACAATTTCGCTAAAATATTTTTTTTACTACAAAGTCATAATTATTATCAACTAATAATAATAGTTTTTATTATTATTATTAGTTGTTTTGCAGAGTGCATTACGCATTCACGTGCATCACTGCGGTTTCAGCCTATCAAGTTTTTTAAAACGTATTTTTTGTAAACACTCCTTGATCATTACATTACATTGATTATGTGGCTTGCTTTATTTGGTTTGGTGTACGTGAGGCTGTTACCTTGTTGGAACAGGGTCTACAGATGCGGTTGACTTTAAAAAACATCGGTTATACGTCCTCATCGGCATCATAAGCCTTTTTTGTGTTCATTTTATTCCTACAGTTCTCGGAGAGCGAACGGTTGGGTCAGTAACCAGCCTAATAATTAGTTTTAACTCGATGTTCAGAAGATTTGACGACCTCTGTAGCGCTGTGGGCGAAGGTCCGCCTGAGACGCAGAAGGTTGCGGGTGCGATTCCCGCTGCGGGACAAATGTTTGTACGATTAGCTTATGTTTGTCGCGGGTCTGGGTGTTTTCTATGTATAATATGTAAGCATTTGCAAAAAAAAAGTATGTAAGTAGTATATCAGTCATGTAGTTCCCATAATACAAGCTCTGATTAGTTTGGGGCTAGATGATGCTGTGTAAAAAATGTCTAGTCTCTATAACTGATAGCGATCTGTTTCAGACAACCTTTGTTTGGATAGGAATTACATACATACATATAGTCACGCCTGTTTCCCGGAGGGGTAGGCAGAGACCAAGGATTTCCAATGCTACGATCCTGGCATACCTCTTTCGCTTCATTCATCCTCATCAAATTTACTTCAACCAGCATGATGTGAACAATAAAGGATAGTTGTGTTTAGTCAACAGCATTCCATGATGGTAGTCCTCATATACATACTCAGTACGTTAATCTTTGAAGATACTAGGTAGAGGGTAGTTAGTTAGAGGCACGTCCAAACATTATATTTGGCACATGATCGCGGTTTTAGTTGTTCGCATTTCACATTTCACTTCGTTCGCATTGAATGAACGAATGAATGAAAATACTTTATTGTACACCATAAGAAAAATAGATATAACTTAACAAAACTAAAAATACAAAACTTAAAGTACAATGGGCGGTCTTATCGCTTAGAAGCGATCTCTTCCAGACAACCTTTGGATTTGGATGGAGAGGATTTAATGAGATTGTAATAATGGCTGGGGGCGTACTAATGCTTTATTAATTTGGAAAGTGTGCAAGTAGTTATAAATAGATAATTACATATAGGTAATAAATAAAATACATAAAGTACCTTGTATAAATAAAAAAAAAACATTGCTTTATTGGAACACTGTCCGTAGGCGCATGCCTTGGTATTTTTGGTTTTAGTAATGCCGGATTCCTCACGTTTTTGTGTGTTTTCTTCACCGTTTTGAGCACTTTTTAACGCGCACATACATTTTTCGAGTGTGTAAATGCATTGGATGGTATCATTGGAAAATACTCGACACCTTGAGTCACGAACAAAGATTCAAACACGACCAAAGAATCAAGTTTTCTCACTACAATATTAATTTAATCAGAAAAGTCTATCCACAATTAACCATAAATAACTTTTTATTGTAGAAAGTAACCGACCACAGATTTTATAGTGAATTCCAACCAAGAACACTAAAGTCACAGCCTGGCAACGACACAGTTGCTTTATTTAATACCTGAGTAAATATAAATAAAGGAATGATTCTGGGATCATTTACTTTAACTCACCACCAAATATGGATGAAATCCAAGAAACAGTTAAAAGATATGAAATTTATTAACTCTACAACTGGTCAGGTAGAATGTCATGTTCCCACACTCAAAAACTAGATATGGACACTAGATGGTGAATGTGTAAAAAAAAAACAATCAAGCAAAAGCAAGAAATACGTAATAGTCGACGGACATACATAAAAAAAAAACATAGCCTCCGAACAGAGTAAGGAGATATTTGAGAATTCGGTCACCTTTTCTCCATTCTGAACAATACAAATTCTCCACAGTACCTTAAATCGAAGTTCAAATACCTAACCGGCACCCATGATCGTTATACGGATAAAGGTGGTGGCAGTTGGCCTGTGGAAGGCACTTCAAAAAGTCAGGCCTTAACAACAAAAAGTCGTCAAATAGAAGCCCACTTTCAAAAGTCTTGTTCATGATCATTATTCGAACTCAGGCATCTGATGATCAAGATGTACGTATTAGCTGTTTTTATTGAATAAAATTAATATACCTTAATATTATAAAATACCTCTATATGTATAACTTTAAATTGTGTTTAATACTATGGCATTAGTTATGAGTTATTTATGACATATTTTTCTGTGTTGTTGGTTTTACAATTTTAGTTTAGCACGCCAACCTCTGTTTCTAGGATGACTGGTAGAAAATGTTGTATAGCATCCTCCCTTGTACATTGTTTGTGTGCAATATAGTATTAAATTTGAAGTCTGTAACTGAAGTTGAAATGTGGGCAACCCAATTACTACCTTAGAGTTGTTAGGGACTTACATGTTCGAAACTATCCTTGTCACCTAAAACAGGTCGACAAAGTGGTAACTACGATCCTGTTCTGAAATAGAGTTAAGAGTTAAAAACAGTGATTTTAACTGTTAGGCCTTTCAATCTACATCCAATTCAATCAAAAGAACGAGGCGCGCATAAAAAATACGATTTGGCCGACGGCATTGGAAATTTATAGAATGAACCAGCTAAGTAACTCATGGCTAAGCCGAACGGGGCGACGGCAATTTTCATTAACGACTGCCTAAACCAAACATTGTGCTTTAGTCAAGTCCTTTGTGTACAATGTTAGAAAACTTAATCAAACTTGCAAACAATGACCGTTTTTATAGACGGTCCCGAGACCAAAACGGTTAGTAAACGCATAACCCAAAAGTACGAGGGTCTGACTATGAAAAGACTAAACTTGACCCTGAGCAATGGATGTTATGAGAGATCTTTGTTCAGCTGTAGGGCTCTATGTTTTTATCAATTTTAAGAAACGAACTAGGGAGGCTGAAGCTTGTCTGTAGTGTGATAGCAGCATTCAAGACTCAACCGAAAATCTGTAGGTGAGGCGCATTTAATTTGTATGAAAAAAGCGTCATATTATGGCGAAGGTTAAAAAAAAGAGATCGCTTTTAAGTGATGAGACCGCCCATTGCACCTTTATCATAATGTGTTACTGATTTTGTTTGTATCTTAAGGTGTACAATAAAGTATTTTCATTCATGCATTCAAAAGAGCGAATTATACGTTTTGACTGAGATACGAGTAGATATAGATACTTCTCTGCACAAAGTGGTGTTACAAATAATTTCAAATACTATCAAAATAAATCGAAAAATTCATTTGTGGGATTCATGTGTGTTACTGTTTATTTTGTTTGTATCTTAAGGTGTACAATAAAGAATTTTCATTCATTCATTCATTCAAAAGAGCGAATTATACGTTTTGACTGAGATAAATATAGGTACGAGTACATACTTCTCTGCACAAAGTGTTGTTACAAATAATGACAAATACTATCAAAATAAATCGAAAAAATCAGTTGCAAGTGCAACTCAAAAGCGAAGTAACAATCTGAGGCGAGTATGTGTAGGCTCAATTTACGCTGGCCAGCCGGCAGCGCGGCGGTAGGCATCCGACAAAATTAGAGTGAAAGCCTCATCCTCAAACTGTGTCTATAATTAAGTAGCTTTGCTAACGTACGGTTTGCCCAGCTCTCATTCAGAGAAATGATGTGACAACGATATTAAAATGGACCCACCCGATCGGCCTATGACATTTTAAAGTCTGCGGGAGGTTGGAGGGTGGTAGCCCAAGACCGTGGATGCAGCAGTGGAATTCAAAAGGATGATGCTGATAATGAATAAATAAATATTTGACGACCTCTGTAGCGCAGTGGGCGGTAGCCCGCCTGAGACGCAGAAGGTTGCGAGTTCGTTTCCCGTCGCGGGACAAATGTTTGTATGATCTGCAAATATTTGTCTCTGATCTGGGTGTTTTCTATGTATAATATGTATGAATTTACAAAAAAAAAATATAAGTAGTATATCAGTAATGTAGCTCCCATAATACAAGCTCTGCTTAGTTTGGGGTTTAGATGATGCTTTAGTAAAAAATGTCCAGCATTAGGTATTATTATTAATATTTATATACAAAATAAAATGTTCAAATGTTGTAAGAAATTCATGAAAAAATACAACGGCATGATTGTTTCAGTTATTGCCAAAAAAAATACGTAATTATTTACTGGCATGAAGCAGATCTGTTTATTTTTCTCAATGTTTTCACACATACTTATATTTACCCAAATAATTAATGCATGCAATCTATAGCTTACTATTATGTTAACCTACTAGCTTTACTTTCACTTTTACTAAAGAAATACTTTAAGACGTAATCTTGTTGACTTTACATGATATTACAAAAAGTTATACTGGAATAGCAATTATTATAAACATGTTACTCATACTTTTTATTTTTATATCTTTGTTACATAATTAAGACTTGATGACGACATTATATTTGTACAAAGTTAGTTACAATGCTTACCTATTTACTAGAAACTTACACTGCTCAAACCCAAGTTTAAATCACAAGCAACTTCAATCAATGTCGATCGATGTCTCATATTAGCAATTCATCGAATCATTGTTAAGAACCTCTACATTAATAATAAAAATAATAATGCTGGTATTTTTCTCACAGCATCATCTAGCCCCAATCTAAGCAGAGCTTGTATTATGGGAAATACATGACTGATTATTATAAGTTTTACGGTTCTTATCGTGTGACTACTCCAGTCATCCCGTGACCACGGCTGTTGCAATACAGTCGAAACGTCGAGAAAATAATAAAAAGGTAAACGCGATAAAGACCCGAACTAAGAAAACTTATTATTATATAATCCAATCTCGGAAGTTTGAAAAATACTACATGACTGAAATACTAACTAATATACTTTTTTGGTAAATACAAACACACATAGAATTATCTCAAAACACGAATAAACGAGTGTGGGAAGGGGGAATCCTTTAATTAAACAATAATTGTTTAACTTAAAAAACCAAGTCCAGTTTGCTTTGATGAGCGGAACAGATCTTCAACAAAGTCTTTCGAAAATTTCTCAAGCCAAGTGAACCAAGTGTGTTTTAATATTTTGGAAATATTTACTGTCTGACTTATGCCCGTCTACTCAAGCTTAGGCAAAGGCTTAGTAGTAGATTTCTTTTCAATAAACTGTCCAAGACGTGGACACGCTATGTTGCCGACCCGAAGACGCCTCTAAAAAGCATCCCTACTTTACATCTACAGATCGATAAATATGACTTGAATTTTTATCGCTTCAAACCTGAACAAAAATAAATTGAAATAAGTAAATAAGTTGACGAAAAAACTTTAATGTTTTTATACAAAACGCCCAGATACTCAACTATCGCTCTAGCCTTGAACACGCAAAATGTAACATAACTCGGCGATCTAAGCCCTAAGTTCAAAGCCCTAAGGCACTAAAATTACCAGCACACTTTTGTTCACACCGTGAAATCGATTTAGTATCGTATCGTTTTATTATCGTTAGACACGATCGTGTTAAAGAAGGCTCTACTATCATAAACGTGCAGGTACAGTCGGATAAAAAAGTTACTTGACAAAAGTTATCATTTACTAAACGGATAAGAGCAGTCAATACATAACAAAAGCAAATACAAGGATTTTATGAAGGGCAAAAAGGATTCCGAAATCTTGGCATGAATAGCTAGTTTTAGAAGATTTTCAAGTTAATAATATCTAAAATGTTAATCAACTCGTTTGGCTGACCGTACATGTTTAAGACCATATCAACCCTATGAATAAGGGAACCCTATGAATATAATTTATATGTATTTAAGTAACGAATGCGTCATATAAAATTTATGCGAATTATAGGTTTATAGTTTTAGGGCTCTTTGAATTTTATGCCCGAGGAATAAAATGAAAAGGGTAGATAGACTATTTAGTACCTAGGTATATAAATAGGATGAGTTCATGAATACAAAGTCCATATTCTAGATCCAAACCAAATTAAAAAAACCATCACACTTTTGGTAATCTCACAACACGTTTACACTTGCGCGTTCGCATTCGCTTCGACCCTCTTTGAAAAGCTCGAGCAAAAGTTCGTGTACTAGTGCTGACGCGAACTACCGTCCTCACAATCGCGGAGTACTTAAGGCAATCGCCGCGGAAGACGAACGTATCACGATTCCCCCGCAATGTGTCATGTACAATGTTGAATTTTACTCGACACTGACCACTAAAACAGACACGTGTTATTAGCGCGTGGAGTTGGCGCTCGCTGTTACCTGTCGGAGGCAGTCTGAAAGGCGTTCCGCATCCAACGCGAGCGCTCGAGTCGCGAGGCGAATAACGAATGTGCCGTTCAAGTAATCTTTCGCCACAGGTTAGTACTAAATAGTCTTTGAATGAATGAATGAAAATTCTTTATTGCACACCATATGAAAAATAGATATACATAAACAAACTTTTTTTTTTTTTTTTAAATGCAATTGGCGGTCTTATCGCATAGAAGCGATCTCTTCCAGACAACCTTTGCGTGGAGAGGTTTTAATGAGAATTAAATGTCTTTATTCGTCATTCGCCTCGCCACTCGCGTCGTTTGTATAAACACGGTATTAGAAATAAACAAGACCAATAAAATACCCTTAACCCACATAAATTGTATCTGCACACCAGTTACATCTCCTTTGCATCAATTTTATTACCCCGTTCTTTAGTACTACTGTATTTCATTTGCTATAGTATTGGACGTTATCTATTACTTACTCTGTTCTGTCTTTCTCTGTGTCGGTTCGCTATCAGTTTCCGATCGAAGCTGCATTCTCTTGAAAAGCTGGTTATCGGTACAGGACACCACGGCTGGTAACCAGCTTTTCAGAGTCAACTTTTTTGTTTACAGATAACCAAGTAATGAATTTGCTTCTGTTTATTTACTAGAGCGACATAATCGCATTGTGATTAAGCTCTTTAATAAAGAATTTTAATAAAGAGCTCTTCAAGCGCGAAGCTAATTTTACTAACTACGTGCCAAGAACACGCAACAAAAAAGCCAGAACATATAACATATAGCCAGCACATGTTCTGAATTTTATGCCATTCTATGCTCTCAGTGGACGAATTCAGGCAACGAGAACGCAAAACGAAATCAAAGAATGTAAATAAAACATAAACATAATTAAAAAAAATCTGTTTTTGTCAAATTTCACGTTTTATTATTAACTACACATTATAAATCGGTTGATATTACGGGGTTCTAATATAGAACCCAAAAAGCTTGTACAAAACAAGGTTATTTTAATCAAATCCTAGTTTAAATCAAAGTTTTATGCGTCTAAATATCAAACTGTCAGCTCTTATAAATATAACAAGATCCAGATCGTTAAACACAACCAAATCAGCGATGGCGGCGTGCGGAAGATCCAGTTAGGTGAAACGAAAATACACCGAATACCGGGCTTAGTGGTGCGTCTCTGTGAAGAAAGCCAGCAGTGAATGATGATGAAGATGACGGGAAAAATTGGTGATTCAAATCAGCAAGCGGCGACAGGTTCCTGTATCCTGTTTGTATTGCGACCTATGGATGCAAATACCAGGCATATCGACGTCTGAGCTTCAGTGAGCACGAGACGACAGATGCAGGCTATTGCGGATCGAAAATTAAAAAAATACCAACCGTTTGCTGGCCGGAAAGACTGGTGGAATATGATACCGTACGAAAGGAAATGAAGGAATAAATATCGAGGGGCATTCCTTCCAAGAAATCGGTGTCGAGATGACCTTCTGGCGAAATAACTATGTGAAATCGCAAGCGTATAGGCTCAAAGTGTGGTACTGCAGGTCAAAGGTCTCTCAACTTAACTGTGTCGTACATATTATTTTAGGATCACGTATAGGTGTGGATAGGCCTTGACATTCATTCAGACATTCAGACTTGGAAAACATTTACCATGTAAGGTTTTCTGGTAGAGATCGCTTCTAAGCGATAACACCGCTCATTTTTCTTTATATTGTTATAATAATAGAGTAGGATTAGAATTACCAAGTTGAAGTGGCAAGAAGTAGACCATTTAGCTCGCAGAACCGAAAGCCCCGAAGACAGTTACTCGAATTGTGACCACGAACCTGTCGACGTAATGAAGGAAGGCCCCCCACCTCATGGATCGATAAAATATAATAGTTACGGGAAGTGGTACAAGATCGTTCATCATGGCACTCTTTAATGGAGGCTTATGTCCAGCAGTGCACTTCTACAGACTGCTGCTGATGATGAATCCTACTAAGATTATAAACGTGAAAGTTTGTGAGGATGTTTGTTACTCTTTCACGCAAAAACTACTTAACGGATTTTGATGAAACTTTACAGTAATATAGCTTATATATCAGAATAAAACATAGGCTACATTTTATCCGGGTACCTCGCGGGCGAAGCCGTGGGCAGAAGACAGTTAGGATATGTATTTAAAAATCACCAGCTTAGATCAGAAAATAGAAAAGCAATTCTTTTAACACTAGCTTAAAATGATATGATAATATCGATAAGTGTAGGTCTGATTTAAGTTAAACTACATAAGGTTTGTATGAGTTGTTACCAAAGTATCAAACTAATTTGTTCAGGCAATTCCATTAGTTAGTTTGTAGTGAACCAGTAGGTACTTTCCATATTCAGGATATTACCAAGTTTCGCAAACCAAGGCGGCAAAGTTATCATTTTACGACCAGTTATACCTACGTTAAAATGGCGTATACATGAATTCAACATCAGTATACTGTCGTAACAGACTCAATTTATACGCAAATGCACACTCACAGCTTCAGAGTTTCTGGACTTAAATGGCATAAGACAGTGTTTGAAAGTTTTAAGAAAACACTATGTTATTGAATATTTCAGAACATCATCTGTAGAAGTTTTAAGAAAACACTTTATTATCGAAGAAGCTATTGCCCACGGCTTCGCCTGCGTGATACTCAGATAAAAAGTAGCCGATGAAAAGTAGCGTTCGTAAAAAACGCATTCACTCGGCCGTATTTCGTTGATTTACGTTGCAAAATTAATCTCCACGAAAAGCTCTTTTTACCCGCCTTAAAAAAAAGGAGGAGGTTCTCAATTCAAATGTTTTTTTGTGTGTATGTTACGCGATATCTTCGCCAATTTTGAAACGATTTAAAAAATATTTTTTAAATGCATAGGGTATACTTCAAGGGTGGTCGCTTATAAATTTTATATAAAAATCCCACTCTTAAGGGTAAAAAAATGGGAGACGAAATATCATATTGGACTCTTAATCAATTTCCCGTTATTTGAAGTCGGTTCTTTGACATTTAATGTCTTATATACCTCGTGTGTTCATAAGTTTTGAGACGAACTTATTTAATTAATTTAAAAAGAAAGTAATTCATGCAACCTTTTTTAAACTTTTAAAATTTTAAATTTCGAATGTTTTGAATCAGAAAAAATATACATTTGAATATTTGTTTCATTCTCCGTGAAAATGGCGCCAACAAAAGATTTGCGTGCGACTGTAATTTCACTGTTTCAAGCAGGAAAAAAACCAATGCAAGTTTTTAGTGAAATCCAAAGTTTGGGATGTAGTCGGAACTTTGTGTATTATACCATAAAGAGGTACAAGGAGACCGGCTCTTTAGAAGGCCGTGGAAGATGTGGCCACCCGCGGTCTGTAAGGACGCCCGCCAACATCAAAGTAATCAGAGAGCGAATTCGTCGCAACCCTTGCCGGACTCAAAAGAAATTAGTTCTGCAGACCAACATTTCGCGAATATCGGTGAACAGGATACTTAAATATGATCTTAAACTAAAGGCCTACAGTCGAAGGAAAGTGCATTATTTAAACGAGCGTCTTCGTAAATTGCGACTGGAACGATGTCGGAACCTATTGAAGAGACACGATCCAAAAAATATCCTGTTTACCGATGAAAAGATCTTCACGGTGGAAGAAAAGTTTAACCGGCAGAACAATAAGGTTTACGCCAGAAGTTCAAAGGACGTCCAGCCATCTGTACGCAATGTCCAGCGCACTCATCATCCAGCAAGTGTGATGGTTTGGTGGGGTGTTTCCTACGAGGGGGTCACTTCGCTTCATTTTTGCCAGCAAGGCGTCAAGGTGAAGGCACAAAATTACCAAACCGACATATTGGAAGCGGTGGTTAAACCATTAAATGATACGCTATTCGCTGGAAAATACTGGGTTTTCCAACAGGACTCTGCTCCCTCCCATAAAGCTAAGACTACCCAACGTTGGCTGGAGGCCAATTTGCCAGGCTTCATTCGGAGCGAAGATTGGCCCTCGTCAAGCCCTGACTTGAATCCTTTGGATTATTCTTTATGGACGGAATTGGAGCTGAGGGCATGCAGAAAGTCTCACCCAAACCTGGATTCTCTCAAGCGAGCCCTTATTAAAGAATCGAAACGGATTCCCATTGAAAAGATTCGTGCCGCCATAGATGAATGGCGCACGCGTTTGAAGGCCTGCATTGAATGCAAAGGCGGCCATTTTGAATGATTTATTTTTAAATACAGATCTAGATGTCAGTAGTTTTAATTTTAATATCCAATAAATGAATACTCAACTTAGCTCCAAAAATATTTTAGTTTTACTGTGTCTCAAGACTTATGAACACACGAGGTATATTTAATATCTATATATTATCCCGTTATATTAACGGGATAATATAAAGCCTAATGGATATATATTATCCCGTTAATATAACAACCTGAAAGTCAATTCCAAATATTGGTAAACAATATTTGAAATCGGATATGAACTTTCGGAGATTACCCCTACATACAAACTTACAAACTATACCTCTGAATAATATTAGTATAGATAATTAATAACATCATCATCTGTAGAAGTCCGCAGCTGATCATAGGTCTCTCCTAAATATAATAAAAGAGTGGCCTGGCGAATGTGTTTATTTATTTTTTGTAGTTTTAAATACCTAACTAAAGTATTTATCTAAAGTATGCTTCATTATTTTCTTCTGTACACGATCCTTACTCTATAATTACCTATCCCTGAGGTTAACCTTAGAGGCTTGCTGAAAGAAAACTCTTTTTAGGGTTAAGTTCGTCTTTGTACATGTCATTTAATTCTGCCTTTTTGTAAGTGTTTATTTGTGTGTATAATAAAGAATAATCTTGGAGGACCTTTATCAACCGACTTCCCGCAACATTTAATACGAGTATTTCATCAGTCAAGCGAGTAGAAGGGGCCTTATACTTCGTCACACAACAATAAAAACAGACGCACATACATCATAGGGATGTAGTCGTGTTTAAATACTTGAAAGATTGATTGCTCAAAGATTGAGCAATTTGCCTTTTGTAACTTTATGATTCGAGTAATTCTTATTAATATTGCACAATCACTTATTTTTTTTATAAGCCATTTATTTTTATTTATTTATTTATTAGGAACATCAACAGAATTTACATGAATAATTGCTTATAGTTTCTATTTTAGGATCTAGTTTACATGTAATTCCAATTACAGATGAACATAACATGCATATTAAAAAGTTTGGCATAAACATATTATGTAAAGAAAATTTTACGTGAAAAATGATAATAATAATAATATTAACTTTACTCATCGAAATCACAAAGATCGTTTTAGAAACATTGACTTCAGATTTTATGTGTTTATACCGACGATTTCTCGCGACTAAATTATGCGGTAGTAAAACTAACGGAATATACAAGAAATCCATATTGTAAAAACGGGAATTTTCACGTACTGCACGCGTCGCGCCGTGCACTACGCGACGCGGAAGGAGAAAGTCGCAACCACTCACCCTGATGAAGACTCTCGGAATGAGTCGAAACTTAGTCGGTGCCTTCACCGATAGTGCAGTACGTGAAAATTCCCGTTTTTACAATATGAATAGTCAAGTTCACGATAGTTTTTGGAATAAAATACAAAAAATCCTTCACTAAGACATGCTTCTGTTTTGGGCTAAGCTTAGTGCAGCCTGGCATAAGTTTCGCATTGTATAGTTATCACTACTCAATAGCCCAACTTAACTCACGGTGTCCCGGAACTAGTAATTTAAGCCTGAACGGAATTATTCCGACCATGAAAGTGAAAAAGTTTTCCTGAAAATAAAGTCAAATTTCCAAAAAAATACTTTCAGGAAAATTATTTGAAACATCCCTCGTTTCAGCTGTCTTTTGGACCGTGTGCCCACTCTTAAATTACTTTTCATTAAACACGATTTCGAAAACCATACCTGAAACAGCTAAATTATTCGTTTTTTACAGAAAACAGTTGCTTTATAGAACCATCTTCTTCAATAAAATTTCAAAAGTCCTAATACATTTGTTTTTCTTGTAAGAGTCAAGAATTGGCTAGAGATAACATACTCGTTCTGCAAGTAGAACAATTGAACTGGTAAAGAACTTATTTAAAACAATACTTCTGTAAATTTTAAAAATATACAAGTGTCCAAATAAATTAATAAACGACCAGTAAAGGCCGTGAGACAAAACTGACCCTAAAATGACCATCGTAACTTGAGAACAGCTAATTTAGCCAATCTAGGTCTCTTGAGACAATTATTAACATATCCTGCATTTATTTTCACAAGGCATCCCGCATCTATTTGCTCATCCTGAATGCTCTAACTAGGTTAGAAAATAAATTATATCTATTTAGCCCTTTTGTCTATGGTATGATCATAATGACTTAGGTCATTATGATCATATATTAATATTAACCACCTAGGGTGAGTGACGTTAACGACATTCACTTCGTTTCGGATGGCTACTTCAGGATATTTTTCAAGACCAAGTACCTACAGACAGTCATACTTGTATAAGTATATGCATTTATTCAGTGATGTATTGTACTTTTTTCTGAATAAATATTTAGTTATACTTCTCTACAGTTCTGCCGATGAACATAAACTGTTAATAGTTGTACCCTGATAAAAACTAGTCTATGTCACGAACCTACAACAAATTACATCTAAATCGGTTCAGCCGTTATGAAACATTTTAGTAACAAACATCCATGCATAGATTTGCATACAAAAAAGAAAAACACATAATAAATTACACCACCAGCCACTCTCAAAATTACATAAAATCCTCTCCGTCCACAGGTTGTTTGGAAGAGATCGCCTATTGTAACTTTAATTTTAATGTGTCATTGCATATTGTGTTAAGCCATCCATCTTGTACAATAAAGTATTTTCATTATTTTCCTAATACGATACAACGATGACTTTTAAGATGTGTGCTCATCAGAACTTCTCAAGACTATACGAGGCGAAACATCATATTATTATTATTAACTATTATTAAATTTCTCTCATCGGATATTCATCGGGTCCACGTTGCGCAAGGCTTCATTGAGTCTGTAGCATCTGTTCCATTTCCAGATATTTTGAACAACGCTATGAAACGATCCTGTACCTATCTGGCCCACATAGAGCCCCCAACTTTGCAATATTCGGCCCATCTCCGGCAGGCGAACCCTACTTCTTGATAAGGTTATCATATAAGTGAGATCCGCCGTACATAACGCTTATAAGATAATTTATTTTGTTCATATAATTTTATCAAAGGATTTATTTATTTAACTAGCCTCTGCTCACGCCCTCGCCCGTTTGTTAAACGGATAAAAAGTAGCCTATGTATTATTCTAATGAATCAATCATCATCATCAATCAATATTAATAATAATAATTTATTTATTTATTCAGATAACTTGGTCCATAATTTGTTAGTAAGTTACATAATGTTATGTGTTAGATAGATAGATAAACTCTTTATTGCGGTCTTATCGCTAAAAGCGATCTCTTCCAGACAACCTTTGGATGGACAGGATAAAATAGAATCAAAAGACGGCGGTGTACGAATATTTAAACCTATAAATATATATATATTACTAAAATACCTACATAAATTACATAATATACATGTCCTATATAATATACATACAAATAATAATATCGTGAGAATATAAGTATGTTAAAATATAAAAAACTATTTACAAGCAGGTCTGAGACATTGAAAGGAAATGGTTGTATACCATAACTTTAAAAATAGCAAGTGATTTTGATGATCTAATAGAAAACGGTAGGGCGTTCCATAGTCGTACAGCTTGCACCGTAAAGTTAGTTTATGGTGCAAGCTGTACGACGTTATTACAATTCCTAAACTGTATATAAAACTGTTCAGTTACTTACTGGTGGATCAACGCACAGCCTAAACCATAAGTCCCAGAAGCATGAAACTTGGAGGGTATATTCCTCTTATGGTGTAGGGTTGCACTATGAAAGGAATTTGGAAAATTCATTCAAGTGAAAAGGGCCGGAAACTTTTGCATGAAAAATCGTATTCCTAGAACTTGATTTTTGATGCACCTATCAATTACCTACCATAAGCGAGTAAATCCGCGGACATCGGCTAGTGTACCTCGTGTGTTCATAAGTTTTGAGACGAACTTATTTAATTAATTTAAAAAGAAAGTAATTCATGCAACCTTTTTTAAACTTTTAAAATTTTAAATTTCGAATGTTTTGAATCAGAAAAAATATACATTTGAATATTTGTTTCATTCTCCGTGAAAATGGCGCCAACAAAAGATTTGCGTGCGAATGTAATTTCACTGTTTCAAGCAGGAAAAAAACCAATGCAAGTTTTTAGTGAAATCCAAAGTTTGGGATGATACTCAGATAAAAAGTAGCCGATGAAAAGTAGCGTTCGTAAAAAACGCATTCACTCGGCCGTATTTCGTTGATTTACGTTGCAAAATTAATCTCCACGAAAAGCTCTTTTTACCCGCCTTAAAAAAAAGGAGGAGGTTCTCAATTCAAATGTTTTTTTGTGTGTATGTTACGCGATATCTTCGCCAATTTTGAAACGATTTAAAAAATATTTTTTAAATGCATAGGGTATACTTCAAGGGTGGTCGCTTATAAATTTTATATAAAAATCCCACTCTTAAGGGTAAAAAAATGGGAGACGAAATATCATATTGGACTCTTAATCAATTTCCCGTTATTTGAAGTCGGTTCTTTGACATTTAATGTCTTATATACCTCTAATAAAAATGGATCCAATTTTTTTTGGGTTCTATTCCCGCCGCGGGACAAATGTTTGTATGATCTGCAAATATTTGTGTCGGGTCTAATCGTTTTCTATGTATAGGTAGTATTCATATAAATTGTATAAAGTAGTATATTAGTCATGTAGTTCCCATAACACAAGCTATGCTCACTTTGGGGCTAGATACTGTGATGATACTGTGCGAAAAATTACCAACATTATTTTATGAACGTCTAAAACAAGTTTTATTTTGATTACCTAATATTTGCTACACAGGTAAAACACCTGTGTTGAGAAAACACAACTAAATAAAACGAACCTAGTTTTAAAGCTACTAAAGAAACCTAAAGCTTTTAAAATATTCAGAACTCAGTAGTACCTCCTACTTATTGCTAAATACATGGGAGAAGCATTAAAAAATTTCAAATTTCTATGCTGTCTGGAAGCATTTAGTTTTTAATTTGTTCCGTTCCACCGCTTTCGCTGAAAAGTAATTTTATATCGCGAAAATAGCTTTAGTTTTCAGTTTAAAATGGAATTTCAAAGCGCAGAAGTGAGATCTCATTACGAGATTGTGCTTCTAAAAATAAATTGCAAATAAAATATTAGTCTATGTTTTTATCTTTGTGATTGTTTTTTGATCATGCCTTGGTTTGTATGTATACTATGTTTTTTTTTTGTTTGGAGCTGCCCGGGATATCCGACACTAACTATATAGATGGCTCTTTGTATATAACTGCAAGCTAGGAGACGCAAGCACGTAGGTAGCATTGCTGCAGACAAATTTTCGAAAGCCATTCTTTCAAACTTTCCGTAAAGCGCCATCTCTGTAGCTTCAAAGAACTAAAATGACACTTGCCACAGATAATATAAGACAACTCTCATTGAGACAACTACATTGGGTATTCTGAGTTTGGTATCAAAGAAAAGGTGTGGGGATTTTTTTAATAGTAGTAGGGGGACCTATCATGGGAGAGAGAAAAAACTAGTTAAGCTTTTATTGAAGAATAAGGATTTATTGAAGAATATTCAAAAAATATTTTTTGAATGAACGGTCATGAGATGTAAACAGTAAGGTAGCTTTTTTGAATATTTTTTACCAAAATACACTGAAAGCTCACAACGCTATGCTTTCCTCCTTTAAAAATAAGTGTTCATTAGCAACCTTAAACCTTTCAAAACTTTATTCATTGTAGTTTTAGCTATGCTTGCATAAAGAGCTAAGTGGTAGAGTACCAAACCACTCTCAATTATTAATATACAATGTGACCACTGCATAAGTTTTACACAGACATATAGTTTCTATTTTTACATGTGACGTAAGGAGCCTGTATATTCTTTTGCTATATGTTTGTTCATTTTTGTCTGTTACTATTTATCTCCAAAACTACTAACTCGATGAAATGCATTTGCAAGAAGCAAATGACTTCCGTGACTTCAAGGATGACAAAAGTTTTAACCACAAGTCACACACAAGGGACGCTACACTAGCCGATTAAAAACACATCCAACTTGTTTTGAGTTTTCACTTCGGCTTTGTTAGAAAGTTAATTATTTTATATTTATTTATATGATGCCGGGAAGGTAATAAAAGGCACTCACTTTCAAAAGACGATAAAGCTCCGATCCTGTAACAAGACAAAATAACTCATTAGAATAGTGATGCAAAAAGTTTTGTCGTTAATGAACCCACTAAATTCGTTCACCACACTAATTCTTTCATAGCCAAACAAGGGGCGCAATATCTTAAATAACAAAAGGATAAGTCCGGTCACCCATCCATATGTGGATTGAATCTGCTATCTATTTTTAGAATAATATAAAGACTATACCACGTATTTTACTATTCTCCTACTGACGTTTCGTTGACCGTTTAAAGGTCCTTCCTCATGAGTACCGTCTGCGACCAGCGTGGTATAGACATACCACGTATAGATTATACGATGTATAAACTATACGACTACGTATAGTTGTAATAATATTCTAAAATAATACCAAACCAATATAATTTCAACTCTGCTATCTATGCTCTATATATCGGCTTGTTTTTTTTATATATATTACTAGCCTCTGCCCACGTCTTCGCCCGCGTGGAACCCTCGTAAAAAGTAAACAATGTGATATTCTGATGATGTACTCGTATAAGCTATATTACTGTAAAGTTTCATCAAAATCCGTTCAGTAGTTTTTGCGTGAATGAGTAACAAACATCCAGCCTCACAAACTTTCGCATTTATAATATTACTAGCCTCTGCCCACGGCTTCGCCCGCGTTGAACCCGGATAAAAAGTAGCCTGTGTTATTCTGATGTAAGAGCTCTTGTAAAGATCGTCGCTGGAATGCGGGGATGAGCAGAGATAAAACGAGTAGTCACACTGAAGTGCGATTTATTTGTGTTTCAATATACCAACAATACATAAAATGAAGACTTAAGCGTTTCTCATCGTCGCATCTGGGTCATTGCATAGTAGTCAATATGCTACACTATATTACAGTAAAGTTTCATCAAAATCCGTTCAGTAGTTTTTGCGTGAATGAGTAACAAACATCCATCCTCACAAACTTTCGCGCTTATAATATTATTATAGTAACATAGTAGGACTAACGTGACAAACAAGCTTACGGCTTAGATATCTGTTGGTACCATAACCGACCCTGAACTGAACCTGGCTCCCACATACCCTTCAAACCAGAACACAGCAATGCAAGCATTACTGCTTGGCGGCACAGATGGCAGTAGCATTTCCCCGGACGAGCTCTTTCACAAAAAGCACTGCTACTATACTCAATACATTTATTGCTTTCACATGGTAGGTACATAGATGGTGTTTATAGGTAGGTATCTCACATGAACCCTGTCTAAGGGTATAGCAACAGATAGGTAGGCAGGCCGAAAGTTTGTGTAAACAAAAAAAAAACTAGTAGGTACAATAAAATAAAGTCAATGTAGGCAAAGTATCAAGCATTTGGAATAACACAATTAGGTAAGTAGGTTTTGTCATTTTTTCTTTTGTTATAATTTTCATTAGTCAAAAATAGGTACGTCACTTTTTATTTATTTTTAAGGTTTGCTAGCTTTCTAGTCTAAATAATCTTTAATACTATATTATAATACTATACTACTACTGGTACTAGTATAGTATTATAATATCTGTGGTGAACTAAGCTTCTATGAGAACTAAGCTTCGTTTAGCAAAATAAAGCCCATTGAAAACAAAAGTAATACAGCTGGAACGTCGGAAAACTTTACAAAAGCATTTTTATTCCACCGCACAAAACTGTTGGAACATCATAAAATTTTATAGTCCGATGCCATGCAGCTTTATTTGTAAATCACACAAAAGCTGATGACCATAATTTCGACCTTGAAATCCCAACAACTATGGAAATTAGTGTTTTTTTGAGATATAAATATCAACAAAAAACTTTTCCCCGTTTAGGACGACTAAACGGATTTTTAAATGATCAAGTCGTACAAATCAGTAATGTATGTTTGTTTGTATGTATGTCTGACAATAACTTTTGATTAAGTCAGACATGATTTTTTTTTACAATTGGGGCTGTTTTTGAAATTTAGAAAGAAAAATCAGTGATAAAAACTATCAGGTCATATGAAAATGCTCTAATGCATATTTCAACCATAAATAAATTTATCTACGTTGCGATAAAGAATTCAAATCACATGAATTAATGGTTTAATAACCATATAGTATCAGAAAACCATTTATCATCATCTATCAAAATAGTGGAACCATAAAAATCACACAATAAATGTTTTTCTAAGAGACGTTTTAATTTTAGACAAATTTTAGCAACTTAATAACGAACAAGCGAGGTCTTGTGTACTGGTTATAGAGCTAATGTCTTTTCAAAATTAGTGCAACTCACATTACAGGGTAAATAACTAACATCGTACAATTTACATAATATTGAAATTAATATTCGCTGCAATACGCCTTATAATGTGGCCTTTGGCCCACGGAGTAACAATAACCAAGCTATCGTACAAAGTCCAAGCGCGATCGAGAGCATAGTTGATAAGCGTAAGCATGTTCCTGACCGTCAGATCTCAGATACCTGCTAAGTTTATTTACTTCGATGCGATAAACGTAGACTTAGGGTATTAGATTTCACGCCGTATATTATAACCTTGCATATTATTATATTATGATATCTGTGCCGTAGCAAAGCATAAGTAAAGAACACAATTTTGACAATAAACAAGCTATATATTAATAACAAGCCTCTTCCCACGGCTTCGCCCGCGTGGTACTCGGATAAAAAGTAGCCGATGCTACAATATTAACATAGATAATATAAGTTACATATAAGCTATATTATGTAAAGTTTCATCAAAATCCGTTTATCATGAAAGAGTAACAAACATCTATCCATCCTCACAAACTTTGCGTTAAATAGTAATAGGATAATAAATAATGGACTTTTTTACACAGCATCATCTAGCCTATTACTAGTTATATATTTTTTTTGTAAATACATACATATTATACAAAGAAAATACTCAAACCTGAGACAAATATTTGCTGATCATACAAACATTTGTCCTGCGGCGGGAATCGAACACGCAATCTTCTGGCCTTCGCCCACTCTACCACAGAGGTCGTCACATATATTAACCACACATGTGTTGGTTGTGGTATATATTAGGCTGACAAAAATCATCTTACACTCTTTAGGGAAGCCTACGTCCAGCAGAGGACATTTACAGGCTGTTGATGATATTGATGATCTTGAGGTATTATATAATATATAAATCTTCCCGGCGAAGCTATCACGCACGGAAAAAATGCCGATCAACGTGCGCCGCAGCGAATAGTTTAAGTTACATTAAAAATTGCATGCTCTAGACGCAAGGTGTATTGAAAGTTGAACATAAAATCACCTTGTGTAGACACGCCTATTTGTATCTGAGTGTGTTCATAGGTTACACCTTGCTAGGCGCGTTTTACAACCAGTTTATTTTTACTCTGCAGTCTACTCTTAATTAATGAATTTAATTTGGAGAGACGAAGCAAGACAGAAGCCCGAATAGCGAACTTAATATATTTCCAGGGGGAGGAAAGTATAAAAAGACGAAGGTAGAATACGTTCCGGAGCTTAAAATAACTGCAGTGTTTGAGTCCAGGTAAATGTTGAGTTTTGGCGTTTATATTTGTTTACATTTATTATTCTTGAAAAGTAGGATAAAAATTAAAAGTGATATATAAATAAATATTTTATTAAAATTTTCTAACTAGTCCCTAGCTTAGTTTTAACCTAACGTAATTTTCTGAAAGTTTTTTTCGCTTAGATAATATATTAGAATTATTGAGCCCCGCATCCACTTTACGCATTTGATTAATATGATACTTACGAGACGTAGGTATGTATACCTATTGGCCCGTAATTTGCAAAGTACAATAGCACCTGCGACAGGCAGGCAACGGGAATCAAACCCAGAAGCCCCTTTTACAAATCTTGTCATTTGTCAATGTCTATCGAGAGTTGGAAAGTTTTGCCAAAGGGAACGCGAAGAATCATGGAAACGCATATCCTATCCTACTAATATTATAAACGTGAAAGTTTCTGAGGATGAAATGTTTGTTTCTTTTTCACAAAAACTACTGAACAGATTTTGATGAAACTTTACAGTAATATAGCTTATCCATCAGAATAACACATAGGCTACTTTTTATCCGGGTACCACCCGGGCGTACCACGAAGCCGTGGGCAGAAGCTAGTATCTATATATATCTACGCGATTTGTATGTTTGTGCCTGAACCAATATAAAAGATTGAAAATTTACGAAATGGCATTTCTCGTTGTGCTGATTAAGCCAATCTGGGGCACCGTTTGGATTATAATATGCCATATATTAATAGTGGTGTGTAACTTTTAAAAGTTCGTACTTGCAAGATTTAAATGAGGCAACCAAGACGGATAGTAAGGTTATTCTGTTCATCTGGATTATATCACCTTGGTCAACTAAGTGATAGCAATGTTCAAAAATTCACAGAACTTTTATGACATGGAAAAGCTCATAATAAAAAGCAAGCTTTTTTTAATATTGGTTTTCGGAAACGCAAGCTGATTAAGACGAGCCTAAACACAGTTAAATTACAGCCATTCATAAAGTAGTTCCGTCCTCCATTTTCCGTCAATATCATCAGATCAACTGATACAAACTAAGCACAAACTGGCTGACTCTTAACTGGGTCAACGCATTGGCCATTCAGCGTGGCAATGCAACCAGCATTTTGGGAACGCTTCCGTCTGGTAATACTCTGGATCAGTTGAGCTATCTATACATCATTTGCAACGGTTTTTAGATAGCTAGCTGTTTCATCTGTATTTTTTTATACCTACCTGTAGGAATATCTATGAGTGATGAAAAAGATCCCGCAAATACCAGAACACGGAATAGTCAGTAATGAGTTACAAAAAGGTAAATGGCTGCAAATACAATCGGAAGGTCGACTGGATATGTCACAAATGATAGACGGTCGTTATAACGTCCGAGCTTGATAAAAACTGAACGACTTTTCCAATGCGATTTTAACAAGATTCAAGTACCTAGTGCTTTCATTTAAACTTTGCGCATGAAATGCGTCAGAGTAATTATTTTATTTATAACTAGCTTCTGCCCACGGCGTCGCCCGCTTGGTACCCGGATAAAAAATAGCCTATTTGTTATTCTGATGTATAAGCTATATTACAGTAAAGTTTCATTAAAATATGTTCGGTAGTTTTTGCGTGAAAAAGTAACAAACATCCATCCTCACTTTGCGTTTATAATATTAGTAGGATTGTTTTGGGTCTCCTTTTGTAAAATACCTTAAATGGTCGAAATAATATTTCTTTTACTTGCGCAATGCACATTCATCGCTCTCAAACGCTGAAGAAAAACATCGTGAGAAAACCTTGTGACAAGTACATTTACTATTGAAAATGTCAATAGCCCTCAGTGCGGGTCTTAATAGTGCAAAGGAAGCCCCCAAAGATCGTCAGGAAGAGCCTTTGAGGCGGTTTCTGTCATAAATCTTCTATGACTGACACGACGACGTGGACATCTATAATCCCTCAAGACCTTTGTGACGTTTAAAACCACAAAACCACCTCAGTCCTATAAACTTCATTAAAATGAGACAATTCCAAAGTTATAACATAATAATTCCTCTCACAATTATAATTAGCGTCTGTGGGTAGCTCCCAACCAGCTTCGAAGACGGTTACTTGCATATTTTAATGCCTTTATCAAGTCGTTCGTGTAATCGCAACGGGACATCGCGTCTTATGGGACTCACTGCTGGGCAGTCCTGACGTCTTGGAATATTTTGTTATTTTATGAATTTGTTTGCAAGTTGTTTCTGAGATTATAGAGTTATTCTTTATAATTGTAATAATAATTATAGGTCAAATTAAAAAAATACAAAAGTGATTACATATTACAATATTTAAACATACACTACCTACATAAAGTAGGTAGCTTTAATTATTCCATTATATAATCAAATTATCTGATTTTATAGCCAACGAATTCGTCGTAGCTATAAAAAGTTTGCTCGATAAGCCAGTGTTTAAGTCTTTTTTTTTTAATCTTTATATTTGTGGCCTGTACAACATTGCCAGGAAGGTTGGTTTAATAATGATAATGTGTAAAATAACACTAAAATATATAAATATTAGCCTCTGCCCACTGCTTTGCCCGCGTAGTACCCGGAATAAAAAGTAGTCTATGTGTTATTCTGATGTATAAGCTATATTACTGTAAAGTTTCATTAAAATCCGTTCAGTAGTTTTTTCGTGAAAGAGTAACAAACATCCATTCTCACAAACTTTTTTTACGTTTATAATATTAGTAGGATATTATTACATCGCAAAAGCAGCGTGGTGTCGATCCTTTCAATTATTGAGCGACCTGTCTTTACATTATGCAATTTGTCACATGTGTTTTCAGATTGCATATAAAAAATACACGGTAACAAATAAATTTTATCTGAATTACGGGTCCGTGTGTATTTGTCCGTTATCGTATCCTTACAGATAGGGCCTCCCAAAACGCCATATTTCATACAGTATTCGGAGTTGGCATAATGAAGGTATCGGGACGCCGGAGTGCTCCTTAAATTTGTAACACGTGTGCCAGTTGCTGCTACACGAAGGATCCAGTGAAATTAAGAGATATATTTTATAAATGACTAGCGATGGTCTACGGCTTCGCCTGCGTGGTACCCGGATAAAAAGGAGCCTATAATTTTAACGGGATAATATACAGCCTATAGTTTCAACATTTCCTAGTTGCGTAGTTTCGGAGATTGCCACCTACATTGAAACCTACAAACGATACATCTTTAAATCCTACTTCTATTATCAAACCAAAAGTTTATGAGGATGGATGAAATTTATTTGTTTCTATGTGAAAGATCACGCAAAAACTACTGAAAGGATTTTGATAAAACTTTACAGTAATATAGGTTATACACCAGAATAACACAATATACGAGTAAGCTAGTAAATAGTAGCTAGTAACAGAGGCTAGTAAATAAATATATAAATAATGCTGCATATTTTTCACATAGAAACAAACAAGCAACCTCTTATGACAAACGCATATTTCAAACTCCTTAATCGCGGGAAAATATGTGTTTTGTGAGGACCAGGGACGAATTTTATCGACTAACTAAAATCAAAGAGCTCCTATTATATTCAAGTTTAGTTTAGACTCAAAGGGATTTTATTTACACTTATATTATAAAGCATAACTAGCTCTCTCTTTTTCCGGATTCCTCACGATCTTATGTGTTTAATTGTTTAGACTTCTTACTACGTATCCTCTTAGTATGCCTATCATGGGGATTACAATCGTGTGCATGTTTTATTTGTTTTATACAGAAGGAACGTATTTTTTATTAGGTATTCGAAAGCTTCATAAAAGGTCTACTCGAGTGGAAACGAAAAAAATACCTGCGTAATACGTGACTCCAGAATAAAAAGTCACGCAATAAAAAGTTCAAGTGTCACCGTCTCGTCGTTTCCGCAGAAAGAGTCGATAATACTTTAATATAAGTGTCTCTTAGAGTAATCGCAATTGACCCCATGTATATCGCGGGATCACTCGCATTCTGAATACCAATAGGGTGTAGGGATGCCACGGTACCGAAAAAATTCGGGAACAGTAGGCTTATATATCACACATAATATCTTTGCACAAACTTCGCGTTTACGCAGTCGCGGTACAAAGCGTTAACTCGTATCGTACGCACCACCGTTCTTTATAGTTCACATCAATTGTAAAAATTGACTGGAAGATATCGCTTTTAGCGATAAGACCGGCCATTTTACGCGATTAGCTTGTCAATCGTTCTGTTTGAATTTGTAAGCAACATATTGTGGTGACATATATGCGCGATATTTATTTATGTAGAATGAATTTAAAAACTTTATTGAACACCATAATAAAAAAAACATCATTATAATTTTGCAGGTTGTAGAAGTCTGCTGGAAATAGGCCTCCTCAATAAAAATATTCACAAATAATCGTAGAGGATTCAGTATATAGTTTTTGCAATTGCCTTAAACTACCTAAAATAAGTCTGGCATTAAGACTACATAATCCTACTAATATTCTAAACGCGAAAGTTTGTGAAGGTTACTCTTTCACGCAAAAACTACTGAACGGATTGTGATGAAAATTTACAGTAATATAGCTTATACATCCGAATAACACATAGGCTACTTTATATTCGGGTACCACGCGAGCGAAGCCGTAGGCAGATGCTAGTCTTTAATATTATTAGTTACCGACGGCATTACCGCACTCCAGTAAATAGAGGACAAGCTTTTTTTATGTTTTCCTTACTATCCGCGGAAATATTTTATTGATACTCACACTAAACATGTAAAAAAACCTTTCTTTGTTTTTTACTAAAATTACATTTAATATTAAAGTGTAAAATGAACATACGAGTACGTAGAGTAGCTAACTTTTAATAAAAACGTTTTACGATGAAGGAGTTTTACTTCACGAAAAATGTCGCTCAATTTGTCACAAAGTAGACACCAACATAAAAGCATACCCCGCATCAAATAGCGAACCTTTTTGTTGTGAGGCTTCTAACTTGAAACTACCCGCAAATGGAGGATTTTCCCATTTTTCTCGGGGAATGGCAACCCTAAGCCGCTAAGAGTAGTTTGTCTTTTTTCGCCTTTACGATTGTAATCTCGCGTTTCTCGACCGTAAAACGTGAGGTAATAGTTGGCTAAATTAAATTGCTACCCGTTTCTTTGAGACGCATATTCATTGCTGTTTATTTCCTAAATGGTTTATAGAAAAAATAAAAAAATAAAAAGAGAAACAAACAGGTATAGATAAATATACCAACTATTCTTTATATGACCTCTTTGACTAATTGCTCTTTCTTGAATTTGGTTACCGATTGAACAAAGTGAACTCTGAATCAAATCACCTTGTTTGAAAGGCACACCACACTGCTGGATGAAAGATCATCAAAAATAAAACCAAGCTGAGCGTGTAGCCTTATTCTTCTAGGCTTGGTAGCGGTATATATAAAACCTTAAATTCAGTTATGATTTAAATAAACACTTTAAAACACCATTTGACTTATCAATTTGTCAACAAAATGCGGTCCGATAGCATATAGAAATTATTTAGTCTAATATTAAAAACTTGAAAATTGTTAGACAAAACTACTGAACGGATATTGATGAAACTTTACAGTAATATAGCTTATACATCAGCATAACACATAGGATACTTTTTATCCGGGTACCACGCGGGCGAAGCCGTGGGGAGAAGCTAGTAGTCAATATAGACATGAACTCTAACAAGCAATAAAACCATAGGAGGCATCTAGAAGCTGCCACTCCTACAATGTAAGTTTGCATCGTGGGACTGCACACGTCCAGTCTAGACTTTATCGCGTGTTCTTAACGCCGTTATTTGATAGTGTACCGCTATTTATTGTTAGTTACTTACGTTGCAAAGCACAAATATTAAGCGGACGATTCACTCTTTAAGTCACAACGGACAAGTCAGAGCGGATTTTTTCAGCCGTTGCTGGAGGCGCTAGTAAATGCGCTCCATACAGACCAAATAACGTGCGTGATATTCCTTCGCCGATGATATTGTTTTATTTTCTTCTTCAAGTTCAGAGCTACAGGTAACGCCTGAAACCCTTCGCATTACAAGCCTTGAAATCGGACTGAATATGATCCGGATACAGATCAATCTCATAACCAATGGCGTTAAAACTAGAATTGACAGAGACTTAGACAGAGAGGAAACTACAGAACACTTCAGAGTCATTAGATTACCTAACGACCGACGTATTATTTAATGTATTTAACGTGGCTCTTACGCCAATATTCTCATACTCTTTGGTTACAAAGAACTAAAACTTTTTTAGTTCTTTGTAACCAAAGAACAACGAACAATTTTACAGAGAGGATACAGGCAGAAGGTACTAATTCCTCTACGCAACGCGTGGGCCAAATAGGTCCTGTATCAGCATATTATACAACTCCACATCACCAGGATGTGAAGCTACGCTGGTATTCAGACAGAGGCTTGTCCGCCAGCTGACACTAAAATTACCGCAACTTGTAAACTAGCCGCTGATGGGAATGGTGGTGAGCGGACTCTTCAGAAAATCCGCTAAGTAGGTAATCATAGTGTTTTAAAATACGGGTAGTTGCCCCGACCCAGTTTATACTGCCTTTGTTGTAGGGTGCAGTGCACCGACTTTAATAGGAATATAATTTAATGAGTTTCTTTGTGGAAGCACTTTAGTGTTCAGTTTATAGTTTTTCACTATTTACGTTACAGGAGCGGCTTGAATGTTTAAAATTGTGTGAAATGCGCACGTAGTTTCATTTTCACAAAACCAATTGAGATAGTTTGTTAAAAAAAGGGGAACACTGTATATTGAAATAATAAGTTTTATATTTGTTTTTTCTTAAATGAAGGAGTAGCCCAATACAATGCATAAATACATTACCGACATGGTTTGTAAATTTAAAGTGAAAACGACACTTATCTAGATTATTTAATTTAAATGTGTCCCAACATTTCCTATTCTGCGAAACTTGAATCCGCATCTTCTCCTCTAAGAAGATGCGGGATGTTTAAACTGCAGGAGAAATCAGGGTATGACACACGGACGGAAAGAAGTTAGGAAGTGGTATCTATACTTCGAAACTCTAAAAGCACGATCATCTCAAAAAATCGAGAGCATTTATTTCTTCCAATTTTCTGTAATTAATTAATTCTGATTAAAACCTCTTTGAGTCTTATCTCATCGACTAGATAGCTTTTACTCTTTTCAATGGATCAATTCGTACAATATTGAAGCTATACCTAACTCCAGACCCCATTTATCTTTGCAACATTCTTCGCTTAGCATTGGCGTTAGAAATGTCTCAATGTATCTAGTCTTAATCTATTTCTAACATCCGCCAGCGATCTGCCAACTTAATAGAACGTACAGAAAATGTGTATGCAAGATGCTGTCAGGAAAAGTGCTGTGTCACTTTCCGAACCATATAGTGAGATACGGAAGGATACGGAAGAAATACCTGCCTCAGGTTATGTTTAATATTATTTGGTAATAAAATTACAAATAACCTAAGGTCCACCCGACGGGCCGGCGGGCTGTCGATAGATGGACGTAGTCCAAGATCATCATTGGAACTGTTTGAGGAGCATATGCCCAGTTACTTCTACAGGCTGTTGATGATAACTACGGCAGATGGTAAGCGGTTAGCGTCGCCTATTAACATCTGTTGGGTCAGCAATGGCGGATCCTTTACCCAGACAAATTTGAAAAGTTCCATGTCTCTGTAATTTCACTGGCTCCCATACCCTTCGAACCGGAGGGTATGGGAGCCAGTCGAGTATCTGAAATAGGTACAGTGGTGGTGCTTCCCCGAACGAACTATTACAAATAGGAGCTCTACTATTACTAACGTACGAGTAAGCTGTTTCTACGCGTTGTAGTTAGTTTTTTTAATCTAGCAGAAAACGTAGTAAACATTATTGTTAAAATTAGATAACGGAATGTGATCTTGCTTTTGAGGCCAATGCACGCATGGGCCAGTTGGCAGGTACATAAAAGTGTTAGATTTCGAAAACTCAGAGGACCGATAATATCAATCTTTAAGAGTAAAAAAAACGACTGTATGCGTTATTTTTATTTAGGTTTATTGTTTCACTATCTATCACATCACTAGCACAGCATCAAGATACAGCTCACGTAATAGTTACTACGGTGCGTTGCAGAATGTTCGCTAAACAATTTGCGCTATCTCGCTATTAGGCTGTTGGCCAAAACGTCTCTGTCGTCTGGATTAGATTTGAGGGGCATATCTAGTCTGGGTGCCGACAGGGTTTATTTGGTATTATTTAGCATTATCTTAGCATGGAATGGACTGAGACGACCGGAATGCATAAGAATCACCATCGATTTCCATCAAGTGTGATAAAATCAAGAGCAAACCCATTTTGTAAAAAAAAAAATACTCAACAGTCACATGTACAGTCTAGGATGCCTTATGATTATCGTTGCTATCAGGAACTATATTAAGCGGACGATCCATAACTATATTACCATAGTACCACAACACCCAGATCTCATACATTTTTTGCAGAGCATTTGTCCTGGGAACCAAATCTGCACCGAACGCGTCTAACGAAGCGTCGAACCAAGATAACCGAGTTTTCTATGTCTCTGAATATCTTCATAGTCTTCAGTATCAAAATTGCATGAAATGAGTGTTCCTCTAAAAGGATATGAAACTCTTTCACCACAGTGGTTATATAACATAACAACTTAGGTATCTTAAACAGATATCGTAGGTACATATTTTGTTATTGCTACGTAGATAAGTAATAAATAGCATAATTCTAATAAAACAGTACCATAAGGTTATGCACTGTTCCCCACACTAGGACTTTATAGCCTGTATGGCAGGGTCACAGGGGCTCGCTACGGACTCTCCCACAAAACCAAACTAGATAATACATATCTAAGTATGCATGTACATAGTACAGATAATGGTTGGAATTTTGAGAAAAAATAAACAAAGTAATAGTAACTTACGAAGTTACGATCTAAAGTAAACAAATAAAATTGTATACTAAGTTTTAGAAAGAGAGACCTATTCAGGATCACCAATCACAATTCATTAGGGATTTAGAAAAGAAAAACCACTAGTTTTTTTCACTCGAAGAAGAATGGGAGTATAGTTCCCAATTTCAAGTTGAATGTTGTTTAAATCCCTTCGAAGGGCCGATAAAAGTGGCAACTCCTGGATAAGCCGACTTTGTGTCAGTTAACATCTATCTTCCAGCTGAGGCGAGCCGAATTGATGGTAGCACTCGTGGAAAAAGAGTTAAGTATATAAAGTTCAGCATATCCCGGATCTGCGGCCTTATTTTGTAACTACCTTCTGCCCACGGCTTCGCCCGCGTGGTAATACGCCCCGGATAAAAGTAGCCTATGTGTTATTCTGATTCATAAGCTATATTACTGTAAAGTTTCATCAAAATCCGTTCAGTATTTTTTGCGTGAAAGAGTAACAATCATCCATCCTCACAAACTTTCGCGTTTATAATATTAGTAGTATTACAAAGCGATTATTTACGAACACATTCTACTTGGTAAATTTTGTTCGTATTTCTGCGATACAGGTCAGACCTGGTGCGGGATTATAATATTATAAGTTCGCAGTGTTTTTAGAATATAAACTATTTGTATTATGTTGGCTGATTGCAGTTTTCAAAATAACTAAGCTTCTTAATGGCTCCATTATCGACCATCCATCCCTGGAAGTAGCTCCAACAGCTATAATCAGTGGAACGGATCCTCAGGTAGTTATCAGTCGTTTTACCGAGAGACAATAATATGAAGGCTAATAACAGTGGCCTAACCATCACGTACAGAACGTAGAGAACTGGTTAGGCTGTGTCGATACGCTCCACTTTCCTGTGGGATGCGTTTACTGTGAGTAGCGATCGCGGTAGCGGAAAACGCTCATCCAGCGAGCGGATTCGTCAACGGGCACAAACTAGCTTTTATAAACGATTATCCCCTTGTGTTAGTTCCCTTGCCAGGTAGAAATGCAACGAAAGATCTGTCGATACAACTTAATATTATTGCGCGACTCACTGTCTGACTGATAAACAGAGGCCTAAACCTAGATACCTGATTGCAAACGATCTATAGATAGGTCAAGTGATCCAGATTACTACCAGACGGAAGCGTTCCCAAAATGCTAGCTGATTTGCCTCGTTGAATGGCAATGCTAATGCGTTGATCCAGATAGGATCCAGCTCTCGTTCTCGTCACGCGTTGCTTCGACCAGAAATTGTTAGGGAAATTGTAAGGTTTCAGGACATAACGGGGCCCCTATGTCTCAGGGAGACCATAACGGGTGAAAATCCTCATGTACCTGTAGTTTTACCGGCACCATACCCATAGGTAGGTGGTTTTAGGTACCATAAGTACATATTTAAAAGTTATGGACAAGTATTTAAAAATGTCATGCTAGTCTTTAAGCAAATGTGCTGAACCAATTTTCAAAATAGAGAAACTACAGACATCTGTAGTTTGTACCACATTTTATTCAATAAATATCATTTGATTACATTTATTTATCCTGCAAGCAATTCCGCGTTCGCTTCGGCCGAAACACGCAGCCACATAAAACGATGCTCTATTCTAAGCAAATTGGTACGTGCATATCTTCTTCTCGTATCTAGGTTTTTCTTTTCTTACTTTTTAAGCGACATTAATAGATATTTTCGCAGTGTTTAAGTACATCGACGAATTTTTAGATCCAAGCCATGCCGGTTCTTCTATGGTATAATGGCTATAACGACCGGGTTGATTTCAATGAATAAAAACCTATTGACTTTGACTTTGTCTTACAGAACGAATTATACAAGGGTCCTGTTTAACTATGCAAAATCAATTACAAGAATTAATACGGCCCGTTCGTGATATGAAACATTTCCTACTCCGAATCCCTCTTCATAACCCCAACGAATTGTTGGTTCTATAGTCATCTATTTACACGTCACAGAAAATATTTTTTTTTACTGGACGGTATAGATTTGAATATATAAAATTACTTAAACTAGAGTAAAATAAATTTAACTATATTAAGTTTTTTTACATTATGTAACCTCAAATTATCAAAGCCTCACATTTTGTTCTAGGGCATCACCACATTTCGAGATGCAAAATTATAAGATCATAGATCACTTCACTCGCACGCTAGTTATTGCTCGCTTGCCTCGCGGATAACGTCTTATTTTTTTTGTTGACTTTTCTGTTTTACAACACAAATATACTAGTTCGGTCTTCTCGCAGTATTTACTATTTAGTCTACCCTCTACCACTGTACATTATATGGGCTCATACAGGATAGTTCGATTATTTCGTGCGGCATCTAAATAAGTCGATAAGTAATACAAAAAAAACTGATAATGGACATCTTTACTCATTTAATAAATCCGTGAGGTTATGAAGTAGAGTATATTCAAAGACGTCGCGCCTTTGACCATCTATTATTTATTTATTTAAATTTATACTGTGCATGTTTTGCATGTAGTTAGTCCGCGTGACAGGTTGCGTTGACATTTTTTCGATAAAATAAGTATTCCAAGGTACGGAACTCTAGCAACGGATAAATCGTAGAAATCCCGTTTAACAATGCAAAATCAATTACACGAGTTGACCGGACCTGTGTGACAACGAAGGCTGTCCAAGTGTCCACATGAGGAGGGTCCTTCATTAATCAGGAACCCGATGAAGTGACGTCGAGCTTAGCACCTTAATCAATCGTGTTTGATATTGTGCTTATAGGTAAAATCCTTGTTGATAAAACAAGGAGAAATGTTATTTTTTTATACTATGTCGAGGTAAACAGGCATACGGCCCAACTGATGGAAAACGGTTACCTTCGCCTATTGACATCTGAAAAACCTTGGTCACGCTGATGAGAATCAGCGTTGACGATAATGGTCGCGATGATTCGGTGTTATATTTTTGTCAATGAAAAACGAATCATATTATCTTCTTTCCCTTGTCCCTTTACATAAGATCGTCGGCAAATGTTTTCTCTTCCACTCACTCCTATCTTACCCATGGTAGCCTTCACACAATCCACCATCTTTTATTTGGTGTACCTTAAAGATATAAACATTAAGAGTGAGAAGAGTGCTGTGGATGGATATACATACACACATCAAAAAAGATTGAGATTTTTTTTAAAGATGAAATATCTTTTTTTTAATATAAGGAATTCATCATATAGAATTAAAAATACATAATATTTCTTACAACAACTTACGCTTCAAACAATTATTTAATAGGATATAATTTTTTGTGATCTAAGAACCCTCCTTGACGTGAAACTAAACTAAATTTTTAGGAAAAAATTGTTTCAAAAACACTTCTTTATCGACACAACCCTAAGAATCTCATCGGTAAAAAACGTTAAAGCGTAAAAATGGAAACTGTTTGCGCTCAAGTGTAAGAAAATACAAACTGTATTCCGTAAACAAAGCCTTACAACCAATCCACCAAACGAATTCACGCAAATTCACTCGTTAACTTTGCCCAAAATTCAACACTCGAGCGCACTGTGGCGCCCTTGAAAATTTGGTGTATTCGTTATCAACGCTTCAATTATTCATCGAGTCTCGCGTATCACGGTGTCGTTGGTTATATGCAACATTTCTGATGATCCCGTTTCTCATCATCGCAGTGGGAACTTTTTTTTATACAACTAAAGTGATAAAACAAGCGTACCGCCAACTTGATAAGCAGTTACCGTAACCTGTGCTTGCGACACCTAGACATAACGGGTGAAAAGTCCCATGTTCCTGTAATTTCACTGACACTCGTACCCTTAATCTAGAAGTCATTTAAGCGAAGCGTTGCAAATTTATTGCAAGCATAAGCATCAAAATACTTCAGCAGCAGGTTTTCTTCAAACGGTAGATACTCATTTGTGTAAAGCGTTTAGTTAAGGCTCCGAGAAAGTTCCTTGTTAACCTGGCGTCAACTCGCAGAGACGACTGAGTCTTTTGAAGCTAGGGTTGTCATCTCCAGGTAATAAGATGATCCTCTGCGTCTTGGCTTTACCTATTTCTATGTATCTAACTGACTGCGGCGATTCGGTGGTCAATTTTAATATAAGTCGGTTGGCCGTTTCTCGGCTAGTCTGATCGTGTACTAAGTATAAATACTACCTACCTACTACATTATTGGGCATTATTATAAGTTCATTATCAATACTAGGCGCCTCAAACTGAACATTAAGTGACAGGACTCTATACAGATTTGACTTTATATCTTTTCCTGATTAATGGACAAGATAATGAAAAAAAGGTTAATTTAGAAAGGTTGCCTGGAAGAGAACGCTTTAAGCGATAAGACCACCCATTGTACTCTTGCGATTAGCTTGTAATTTTCTCTGTGTGAATTTGTAAGCAACATATTATGTGGTGTACAAAAGAGAGTTATCTATCTATCTATTATTATCGGTAGAATTGATACAAACGATAAAACTAGTTTGTATGCAAATATCCATTAAAACTTATTTTTAATTATCATGTATTCTGAATAGTAATGCCTGGGAACAGCGTCCACATCACAATTTGTATAATCAATTCCATTTGTAGGAACGAGGTTCGCATTCTAATTATAAAAGGGAGAACGAGGGTACAAGGAATAAAGTATTTTAATGTTGTGTATGGGTAATTTGAATTACCGTCTATTCTTTACCAATAACTGTGGTTTAGCCGTTTCAATTGGATTAAAACGTACAGTAAGAATTGGAAGATATATTCTCATACCTCGAGTAAGAGCTTACTTTAAGATAAAAGGTTTACCACGTACCGTCATCCTATGCAAAAGCCATGCTTTTAAAGTCGCTGCTGCATTACCTTTTCGACTTTTTGATCACAGCTGAACACCAGCGCGACGGGCCACCAAGGCGAGCTTATCATCCCTTATCATACCCCAGTATGATAAGGGATGATAAGCTCGCCTTATCGCTCTCAGCGATAAGGCCGCTTATTGTATCACCACAACCTAGTTTTAAGATCCTATGTAAAGTGTTTTTTTATCCTGGTGTATGCAATAAAGAGTTATCTATCTATCTATAAGTAACACATACCTTTTTAGACACATAAGCCAAACAAAGTTATTGTTACTGTTTTAAATTTAAGTATGTAGGTCTCTACTTTAAGTTGTCGGCCTATGTATAACCATTACCTCCTCATTGTTTGTGCGAAATATATTTTCTATATTTCTTGTCTGGATCAGATCATAGTGCAAATTCCCTTAATTGAAAGGGTGACTTTCGAAAAAGCTCACCTTGTTTCTATGAAATATTGAAGCAGAAATTTGTTTAAGACAGAACATTCATTAGAACAATGATTTTACATAATTTATCTAATAATAGAATTAGTTCTAGAATTTTAAATGTCATGTTTTACAATTAATTCCTGTTATACCTAAGTATGTAAAGACTCTTTTATCATGTTATGACATGGCACTGTTATTAAAAACAGGCACATAATTAACAATTAACGGGCTGAAGCTGAAAATACGCTGCACGTTTGAAATATATAAAGGTTGATGTGCTAATTCGGCAACTATCTTTTACTAGGGCGATCTTTCTATTACCTGAAATACACAAATTGACTCTTCAATCTAGCTGGCCTTAGTGACTATAAAACCACGACCCTAAAATAAGACCTCAAAAAAGTACAAAAACACACCTGACATCTTTTTTTCGCTACGCGTAGTCCGTAATTTAAGCATGGGCCTAAAATATGACCCAAAATTTACACAAAGCTAACAATGAAGCCAAAAAAATTACAAAGGCGTTCTATCTAGAGCCAATACTGCAGAGTCCCGTTGTCCGACCCTCCTGTCATGAGCTTAATTTGAATTATGCCGGGACAGACGACCGTGCGCCCCTCAATATTGTATAAAATTCACGTTACTCTACCCTACTACCTAGGGATGCTACAACTATCAGAGTTTGTTGTTTAATTCGTCTAAGTATGGCCGCGTGAGCTTCAATTCACTTTCAAATTTTAAATTCACGTAGTTTTTAAGCAGACGTTTCTATATGACCAATATTGTATAAAATTCACGTTATTCTACCCTACTACCTAGGGATACTACGACTCAGAGTTCGTTGCCTGATTCTTCTAGGTTTGGGCGCGCGAGAAATCGTCGTAAATTCACTTTCAAATTTAAAATTCACGTAGTTTTTAAGTTGGCGTTTCTATATGATCCTTGTGATTTCAATGAATAAAAACCTATTGACTTTGAACTTTGAATTTATCCGTCTTTTGGAACTTTTGTCCGGCTAAAATTCCGTCATATTAAGAAAGACAGAGAAGACTTCTATTTGTGAGCGTTGGCCAAAACATTACACACGGGATACACACTAAAGGAATAAGATACATATACGCTAGACGACATCTGTGGCGCAGTGGGGGAAGGTCCGCCTGAGACACTGGAGGTTGACACTGTAGTGCCCATAACATAACCTCTGCTTACTTTGGGGCTAGATGGTGCTATGTGAAAATGTACAGCATTATTTACATTAAATCATTGGAGATGGAAAGAACCAACAGTTGAGTACGTAACTTTAGAAGTTTAGAATATTGATTTCGACACATATTTTGTTCAGCCCAGTCGACCTTGATAATTGAATGAGAGATTTTTAAAAGTGGCGGGGCGGTACTCTGTTTGTCAGCAACTTCCTTCACTTTCAAGATTCAAATTCCACTTTTGTATTTGTACGAAAGGCCTCTCACCCGATGCACCGATAACATCTCTAAGGTTTTGAGAAGTCGGTTGTTTGAGGAAGCAAGATCGTTAGTCATGGAGACCCATAGGTCACCATATATGATTCATGAGAAACTTCTGAAACTGAAATAATTTTTATTTCCTCAAATTCTAGCGGGACATGCGGCAGATGTTGTAGTAGTTGTATTGATTCTTAATTTAAACTTAAAGTACCGTTAGTGAGTAAAGGTGAATATTAAATATATTCATACAACTATGTACAAGTAGGTATATAAAATAAAAACAGATGAACAGCTAGATATCTCTTTAATTACTTAGTCATTTGCACTGTACCGAGTCTAAAGCATGTACTTAAGCTTTTCCGACTTTGGTGCAGACGGGCATCATGTCATGGTATTTTTGTATCAAACGTAAGTCTCCCTATGTCTTTAGGACGGGCGCTGGAAGATGCGACATAGTTTTTATTTCTGCATTTTTCAGCGTTCTTTTTGTATATTACGTTCTCTTGATATCAAATAAATAAAAAATAAATATCAAATGTGGCAGTATCCCAAACAACAAATATAAAAAAAATACTTTAATTACTTCTAACGCCTGTTGATGATGATGCTGTTGATGTTTGGCATGTGCCCGGCTTTTTGATATCATAACCCCACCCATTAGACCAACCGTTATTGGAAAAACTAAACATTTCTTCTAGTATAAGTGCACTGATGAATATTTTAGTGTGTATTGGATGGGCTTTATTTGTCTACTCAGTCCCGGTGCCAGTATGTAGGTGCTCCCGGTGGAGTAATATCGCAGTCATCTTGTTTGCAGAACGAATGCATTAGGAACCGTGCTATTGGTTTATGGAGAAACCGGTTATTGGTTCTAAGTAGTCGTGCAAGTAGAGTTAAGAGGCAGACAGCTGCCATATTGATTTATTTATTAAAGTCTTAAAAAAACAGTTTCACCTTTATTAATAACTAGCCTCTGCCCACGGCTTCGCCCGCATGGTACCCGGATAAAATATAGCCTGTGTTATTCTGATGTATAAGCTATATTACTATAAAATTTCATCAAAATCCGTTCTATAGTTTTTGCGTGAAAGAGTAACAAACATCCATCCTCACACAAACTTTCGCGTTTATAATATTAGTAGGATTTTAATATAAAAAATATAAAGTACATCTCGCAGCTTGGCAAAGCTCTCCTTTTTTCTTCAATTCTTTCTTATTCTTGCCGTATTAGCACATCAAAAAGTTGCCGTACAAATATCGAACGCAAGCCTTGTAGCAGATACACAGGACCGTGGCGCTTAGGACAAAATTTGCGCAAATCATACTTTCTTTATTCTTTACTTGCTTCTGCCCACGGCTTCACCCGCGTGGTACCCGGATAAAAAGTAGTCTATGTATAAACTGTATTACTGTAAAGTTTCATCAAAATCCGTTCAGTAGTTTTTGCGTGAAAGAGTAACAAACATCCTCACAAACTTTCGCGTTTATAATATTATAGTAAGATTAGATACAAATAAACACATTAACACATATGGTAGAATTATAATACAAATGGTAGAAAAATGCAAAATAAGATAAAATGAAATATTAATAAAGTCAGGAAACGTAAAATACCAAACGTTTCATAGCGTCACAACATTTTTACGATTGCCGTCGTAAAGACCGAAGACTTTATCAAATTTTTGTACGGTACAAACTGGTTCCGTTCTGAGAATAACCTTATTTGCTCTTAACTTGTCACATCAATACAAAGTTGAATGCTGATTCAAATTATGTTGTTAGCAAGAAATGCTCGTTAAGATAAGCCGAAGTTAATATCACTAGTACGATGGTAAAAGGTCTTAAATGACAACAGAAATGGTCGAAACATCGGCAGTTCCATTTGCATGTATAATTAAGTATGTAGAGACCGTTTATAAGCGGCAAAGAGGTTAAGAAACAGAAGTTATTTTTGGTCATGTAGAGTACAGTATTGGCCAAGTGGTACCCCGACTTCCGATCTGGGGTTCGTGGGTTCGAACCCGGTCGTGCACCAATGGAGTTCAATATCGAAAAATGGATGTGAGCTGATTCTGATGCTGATGATGTATTGATATACGTGCTCAAAACGATGAAGGAAAACATCGTGAGTAAACCGGCATAAACCGGTGATGCCCTAATTTGAATCGCCTCGAGAAGTGTTCCAATAAGCGGCGATAGGCTTGCAACCTGTCACGTGGAATACTAACTTAGGTGCTTGCAAAACGCGGGCTAAATATAATGTTTGGACGTGCCTATCACTATTCCCTAAAAAACAAACAATCTAAACACTACTAGAATATAAACGGAAAAGATATGACATGACATTAATATAATTGTATATAATATAAAAATGAAATCAGATAAATTTTAATACTTTTTAATCTAGATAAAATTAATGACATGCAATATTTTTATTATTTTATTTATTAATATTATTATTATTAGTGTCCTAAAATTATTAGAATCATTCTTACTTTAATCATATATTTTTGCTGTAATATAATGCCAATGAATTCTTCTTAGGGGAAATAAAGGCTATTTAATTTTTATTTTTATGATTATTCCCTACTTGGTATACTCAAAGATCTACGCACTATGTATCTAAGAATGTCCATCATGTGAAATACAGTCGTGAGCGTGTTTGTTTTTGTTGTAGAGTAAATAGTCAAGTACAGAATCAAGAAATGTATAGTTTTGCAATAAAACATTAAAATCGTATAGATTTCCATATATAAATACGTTGTTTTGTACAATCAGGTTAGCTATTAGAGACTTTACATATCTATAGAGAAATCAAGACTACCCTTTCAAGGATACTCCTGTATCCCGTTTCCCGGATATCCGGTCGAACCGGTTCATTAATCACATACCAGCTAACTGGATCGAGAGTGCAAATAGAGGATCTGTTGCCTTCTTCCAATTGACTGGGATAAAGCTATTAGTGAGACTCAATAAGATACTTTTAGCGAAGATTACTTTCAACCACTAGAAACGTTGATTCTTTTAGAAAAGTGGGGTGTTTTTGTAGAGATAGTGTTGGAATGGAATTGTCAGTGGAAAAGGAATTATGTGGATCAAAAGATAAGGAAGAATTCAGGAGCGAAGATAATACACAAGGCAATCTTTTTACCCTTGCAAGGGTAAAAAGATTAGGAGACTATCGCCAAAAACGCTTTAGAGTTACGCTTTACGTACATTCAATTTTAAAAAGATTGGAACATTTAGTACCAATCTTTTTAAAATTGAAAGTACGAATAATCACCCAGTTTGTTTAATTTTGTCTACTAACCTAATTATTTTATTTATTTTGTTTCTATTCATACTAACTAATATGGATCTTTGTAGTACGTTTCTGACGTTTCGTAGCTTATTTAGAAGTTTCCGTCTGGTAGTGATCTAGATCACTTTACCTATCTATAGAACACACTATATACACTTTACCTATCGTTTGCAACGGTCTTTATATAGCTAGCTGTTTTATCTGTGTTTTTTGTATATTCCTGCTTGTACATGAACTAAAATAAAATAAAATTAAAGATGTAAGAGCTCTTAACCGTGAGTACTTTCAATTTTAAAATGATATCCGTCCGCTAAGTTTCAATTCTGTAGTACCAGTCAAACAAGAGTAATTTCAATAGTTTATTTTCAATTAGCCATTCAAATGAGACTAAGCCAAATAAGCAGATAACGTTCTCAGTCACTTTAATTCTCACCCTATACAACTCCCGCAATTGCAAGTACTTGCCAACTCTCTTTATAAAGTTTGCAGAATTGCTCCGCCTGTAATAAATCGAGTGAAATTTCAAAAGTTCAGGTAACAAGCGTACCCTGTGCTCTACTTAAACTTTGCGCTTCGTTATTTTTAGTGGTCTTAATTTCACGTGTTTGCACTTTGCACATGAAATGTTACAATGCAGTTAATAAAAAATAGTATACGTTAACTGATTGTAGGTAAGTTGCTCAACCAGACGATCTAATGATGATTTGAATGGACACGGGTTACTATGCAAATTGCAAACGCTAATGCCATTACAAATTTATATCTTCAATTATCTATATAGAGGTGGTTACAAATGTATATCTTCAATGCTCTATATAGAGGTGGTTACAAATGTATGTATACCTTCAGTACTTTTTAAAGAAGGGGTTTTCCGGTCTACAGTCGAACACGGTTACGAACGCGGTTGCTCATGATTCAGAAAGGTTATATTATTTAAAATTATTAGTTACCACATTAGATACGAAACGTAGCTAATGATTTTTGTAATGTTTAAACTTACTTATCAGTTCGATACAAAGATGGATCATAGAGGCGACTATCTAGTCACCACGAGGTCCTGCCAATCTGGACAGGAGAACTCGTGGCAAACTGCTGGACAGTGGATGATCAAAGCCAGAGGCAGAGAGAAATGGAGTAAACAGGAGGCCTATACCCAAAGAGGAGTTCGTAATCAGCAGGGCGATCACACTAATTTCCAGGGCTATCAAGATGGAGGCATGGCATTAGCCATGCCTGGTACCATCGGATGGGATGAATCGTATCACGCTCATTCAATTTTGTAGTCTTGATGAGCCATGGATGGACAATGCGAATGAACGAAGTTGGTTCCCCATTGGACGTTCCGTTTTTTACGTAACTTATAATGACATAATTTGTGGAAATCATAAAAAAACAGTAAAAATAAATGTAATTGGTCTTGTGTCACCTAAATGTAATTATTTTTCTTCTTTTAAACGTCAGCAAAAAGGGGTGATGCCGAAATGGACGTATTTTTTAATTATAATAACTTTTCGGACGATTGCTAATGAAGTACGTAGAACCAGAAGGGACCGAGATTGGAAACGTAAAAGTGAGAAATCTTAATGGAACGTTACAACACCATAAAAACGTACAAACTCGTATTAAAAAAAGATAAAGCAATGGTTCGGCTACCGAGACGCGTAATCATATCAAAATGTTTAGAGCTCTAAAATTGGATCTACAAACAGGTTCTGCAAGAGAATGACTTGGAATACGTGATAGTGAACAAGGTTTCGAATGGTCTTAATAAGAACCACCGTTATTTCTGAGAGTAACAGACAACATAGTTTTTGAAGGATCAAAAACAATATGAGACTAGTTCTAACTAACCTATATATTAATCTTGTTAATAACATATAATCGTTACGTTATTGAAAATCAACGCACGAGACTTGAAAGGTCTTTGAAAGGATTTTCCGAAATTTAACCCTTAGCTAGAGATACAGCGGGAAGTTATTATGGAAAAACTTAAAGTCGAGGTTGTTTATAAATCCTACTTCCACCAATTTAATGTGAAAGTGAAACTATGGATCTTTGAATATTCGTTATAATATTCATAAGGCTGAACCGATTTAAATAGTGCGTTGTGAAGTCTCAAAACTAAGCTACTTTTAATCCGTGTAACGCGGGTGACAAAGCAGCCTGTACAAAAGCTAATACAATATGCATAAAGAATCCCTTGTTAGAGCAAAGCTTCTGCTGCCTTCATTACATGCCCTCGGATTAAATGATAACGATGTAGCATGAAACAACAAAGCTGTTTCGTAAGGTTGCGTGGCATATGGTCCGCTTGGCTGGTGAACCGGCACATTTCACTCTCGACGTCACGCCGTGCCGGCAGACAGCAGCCAGACTGAAGGACACACGACCGTGACGTCATCGATGAATCACTTTGAGGATCTAGTTGATGAATGGGGATTGGAAAAGCTGTCTTTGACTTCGAAGCAAACGCATTCAACTCAAATGGGCAGCTTTCGGGACACTTCGTCGTATCTTCTCTCGTAATAACGTCACAGATACCGCAGAGCTTCAAGACGAAAGTCTACAATCAGTGTTACCAGTGACATATGGCACAGATATGGTCACTAACTATTGGCCTCATAAGTAATTATAAGTTGTATAAACCCAAAGTAGTGCAGTTATCTAAGGAAAGACCTACGATCGGGGTTTCACTATGTGAAAGAATTCGAAACGAGAAAATCCGTAGAAGAACTCCTAAGAAGAACAAAAATGATAACCACGATGGCGCGGCGGCGAGTAATCAGCAGCGACGCAAGAGGTGCAAGTTCCCATGTTCTGCAGATATTTGGTCTGTGTGTTGTGTTACCATGGTACTCGTGGTTCCTGATACCTACCCACGATACAGGGGATGTTTTTGTGGGATCAGGACTATGTATGGGACTGTGAGGTCCATAACCATCCATTATTGTGGTGGTGAACTCAGGCTTAACCTAGGCCCAATTCTACCAAATACCACAAATCTATGAGAGTTTGGACACCGTTTTCAATTGATAACAGATCTCACGGCCCACTCATAATTTTAAGTTATTCGAGCAATGAATTTGGAAACCATCAAGATTAAGCAAATAACTCAATGTAGCTTAGCCACGGTAAAGCAATTAATCTTGATAATCTCTGAAAGCCAAATTAATGAAAAGTGAACATAATACGCATGGTTGATCAACCTTCCGAGGAGCAAATCGTTAGCAATAAATTACAAAACGGGACCTTGACTATTGCCCAGAGTAACGCCATTGAACTTTATGGTAATACCTATAATTCTAACTGTAATATAGTAAAGGTAAACTCAACCGAGCATGTTAACTATTCACTTAGGGTCTGGTCATACTGACGCGGTGGCGGTGGCGGTGGCGATTTAAGGGAAATGTTTTTCAGGTGAATATAGATAGATAGATAGATAACTCTTTATTGTACACCACTTAATATTATGCTTACAAATTCAAACGGAGCAAATTACAAGCTAATCGCGGGAGTACAATGGGCGGTCTTATCACTTAAAGCGATCTCTTCCAGGTAACCTTTGGATGGATAGGAATTTACGTGAACGATACAGGACGGTGGTGTATAGACAATACAGAAATACAAAGTGATGAATAATTCGATAAAACATATACTTATACATACATACATGAATACATATACCTACATAAATAATCTATATGATGCAACTCATCAGCATTAAGATTAGGACAAATAGTGACTGTGCAATAGCTTTTTGAAGATAGGAAGGGATTTGGCAGTTCTGATATTGAGGGGGAGAGCATTCCATAGGCGAATAGCTTGTACAGTAAAAGAATAATCATAGAAGGAAGAAGTGTGCACAGGAGATTTAAGTTGCAAGGTCTCAGAGGAGCGCATTAAACGAGAGTTGGATAGATGAAGATATTCAAAGCGCTCCTTGAGATAGTAAGGAGAAGAAGGGTTAAATAAGATACTGTACAAGAGTGAGAGTAGGTGAGCATTTCTGCGTAGGCGAATTGACAACCACTTGAGCTTTGTGCGGAATTCGGAAACGTGGTCATATTTTCGTAAGCCGTAAATAAACCTAATACTAAAATTTTGAAGGCGCTCAAGCTTATCAAGTTGTTTCTCAGTAAGATCAGGATAGCAGGCATCGGCGTAATCGAGAATAGGGAGTAAGAGGGATTGTGCCAGCGTAACTTTGGTGCATGTCGGAAGAAAATTCCTGAGCCTCCTAAGTGAGGCAGCTGATGCGAACATCTTACGACTCAACTCGGCAAGATGAGGTCCCCAAGACAAATGCTCATCCACTAGCACACCTAAGTTCTTCACAGTGTTATTAACAGATATAGAAACACCATCGAACACAATTGAAGGAAGCACTGACCAATCAATTTTGGCAACCATCCTGGAGCTGCCTACAACGATAGCTTGTGTTTTCTGTGGATTTACTTTTAGACCGTATGATTTACTCCACTCAAGAACCCTCGCCAGGTCATTATTGATGATTTCTAAACCTTCATTCAAGTTATCAACTGGAACCTGTGTATAAATCTGGAGGTCATCTGCATAAAGGTGGTAGGAAGAAGAGAGCGTATCAGAGATTGTATTTATGAAAGTAGCAAAAAGAAGTGGAGATAGAACGCCGCCCTGAGGTACACCAGCAGTCAAATCACACCACGATTACAAGTTTTCATCAATACGGGTACACTGCCGGCGTCCAAACAGATAACTGTATAACCAGCCAATAGCCGTCGGAGATATGTTTAGAGAGCGAAGGACTGCTAGAAGAATTTCAAAGTCGACATTGTTGAAAGCGTTGCTAAAGTCTAGCAATAACAGCACAGTCACAAGTCCATTGTCCATACCCAGACGGATGTCATCAGTTATCTTGGTCAAGGCCGTCGTGGTGCTATGACCACGGCGAAACCCGGATTGGAGAGGATTCATGAGGCAGTTCCTAGTAAGAAATGTGCTCAACTGATGATATCAGTTGATGATACTAGGCGTTCCAGAACTTTAGAAAGGAAAGGAAGGATGGATATGGGGCGGAAGTCGGAGAACGTGGAAGGATTGAACTTTTTGGGTAAAGGAATTATCTGGGCATTTTTCCAGACAGAAGGAAAAGTCTCACTGGAAATAGAAAAGTTAAGGATGTGGGTAAGGACGTATAAGATCTCGTCAAGTATAGGCATAAGCATATTGCGACTAATGCTGTCACTGCCGACCGCATTGGATGATATGGATGCTACGCTTCTCTTAACATCACGATCGCTAAATTGACTAAAAAGAAAAGGACTGAAATTTAAGGGTGGTATATCAGAAGCGAGCTGATTAATATTGTTAGACTTAGCTAATCCATCAGTCTTGGAAAAAGAAGAGAAATGTTGATTATCAAAGTTAACAAAATAATAATAATAATAATATGCTTTATTGAAGACTTAAATTAACATAATGTGTACTTTAAAAATAACATGTTGTGTTATACATACCCATTGGCAACTCTTGTCTATCGAAAGGACTCGTACGAAGGAAGGATTTGTACTAACGCTCAGTTAACTTGTAAAGCGATGTGATTTGTACCCGCAAATGAGGCCTCTGCGTTAATTACAGGGTGCTCAGCTCAGCCAACGGCCGGCAGAGGAGCGTCTTCCTAGGAGTCCTACATCAACATCTTGGATTGAATTATGCAACTGCATTTTGTAATATTTCAACCTTAAGTCGGGTCTGCGAGCTATTTAACCTGCTCAGTGCAACTTCAGCTTGCTATATCTAAGAGCTATATCGGAGACTTCAAATAATCCACTAGGATATGTATTGTGAGCGTCAGGAAGAGCCCGTGGTACCACAAAGTCAAAGTCAAAAATAATTTATTCATTAAAATCACAATCACTTTGAATTGTCAAAGTGTCGATTTTATATACTGCCTGTTCCTCCGCGTCCAAGCCAAGAAAGAAAGGCAAGTATTATATCAGGTAGTATAAACCAACACTTTGTTTTCTTTTCATTTAGTAGAAGATTGTTTATATTGAACCATTTTACAACAATAGAGATTGCAGTTTACATCGTCAAAATCGGTTTATTGTCGCTTTAATTTAAATAAAATTTAATTGACAACCTCTGTGGCGCAGTGGGCGAAGGTACGCCTGAGACGCAGAAGGTTGCGGGTTCAATTCCCGCTGCGGGACAAATGTTTGTATGATCTGCATTCATTTGTTAAATTCAATTAATATTTATGTGTTTTATTTGTTTAAGTTTATTTTCAATATTTTATATATTATTATTATTATGTAGTATATTAAATATATTATTCTTATACGTATCTTGTAATATATATATGTGTATATATATATATATATATATTGTAGTGTATGTACATTGTACTAGACACGCCACACCATCTTTTTGCACGCCCAGGATGACTGGTAGAGAATGCTTTAGCATTAAGTCCTCCTAGCACTACATTGTTTTGTGTGAAAGTATTAAATAATAATAATAAATAATAATTTGTCTCGGGTCTGGGTGTTTTCTATGTATAATATGTATGTATTAAAAAAATATATATAAGTAGTATATCAGTCATGCTTACTTTGGGGCTACGTGATGCTATGTGAAAATGTCCAGCATTATTAAATTAAAAAAAAAAACTGTGTACAATATTCAGACTACGAACAAATATCTGCAGAACATGCAAACATTTATCAGTAGTCCTTGAAGATGCAGCAGAGGCTTATGTTAAAATATATAAAGAAAACAAGAAAATATAGATCGATAATTCAAGCGGGTAGAAGCGAAGATAGCAACACAATACGCTATCTTTGATAGCAACATGGTTAGAATACTGATGTGGTATGTAAATAAAAACCGGTTCTTGTAACAAGAACACAAACTACCGTTTCTCGTAAACAGACTTTGCTTCTTGATTTCTTTGTCTTTTTAGGGAATTCGTTCATTTATTTACATTGAAGGCTTTTCCAACTTTCAACGTTCTTAAATGATGCCAGAGAATTCAATGAACATTTTGTTTCTTAAATAGTATCAATAAAATAGTATGCATTTTTTGTGAAACTATTCGAAATATCTCTCATAAAGGAGAGCAGAATACCAAAACGTACAAAAGTCATGCAAAAACGAACAAAGCACATGGTTTTCATTTACAATAGTCTATGCTATGCAATTACGGATGCTGAGGTCTGAGCCGAGATACAGGATGGACGTAAAATAGGGCAATTCTGGCAACAGTGGGAATTTCATTCGGGCGAATGGCGTGTCTACCAAATAGTACAAGAGTGACGGAACAAAGAGGCGTCGTACAAAAGCAAAGGGAGACCCAATAGCCGCTAGCATTGTGTCCGTTGTTATACGACTTTTTGGGAAACTCAGGTCATGTGAGGCGTTAAAACATTATCCACGTTACTATTCCTGGGAATAGGTTTTAGAAAAGCGAAAATGTATCGTAGTTCTAGTGCTTTTAGCATTTTGAATAGTTTTTGTTTAGTTTTCAATCTTAGTTTAGATAGTAAAGGGTAAACAAACATTATTGAGCAGCAGCCTAGTTCACGTATTTGATAATGTATCTTGGTCTTTTCGAGTATTCTACACACAGAAAAGAAAAACGCGAAAATTTAGTTTGAAAGCTGATAGACTAATTGTAGATTATAAAGAGGCTAGAATCTAGATTGTAAAATAATATCAATAGTTGAGTCTTCGACTACCGATTTTAAAGATTATTAGATCTAGAAAAGGGAACTATAATTCGACCATTATTACTCGCGGTCGACAGGATGTTGGCAGAGTTTATCTGTTATCATTTATGTAATTTTTGCCCGAAATGGCATAACGGATTGTAATGCTGTTTTTGTATGTCTTCACATACAAATCGATTGCATAAATTGTGGGATGGTTCTTGTAAAGGATTATCGGCACAAAACACGCGCTGATATGGATGATGGGTTTCTTTTTTTTATTAATTATTTACGACAAGACTCGGGATCTCTATGCAGCTAAACATGAATAATTAAAGCAATAACTAAATCGTGTCTCGTTTTAATCGTAAAAGCGTATAATAAACAAGTGCACCCCACGGTATAAACTTGCACTTAAACTTCTTAGCGATTCCAACCCTTCCTTAATGCAGTGGAGACACGCTGAACCGGCTTACACGCATGCAAATTGACTCCTGGCTCTCGCGATTCACCCCTTAAGCAGATTCAAACTTTAACACCACAGCTTACAGCTTAAACTCAAGCATCGATTATAAGCAGACGGGAGCGCGTTCTTCAGAATGGAATTAAAAAGAGTTCAGTGTCACTTAATTAAAGAAGCCCTCGATGAAACCTTAGATGGTAGATATGTTATTTAAATTGTGCTTTTGGGTGGAATTTGTTGGTATTAAGTAGCGGGATAATGTTACTTATTTGTCATGTAACGAGACACCATCTGCTATACATTTCAGGCGTTCAGGCGTTTCGTAAGACCGTGGGCATATAAATAGGTTACAACTGCCTCAAAGCTTTTAGGCTCGGTATGCGATAAGCTTCTTAAAATTATATCTTGGTTACTAATCAATATTTTTAACAGACACACACTCCTGATCCGACACTAGGATTCCGTGTCGTGAGTATCAAGAACTACGAGTACCGTGAATGAATGAATGAATGAATGAAATAATAAATGAATGAATGAAATAATGAATGAATGAAAACACTTTATTGTACACCATAAGAAAATAGATATAACTTAACAGGACTAAAAAAACCGCAAAGTACAATGGGCGGTCTTATCGCTTAGAAGCGATCTCTTCCAGACAACCTTTGGATGGAACCGTGGTACAACAACACCTTTGGATCAGAAGTCAGGGTCACTAGCCACTACACCAACCTATGCTGTCTTCTATCTGACCATCATAAAGCGCTAGTTCATCAAATAAAAAGCTTTCCGCTCCTTTACAATCTTACATTTCAAGTTCATATTCTGTAAAGCTGTCCGTGTAATCTTTAATCTCAGGTTTCATAGAAGTTAACTCACCTACTTAATCATTGATCAAATAAACCGGAGTGAGTTATTAAAACTGTTTTCCGTGAGTCGTGACGGCGACTAAAAACCATGAAATTCTTAATTCCGTTTTCACGCCCGGTAAAGTTCTGATATTTGGTTATACATGTACATATCGAATAATGCTGCTTGCGTTGCCTGTTTTAGGTATTTCTTGTATGTACTATACAAAAATGCTGCTTATAATACTTTTTCAATAGACTTCAAAAAAATAGGTTCTCAATTCAGTCTTTTTATGTTTACCAATTACTCTCAGTTCCTATACGAAGTCGATTTGCGTGATTAATTTATTGTACGGTAGGAGAACAATTTATTTAAAAAAAATATAGAGTATCGATTCAATTACCTTTTCTTTATTTAAGTACACGCATAAGAATAAGAACTTTTTAGTACAACTGGAATCTTAAACGAAAAAATATATAGAGTTTCAATTTAATTATATTTTTTTAGTTAAGTACCTGTATACTTTATAAGTATAAGTAACTATAATTAATATTTATATAAAGTAATAAGTAATTTTCGTGAAACTGGAATATTCATGAATAAAGTTCATCTAAGCTACTTGTAAAATAAGTTGTATTACGTTACTTTTAAAAATCCAACAGAAAGTTGCTGTGTGAAATCCTCTTGATTCAAATTGTCTTACTCGTAGTAAGATAATTATGTTGGTCGATAACCACAATAAACTCAGCTATCCGTGGCAATTGCTTACATTTTAGTACAATTTGTGCGTGGCCTTTACCCTTGAACCTCACAAGTTTATTCTCTCTATTGTGGACGGGAATTTACACACAAGGTTATAAGCTATTCTGTGTCTGGGAAAAGTGTGTTGATAGAATGAGGGAAGTGAACTGTTTACTGACCGTGACTGAAGAGACGAGTGCAGATGAAGGTTTTGTTACCTGGTAAAATAAAAAATATGTTTATAGATAGATTGACAAGCTTTGTGGCGCAGTGGGCGATGGTCCGCCTGAGACGCAGAAGGTTGCGGGTACGATTCCCGCCGAGGGACAAATGTTTGTATGATCTGCAAAGATTTGTCTTGAGTCCGGATGTTTTTCAATGTATAACATGTATGTATTTACAAAAATAAAAAAAATATAAGTAGTTTATCAGTCATGTAGTTCCCATAAAACAAGCTCTGCTTAGTTTGGGGCTAGATGATGCTGTGTGAAAACGTCCAGCATTATTTATTTATTTATTCAAAGAGTATCACTAGGTAAGGTAATCTTCGGGCCCTTTTGTTAAAAACTATTATTTATATAAATCTTTATGTACTAAAGAGCATTTAATCAGAGATAACATATCATCCTCGTAATAACTCTTAGAATGTATCTTACCATTTTAATACCTAATTAAACAATTTTAACATAATTAGCAACCTGTCACGTGGAATGCAAAACGCGGGTATGTGCCAGATGTAATGTTTAGACGTACCTCAAACTACACCTTACTTGATATCCTCAAAGGTCTATAATACAATAGTGAGCGTGATTGTTTTTTTCTACAAATACGATCTAGCTAGAGCTACCTTCAACCACCAAATTCTGAGACAATTTATGTTTTAATTTGTATAAAACAAGCAAATCTTTGCAGCCAGAAGGGGCGGAACACTTGCAAAGTCGCAAATATACGTATATTCTCGGGAAACGGGCCGTAAGCCGGGAGAAGCTGCTCCGTGCCACTTTCAGCCGATAGGGCCCGCAGACGGCTACTTGGAAGTTATAAAGACGAAACACTTTGCAACTTGTCAACATTACTGGAACGTGTTTGACGAAGGTTTGTTGGAGTCGATGGTGAAAATATTATAGAAATGGTAGGTAATACCCGCTTCGTGCACTCTTACATAAAGGAATGGAAGTTTTTTTTACAACAGCATTTGTGGCTTTTGTGTTTGACGAAGGTTTCTTAGAGTGTTCGAGCGATGATGATAATATTATGAAAATGGTGATACCCGGACGGCGAACGAGAACAAAAAAGGGTTTACTCTCGGAAGGAGTCAGTTACAGGTCCGTGCTTCGAAAGGTCTAACTTTCAGAAGTTGATACAATAACAGATCCGTGCTTCGGGTGGTCTAACTTTCGAAAGGGGGCACGATTACTTACAGGTCCGTACTTTGGTAGGTCTAGCTTTGTACTTTGGTAGGAAGGGTTTACTTACAAGTTCGTGCTTTAAGCTCCTTCCACATGGTCGACTACTAGCACATAACAATACAAACGAGATTCCTCAACAATACAAATTAAAAATCACGTGACGAATTAACGAATCGCTGATCCTAACGTGGGTGCTAGTCCCAGAAGTTCTCAAATTACGGGTCGCTTTCAAATAATTATAAATTCTGTTGATGATTTAATCGAAGAGGTTTTAAATACCGATTAACGTAATCATTAAAATAAATAAGCATCATAAAAATATTATTAACCAAAACCAAAAATATGCATTTGACAGTAACGATCACAATAAATGCAACGAATTACAATATGTACGATCATCGTGTGTCCTATCACCTAGAGTCTATTAAAAAAACTTTTTATAACGTTTTTATTAGTTGCATATTTTTGTAACTAACTAGCAAACAAACAGAGAAATCAAATCTTGAAAGTCAATTTTAACCTACTTCTAATTGTCGTATCGAAATGAAACTGTGTGTGTATCTGATCTGATGATGGAGCCAGGAGTTGGATAATGGAACTCTTCAGTGGCTCCTAGTAATCCCCTCGAGTTTGGGCTCGTATGATTCATTTTTACGAATACAATAGACAGTGGAATTCTTTTTTATAATTTTTAGTTCGTGATAAAAGCGTATTTTTTCGGTTTTTTTTTTAACTACTCATTTTATTACTATAAGTTCTTGCCTATATCAAAGCTAAGACAAATTTTGGAGGCAAATGGCGTGTAAAATATGCTATTACTCTCAGGTAGATACCGGCAGGTGACGAGAGGGTCGGACTTTTTATACGATGGTCATTGATGCGTATCGTTATACAAAGCTTTCGTTTTTTTTTTTGCTAGATTACTGCTATTCAGGTTAGTGATCTTAGCGGTTAAAGTTAGCTGAAAAGCTTTCAAGAAAATTGCTTTCAATTTGATGACATTATTAGATGAAAGTTACTTGAAATACATACCGTTGACATGATAGATACCGTTGCCTTTAATAATCTTTCTTCGTGGCCAATTTTTATAGTCAAACTAGCCTCTGCCCACGGCTTCGTGTTCTAGCCTATGTGTTATTCTGATGTATAAGCTATATTACTGTAAAGTTTAATCAAAATCCGTTCAGTACTTTTTGCGTGCAAGAGTAACAAACATCCATCACAAATTTCGCGTTTATAATATTATTAGTAGGATAAGATAAGATATATAATATATATAAGTCGGATATAAAGTAGGATAATATTTTTTCTTGTTTCACTTGTCAATGCCACAGTTAAATCATCCACTGATTTCGCAACCTTTATGACGTCAACGGTCCGTCAGGTAGAGGACAGTGAATTGTGTAAAGCTATGATTTTTACTTACCTATAATCAAGTTATTTTATGGTAACCCTACTGTAGTATTCTGCTCTTTTCGCTTGATCGGACACCAAAGTGACTATTCAGTCTCCTTAATCGGACAACACATATTCGCAGTATCTGATGTCCGAGCTATTCTCCAGAGATTTTATTTTTAAATGTCCAAGCATAGCTGAGGTTTTGAAGATTTCTGCATCCGTTTCAATGGGTTCAAAGCTAAGCAAATCAGGATAATCATAAAAACATTTTTAATCTGTGATGCGTAAGCAACACAGATTAAAAATGTTTGATTTTACCTTAACTCCAACTTTACTTGCCTTACTCCAATAAAACTTGCCACTGCAAATATCAAGAAACCAAGATACTTGGACGTGACAGTGCCAAAGACTGATAGCAGTGGATCTCGAAATAGCTAACTAGACAAACTTGTTCCACAAGACTGGCTGACAATGCTCCAAGTTGCCAGCCTGAGACGGGCAGTGCGACAACTTTAGTTTGTTCAACAATTAGCTATGTAAGGAACTTACGAATGTATAAATGGAAAAGTATATCTGCTGCCTAGCCAGTTTACACTTTAATTTGCGTTAGCAGCCCCACAGACCAAGCAGCCCTAGCAAGTCTGTGACTTTAATAAATCTTTATGTGATTTGCACGAAAGGTAGAAAAAGATTTTAGCTCAAACCAAAAAGGTTACACTTTTTTTTCTTTTGTCTATGGTTCTAAACTAAATATTTATATAAGCGAATATTCCGCAGACACAAGGTAGTATTGGAAAATGCATGTCCAGGTATGAAAAGTATAGCTTTTTTTGTTTGCACTCACAAAATACCAATATTTCTCACTAAGTCCTAAAAAAATATAACTTTTCGAAGTTGCAACAATATTGTTGATATATTTTCTACATCTACACATACCTAGCTTTAAATAAGCACAACTTTAAAGTTAGTCTTCAAAGTGATTAATGTCTAATTTCATAATAATAGGCTCCAAACTTTTTATGAGTTCACCCAGATATTATATAATTGCCTTGTCAAAAGGGATTGGTTAAAGTTAAATAAGTGTCTGCTTAATTGTTAGGCGAAGAGCCATAAAATAAATTACAGAAACCCTATTTTAAAAAGTATACAGTATAATTATGACGTATTTTTAAAGTCGGTTTCTGTTGAAAAGGTAAGGATTAATTCGTACAAGGAAGAAACTAACCAATAATAATATTTACCTGATAGATAGACTTATGTATATTTTGTTTTCAACATAATAGCTTTGGAGATTTTAATTTGTAATTTGTTTTAAATGGCTATCTATGTATCTAAGCTTGAGAGTAAAAACCTATGTATTTTATCATCAAAACTTGGAAATAAACATACAGTTTAGCATCACCTATCTTTTCGAATGGCCGTAAATGTGTCTGCGTGGACTTTTCATGGCTATTATTAGGGATGTAGCGATAGGATTTTATCAGAAACGAAAGATAAATCGGTTCAAATCGGAGTCATTCAAGGCAAATCAAAAAAAGAGGCGAGTGCAACTTAAAGCGAGGGTGTTTTACCTGTGAAAGTCACGCCAAGGAACTACAATGCTTAGACCGATTTGACAAACGATGCAAACTTAAAATGCTATGACAAACCCAATTTAGGTTTTTTTTGGCAACAAAATACTTTTAACTAAATAGTCTAACAAAATATACAAAATTTACAAGTATCATAGCTTCTTGCGTGAATGAAGCTTCCTTGGGTGCACTCAAAACCCACCAGTGATAATTTCTGTCAACGATCAACTTCATGATCATTTAAGGGCAATTTTACTCTATTCAGGGAAAGAACTAGATACGCGAGCGGACGATAAAAAAGGAAAACGCGATAAAGATACATATAAAATTAATAATTACACGAGAGATAAGACAAAACGATCGACACGATAACTGTTATTCAGTAGAAGCAATTCCATCTTGTTTCGGAGTCGAAGTGTTCCGTGAAGCAGTAATGGAGTACATCCCTATCACAGTACTGTGGACACTCGTGTCATTACGCGAAATAGCAACATTTGTATTCAACGGTCGCGTTTCGCAGACAATGTGCGTGTTCAAGGGAATGCGGACAATTCTGTGCTTTAGCAACAGCAAAAGTGTGATTTTGATGACAAGAAACCAGTTTCAGTTGGATACTATCAAGACACACATAGCTACGATGAGAACGGTTTTACGTGTGTGCAAATTAATTTATAGAAACTTGTTATTATTCATTTACAAGGCTATAACAATGTCGATAGTGTTTACGTGGCGACACAAATCCTTTACGAGTAAATAATAGAACAAAACAGCGGATTCATCGCGTTGTTTTATTTTTTATTGTTATTCCTGACGTTTCGAAGGCTTTAGCTTTTGTGTACGCGAGTACACTCGTTCGTTTAAAAGTATTTCTTATTATTTCTAACAATTGCGAAAACTTAAAACATAATAAGTTAAGAAAACACAACCCTAGAAAACTCAATTATAGGTGCTACACAATAATTAATTTCAATTACAATTTAATTAGAGACCACGCTCGAATGTAGTAGAAACTTTTGTAATTTAACGTCTCGCACTAGCATAAGCTATTGCTTAATCAATGCGTCAGTCATCCACAAATATACATGGCACATTCGTTCATTCGTATGAGCTAGTTATGGTGTTGGAACACACCACTGTACGAGCATGCTACACACGTCCTAAATCATAGTACAAGTGGTGTTTGTTGTGAATAGAGTTAGCTATGAATGACAAAGTTAAGGAAATTATAGATGTTTCACTGATTGTTGAAATATCATCTACGTAGAGAGAAATATCGATACATTTTTATACTATCATTGCGGAACCAAAGACTAGACGAAGCCAAACCTAGCTAGTAATTTAGTGTTATCGTAAAATCAGCACACCATCTGAATGCAACATCAAACGTTGAATATTTGATCAAATATAGCAGAGGATTAGCGGCAATTTCGCGAGAGGCAAACTTTATGAAGTAATATAATATTGAAGCTTGATTTGCATAGGCTGTTCAATTTGCCCAGGAGCAAACTTAACGAGAATTGGGGAATTATTTACAGGAAGCAAAAGTTTAGGTATAGGCTGCTATTAGTTTTTTCCAAATTATTTTGTCTCTAGTTCACATTTCATCGTCACCAACAGGCCATCCCATCATGATTGGTGGTGTGGGCATTTCTTTGAGTATGTCATTTTTCAGATTCCTGTGCTTCACACGTTCAAAAAACCCTTTACGAACTTAGTTATGACGTCGACACACCGATATCGAACGACCTTGACTTTTTGGCCTGTTCTTGGCTCTTAGCCATTACTACGTTAAAGCTTTACCCGCACTTGCTATCACTTCTTCTTGTCCTGCCCAGATTCACTTGAGTTCCATTACCCTTATTTCAACGTCTTGCCTTATGTCCGACGTCGGATCCCGACATTGGACACTCGAACTTTGCAACTCTTTACAATTTGTACATACTCTAAAGTGCATTAAATTGTTAATCATTATTTTAAACTTAAGGGACTTTACTAGTTATAGATTAAAGAAGGAATTTCCTTTTGATCGGATACGGTTTTGACAGGGGAAGTGGCTGAATGTCCAAGGATGAAAATTTTCGGATACGATGAGACGGGTTTACCACACACCATACACAAGTTGAGAATGGCATAGGCAGATATATGCTTATACCCTGTAGTGGACTATAGAGGATGTTGAAAAAATCGTGAGGTAAATCGAACAAATGAAATATTAATGTATTTAACTTAGTCCAGATCTTCTAAAATATCGGGTTTCTGCAACTTTGAAGCTCTTTACTTAAACCCGACAGAAGTCAATCACTCGGAAATCCAACGTTTAACTTAATTAACTTAGAATTGAACCACTTCGCTTTTATCTATATGAATTCACCTAATTAACAAGATTATTCAGGGACTTGTTAAGAAATTATTTGTCTTTCTGGATTTGCACGAGGATTTATATACATGATCCTGTACCATAATAGCGTTCCTTGTTTAGGATAAAGAGTAGAAATATACCTAATTGTTTGTAAACTAATACGAAAATTAAATCAATATTAAATTAAAACAAAAAACGAAAATTAAAATTAAATCACCTATAGGTACAGGACCTAAAGGTACAATGATTCAATTTTAAAAATAAATAAATAGAGCAAAGCGAAAGGATAATGTAGATAGTGATTTATTATCCTTTCGCTTTGCTTCCACATTGCTCGTTCATACATATATTTTTACTCTCATTATAACGATACCTACTACTTTCAAACACAAAGAGAAATATTCCGGGTAACCTAACATGATATTACGATGCACAAAAAGCCGGGTGCATTCGCGCTCCGCTGCCTGGGAACCCAAACCGGAACCCACTAGCTGTTCCATAATCTATGGCTATGAAACCTACTAACTGTTCTATATTCCATAGCTCTGGGACCTAAAAACAGTTTTATTGGCTGTAGTACCAGTTACTGTTTTACAGTCTGTGGCTTTGGTCCGTAGTAACTGTCGTGCTGTCTGTGGTTGGGTTTAAGTGATACCGGTTAATTATGTCTTCTTTATCGTTCGTTATCTTAACTGGCCTTTGGTGGAAATAAATCTCGGGGTTCTGCTGGAGAGATTTATAGTTCGTGTTTCGTGTCACTAGCCTTCTCTTGGTCACATTACGTTTAGTCAGCGACAAGGTAACATATAAGAGGTGGACTCTAAACAGGCCATGTTTCATTTGGTGATAGAATTAATCCTTTCATATCCCGAAAGAATATTTCTTCATCAGTGTTACCTTCAATAAATCTCCCAACGTCTATAAAGTAAATCCAACTAAAATCTCAAGTAAACCTTATCGTATAGTCGAGAAGACAATCCCAAGAGAGGTATTTGTCTTAACCTTTGCTCGCTGTCCTCTACTCGGTCTATCTGTGTCACTCCGAATCAGATTTTTGCTGAACATAAGCTTTAACGCGCTGCTAGGTTGATTCAAGTTATGTCTAGCGGACACACTCTAGTAGCTCCTTGTGAATGAGCTCCGAACGAGCTGGAAGTACTACCATCATACTCAATTCTGCCGCCAGACAGTAATACTCGGATTGCTGTGTTCCGCGTTGAAGGGTATGAGTGCCGGTGAAATTACAGGCAGATAACACTTTTCACTCGTTATCTCTCAGGGTCGACAACGCGCTAGTGATATTTCTGGTTTTACAAGCGTCTATAGGTTACGGTAACAAGCGTCTATAGGTTACAGGGCCGTACGCTTGTTTGCCACTATAGTTGTATAAAAAATAAAATAAAAAAAACATTACTTGAACCTACCTGTTCGTTGGTTTTGTTTCGAATACAATAATATTAGGTAATAACACTTAGAGAAACTAGTGCCTACACAAACCTTACATAGTTTTTAAGATACTGCTAACTATAAATAACAAAAAAAATTAATCTGTGAATCACGACTCGACATCGTTCGCGTTCTAGCTTTAAGTATTTCATAGACAAAACAATTCTGATGTATTTTAATGTTTGGATTTAAACAAGCATACCTACCACCAGGTAAAATGGTTACCGTCGTCTATTGACATTTCCAGGAGCAATTGCCTATCTTATTGGCAAAGTTGAGTTGAGAGTTGTTGAGAAGATACGTGTCTGTAATTTAACAGGCACCACACCCTTCAAACCGGAGAACAGCAGCAACAGCATTAGCGGCTGAAATATATACGGGTTTAATAGGTATATCTTGGACGAGATCTCCCCGGACGATCTCTCAAATGAAGTAGTAAATAAACTTCGTAGATTATCTATAAATAAATAAATAAATAATGTTGGACAATCCACACAGCATCATCTAGCCCCAAGCTAAGCAGAGCTTGTGTTATGGGTACTAGATGACTGATATACTTTATACAATACATTACATAGATAGATATTTTTATTATACATAGAAAATACCCAGAACACCCGGAACAAATATTTGGAGATCGTACAAATATTTGTCCCAGGGCGGGAATCGAACCCGCAACCTCCTGTGTAGCAGGCGGACCTTCGCCCACCGCGCCATTTCGGTCGTCAATCAGTCATCTGTGTAGGTGATCAAACTTAAATGTATATGTACATAAGCACTTACGTTTGTACTATGATCTATTCTTGGCCTGTGCCACAGCCTTCCCTCCATTTGAAGTACGATGATACATTGTTATTATTATTGGAATTTCCTGGGATATTTTTTTATATTTATATTTATATATTTCTGTTACTAAGCACGTAAGGCACTGACGTCTATTTTATGCTCTTTATGACGACCTCTGTGGCGCAGTGGGCGAAGGCCCGCCAGATACGCAGAAGGTTGTGGGTTCGACTCCCGTGGCAGGCCAAATGTTTGTATTATCTGCAAAGATTTGTCTCGGATCCGGATGTTTTCTATGTACAATATGTATGGATTTACAAAAAAAGTATATGAGTCCATATGTCCAGCAGCATTATAGATATTATATATAATTTTTTCTTTAGTATCGCGGTATGTCTTATTTTTGTGAGAGGTGGTGTGTTCTTAGTGTTTTTTTTTTAATTATTGTGGTATCACAAACAGCTAGAAAAAAGATCTTCCAAAAAGCTTTCAAAGTCAAAGAGCGATTTCTGTGAATTGGCTGCAAAGAGCACTTGGGTTCAAGTCTCGTGGTCACTTCAACTGTTACTTAGAAAACACGCTCAGTGTTTCACATTTTACCAATCGTTTTTTTTACCTGCCAAAGTATTCTGATTTCATGGTCATTGTTTTTTATTACAACTTAAGTAGTAAACAAGCATACTACCTACTTAATGGTAAGCGGTTACCGTAACCTATAGATGCTTGCAACACCAAAGGCATCAGAAAGAAAAGAAAGAAAGAAAATATTTTAATTTGGCAAAATGGAACAAAGACATCATCTTTGCACTAAAATAGACCCCATGTAAAATAAAAGGTAATAAAAAAAAACCAAGTATCAATTGCGCGTTGCCGATCCTGCGAAATCACGAGTAAAAACTGTCATGTGCATTTTTTTTTATTCCAAAGTAGTGCACGGCGCGACGCGGAAGGAGAAAGTCGCAACCACTCACCCTGATGAAGACTCTCGGAATGAGTCGAAATTTAGTCGGTGCCTTCACCGATAGTGCAGTACGTGAAAATTCCCGTTTTTACAATATGAATGTCATGTGCATGTAATTTCACCGACACCCATTCAATCCGGAACACAGTAATTCACTGCTTGGCGGCAGAAGGTGGTAGTAGGAGAGTGCACGACGCGACGCGGAGGGAGAACGTCGCGATCACTCACTCTGAGGAAGACTCTCGGAATGAGTCGAAATTTAGTCGGTGCCTTCACCGATAGTGCGGAACGTCAAAATTCCCGTTTTTACAATATGCAGGTTTTACAATTCTCCAGATGAGCCCTCTACAAGGGGCTCTACTACTCAATCTGTTTGTTGCAAATCTTTTAACTGGAGTCACTGTTTATAGGTCTAAGAACGGTCTGTGCGTTGATATCGCACGTTCGCATGCCTAGCGCCCGGCGGACATGCGCTGCATGTTAAGCAGAATGTCATTGCCTTAGAATCTTGGTTCGTTACTCCATAGCTGTCGAACATGGTAGGAATTGTGATTGTTCGGTGTAGGTATTCATATTTTATGCATTGTGGCTGATGCAGTGTGGTAGTCATAATGTGTCTCTTTATACAGAGTTGCGGTCTTACGACACTTTATGGGAGGTATCGGATAGTAAAGTACTCGTATAGTAGCTCCCTTTACGTATATGTGGATGACACTTTGATGACGTTTGAGCCAGTGTCTTAGGGATACGCTGATTTATAATTTATGCTTTCCGCTATGCTTTGCTTTTCTATAAGCAAAAACTTATAGAAAAGCAGTATCCGCATATATATATACTACTATTATAAACGCGAAAGTTTGTGAGGATGGATGTTTGTTACTCGCACGCAAAAACTACTGAACGGATTTTGATGAAACTTTACAGTAATATAGCTTATACATCTGAATAACACATAGGCTACTTTTTACGCGGGTACCACGCGGGCGAAGCTTTGGGCAGCTTCTCCATACTTACGTATGGAGAATGAACATATATTATATAGCATTATATCTTTCAGTATGACAATAACATCGTCAACTTTACTATTCATATTGTAAAAACGGGAATTTTCACGTACTGCACTACGTGCACGGCGCGACGCGGAAGGAGAAAGTCGCAACCACTCACCCTGATGACGACTCTCGGAATGAGTCGAAACTTAGTCGGTGCCTTCACCGATAGTGCAGTACGTGAAAATTCCCGTTTTTACAATATTAATAACACCGTCATTCCTAAAGATTGGAAGAAATAACTTTCAGACCGCCGATTGTGTATTTTTGTTGTTTTATTATGTTTTAGTATGCTGTACTGTAAACTAGTGTTATACACAAAAAAGAGATCATCTTTCTATCTATCTATCCGCTTTTATAGCACAAAGCTTTTTGGTTTGGTTCAATAAAACCTATCGCTCCAGCAAAAACCTCCAATCTTGGTGGTTTAAGGCTTTAATTCTCACAAACTCCTCGGAATTCTTTGATTGTTTCCCTCAACTTGCGAAGGTGTTGACGGCTGAAGGAAGTTTTAATGGGGAAGCGGATCCGGTTTCTAATCCGGGATCAGGCGGGCCTCGGGAAAAGAGAGCGAGCTATATTTTCTAAGACGTACAAATTTGCTGAAAAAGTTCTTAAGTGGCTCTTTAGAAACAACTAATTGATAGACGCAAGTCTTCACATGTTAATAACATATTTATTTTGTTAATTACATAATAACAAAAAAAACATGTTCACTACTTTAATTTCCACTATGGATATCTTGTAAGCCTAGTCCAACTAGGACGTGCCTTATCCCACGTGGCACGGCACAGCGTTACGCCCGCCATCCACCCTAAAGCATGATTTTGAAAAGTCATATTCGCCTATTATTTCATCGGCGGCACTCATAATACGCCGCTTTTGGTGGCAGGAAGAGGTATGTATGGTGGTAGTAATTTTTCGGACGAACTCTTTCACAATTAGCTCTTTTACAATACTATATTGTAGTTTGTTTTTCTTTCATTGTTTTATCGCAAGCTTTCCACTTTTGGCTAAGATCGGAAACATATTCAAACGTAGATACATTTGTCTTCTTCAGACTCGATAAGCAAATTCTAACACGATTAAAGCACTTCGCAAGTACATAAAACAAAGGCGCCGACCGATTCCTAGGGAAGATAAAGCGACGTAAAGGCAAAGTTGCCAAGTCACTAATTTGTTTCTTTTTTAATTGAAAGTCTGCGTTACAACTTTAGAATTGAAAGTTTGAGAGATAGACGCTCTGCTACATGGCTACTCATCGCGTTTTTTATGTATAATATGTATGTATTTAGTATATTATTAATAAATATATATAACATTTATAGTGATCTGGTACACTACCGTCTGGTAGTGATCTGGATCAGTTGAGCTATCTATAGATCGTTTGCAACGGTCTTTAGATGGCTAGCTGTTTCATTTGTATTTTTTGTATATACCTACTTGTAAATAGTTGTATGAATAAATGTATTATGGGTTTTGTTTTTTAGAGTTTGGTAGACCACCTATGGTCTGATGAGTGATTACATGAGAGACAGTAAGAATTACCAAGAATGGCGTGACCGATAGACTTTTATCCTAAAAATTGTCAGCTAATTAGTTCGATGATTTCCATATCGTTTGCAAACGACAACGATAATAATCAATCAAGTCAGGCGTCTCGGTTCGCTGGTGGAACTGAATGGGAGCAATTAGACGCCATATTGGCAGCTCACCCTATGAGCAGACGGCACACGTAACGGCCTTTAGCCTGACACATTAACAAATGGATGATAAGATCCTATCTACAAAAGCCTATAGAGATCCACATGGTACTCCTTCAAAGAGTAGGTAAGTATCAAGGAAGCAACACCATAGAAGAAATATCTTGGGCCATCTTAAACCTCCAATTTCCCGCAACCTTTAACATGTCACCGGTCCTTCGGGTGCGGGGCCTTCCTATACATGCAGTATTGGCAGCAGTTTTTGGCCAATCTTAGAATAAAAAAAAAGAAAATAGGTGCGGTGGTTTGTTACATTTTAGGATATTATAAACGACTATACCACGTACTATTCTCCTGATTTGACGTTTCTGGAGGTCCTTTCTCATGAGTACCGTCTGCAACCACTCGCGATAGTAAAGTAGCATGGTAAGTTTATTTGTTTCATATACATATCCTTAATGGAGATGCCTATTCCTCAATTGATGGAGCTGAGACTACACAAGCTTTATACCACACAACGGGCTAAGGAGATAACTATGCTCAGAGTTTAGAGGAATTAATGTCTATAAAAGAACTAACGTCACAAGCATAACTCTCAGCATTAGCAAGTTGAAGTGGCAATGGGCATGCCATATAGCTCGTCTTTCGGGGCGGCCTGCGTCGAATAGTAGATAGATGATTTTAGAATATTATTACGACTATACCTCGTACTTTACTATTCTGCTGACGTTTCGTTGACCGTTTAGAGGTCCTTCCTCATGAGCGTGAGACGGGTCAGTTCCCGTCTCACGACCGTCGAGCGTGGTCGCGGATGATACCAAACCACGATAATTTTGATTCTATAATGTTGATGATTTACAGATGAGGATCAGCTATGCATGTACAAAGATTTACACTGAATGCCATAATAAAGGCCGCTCAGTATAAGTACTTTGAACTAGGAGTTCGGAAAGTCCAGTGGAGCATGATTTTTGTGGGCACGAAAATCGCTGCCTATCCTACTACAATTATAAACGCGAAAGTTTGTGAAGATGGATGTTTGTCACTCTTTCACGCAAAAACTACTGAACGGATTTTCATGAAACTTTACAGTAATATAGCTTATACATCAGAATAACACACAGACTACTTTTTATTCGGGTACCACGCGGGCGAAGCGCACCAATAGATACGTAAAATGATTAAATGCATTCGAGGTAGAGCTTTCAAAGGGGTAGGTCGCACGCTAACGTCACTCCAACGCTACCCAACTAACCAAAAATATCAACGTACATATAATAACGGTTTTATGTGACGGCCGTGGTAATAAAAATAAAACTTGTGAGTTTATTTTGAAACACGTGAAATTAGACGCCATGTTGCCAGCACAACCTACAGCTGACGGTAATTCGAAAACACCGAATTAGGAGCCGGGGAACTCTTGTGAAGCGATTTTTGTGCACTTGGAAATTATACAAGAGAATTATTATTATTGTGTCTGTAAGATATCGCTTCTAAGCGCTAAGACCACCCATTGTACTTTATCCTACTAATATTATAAACGTGAAAGTTTGTTACCCTTTCACGCTAAAACTACTGAACTGAACTACTGATTTTGATGAAACTTTACAGTAATCAAGCTTATACATCCGAATAACACATAGGCTACTTTTTATCCGGGTACCACGCGGGCGAAGCCGTGGGCAGAAGCTAGTTTTTACTTATTAATGACGTATTCTACGAGAGAAGACGGAAGATAAAGTAAAACACTTTTTATGATTTATAGGCAAGCATTTCACTACAATCTCACCTGATAAAAAGTGTAGATTTTTTTGTACCAGTTAATTGGCATACAAGCATACGGCCCAGCTGTTGTTTTTACCGTAACCTATGGACGCTTGCAAAACAAAAGGTATCGATATGATCGAGGATGTAGCACGCTTGTTTAGAAGATACCTATCTTTTAAAGACTCCGAGATTATATTAATCGATACGGGTAGTAAGACGTGCCTCTATCAATAAGATTGGTTTTTGTGTGCCCGGAAATTACTAGGCGACTGAAAACTTAATGATTTTTGAAACAATTTGATGCATTTGAGTGATTACTCAAAGGAGGCATGGACATAATTCGTGGATAGGTACAGGCAAAACTAAGGGGGGTTTTTGGCAAGTCATTGTGCCCCGAAAATACGCTGCTAGAAAGCACGCTTGTCTAGAAGATATCTATCTTTTGAAGACTCCGAGATTATATTAATCGATACGGGTAGTAAGACGTGCCTCTATCAATAAGATTGGTTTTTGTGGGCCCGGAAATTACTAGGCGACTGAAAACTTAATGATTTATGAAACAATTTGATGCATTTGAGTGATTACTCAAAGGAGGCATGGACATAATTCGTGGATAGGTACACGCAAAACTAAGGGGGGTTTTTGGCAAGTCATTGTGCCCCGAAAATACGCTGCTAGAAAGCACGCTTGTCTAGAAGATATCTATCTTTTGAAGACTCCGAGATTATATTAATCGATACGGGTAGTAAGACGTGCCTCTATCAATAAGATTGGTTTTTGTGGGCCCGGAAATTACTAGGCGACTGAAAACTTAATGATTTATGAAACAATTTGATGCATTTGAGTGATTACTCAAAGGAGGCATGGACATAATTCGTGGATAGGTACACGCAAAACTAAGGGGGGTTTTTGGCAAGTCATTGTGCCCCGAAAATACGCTGCTAGAAAGCACGCTTGTCTAGAAGATATCTATCTTTTGAAGACTCCGAGATTATATTAATCGATACGGGTAGTAAGACGTGCCTCTATCAATAAGATTGGTTTTTGTGGGCCCGGAAATCACTAGGCGACTGAAAACTTATTGGTTTTTGAAACGATTTGATGCATTTGAGTGATTATTCAAAGGAGGCATGGACATAATTCGTGGATAGGTACACGAAAAACTAAGGGGGTTTTTGGCAAGTCATTGTGCCCCGAAAATACGCTGCTAGAAAGCACGCTTGTCTAGAAGATATCTATCTTTTGAAGACTCCGAGATTATATTAATCGATACGGGTAGATGTGCCTCTATTAATAAGATTGGTTTTTGTGGGCCCGGAAATCACTAGGCGACTGAAAACTTATTGGTTTTTAAAACGATTTGATGCATTTGAGTGATTACTCAAAGGAGGCATGGACATAATTCGTGGATAGGTACACCAAAAACTAAGGGGGTTTTTGGCAAGTCATTGTGCCCCGAAAATAACACACGCGAATATGCAGTTAATGTCACTCAAAGTCCGCATAACTACGACCACGATAAACACTTTTATGGCTTAGATTGCATCGTAAAAGTACCGTAGGAAGTTACCTATTTACATACCTACTATGCTATTGGATTGCAGTTGTAATTTAACCAAACACAGTCTCTTAGATGATTCTCAGGGATTGTGTCACAAGCAAAGAAGTCTGAGAGTGATAAAGGTTTAGATGAGGTTGAAACAGATTCTACAAACATACATTTCTATTTAACAAAACAAGTACACAAGGCAATCGTGAACGGGATAGTTGGAAGGGGAAATCCTTGGCTCACGTACTCTGACCAAATTCGAGCGACGAGCTTGTATGAAGACAGTGATGAGGATGAATGAAGCTAAAGAGGTCTCCCAGGATCTTACTAAGTGGAAATCCGTGGTCTCTGGCTAAACCTCTGGGAAACAGGCGTGACTTTGTGTGCCTTTTTATGTACATCCTACTACTATTACAACCGCGATAGTTTGTGAGGATGGATGTTTGTTACTCTTTCACGCAAAAACTACTGAACGGATTTTGATGAAACTTTACAATAATAAAGCTTATACATCAGAACAACACATAGGCTACTTTTCATCCGGGTACTACGCGGGTGAAGCCGTGGGCAGAGGCTAGATTTTTATAATTACAAAAAAAATAAAGTATATAGTTATAGTTATATTTTAGTTATATCCAAATAACTAATCAAATATTAATTCCAGTTCAACGAATGGTACTATTACAATGAATAAATGTATAATCCATTCAAATTTTAGATCATCTATTATCTGGACGTCACGGTCCGCATTTTAATATTAATTCGGGGGTCGAACACCCCTACATTGCTGCCTGCCACCCTCGATAATTTGTAAAATGAGTCACTGCTTCGTCTGCGTAGTGCGACGCCGTCATACCAATATAAATAATACCGTAGCAATTTGTTTGTTTCATATATAAACTTTACTTTCACCACAATAGTGTAGTATAGTGAAAGTCGTGTAAGTGCTACCTATAAAGAACATACGAAAAAAGTGTCTTCCCCTTAAATAGAGAAAGTAAGAAGCGTGTTAATGAACAGATTCTTAGCTATACTTTATTTTATAAAACTATATTATGTTAGTTTTATAAAATAGACTATATAAAATGGCTAGATTGTAATATTAATAGAATTTTTTTTTTGTTTATGTATTCAGGATATGAAAAATATAAAATATATATGTGTGTATATATATATATAGTTATATATATATATATATATATATACTGTTTTAGGCACTACCTGTGTTCAATAAGACTGACTAAAGTCACACAAAGCAAGATTAAAGATAAATACGTTTATAATTGAAAATTATGATGTGTTTAGGGTTCCGTTACTCAAAAGGAAAAAAGGAACCCGTAACATATCAAAACCTATAGATTACTTCCCATTGTCCAAGAATCATGAAATTTGACAAGAAGCAAGGTCTCACAGTTCAAGTAAAGGTAAAAATCCGAAAATCGTAAATTTGTAGCTAAACCTATTGCGATTACAAACTTACACTTGCAGTTGAATAATTGACCGTCATGTATATGATGTATTCGTGATCATTTTTTCAACTACAAAGCTAAGTTTGTCTTTCCATTCGCCTTATCTGGTCTTTAGAGCAATGTTCGATGCTTTCATAGTCTATGAAATTGAGTAATGTTAATTATTTCGGTGAACATACAAGCTTGTACGGAACTCTCGTTGCGCGAGTCAGGCTCGCACTTGTCAGATTTTTTAGAATATATTATAACTGTTCTACTGACTTTTCCTCTAAAAGAGACGAAATAGCATGACATAACACACTTGGGCGTTTTTTTCTGTTTGATTACGACAAGAAAATAATAGTTTGTGCTATGTTTGTACAAAATCAGAAGTTTATCGCTGAGCATTTAACTTTCATCGCACAGACCTCGAATAGTTTCTGACTAGCTAGATAATTATATAGGCCATTGTAAAACATCCGAATTTCCGCCTAACCATTACTTGAATATTCCAGTTTTTTATGTCGAGGCTGACAGGCATACTGCCCACCTGATGGCAAGCGGTTACTGTGTCCCATTGACATCAGCAATCGGAATTAGTAATTACCAAAAAAACCTGTGTTATATTTTCAGTTAGAGAAACTATTAGACATTGGCGCCTAACATGTGGCAAATCTGTATTCTAACAATTTAAATGAATTCAGTATTCTTATCATGATAAATTACTCACTGTATCTGGTGTCTGTCTTTGATTCTTGTAATAAATTGAAGAAAGTACCTGTAAAAAAAATGAGTTTTAGCGGCATCGTAGACGGATGGTGATGACACGAGAGATCAAAGCAATCACATGACAAATGCGAGGGTAATGGGACGCGCAGTAGTTTAGTGACGTCATCATTCTTTACTATGCCCTCTGTGCCAGTCAGATAACGTCATTAAGGTAGAGGTTTAGATGAGGTTGGCACAGATTCAAAAGAATGTTATGAGAATATTCCTTTACTTTTATTCTAGTTCTCTTTTTTTACCTACGACGTCAGAGGGCCTGTGCTCAGTTACAAATATGTTTTGGATGAAAATCTTGTCGATACGGCCGACATTTATAAACTCAGCACAGACCTCAGATGCGTTTACATATATACGTTTGACGTAAGAAGTTGTTTGTTTATTACCATTTATGTATTTCCAAACGGCTTATCTGATTGTTTTTTTATATCGATTTCTATGACTCAAGAGATAAGTTCAATAAATATTTAAAATAGGCGATAGGTGCTGCAATAGGCGATGGAAAACAAGCCATAGGTTTAATAACTTTGCATAATTTAACTTATTAATAGGATTTTTTTTGGGAACTTGGATAGTACTTTATGTCCTACATATGATTAGAAGAGGATATCTATACACACTGTAACGGATAGCCGTTACATTGGATTAACGCTATAATAATAGTATTATAGCGTTAATCCACAAGATATATCTGCTATTTTGTACAGTTGAAAGAGACCGTAGAACGTGTAGACAAAGTTTCGAAAAAAAAGGGAGAAATGCGGAAACAAAAATAAAACTATCGCACCAAGCCACATTTCATGATTTCAGCCGGAACTTATATAAAACGACTGTCTTTTGTCAACTCGTCAGGGGGGGATCCATTAGGGCGAGTGCACACGGGCAGTAATGAGATTAGTCGCCGATGTGCAATGGGGCTTTAGTGAAACGAATTAACGACTTTGACGAGACGCGACGGGGTGAGCGTCTGTTTTGGGTGATTCGCACGCCATGCCCACTTGAAAAAAAAAAAGAATTTAAAGTAAATAATACACTGGTAAAAGAACCAGTGTGGTGAATAACCGAAGTATCAGATCTTCTTATCTTTGTTGTACACAAAGGTAATCTCAAATAAACTTTATTTTGTATACGTAATTTTTACTGGCCGTAACGTTCAACAGACGCGTTCCTTTGCGAGAGTCATTCATTACCTTCGGAGGATAGAGCTACAGTATAGCAACATGACAAGAGCTAGTTCAAAACAGAGACGTTCGGTGGTTAGAGGTGGCTAAAGTATACCTATATCTAGCCTATATATTTACCTCTATCTAGAAAGGTAACTACAGTATGCGTCTAATAATGATAGAAGGGACGAGAATAAATTAGTAGAGTTGTAAGATGTAGAGATATCTGGGCCTATTATTTTTGATTTAAAAATATATGGCTTGAACTAGTCCGATACATGAGACTGACTTGCCGAGGGCGATCATAAAAGGTTGTTGATTTTGGTGCTTGCTTGTCAAACTCACATATTTACGACACGACTTTGTTTGAATACTCTACTTAGAGCAGCGCAGAAAATATTTTCATACATTTATTACAGCTTGTTGAGTGTAAATTATATAAATGTATATTTCGACTTGGCTTATAGTTTAGAAAATAAGACTACTTGGGCACTTAAATGGGAACTTATACTAAAAAAAAGACAAATACTATTACTAAAATGACTACCAACCTACTAAAACATAATGTAAGTAGGTATTCCTAATAGTCTGTGGTAGGTAAATTCATATAGAACGACGATGGATTCAAACACCGACGTTCGCGACGCTTCATGTAAAGTGAGCAAGCTGTTTACGGACCGCATTAACGTCGTAAAGCTCACAAAACTCTTCCGAAGTTCGAAAACATCACGTTTACTTGCAAAGGCTTTCCGGGCGCTAGAATTATGAGCCAAGTTTACTGCAAATGCTGAAAAAGGGAGAAGAAACCCTAATATATTGCGAGGGAGGGTCAAAGCTAACTCAAAAGCGTTCGGTTCATTGAACGAGAGTTGAATAGACGGTGTTGTTTAGCGACTCAACCTTGAGGCTTCACTTGAGGTTTTCTGACCACACGCGTACTGAAGCCAGAAGACCACATTTTATAAAAAATACTTTAAAATTTATTTAAGTTTAAACTTCATATAGTGAATGTTTTGGTTTTCACTATTTTTTAGGGTTCTGTGGCTTTTTTAGGGTTTCTCAAATGGCAAATAACGGAAGTCTAGGATCACATCGTTATCCGTCCGTCTGTCTTTCTGTCTGTCTGTCAGTCTGGCAAGACTGACTGGCCCTTTTTCTCAAGAACGCGTGGAGGTATCAAGTTGAAACTAATACAAAATATGTAAGTCTACGGTCCCTTGGAGCTCTAAAAAAATCAAGCTTCTAAGTCAACGCAATAAAAAAAATACAGTCATTTATGCGACATATTTTGATACTGAAAAATAAATAAACTATAGCGTACTTCCCGTTGACCTAGAATCATGAAATTTGGCAAGCAGCAAGGTCTCACAGCACAAGTAAAGGAACAAGACCGAAAACAGTTAATTTGCTGTTATATAATATGAACAAAATATGTTTTTGTGATCACAAACTTACACTTGCAGTTGGAAGCCTCGGTGCGCGAGTCTGACTCGCACTTGTCCGGTTTTTTTATGTATTTATATATATTTTTCCCACGGCTTCCCCTCGTGTTGCCCGGATTAAAAGTAGCTTATGTGTTATTCTGATGTATAAGAAATCAAAATCCATTCAGTAGATTTTGCGTGAAAGAGTTACAAACATCCATCCTCACGAACTTTCGCGTTTATAATTGTAGTAGGATGGGTGGTCCTATCTACTCACATAAATAGATACAGGCCTTGTCTACTTTTTTCTAACTTTCTTAAGCGCTATCAGGTATATAGATACCGTTCACCATTCATCCGGATTGGAGGAGACGAGCAGCTTCTCACAAAATAAGGAATCCTGTGTGAGAGCTTGGTCGTGTGCCTTACATATTGTGTGTTACCTATATGTGCCTACTATTGCCTACTTACTATTTATTTATGACCTAATCTAGGTAGATACCTGCTTGTAAAAATATTTCTGGTGAAATAACATTTATGATTATTAAGGACTCTTAAATTTTTTGAAGTGGGTCATGTTTTAGTATTATCTTGTTTTTTTGTACATTCAAATCTCACCGAACGTAGCTTCACTTTTTGACACTCTGCCGTATCAAGCACTTAGTTTTTATAGGGACCCACTTAAAATACTTACTCATAGAGAAAACTAAGTTACTACTGTGTGGTCTAGATCAGTCGAGCTATCTAAGATCGTTTGCAACAATCTTTAGATAGCTAGCTGTTCCATCTGTATTTTTTTGTATATACCTACTTGTACATAGTTATTAATTAAATTATGTGTTGTAAGTACAAAAAAAAAGTTACTACTGTTTTTCATATGATTTTTATAGAAACCGCCTTACCGCGGTGCAAACTACTTTGCATTATAAAGTCTGAGTTTTGATGGCGGAAACGTTACGGGCGTAATATAGCGGTGACAGCTTCTCAATGTTGTAAAACCAGCAGCGTATAGTAACGTACATTACTGCTATTATTATGCTATTCCAGGTCCATCATAAGACGGCACCGCTAACACTAGTTTAAGTGGAACGGTTTCCAAGTTTACTATGCAGTTTATAGACACGTTTTCTCAACCTGTTTCTGGTTGGTTGAATGTATAAATAACTTTAGAGTTTATACAGGTTGATTTTATTTTATCATTCAAGCGCAATAATGCGGTGAAGGAAAATGGTAGGCGATAAAGAGAATTTGCCTCACTGAACTAAAGAAGAAAAGGCTTCACTAGATGTGTCTTATGCAAGTCTGCACTAAGTTAAGGTAAATACTTAACCTCGTATTCTTAGACGTTCCTCCAAATATTACTCTCGATTCAGAGCATCTAGAAGTTCACTCCTAAACTTCGTCGTGTTTGGTATTTTTTCAACTTTTCGAGGATCGTTACAAAATTCAAAGGAGTATGATTCGAGTTGGCGAGGAGTATTTACGTCAATCCAAAACCCTACTACTATTATATAAAAAAATACTCAAATGAGTATGATTCGAGTTGTCATAGATATTTGCGTGGAATATTTACGTCAATCCAAAACCCTTCTACTATTATATAAAAAAATACTCAAATGAGTATGATTCGAGTTGTCGTAGATATTTGCGTGGAATATTTACGTCAATCCAAAACCCTTCTACTATTATATAAAAAAATACTCAAATGAGTATGATTCGAGTTGTCGTGGATATTTACGTGGAATATTTACGTCAATCCAAAACCCTTCTACTATTATATAAAAAAAAAATCAAATGAGTATGATTCGAGTTGTCGTGGATATTTGCGTGGAATATTTACGTCAATCCAAAACCCTTCTACTATTATATAAAAAAATACTCAAATGAGTATGATTCGAGTTGTCGTGGATATTTGCGTGGAATATTTACGTCAATCCAAAACCCTTCACCTATTATATAAAAAAATACTCAAATGAGTATGATTCGAGTTGTCGTGGATATTTACGTCAATCCCAAAACCCTACTATACTATTATAAACGCGAAAGTTTATGAAGACGGCTGTTTGTTACTCTTTTACGCAAACACTAATGATAGGATTGTGATGAAACTTTACAGTAATATATCTTATACATCAGAATAACACATAGGCTACTTTTTATCCGGGTATCACACAGGCGAAGCCGTAGGCAGAAGCTAGTGAGATTATCAAACAAAAAGTGTTTCGCATACCTCCCAGTAAGTACATGTTACCCCTCATTCAGGAAATACAAGCCTGCAAAGTAGCTCAGGTTCTAAGTCTTTGTTATTTTTCTTACTTTCTAAAGTTAGAAAAATAGTGACCTTATGTCCCAGAAAAGGTTCTTTCTGTAGAAATTTTCGAGGTTTGAGGCAACTTTGGGACTCTGTTATTCCTCATATTATTACTTTCACCCTGTATAAACAGCTTGGTTGGGGTAGACTTGGGGTGTTTCCAACGACAAAGGTAGAACCGATATCAGACACATTTTGTGTCTGAATAGAGCAGGGAGAGTTAAACGAGTAAAGACATGTATTTCTGTGTATCAATATTATAAAAAAAAACATGCTCACGACATGTGTACGTCAGAGACACGTCTAAACATTACATTTGGAACATGCCCACGTTTTGTAGCATTCCACTTGACAGATTTCAAGCCCATCGCCACTTATTGGAACACTAACTTTTGGGAAGATTTAGTTAGGGGTTTTAGTTGTGGTTTACAAAACTAGATGGCGTTAAAAAATGTGACCAAAAGCTAGAACGCGCTATCAATGCGTTCTAGCTTGTGCATAAGTCAACTTGTGATTTTTAGAGAAATTGTCTACCGCCTATTGATGACTTGTATCATTTTTGAAGCTAGCACCTTGAATCAGTCTGCAAGACTGTTCACTAACCGATGGCATTATGCCTTCAAATTTTCGGATCTAGTGCACGCCGATGTTTTGAGCACGTGTTAATGCCCATACATTTTTCTTAAAGTTAATAAACAAAGTTCCTAAACTGGGAAAAAATACTGTTCCCAAAAAACAGCAATTGTTTTTCGCCGAGCTCCCAAATCCTGCTAATATTATAAACGTGAAAGTTTGTGAGGATGGATGTTTGTTACTCTTTCACGCTAAAACTACTTAACGGATTTTGATTTAACTTAACAGTAATATAGCTTATACATCAGAATAACACATGCTACTTTTTATCCGAGTACCACGCGGGCGAATCCGTGGGCAGCAGCTAGTAAAATAAACGCAAAAGTTTGTGAGGATGGATGTTTGTTACTCTTTCACGCAAAAACTACTGAACGGATTTTTATGAAACTTTGAACTTACAGACACATACATAGTCCTGACCCCACACTAGGATTCCCTGTGTCGTGGGTATCAGGAACTACGGGTACCGTGGTACCAAAATACCCAGACCCGGTACAAATATTTGTATAACATGCAAATATTTGTCCCGCAGCGGGAATCGAACGCGCCACTTATATTGTCATCGTAGAGAAAAACCACACAATGGATGAAAACAAAAGTAGTGTGTATATTTAGGTATTAACCATCAGACACCATAACAATGCTACAATTTTCAATGACAGATCAGATCAGCCTCAAGGCCGTCGTTTGCGGGGTTATTCCCAAGCTCTCCCGAATTCCACGCGTATTTTGATTACTGTCAGGAAAAGGTACCGTAGGCACTTCGTCAACAGATCATTGTTTTGATCGGGTCAAGGTACATAGGTAAGTATTGCGCATTGTAGTTGGTATTTACGTAAAGTCAGCACCTATCTTTTTAAATACCTGACAACATTTTACTAAATAACTACCGAAAATTACTAAAATCAATAGCCGAGACCGTTTCATAGGTCTGGATCTAATTCAGGTTAAATGTCATATCTGATTATAAATTATACTTGATAATAAAGTTTTATTTACGTCAGCGTCAAAATGCAATCCATGAGAATAATTTAAATAGTTAAATGTGTTACTATAGTTTCAGGTCTGGGTGTTTTTCTATGTATAATATGTATGTATTAAAAAAAAGTATATATGTAGTATATCAGTCATGTAACAAGCTCTGCTTAGTTTGGGGCTAGATGATGCTGTGTGAAAAATGTCCAGTATTATTTATTTATCTAATTCAGGCGAAGATGTCAAATCCCATTTTGCGACTGACAACGTTATGACAACCACATAACGTCCTGAATCACAAAGCAGGATTTGACATATTTATCTAAAATTGAATCGTGCTAGATAGGCCTTTGCAGGGTAGAAGATTGTATGGAAATGAATAAAATATGTAGTTTAAAAAAAAACTAAAAGAACACGCTATCAACAGACCCTCGTTACCAATCCCAACCTATTGGACTCGTCAAAACGAATGAATCATATGAGCCCAAACTCGAGAGGGTTTACTAGTAGCCACTGAAGAGTTCCACTATCCAACTCCTGGATCCGCTCAAAGATGCTAAATTATAGTATTGTCTTCCGAACTACATATACATACAAAGTTTAATTTCGATGCGATAATTAAAAGTAGGTAATAATTAGTAGTAATTGACTTCCAAGATTTGATTTGATTGTTTGTTCGTTACAAGTGAAGCTAATAAAACTAAACGCGTACGAAGTCACGGAAAGTACTATCAAAATAAATTATTTCCTGGAGCTCTTGGGAAAAATCCGAGCTAATGATGATGTGGGCGGTCACGGTCGCGATATATAAAGCTATTCTCCTGAATTAATGTAAGTAGTGCAAAGTGCGCGACCATGGCTCCAAGTGTGGTGACAGTGCTCGTTGTGTGTGCGCTTGTGAGGTGGAGTGCCGGGGCTCCGAGCACTCCCACTGACCCGAGCGACCGTAAGTAGCCTACGAACCGAGAAACTGGAAAAGGGAAGTAGATTCGCTAAACTTCAACTCCTATAAGTATGTAATATCTCCGTAGAAATTCCGAAGGGAATCACCATGACCCTACAATAGCTCGACCGATATCTAGTGTAGAAAATAGAGTTCTAGAGGTGATTGTACATCTAGAGCTCAATTATGCTAAGGAACCTGAGTTACTCTATAAGAAAGTTTAAATTAAGCACCAATACAATAACCGCAACAATAAACGCATGCGCCGCTACAATTTGAAAAAAAAAAACTATATTTTTTAATATTTTAATTCTAGTCGAACAAACATACCTACATAGTACAGCAACCGCGCATTATCCACTTAGACAATGCGGTCTGTAGTATGTTTGTAAACAAAGAAGGAGAGCTTATTGTAGAGATAGTTAAGCAAGGAAAGAAAGGTCTGTCCTGATAAGTAACACCATGATAAAAACTGCCGCTAATCAGTAAATGTTTGCATTGCTGCGTTCCATTGAAGATGAAGTAAGCCGCCATGCCAAACATTTGAAGGCATGTGCACGGATTAGTGTTCCAATAAGCCGCGATAGGCTTGTAACCTGTCACGTCACGAGGAATGTTAATTACTTACTATGCAAAATGTGGGCATGTGTTAAATCCTATCCTATCCTATACTACAACTATAAACGCGAAAGTTTGTGAGGATGGATGGATGTTTGTTACTCTTTCACGCAAAAACCACTGAACGGATTTTGATGAAACTTTACAGTAGATAGATAGATAAAACATTTATTCGTTGCTACAGACACACACCAATATACATTTTATTGACAGTAAGTTTGTGTTTGTGTGTGTTGCAGTACAACAAAAAGGCCATGGCTCAGTGAATTTTTTTTGCTTAAAAGCAAAAACACTGATTTTCAGCCAAAAACCTGTTGAGACCAAGCAGAACGAGTTGCAAGTGTACCTAGCTTATACATCAGAATAATACATAGGCTACTTTTTATCCGGGTACCACGCGGGCGAAGCCGTGGGCAGAGACTATATATTATATTATAATACAGAGTCACTGCGTCACAGAGGACGACCTCTGTGGCGCAGTGGGCGAAGGTCCGCCTGGGACGCAGAAGGTTGCGGGTTCAATTCCCGCCACGGGACAAATGTTGGTATCTACAAATATTTGTCTCAGGTCTGGGTGTTTTCTATGTATATTATGTATGTATTTACAAAAAAAAATGTATATAAGTAGTATATCAGTCATGTAGTTCCCATAATACAAGCTCTGCTTAGTTTGGGACTAGATGATGCTGTGTGAAAATGTCCAGCATTATTTATTTATTTTATTTATTTATAATGCTTGGATCGTGCTAACTACTCCCTTGATAACTCCACGGATCTACGTACCGAACTATCGAGTACCGATCAGAAGAAATCCATCATGATATTACAGTTGTTAGCGTGTTTGTTTATTCTTCTTGCTGTGTTCCAGTATCAAGTAAGTTGCGGCATTTACCGACGCCGACGCCGGAAGTATGAACAATAAACAAACACACTCACGACTTTGTTCTCCATGATCAAAATCATCAGACACATACTCAGTGCTCATTGAGGATATCAAGTACGGGATAGTCAGAGGCACGTCCAGATATTACATTTGGCACCTGGCGTTTCGCAAGTAGTCAGGATTCGACGTGACAGGTTGCAAGCCATCGCCGCTTATTGGAACACTAACTAAGTAGGAACAAAGTCTAATAAATGAGACAATCTTTTTTTTTTGCGCGCTCTGGCCCGTTCTAGCCCTCTTTTGTGTTATGAGTCCTAGTCGATACCTCAGAAGAACAAAGAATTTGGACGTGCAACAAAAGGTTTAGGTATTTTTTTCGCCGCGTAGCAGAACGCACGTACTGCAACTAACTTGTTGTTGACTTCAAAATGACGACGCACGAACTGCAACTAATCCGTCGGTCGTAGCTTCGCCCGTAACCTCAGATCTTTGAAATACAAATTCTTAGTACAGAAAAACTAAGAATTTGGACGTGCAACAAAAGGATTAGGTATTTTTTTCGTCGCGTAGCAGAACGCACGTACTGCAACTTACTTGTTGTTTACTCCAAAATGACGACGCACGAACTGCAACTAACCCGTCGGTCGTAGCTTCGCCCGTAACCTCAGATCTTTGAAATACAAATTCTTAGTACAGAAGAACTAAGAATTTGGACGTGCAACAAAAGGTTTAGGTATTTTTTTCACCACGTAGCAGAACGCACGTACTGCAACTAACTTGTTGTTTACTCCAAAATGACGACGCACGAACTGCAAATAATCCGTCGGTCGTAGCTTCGCCCGTAACCTCAGATCTTTGAAATACAAATTCTTAGTATAGAAGAACTAAGAATTTGGACGTGCAACAAAAGGTTTAGGTATTTTTTTCGCCGCGTAGCAGAACGCACGTACTGCAACTAACTTGTTGTTTACTCCAAAATGACGACGCACGAACTGCAAATAATCCGTCGGTCGTAGCTTCGCCCGTAATCTCAGATTTTTTAAATACAAAGATAAAAAATACCACAGATTAGAGAAGGGTTACCTTCCACATACAATGTAAGTAATCTAAAATGGATTCCCGTAAAAGGGACGAAGTTGAAATTTAAAAGGAAAACACGGGAAAGTTCTCTGGAGCCGACCCGTTATTTATAGACTCTGCGGCTCTGAGCATCGATCCTTGACTTGAAGAAAACATTGTCTGTATGTAAATTTGAACATTTCTGTACGTAAATTCAGAAGCCACAGATTGTATGCATATTAAGACCAACATAGTATATAATTAATATAAATTCATTAGTTTTCTATTTTATTTTTGCTAACTAATTACGATATGAGATATTATTTAATATCTATGATGTTAATGGTCGTTTAGATGTTTTACGGTGAGTAAAATAACCTTAATAGTGACCAAAACCAATTGGCAGTGGGCTAAAAAAATAGTAAACAACTCGTTTAGATTCCGAGTATAAACTTGAGAGTTTTTCATAAACTTGATAATTTTTTATGCAAATATCAACATATATTGGAAGTTGAATAGATATATTAAAATACCATAAGATGCCCGTAAATCTGGTACGAATAACTTTCAAGATACAAAAAGCAAAAAAAATGTGGATGTCTTTAAAAACAGTTTTTGAACGCAGGATGTTATAATATTATTATATCTTAAAGATTTCATCAAAATGGCCAGACTACAATGTTTTTTTTTCGACATTGCCTGTGACTAAAAAAAAACAAGTTGATTGTAGTCGCATTAATTTACAAGTATTACTCTCATGGTCCTACAAATTCAAAAACCAAATAACATTTTATTCCAAAAACAAATAACGTACTTTTTATGGGCCTCCTTTTCTACCACTCACCAGCATAGCCGAGGTTAGAATAATTCTTTCACGCACAAGCTCATTCCGGAAGGGTTCCCTGAGGCGCTCCATAAAAAGCGAGACTCGAGAGCTAACGTGAAATAAATTGATGTACGCCTAGGGTTGGCAGGCGGTTCTTTTATTATATCGATCATTGGATCGATTAGATTTAAGAGCTCAGCCTCGTATTTTATAATTGATCCACAAAAAAACGTGTTTCTATTATTACAATTTCTCTTTTTCTAAATAATCCTTAATTTATTATTAGAAATTGAGGTTCAAAATTAAAAAATATATATACTTTTTATCGATATGCTCTGGGTCCTACTAGAAAATTAAGTATAGAAATTCACATAGATACATTTTTTAAAGTCAAAGTCTAATAGATTTTATTTAATAATTCATTGATATTACAAGGATCGTATAGAAAGCCAAAAAAATTACGTGAATTTCCGCTGATTCCTCAATGAATCGATGTCATCAAACAATTTGTTCGAAAAAAAAATTCTCGAATATTTACCTGGACCTCAGGCTATCATCCCTGTCTTACGATACATATTACGAGATAGTCTATGTCCTTACAAGGAAAACTTAAGATAGATAATATGGATATGTTGTCTGTGGCAGCACTGGTTCTGACTTCCGAGATCCATCCGAGAAAACTTGGGTTTGATTAACTTTGTTTAATGAAACCTTGTTGGCTGGATTTGTTGGGGGCATATATTAGGTAGTATTAAGTCGTACTGAGAAGTATCCCTCAACATGATTATGAAATCTTATACCGCATTTACATATGCATTATTTGCTTACGAATGTTTACAACTTAGTACTAATCTGTGGCGGAATGACCGTACGTATTCCACCTCAGACTAGTACTAAGTAGTCACAATCGAACGCAAATGTAAACGCGGTATTAGCAATCAGCAACTTGCGTACATTTTGCGACAATTCCCATCACGGTTAGGGCTTGGTCAAACTGACGCAGAAATGGTTGTCAAAATTCCCCTCTAATGAATAGAATAGAAAAAACGTATATGCTTGCCGCCACGTCAGTTTGACCGGGGCTTTGTCAAAACGCTACTTTCGTAGTAGAAATCGTAGCCATCTGTCAGGAGCCAATGGCCAATTCCAATTCAATGGTCAATTCTTGCCGCGACAAGCCGCTAGACAGGCCGGCGACAGCCATTATACGAATTATTTTGATGATCACGACTAATTGCTGTTTTGATAATTATTGCAACAGCGAGCTGTGTGGCGCAGTGGGCGAAGGCCCACCTGTGACGCAGAAGGCTGCGGCTTCGATTCCCGCCGCGGGCAAATGTTTTTATGCTCTGCAAGTATTTGTCTCGAGTCTTTGAATTTTCTATGTATAATATGTATGTATTTACAAAAAAAAGTATAAGAAGTATCTAGCATATCAGTCATGTAGTTCTCATAATACAAGCTCTGCTTAGTTTGGGGCTAGATGGAGCTGTGTAAAAAACTTCCAGCATTATTATTATTGCCTTTTTAACTTTTATTAGAATAACAATTGTACTGAATTGATGCAATTAATTTGACATGTTATTTATCGCCTGTTTTGTCCATTAATATCTGCATGAATGTTATTGAATCTGATTATGGTTTGTAAGCGGGACAATTTTATTATTCTTTAACACGCATTTGCGTGATCGAACTCACGTTGCAGCTTATATAGGACCTGTATAAAGTATTATTAAAATATATGTCACCCAACAGTTACATACATAGTTCTGACCCAACACTAGGATTCCCTGTATCATGGGTATCAGGAACTACGAGTACCATGGTACCACATCCAGACTCAAAGTTTTGAAACAATATAAAATTTTATTCGGCAACTGGCTGCGTAGCAAGTTTTTTTCTTTTTAGACAACTGGTTGTGTAACTTGTTGCCATGGCGGGCCGGAGCGGAACAAATCTCTGCAGAACATTCAATGCAAACATTTGTCCTGCAGCGGGAATCGAACCAGCACCTCTTGCATCTTAGCCGGCTACTCGCTCGCCTCGCCACTGATTAAGATCATGATGTCTAGACAAATACCATTCTCTGTTGCCGTTAATGCCTGCGGAAAAATAATTGTATGGAAATTACGTAGCTGTGGAAATGTCACGTGACTACTACCAAGTTTTTACTTGTCAAATTTGCGTAAGCGTGAAAGGAAAACCAAGCTTGAGATATTTGTCTAGACCCTGTATAAACTATGTATGTGCATACATAATTTAAACGCAATAAGAATTGAATGCCAATAAAAAAGTCCACTCGTCTTATGGGTTAAACGAGAAACGTTTGTTTATCTGTCTGTCTACATGAAAAAATTCGGAACCTGTTATGGACCAATGGACCTTTCATGCAAAACAAAGGATCTAACTGTTACATCCATTAGTTATTGAGGTCTTTTATTAGATGAGGGTAGGCAAATCATACTCAAAAAGCTTCTTTAAAAATACTCGCATCAAAAAGTTTAAAAGCAATTCTCTAGAATGGGCTTCAGAAGCCGCCAAGTCAGTTCCAAACCGGTCTATCCAAGATGCGCTGATGGCCATATAATTGATTCTACTAATAAAACCGATCCATTTTTTACCTTGCCACCATAATTTTATGTGTGTGCAGTCACCATCAGAATTAGCTTAACAACTCAAGTTACACTCGCTTCAGAAATTATCATAAACGCCTTCTCAATCAAATTGACCATACGCTAAAAGCATCTTCGCTCAAAACGTTGTGACTTCGGTTTAAAGATTCTTTATTTCTCAAAATACATAATTATAGTTCACTTAAATGAGAAAACAAAACTTTTAAGTAGCTACTTATAAGTACGTACGTACGACTTCTACCCAGAAAACTCTTGTCAACAACCAAAATGTAAGCGATAGAGTTTTTTAGTTCGGGTTGTTGTCTCATTTTGTCAATGGAAAAACATTATAAATACGTATAGAAGTTATGACTTGCTAAGTTGATAATTGCTCAGATATTTCTGGAGATGACTGTACGAAGGGCGGGCGTCCGGCCCTGCATTCTTTTAGATAATTATTGGACCAAAAAAAAGTAATTTAAAGCTTACTTAATAACAGTGGTGGTTTGATGAAGGACCTGGCTGTGTTTAAAACTCTTATATCTAGTATTTTTTTGTTTGTATTCGGGGTTTAAAATTCAAAATGGCTTTTATTTTGTGAGAAAGACAATAACTATTGAATTTCAACACAAATCAACTTCTACGATACCTACCGAAAATATCTAGCATTCAATTAAAATGTACATTACAATTTTTGATAAATCCTACTAATACTCGTATTATAAACGTGATTAAGTTTGTGAGGATGTTTGTTCCTCTTTCACGCAAAAACTACTGAATGGATTTTGATGAAAATTCACAGTAATATAGCTTATACATCAGAATAACACATAGGCTACTTTTTATCAGGGTACCATGCGGGCGAAGCCGTGGGCAAAAGCTAGTACAGCTATAAATCCAAGAAATTTTAATGTGAGATAATGTCTACAATTTACTGAACGACTCTAAAATTAATTTGATAGTCAGATAAGCAAAGTGACTTCTAAAGTAACAGATAAGATTTTTCAAACGGTCGAATGAGTTTCCTTTCTACTGGTTACAGATAATTTTGTCTCGAAAATTGGGCATTTAGATGAAAAAATGGATTGGAATAACATTTTTATCGAATCATATTTCGACTGACTTTAGATTAAATTGGACTTCTATCTGATTTCTTTCCAATTAAAAGTTTATTAAATAATAAAAGTTTCGTTGATTTCCGAGTGACTAGGCAGAAAGTAATTTGAGGCTGGTATTTATTCCTAACCATAGAATAAAAGTTGAATATATAATGTTATAGTATGTTCCACATAGGAAGAATATTTTGCCTTAATCAGACCATGTTATAATACTTATAGGTTCCTTTCCATCCAAAGGTTGTCAGGGAGGCTGTGAATTTGTGAATTCCAATTGAAAAAACCTAGATTTGAAGTGCTGTTTTGTAGGTCGTGATTTACTTCAGTCCACGAGGCAGGCATTTTCAGTGCGTCATTCAAAAGGTAACTTTCTTGAGTACCTACGTACAGAAGCTACCTACCAATGTAGGAAGGAAAGTCTTGACAAAATGTTGGGTTGTCAATTTTTTTCACAGAAATTTTTGTATGGAAATCTGAAAATAAAAATTCCTAAAAACTGTACTCACACAAATGCTCATTTTCATGGATTGAAACCCCCCGTTCGGGCTTAGTATACGTTTTCCGAGACACCCTGTATACTTATTCTATGTATCTATTTATGTATTACATTATATGAAAATTTGTGTTATTATTGTATTTTTTCCCGTTTGTGTACACGTACCCACCGCTATTTATCAGCTGTCCCTATCCTCAAAGGTTTGCTGGACGAAAACTCTTGTTAGGGTTAAGCTCGCCTTTGTACATGTCCTTTGTAAGTTTTTTGTCTGTATTATCAGTGTGTACATTAAATAATAAAATACAGTTGTGAGCGTGTTTGTTTTTATTTCTACTGATCGAGCTCTCTATGGAAGGTTAAACAGATTGTCGGAGACACAGGCACGCAGATTATACGCCCAGCTCGAATATAGCCTGGTATTCGAGCAAGCAGGCGCGGAAATTTAGTTATTTCAGTACCCTAATTTACTTAAGCTTGCGATTACTACCTATCTACGGATAGGCAGTAAAGGACGCATTTACATCTACAGCTAGTGTTTACCGGTTAGGATGTGTCTGTGGCATTAGCTGCGTATGCTGCAAGCATCTGACGACCTCGATGACGTGGGTTATTAGTTTATTACCGTTAGGGACTGCGAAGAAAATGCCTGTGGCGGCCCTATAGATAGACACTTTAAAAATTTATATTATTTTCACTCCTAAAGGGACCGTCCACGCCCACTGCTTTTATGGTTGAAATTTCGGCGATGGCGTGGCGGGCGACGCAACTGTGAGCAAGCTGTGATGCAAGATGAGCGGGTTCGATTCCCGCCGCGGGACAAATGGTTGCATGTTTTGCAATGGTAAGATATCTGTTCAGGTCTGGGTGTTTTCGTACCACGGTACTCGTAGTTCTTGAGACCCATGACACAGGGAATCCTAGTGTGGGGCCAGGTGTTTTTTTTTTATTATATTTTTGATGCACCAAAATTGTTCAAAACAGTACCTACATTATTCACAGCTACTAAATAACCTACATGATGAGTAGTTTACTGTCTAGGGGGGCTAGACAAATACCACTTTCTGTTGAGGTTAACGCATGCGAAAAGATAAAATTGTATGGAAATGTCACGTGATATTTCCGCAGCAAATGTAATTTCCAAACAATTTTATCTTTCCGCAGGCGTTAACGTCAACAGAAAATGGTATTTGTCTAGCCCCCTGAAACTATTCTAAACTACACACGAACGTACAGTCAATGCCAAAACTTTATTAACAGCTTAGATTTTTATAAAAGCCCGCGCAAATTAGTTCGGTCAGTGGCGGTGGCGCTGGCGGTGACGACCAGATTGCTTGCAAAAAGTTGTAAAAGTTCGCGTTAGATACCGTACAAATCGGCATAGCCACCGCGGTACCACCACCGCGCCAATTTATGAGGACCTTTAATAAAATAGTTCAGGAATCCTTCAAGTCCATAATATTGGGTTAAATGTAATCTAATTTCCTTTGGTCGCTAACTACAAAACTTCCCGAAGAAAACAAGCATTTAAAAACTCAAATTGACAATTTATTACTTTTGTACCTATAGGGCACAATTGGCACAAATTAAGAGATATCTTTCTATATCGTTTTATCCCTCTAGTCTAGCCCAACTACAAACAAAATTCGTGTTAGCAAAAAACGTTACTACAGCAAAAACTTAATTTCTTGAATAACTCAAAAAAGGCGGGTTGCACAAATTTGAAATTTCGGGCACATTTACACGTAAATGGGCTCTAATTCGCTTCATACTCAAAATAGCGAGATCCCACTTTTTTTTTGCTGCAGTAACGCACACGGTATACGTTCCGGCAGCAATTATTACCGGGAATCTGCTCCATACGCAAATGCGGCCTTTCTAAAGGTGTCTACCTGCCCAGCATCACTAATCGTAGCAATTAGTTCTTACTAATGTCAAGGGGTTTATGAATTTCAAACAGGGATCGCGAACTCTGCCTGCTAGTTTGCGCTAGTTTGATATAGATTGCTGTGGATTTAGAAGGCAGGCTAATGAGACAGTTAAGAGAGTTTGATCCAAATTAAAGTAGCCGATTTAAAAATAAGAATAGATTCAGACAAGCAGCAGAAAGAACAACCGGAATTGAGGACCATAGCTCACTGCCACGAATTCTAGGGCAATTCTCTATTGTATAAATAAACTAGCTTCTGCCCACGGCTTCACCCGCGTGGTACCCGGATAAAAGTAGCCTATGTGTTATTCTGATGTATAAGCTATATTACTGTAAAGTTTCATCAAAATCCATAAAGTAGTTTTTGCGCGAAAGAGGAACAAACTTCCATCCTCATAAACTTTCGCGTTTATAATACTAGCTTCTGCCCACGGCTTCGCCCGCATGGTACCCGGATAAAAAGTAGCCTATGTGTTATTCTGATGTATAAGCTATATTACTGTAAAGTTTCACCAAAATCCGTAGTTCAGTAGTTTTTGCGTGAAAGAGAAACAAACACCCTCACAAACTTTCGCCTTTATAATATTAGTAGGATACTTACCAAAACTCCTTTTAAATATTCTACAGTATCTACTATGATCACAGAAAAGCGAGGACTCTTCTAACACAACCTGTGTTAGAAAATTGCAACTTAACAGAAGAGCTCCCAACTTTTATCATTTAATTTTAATTGTAATCTAAATACATTTTTTTTTTACTTTTTTAATAAATAAATGATATGACATAGATAAATAGAAAATGCTTTAGTGCACAGTATAAAACAATAACATAGTTGAACTTAATGCTAATTAGCATTTTCTTCTAGCTAACCATTGTGTAATGAAGAGTGGGGTAGTTCGTTTGACTGAACAATCAAACTCTATTGTCCTTTCTGACATGTATAAAGGCGAGCTTATACATGTCAAAACCTCAAATTGACAAATGAGAAGCCTCTAGGTTTCTTCTAGAAAACTTCTGTTTTTATAGGATGATAGGATGGAAAATATTTAAAATAGATTTCCGTTCATTGGTTAGACTTAAGCTACACATATTATCTTATTCCTATCATACTATCCTACTAATATTATAAACGTGAAAGTTTGTGAGGATGGATGTTTGCTACTCTTTCACGTAAAAACTACTGTACGGATTTTGATGAAACTTTACAGTAGTACACATCAGAATAACACATAGGCTACTTTCTATACAGTACCACGCGGGCGAAGCCGTGGGCAGAAGCTAGTATTATATATTTCCAATTTTCCTTATCTCGCTGCGATTTTTGTTGACTACGTAGAATTGCAGTTTACAGCTAAGAGCATTGACTGCAGCAGGCTTTCTAGTGCAACGAATATGGGAACTAGTAGGTATGTTGCAAACCTGTTTTACTCGTCAATAAAACTCAGGTTATCTACTAGAGAAAACTACCACTACGAATGTTTGTAACATTTACAGTCCTGCTTGTATTATTAACTAGACTCTGCCCACAGCTTCGCCCGCGAGGTAACCGGATAACAAGGAGGCTGTGTGTTATGCTACAGAGGACGAGAGAAAGGCCGAGGAGAAGATGCTACATTTTATCCGGGTACCACGCGAGCGAAACCGTGGGAAGAGGCTAGTTTCTCATAAATCAGAATCCTCTTGATGGTAGGAGCAACTAAACTATTATCTTACGGTTATCATTGTGTTAGAAACTATAGAAAATAGGTAGGTAGTGTATTCTAGAAGATTAATGCTAAACTAAGTAGTTTTGCAATAAATTAACGTGTTTGCAAAGTTAGGCCTGGCATGTTGTTACAATATTGTTTTCGAGTTTGGTTCAGAATCGCGATAATAACATAAATTGCCATACAAGCTTGTGTTAAGTTTTAGGTCAAATTGTTTTTTTCTATTGTTTTGAAGTAATCTCTTATTTATGGAATACGTTAAACTAGGATTATTTACTATTATTAAAAACACAATCCTACCAAAGCGTCGAATCAATATAATAAGACAAATTATATTGATTCAATTAATCAATTTCAAATTAAATTCATCTGAAACGCATGATTTATTGTATTTTGCAAGTTTTGATTCAAAGTAATTTTTTGTGTCTTTAGAATGCGTAAAACTAGGATTATTTTATACTATTTTCTGCCCGCGGCTTCGCCTGCGCTGCGTGGTATGTTGATAAAAGTAGTGTATGACCGTCTCCAAGCTTCAAACTATGTCCACTAACTTTTGAATGTATCAACCAAGGATTACAATTTTCTAACAAAGTTTAGAACTCAATTGCACGCTCCCAAAGGGTAGTTTTGTGAAAATAAAAAAAAAGTGTTTCATTATTTACTTTAAAGTTTATTTTTACAGAGTTTTGAGCGAATCAAACAAAATATTCTTCATAGAAACTTTACCGCCCTATTATTAGATATAGGGCCCTAGATTAGCCTATATGTTATTCCAGATGCTAAACTATCTACATTCCAAATTTCATCAAAATCGGTTTGGTAGTTACGGATATACGTGGTAACAAACATTCACAAAGACAGACTTTCGCATTTATTATATTATAGTAGGAAGTAGGATTATTAAAAACACAATCCTTACCAAAGTGCAGTTTACGTGTTCGTAAAATGTATTGTCTCTTAATCGTGTGTTTAGCCGAAAATAAAGATTGTGAAACATTGTTATAGCAAAAATGTATTCCATGAAAAGAAACTGTTTATGCGTTTAGACTTTAACGCAACAAACACAAAATGGATGACCTCTGTGGTGCTGCGGGCGAGTATCCCGGCTGAGACGAAGCAGGTGCGATTCCCGCTGGGGACAAATGTTTGGATATCCTGCAGGTATGTTCGTAGTTCCTGATACCCACGATACAGGATGTCATGTGTGAGGTTAGGACTCTGTATGTGACTTTTGGGCACTATTTATTATTATCCTACTAATATTATAAACGTGAAAGTTTATGAGGATGTTTGTTCCTCTTTTACGCAAAAACTACTGAACGGATTTTGATGAAACTTTACAGTAATATAGCTTATACATCAGAATAACACATAGGCTACTTTTTATCCGGGAACCACGCGGGCGAAGCTGTGGACAGAAGCTAGTAATCAATAATGCTCTTCGATCAACCGAAAGCTATGGTGAAAAAGAACAAAGAAATCTAATCTTAATCTACCTACACCATAAAGTGTGTACCTACTTATTTATAGGCATTCAAACATACAGAATCCTTAATAGAATTATCCCTAACCCTTTGTTTGAGCAATTTCTAATGCGAATCCCCGGATTTCATTCGACGGCTATAAATTTTATAAAATTTAATCCCTTTATCGTGCCGGCCATTCTGGACGTTCCTAGGTATGGATTAGCATTAGCCGGGATTAGTATTTGGTTTCATGAGTTCATGAGCTTTTTGGCATTATACGTGTGAAGGGGAACCTATTTGAGATTACTTTTACGATTCAGTGTGGAATCTACCTCCTCTGCATATAAAATCAGTAAGAAAAGAACTATCACGTTTTGAGAGTAAAATATCGGATAGATACTTTTGACATACTAGGATGCATACGACGCGATGAGCACTTTGGGCAAGTGTTAGTTAGTGTTCAGCTGTTTTGATTATATAAGTTGTGAAGGTATATAATATTTACTGATTCCGTTTATTACCATAGAAAAGTCCGTTGGATCGGGCGAAATGTGCGCGGATTTCTGGACCTCTGTGACGCAGTGGGCGAAGGCCCGCCTAAGACGCAGGAAGTTGCGGTTTCGATTCCCGCCGTGAGACAAATGTTTCTATCTCCAAATATTTGTCTGGAGACCTGATTGTTTTCTATGTATAATATGTATGTATTTACAAAAAAATAAAGTAGTTTAAGTCATGTAGTTCCCATTACACAAGCTCTGCTTACTTATGGGTTAAATGATGCTGTGTGAAAAATGACCAACATTATTTATTTATTTCTTAAGTAATATAATAAGAGAAAGAAGCATAAACTTGTATTACATACAAGTTCATACAACCCAGCAATAATCACGGAACAATATGATGAAATGATCATTAGGAGCAAAATACATTGCATCATTATTTGAACATCATCTAAAGACGTTACATGGGTGAGCTATCAACCAGGTCAGTCTAGAGACTATATTTTATACATATAAGGAAAGGTATACAAGGACTTCTGCATAGAATGCCCGAGACGGCAATTCAGAGATTGTTTTTTTTTTGCTTGTTTCTTTTGTCACAGCATCATCTAGTCCCAAAGTAAGCAAAGCTTGTGTTATGGGAACTACATGACTGATTTACTACTTGTATACATTTTTTTTAATTAATATTTTCTGTATTATGTTCATATACTTAAAAAGATAAAACCACGCCGTTTCCCGCGTGCACGGCGCGACGCGGAAGGAGAAAGTCGCAACCACACACCCTGATGAAGACTCTCGGAATGAGTCGAAACTTAGTCGGTGCCTTCACCGATAGTGCAGTACGTGAAAATTCCCGTTTGTACAATATGAAGATAAAACCAGGTTTTCACAACCTTAATGACTATTGATGCATGCAATTATCTCATCCAATCTCACCCAACTAGCAATAAAAGTGTGGCTACATTAATCGTCACGCATTGGAAAATATAACGATTTTAAATTTTGAGTTAACCGTTGCAACTTTCTTAGTTTAAATCTCGATTTAGTATCATCGAAACACAAAAGAGAGGATACTCTCTAAGTATCCATAGTCTATAGTCTATAGTAAGTATCTATAGTCGTAATAATATCTTAAAATGATAATTTTAAGATATTATTAAGATATTATTAGTCGTAATAATATCTTAAAATGATAATTTTAAGATATTATTACGACTATACCACGTACTTTTCTCCAGTTGAGTTTCGCTAACCGTTTAGAGGTCCTTCCTCATGAGCACCTTACTGTCTAAACGATTAATCTCTTTTGTTTAAACAAAATACATTAATCAGATTGAAAATATGTAGGTATCTATCCATCCCACAAGTTACAAAACAAGACTTACCGTAATTACATTATTTCCGGTCCCCTCGGCAAGGGTTTTAATAATTTTAAAATCCATTTACAAATGGATTCGGGTCTAACTGAATTCTCAGGGGATGGAAAGGGAAAGCTTTCGAGCTCAACTATGACTATTAGTATATCACTATAGTTTCCAGTACCTATACAGAGAAATTTAGTTCATTTTCATATAATTTGTTTAAAAGAACAGAAATATATAGGAAGATTTTACATTATTATGAAGGAGACAAAAAATCTCGCCACGACAGAAAAAAAAACGTGAAGATATTGTTGCGAAAGTTAACTTTCTGCCAGCTGTCTTTCGCTGCACCTAGCCGGAGGGATACCCACACTACGTTTGACGAGACGCGGTCTTCAAAAAAACTCGTTTACCCCAACGATTGTCGGTTATTCGGCATCTATCGGCATATGACTATATGATCCAGGGGTGAATAGCGACAAAACAAAAACTGAAATTGCTCCAATAATATTATTATTGGTTATAAAATATTGTACTCATACTCATACTTATACTCATTTATTTAAAGCATAATATAGAACCCAGGTTCCGTCAATAAAATTATTACAAAATTTGCATTACGTATTTGCATGGGTGCTAAAAACAGGCAAGTATTTAACTCACGTTCATGTCATGAATCAGGTCATCCGATGCTCTATACACCGAAAAGAAACAAAAGAAAACATAAATACTAATAAAAACAGAGGAATGTACAGATTAAAGGTTCAAGGCCAGGTACAGTAAATCAATTTCAGGTTAAATTACAACAAACATGCCGTAGCTTTGTGCGTGACTCCAATAATCATTAATAACGTTTTCACTCGGTTTTACATCGTTGAAAGCTGGACCCCGTGTCACGTAAAAGATAATAATTCACTGATTAATGGCAAAATTTTTTGTACATTTTCGCCATTTGTTTCGTACAGGCGAACGAGATATTTTTATCCGCGCACGACTGCGACGCGAGGAGGAGTTTAATAATGTGTTCGGGGTATGAAATGTTGTGCGTTTGTTAGTGTTTGTCTGTTTTCTAACTTTATTAACGTGTTAGTTAGCTATAAATATTGATTCATATTCAATATTTGTCATAAAGCCATTAAAAATAAAGATTTACTTTACTATAATATAAGTATTTCCGATGTTTAGTTCTTATTCGACCAAAAGTCAATATAAACATGTTATAATGGGTTTACAGAATTAATATTATGCCTTAAAATCCTGCTACTATTATAAACGCGAAAGTTTGTGAGGATGGATGTTTGTTACCCTTTCACTCAAAAACTACTGAACGTATTTTGATGAAACTTTACAGTAATATAGCTTATACATCCGAATAACACATAGACTACTTTTTACCGGGTACCACGCGGGCGAAGCCGTGGGCAGAAGCTAGTAATATAATCATTTACAAAGTGTTGGAAATGTTATGTTATGTTAATGTTATCAGTATAGAATTAGATGTTATATTTAGATAAATAATGAGAAGTAGCGGAAGTGATTATTGTTTTGTTAAACTTGCAACTTCAGTAAACATAAATGTTTTATTATACTCTCATAAGTCATAACCTGAATTAATTAATTAATATTTGATGTTTAAAATAATAGCAATATGTACTTATAAATAAATAAGTAACGTAATTTTTTTTTAATATGATATATATGAATATTGGATATGATTCAATATTTATATCTAACTAAGAAACGCATATTGCAAGAGCATTTGAGCAGATACGATGTCGACGAATAGAGCGAATAAAAGATCATAGTTATTAGGTGGGTATGTACAGAAATCATGGTAAAGTTTAGGTTTTGGTACACAGTCATGATTTATACATAATAACAACCCCTGTGGCGCAGTGGGCGAAGGCCCGCCTAAGACGCAGCAGATGTTTGTGGGTTCGATTTCCGCCGCGGGACAAATTTATGTATGATCTACAATTGTCTCGGGTCTGGGTGTTTTCTATGTATAATATACATGTAAGTATTTAAAAAATAAAAAATAAAGTTCCCATAACACAAGCTCTGCTTAGATAGAGGCTAGATGATGCTGTGTGAAAAATGTTCAGCATTATTTATTTATTTTTATTAAGACGTAAGGTAACGTTTAGAAATTTAACAAAAACTCAAATCAGGTTAGATTTCTCGTCTTCTTTCTTCCCTCAATAAGCTGACATCTTCGAGATAATTCGGCATTCATCTTAATACAATACAATTTAAGCTACTTTAACGCCAAATTTGAAGCGTGATCTTGTAAAGAAAAAATAGTAAACCTCATTCCCTATTCATGGAAAGAAAGTTCTGTCGCCAGGAGATAATTATTTTGTCTCGGCTGGCGAAATACAAGTTTCGCCATTATGCTGTTTCCGGAAAGCAGGCATAATAAAATTGGATACAATCTGACAAATGTGCAGAGTTATTTTTTCCTTCCTTTTAATATCCATGGCAAGAAAATTGTGTATTATTTATATGAAATTGCCTTTTCAGCAACAATATTAATACGGGACAACTTGTGGTAAGTGTGTTTATGAAGTAAAAGAACACTATAAGTAGTACCTTCAGGTCAGATTATGAATAGGTAATAAATTTACTTCATTTACAACTATTCATATTGTAAAAACGGGAATTTTCACGTACTGCACTATCGGTGAAGGCACCGACTAAGTTTCGACTTATTCCGAGAGTCTTCATCAGGGTGAGTGATCGCGACTTGCTCACTCCGCGTCGCGCCGTGCATCTACAACTACTTCGGTATATTAATTATGTATACAGATGAATGTTCTTTGGTAAAGCTGCTAAATTCATTTATTACCTAGAGTTGCTCGGCTATTATGGTGACGTATACAAGTATTTTTTCCAGGATTTAATAAAATACTTGTTTTCCATCTTCTAGCGCCCTTAGTGACTTGTGGCAATATAATCTATCTAAGAAATCAAACAAATCTCGAAGTCATACAAATAGATTGCCAAAGCCGCTTTTCAATCGAATAAGCCGTTTCAGAGATAAATGTTAACGGACAATCAAACAACCTTTTACAGCGAACGCATACCAGCTCTTAATATCGCTGGTAAAATCATATACCCACTGTGTTTAAACATGGGCAATAGTTTAAAACCTAGCATAATTCAGCAATATTCGTCAGCTTCCCCAAACAAGCTTTCCGAAGTTAGCTAACTAATAATAAAAACAGCGAGCTTTTGCTTTTAGACAGCAATAATATTATTATTCCTACGTAGCTAACACAGTTCGGTATAAAAGTTTAACGTACGAACACAGCCATAATTTTCACGGAAGTCGTAAAGAGACGCATTCACAGCGCGCAGCGGCGATGTTGGAAATAGCGTGTTTTGGCGGGTAACCCCGGACTGCGTACAATGTGTTTTTCCTGTACATCAAGACCAAAATATAATTTTCAGGTAAATAGAAAAGAAATGCGCGCCAATGCGATGACTCACAAACCTTTGAAATCTCAAATCTAATTGAGGCAACTCTTACATCGAGACATTAAACCAAACCGGTTAAACAAACATTGAGAACATTTTGTTCCTTTGTCTGCAAAGTAAACGACAATCAATACAGCAGACATTATACGTAGATAAACCATAGTACTTAAATGTAGATAACCATCACAACCCCAAACTAAAGTAAACAGCATTTGTTATTTAAATAAGATGTTAAAGTAATAGAATGGAGGTTGGGTTCACTTGACGTGTTATATCCATATTAATATGACAGCGGCAGTAAGCTGGAAAATTTATGGTTATTCATACACACACACACACACAATTTATTCATGCAATGGTCACATAACATACCTACTAACAACATTATCGGAACATAAAAAGTGATTTCAAGAAATCCAGACAATCAACACGCTATGAATACAAAATTATAAGCCATAAATGTAAAACTTTATCTTCACATTTGTCAGTCCCTAGAGTAAAGTATACGAATATCAAAACTCTCTAGTTGAATTTAACTGGGTGCTATTTTGCAATCAAAAACTTTAGCAGCAAGGGGGTCTTTAAACATAAACCGACATAACTGACAGGAGGGGAAAGCGAGCGACTTGATTTGACGGTTCCAAGCCTCATGTTACAAAGTTTAGTTAACCGCGGAAAGCGGTAAAAACGAAATAAAACTTACATAATACGCTGCGAAAACTGACAACATTCGGAAGTGGAACACGAATTTTAAAAAGACTAATCGTCTTTAGAAAGTTTTGCAAACTTTGAACGCAGATCATTACGCAGATATCATCAAATATTAGTTTACAATCGAGTAACACCACGTAGGTAAAGCACACGTACTTAAGCCGTAAAAACAATAAAAATGTAATCAGACATCTGACTCTTCGGAGCAGCTGGTCTGTTTTTAAACCCCGCACAGTGAAGAATCCTTAATACCTTATATTAACTACACCATAATCAGATAGTTGCATAATAGAACAACACCTATAAAACAAACGTCGTCAAATATGTACCAAACTAAGAAATAACAAAAGCATTAGACAAACTAGACTAATGTCTAGTCATTTAGTTATAGGGTAGTGTCAACTTAAGCCTAAGTGGTTTCTACACCTACACTTCAGTAACAGCTGTGACAACCGACGATGTCGTCTTCAGTAATGTAAATGCACTAATCAGACAAATTGCTCAGACATCAAGTGAGATGGGATTCCACAGGGCACAATTTTGGGTCATATTTTGAATTGAATATTACGCGGTTATCGTAAGTGTGTTATTTTAGAACCATATAAAATCGAAATAAATAAATTTAGATTATCTGTAGGAGCCTTTTGGTAGTATAAAACTAAAATCAAAATGGAGCAGGACTCTCAGATCGATAGATATGAGTGCGGAGTGCATGGCGCGTACTGTAAGGGTAGGTACCGCAATGTATACGTGCAAGGGTCCTCCCCTCTGAGTCATAAAGAGGGTGGCGAGCTCCCTCTCACTTTTGAGGGTTTGGTCGATATTGCTCTCTTTTGTTTTCGCTCTCTGAACGCACTATGTTCCGTTTCGAGTTATCAATAGTTAATTTTCAAAAATGCACTCGGCATTTGTGTTTGTCGTCTGTGTTTTGTTCAAATGGTAGAAGCGAACGTTGGAATTACATTTAAGCCGCTTAAGGCTTGTGATATATCTAGATCGAGTTGTTGGTGTGGACGGATAGGGTAGAGTTAGATTATTTAAGTTTGCATGAGCAAGGGACCAAAACATTAATGATCTAGAAATAGCCTCATCCATTTTCTCAAACAGGCATTGGGATAATCCGAAGCACAAATTATGTACTTTGCAAGTTCTATTGAGATTGATGAGGTGACCATAGCTAATAGTAGTCTCTCCCTAATCATAGACTTATGGGTCTTCCCGGTCATTGAACTCGAAAAACTTTAGGGTGCAATTGCAAAGGTAGAATAAAACCTGGGGAATTACAGCATTTTACCAGGATAAAATAATTTCGACTCAGTATTTGTCATTACAAACAAGTGGTACATACTCAGTCATTACAAAATAGGACTCATGCGAGAAAGGTTTAGGAAAAAGATTTAGAGCTTCAATATAATTATCAACGTTATTTCTACGGTACTTTATTTTGTAAGTTCGTTCGAGAAGCCATAAAAATGGGGGCACACATTATTGATGGTTTTCATCAGATAAATGTTACTATACTTTTATAAACGATAATAACAATAACAGCAGTAACGACAAAGAAGAAAACTAATAAGAGTAGCATTTTAAAACAGTGGTCGACCCATCTGAGCTTAAAGGCTGAAAGCCCTCAAGGATAACAAATGGGCCAGATAAGAAGCAAACACTGTGCCGGGTGATTTCCATTTACGGAGCAAATTGTGTAATAAATCAGCTTTTTATAAGGGCTTCTCTGAAGCTCTACCTACAGTAACGTTATCACTCAGCACGGCACTTGTGAGTTGTATTACTTGACCAAGAAACAAGACTAATGCGCGCTTTTGTCTCTTCTGACATAATTAAGGTCCGGTCAAACTGACGCGATGGCGGTGGCGGTAACTGTGGCGACCAGTACATTCACGCGAACTTTGACAACCATTTTCGTTTGGATCGCCACTGCGTCAGTTTAAAACGGGTTTAAAAAGTTCAACTGTTATAAAACACTGTATCAAAATCTTAATAAGTCCCCTAGAATGCTCGCCACCAATAAATTGCATGCGGATGCAGTAGGTATAAGTGTAAAAAGGGATTTATCTATGTACGGTACGGTAAAAATTACAAATGACATCCAGTGGTAATTTGCATGCTTTGGAGGGTATATAAGCTCTTTCAAAATTTAGATCCGATTATATAATGAACAATGAACCTAGCCAAATGAAATAATAGATCCAAAAAACCAGTAGTTTATTTACAAAAATCTATCCGGTACAAAACATACAACACATCATCGCCCTGAAGGCCTCCATGAGAAAGATACAGGGACTCCACACAACAGCTGCTAACAGGAAGAGCAATATATCTGTGAACTGTTTCCAGACGTTGAGCATACTCAGGCAATGTGGATAAAACCAGGGACACGTGTAGTAAACGGACAGCCAGGGCCGCTTCCTCAATGAAGCCATGTATGGACTGCAACCAAAATCCAAAGGTTCACGAACTTTTTTCTTTTTTCTCGGTTGATGCTTCTTTTTAGGATCTTTATGGGCTATGTTTACCAAATAATTTGTCATAGGATATTGCTCCAACTTCATCTTCGTCGATTGAACACGCTTCATCGAGCCTAAGCGCAACCCAACGCGCTTGATCGTCGAACCAACGCCGCTATCAGCAATAGCTGATTTGACACCCTGATACGCTCGCCTTGGATCTGTGTATGCATCCCGCATGTTGTGCATGGTCCGTCTTGGGTCAGTTACAGTTCGTAGTGTTGAGCGCAACACATCACCAACAGTTTTAAATCCCAGCTTACCGATATCAAGTACTGATTCCGCTAGCAGTACACAATCACCGGTATCTTGATACTTTTTAATTTCTTTCATCAGCTTCAAGTCCTTTTTCATCCTCTCTTTTCTACGAGCAGTATCTTCTTTTTTGTAAGCTTTTTTACGTGCTGCCAATTTTTGTAGCATTATTTTAGTATTTTGCTTTTGTATATTTTTTTTTCGTGCACTGGCATTTTTTGCATTTTGTTTCCGTTTTTGCAATGCATTCTTTTTCTTTAACAATGATACATTTTTGTTTTTTCCACACTCACAAATTATATCACAAACACATGTATTGTCTTTGTTTTTAGTATCTTTTGATCGCTTCTTTCCTTTGTCTTTCGACTTAGACTTTAGATTGAGACTTTTCATCTTCTTTACCTCACTAGCACACAAACGGCTTCCACAGACACAAGGTTTGCGTTGAACTTTCTTTAAAATTCCAGGTCTAGCCGCAGCTTCCTTTTGTTTCTTTATTTCTTTTGCACATTTAGGGTTGCCGCATGTATATGGTTTTTGAATTGTTTTTTTAGAAGGCCCCATTCCGCTCTTTGCCTTAAGTAAATCCTTTCCTTTTTTTTGCTTTTTAGATTCGATAGTGACTTTGTCAGTATTTTTACTATTACAAACACAACAGGGGCATGACGCTTTTTGCCCAGAAAATTCAACAAGTGAATTTAAGAATGATTCTTTGCATTCGCTCAATTTCCGAACACAGTCAAATATAAATCCAATACTTTCTGGTTTAGGACTATCTACAGATTTAACGTTTTTCTCCGAAGTATAATTGGGATCCTTGCTGGGTTTTCCTTGTTTCTGGTTCAAGATATCTTTGCATTTATTATTACACATTCCAATTCTTAACTTTTCGTTTGGTTTTACCTCAGCTAGTTGTTCGCCCTTTGTTTTTATATGGCAAGGACAACCTTGTTTCTTATTCAAGATATCTTTGCATTTATTATTACACATTCCAATTCTTAACTTTTCATTTGGTTTTACTTCAGCTATTTGTTCGCCCTTTGTTTTTGTATGGCAAGGACAAAGTAATTTGTCTGACCACTGAACTTTTTGTCTCGATTGTTTTTTTTGTCCTGCGTCTCCAGATTGTAAGCTTGAGTACATCTTGTTTTGTTCAACGCGTCCTTTCTTTTTCAGATTTATTCCTGTAGCTTTAGATTGTGTGATCCGGTGGCTTTTTGTTTTTTTTAGCTTTTTCTGTGGGCATCTTACAGGGCACCTATCACTTTTTGACGTCTTTAATCCATCAGCATTACGTTTGACTGGAGTGTTGCTATTATTTACGTTAGATGTAGGGTTTATTTGCTCAGTATTTTCATCTCTCCGTTTAGAAAATAGTTGCATGCAAGTGCATAAAAACTTTTTCAGACCGGTAGTTGTGGCTTGTCGTGATAATACCATATTTTCATCCTTACCAGTTAATCTTTTAGGATGTTTTAATCCAACTTTGTTAATTTCATCTTTACATCCTTGACGTTGACATGAACAGTATGAACAACAGAGATCTTTTGCTTTATTTGATTTATTTGAATGATGAAGTAAAGTTTTGCTTTCTTTTTTATTAAATTTCCTTGGTGCATATGGTAGGATGGTTTCCATATCCTCGAAGTTTTTCTTACTCTTGGTGAGATTTTGGCTATCTGGTATAGGCTCTATTAGATCAAGGTTTTTATCGTTTTTCACGTCAATAGTCTTTTGATTTTTCTTGACAGCGTTTACTTGAGATTTATTGATACCTGTTGAGTGTGGATCGGGACCAAGGTATTTGTTGTTTATTTTCGTACTAATTGTTTTCATTTCTGCTCTAACACAATCATTGGGGCAAACGTGGCCATTTTTTTTCATTTGATATACATAGTACTGGGTTGGATTGAATGGCGACATTGTGCATATCTTATCTACTCTTCCAACTATCACATTTTTATGTTGTTTTTGGTGGAATTTGGCTGTACAAAAACATCTTTTTAATGTTTCGCTAGCAAAAGACGCTTTATTGTCAGTTTTAAGTCTTTGTGCTTGTATTTGGCTATCTTCATTTTTTTTTAAAGTGTTAGTAGGCTGCACCGATTGTCGCTTCGATTTATTATGTATTTTTAAATCATAATTATTTTTAAAACTATCATCTGTGTCCATAGCTTTGGGTATCACATTTTCCTTATAAAACTCTAAATTGAAACTTATATTTGAACCAATTTTTAAACCTTGCCAATTATTACGGTCGAAAAATGGAAACCGCGGTTGTTCAATAGTTCTTGATATTTTTGCTCCATCAGATTGTATCCTTTTGTATCTTCCAGTAGCTCCTAAAGGTGTTGCAATACCTACCTTAGAGCATCGTTGTTGGTTTATGTTACGGATTCTAGATTGTCGATGTATGCCATTTTTTTTTATTCTTTTAGGGCATTGCTTAACAACTTGTCTGGAAATATGTTCATAGCCATTGGGAATCACTTTAATTTTTGGGTTTTTCTGGTTTTTTGTCGAGGTTAATTTGTTTTGGGTGGAAACATAAGATGTTCTGCCTTTGCCACGTGTTATTTTATTAGTTTCTGTATTGAGGAGTGTTAAAGTGCAAAAACATCTTTTTAAAAGAGGTGCAATGCCAGAGCCTTTAGATTCCTGTGCTATGTGAGCTTGTTCTGCTCTATGCTGGGTAGATAGTGATTGGCCATTAGATGCATGACTTGTAGTTTTAATCGGTTTTGTTCTCACAGGCGTATCAGCCATTAAAGGAGAATCAAATTGTGCATTATTTATCGCTGACGGCGAAGCCTCCTTGGAAAATTCTATGTCAAAGTTGAAATTGGAGCCAAAACGAACAGATTGACGATTTCGATTATCAGATGTGGCTGTATGTGAGATACGATCGGGTTTATGCTTCAAGTTTGTTGACTTTGTCGCACCTATTTTCTCTATGTATGGTGTTTGTATTTTCTTCTGTCGTGACCCTCGATCGGCAGTCAAACTAGAAACTGACTTCATTGAGGGTCTTATAACATCTGTTCCAAATTCATTTAAATTGCGTAATTTTATTCTTTCGTAGCATTCCAGTGGATTACACATTCCAGGTATACACGTGTTAGGTTCACATTCATATGGTTCCAAAGCATGCCGCCTTTTGTTTATTCCTGTGCCTGCATCTTTAGATATTCTACTATCTTCAATTTTGTTTTTAATTTTCGCTGTTGCTGCATTATCCTTCATAGCCTTAACAGGCACTAATTCTCTTTTATCTTTTTGATGTAGTTTTCCAACCTTTTGTAACTTTAACGTGCAGAAGCATCGTTTCATTAAGGGTCCAACACCAGATTCCTTAGACTCTGTTTTAGGGCTCTGAGATTGAAGTTGACGATCAACAAGCTGTGCTTGATTACTAGAGACAACATGCCTGGTTTTTGGAGATTTCGACTTCACTACAGTAGCTATTTTTTCAGTTGAATTTGTAGTGGGCACATGTATTTTATGCGCATTGCCCATGGAATGTTCTTTGTAAAATTCTATGTTAAAACTAAAATTTGAACCAATCCGAACAACTTGTTTATCACTATTGGTAGGTGATTGCGAAGGTCGTCTTTTTTCTGTTTGTAGATTATCTCCTGCTTCACGCGTGTGTGCTTGTCGTTTTTTTATACCAGTTGTTGTTTTCGCCCTTGAACGTGCTGGTTTGGATGTTGTAGTGGATATTTTTCTTTCCCTAGGTGCCTCAGTGTTCGACATCGTGGTTTGCATTCTTTTCTGTATTCTTTTCAGACATTCATGAGGATCACATTGGCCAGGGACACATATACCAGGTTCGCATTCATACGGTTCAAGAGTTCTCAGGGTATTTGTAACCTTATCAGTATTTATGTGTTTATTAGCCATCGTAGACTGCATTCTCTTTTGTATTATTTTTAAACATTCATGTGGATTACATTTGCCAGGGACACATATACCAGGCTCACATTCATACGGCTCAAGAGTTCTTATAGAATTTTTGAGCTTATCTGTATTGATCTGTTTAGTCGCTATTTTGGGTTCATTGTTTTCTTTTTTGAGCATCGGTTTTATTATTTCCACTTTTTTCTTATGCTCCTTCTCACTTTTTTTCAGTTTCAACGTACAAAAGCATCGTTTTAAGAAAGGCGCTACTTCTGTTGCAGTGGATCTCATTTTATTGGCTAAGAGCTGTGAATCTACATGACGGATATTTTTGTTTCCCTGTGTCTTTTTGTGTCTAGAACTTTTTGAGTGGCCTCCTACAGCCTGGCTTATTGTACTTTTTATGTCATGCTTAATTTCAGGTACTTTAGTAGCCTTGCCACCATCTATCTTACTTTTGGAGAATTCGATATTAAAACTAAAATTTGAACCGATTCGTACGGCTTGTCTAGCACGCTCTTCACGACCATTTGAACTCTTTGATATTCGCTTAACTGGAACATGCTGTTTACTGGCTGTAGGTCGTTTATGCCTATCCAAAGATTTTATGTTCTGACCTTTGTGTTTTCTTATTGCATCTTTTTCCATAGCTGTAGCTGACTCTAAAGTGTCTTTCATAGTTCCGATACCAGAATCCCTTCTTTGTCTCTTTTTAATTCGCTTTTCACATTCATATGGGTCACATGCCCCAGGAACACAAACTCCAGGTTCACATTCGTATGGTTCTAAATTGTTTAGTTTATTATTATACTTCTTAAAATTCTTGACAGGAGTTTCGGTGCCTTTTGTGACCATTTCCAATTTAATGCCTTTTTCGATAGCATTATTTTCTTTCTGATGCTTTGCCTCTTTTCCTTTAACAGTTGGTTTCTGAAGTGCTAATGTACAAAAACACCGTTTTAAAATAAGACTAACACCGGATGCTCTATCTTCTTTCTTGACATGATCTACTTGTGATTCGTGATTTTGTAAAAAAACTGATTTATCTACGCCTTTTGATTTGGTTGTCTTTATTATAGGAGTTTCCGTTGCAGCTACTCTATCATGTCTTGTATCTTTTATTGCTTTAGCTGCTTTTTGGACATTCTCAAAAGTAGGATTTTTTTCTTTATAAAATTCTACATTGAAACTAAAATTAGAGCCGATACGTACAGCACTACGCTCTGAAGATTTTGAGCGTTTTTCAGACTTACTTTCTCGTTCTCGCTTTACGTGAGGTTTAGTCTTTATACGTTTGTTTCGCATGTGTGCATTAGAAGCTTTAGATTTTGAATTTTTTGGCGCTTGAAATAGAGTTGACGTTGATCTGGTATTAGGAAACTCAGTTGACGACATCTTATCCAAATTTGCCTTTCTTTTTTTTATCCTCGCTTCACAAACACGTGGGTCACATTCTCCAGGAACACACACTCCTGGTTCACATTCGTAAGGATCAAGCTGTAATGTTCTTATGTTACGTTCGTCATGTTTCTCTTTAATTTTGTTGGTTTGAGCAAACGTACTAGTTTCAGCAATAAGGGGTTGAGGCTTGGCAACTTTCTTAGGCTTCGCTTTAGCAGCCGTCATAGATTTCAGAACACAAAAACATTTTTTCAAAAATGATGGAGATTCATTAGGTATAGGCAATTCTTTCTTGTTTTGTAACTGAGCAGTACAGAAACATCTTTTCAAAAATGAGCTTGTCTTAGTGGATTTTTCATGTTTTCCTGGAACATCAACTTGAGAATCTTGATTACGAATTGACTTCGAATCTTGAATAGATTTTTGGTTGAAATTCCTACCATGCTCAACTTTTTGTGATTTTTTTTGCTTGTGACCATGTGGTTTACTCGGCAAATTTATATCACTTTTTGGAAACGATTTGTCTTTGAAAAATTCCACGTCAAAGCTGAAACTGGAACCGATACGAACGACTTGACGTAATGGTTTTGTGGTATATTTTTCAATAGGTGCCTTAACTGTCGGCTTTTCTTTAAAATGAGCTTGTTTGCCTTTTGAGGCTCTTTTTTGGTCAGAAGTCATACTTGATGCAGACATTTTGTAAGCTTTCATATCTGTGCCAAAATTTTTGGTGTTTTGTCCCACTCTTCTTCTTTTAATTCTTTCTAAACATACGTATGGGTCACATTCACCCGGAATGCAAATGTTGGGTTCACATTCGTTTGGGTCAAGATCAGATAATGAGTATGGTTTATTTTTTTTCGTATTTTGACCGACATCAGCTGTTTTAACAACTTCTTGTTTATTTACCAGTGTTTCGTCAACTTCCAATTCCAGGGCTTTATTTTGTCTTCCTTTCTTTTGCAACTTTAACGTACAGAAACATCTCTTTATTTTCGGCGATATATTTGATCCTTTATGTTGCATGACTACAGCAGATTGAGATGTCCTGTGTTGAAGTTGGACCTGAGAGCCACGAGTGCTTCTGCTTTTGATTCTCTTTAAATTTGTATTCGTGGATGAAGAGGAACCCTGCCCCGTATTTATTTTACTTTCTTGGAAGACTTGATGAGCGTTTGTTTTATCCTTTGTAAACTCAATGTTAAAACTGAATGAAGAACCCACACGAACAACTTGTTTATTATGGGTATGAGCTTTAGGTAAAGTTTTGTACTTGAACCCTTGTTCTTTTTCCACTTTTGGAATACCTGAGGCGACTTTGTTAAATTGTTGTTTTTTAGATTTTGAATGCAGTGTACTACTTGAAATAGATTGTGACCGTTTCTCCGTAGAGGTCATTGTAGAAGTCCTTTTCATTAACCGTTTCATGATCAACTTTTGACATTCAATAGGGTTACATTGTCCGGGAACACAAATACCTGGCTCGCACTCGTATGGTTCTAGTTTATGTGCCTTTTTCGATTTATTCTGAACTTGTATGTTCATAGCATAAAAACTCCTTTTATAATATTGATTCACTCCAATTGGAGTATTTTGGTGAATAGATTTTGTGACTATAGACTTACTATTGAAAACTGGGTAAAAATTATGAAATCCTCTTTTTCTTGAACCCTGTCTATAACTTTTGAAATTCTTTTGTGTTGTAGAATAACTAAAATCAGAGCAAGTTGAAGAAAACATTGAAGTAAAGCTACTGGAGTAGGTTTCTAATTTATTAGACTGTTTCGAAAGTAAATCTTGTAGTCGATGTAACTCTTCTCTGTATTGAGTGGAAAAATCTTGAATCAACACCGGCATAATTGTGGCGTTCTTGATGTTTTTTTTATTTTGCAACTTTAGCGTACAGAAGCATTTTTTCAACATTGGACGAATTCCCGTTGCTTGATTATTCTTTTTAATTTCTAAAGTTTGTGAAATAGCACGTTTTCCAGGCTTTCCGCGATAATTTCCTCCTATAGGCTTCATTATCTTAGAAGGTTTCACACTAGCTGATTGTTTAGGACTGTAAATTTCAGGTCGGCTCTTGGAAAACTCAACATTAAAACTGAAACTAGATCCAATTCGAACAGCTTGCCGGGATGAACTTTTATGTACAATTTCAGATATGTTGGATTGAATAGTGGGTGGGGTAGAACTGAACTGTTTAATCTGTTTAGACTTTTGATATGATTGGCTTATAGCATCTTTGCCCCTTTTATTTTTTTTGGTTGCGCTTGATGTAGATCTAGTTCTTGAGGTATTAGTCACGGCACCAAACTCTTTAGATTTAACCTTGTCGCGTATTTTAATCCTTTCCAAGCACTGATTTGGATCACACTGCCCGGACACACAAAAATTTGGTTCACATTCGTAAGGCTCTAATTTTTGTACCACTGGCTTCATTTTTGTACTTTTTGAAGCCATTTCCGTTCTAGGATACATTTCTTCTTTAACTATTACTGTTTCTGTACCAGTGTTTATAAGATAGGGATTATTTTTGTTTTTTGCCATTTTATGGAGTTTGAGTGTACAAAAACACCGTTTCATTGCAGATTGAACTATCGCTTCTTTCGTATTAGCTTGAGCTGACGAAGATTGTTGACGTCTTTTTACAAATTGTCCTTGCGATTTTCTGTCTTTCATCATAGTTTTATGCGCAGCATGTTTAGGCGACTGCTCGATTTTATTGATTTGTGTTTCAAATGTGGAAGGTGACTTGTCTTTATAAAATTCTATATCGAAGCTTAAACTTGATACAATTCTAACTGCTTGTTTTTTAGTATGTTCAGTTGACAATGTTGTTTCTCGTGGCACTGGTACTTTTAAAACACCCTCGTTTTTCTGACTGCTGGAAATAGATTGCACATTTACTGATTTCAAGTTTTTAATACGTTTTTGTGTAGTGCTGTATGTAGATTTTGTTTTATTTTGATCTGTTTCAGACTGTCTGGTATGAGTTTTGACTTGTTCTCTTTTGTTGATCATTTCTAGACATTCGTAAGGATTACATTGACCAGGTATACATACTCCAGGTTCGCATTCATAGGGGAGTAAGGCGTATTTAACGTTATTTTTATTTCCTTCTCTTTTTTCTGTAGCTCTGTTCATGAATTCCGGCTTTAGTTTAATCGATGGTGCTATACTTTGTCCAGACGTTAGTGTTCCTCTTGAATAAGAATTCACTTTATTTATTTTCGGTTTAGCTAGCTTTAATGTGCAAAAGCATCGACGCAAATCATGTTTTGTCAAAGTATACTTGGAACCAGAACTAGTTATTTGCGATGGCTTATGAGCTAGATGACCAATCCGCTTTTTTACAGCTTTTTCCCTATTTCTGCTCATTTTCTCTGGTTGTATTAAAGTAGGTAGAATTTCAGATTTATTTAAATTGCCGTTGAAAGTGTTGCCTCCTCCGTCCTTATAAAACTCAATATTAAAGCTGAAATTTGAACTTATACGTACTGCTTGTTTTGGAAGTTTAGTTTTTTCCGTAAAGTTACTTTTAATATGATCTTGCTGTAAAGGTTTGGAGATTTCTCTGTTATTTGGTTTATATGGTTTAATTCTTTTGGAACCGCCACTTGAAACCGAGTTATACGTTAAACCTGATGTTGACCTTGATTTATAATTTGGATCCTTTGTGTTAGTCTTATTAGTGTAATGTGTTCCACGTTTAACGGGCAACTGCGCAAGTTTCATTGTTTGTAGACTTTTTGACGCTGACTTACTTGCTTCAATATTTTTTTTTTTCCTTTTGGATTTTATTTTATTGGGTTTCAATTTGAGGGTGCAAAAACAACGCCTCAAGTCTAAACCACCAGTTTGAGCATTCTTAGTTGTATTTTGGGAAGTGTGTGATGATTTATAGCGTTTTTGATGATCTCGCTTGATTTCTAATCCTTTATGCAATTTCCCCTGTTGCTCATTATTACTCTTATGTTTGTCTTTGTAAAATTCAATACTGAAGCTAAAAGATGATCCTATCTTCACAGCTTGTCGTTCTTCTGATTTGATTGGTTCGATTGATTGTGTTGTGGAAGGTAAGCTAATTTTTGCTGTTTTCGCTTCACGAGAAGTTCTATCTGTTATTGGCGTTGACGACTGTTTACCAGTTGTTATTTTAGTAGGTACAACCGAGACTTTCTTGTTGGATTGTACAGGAGCTTTAGAATTTATCTGTTCTATGCCTGTATTGGACTTGACTGATTTAGTTCTAGTTGGATTTTTCGGACCAGTATTCTCACAAAAACATGTTTCATGTATTTTAGCGTTTTTCTTTTTAGCTTGTTTTACAATAGCTTCATCGAGTTTAACTTTATTCTTATCAATTTCGATGTTAACACGTGTTTTAATGATATTATCACCAGCAATTTTTTTGCTTTTTGTAGCTGTTTCAGCTGCCACGTTTTGATTCTCGGCTTGTATCCCGATCTCAGATTTACTTGAAGTTTCTGCTGTTTTTTGCTGCAATTCTGTTTTCATCACATTGTTTTTTTTAAGTCTTTTGCGCAGTCTTTTTCTTGTTATAATTTTAAAACATTTTTCTGGAAGACATTCATCTGGATCGCACTCAAAATCACATTCCCAGTCTTGCAACTGTTTTCGTTCAACGTTTTCTCTATATTTTGTTAAAGAATCTTTTCTTATGTTGAACACATTTTCATTATCTTCGTAACTTTGTAGTTCTTCTTGCTGAGCGACAAGTCTATTTGTTTTTCGGATACCATCTTCGATTTTACCTTTGAATTTCTGTTCCGCATCTCTAATCTTTTCTAGAGATTTTTTTGTGCCAGCCTTGATTTTATTTGCAATTTTAGTTTTAGATCGTCTCAATGTAGTTAGCGATTTTCTCATAGTTTCACCCATGCCAGCGTGTTGAAGTTTGAAGCCTTTAAATTTTCTGACATTCTTCATTTGATTTTCTTCAAACTTTTGGAATATTGGCTCCTGTTTGTTATCATACAAATTTTTCATCAAAGCTTTTGATTCCTCTTTGATCAATCCACTAAGCTTGGACGTGCAGGTGCACGGGTCTGAGAGTATATGTTTGGCTTTGTGCCGCATATGCTTGCCCATACGACGTACATCATTGGCCCTATTCCCGGAAATCATACTCGATCTTGAGCTTATGTGGGCACGTCCATGTCTGTGTATTCTGCCTTCGCGCTCATGAAGCGGGATTGTAGAGCCACAACTGCAGCAACTACAACATTCACTTAGTCTTCTCGACCCCAGTTCTACACCTTTGTCCACCAGGTCCACCAGTTCTAGAATTGCGCTACTTCTCTCTACATCATCAAGTTCCTTTTCTCTTCGTGCAAGTGTCAAGTTTTGTGTTGGTGTTAAGTCTGCTTTATTACTAATGCTTAGATTACTATCTGAGAGCAGTTGAGTTCTTATATCATCGTAAACAGCCCGGGTTCTGACAAGCTTTCCTAGTAGGTTTCTTTCCCTTAGCGGAATAAACTTTCCCATGTATAATTTATCAATTCTTGTGCCATGTGCAAGCAGTTTCCTAAATGATGGTCGGTCAGATTCACTCTTGTACATGCATGAAGTGCAAGAGCAGCTGCGGCTAGTCATCACTTCACCGTGTGAGGGCTTCATGATGATTGTGTTGTTAAGTACCTTCTTACTTGATCTTCATTGAAAATTGAAATTGAAAACACAACTACAAAAAAAACTCCAAAAAAGGAATTACTCCACATTAATTTACAAACCAAAGACTTCGCTTGAACTTCCACATGACATTAGGCACCTGAAATAAATAGTGAATGAATACCTTCCTCAGTTACCAGAGGCTAACAACTAAACTGAGCAAGCCAAATTAGTATTTTATCAACTTACATGGACAGGACACACAATGCTACTGACCATTCAGGCCAGGAGGTAATAATAAAACCATGTTCTCACTCCGTTTACTCCTAGACATAATTAACAATTTCAAACTTCCTGACGGCGCGGGCGAGACGATATAAAAATCTCAGAAGGATTACATTCCCTATTATTACTCAAGGAATATAATTTACAACGAAATCAGTGTTTTCATATCAAAAATTTACAGATTTGGTCTACGCGACAACTTTTGATCTGAAAATAAACGTCACTATACTACTTTTCAAAAACAAAAAAGAGGTTTAGTTAGATCTACTGAAAGAGTTTTATGTTTAGGTGCTACGCTGTTTTCTCCCTAACTCGTTCATACAAAAGTCGTCTGGTCCCATTTTCTGAAAACTCTGGTTTATCTCTTTCGCAGGCAACGCATAGCACTGCCTTTGTCTGATATCAAGTTGACGACGATAACCGCTTACCATCTCCTGGACCGTATTAATTTGTCTCCAAATACAGGGGAAAAATCAATGCACGTTGTCCCCCGATAAGCCATTAGATCAGAAGACAGCGGGAATAATATAAGAAACCAGAGGTAGACCGAAGAAATGATGATTGTATGATGATATTTATGTGAAAAAAGAGTGAATATCTATTTAGGTATTCCGCCCACGTGACAGATGTAGTCGAGTGTAGTCGAGGACGGTACTCATGAGAGAGGACTTCTTAACGGTCAGATGTGTCTGAGAAATAAAAGTAAACGGTCAAAGAAACGTCAGCAGGTGAATAGTAAAATAATGTAAAAGTAAAAATAATTTTCAATAACAAGCTAATTAACTGAGTGCAGCAACTATGTCATGGTAAAACTTAAAACCAGCTATCATGATAAAAAACGTACACAAAATTTCGTGCCTGTGCTGTTGACCGTTGAAGAGTTCCTTTAGCTTTTTTATTTAACTTGCAATGTTTGTATGTTAGTTTGTTTGTTAAAGTAAAATCTTGCAAGCTGAATTAGAACCACTTCCTCTTATCACTACGGAGTTGAATGTTTACGTGTTGATTCAGTTCCAATGACCAAGCATTTTTATGGTAAGCATGAACTGAATCGACATCCAGGATAAGCTCCAGATAAAGGAACTCCTCAACGGTCAACAGCACAGACACGATATTTTGTGTACACATTTCATTATGATAGCTGGTTTTAAGTTTTATCATGACATGGTTGCTGCGCTCAGGGTTAAAAGCTTGTTTTTGAAAATGTTCTTTACTTTTAATTTTATTTTATTAACGTTTCGAAGCTTTTACAGGTTTCGTGATGGCAGGTAACATAATTATTGTGTTTTAATACTCAGCTGTGCCATGGCCGCCCTCGGCTCCCGACCCACCGCGCTATTATTTCTTTTGCTCGGCTTCTTAGCATGGTGTTAAATAGCCTAAAACATTCCTCAAGAATTGGTTTATCAAATTCAAAAATATTATTTCAAATCCGTAGATTAAATAATTATAAATATTTCTGGACATTTTTCACACAGCATCATCTAGCCCCAAACTAAGCAGAGCTTGTGTTATGAGAACTACATGACTGATTTACAACTTATATACATTTTTTTTGTAAATACATACATATTATACATAGAAAACACCCAGACCCGAGACAAATATGTGCAGGTCATACAAACATTTGTCCCGCAGCGGGAAACGAACCCGCAACTTTCGTATCAGGCGGGCTTTCGCCCACTGCGCCACAGAGGTCGTCAAAGATAGAGATTAGTGCGTTCGAACAAAAAATAATAAACTCGTCAACTTTATTATTAGAATAGATAGATGATTAGGTAGGTACCTACCTACTTATTTTATTGTTTCGTTAGTACTGTAGTAAGTCGGTAGGTATTTCAGTTTTCAGTTGGAGCTAAAGACCTTATCTGTTTTGTGGGAGGTCTGACATATCTATATCCAGCAGTAGACTTTATTCTGAAGACCGTTGATAACAATTATTTATAGGTACTAGGTACCTAGGTAACTCACATCAACAACCACTAACTAAAGGATTATTAGGTACCTACCTATGTAGGTACGTACCTACCTAGATAGATAGAAAATATTGTATTACACACCAAATAACAATTCAGCTTAGATAAGTAGGTATAGATACTTACTTGGACAATGTTTTACAATGTGCGGTCTTATCGCTAATAAGCGATCTCTACCAGACGACCTACGAATCTGGTCTACCTAGGTGAAATCAAAATCAAGTGTTCCTTATGATCCGAAGGTGATGACTATGATGACGATACTACCGACGGTAGTAGGTAGGTACCTATACTACCCAAGCAACAACAAACTACCTAAGAATGTAGGTAGGAAGGTCTGTATCCTCTACCTAGTTGAGGTGCTATAGCATCCCTGACTCATTCATGGTAGACCGTTAAGTTTAGTGAATGTGGTCTAAACAGACTGTTAAAGAGTACGTAGGTAATACCTATCTACATATACCTACCTGTCGTGTTATATACAGCTATCAGAACTTTGTTAAAACTTATTATAAGCTTAGAAGCCACCTGGGTTGGTATCTTCGGTTTATATTATACCTAACCTAATCATTCGGTAGAGGTAATAACTGCTTTATAATTAAACATCTAGTTGTCTACCTATCTATTAAGTAAATCGTAATAAATCGATTTATACAAGGTAGTATTTTCATTCGTCTAAGGTTAGTGACACGCGAGACGGACACCTGTGTGACAGGTTGCAGCGGAGTCAACCGAAACAGACGAAACTTACCTCAAACTTCCAACAATAGCGTTCTCCAGCGAAAAGTTCCGAAGTCACACTCAACACAGTAACAAACACAGCACTAACAAACTATTCCGAACACAAATTCACGCAAAGTAAGTGAGAAATAAGTTATTCCGCGAGTACGAAAACTCCACTGCACTCAACACAGACCCCACACAATCGAGAGGCAAAGGCAAACTAAATAAAAGCGGACGGGACGCACGCAACGCGTTCTCACTTCTAGTACAACTTGAAACGGACCCTAACGAATTTATTAAAACTTGCGTGCAGCGCCATCTATTTGCCTTGCTACGTACTTTTATTACAAACTCCGCGGGATACCGCTCTATCGAGTCGCACTGCCTTGAATTAGTTCTATGTGAAATTCATAGATGACACTATTGCTGTCCTAATCTGTGGCAGACGACCTCGTTGGTACAACGGGCGAAAAGCCAGTTGCGACTCGAGACGTGCGGATTCGCTTCCTACCTACGGAACAAATGTTTATATCTGCAGATATTGTTCTGGGTCTGGGTCACGGTACCTACTCCCATTTCCTCTGTTTCCATTCTTCCTTGGTACGAAGCCTTTTGCTATTCCGGGGTTGTGCTCGAGAAACCAAAGTTTCAATTTGTAATAATGTTGGACGATTAGACATGTTACTTCGATAAATAGTTCCTTAAAAATAGGAACAGGGAATCCACTTGGCGGACTATAATGTTCACAGATATGTATGAGTCAGTGGGATGTTTTTTTTTTAATGAGTGGTAGTCCAAGATCAAAGAAATGGTTGCGTGAGGACCTAGATACCTACATTCCACTGGCCAAAGAGAGAGCGACTTGCCTAGCAGACAAAAAAGGAGTCCACACACATACATACTCTTTTTATGCTTGGAGAAACTTCTAAACTTCTATTTCATTATTTTAATTGATTCATAGAAAAATAGTATAATATTAAAAACAAAATGATGCCATAAGTATGTAAATAGGTTATGATATAGTTTTGTTTCCATTTGGTTATTCAATAAGGTACTATAAGTATAGAGTACTTAGAAACAAATACAGATTTTGTGATTAGAAAAATGAATTAACATTTGGAGAGAATTATTGTTATTCATAATTTGCCTACAATGGAATCGCTGTCCATTAATTACTGATATTATACATATGAAATAAATATATAATTTTGCATACAGTAATTAACTATGCAACATCTGCTTCACTCTCTGTTTCACTCGGCGGCCACATCAGTCTATCATCTTCCTCTTTCTCTCTCTGCGCAGACTCCAAGAACTTGGTCTGAGCTTCGATAACACTCTTACTATCTGAACATGTCCCATACAAGTCTAACACTTCAGCATTCAACTCCAAGAATGCATGACCCCATGAGAACTTTGACAAATAAAACTGAGCTTCTTTTTTATGCCCAGTTATAAACATAGCAGCTGCCAACGCCTCCACACAGCTCAGCTGATAGGGCTTTCCATAATTTATAGGGTTTGCAGCAACTAGAAAGGGCAATAACCTTGGATGATTTGACTTCATTCTTCCAAATGGTGTCTCATCAATCTTAGCCCATGAGCAGTCTATAACAGCTAATCCAAACTTCTCTATGATATCTTTATCTTGAGGGCTAACACACTGAGTACCAACAGGTGATAGCACTAACCCTTGGAAACGCTGCCCGAGTTTCAGATTCTTTACTAAGTTGTGTCGGGAGAGTTTGCGACCTGAACACTTTTTAGGGTCACAGTGATTCAAATCCCACATACTGACTGGGAATGAGGCTTCCACGCCTTCACCCTCTGAGCTGCTGCTTTCGCTGTCTCCTGATGACTGAATGCTCAAATCGTTGAGTTTCTCTGCATAGTCTCTTTCGACATGGTGATTGGAACGCTTGCCGTGTACAGCGCCTTTCTTGCCTGGCGCCATTTCTCGCTGCGCAATAGAAAAAATATGTTGGGTACTTTGGGAGCTACTAAATTACTAATGATGAATTGACTGAATTTAGCAAGACTTGGAATTGTGAGCTCGGTAACTTACATAGTCGTTTTTCTAGTTTACAATAGCGTTAGGATTCTATCTATGGTTAGAATGGAACTATGAGTTTAGTTTGAGAGCGTTACGATAGTAATATTCTGAAATTCTGAATCCTCGTGTGTTTGTTTATTTTGGTTTCATTGATTTGAATTGACTTCATTTGACTAAGGCTTTTGTATTTGTAAAGATTTTACTTGTACTTTTTTGACACTGACAGATACAGATGGATAGCTGACAGTAGCAGTAACTAACTATAAAGTATTGCCAACTCATTACGAGACCTATCCTTTTAATTATAATTATTTTTTCACTAAGTGTGTGACGGAAAAACTTTATACCGCGCTTACACTTGCGCTTTCGCGTATGCCTCAGTACTCGTTAAAAAGCTGAAGGACCAGTTCGTGTACAACGCAAACTACCGTTCTCACAACCTCGGAGTACGCATACTAATTTATTCATCGTCAGAACTTTACAGTACACTTGGGTTTGTCAAATTAGTTGAAAGAAAAGTATTTACTAAAGAATTTAATCGTGTAATTTATTAACAAATAAATTAAAGATCTAAGGGACAGTACAACACACACAACTTAATTATTTGTTACAAAGATACCTCATGTCATACTTACAATCCAGTAGGAACATATTATAATTTATCTGTTTATGTTATGTTATACTACATTCTTAATAAATAATTTAATTTTACTCGACACAAACTAAGACATACCTACACGTGTTGTTAGGTCGGGCGCTCGCTATCAACTGAATAACTGATCCGTGTACAACAGCAAGTTCGCTGCGTCATTTGTGTGCTTTAACTTGTGGACAGACCGCTCCCGAAGCGAGCGCACGATTCACGTGGCGAATGTCTAGATAGATGAAAGAAAGAAAGAAAATACATTTATTTGACACACACAATACTGAAGGTATATAGAAAGTAGGTTATTCCTCTCCGCTACGCGTGGGCCAAATAGGTCCTGTCTCAGCATATTATGCAGCTCCACATCATCAGGATGTGAAGATACGCTGGTTTTCAGACAGGACCTATTGGGGAGTGACCCCATGACCAACAGCGCAGGCGCACAATAAAAATACAATTAGAACTAATAAAACAGAACAGAGAATAACCACACAGTACAAGGATAAAAGAAAAAGAAAATAAGTATAATATAGAAGTTTGTTGCCAGTGTAGTATGTATAAAAAGTACGTTTATTCAACCGACACCATCGTGTACCGAAATCAACTGCCGGCCGAAAAAGGAGCTAGAACGAGGACCGGAGTCATTCTAATGTCGTTCCTTTTCCGGTCACAGATAATATATATACAAAACCTTAAACTAGTGCGGGCTTACTCCCTACATACTCTTAAAGTAGATAAACACAGAAATTTATGTGCTAAGAGTGACACAGATGCACATAATTTACGAAGTCTACGGCGAATATCAGTGTGAAGTGTTTATAATCTACGGAGGCATCCGCCGAAGGACAGAGCAAGAATGGCGAGGGTGGCGAGGGGTGCACGGTCAAAATTGGTGGAAAAATAAATAGATGATACGTCTATCGCCACAGATTAGTACTAAATAGTAACCGCGGTATTAGATACAATTAATTTTAGTACTAGGGAAGGGTAAGAGGGGAGGAGGGCACATTACCTAAATGCATGACGTGTTAAGACAAAAGAGGAATGCCTTCTGAAAAAATTGTTAAATTTTAACTCTAAGTTGCTTTGATGGTAGCACTGGTAGTGGTTAATTGACTTGCATGACATTGATAATGAAATAACAGTGACAGTCACGTGTCATCGAATCGTCATATATCAACAAACCTTTTTCAATAGGAAGAAACCAGAAAAAAAAATCTGTTGAAACAATTTGAAAATTTGTTCAATTTGAAACTTTTTCGATGAAAATAAAAATATTTTATGACAGTCCTAAAGGAAATAAGCACTGCGTTTTGACAGTTTTCAAATAAATCTAAGTGGAATACAGGTTTGGCCTGTATTATTTTATTTATTTTAAAAGTTAGTTGTTTGTATTCAAAATTGATTTTACACGAGGCAGAATGAGCAGCGCTGGAATGGCAGGTAAGTTCGGATAGATAGTCTATATTGTTCGGTTGTATTCGACTTGATCAACTCTACCGCTCCAATTTGACGCAATCAATACATTAATTGTATGACAATTCAATTTGCGAACGAATTTACTGCTACCTATAAAAACACACTTTAACAATAACCTGTCATCCATCACTAAACCTCTTGCGCTCTATCACCTGGAAGACCTTGGTATGATCGAATTATATTATTAGTCCTCTAGAACATAAAAGTAAGTATTGATTCTGTCATTTAGGTTGACCACTAATGTCGTGTCACTGTCAATTAAATAAATAAAAATGCTGAATATTTTACGCACAGCATCATCTAACATCTAGCTCCAAACTAGGCAGAGCTTCTATTATGGGAACTACATGACTGATATACTACTTATATACCCATTTTTTTGTAAATACATACATAATTATACATAGAAACACCCAGACCGGAGACAAGTATTTACAGATGATATAAACATTTGTCCCGCGACGGGAATTGAACCCGGGGCCTTCGCCCATTGAGCCACAGAGGTCGTCTGCCATATTATTATAAAATAAAAAAAACACCTAACAGATATATATACATAGTCCTGCGGGCGATCACACTAATTTCCCATGGCTGGTATCATCGGATGGGATGAATCGTATCACGCTAATTTGTGAGCTTGATGAGCCATAGATTGACAATGCGAATGGACAAAATTGGTTTCATATTGGACGTTCCGTTTTTTGGATGGATGGGCCATTAAAATAAGGAACTAGTGTCAAAATAGATTTCCATCTCGATAGCCATGAGTTAGTGTGATCGCCCCGATGATCCTGACCCTATACTAGGATTTCCTGTGTCCTGAGGATCAGGAACTACGAGTACCGTGGTACCACAACATCCATAGTCGGAATCCGTATCTAAAGAACATGCAAATATTAGTCCCGCAGCGGGAATCAAATCTAATGTGTCTCATCTCACCCGGCGACTACCTATATTAAAAAATATAAAAAAAAATCGCCCGCCGCCGCGTCTTACGAAGTGAAGTGATATAGTAAAATCAACAAGTTACTAGGAAGTTAGTAGGTACACATCTTTTTTGACAAGTAGATAGGTAGGTAGATTTTCTTGTACCAACAACATAAAAAAAATCAATTATTTTATAGGCGATTCTAAGAAACATGTTTTCAACGTAACCTCTCCTTTCAAACCAAATAAAATATCTAAATTCAAACTTTGAACATTACCTACTCATTTAAGATAGGTAGGTATTAGGAACTTCGAAGTAGCTACCTACTTTGAGGTACTTTGATCTTATCCATCCTTCGAATAGGTTAAAGGAGCAAGCAAGGTGGACAAGACAAGTAGCAGCAGTGAATAGTAGGTTAGGTATACCTACCTTTTTAATTGAATCAAGAGCGTCATAGCCTTTAGGTCTGTGAAGCTAACTAACCCGTCTTAGAGTGAAATACCTACATAACGAATGAATGGTTCCATAGCTTTTTTAAATCCGCTAGGATATAGGTGCCTAACTACCTAGACAAATGTTCTATGATTTACAATTTCTATGGAGGAAGGTAGATTTGAATCAATAAATGGAAAGTAGAACACCATGATTGTTCGACCATTATTGTTTATAAATACATAATTTAAAAGCTAGGTGATCGATATTTCACGCGTGTGACAATGATATGTGTGGTCATTTTATTGTCCGGCCATCAGCATTGCTGATTCAGGAGTGAACGGTGACAGTCGGCTGCAAATTGTTTCGTGCCTTGGCCATAAAAAAGTTTCGTTGAAGGTGAGTCAAAGCGATAAAATGGTTTTAAATTGAATAAGGCATTTTGGTGAGGCAAATAAAACCTTAACACAATGACTTTTGTAACTAAACTAGCAAGAAAAGTAGGTACGTATCTACTTTATGTATATCTATCCTTCCTACCTTGTTATTAAGTAGGTACCACCTACTTACTTAACAAGTTATTATAATATTTGTGCCTTTAGTTAGGTAGGTGCCTACTCTACCTACTCTCCCTACTCAATTCACGTGAAAACCGAGAAAATTCAGCTTACTTGCTCGCGTGACGTAGGTACCTACCTATACCTAGGTAGGTATAATTTGGTTAAAGGGCTTACGTTAAAGGTGGTCAATGGGTATTTAATATCTACCTACCTATTTACGTACCAAGTACCTAGGTACCAAGTACCATCAGGATGAGACACTCTTGGTAGGTTATACCTCACCGCCTGCGCATTTTTCCTTCCCAAACGAATCCCTTACACGCTAGGTAGGTAGGTACAAGTACTACCTACATAAAGTCTGCGCTAGTTCCTCAAATGGCCATTCTGGGCTCGGAGTTATAAATAATACCTGAGTAGTCATTGTAAATGAGCATTACACCAAGGTATTTTCTTAAATCACCGTGCTGGACTGTACTACCTATATACTTATGCGCCTGTAGGCATGAATCTAGGTACGGTACCTACTTATGCTAAAGCTAAACGTATGGTTGATGTGCGTTAACGCCATAAATGGAATAAGGATTAGTTCCTCAAATAGCTGTTTCGTCATGAATTAACTTACTTAGTTTTACTAATGCTAAACTTATTAAATAAATGTACGAACGCCCCGTAGAGATATCAGGTTATGGGTTCGTAGCTCAAAAAAATTTTTTTTGAAGTATTTTTTTTTTATATATTATGAAATGGCCCTCTTGGCGCCTTAAATACCTACTACTAACTGAAGCTATTCTAAACGTAGAGTTGAATGTGCAGTGAATAGAGTTTATATTAGATTGTGAGTTCGTTCCTCAAATGGCCGTTTTTGGCGCGAACAAAGCTAAGCTATAGGTACGTACACAGAGATAATGCAAATTCATAGTATAGCTACTATGATTTTTTCTTTAATTAATTAATAATGCGAGACAATCTATGCCTTGAACGTTTCCACGGCGTAACGAGCCCCTATACGTGTTTGCCAGTATAGGTAATTCGTTTGTGTGTTTGTTTGTTGATAACTATCTCCGAAACGGCTTATCAGATAGTAACATAGTTTTTTTGCATTCGATTTGTATGGATTGGCGCTGCAATTAAACTTGGAAATACACATTGGGAGTTTTACAATTATGTAAAAATTTAATTGTTAGTTATGGGCCTATTTTGCAAATTGCTGGGTAAAATCCTCTTATTCTGAAAGACAGATATTTTCACCTACTTCTCACAATTATAGATAGGTACTAGGTATATCGAGAAAGTAAAACTGTCGGTTTTCAGTGACGACGAGTAAAACGGTTTAAGTAGGTACGGCGGTTATACCTACCTAGGTACGGCTCTTACGTCGATCACCCACTTTAGAGACAGAGAACGCTTTTTTTCCTTTATTACGTAGGCTTGGCTTAAAAGCCTCTGACTCACGGATTAATTGACCGTGAATTGATTGTTAAGATGCGTTTGTTTAAGACGTAAGGATAAATGTAGGTCAATCAGGTCATATGCTAGCATGCCTGTCACATACAATAGACAGAATATACCTGTTTGAAATTTTGATTGGTAGGTTTTGGTGAGTAGGAGCGTAGGTACAGGTACTAAGAAAGGATTTTCGAAATTCAACCTCTAGAGGGTGGGTAAAGCGGGAAGATGTGGATCGTTATCATTAGGTCCCGCGAAGCTACAAAAGTCCCTAAAACAGATGAAGGCATTTGGGAGGCCTAAAAAACTCAACACCAAATTTGGATAGTTGGGTATTAGCTTATATTACTTTCTAGGGTTCCGTACCTAATGGATGCCTCCGAGACCTTATTAGGTTATAGCACAGGTAAAACTTAACTTCATTATATAATATCTGTGCTAAGACGTATTAACTGCCTGTCATAGAGCCGTGTAGCCAGTTGAAAATTTCATAGAATACGTGTTACTATGGTCTCATAAATATAATATAAAAAATATGTTCTGTGAACAAACTTATGTGTTTATTCACCCCATTGAGTAGGTGAGTAATTATACTATAATTTATACCTACTTAACCTACTTATGGAGGTATATATATGCCGTGAGAATGACACCCACCCAGGCTAATCAATCGATCGATAAACACAGAGAAAAGAAGGTATCTATCTTATCTGTTACTAAGCCTACCCTATCCGTCGTCCGTTTGACTAATACCTTCAGCTGTATCCAGTAAAACTGTACTAGAAATACTAGACTCTGCTATCTGTGATTTTGACATTATTTCAAGGAAAAACGATGTCATCATTTTACGACTAATTGGAACCAATCCTAGGTATCTGGGCTATATTATTTTTACCGTAATAATAATTCAGTTGAATTTATCACAGAAACAGGTAAATGCAACAATCTTGTTATTGTGTTAGCAGATACGGAACTCTTAGTGCGCGGAGTTTACTCGCACTTGGCCAGTTTTCCCGAAACACCAGTTTTCTATCAACCTCTAAGTTCCTGTCTAGACTCCTGTCAAAACATGCCCTTATTGGCATACCCCTAGTTTTATTTCTATTGTTTTCAATAATGTTTCAAATAAAATAGACTACACAAAAACTAGGGCTGCAAGTCCCATAAATTACTCATATTGTGATATCGATCATAAGTTATCATGGCAACCAGAAAATTGGTTCAGTCACGTTTAGGGTAATGAAACGAATGTATAGTATACTCAGTTACCTACTTGTTAATTAATTACTTGTAGGTAGGTTAGTAGCGAATGTAGGTGGCCCAATTAATACCTCAACAGTCACTTGAATATTTTTGGAGCTGTGTTATAAAAGTACTCATCCCCTTTTTTTAAAGAATTCACAATTATATTTTTTAACACTTCTCTTTTTGAAGTGCCTGAAAAAAGCGAACCGATACCGAACACATACGTACCTATTATGCCTTCCTTCTTGGCCGGAAACCTGAATGGACTTGGTATCATTATTAAACGGATAGATAGTACCTAGGTTTAGGAGCTTTTTACTAACATCATTCGATTCGTACCAATGCCTGTTATGTAATACCTACATACTTACTTAGTAGGTAGGTAGTAGGTAACCTATACGTAATGTGGGGTTATTCCCGTTGACCCCCGATTCACACTTTTGCCATCTAGTTTAAAATCAAAGATGGCGAACACGTATTTTATATTTTAAAAAATCGTTAAAGGGTAAAAATTCGTTCAGTATCGACTAATTTAGAGATGCTGATTGTGTTGTACAAATTAGGTAGGACACACAAGATGGTAGGTACTTGCTTAATGCTTACTTGCTAAAGTTAAAATTTTGCATAGGTACCTACATATCTACCTAGGTACCTAAAAGATAGAAAATACTTTTTTGCACATCAAATATTTCAGCTTAAAGTACCTAGTACAAACTATGTCAATTTTGTACAATGGGTGGTCTTAGCGATAAGACCGCCCATACCTACCTGTCAAGTTCCAATAACAACGCAATTCAGTGACAGTGAGCTGAGGTGATTATATTATATAAAGCTCGAGCCTACCACTCACTCACTGACTCACTCATTGACATAGTTGTTCTCCCAGATGCACTCGTGGGAGGGGTGACCGTTTGGTGGGATCGTATAGGAGGGGTTCCAGTGAGTAGAGGAAAAATCAGAAAACCCCACTTTTCCACCCCCCTTATCCCCCCCAGGAATGAACATTGAAATCTTCCCGATATTATATAAAGCTCGAGCCTACCACTCACTCACTGACTCACTCATTGACATAGTTGTTCTCACAGATGCACTCGTGGGAGGGGTGACCGTTTGGTGGGATCGTATAGGAGGGGTTCCAGTGAGTAGAGGAAATTTTGGTAATTGATCGATAAGATCGTATAGTGAAAGATTAACAGTTGAAAATTTTTCCCCCTCCGCCCCCTTTTCACCTACTTTTACCCCCCCCTCCGATCCAATCTCTCAAACGCGACAGAATTGTGGCTATTGCTTTATGGGATCGTATTGAGGATAATTGATAGATAAATGTTTCACCCCCCCCTCCCTACTTTTCACCCACTTTCATCCCCCCTCTTTCGAGATCTCCGAATTGCGTTAAAATTGTGGTGATTGCTGTATGGCATCGTATAGTGAATGATTAACAGTTGAAAAAAATTCCCTCTCCTACCCCCCTTTTCATGCACTTTCACCCCCCCCCCTCTACCCCGATCTCCCTAACCCGACAGAATTATGGTAATTGCTCTACGGGATCGTATAAAAGATGATAAGCTGTATAAAAATTATTCACCCCTTTCCATCTTCCCCCCTCTTTCATCCCCCCTCTCTCGAGATCTCCGAAATGCGTAAAAATTGCGCTAATTGCTGTATGGGATCGTATAGAGAAGGATTAACAGTTGAATAAATTTTATCCTCCTTCCCCCCTTTTCACACACTAAAGTGTGTGAAAACCCCCCCTCTACCCCGATCTCCTTAACCCAACAGAATTTTGGTGATTGCTCTACGGGACCGTAAAGAGGATAATTTCCAGATAAAAATTTCACCCCCCTTCCCTCCTTTTCACCCACTTTCATCTCCCCTCTTTCGAGATCTCCGAAATGCGTGAAAATTGCGGTAATTGCTTTATGGGATCGTATAGTGAATGATTGACAGTTGGAAAATTTTCCCCCTCCTGCCCCCCTTTTCACCCATTTTCAACCCCCCTCTACCCCGATCTTACAAATGTGACAAAATTGTGGTGATTGCTCTTCGGGATCGTATAAAGGATGATAAGCAGTATAAAAATTGTTCACCCCTTTCCGTCTTCTCCCCTCTTTCGGAATCTCCGAAATGCGTAAAAATTGCGGTAATTACTTTATAGGATCGTATAGAGAATGATTAACAGTTATAAAAGTTATCCCCCCTTACCCCATTTTTATCCCCCTGCACCCCTTCTTCCCATTGTATCTTCGAAACTTGCATAAAGGGCGTTGATTGCAAGGTGGGATCGTATAGATGTGTTCTAAGACATTATTAAACCAGCAACCCCCTCTTGAAATCATTATTAAACTCATTATTAAACCTACATTCCCATTTGAAATCAGCCCCCCTGCACCCCCCTTCCCATTGTATCTTCGAAACTTGCATAAGGGGCGTTTATTGCATGGTGGGATCGTATAGAGGTATTCCAAGACATTATTAAACGAGCACCCCCCTCTTGAAATCAGCTCCCCCTGCATGCCCCTTCCAATGGTATCTTTGAAACTTGCATAAGTGGCGGTGATTGCATGGTGGGATCGTAAAAAGGTGTTCCAAGACATAAATAAACCTGCAGCCCCTCTTAAACTCAGCCCCCCTGCACCCCCCTTCCCATTGCATCATCGAAACCTGAAGACCCCTTCTTCATCGTGGGATGATTGCATCGTGGGATTGTTCCACTTTGTTATTAACCCTGCACCCCCTCTGGAAAGCAGCACCCCCTGCAACCCCTCTCCACCCCAACCCCCAGGACAATGTTTTACTCGCGAGCTGCGTGCAGCTCGCGCACCGAGCAATATAGATGGTTATAGAGGATGTTCCATGACATTATAAAACCTGCACCCCCTCTTGAAATCAGCCCCCCCTGCACCCCCCTTCCCATTGTATCTTCGAAACTTGCATAAGGGGCGTTGATTGGATGGTGAGATCGTATAGAGGTGTTCCTAGACATTATTTAACCTGCACCCCCTCTTGAAATCAGCCCCCCCTACACCCCCCTTCCCATTATATCTTCAAAACTTGCATAAGGGGCGTTGATTGCATAGTGGGATCGTATAGAGGTGTTCCAAGACATTATTAAACCTGAACCCCCCCTCTTGAAATAGCCCCCCCTGCACCCCCCTTCCCATTGTATCTTTAAAACTTGCATAAGGGGCGTTGATTGCATGGTGGGATTATATAGAGGTGTTCCAAGACATTATTAAACCTGCACCCCCCTCTTGAAATCAGCCCCCCCTGCACCCCCCTTCCCATTGTATCTTCGAAACCTGCAAAAGGGGCGGCGATTGCGTGGTGAAATCGTATAGGGGTGTTCCACGACATTATTAAACCTGCACCTCCTCTTTTAATTAGCCCCCCCTTGCACCCCCCTTCCAATTGTATGTTAAAAACTTGCAAAAGGGGTAGCGATTGCATAGTGGCATCGTATTAAGGGTGATACATGACGTTTTAAAACTTGCAAACCTTTTCAAAAACACCCCCCAGGACCAAACATAAACCGCGAGCTGCGCGCAGCTCGCGCACCGAGCAACCTCTAGTCTTATTATAGAGACGAAAGGTAGACGAGGGAAATTCATTGATAGGTAATATTTAGCAGACTAGCTGTGTTTGGGAACAATTATAAGGTAAAAACGCATTTTAAAAAAAGGAATCTAAGTTCGTATTTTATCAGTGCCGGGAAAATTCCCAGAGCGGCAAAAATGGCTACCTCCCACCACATCCAAGCCCATTGTTCTCGGAAAAGAAAACTTTCATACATTGGTTGCCAACCACATGCACGCTCGTGCATGTGGTTGGTTAATAATAATTTTTAAAAATATTTTCGTTCATACATTAGTTCCCACTCACATCCATGCATAAGTTGAGGTAGAGTCAGCACGAGAATCTTCTGATAGTTTTGTCTCCTGTTTAGTCTTGTACCACAACACACAGCAAATTGGCACTTAACGTCACAATAGACCAAGGTTAACTGGCCGACTTTACTGATAAAAAGCTGCATTTTTGTTCCAATGCAATAAAAAGAGAGAAAGAGAGCCGGTTAAGTTGCTCCCTGACTGGATAAAAAAAATGACTGTTTTGCTTGTAAGCTTGACTAGTAGTAACTACTTAGCGACTAGCGGTTTTTTTTATTTGCGTCGAATTTCTTGCTATTTTTCTAGTAAGGTAGGTAGGCATAAAAGATAATTAAATCTTTAAAGAAGGTATGATTCAAATTCAAATGTACTTACTTATAATGACATTCAAGAGCCATGGTAGAGCCAAGCATTATTATGGACTATTGAACATCTTCGTCATGATACAAATAAATAAAACCCAGAAGCCTTGCTTATGTTGACTGTACTTCGTGGATGTGAGTGGAAATATTTTTTAAAATTTAATAAATGCTGCTTGATGTGAGTGGGAATCTTTTTTGGATGTGGTGGGAATGATCCCGCAAAAAGCAAAAATGAGGGGCGGCGATATTGAGCGGTTGGCGACTCCTAATAAATTAATTTTATGAATTTTGCAATTATTAACTTTGCTTGTCATTGTAAAGGGCGGCAAACATTATTTTTGCCCGGAGCGGCTAAATAGCTTAATCTGGCCCTGTTTTTGCTACATTTAGTAGTTTTTTACCTATTGTTATTTGTTTCAGCTTGCTTCAACTACGACACACCTAAAGCCGAAACACCGAGAGGCGAAAAGAACGTTAACATGGATCCGGGAAGTGGTGGTAAGTTAGCCTTATGTATGACTAGCTTCTGCACACGGCTTCGCCCGCGTGGTACCGGATAAAAAGTAGCCTATGTCTTATTCTGATGTATAAGCTATATTACTGTAGAGTTTCATCAAAATTCGTTCAGTAGTGTGAAAATGCATTATTTATTTATTTATTTATATGACTTGTTTTATTAACACATCGTCTCACAAGTCCACACAAATAAAAAATGCTAAATAACTTTGTCTTATAACATGTGTTGTTATGTTAAAGAGTTTGGACTCACCTAAAGTTAGTAATTGTTTTCTTCCTCCTCGCGTTGTATTCCTCAATACTGAGGGTCGTGACTCCTTCCCCGGTGGAGTTGTATGTATGCCATTGTGATCTATTGCCGGCGCACTGCATGGCTTCTTGAAGATTTGAATCGGGGTGGTACGGATCTGGTCGGACCAACGCAACGGGCTTCGGCCTCGTGGTCTCTTCCCCTCGATCTTACCAGTGATGAAGAGCTTTTGCAGTTTGTCACTGCTTTTCCTGAATACGTGACCAAAATACTCAAGGACTAGCTGGAGGTCTGGAAGATAGGCTATTAGATATCTTGAGTTCCTTGAGTATTGACTAGTTTGTTCTTCGGGCTGTCCAAGGGATTCGCAGCATCCGTCGCCAACTCCACAATCATCTCAAACGCATCTACACGCCTGCGGTCTTTTGCTTTGGGGGTCCAGGTTTCTGCGCCGTACAGGAATATGGAAAAGACAAGGCTCCATATTAGTCTTATTTTGGTTCCGTTCGTGATTCTCCTATCTTTTCATATCCCCCAGCTGACTTGTTGCGTTCTTGGCCATCCCTTCCCTTGAGTTCACTGGAGCCGGTATTAAAGATGCTAGAGCTCAGGTACCCAGGTATATATATACACTTGTCGACTGTTTCTAAATTAAGTGCCCCAGTAAGCTCCGACTTGTTGGTATGGTCTAATAACCTTCGTCTTCGCTTTTTTTATAAAGAGCCCCAAATCATTGCTTATCTGCTCCATTCTGTTCAGTAGGTTATCATTTCTGTTTCTGAGGCTGCTAGCAGAGTTGTGACATCGGCATAACGGAGATTTGTGATTTTAACGCCACCAACGCTAACTCCTCCATCCCAATCTTCATAGGTGTGTCTAATGATGTAATCCCCATATGCATTAAACAATATTGGAGACATAATACAGCCTTGCCTCACGCCTTTCTGAAAAAAAAAGGTTGGGAAATTGCCGAATCAATCTTCGCAACGCCTTTATTCTTCTGGTATAGGGTCTCAAGAAGTGCAGTAAGATGACTTGGCACTCCCAAGCTTGAGCTCTCATAGCACTCTCCAGAGTTGATTCAAGTCAACATAGTCGAAAGCTTTGCTGTAATTGATGTAGCACACGATGAATGGTTCGTCAAACTCATGCTTTCTCCACGAGCTGTCTCACATTGAGTAAATGTTCACGTGTACCTCTTCCCTTCAGAAAACCTGCCTGTTCCTCCGGAATCTGTCAATCTATAAAGTGTTTAATGCGGGCGGTTGATTATGTGAAGCAGCAGGTATTTTGTTGACGTACGATATCAGCAAGAGAGTACGATGGTTGTCGCACTTTTTCTTCGATTCTTTCTTGTGAAGAGGAAGTATGACAGAAAATTAACAAATCATTATCTGGAACTAACTCTAGAATATCATTATTATACTAGCTAATATCATTGTAACAGTAACGTTGGATGACCGGCCAGCGAGATGTACAGACGACATAGTTAACGTCGTCGTGGGCTTGATTGGTATAAACTAGCGGATGGCACGAACTGAGGGAGGCCTATACTCAGCAGTGGGTGAAGTTGGGCTTTGGATGATGATAATGATGATGAATCACATAGTGCTTTGTGGATATCAAAGCCTAAGTGTTACGGCTGGAATGTATAGTTCGAAAATATCTCCGAACTATGTAGTTGAGACTGTATCTCGTCTGGCAGTGTAGATAATTATATAGATAAGTCTAGGTAGGTAAATACCTGCCTACCTAAATAGTCACTTCGATTCTACTGTGAAACTTGGCTGCGGGGTTGCCGGTTTGGGGTATAATTTAGATCTTTCTAGGTACTCCACTCACTTGCTTCGATAACAGTGAAACTGTGGGTTTGGATGCGGGTATAAGATAAGTAAGGTACCTCTGTTGACTTGCCTTTAAATGTTTGCTTAACTACTGTAGGTAGGTACCGAATATTAGTGAATCGTGCAATTTGAAGATCAATTTAATATCTTAATAGGTAGGTTGTTAGGTTATAGGTAAAGTATACTTACTTATCTACTCAGGTAGATAAGTACCTATACATTATTACCTAATAAGATGTAGTTAATCAAGAGGCAATTTTTTTAAAGGTAGCTGCTTAATACCTATGGTACAGTATCTACCTACCTAGAGGTTGGTAGATTTTTAGTGGATTACATTATGGACCCTCCCTGAACCTAATAGCAGACTGTATGTAATGTTATCAGATGTACAGTACACCTAGGTAGCTACCTATTTACCTACCTACCTACATAGGTATCTGTCACTAACATGTTTATTAGGTACCTGCTGAAGAGGTCATATAGCTAAATTACCTATGGTCCCAGCGTTCTCTGCCTTGTAGGTACCTAGGTAGGTATCTGAGATTATCATAGTTAGGCATTGTGGTACCCAATGGTACCCAAACTAGCAACAAAATATTGACAAAATAACTTTTTTATTATTGAGGTACCTATGATATGACTATTATCGAATCTGTAGTATTAGTACTACCTACATTCAGTAGGATTTTACCTTATAAAAAAAGTAGGTAAAAGTCCATTCTGCTTCAATGGATTCATGAAAGTTCCGGGGCCATTTGAGGAACTAGGTAGAATAGGTACTAAATAAGTACCTAGTGCACAGTTATAGACAGTACCTACCTACCTAGCGCTCGCTACGTCTACAGGATTTGTTTAATGGAATGGAACGGACTGATAGCCCGGCCATTCATTATGGCAATTAAAAAAAATACAAACTTAATCCCTCAGCTCATTTGAGAAATTAGGATAGACCTATTGGTACATATAATAGGTACACTTTCTACAGCTGCGTTTAGTTAGGGCACTATCGTTTTTGTCGTGGGCGGATTCTATCGTAGTATGTATCTATACATATACCATTATTATATTACCTACCTACCTAACAACTAAGTAACCTAGGTAGGTACTTCGGCAAAAACTTATTTTAAGGATTTTATGTTTTGAACTACAAAATAAATTAAGCTTCCTACTAGGAAGGGACCTACTCAAAATTTTGCTCTACCAAGGCTTACTCTTACCGGTACCTACCTATATTATTTTAATATTATGATATAGTAAGGTAATCCGAGACAATACGGTAGGTAGGCACCTAGTACCTACGTCGCTAGTTGTTTGTGACTTAGCTAGGTAGGTATACAGTTTCGCCGTCTTGCCTGACGCTCGCCGCGCCCCGAGTCAATGAAGGAAGACGTCTTGCTCCGATTCCGATCTCATGAATGAATGAATGAATGAATGAATTGCAAATAACAGGACTATCCTTATGCCTCTAGCCATAATCTTGGCTGGACCGTGTCCGCCACGTTAATTTGAACGATATCGTTATAGTTATAGAGCTGCTTATTCGAAGGTACTTCCTTTCCGTGACAACGACGCACGTCACGCCGGTGGCGTGGGGCGCGTACCGCCATTCAACACGCACGTGTCATCTGTGTTTCAATTTTCAAATGTTGATACTCAGACACAGGCAATACAATAAAGTACAAATTCATAGTTAGTTAAATTAAATATTAGTAGGTAAGTAGGTAGGTACCCAAAGGATACCCTCCTGCGGCCTCGCGCCGGGCGTAAATAGCTTGTCTCCTTCCCACCCATCCGGTCTATTAAACAAATCTAGATCAATACGAAGGGTAATTAGGTAGTTATGGTTACCACGTAGTTATTTGTCTAACTAGGTGTCTCAAGGTGAATCGGGAAATACCAGGGATCGGAAAGTGTAGGTCTAAGTATAGGTCTCAATTCCAGAGGGGTTCTAGGATGACGACTTCTGTGGCGCAGTGGGCGAAGGCCCGCCTGATACGCAAAATATTAAGGTTCGATTCCCGCTGCGGGACAAATGTTTGTATGATCTGAAAAATATTTGCAGATCATTTCTCGGGTCTGGGTGTTTTCTATGTACAATATTATGGATGTAATGTATTTACAAAAATAATGTATTTACCTACTTATGTAGTATCTGTTATGTAGTTCCCATTTCATAACACAAGCTCTGCTTAGTTTGGGTACAAGTATTATAATATCTGTGACTTAAATAAATACCTAGGGCAGCAAATAATTGTTGTTACATAAACTACTGCATACAACTGCATTGCATACCTAGGTAGTCAGCCCTCTTCCGGATCAATACGTTCTGGACGCTTTCCAAAACTGAAAAGAAAATGTACAAGAATGAATTTAGTGTCATCAAGATAAAATAAATGGTTCAGCAGTTATCAGTTGGACGAATAAAAATACCTAGAAACACATAATACAAATGCCGAATAAAATTGTTCAAGGACAGTTATGGGTTTTCTCTCTGAATCCCCAATGTGGTGCGTAGACCAAACTAGGGTTTTCAAACAGAATTCTCGAGTCACGCTTAGCTTGCTGATAACGTGTCGGACGTGTTTGTGTTGGCCAGGCTTCCCTCCGAAAAACATTTCGATAACATTAATGTCTTAAAAATACAGCTGACTTATTTTTTTGGAATGCGGCGACTTAATGTCTTTAGGGATACGGCACAGACAGACAGCACTAGAACAGTCTCAGTCCGTCGCTCGTTTGTCCAGTCCAGTCAGTCAAAAAGTATTGAGAACTTGACGTTCGTTCAATCTTAGTTCAGTCACAGTCAGTCAGTCCAGTTGATCAATTCGTTCGTTCGTTTACTTTGTTTAGTTGCCGGCGAATTTTCAAGGCTCGCGTATGCTTGTAATCCATCCGTTCCGAAATGTTACGCTGCTGAGCCAAAAACGTGTTAATTTTGTATATTAATTTAAGTAAAAAAGTGCTGTGAAATATGGCCTATCTCGGTAAAGCAAAGACGGACTCGTATGGTAAGTTTTTATTCATGTTTTGTGTTATCGAGAAATTCAATTTTATATACGGCTAAGCGGGCGCCAGGATGCGGGGATGCGGTATTTTATGCGTCATTGATTTTTTGTAAGGCCGAGACGGGTGTTTAGGGTGGCAAAACAGGAGTCCTTACTCCACTTTTTTTCAAAGTTGTTTGGATGGAATTATGTGTTTATAATTCCATCACTGCTGCTTAGGTACCGCTTTCGAAACGAAAGTAACATGTGTAGTGGAAATTTATTTATTAACTAGCTTCAGCCCACGGCTTCGCCCGCGTGGTACCCGGATAAAAAGTAGCCTATGTGTTATTCTGATGTATAAGCTAAATTACTGTAAAGTTTCATCAAAATCCGTGAAGTAGTTTTTGCGTGAAGGAGTAAAAAACATCCATCCTCACAAACTTTCACGTTTGTAACATTAGTAGGATAGGATTACCCCGAGAATACACTCTGTCAAATAACTTTTCTAGTTTAAATGTAGTACCAGTACTCGCGTATTGCGTAGCGTATCGATCGAGTCATCCAAATATAAAGTAGGTTGGTACCTTGTTGATTTGGTTCTCAAAAGTGTCTAAATTCTTCATAATTTCAAGGGTATCGAATCATGTTAGGTTCACTTCACTTACTGGGTGGGAACTAGTTAGGAATCTAACTGTATCTAGCTATACCTGCTAACCATAGTTAATTAATATTTTATTGTCACATGTTTTCCACTAAGTAGAATAAAATAACTGGGTTAGGTACACCCCTTCGTTAATACTGACATGCATGTATGCACTTTTGTTTATGTAAGTTGCTTAATATTTTTATAGATAGGTAAGTACCTATCTATGTGACCATTTCTCAGTTTCTGCAGGTATTAAGTAATACCTGCAGAAACTGAGAAATGGTCACAACAGAACACTTTCCTTATATGCCTGATTATTACACACACCAAACCTGCTTATAGTCTGATGACTGATCACAGATGAACACAGAAAAAAAACTATATGCAGACAGGTAAGGCTTTACCTAGTAGACCAGGATTGTCACAGCCTATCTATTGATGGTGTCTAGACAAATAACACTTTCTGTTGGTGTTAACGCCTGGGGAAAGATTGAAGAAAGGAGAACTAAGCATGAGGTTTTTGTCTAGACCCCTAGGTCATACAAGTGTGAAAAAAGAGCATGAATAGAAAACCTGACAGGATGTTTTATATATTTATTTTATACATTATCTTTGGTTACAAGGTTATAAGGCCCCATCCTGGTTGGTCCTCGATGGATAAGGTTAAACAATGAATTTCAAATAATCTAGATGTGCAGGGAGGAAGGTAGGTTCCTAGAATAGGCACCTTATTATTATTCTGTGGCTTAACCCAACCCAAATGTAGGTAAATAGATAGGTGCGGTATTTAGTTAGTCTAGACTCAAATAGATACAAGTAAGACTACTAAGGTACATGCATAGTTAGGAGGTGTAGATTGAAAAGCAATGCAACAGCCCATTGGATGCAAGCATGCAACATGCAATCAATTATTTTGGAGCATTGAAGGAGTATGTAGATAGGGTTGAAAAAACTAAAAAGCAATGCAACAACCCATTGAATTGCATGCAACATGTAATCAATTATTTTGGAGCATTGAAGAGGTTTTTACATAATGTTGAAAAAACTAAAAAGCAATGCAACAACCCATTGAATTTCATGCAGCATGCAATTAATTTTTTTGGAGGAGTATATAGATAGGGCTGCCATCAGTCTGGGGTTCCCTGAATTTGACCTGAATTTGGTTTGGGGTGGCATTCAAAAAGTGTTTGGTTGAAATCTGGACACTGACAACCTAACTAGATATATGTATAATTGTATACCTAGATGACATTATGATGATTCATATCTATGGATGCTTGCAACACCCGTTGTTGATCCTAAAACACAGCTGACAGAAGAAAAGTCTCATGTGCCTGTAATTTCACAAGCACCCGCCAAACCACCAAAAATGTATGCTAAAATTTATTTATTTATTTATTTATTAAGTAACTAACACGATTAAACCAATTACACTAGTTACATAAAATTAAAAACATCTTTTAAATCTAATAAATTAAAATGATTGAAAAACATTTGATAAAATAAATCAATATACAGAATTAATACCCTTAAAAATTAAATAGTTAAAATTTAATTGAAATAATACATAAATAAAAAGATTTTAATAATATTTAAATGATTAATACAAATTAAAATAATATTAACAACACAAACAAGCATCCTTTCATTAGTCACGCTCGCAAAACCTCAGGCATACCAACATTAAACTCTTCCATTCATCTGCGAAGATATCACAGTCTGGGTTCTGGTCAAGAAGTCTGTTGAGTCCGGCGAGGGTGCGAGGTAGTGGGGAGTTAGCACGAGCGACGGTTCTACTGGAGGGTACAGAGAAAAGTCTGTGGCTTCTGTTGCGAAGGTAATTATTGGGAAGGTAGAGCCGAAACAGAAGGTTGTGCAGATCAGGGACGTCGATCATACCACGGAGCACCTTGCACATTGTTACTGTCTGATCATACGCTCTTCTAGTCTGTAGGAAATTGTATCCAAAGGAATTCTTGTTACTTTTAAACTTCGACTTGGTCAGTCCAGCAGCTAGGTGCAAGGTGCATTTACTACTGCGTTGATTGCGAATTTGCGACCGCGTTGATTGTAGAATTGCGATCACAGTCTTGAGATAGGACTGTCCAACCTATCACCTTGGGTACCTATTCCGAGTGTAGTCATTTATATCATTGTCATGCCTCTTAATCTAACTTAGGTAAACATGTGTTTACAGTTGCATGGCACAGACCGCAGTCTGCTAGCTCCAGGGTGGACGAGGAGCTGATGCAGAAGAGCGCTCGGGCGCTCTCCTCCACCACCGACCCGTTGGAGAAGCTTCGTCTTCTGTGCCTGTCGCGCGGAGCTTCAGGCATTCTCGGACTTAGCAGGTATGATTGATAAAGCGGTGGCGGTGACTGGCTGCAAACGTAGACCACAAGTATCCGTAGGAGTGACATGACAGAAATTATCAATGAAATATACAGTTGGTCGCTGCGGTTCTAGGGTGTCTAGACAAATACCTCACGCAAATTTGTCAAGGTAAAACTTTGCAGCTGTTACGTAACATTTCCACAGCTAATGTCATTTCCATACAATTAAATCTTTCCGCAGGCGTTAACGCCAACAGAAAGTGGTATTTGTCTAGACCCCTAGGTCTTATACTGTTCATTTTGTTCATTTTTTACTGTTCAAGGAGGGTGGTCTTCCACGCCTTTCTATGGTGCATATGGTGTTATTTTTAACAGTCTTATATATTAGCTTCACTTGTAACTAACAAACTAACAATGTACCTAATCAAATCTTGGAAGTCAATTTTAACCTACTTTCAATTGTCGTATCGAAATGAAACTTTGTATGTATATGTAGTTCGGATGAAAATACTATAATTAGGTATTTTGGAGCTGATCTGTTGATGGAGCCGGGAAGTGGATGGTGGAACTCTTCAGTGACCAAAAAGTAAACCCCTCGAGTTCGGGCTCATATGATTCGTTTTGACGAGTACAATAGATTGGGGAGGGCCTGATGGCTCCGCAGCCAAGAGATGGATGGTGGAATTCTTTTTTATATTTTTTAGTGCATGCATAAAAGCATGTTTTTTTTTTAGTTTTTTTTAACTACACATTTTATTACCTAATAGGTACCATAGATATTGTACTAGTAGTAGTACTATTTTAATAAAGTAATGAGGTATCGTTAGATGATACTGATACTTATGATACTGAGTGTAATTATTTTACAAACTAACCCACCTGTTTATAAGCGGTTATGCCTTCTCGAGATTTTATGTGATTGTATGTATGTTACAGGATTTTCCGCCGTATGGATGACGACGGCAGTAAGCAGCTGAATAAGGAAGAGTTCCTCCATGGAATCAAGGAGACGGGACTGGATCTGAGCAATGAGGTACTGTGACGCTTAAAAAGAAAACAAGTGCATGACTGTAATTCCCAAAGACAAGGCAGTATGGCAGTATAGCCTACCCTAAAAGGAAAACAAAAAGTTTTCCCATGATGGATATGATCTATACTCAGTATGTAGTTCTAAAAATTCAAACAAACATGCGTACGACTTTAATTCCTATAAAAGACATCCTCTGCTCTTTACTCAGTTCTGTGAGTGATAGATCCGTGAGGATACAAAGTGGGGTGTAGTCAAAGGCACGTCCAAACTATTATATTTGGTACATGCCCAACATCTAAGAATCATTCTTGAAGTCATATAAATTGATAAAAAAAAAAACTTATTTCAATAAATAACTTCAACTCGTTTCGAAATTAAATGACAGGTTACAGACAAACATACTTTTATTTTACACCCAACAGACACATTTACATAGTCCTGACACCTCACTAAGATCCCCGTATCGTATCCCCGTATCGTACCCCCGTATCGTATCCCCGTATCGTATCCCCGTATCGTATCCCCGTATATTATCCCTGTATTGTATCCCCGTATAGTATCCCCGTATAGTATCTCCGTATCGTATCTCCGTATCGTATCTCCGTATCGTATCTCCTTATCGTATCTCCTTATCGTATCTCCGTATCGTATCCCCGTATAGTATCCCCATATAGTACCCCGTATACCGGATACAATACACAGATGTAGAGCATGGTTGGTGGTGTGCCCTCCATTAGCAAAGGGAAGGTCTTCCACTGAGCTGATTCTTCTGATCCACTTGCCCGGGCTCCTAGGACCATAATATGTAGGATGTAATTGAGTCTTTACTGGACACGCCACACCATCTTTTTGCACGCCCAGGGTGACTGGTAGAGAATGCTTTAGCATTAAGTCCTCCTAGCACTACATTGATTGTGCGGAAGTATTAAATAAATAAATATAATATGTATGTATTTACAAAAAAAAAAAATAACTAGTATATCAGTCATGTGGCTCCCATAACACAAATTCTGCTTACGTTGGCTCTAGATGATGCTGTGTGAAAACGTCCAGCATTATTATTATTATTATTAACTAGCCTCTAACCGGATAAAAAGTAGCCTATGTGTTATTCTGATGTATGAGCTATATTACTTTAAAGCACTGTTTTTCAAAGTGGGCGATAACGCCCCCTTTTGGGTGCTGGGGACCTTCAGGAGGGCGGTAGAAGGCTCCAGAAGATATTCGGGGGCGCTAAGGTGGTTTAGAGGGGAAAGCATAGATTGTAGGATTTTTTTTATTCTCAAAGTGGGCGGTGGGAAAAATAAGTTTGAGAAACTGTGCTGTAAAGTTTCGTCAAATTCCGTTCACTAGTTTTTGCGTGAAAGAGTAACAAACACCCATCCTCACAAACTTTCGCGTTAATAGTAGTAGGATAGGAAGAATAAAACGTTATCTTTGTGGTTTCAGGATGCTGAGGAGTTGTTCCACTCGTTCGATGCTGACAACAGCGGCTCCATCAGTCTCGATGAATTCCTCGTCCATATCCGTGTAAGTAACACCAGAATGTTACAAAGCTTAGTGATGATAACTTGATAATAACTTGATATGTGACGTGTACTCTTACCAAATAAATGACTATTGACTATAGTCGCCGAATCTACTTGAACAATCCGCTTATAATATTCCTAAAATATAACCTTGTTGGGACTCCTATTACCTCCTGGGCTGCGAACCTGCAGTTATTGAACAGGGTTGGATAACTGGAGAAGTTTCTGCGCTTCTAGCCGATACATCCCAAGGATTTCGACCAGGCCGGTAACGATCTCGTGGCTTAGTTGGTATAGCCCCCACGTATTAAACGGAAGGTAGCGGGTTCGAGTCCCGCCAAGGATATTTTTTTAGGATTTTATAAATTCTTTTAATGTTAATTAAGTGTAGGTTAACACTTTAATAACCAAATAATCAATCCGGCGTCTGTATGTATGTATGCTTGTTTGCCAACCGTTCATTCATTTTTGATAAAACTTGGTTGGTAGGTAGGTAGTTACAACTAAGTTATACTAATAGTAATTTAATACTTATTTTTAAGTTTGAATGAGCTTAAATTGTGTAGCAGTCATTAGTATACGTCTATTATAATACTAGTTGAACGACAGCCCGAGACTAGCGTACGCCGATCAAAGAGGTCTAATCTTGCGCTTGCATGCATAAAAAGTGTAGATAGTGTGCTGCTATTGGTCAAGAAATGCATGCCCTAGACCACAGGTTCTCAAACTTGTTTTCCCACCACCCAATTTGAGAATAAAAAAAATCCTAGAGCCCCCAAAGTTTTCAAATCAAATCATTTATTGTTTTTAAACATACATAACCTATGCTTTCTCCTCTAGACCGCCTTAGCGCCTCTAATATCTTCTAGCGCCTTCTACCGCCCCTTTAAGAGGCCTGCGCTGGATGAATCGCTCATACAAACGTAATACCATTGTCATTTGTAATTAGAGCTTATTTCCAACATATTATGTTATTATTTGCATTCGAATAGTATTTATCTATGTACCTTGCTATATATTTTTTCAATGAAATGTAAACGAATCGCATTTTGGATATTTTTACGTCATACATGACATTTTTTCTTCTTATTTGTTTCGAATTAAAAACAACAATACCTTACGTATCCTTTGGTTAGGTACATAGATTATATCGTCTAGTTACAGAATAATAATACAATGTGAAAAATACAACAACTTTTCATTCATCTTTTTTGGTATTACGGAACACCACCAAATTTATAACAAATTTTGAACGGCTAATATTGCTATCGCGCAAGCACGGGCGGGCCTGCATCAGTCAATAAGAGATAGCTATATTTTTGGACGCGCTTCGAATTTAAGTTATGAGCGCTGTACGCCGGATCCTTAAGGCCTCCAGCGCCCACAAGGGGGCATTATCGCTCACTTTGAGAAACAACGCCCTAAACGCAAGATGAAGCGAAAGTTGAAGGCACATTCCCGCGGTTTGCTAGTATGCAGTAATCATTCCGCGTGAGAGGTTGCAAGCCCACAGTTGACGACTGCCGCAGTGGGCGAAGGCCCGCCTGAGACGCAGAAGGTTGCGGGTTCGATTCTCGCCGCGGCACAAATGTTTGTATGATCTGCAAATATTTGTCTCGGGTCTGGGTGTTTTCTATGTATAAAATGTATATAAGTAGTATAACAGTCATGTAGTTCCCATAACACAAGCTTACTTGGGGCTAGATGATGTTAAAATACCCAGCATTTTTTTAAAAATATTCATCGGGTATTTCTCATATACCCATAGTATTACTAGTAAATATTTTTGGATTCCCACGATACGGTCCGGACCTTCGTATGGCTAGCATAGCCATATGTGGTATTTATGCCTCGATGTGTATATTATGCTATTTATGTAGGTGATTATTATTATATATATATGTATATATATTATAGGTTTAATCGTACACCGCCGTCTTTCGATTCCATTTTATCCTGCCCATTCAAAGGTTGGAAGAGATCGCTTTTAGCGATAAGACCGCAAATTGTACCTTTTATGTTTATGAATTCCTGTGTTTTGTATTTTTTTTTAAATATGCTGGACATTTTTCACACAGCGTCATCTAGCCCCAAAGTAAGCGACGCTTGTGATTATGGGCACTACATGACTGATATACTACTTATTTACTTTTTTTTTGTAAATACATACATATTATACAAAGAAAACACCCAGACCTGAGTGGCGGAATCGAACCCGCTACCTCACGTGTCTCAGGCGGGCCTTCGCCCACTGTGCCACAGAGGTCACATTCGTCGATTTTGCTTTCGTGTGCAATAAAGAGTTTTTCTATATATTTATTTATCTATCTATGATTGTGTAAAAATGTTCGGTACAGGCAATTAATTTCTGTCAATGAAATTATGCTATGTTTATTTTATCGCTTTCCAGCCTCCGATGTCTGATTCCCGCCGCGCCATCGTGGAGCAAGCCTTCAGGAAGCTGGACAAGACGGGAGACGGACACATCTCTATCGCGGACCTGAAGGGAGTCTACGCGGTCACTTCGAACCCCAGGTACCTACAGTATATATATAATACTAGCTTCTGCCCGCGTGGTACCCTGATAAAAAGTAGCCTATGTGTTATTCTGATGTATAAGCTATATTACTGTAAAGTTTCATCAAAATCCGTTCATTCGTTTTTGCGAACAACTTTTCCTGCCTTTCGTTGTTCGTTAAGAGGTCCATCCTCGTGAGCACCGTCCGCGACCACGCGAGCATTGTCGTGCAACGTCAACGAAACGTCAGCAGTTTTAATAATATTCCAAAATGATACCAAACCACGATATCAATCACCTTCCGTATCGTATCTTTCCGTATCGTAACTTTCGCTATTGGTTGACGACCTCTGTGGCGCAGTGGGTGAAGGCCTGCCGAAGGTGAAGGTTGCTGGAAGTCGGTGTATGGAGGTATCTATGTATGTATGTATGTATGTATGTGTGTGGGTGGACTCCCTTTTCCGCATTCAAATTCTTGATTGGTTCATTATGCAACATGTTACGAGTATGTGGTGTACAATAAAGAGTGATCTATCTATCTATCTATCTATGCGTGGCAGTTTCTGACTAGATCGATAGTTAGGTGTATGGAGGTGTCCCAAGATCGTTCGTTATGGCACTCTTAAGAGAAGGACTAGTTACAGCAATGGGCTTACAAGCTGTTGATTCTGATACTTAAGTCAGTCATCCTCTGACCACGGCTGTAGCAACACAGTCGAAACGTCGGAAAAGATAAACGCGATAAAGACCCGTAAAAAACTAATAATTATGCAAACTAATAAATAAATAATGCTGGACATTTTTCACACAGCATCACCTAGCCCCAAACTAAGCAGAGCTTGTATTATAGGAACTACATAACTGATATACTACTTAATACTATTTTTTTGTAAATACATACATATAAAACACCCAGACCCGAGACAAACATTTGTTAATCATATAAACATTTGTCCCGTAGCGGGAATCGAACCAGCAACCTTCTGCGTCTCAGGCAGGCCTTCGCCCACTGCGCCACAGAGGTTGCCACAAGATTTGTGTGGATTATCTTTTGTATTAGTGCTCAGAACACCGAACGAGAGTGAGTCTATGATATTTGTTCTCATTGTTTAAGAAGTATTTAAAAAAAAAACTATGTCTTTTATTGTCCACAGATACATGAGCGGTGAAGAGTCTGCGGAAACTATTATGACAAAATTCCTCTCCACCTTCGAGCAAGGGGGGACTGTGGATGGAAAGGTATAATATTGTATACATCTCGAAGATGATTACATGACATTTCCACAGCAAATGTCATCCCCATACAATTCAAACTTTCCGTAGGTGTTGACGCTAACAGAAAGTGGCATTTTTCTAAAACTCTGATTGTGCATTTTCATTATTTCCAGGTAACTCTCGAAGAGTTTATGAACTACTACAGCGGTCTCAGCGTGTCCATCGACAACGACTGCTATTTTGACCTCATGATGCGCCAGGCATACAAACTCTAAACGCTTTACTCTTGTAGCTTATACTGGACAATAGTCGAACCAGCCATTTACGTCCAATTGCAACGACCAGCCCGCTTAACATGAACACCCAAGACAACGTTTTGTCTACGAAAGAGAAGACAAATACGATTTCTGTCGCCTAATCTGTCAAACTAGAGAGGGACAAAACATTGTCTTCTCGGCGTTAAACAAAATCTTTGTCTTAGGTCTTCATGCTAAGCAGGTTTAGCATAGCTAATTAAAACTGCGACTTTGCGACTCTCAAACCGAACCGAAAATCTAGTATCTAAATCTAGATGTAATGATAGTTTTCGATCGATATAGCCCAAAAAATCTGAGCATAGTTCTCGATTCGTTTTTCGAGTACGGGTTTTGTTTTGGCTGAATTCAGTGCAATAAATGAGTCTGTCCGTCTAAATTCACTTAGGATCAGCTCTAAAATGACCATTTATTGTTCTAAAAAAGGGGGAAACGTGTGAGATATACTTCATATTGTAAAAACGGGAATTTTCACGTTACTGCACTATTGGTGAAGGCACCGACTAAGTTTCGACTCATTCCGAGAGTCTTCATCAGGGTGGGCGCGACTTTGAAGACTCTCGGAATGAGTCGAAACTTAGTCGGTGTCTTCACCGATAGTGCAGTATGTGAAAATTCCCGTTTTTACAATATGAATAGTCAAGTTCACGATAGTTTTTGGAATAAAAATGAGATATACTTAATTCCATTACGCTCAATTTAGGGAACGGACTCATTTAGTGCATTGAATTAAGCTGCATGGTTCTAAAACGACTTAGATCAGTCGGGTTATTCTAACACTGGTTGGCGCGATTGGGTTTGAGACGATAGGTAATCGATAAATAAAAACGACACAGAAACGCTCAGTAATGAGTTACGCGATAAAAATGCGCTTCAAAATCAGCGCCTTTGGAGAAAGCGCTTTGGCGTCGCTTTATTTCGATTGTCTAGAGTGGCAGGACAATAAACAGCAGGCGTCCTATTGGCCAACGACGTTAGTTCACAGCCAATAAAATGCTTACTGTCCATTGGCCTGGCTCGGCTAATGTTCTAATTTGATGTGATCTGCTTACTTACAAACGCTTGCACAAGAGGATATAATGCACTGTTTTAATGATTTAATTTTATTAACTTTGTGTATGCAGGTGTCCAATAAATTCATTATTTAGTTTTACCTGTGGTTTTATTTAACGTAGATGGTAGTCTTTAATTTGTGGACCAATTCTAAGGTAAAATGACTATGCAAATCGATCAGAACAGTCAGACCTATAGTCATATAGCTAGTACTCGGTTGATGAGTTGAAGAAGAAGACCGGGTCTTCTAGAATCATGCAAACGTTTGTCCCCAAACTGAGGGACAGTGATTATAGGTACTCTCTTTGGCGCGGAAATCAAACGCACTTCGCGTCTGCAGCTCGCTACCGGCTACGCTTGAACGAGTTTCTCACGGACCAACCGGTATGAGTTGTGCCGTCCCAATTAGTTCTTTTAGACACAAATTGGCAGAACTAAAAAATCTGACTCGGGTAGGTTAGGTTTGTTTTTATGACCATGCAGAAGCAGTATTAACTAGTTGTGCATACCGGTTGGTTCGAACACCTGGATTATGCTCTCTTTGCACTTCGCGTCTGCTGCTCGCTACCGGCTACGATCACGGGTACACGGATAGGTTAGACGGTACACGTGCGCTGTGTATTTTTACCCGACTGCCCAAAAGGAGGGTAATTGTTTTTTTGGGTGTTTGTATGTATGTATGTCTGTTTCTTTGGCTCTTGCTGTAGCCTAAACGGCGTGATGGATTTTTATAAATGAGGTGTCATTGAAATCGTCGCGCAATAGATGCGGGTTTGATTATCACTGCGAGACATATAATTATGTTAGCATGTTCTTTTTCGGAGATAATGGTGACATACTAGCAAAAAAATAACTTTTTACGTCTATAAGGGCTTCTGAAGTTGCGGATAAAAATAGAACTTTCCATACGACGTCTTAAGTGGCGAGGTAGGCGTGTAGCCGGCTGAGATCGATTCCCGCTGCGGGACACATGTTTGCATGTTCTACAAAGATTTGTTCCGGGTCTGGCCCAGACCTGTGGGTAGATCACGCTAACCCATGGATCGAGATGGCAATCAATTTTGACACTAGTTCCCCATTTGAATAACCCATCCATCAAATTGCGATTACATTGATCCCCCATCGCTTGATTCCCATATTTTATTAAATACCTCTCAAACTTACAGCCAAGGGCCAAAACGTTTTAGAGCTAAAGATATTACAGTTTACTGAGAACATAAAAAAATCATACAGTAATTGACGAATATACGTTTTTTCATAACAAATACATCCATATTTGGTTCCTGAGTAATCATCGAGTTGAGCAATGTGAGTGCATTCGCTGTGAGGGCATACCGCGCGGTGTTAGTGCGCACGGACGTACCGGAAGGGGACGTGGAGCCTACACTCAGACAGGGCGGCAGGGTTGTCGATGCTACCCCGCAAAACAGAAAAGTAGTGGATAAGAAGTGCACATTTACGACGTAACTCGAGCGTATTTAGTTCGATCATACCGCAAATAAAAAGGGATGGGTATAAATAGGGATAGTACCCGTACATTTTTTTGTAAAGGAATCTACCAAACTTTTTCTGAACCCGTTCCAGCATTATTTTGTATTTTTCCTCGTGAGGGTCCCATTACTACTCAGACTAAACTGAAGGACTAACATGAACCGTCCATGAACGAACGATACTTGTGATTTTGACAAGTAATCGAATCAAGCTAATGCCGTGCCTCCATCTCGATAGCCATGGAAATTAGTGTGACCGCTCCGCTGGCCATTCTGGCCCTTTCTGGTAGTTGTGGTACCATGGTACTCGTAGTTCCTGACATCCACGATACATGGAATCCTAGTGTGGTGTCAGGAAAATAAATAGGTATGCGACTGCTAGGCTATGTATTAGAAAAATACATACTTAGTTACCAAAACTCTTTCTTTATGAAATCTTAATCCAGAATTTGTCTAAGCTCAATTAGCACTTGTCAAAATTTCATACGTCAGCTAATAAAATTTCTGCTGCCATTTACAAGAATTTTACATCTTTTTTATAATTTCTCCATGTACAAATTCAATTCAGTTCTAAATGAGACGAACTAAGGAGCTTACTCCTGTCTTCATAAGAAGAGAATACAGGTATAAATACTTATCTACTTATTAACAACCGTCAGTAATTGCTAAGCGAGCCATAAACCATTGGCAATGTTTTTCTTGGATCTATATGTAAAATTTATCACTGACTAGGTAAGGACTAGTTAAGCGAGTTCATATTAAGACCTTGTGGCCTGGGAACGTTGTTGTTCTTCAAGAACGTTGTCGGATCATCTTTGGATTATTCAGAAAGCTAGTGCGTTTGTTTAGTTCAATTCAGTTGACTCCAAAAAGGGACAGACGCGGATGTTGAGATAGACGTGTGGAGTTACAAGAACGGATAAGTTAAAAAATGGTCAGAAGAAGTCTGTAAGTCGCGCCAGTGACGGAAAAGTTGAGAAATAGGTACTATAGTGAATGTGGTAAGTAGGGACATGTCATAAGGAGGGAAGAAATTCTTATTATGAGAAGTGTTAGATATTTGACGACCGATGTGGCGCGGTGGGCGAAGGTCCGCCTGCGACACAGGAGGTTGCGGGTTCGATTCCCGCCCTGGGACAAATGTTTGTACGATCTGCAAATATTTGTTCCGGGTGTTCTGGGTATTTTCTATGTATAATAAAAAAATATCTATCTATGTAATGTATTGTATTAAGTATATCAGTCATCTAGTACCCATAACACAAGCTCTGCTTAGCTTGGGGCTAGATGATGCTGTGTGGATTGTCCAGCATTATTTATTTATTTTATTTATGAATATGGATGGAAAAAATAATCGGGGTACCTTGACAAAAAATATATATATTTGTGAAGGATGACATAGGTAAGAGGAGTGAGTATTGAAATTACGGTTGATAGAGAATGTGGGACAAGGCAAGAAGGTCGACTTTCACGGTGACCGGTGCCACCCGGAAACGCACTCCTGAGTTTACATAGGTACCTACCTAGGTCTTCCGATAGCTAGAAACGATGGCACGTTTCGTGACCTCTGAAAAACAATCAGAAACACTTTGCGAATGCCTCTTTAGGTCACCTACTTAAATTCTGCCTTAAGTTTTCATCATAACTGTGGGATCTTATGAACTTCTTTCCCTCGCCTTTAGCAATTCTTTACGTTCCAGCTTCTATCTTTTCATCCATCATTTAATTGTATACCATAATGTTTTATTTCCTTCATAAAATATTCGATAAACGCTTTCAGGAACCGCCACAATGTGTCGAACAGCGCACGCACTTCTCCAGACCGTGATATGCGGGATCCAGATGCTGGTCCGGGTCTTTATGACCGTGATCCTCATGATTGAGAATCTCATCCGGATGATCCTGCAGACCTTGTACAACTTCATATCGTTCTTGCTCCAAATGATATCCCTCATACCGATATGCGTGGTGTTTCTACTGACAGCGAGGCTAAAGTGCTTCATGTGTGGAGGAGGTGGGCCTTGTCCTGTCAACCGAGGTGGGACTTGTGACTGTCTAATGTCCGCGCTGGCTATCGTCATTCTCTTCTTCATCTTCAGAGCAACGGGCCTTCTAGACAAGATATTCTATAAGCTCGGTTACGCTAAAGCCAAACCGCTGGCCTTCACTAGATTCGTCCCCACTCCAGGCGACATCACAGAGTGCTCGAGAAATGACTCCGAGTACTACGATACCACCACAGAAACAATGGAGACTAGTTCAGATTCAGATTTCGATTTGGATTCGGATTCTGAATCAGATGATGATGAAGGGTCTGGTGATGAGAGCACCCCGCAGCCGCCAAGAAGGCGGTATGGGAAGAAAAGCGGCCGAAGGCGGAATGATAACTTGACTACTGTATTGTATTATTTGGCTTGAAAATAAATATTGTTGTTATTTTATATTTTTTCAGTTACGTGCGACTTTCTACTTATTTATCACCCATCACTTAAGGAGCTCGTACCTACCTGGCTCGTTCTCTAAAATAAAAAAAAGCGTTGACTTGGAGAAACCCCCTTTAAAATATGAATCCTAGGATTTACTGCGTACATACCTGCATGGATGTTTGTTTGTTAGTAGAATAACGCTATTTACTCCCATTAGAGCTCGGGTTTTATTCGTACGTTTAAACTATTGAACCTCTGTTTTAAAATAAAATGCGTGCTTGTGCATCTAAACTTGTAAAATTTCATGTATCAATGAAATTTTAAAAAAATAATTAACAACCCAGGTTTATAAGACTTTGGACTTCTCAAAATTATTATTTTAGCGACTATAATAGTGCGGTTTCATTTCTGGAAAAAGAAACTTAAAACAGCCTAATATTTAATTATAAGAAAATTTTGTGACTGTTCCTACCTTTATAGATTAAACAATTTGTATTTTTAAGGGAAAGCCATACCTAGGTACATGTATATACATGTTCCTGATAATTTGATTGCAAATGAAACATAATTTTTACGCTATTTTACATGTTTTACCTATGACAATAAAATATATTCGATTCTATTCTAATAAATTAAGCACACACGATTTTGGTAGGTACCTACTGTTTGGTAACATAATTCTTTACAAAAGAGGTTGCATGCAAAATCAATGGAATGACGATGTTTTCTGTGGAAATGAGGATACAAAACGAATCAATCAATGTCAAAGAGCTGTTTGTTGCCTTCAAAATTGATGAAGTGTTTTTTATAATGAAATCGTAAATAAAAATCGCAAAATATTACTAAAACTATAAAAAAAATGAAAATCTGTTAAACGATGTCGAAGAATACACAAAATAAAGTGAAACTTTAAAAATCCTAGGATTTACTGTCTACCTGCGTGGCTGGCTTTTCCACCAAAAGGCTCTACAGCAGACAAAATGTGCTATACACTAATACTACCACTTATCTGCGCGTTACAAATGGTTTCTCGAGTGCTCATTACGATACTGTTCGCTGCAGAAGATTTGATTCGTCTGGTCATCCACACTGCCCACAGCTACCTGTCATCTTGTTTGCACCTATTCACTTTCGTTCCTATCTGTATCGCATTCTGCTTCGCCAAGCAATGCTACTGCAACAGCTTTAGTTCTTCTGGATGCTACCCTAAGTCTACCACTACCTGCAGCTGTAATATTGTTATAATCGTAACCATTTTCGTCTTTTTGGTCCTATATTACACCTTCTGGCTAGAAGATTTGTTGGGGTATATAAAAATTAAACTTCCCTGCGTTATATTCAGAAAGTCTAGAAGCAGCAATGTAACAGATAGCTTAGTCAGGAAAATGAATGCTGTGACTGAAACGAATATACGTGAAGATAAAACAACAGGTCTTCGACAACATATTGCTGCAAATGCTGGTGACACGAAGAACGCACATAAAACGTTAATTGAAAAAGTTCAAACTAATAATTCCAATGGATTTGCTGAAATAGAATATTTGATACCTAATGAAAACGCAGTTACTGAAATAGAATATTTGATACCAAACGAACATAAAATTATAGACGATTACTTCAACTTGGCAGATAATGAAATAAAAGCCCAAAGTGCTGGAAACAAAACTGTTATAACGGAACAAATTAGCGAAGAAAGAGATAATTTGAAAAACCTAACGAATTACAGAATAGCTTTTAGACAAAGATGACTAAAGTCATGTTAAATTAATTTCCCACTGTTTGGGTAAAATACAAGTACATTGTGTAAAATAAGCATCAAATTGATTTTTATTTGCAAGGCCAAGTAAACCCAATCATTGTCTCTATAACCAGCGTTAGCTAAGCAGGTAGCTCTCAAAAGCGGATGTATGTTTATAGACTGGACCGGCCGCACTGTGCGCTTCGAACCAAGGACTTGCCTCGCGAGTCAGAGGCTGACCCGATCCGCCTAGCATCTCGCCTATGCGACAGTATTGCGTAGGAGTGCGGCTACATGCTATTGTATCGTAGCAAGCCGCCTAGCTGCATTGTCGCTTAACAGCTAAGATCCCCTAGCATCCCTAGTAAGTCTGTGTTTGAGCCTAGAGCCCACAAACTATAAAGGGACACTTTTAAAGGGACTAGACGTTTTCGCTATTAGCATAAGCTATGACATACGTTAGCCTCCCTATCAAGTCTTTTGCTAGAAAGCTGTGACCAAAGTTAATGCAAAAAACGTGACAGATTGTAAAGAACGAAAAGACTACGAACATAGGTAGGTAATGGGTATTCGTACTTGAAGATCATGAATTCGCACCGCTACAGAATCTAAACATAAAAATAAGTTCATAACATTCCACCTCTTTGGTCAAAAGACAGTATGACAATACCTACCTACTCGGCTATTATCTTAGACGTATGTATCCACCATATAATAGAACGTACAGTCTTATTATTGTGTCATTGATATTAAACGTGTTATTTCCTCAGAGCAAAATATTTTTAATCTGTGATTTCCTCTAGGATTGACATGGGTAAATGGGTTATAAAATTACTGGGATTAAGGAAATACAATATGTAGCTTGCATAAAATGATGAATATCAAGGAAAAATATTGAATAAACGTAATAAACCTATCCACACATTTTAATATTATGAACAATGATGTATGTAAGCCCATGCCTATTTGTAGGCACCTCAAAAAATTTCAAGTTGATTCTCCTCTTCAACAGAAAGGTTTGTACCTATCTATTTATATGTACATCATATTATATAAACTACCTATGTTGTTGTTAACGGATATTAGATTCATTTAAACGATATAATAGCTGGTGTATTTTTAATTTTAAACTAAACTAAGCTAAGTATTCTTAGTACTTTTTTACTCATAACCATTGTTAAGTTAATACAATAATAATTTGACGATGCTGCTAAATAGAGTTACTACCACTTATTTATAGAAATTAAATAGAAGATGCATGAATTAAGATTTTTTAAAAATACCTTCCTATATTACAGGTGCTTTGTTGGTATATGAACACATCAGAACAATTCAATGAATCAAACACCCAACCAACATACCCCGACGTGTTCATGCAATAGTTGTGTTTACAAACATAAAAAACCAATAGCAGAGATAAATAGAAATGGAAGTAGAATTGATAAGCTTTACTACGATAAATACTTGCCACTAAGAGAAAGAAAACTAATAGACAAGCTAGTCAGAACCCGTGGTGTTTATGATGATATTAGAAACAGAATCCTCTCATTGAGCAGTGTTGATATTACGAATGATCATGAGTTAGAAGAAACACAACCCGCAACTGGTTCAGAAGACACAAACAAAGCAGTCATCAAACTTGTTGATATAGTAGATAGAGGAGAATATCTACCGTTGAAGTCAACAGTTAATTTGCATAATGATTGCTGTAAATGCAGCTCTAAAATTCCAATACCAAAACATCATAAAGTTCATATGCATATTCCTGCTCAAGAAGATATAAATCAATGGTTAGAATCTCATCAAGGAGAAATGCAAAAAGAAACAAGAAAAGTTGGATTTAAAGCAGCTCGATCAGATCCTTGTATGTGTACGTTGAAATTTAGTAAAACCCCAAGAAGAAATAAACCTGATAAAAAGTCTCGATATAAAGATATTGCCAATAAACATGTCGAGAAAAAAAATAAGAGAGAACCAAAAGCTGTCAATACTACAAAATGTGAATGCCCATTCGATGTTCCTAAACAATCGTTTTCTGAGAAATCGACTGACTTGCTCAAACATGCTGAAAATAAGTTAAGAGAAAGTATCCGCTCTAGCATCAGTAAAATTGAAAATGTTTTTCGCATCAAAAAGGATTCACTTATGATTTTCAGAGATAAACTGAAACGAAAGCAAGAACTAAAAGAATGGGAATGTGACATCGACTATTGCATACCCGATGAATGCGTTCCTGAGGACTGTTATGAGAAAATTAAAAGAAGAGAAAATATGACGAAGCACAAAGCAAATCATCATCATATTACTGATACACAGAAAGTTCGCGATGTTTCCTTTCATGCACCGAAAGCCAGAGGAAAACATAATCTGTACACGCAAGTACTTCCTAAGCAAAAAAACGGTCTAATCGTTTGTGACTGCAAGTCCAAAACAAAATCCATAACATCAATAAAGGAAGTTTTAGACGGGAAAATATTTCCTAAGCCCGAATCACCTGTTGGATATGAACTGAAACGTTGTTTCTGTACTCAACAATTACAAAAACCACATAAAGTTAAACCTGAAAAGAAACCAAAAAATGTTAAAAAAAATAAACCAAGAAAAACAACGATGAAGAAAAATAAAGCAAAAAATATTTGCGATTGTGAAGTATCAGACAGTATGTCTACGCAAACAAAAAAGGAATCTGTGGCTGATGAAATTTTACCTGTAATTCAAAATAAAGTTCATGATTTGTTGTCTTATGAATGTGAGCCATCGTTTTGTGTTCCTGGCGAATGTAACTCATTAGCTTGCAAAGAAAAAGTCAAACAGCGTGATCATAAGAACATTAAAAGTATATCCAAAGACACAAACACTGTGGAAGTCCCACAAAAAACGAAGATAACGTCAATTTCTGATACCAAACCTCCACTCAGAAATCACCGGGGCCACAGAAAAGTACCAAAACAGAAACCGCCTGCAGAAAAGTCAAAGAGTTCTCCCAATGCACTTAGAAAACAAGCAGTGCGAATTAGTTCAAGCTTCGAATTTGATATTGAATTTTTTAAAGAAAAAAACTACTCTGATGGTTTGGAAAACTCAAATATAGCTAAAAAAAGACACAGTGATAATAGTTTTGATGAATATAGTGAGCAAACTAAAATAAAAAGCGAAGTTAAAAATAACAAGAATTTCAAAGAAATAAACAATCTTCCTGAGTCTCCATCAGATAGATCTGAGCAAGCCGTACTAGAGCCTCTTTTGAAAAGATGTTTGTGTTCTCTGAAACTTCATAAAACTCCCAAACAGAAACCTAAATTTAAGCGGCCGAAGTCAAAAATGACTATGACATCCAAAGAAATTAAAGCCAAGAATGAATGTAAATGCAAGAATGAAGAAGTTGAATGCAAATGTGAAATACGAAAAGTCAATCCAGAACCAGACAACATTTCCGCCAAATCGGAAGCTTCTATGACCACTGAAGCTGTAGTCAACTATGTTTTACCTCCACCTAACTACCCTTTAAATTTACTTCCTTATGAATGTGAGCCGCAGTTTTGTATCCCTGGTAAATGTGACCCATTAGTTTGTGAAAAGCGTATAAAGGCTAGAAATCTCAAAAGACCTAAAACATTTTCCAAGGAAATCAACACGGATCTTAAAAAGTCTACCAGAACAATCACATCAAAATCTGTTACGTCGTTTTCAACGAGAAAAGTTCAAATGCCTAAGCGTAAGAAAGGAAAGGCAAAAGAAGTTGAGTCATATAGAATTCCACAAGCAGACATGTCTAAAAGTGCACCAAATGCGCCGCACAGACAGGTAGTACGTATAAGTTCTAACTTCCGATTCGATATTGAATTTTACAAAGATATAACTCCTCCCAACGATGGTGTCACTATTAGCAAAGAAGACAGCCCTCTGTCAATATCAAATGACATAAAAAAAGTAAAAAAAAAAGTAAAGCAAAAAAGTATAGGTGAAAACAGGCCTCAAATACATGAAAATATGACCCAAGTAAAGAAAAAATCAAGTCTTAATATCATGGCACCGATGAAACGATGTCTTTGTTCATTAAAATTACAAAAAAAACCAAAACAACAAACAAAAAAATCTACTACTAAGAAAACAATGACTACTGATGTTGAATATGATAAAATCGATTGTGAATGCAAAAATGCGTATACTCAAACAAAAAAACAATCACCAAAATCAATAGCTTACGTCAGACCTCCAATAGTACAAATACCTGGTTTGCTACCGTACGAATGTGAACCAAACTTCTGTATTCCCGGAAAATGTAATCCGCTTATTTGCGACGAGAGGATCAAAATGAGAAACAAAATTAGCCAAGAAACAGAGCCGTTACTTAAAAGATGTTTTTGTACGTTGAAATTCCACAATGATAATAATACGAAACGAAATCGTACAGTCATTCCTCTACAAAATAAAATGGAAGAAGCAAGTGTCAAATCGATTGGCACAGAAACTAACGTAGAACATCAGAGAAAAGGCAAACTTAACAAACTTCTGCTTTATGAATGTGAGCCTGCTGTATGTGAGCCAGGCCTATGTGATCCGTATGTGTGTGAAAAACTTATTAAAAAGCGGAACATGCCCGAAGATATACAACAGACCAAACATGCAAATACAGAAAAACCTCGAAAAAAATCAGTCTGCAGCGAAACGAAGTATTTTAAAAAAGCTAAAAAAAATCAGTCGTCCTGCTCCAAAGCTCTGGAAGATGATGAAGTGACTAAAACTAACAGACATGACGTTCCTACTCCAGTCGCAATAACCGGTTCTCGTCAATCCGTAAGGCTTGGTTCAAAGTTTAATTTTAGCATAGAGTTTTACAAAGATAAAACGCTTCATGAGACACTTGAAAACGATAGCAGAAAGGTAAAACAAAAACCGAAGATTGGTGTGAAATTTACCAAAGAAATAGGAACAAAGAAAACGCGACGAGGACAAAATGGTATTTCGCAAACCACTGAGTTACTTCCTAAAGTGGACAAATCTTTAAGTGTAGAATCTAAGCTAGAGAGATGTTTCTGCACTCTAAAACTTCACAAAAAAGGAAATCAGCATAAAGATTTTAAACTAGGTCGTCAGCAGCACTTTATGAGTAAAAACGTTACAGAATTTCCGACACAAACTCCTGTTAGTCCTCGTGAGTGTACGCCATGTCTGTGCATTGCAACAAAACGTAAAAAGAAATAATTTAAATTTGTTTTTGTGTTTTTAACACGTCTATTATCATGTTTAGCTTTAAAATCACGAAGTCGATTAATAAAATGTTTATTTACATTTTAATTATTCTTTAAACATAGTAGATAACGTTGGTCGGTATTTCTGACTTTCAAAAGCATCCAAGGTAGCACGATTTCAAATCCCACCCTTCGAAATTTAGTTCGACGGATTTCCAATGATAGCTTTAGTAGTTACGATTACGAGGCTACTTTGAGATCCTAACAACTCTAACTCCAGCATGTCTTGGGCAGCTTCATTAAATAAGTGAAGTTTTTGAGATTATGGCAGCAATTGGTCATGTGAGGTGTCAAAAGAAAGAGCTTTAATTCAGAACTCTGAATTTATTAAAATAAATTATAGAAAGTCCAACAATTCATCTTTTTTATTTTAGCTTTTTTTGGTGCTACAACCATGGCTTTTTATTCATGATTCGCAAATCATGGTCTGACTGAAATTGACTGATTGTCCCGTATAAGTTTATGGGGTTATTGTCATTACATTGATCATATTACACAGGGTATAATGGCTTTGCCCAAAAATGCGGTAGTCCAAGTTTTATAGACCAAATTCTAACCAAAGAAAAACAAACTACCTTGATTCTAGCAGAGTCTAAAATTCTCGATTTTATACCGCGCTTCACTGACCATAGAGGAAATAACCACAACGTATACGCGGAGTATGATATGTGTGATATTTGGTAGAAATGTCATCCACAGATTACATTTTCTTATGTCATCAATATTGACTTTTTTATCTTTTTAAGGTTTATACGTTTTATAGGTTAGAATATACATGTATAATTTATTATTATTGTTAATAATAACATTATGCAAACAATGGTATCTACTGCGGATGTAATAAAATATACATAATTACTTAGGATATTTAGTCATAAGTTCTGATCGGTAAGTCAATTATAAGTACTTTTATACCTAATTTTAGAAGTACCTACCTACCTATCAGCGTACCTAATAAGCACATCATCTTATCATTTTATTATATCTACCGTATAATCCTTATATATTATAAATACGAAAGTACGGATATCTGGATGTTTGTTGCTAATAATCTCCGTAACGGCTGAACCGATTTAGACGAAAATTGAAATCAATAATTCATGACCTTCCATGACCTGGAATAAAACATAGGCCACTTTTTATCCTGGTTCCACGCGGGTGTAGCCGTGGACAAAAGCTGGTATATAAATTAATAAAAAAAAACAATATCCTTACTGTAATCCATCCCTTACGACACGATGGTCCTCCTCAGCCCTATACTCCCTATACTCATTACATACGCCAAGGAGGGTGTAGTCAGAGGCATGTCGATGCAGTATATTTGGCATATACCCACGTTTTGCATACTTGGTAGTTAGCATTCCACATGGCAGGTTCCATGCACATCGCCGCTTGAACACTAAGCGATGAAGTTTCTAGCTAACCTTCGAAGTTTTAGATCATTTTAACCATAAACAACTTTAAAATAACCTCATAACTATATACATCGATTTTTAGATCTAGATAAAAATGATCCAAAACTTCGAACTTTACTTAGATAAGTGCCACAATCAAATAACATTATTTGATTTTTAAATTTTTAGATAACCGACACTTAAAGGAAATCGCAAGAATTTTTAACATCCTAAAAATTCAACCTCGGCGAGACTCAAACCCCGATTTTTTGGTAAAATCTACCTAATGTAACTTTAATCATTGAACAGGCGTGGATCAAAGTTTCCCCTGCTACTTCTAGCCGCCGATACATACCATGAATTTCGACTAGCCTGATAACGACCTAATGGTTTAGCTGGTATAGCGCGGGGGACGTACCAACTGGGAGGCTGCGAGTTCGGGTCCTGCCGAGATTGAATTTTTTGGAAATTATAAATTCTATGTATCTATGCCTAAGTGAGTACAAACAGAAAGTCACCCCTATTTTCCGTAGGGTTTTCCTTGTGTTATGTACCTACATTAGGTAAAGTACCTACCTACCACGGGTAGGTATCAGACTCGTGTCTAAATCTACCTCTATATGTACACAACACACGACATATACGTTCATAGTGATATTATTCATTCCCTAAAAGCATTTGTTGTTCTAAAACTCATGATAGCAATTACATGCCTGCGTTTGTTTTATTACAGGATCAAGAATAAATATTAGATTATGATACAATTGACAAATCTAAGAGTTTATTAATATTTAAGGTACTGCTTTCCAAATTTCCGTAGTACCTACTTTCATAATTTACCTAATGGTAATAAACTGTTACAAAATTTTGTATAATTAGCACAAGGAAATAATAGAGTGAAAATAACGATATGTACTTGGCTTCAAGATAAACAGGAAAATGAGAGACTACATCAATAATATAAATAAGCCTCGAAATAGCAAGTCCACATGCTCTATTTTAGAACGATACAATCTTTCCAACAAACGGACGAGAAAAGACCACAAGCAATCGGCTTCAACATTCTGCCCACCAGATGGATCCTTCATGGACCGCGCCGTCAACACTGACAAAATTTCTACCAAATCTAAAAACCACTCATTTCCTGAAGTTAAGATATCTAAGCGTAAGGTAAACTTCTTTAATAGAAACAAACCGCAAAACCGAGGAACTATAAATCTGCAACGATTACCAAAACGAAGTTACAAAAATGAAAAAGCTGGAATGTCTGATACTGAAATACAAAGGCTATGCAATTGCCAACGACTGAACTTCGACATTATAGGAGATCACGCTGATAAGCCTTTAGATCAAATTATAACTAGAAAAGCAAAAGCAGCAAAGCATAATAAAATATTGAAAACGGAAATTGGGGACACTAACCGTAAAAGAACATTGAAGGAAAATTTTAAAAACTGGATTTTTGGAAGTGAATTTGTAAACCATGCTGAAAAACAAGACCTCACTAATGCTGCTCATAGAAAAAGTATTTCACGTAATGAAACCAATCATCTCAACACTAATAGATTTCGAAATAGAAAGTCCTCATGGACAAAGATAAAAAGTGATTTGAAAATCACAAATAAACGTTTGAAACCAGTTGATAAAAAGGCAACCCCACCCAAGAGAAGAAAGGGTTTTTTGCATTCAAAACATCGAGACAAAGCTTTTCTTGCTCAAAGCGATAGCGATGAAGAAAATACATTAAAATATGACTTGCCAATAAACAAACGTTTTGAACCGATTGATAAGACGGCAACCACATCCAAATTAAGATCTGGTTGCCGTAAAAGTTTTTTACAATCAAAACAGCAAGATGAAGTTAAATTTATTCGAAGGAATATGGACGAAGAAAACGAATTAAAATCTAACTTGCCAAAGAATATAAATAAACGTTTGAAACCTCTTGATAAAATGGCAACTAAATCCAAATTAAAAAAAAGTTTTTCAAATTTAAAACATCACATTGATAAATCTTTAACAACACGGAATGCAATTGACGAAGAAAAATCATTTAAATACAACTTGCCTACGCACACGGATAAACGTTTAAACCCAACTGATAAGATGTCAACCGCATCCAAGATAAGAAATCGTTTTTTACAATCTAAACATCAAGACAAAGATTTAATTACTCAAAGAGAAAGTAATGTAGCGAATACATTAAAATATGACTTGCCACTAAATAAACGCTTAAAACCAATTAATAAGACGGCAACCACATCCAAATTAAGAAAAAGTTTTGTACAATCAAAAGAGAAAGATAAAGCTATAATTACTCGGAGGAATAATGACGACGAAAATGCACTAAGATCTAACTTGTCAAAGAACACAAATAAACATTTGAAACCTATTGATAAAATTGCGACCAAATCTAAATTAAGTAAAAGTTTTTCAAATTTAAAACATCACATAGATAAAGCTTTAATTACACGAAATGCAAATGCGGAAGAAAACGCATTAAAGTACAACTTGCCCATGGACACGAATAAACATTTAAAACAAACTGAAAAGATGAAAACCGAATCCAAGATAAGAGATCGTTTCTTACAGTCCAAACCACAAGATAAAGCTTCAATTAGTAATAATGAGCATGAAAACGCATTAAAATCGAATTTGCAGAAAAACACAAATAAACGACTGGTACCAATTAATAAAAAAGTAAATCCACCCGAGTTAAAAAATAATAATAATAATTCAAAACATGATATAGGTGAAACTTTAATTAATAGAAATGTTAATGAAGATGAAAGTGCATCAATATCTAACTTGCAGGGGAACACAAATAAACATTTAAAGCTAATTGATAAGAGGGCAACAACATCCAAGTTAAGAAAAAGTTCTTCACATTCAAAACATAATAAAGACAAAACTTTTATGTCTGGAAATAATAGAGACGAAGAAAGCGCATTGAGATCTAATTACTTGACGAAGCACACAAATAAACTTCTTACTTACAATTCCAAATGGGATGATAACACAAATAAACGCATGGAACCTATTGATAAACTGGCAACTACATCCAACGCAATTGACAGTTCGTCACATATAAAACAACAAACAATAACAGATAAAGCCTTTAATACTCGGGGGTCTAAATTGAAACAGAATGATGGAAAAATAAATAAAAATTTAGCCAGAGAGAAATCTCAAATGAAGATGACACTATGGAGAAAAATTAAAACATGTTTTTCTTCATTGTTTACAAAAAGCGGTTCAAAAGTCAGCCTTAATAGCAATAATAATAGAAATAAAGGCAAAACGATATGTAAATGCTATCCACAAAACTCATTTGCTGATTTGCAGAAGAATACAAAATCTATATCCAAAGTTAAAGGTACATGTGAATGCAATGAATCGGATCGCTTGCTGAGAGATACAAAACCGGAATCCAAAATTAAATGTGAATGTTATGGTAAAAAATCTTTAAAACATGCTAATCCGCAGAATAATTTAAAATCTGAATCCAAAGTGAAGTGTCTATGTTCATGTGAATGCAATGAACTAAAACCATTGAAATCTGATCGTTTGCTGAAAGATACAAAACCGGGATCCAAAATTAAATGTGAATGTTATGGTAAAAAATCTTTAAAAAATGTTAATCTGCAGAAGAATGTTAAATCTGAATCCAAAGTAAAGTGTCTATGTACATGTGAATGCAATGAACTAAAACCATTGAAATATAATCACTTGCTGAGTAATACAAAACCTAAATCCAAAATTAAATGTGAATGTTATGGTAAAAAATCTTTAGAAGATGTGAATCTGCAGAAAGACTTAAAATCTGAATCCAAAGTAAAGTTTCTATGTACATGTGAATGTAATGCACTTAAACCATTGAAATATGATCGCTTGCTGAGCGACACAAAAGCAAAAGAATCCAAAATCAAAAGTGAATTTTATGATCAAAAGTCTTTGAAATATGCAAATTTGCAAAATAATTTAAAATCTGAATCCAAAGTAAAGTGTAAATGTACATGTGAATGCAATAAACAAAAAACATTAGGATCTTATTGTTTGCTGAATAACACGAAACCTGAGTCCAAAATTAAATGTGCATGTTATGAAAAAAAACCATTAATATGCGTTAATTTGCAGAAGAATACAAAATTTGAATCCAAAATGAAATGTACATGTACATGTAAATGCAACAAATCAAAAAAAAATAGATCTGCTTGCTCGTTGTGTAACAAAATACCTGAAAACAAAATTAAATATGAGGGGAATGAACAAAAGTCATCGATATGTGTTAACTTGCGGAAGAATACAAAATCTGAATCCAAATTTAAATGTAAATGCAAAGATCCAAAATCATTAAAATCTGCTTGCTTACTGTATAACACAAAAGCTGAATCTAAAATTAAACGTGAATGTTATAGACAAATGTCAATAATATGTGCTAATTTGCAGAAGAGTTCAAAATCTGAATCCAAATTAAAATGTAAATGTATATGTAAATGCAAAGAACCAAAATCATTAAGATCTGCTTGCTTGCTGTGTAACACAAAACCAGATTCCAAAATTACATGTGAATGTTTTAAAAATAAAACATTTATTTGCGCTAATTTGCCCAATAAATCTGAATCGAAAATGCCATGTAAATGTACATGTAAATCCAATAAACAAAAAATCTGCTTGCTGTGTAACACAAAACCGGAATCCAAAATGAAATGCAAATGTACATGTAAAGAACCAAAAGCATTAAGATCTGCTTGCTTGCTGTGCAACACAAAACCTGAATGCAAAAACAAATGTGAATGTTACAAACAAAAGACAATAATATGTGATAATTTGCAGAAGAATACAAAATCTGAATCAAAAATGAAATGTAAATGTACATGCAATAAACAAAAAGCATTAAGATATCCTTGCTTGCCGTGTAATAAAAAAATTGAATCCAAATTTAAATGTAAATGCACATGTAAAGAACCAAAAGCATTAAGATCTGCTTGTTTGCTGTGTAACACAAAAGCTGAATCCAAAATTAAATGTGAATGCTATAAACAAAATACAATAATATGTGATAATTTGCAGAAAAATACAAAATCCGAATCTAAATTGAAATGTAAATGTACAAGCAATAAACAAAAAACAATAAAATCTGCTTGTTTGCTATGTAACACAAAACCAGAATCCAAAATTAAATGTGAATGCTATAAACAAAAGACAATAATATGTGCTAATTTGCAGAAAAACACAAAATCCGAATCTAAATTGAAATGTAAATGTACAAGCAATAAACAAAAACCAATAAAATCTGCTTGTTTGCTATGTAACACAAAACCAGAATCCAAAATTAAATGTGAATGCTATAAACAGAATACAATAATATGTGCTAATAAGCAGAAAAACAGAAAATCCGAATCTAAATTGAAATGTAAATGTACAAGCAATAAACAAAAAACAATAAAATCTGCTTGTTTGCTATGTAACACAAAACCAGAATCCAAAATGAAATCTAAATGCTGTAAACAGAAACAAATATATGCTGATTTGCAGAAAAATACAAAATCTAGAACCAAAGGTAAATGTAAACGTGAACGCAATGTACCAAAATCATTAAAATGCCAAACCTTGGTAAAGCACACTCCGGACCAGGCTAAAAGTTGTAAGAAATTAAAGAAAAGTAATTTAAAATTATTACAAAAATTTAGTCATACAATTCAGTGGAAAGTTGCTGGCTCGAAAGCTGAAAAGGCCACACAATATAGACCTTGGTCGAATCAGATGTTGGTTTCCAATAAAGGATGCCTTTCAAGAGATAGCAAAGCCTTTCACTATTTCAAAACATGGAACATGTTGCAAGGAAATGAAAGCAAACAGTTTAATGTAAAAGCGCAAGAGGCACACAAAATTATAATGCAAATGCATAAGACCGACAATCATATACCTGTTAAAGCGTCCGAGTATAAACAGCCATGTAATATTCCAACTTCAAAGAAAATAAAAACAATAACAGCAGGTGAATGCAAATCTGAAATCAAAAGCGAATATTACCTCCAAAGCAAACATTACTCAGCCGAAGATATCAAATGTAGGAGTAACGCTAACTATAAAATCGATTGTAAACCTAAACCATGCAAAACGTCTAGAATAAAGGAAAACTACTGTAAATTTAAACCATGCAAAACGTCTAGAATAAAGGAAAACTACTGTAAATTTAAACCATGCAAAACGTCTAAAATAAATGTAAAAAAATGTTGCTACACACGTCTAAAAAAGAAAAAGAAAAAGGCGAATGATCGAAAGATTGTACGCTGTATCAAAGAGGAAATAATTTGTTGGTGTAAATTATTGTTACCATGTTGGCAATTTCCGCTACCCAAAGGAAAAAATCGTAAACAATTCAAGTGCAACCTATATTTGTTAACCCTTAGGCATACACCCTGCCTTTGGATCTATGATACCTGTCCATACTTCTATCCACATTTCTTGAATCTACTCAACATGTTTAGGCAGCTTTTCCACATGAGCTTGTTTTGTTTAGCTGCTTTAGTGTGGTCTCCGTGCATTATGGCTATGTACGCATGTAGGATGATTGTTTGTTGCTCATGTACCTAATAAAAAAATAAACAAAGATCTCACTTTTTGTCGCCATATGTAACTCGAACGTAGTGGTTAGTTCCTCTATGAATTTGTTACTTGTCCAGTGTCAAAATTGAGTAAAGTAAATTATTTCAATAATTATTAACTTAGACTTTAGTGTAAACTGCTATGCTATTTTCTATTTTGCATAAACTTCAATTTATTCATATTGTAAAAACGGGAATTTTCACGTACTGCACTATCGGTGAAGGCACCGACTAAGTTTCGACTCATTCCGAGAGTCTTCATCAGGGTGAGTGGTTGCGACTTTCTCCTTCTGCGTCGCGTAGTGCACGGCGCACTACGCGACGCGATGCCTTCACCGATAGTGCAGTACGTGAAAATTCCCGTTTTTACAATATGAATAGTCAAGTTCACGATAGTTTTTGGAATAAAAAAACTTCAATTTAATTAAATTAGAGAACATAAAATACGATCTGGTTTGTGGTCTGGTTAGATGTAAAAAATCGGTCTTAGTAACAAAAGTTACTTTTTGAAAGTTTTTTGTCATGGTAATGGAGTATTTTAAAGATAAAGATAAAGATAAAGATAATTTATTTGCGTAAACATGTGTAAATATTATGATATTACAGTGAGATGGACACAACATGCTTTACCGATTTCGGTGTGCAAACCGACAGACTGACATGCATGGCGTAAACATTTAAAATCTTACTATAAATTACAAAACTATCACAGACAAAGCTAAATAATGACAAACACAATAAAATTAAATACTAAAATATAGTCAAACAAAAAAAAAAATGTTATGAAGTTACGTTATCTTAGGTCGTTAGGTTAAAATTAACTTATTTAAAATTTGTCCATTAAGAATTCGTCAATATTGTAGTAGCATTTCTCTATTAGTATTTTTTTAAATTTACTTTTAAATTCATTCGAGTTAAGTTTCATGTAGCTCTTTGGTATTTTATTATAAATAATAGGTGCCATGCAAACAATACTTTTTCGCAACAATGCTGTTTTGGATGGAAATAAACAAAGTCTATCTTCACGCCTGTTTCGTGCTACAAATTCTGACATAAGTGGAAACAGGTGGGGATTATTTTTAACAAATAATGCTACCTCGATTATGTATAAGGACGGAAGTGTAAGAATTTTGTGCTTTACAATTTTATGCGCCTTTTGTTGGGAAATTATGGGTTTTAAGGTTTACACACCCGTGACCTGTATTTTTGTTGGAACCCAAACCGATGGCATAATATGCCTTTAACTTTTTTCTTCTAGTGCATGCCGGTTTCTTCGCGATGTTTTATTTTTACCGTTTTAAAAACGTGTTAAATCGCCCATATTATTTTTGATTGGAATAGATAAAATTGGTGCACAGCCGGCCTCAAACCCACGAACTTTTGGAGTCGAGGAACAACCCACTAGGCCAACACGGTTACACTCCTTAATAGTTACACTCGTGTTTGACACCCATCAAAAGGCGCATAGGTATTCCCTTTTGCAAAATAACAACGATACTTTAAATTGCACTCGTAATTTGTAGCTTTTTAGAAATCGACCCCCTGTGTCCGTCCAGTCCATCGTCTTCGACACTATGGCCCGTGTTCACCAACACAATAACAGATGGTTAGATCCTAATTAAAGCTTTTTGACACATATTGCTATAGGAATCTCTGTCATCATAATCAATGATAGACAAGACCGTAGGTACGTTTATTTTGTTGGTGAACGCAAGGCTTTTAATCTAATGGTTAGTTCCTCTATGTTCGACACAGCAATTGGATGCTCTGTCTCTGTGCTGTGCCAGGATCTAATATTTTGAATAACGGTCTAGATTGAATAGGTCTTGTCTTACGCGGTATTGTGCGTGGGCACAGAAAGAAGGATAGATAGGCTTTATGTTCTTAAATATTGAACTCGTAATTCCTAGATAGATTGGTAGGTACCGACCTAACCTGCGTGTATTATAATATTTGTGCCTACGTCAACTAGGTGTGAACAAAGTTTTTGGAAAGAACGATTAATTCATTTATGGCTGTGAGTAGATGCTACGTCGAGTTACGCTTGTATGCGTTGTATGCACAGAACATTCGAAGGACCTATCACCCGCGCGGTGATACCCCAGAGGTAACGCCCGCGCGTTACCGACCTGAGACACAACACACAGATGAAAAGCCTCATGTGCTGGTAATTTCAAATCCATCAATCAAACCGGAACTCAGTAATGGTAGCACAGCTTGGCGGCAGAAATAGATATGGATATAGTATTTAGAGTATAACCACCTAATCCGTACCTGAAGGGTCGTGCCGTGCAAAGATAAACTAATCTACGGCTTCGGCAAGTGGAGTGAGCCCCGAAAATTTTATGATTTTTTTGGAATACAGCCTGCAGCAACCGCAACCTGCAAAATAAAATGTTTTAGGAGCAAAGCGGCTTAAACAGCTTATAAAAGTAACCGAAGAGCGCAGACGTGAAAGTTCAGGGGCTTTAGGAGCGGAGACCAACACTTTTGTAATACCTACAACGTAATAGTATTCGACGAGCGAAGCAAGCCGCAAGAAAATTGTGATTAACATAAACAATCTATCGAAGTCTAGATATAGATATTTTTAATGGCACGCCACTGAGCCCGATTCTCCCCATCAAAAGTTTGAGCTGGAATTGGATTTTTACACAAGGTAAGTGAATAAAGTTGTTACAAGTGGCCTCGATTCTGTAGTACACTGACTAAACTAAATTTAAACTATCGCTCTCTTTTACTGATAATGTGCGCAAGAAAGAGATAGCTACAGTTTTAGTGCCGTGTGCTGCTGTCAAATTAGTTTACGTGCCGCTTTTCTTCGTGTTTATAGTCAGCATGTTTTGATATCACGACTAAATTTGTATGCAAAACTTAAATCTGACTAATTTGACAGCACTAAAATTGTAGCTATCTCTTTCTTGCTTGCACTATCAGTAAAAGAGATCGACAGTTTAAATTTAGTTTGGTCAGTGTACTACAGAATCGGGGCTAGTATATTTTATATTTAAGTATCAATTTATCAATCAGTTAATTTCAACTATATTAGGAATACAGTAAAATCTAAAGGTTTATCCTTCTCTTAATTTACTAATGAATTAAAATATATTATCATATTTTTTTTTCATTCTTTTATTCAGTTTTACGAGTGCAAACCCCACTTTATGATGAGAATGATCTTTCTACATCAACCAATTTAAGCAGAGCTAATTTAATCAATGTTTCTAATATTTCTAACGACATCCAGGTTTGGACTATCCATAATTTTTCAATGTTTTTTGTAGGGTATTTTCCGTCCAATTAATGACTAATATTCCATTAATGAATTTTGACACTTCGTCAAAAACGTCCGTATAATAGACAGGTTATGCTTTTGTATGTTTCCGTATGAAAATTCACTACCTACCTACTTAGTTTTTTGTTCAACGGCGGCGGCGGTAAGGAAAAGACTTCGTAGAAGGGAATTTGACGTCATTTGCGTAACGTAAAAACTCTACCTACTGGAACAGCCCGACTTGCTTTGCTTAATTGCCTTAATTTGATTACAAGAACAAACTATAGAACAAAACTCCACTTTATAGTCCAAAGGGTACTGAAGGCAATCGAGCAAAGCAAGTTAGGTATTCGGGCTATTCCTATTTTTAGACTATTTTATCATTTCATGTGTAAAATAGTCATAAATAGTAATAATATCTAGTACGAGTGTGTATCCTTCCTTCATAACTCATGCGAGTAATTTTGATGAGACCTATCAGTAAATTATACCCCGTTAGTTTTTAAGTACTTATAACCTATGCTTTACGTAAGAAAAGTTTAGATTAAATAAAGTAATTTATTAGCGCCACATTTTTTCAATTGACTTATCACTAACTATCCAGTACATAGGGTACAACACATGAGGGCACGACACATCTCACACGCAAGTATACACGGCGTCCAAACTACCATCGCTAAACAAAACAACATCATGTTTGAAAAATTTCTCCAAAACATCACTAAACTAAGACATTGAGGATAAAATCCGGGACAAATATGATACACCCATAAACATGGAGTTTTCCTCAAGGTTGTTAGAAGTGTGTGTCGACAGCCATAAACAGCTTCATCGTGTCTCTTTTTTATCCTCCTTTTCCGCTTTTTGCTTTCCTGCTCTATCTTTTGTCTCTCCTTCTTTGTTTTACCTTTGTTAGAAAACGCTTGAAAAACTGTAGTTTCTTTAAAAGTATCACTGAGAACGGACATAGCTTCGGAGCCGCCGACTGTCTTTGCCATTTCTAATTTCTTTAGTTGCCATGAATCGTTGGCCCATTTTCTTATTCTTTCATAAGTTCCTATTGGGTCTTGAGCTCTCATTTTCACGTACCTTAAGCTGACTTTGGGTTGAGTAATCATCCTAAATATAACGAATGCAAGCGTTTTCACTACTTTAAAAGTAGTCGTTAATATTCCCAAAATAAAATCTGCACAACAGCTTGTTTCATGCATTTGTTCTTTCCCTTGGCTTAATCTTTCCAGCTCTTTTATTTGCTGCTTTTTGAGTTTTGCCTGTTTCTTTCTTTCTGCTTTCTCTTTACGACGTACTTCTTTGTTAAATTTTTCATCGCCTTTACGTGATTTCTGAAGCATTTTGTTAGAGCTTTCTTTTTGTTTTCTTTTCTCAATTGCTTTTTCTAATGCGAGCCTTTGCTTTTCAGAATTAGGTTTTTTTTTCTTTTTAACTACCTTTTTAATTTTTTTTTTTACTTTCTTATTCTTTTGTTTATTTTTTTCTGATGCCTTTTGTTTTTTCATTGCTAGAGCACACTGACATTCGTGATGACATTTACATATTGTTTCAGAAGCCTTTTTTGGGGGTGTTTTTTTCTTTTTCTCCACACTTGTCTGTTTAGTTACTGTCCGCACTTCTTTTACTTGTGTATTTACTCTTCTCCGTCTTAGGTTTGCGAATGATGTACAAATAAAGGATCTACATTTGAATGTATTGTTTTTATTTTGATTACATTTACAACAAACACCGCATGAACCAGTATTTACATCTCCTTTTTTATGAGTATGATTTTTACACAATACATCACCACATTCACTGGTTTCTTTGCACAAGCAGATCACTTCTACTTTCTTTCTCTTTTTACATTCTTTACAGTCACAAACAGGTAAATTCTTTTGTTTCACACTTATCTTTAAGCCTTTTTTATTTTGCAAATTATCCGACTGTGAACATATTAATCCTCGGCACCACTTTACTGCAGAAGATGTGTCTAGAGTTCTTTTTGATTTATGCCTTCTTTTTTTCTGTTGTGTGGTCCAATTTTCAGATTTACTTTTAACTCCATCAACAATTTCGGTTGTATCCAATGCTTTTCTTGTAGTTTTAGATCTACGAGCATGTCTACTTCTACATCTAAGGCATAATCTTTCTATAAAACATTTTGATGTTTGTAACTCACCAGTATCACATGTCATTTTTGTACATTCAACATCATTATTAACTCTGCATCTGCAGAGGACGTTTTTATTTTCATCTTTTATGGCGTTCTTACAAACACCAAACTCACAAACATCCGTTCTATATGATTCTTCAGAATTACAGGAACAACTGACATCCAATTCCTGTTTGACTAAAGGTTTGGGCGGAAGTGATTTCGTTCTATTATAGTTATTTAAAATACTTTTGGAGTGTCGATCAAGCTTGTTTTCATCCAGAGTTCCTTTTCTGATACAATTGCATGTAAAGTTAGTATTTTTATTTTTTATCGCTTTTGCACACAGTCCTCTTAGACAGGAGTCATCGCCATTATCTCCATTAATTTGTTTTATCTTGCCAGGTAAAGTGCGTTTCTTTACCTTAGATTTTTCTAGCGACTGTGTATTATTTTTTATTTCCGCAGAGCGTTTTGGCTTACAAAACAAACATAGGCATTTTTTCCTTACATTTGATTTGTTGCGACAGTTTGAATGTGGTTTTGTGATGTCAGACTTTTCGCTTAAATTAGTATTTTTTTCTGTTCTTGAGTTTTCAAGTCTAGAAGATTTATCCAGAGTTCCTTTTCTGATACAATTGCATGTAAAGTTGGTATTTTCATTTTTTATCACTTTTGCACACAGTCCTCTAAGACAGGAGTCATCGCCATTATCTTCATTAATTTGTTTTATCTTGTCAGGTAAAGTGCGTTTCTTTACCTTAGATTTTTCTAGGGACTGAGTATTATTTTTTATTTCCGCAGAGCGTTTTGGCTTACAAAACAAACATAGACATTTTTTCCTTATATTTGATTTGTTGCGACAGTTTGAATGTGGTTTTGTGATTTCAGGCTTTTCGCTTAAATTAGTTTTTTTTTCTGTTCTTGAGTTTTCATGGCTAGAAGATATATCCAGAGTTTCTTTTCTAATACATTTACACGTAAAGTTAGTCTTTCTATTTTTTACCGCTTTTGCACACAGTCCTCTAAGACAGGCGTCATCGCCATTAACTTTATTAATTTGTTTTATTTTGTCAAGTGAAGTGCTTTTCTTTCCCTTAGATTTTTCTAGCGACTGTGTATTATTTTTTATTTCCGTAGAGCGTTTTGGTTTACAAAACAAACATAGGCATTTTTTTCTTACATTTGATTTGTTGCGACAGTTTGAATGTTGTTTTGGGATGATCTTAGTGTCAGGCTCTTCGCTTAAATTGTTTTTTTTATTTTTGTTTAACTTTTTGAGGCTACAAGATTCATCCGTGCACTCTTTGATCTTTGTTTTTTTCGTGCACTTACATTTAAAATCTTTAACATTTTTCTCCAGTGCTTCTCTGCATAATCCAATTTTACAAACTTCTTCATTTATTTTTAGATTTGCTGTGATACTACTACGTCTTCTGTCTCTAATTTTTTGAGAATATTTACGACATAAACATTTAATCTTTCTTCGAAGATTTACAATAGTAGTATTACTTTTATTATTTTCTGGTACTTTTCTCACATTACAGGTAAGATCAGTACATTCTGTAATGGGTTTTTGCTTTCTTGTTTTACATTTACAAATGAAACTGAAATCTTTACTTTTTATGGCTTCAACACATACGCCTTCTTTACATATATCTTGGTGATGTCTGGGCCCTTCTGCAAATACATTTTCAACTTTCTCATCTTTTACTGTATTTGGTTCATGGCATAAGCATGTAACTTTATTTTTTTGTTTTCTTGTGGCGTCTGGTTTATCTGTTCCTTTGTTTTTAATTATGTCCTCATTTACTGCACGTTTCCTTTCATTACAAGCACATTCGAATGTTCGTGAACATTTATAAGCATTTGAACAAGGACCTCCATGACATAATGATGTATCTTTTGGTTTTATTTCAAATTTGACATTTGTTTGAGGCAATTTAGTTATTGGACAGGATACTTTATAACTCTTTTTTCGTTTGCGATACAAACTAACTATAGACCTTTTCTTAGGTTTTTCGGATGGAACATCATCATTTTCGATCTTTTCTGGTTGCTTGTAACTTTTCATTTTAGACTTTTTCTTTCTTTGCGTTTCTGTAGAATCATCTCTTTGTATTACTTCTTTTTGGCCTTTTAATATTTTTTTACTCAATTTTGGGCTTTGTGTTGGCACATCTTTGAACATAACAATGGGGTCTCTATTCATGCTACTTTTAGGTTTATATCTCTTTGCTTCTTGTCGCAGGATAGATGTAGGAGTAGTGTAGTCTTTGTTGATTGATTTTTCTTTCTCTAAACTATTCAATGTTTCAGTAGAAGCTACTGCAACTTCGTAAGAAGGAGATATCACGCTAGCATCCTTGATTTCAGTGCTATTTTGAATCTTTTTAGTTCTTCTATTGCGTTGGCCAAACAAACAATAAGCCTGAGTTATTTTATTAATTTGGAAAAACAATGTCGATGTTCCCCGATCATTGCCTCTCATGATCTTAATTTAATACATCATACCCAAGTTAATGTACGTTCTTCATTACTTTAAATTTTTCACGCATTGCTTTTTAATGCTAAAGTTTAATTTTGTTACATGTTTTCAATTCTCAATATTATAAAGATTCACAGATTAAAAATTATTTGCTCTTACTCACAGATTTACTAGGGATACAGACTGTCTAACGATTGTCCATTTCTCTTTGCAAGTTTTGATACATAGAGAAAATAACAACTATGTTTATGTTGATACTAGCTGTTGCCAGCGACTTTGAAGGCGTGTTTAAAAAAACCGATACTCCCAAATAACTTTCACCCCTCTATATCCTCCCTTAAAATGTGAAATCCAAAAACCCTAGCTATAATTCCAATTTTCAAGTTAGATTAAACGATACTACCGTACAAACTTTCAACGTGACGTTTCGCAAACAAGCAGCAACTTCATCAGCAGACCGACCGACGGTCTCAACAGCATCATGTCCGCGAAACTAATATTATTTACAACTAGCATCTGTCCACGGCTTCACCCACGTTGTACCCAGATAAAAAGTAGCCTATGTGTTATTCTGATGTATAAGCTATATTACTGTAAAGTTTCATCTTAATCCGTTAAGTAGTTTTTGCGTGAAAGAGTAACAAACATCCATCCTCACAAGCTTTCGCGTTTATAATAGTAGAAGGATTTGACCATCAATGGTGCACTCCGCTTGCATACTGCTAAACCCCTCGATCGGCTCGTTCACATACAGGCTGAAAAGCTTCGGGGATATTAATCCCCTCAGCCGCATCCCGCATTGCAGCTTGTAGGTGTCCGATACTGCCCTAGTACCTAGTAAGTAGGTACTAGTTATCCTACTAATATTATAAACGTGAAAATTTGTGAGGATAGATGTTTTTTACTCTTTCACGCGTTTATAATATTAGTAGGATGTGTTTATTTAATTTATTTTATCGTACACCCTACCACCCATACCATGGTAAAATACAGTCGACACTCTGATAACATTTTACTTATCATCCCATTGTCTGTGTTTCACTATTGTGTATCCATATTTATTTATATGAAATATGAATTTTTGAAATTGACTATGACTCGCAATGACGCAGTGAAACGCCCCGCGCCACCGTAATAAGGCAAATACATAAAGCAATTAAGTAGGTAGTAACATAACTACCTACTAATGAATCATGTTGATGACAACGATATAGTACAAATACAGGAATACCCGTTGAATAAGTTTTGAAACCCATTTTTGGTGTCTGGTACTGTGTCGTAGAACATGTAGGTATTCCTTTTCTGATTTTGCGCGGTTTTAAGGACTTTTGTCTTGGGCGTTAGATATCTGTGGCGTTAGCAAATCGTGATAACCTTTTCATCTAAGAAAAACAACTACGTTTTACCACTCTCGTCTCTTTCCTCCAGGCCAGACTCATCCACATAGAAAATCAGTTATAAAAATACACTATGGTAAGAAGCGAGCTTATGAGTTATGAGGTTAATGTTGGCTTTAAATTATGCGTAATTCGAATTTTTAGAGAATCATAGAACGATTCATATTGTAAAAACGGGATTTTTCACGTACTGCACTATCGGTGAAGGCACCGATAGTGCAGTTTCGACTCATTCCGAGAGTCTTCATCAGGGTGAGTGGTCGCGACTTTCTCCTTCCGCCTCGCGCCATTTTGGAATAAAATCATAGAACAACTCGTTTCAAAATTTCGAAGTAGTTTTGTTACAGCCGGTACTCCCTGCAGCGAGATACTTAAATAGGAAAACCATTTGCCTTATTCACCATTTGTAACCATCACATTATATCATTCGGTATACATTTATTACATTGTTTTAAGTAATTAATGTCGGTGCTTTAATTTATCATTCTAACTTTTTCAAGTGAAGTGTGAGGACGGTTTTACAAAAATGCCACGAAATTCAGGAATAGTTTTATTGGTGACCGCTTTTACACTATTTGGTACGTAGGTACGCTTCGTTTGTAGAACGTAACTAAGCTGATTTGTAAATTGGTTAGCAATAAAGTAGAAAATATCTTCTTTCTCTTTCTACGCTTTTACACTAAGTTAGATTGATAGAAAATACTTTTTTGCACACCAAATAATATGTCAGCTTAAAATTAAATCGAAACTCTTTTATCTCTTTTCGAAACTTTTGTAAAATTAGAAATTTGTTTCTGAATTAATAAATAAACAGCCAACATATACTTACATAGTTCTACAAATTTTGATAATGTTGTATAATATAGACATTATTGAACTCTATAACACAACCTTTGTAGGTTTTGGGTGGAGCGGACTGTACGAAAGATAAGGTACTACTTAGAGGTTTAAGTGGTGTACCACATACTAGGTATGAATACCTGGTATAGGTACTAGGTTTAATATGTTGCAGAGTCAGCTTGAGGTGTCGGAACTGAAGGAAATCAAATATGGCTGGGACTTAAATTTTCAGACACTATATTGTCTTAATATTGAGCACAAATCCCGTTCATCAGTTATTCTTTCATTTTACCTATTGGTCCCACGCACCAAACGTCCTACCATTGTGGCATAACATTGTGGCATAAGACCCTACACATGCTGCTAAACTAATTTCGGTGAAATGTTTCATAATAAAACAAAAATGTTGTTCCAGCTGGTGCACTAACAGAACCATGTAGTGTTAGACATCCAGAATATAAAGTAAGTATCTACCCAGCATAGGACCTTATAACAAGTATTCTGCGGCGCATCGCATATCATATGATATATAAATAAATTAATAAGGCTGGGCATTTTTCACACATCATCATCTACCCCTATACTAAGCCGAGCTTGTATTATGGGAACTACATGACTGATATACTACTTAATTAAGTATATACTTTTTTTAAATACATTCATATTATACATATAAAACACCCAGACCCAAGTCAAATATTTACAGAATATACAAATATTTGTCCCGTGGCGGGTATCGAACCCGCAACCTTCTGCGTCTCAGGCGGGCTTTCACCCACTGCGCCACAGAGGTTGTCAATTATATTATAAAAGTGCCCGTGCAACAACTGCACACGACACTCGCCCAGGGCGCTTGTTATATACCTATGAAATTGTTGTTTAGTCGAATTAGCCACTTTGAACTGAAATATTATCTGCGATTTGACTTGAAATATGATCAAATGAATGAATCAATTCATTTGTTTTTTGAGTTGGACTTTACCTTTAATTACATTTTTAACATTTGGCACCATGGATTTCGCAGAAGACTGCGTTATTTTCGAATATGATTAATGATTATATAGGAGTAAACAATACTCCTTAATATTGCGTGCCGATGTCTCAATCAGCACGCAATATTAAGGACGTGTATTGGACCTCAACTAAAGAACATTGGTTAACCACATGCAATTTTTTCACTACCTAGACACTTGTCAGTGTGGATGTTGTAAGTTCTCATTGTATCGCGTCTAGTTATCAACACTATTAAAAATAAAAACTTTCCATGATTGATATTTTATGATGGATATCCCCAGATACATACTCAGTCCCTAGATCTGTGAAGATTATTATTATTATTTATTTTTTAATTTACTACATCCGCACATTATAGCGCTAGGAGGACTTAATACCAAAGCTTCTCTACTGGGCGTTAAATTATTAGGGGCCAACTATTCACCAAAATGGTTTGCTTTTTAGGAAGCGGGAGAAAAATTCTACAAGGCCTTTAGTGAGGTGGTGAAAATGAAACTCAGTGATCCAAATTCTGAGAATAAAACGTAAGTACCTTGGATCATTAACAAGACCAAGACTTTTTTGTGCCTAGTAGTAAGATAAAATATTATGCAGTAATAATTTATAGTAGTAATAGAGCTTCTTTGTAAAAGAACTTCGAAAGTGAAGGTATCACCATATCTATTTCTGCCACCAAGCAGTTATGATTGCTTGCATTACAGTGTTTTGATGTGAACTGTGAAAGGCCGACAGTCACAGTGCTGGTGAAATTACAGGATGTCCGAATCTGGGTGTTGTGGTACTATGGTACTCTTAGTTCCTGATACTTAGACTGCATTATAATGTGGGCTCTGGGACTTGTAGGGGCATATCTGTGTGAAATGCACACACTGTACCAACTTTGCTAAGTGTTCCTTTTTTCAGGACTATTACGGATGAATTAAAGGAAAAGTCATTTAAATTCCTAGACGTTGGAAACAAAACTTGCAAACAAGGGGAACAACCTGAAACATATAACTATGGTTTCTTTTTTGAAATTATCAACTTCAGTCTGTGTAATGTTGCAGCTCTTAAAGGTAATACATAATAAATAATGCTGGAATTATTTTACACAGCATCATCCAGACCCAATATAAGCAGATATTGTATCTTGGGGATTACATGACTGATATACTACTTAAATACATTTTTTTAAAGTATATATATAATAATATTATATTATACATAGAAAACACCCAGACCTCGGGTCAGGGTGGGTGGATACAAACATTTGTAGATCATATTTTTCCAGCAGCGGGAATCGAACCCGCAACCTTTGCGTCGTGTCGTCAATTATGACTGTCTACTATACTAGCAAGTTGGCAATAGAAATAAGACAATGGCATTTATTGTGTCATAAATTTCATAAACTTGTAGTTTTCAAAGTTAGGGGTCCTTTTCGAAATTATTACGTTCCGTTTGGATCATTGCTAAGCCTGTCAGAGGAACAAGTCTTCCATTGAGAACTTGCGTAATTATGGGGCAGGTCATGTGGTGAGGTGTCATATAAAATGGGGTTGATTACCTAATTTACCATATTTTTTATTAACATTTACAAACATAGCTAATTTCCAGTTCGAGCATTTTAACTTTGTGAGTTTAAATGTGGAAAAAAGGTATCAAGTATTTTTTAATTTTGTTATACTAATGTCCAGCACTTTTAGTCTGAAAATCTACGGGCTCGAGTTTGGAAATATTACCATATTTTTTTAAAGTGTATGCTTAAAGTAAAATGTTTTATTTTAATAATATTTACAAACAAATATGATTAGAGATCTATTTTAACAGGTACCTAGGAAGAACATAGACAAAATATACCTACATTTTAGTTAGGCGTTAATATCATGCAAGTTGTTAATCACTTGCTTTTACCTAATTTATTATCTATCAGTTTTTTAGATTGATGCGTTCAATTGAAACATTGATACCTACGTTCTTAGTAAATTCATTAAAGTATTCCTATTTCTAGAGCTTCATAAGGATGGTGGATTTAAATGCATCGATGAACACAAAACTACTATAGATCAATGTGTTATCGAAAGTATTACTACTGGATCCTGGTATAATAACCATACCAAGCACGGACGTCTCATGGGCAAAGCTCACTTGAAGTTTGATGTAAGCACATCTGGACTAGTTTCTGCCTTTAGCTTCGCATGCGTATACATATCCGAATGAAAATTAACATAATGTGTTATTCCAATTCCATCAGGCTGACGACAATTCTTTGCACATTCGTCAAAATTTGTTTTTTCCATTAAGATATATATCATTAACAAACTATTAAACATCCATAATTTCGCCTTTATGATATTTGAGTTTTTATAGGATAAGATTGATGCCCCAGTTGCAGATTATAGCGAGCTGACCAAAATAGACTAACAAACCTCATTGAATAGTAGGTACCAACGTACAAGCTAGCACATTAAGTACTCATAGTAGGTTACTAGCTTCATAGTATGCTTGCTTCAAAATAGTTTTAACAAAGATTTTAAAAACTCATTTTTTTTGCAGTCACTAACCTGTGACAACACTAACTCGATAAGAAAATGCACATTGGACATCTTGAAGACACATTGTAAAGCAACTACTGTGAACTTTGTCGAAAGCTTGTTCGAGTTCACGGGTACACGTTGCAAAGCAGTCACAGATAAAAATACTGGAACATCGGTAATGATTGAACTAGTACTATGTAACAAGCGCCCAGGGCGCGCGTCGGTCGCTTCTTCCAGCCGAGTGGGATGTAAATTATACAATTTTATCACAGGGAAGGGAGCACTCGAATCGTACATCCACGTGACGCGCGCCCTGGCTGTTGATTAGAAAATATTTACTACGTAATTAGATTAGATAATAGTTGCCCTGGGCGCCTGTTATAATTATTATTTGCTTTCAACCAAGTGGGATGTAATTCATAAAATTTTATTAGAGGGTGCACTCAAACCGCACTTCCGCGTGACGCGCGTCTGTTATAATTTATTATTATCGTGAAAAACTGTTTCTTTTATTATTTTGACGATCTAGTTGGCACGGCGGGCAAGTAGCAGCATTGTTTTAAATCAGTTTGTTTTCGCTTTTATTTAAATAAAAGTGACGTGTCATCTGCAAACAATACAACCTCATGATCGTCTTTCACAAGAATGGGTAGGTTAACTTTTTTTGAACAACCTATCTAATATTGCTAGATTAAGTAAGTATAGGTAGGTACAATCCAGAAAAAAGAGCTGAAGAAAATTTGCCAAGCAGCGTGTTCTTTTCACGTATTTTTTTGTTTTCTTTCAACCTATCTATGAAGTCCTGGTAGGTACTCGTATGACAGCATTCACCACTGACTCGTCGTCCTATTTATCGTATACCTTAGCTATGTATATTAACTATCAAATTGACAGTTAATTTTTTTGAACTACTAAGACTTTTGCTCATTAGTTTGTCAACTTACCTTCCAAATTTTCTTTTTTATTTTACAGGGTTCACACAAAATTACAGGATATTGGGCTACCATGGCCATGCTCACCTTGTGGAATGGACTAGCAATGGTTAACTTTTAAAAGTTAGTAGTTGATAGGTTTAAACATGTAAGTATTCTTAAAAAATAAAGACAACACAGTAAGAGTATTTTTATTTTCAACCTACTTTCTAGTAATCTACATAGATTACTAGAAAAAAAACCTACGTTCTAGTAAAAAAGCAATCTGATGTGGTAAGGAGGGGGTTTTTCACGGTCATCTCGAATAAACCTTTCAGCGTTAAAACAGATGGCGCTTTCACTAAAATACCAACCGACAACCAATCAATGCCCCTGCATTGTTTGGTGTCGGTTGGACACCTTCGCGACTTTTTGGTGTCATTCATCGGAGATAATTCCAAAAAAACACTTTTATGTGCATTTTATTTATGATTATTCTTCCATTCATAATTATATCTTATTACAACGGACATATTATGTCATTCATGCCATTTCATTCATATTTTTTTTATATTTAAACTTATAAAATCGTAAGTCCTGACTAACTGTAAAAAGAAAGAAAAACATTGAATTTAGCACGACATCAAATAAATTACGAATTTTGGAAGTTAGGATGGTGGTATAAGTTATAATAATAATAATAGATAAGTTAGAACAGCCTACTTAGAAGTATAACTGAAACAGAAATACCCCACGCACCTTACTGCCTAATCTATCTACCTACCTAGACAATTCAATGTCGCACCAAAAAGGTACCAGGTATCAGCTCAGCACAATGCTAGGTAGGTGGCTACCTACTTAGCGCTGGTATTCTGCTGACCCTGCGCAATGACGTCACAGACGCCAGAAGAAAACACTACTCTCAAGAAAGAAAATGTGTATTATAGTACCTAGGTATGTATACTTAAAAAAAAATTACCTTAATTATCTAATACGTTCTAACTGTTACAAATAAAAATGAAAAAAACAAACGCATACGCGCCTACTCAGTGATAATTTCCATAAATAATTAAGTATAATAAATTACTTAATATATATATATGATATTTAAAGGACTAAATATATAAACCTGTCGCGTTTATTTAAAATCCACTCCTACCCATATGATATACGAGTAGGTAGGTACATAGGTACGTCAAAGAATAAAAGGAAATTGATTGAGTTCCACGTTGAGCTTAGCGTAAGTTGTGCCGACCGGCATTGGTAGGTATTATTGGTAGGCGTTCATTTGCACAGCTACTTCTAAGTCTATAGAGCTGAAATTTGGAACAGAGGTTTATTTTATAACGTACCTATGCTTAGGTAGATACGTTATAACATAAGAAATTTCTACTTTTAATTAGCACGCAGCAAAAATCACCTAGGTATAGGTATTTGATTGATCACCCTCAGCTAGGACATAACCTCGATGATCACCCTACAGATCTTATAATTATTCGACCTAACTATACCCTTGTCAGTGCCGCTATCGAGCCAGTTGGGACATTTTTATTAAGTACCTACCTAATTTATTCATAAGTGAAAAGTACTCATTATGTACCTACTATGTCAACTCAACGGACTACTTAGATAGGTACCAAATAGCTTTTTTAGGTTCCCTACCTACCAGCTAGGTAAAGCGAAGTGAAACATATCTAACTACCTCATCATCATCATCAGCATATATTAGTCCACTGCTGGACATAGGCCTCCCCTAATGAGCGCCATAGCGCCCTGTCTTCAGCTTGCCGCATCCAGCATCCGCCTACAGTCTTTCGCAGATCGTCATCCCACCTGGCCGGAGGGCGTCCTACACTACGTACCTACCTACCTAACTACCTAAAATGTTTTATAATAGGTAGGTAGCTGTAGTATAGGCACAGATATTATAATAAGGTATGCCATCGAGCATTCGCATAGAGGCTAAATATTGAATCTGGTTGAATCAATATTTTTTGTCATTCCTATACAATCACTGAAGAATCTCCTAGCTGAAGCTGAATAGAGTTTCACACAGCTAATGACGTGCATGACATTGACAGTACTGTAACAAATTCTCATAGACTTGGTTTGTTGCGCACATTCTATGAAAATTACAAGTCGCGCGTGGAGACCGTGATTTGTCGGTTTTTCGGCTGAACACAAAGAGCGCGCAGTGTGCGGTGCCCGGGGCATTTAGCATGGACGGTTGTTTCACAGACGTTACTTGTTATTTTTGATGCAATCAAGCATTTGTTGTAGAGCTTCATCGATGGACTTCAAGTTTAAGGTCATTTTCCATATCCGTACGTACAGTAAATTAGTGGATTTGTTTCATTTTTTGAAACAAATCCACTAATTTACTGTACGAACCTACACCAACAAACAATACTATACAGTAAGGGTCAGAGGGCTTAAGCTGAGTTACAAATATGTTTAAAAGTTGTCGAAACGCTAACCGTCCCACAATTTTTTGTATGGAAATCTTGTCGATACGGTCACCGTTTTGACATGTTATAAAATTAGCATAGACCCTCTGTTTGGAGAACGGAATCCGGACCTTCAGCATCCAGGGCGGCTGGATGCTGAAGGTCCGGATTCCGTTGGTTGCGCTTTCCCGACACGTGTCGGGAATGTACAGCCATGGAATACACAACCCGGGATTTTGTGACCATTGCTGTGATTGGTTGAAAGCCCATGCTTCGTTTAGATGCAACTACAGAGTATAAATCGTACTATCCTATTTTTATAGACGAGAACCACAGACTATAGATGAAATCATTAAACCCAGAAACACACTAGCCACAAGTGTTGATTTGATTATAAACAAATAAATAAATAATGCTGGACATTATTCACACATTTTTGATTCCTACTTTTCTGAGTGGTAATAAAAAAAAACCTAATAACCTAACCTATCCAAGACGGATTTGCCTAGGAAGGTTTTTTCAAGCCAACATTAACTTATTGTTTATGTTGGCAACTCTTGATTGAACATATTAGAACTTGCTCAGTGCAAACGAGGCTCGTCCTCGTCATGCGACTACTTTGCATCGACCAATGAGAGCTCAACAATATGACGAACTCTCGACCAATGAGCGTCGAGAGTTATGACGTCATTTGGCTTCAAATTCCATGGTTGCGTTTTCCAGGGTTGTACATTCCCGACACGTGTCGGGATTGTCCAACCATGGAAAACACAACCAAGGAAAGCACGACCTGGGAATTGGAAGCCATTTTGGCAGCCTTTTCCATGGTTGTGTTTTCCCAGTGTGTGCATTATTTTGTACGGGCTGGAAAGCACAACCATGGAAAACACAACCTTGGAATTTGCGACCAAAATATACACCAATTCCATGGTTGTGTTTTCCATGGTTGTGCATTCCATGGTTGTGTAATCACGGCACCCCAGCCGCCCCATGCGCCACTTCAGTGTTCAAAGAGAATGTAACGCTACTTCAGTCAAGTGGGGGTTTGTTTTGTCTATGAAATGCATAGATATTGAATTTGGGGTGTAGTGGGAGATCAGCATCTGATTCTACCAGTCGGCCGTAAAGGCGGTGGAACTTAGTTATCCCGTTGATCTCCTATAAACTCTCACCAGTGGCTCCAAGTAGCTGTCCTGCATGCAGCGGCCACAAACCACGTCGACTCGTGGGCTAAACCTGGTAAGAGGGGGGTTTGAGTGTTTCATACTTAAGTCATGCGGTTGCTCCTCGCATAATGCACAAAGTCTACCTCGGTCTTTGGCAATCCACCTCCCTCCGGTGGCGGGGTAGCAAGACAATGTGGAAGGCCTTAAAGGCGACGTTAGGAGCCATTTAGTTATCGTCGACTAGACACCACCAAGTATGCCCAAGGAGGGTTGACGTCAGGCAGGCGGCCGGTCATAAAACACCTAGCCAAAACTTGTACAACATGAATTCAGTTATAAATGGGAATGGTGATAATGCTAGGGCGTACCCTCAAGGCGACGCGCAGACGCAGCACCCGGCGGCTGTGAGAAATGAACTAGGGTTGTTGCATCAGGGACGGGTGCAACGTAAGAAGCGAGTCCGTGATGTAAGATTGAAGATTGGAAGCTGGAATGTAGGTACGATGACTGGAAGGGGAAGGGAGTTAGCTGATGTGTTAGAAAGGAGACGAATAAATGTGGCCTGTTTGAAAGAGACGAAGTGGAAGGGATCGAAAGCACGAGAAATTGGGGTGGGTTATAAATTCTATTCTTGTGGGAGTGATGCAAAGAGAAATGGTGTGGGTGATGTACTGGATAGTGAGCTTAAAAAATGTGTGAAGGATTTCCCAAAAATTGTGTTGTTTTAATTACTTCTTTTTATTTGTATACGAGCGATATCTTGACTATGAATTACACGGTTAATCGATCCTTGAACAAGTTCGAATGACAATAAAATAAGACCTCAAAAGATCGATTGCAGATAAATCTGATAATTTCATTAGCTCCTTTTAGGTTGAAAAATCAATATTTTAATTGTATCTTTGGATTATAGTTGGTTAACATGGGCGAAATTATATTTCTAATGTAACATCGATCTAATAAAAATATTTCATACCTTATTAAGATATACTTTACGGTTCCCAGTAAATTCATAATGTGACCTTTTAAGGATAAAAGTTTGTCTAATATATTTGAGTTCAAACGATTTCTCTGAGGGTCTATGCTGAGTTATAATAAATGTCAGAACGTTGACCGTATCGACAAGAATTCCATAAAAAAATGACGAAACGGTTATAATTTCGACAAGTTTTGAACGTATTTATAACTGAATACCCTTCCAATGTTGCCGACAACCGAAAATAATTGCTTGCACATTACGGATACATTAATACAATAATTTTAAGGTTGCCTTCATATAATATATAACAATTAAAATATATATTATAAAAAAAAAACTTCTTTATTTATGGTTCGAATAATACGAAACAGTAAGTAAATTATTCGAACTAAAAAAATATATATATATTTTTACCCCAAAAATACATCGATTAATGATGTAGATTCTTCGATTAATCGATCTCTGATCGGTAGATCGCTATGCTAATTAATAAGTCTGTGGTCACTAGCAGTGTGACCGTTTGTGGCAGATTTCTAACATATTGGTAGATTTGGCTATTGATTTTTTATTTTTTTAGCATATTATTATGTTGACGCAATACAAAAGTGGCAGAATTAGGGGGATTTGGGTTTATTCAACTATCTAGTCTATCTTTTTACAGTTTTACAATTTAACACTAAAACTGACTAATTACGGTCCATATCCTTATTTACTTATAAACTTGTATAATCAACCGACTTCAAAAAAGTAGGAGGTTCTCAATTTATTCATCTGTATTTTTTTGTGTCCCACTGGACCCCTCACGTGTGCACGAAAAGGAAACGAGGGAGGCAAACTAAGAGATGGTCAGATGATCTGACAGGTCGCCGGCCCACTATGGAAAAGGGCTGCACGAGATCGAGAGAAATGGAAAGAACTGGAGGAGGCCTATATGTCACAAGGACACGCTGCGAAAGCAGTAGTAAAGGCTTAGAAATATTTTTTTGTGTGTATTTTACGCAATATCTTTGCCGATTGTGAACCGAGTTTAATAATTTCACGACCTCTGTGGCACTGTAGACGAAGGCCCACCTGAGAGTTCTGCTGGTTCGATTCCCGCCGCGGGACAAATGTTTGTATGATCTTCAAATATTTGTCATCCGTTTATCTGTTTTAATTTTACTATTGGCAAAATTAAATGATGATTGTAGTTGTGTTGAGGATTTCAAGAGCAAAGGATGATAAAAACCGTTGGTGCAAAAGGCAGCATAAGGATAATCCTTGTAAATCAAATAATATTTCCAAAGATTTCCAACGCAAATAATATTTTAAGCTAAAAAATCTTTAAATAAGTGCTAAGTGTGTTTTCTTTGTTTCCCACCTCCATAGAAACACTGAAATATTGTGGCATATTTTAGGCATTTTTCTTAGAGTGTTGGGCAGGTTTTGGTAGATTTTCAGCTACCGTGAGACAGATTCTCTATTTCGTAAATGGTCACACTGGTGGTGGGTGACTGGATAGATAAATACCTAGTTACCTAGTTGTCAAAAAAGATTCGCGGGTCGACGGACGTGATAAGGATTTATAAAGATTTTCATCGTGCGGCTTCTCAAAAAAATAATTTACGTCGTCTAAGTTAGCATTATTTTAAAAAGTGTTTTGGAGGGCCGCTATGGCAGTTAAACACATTTTCCTGGTCGCACTTATCTTTGGTAAGTTCATTTTGATTTTTGAGTTTTAATTTTGTCGCAATGTAGGTGTTACCTATTTAAGTTTTTAGCAAGCCGACTTTAAATTGTGGATGTACCGGTTTCTGTACATCATTGTTCGCATCATGCTCAAATTCACAATATTCTGATTCAAAGATCGCGATTAGCTCTTCTTTCTTCTATAACTTTGAAACTGAGGTTGTTTTAGTAAATAATTTGTTTTTACTATTGTATGTATAAATAATTATCTGTAGGTACCTATATTTTAGCTAATTATCAATAGGTTTAGGGATTAGGTTGCTGAGTGTAAAGAAATACTTATAATTATTGGGATGAGAAAGTTCGACTTGGGTAGGTTTCTGTCTAGCATTATTTTCCAGGATTCAGCCTGGTTGAGTATTAAAAAGTTATCAGAAGTATATGAATAATAAATTGGACTCTCCTGTTCTTATGATGGTACTTTCCTCAAAATTTAGGAATTGCATCATTTCCGAGAAATGTGAATAAACATTAGGAATGCAGCATGATGCTGAAATATGGTTCAATGATGCTTCTTGTCCACTCTCTGCCATTGCAGCAAAACTCTTATAAAGACGAAATTGTAAATCTAACCAAAGCTAACCTTCATTGCAGTATATTGTTATTTTTCAGTACTTAAACTAAAAAAAACAATATTGGTTTTAAAAAAACAGCTGGCTGTGACGCAAGAGGTGTGAGTTCGATTTCCGCTGTGGGACATTTTGTTAGCTTGTTCTGTAGATATTTGTTCCGGGTCTATCAGGAACTACAAGCTGTGGGCATCAACCCACAACACCTAGTGTGGAGTCAGTACTATGTATGTTTGTGTCTGTTAAATGTTTCTTATCGTGAAAGTTTGAAAAATCAATATTATTAATTTGCTAACTTTTAAAGTTAGAGATTTTAACATACACACACCCATACATACCCTTCAAATTTTTTCATGTAATTTCCTTAGGTTTACGGTTTAAGCAATATTACACAGAAAACTATTTCCTGAAATGTTTGTAATGTTGTCTCAGGCACAGCATGGGCCCAGGCAGAGTTGCCCAGTATTCCTGAGCTGGAGGATGTGACCCTACCCTCAGTGCTGCAGGGCAAGGTAGATCAGAAGGATGTGGAGCGGATTCAGAACCAGTCCATGTCGGAATTAAAGCAGAGGTGCGAGAAGCATGGAGGCCCCGATGCTTTTGTTAAAGCTCAGGTAATACTTAATTTTAAATGTATCACATGTATATTGTTTTTTTCAGGAAATATAAAAACCCGCTTCCAATAACTAATTTGATAAAATGTCCAATATGAAATTTCATCCCCATTTGTAATACTTATTTAAAAAAAGTTAAAACACATATAAATTTTTTTCAGGAACAATTATAAACCTACTTTAAATAAGGAGAAATTGTTAAATGATCCAATATGATATTTCATCCCCCATTTTGCAATTTTTTTTGTAAGTATGGCACCACCCTTGAAGTATACCCTACCCATTAAAGAAAAGAATCATTAAAATCAGTTCACAATATTTGGTGAAAAATCATAAATAACGCGTTGAGTAACATACACAAAAAAAAACAGACAAATTTAGAACCTTTCTAAATTTGTCTGTGTTTTCCCTTCTTTTTTAAAGTCGGTTGAAAACAAACACGCTCACTACTTTATTCCCCATGATGGACATCCTAATATGGGATAATCAAAGGCACGTTCAAACATTACATTTGGCACATGCCCGCGTTTTGCTTAGTACCATTCCACGTGACCACTTGCAAGTCCACATAGAGTAGCCTCAAGAGACGCAATGTTTGATAATTTGCTAAAAAACAATTCTGTCAACTGTCGTGCGAGTCCCGCCACGCCTGCTGTGCTCTGATTAGTCGAAACTGTAGTTTCAACCAATCAGAGCACAGCAGGCAACATGAAGCAATGACAATGAAAATGCCCGCGTTTGCCAACATCAGTCCTAAAAAACTGATGTGTTGACAGAACAGTGTGGTTCAATGTGACGCCTCTCGGGGTTAACTTCTCGATGCAAGTCCATCATATTAACAGATGGCTCATGCCTTAAAATGTTTGTTGGTCATGCTGCCGGTTTCCTCACGATGTTTTCCTTCGCCGCTTCAAGCAAATAAATAATTTATAATTAAATTATCACTAAAGGAAACCCTCTTCGTGTTTTTTCGTTTTAAATACCGAAGTGTAAGAGAGCAGTAAAAGTATGCAAACATAAAATGAATAAATTTGCATATCTTCGACAATACCCACGCCCTGTGGATAATCGGCTTTTGAAGACATAGGAAATAACATATTTAATTGTCGTTTTTTTCCTTGAAATAACTTCTATTAACCTTATATAATTTGCCTCAATATAATATCATAGGATGTAATTCCGCTAGAAAACTGCATCGCTCACGCAGCTAGGTAAAGTGATGTAGATATATTTTCATTAATTTAACGTTCAGCACGCATGTTATTCTTTAAATAACCGACGTTTTGTTTTTGTTTGTTTGCACAAAAAAATTGAAAATAGGTACTACTCAAACAATTGTAATACACAGGAAAGGTATTTTAGGATCGAAACCAAAAACGGTACTGTAGACAGGAAAAATAATCTACTAGAATTATAAGTAGACTTCCAGCGAATGTTTTACGTTTTGAATATTTTGGACAACAGATGGCAACAGTCATCTCACTCGGCAAGTTTTTTTTGCGTTTGCTCACGTAGTCCACACAGTAACGCGTTTTAAATCAAAGCAACATTGAGTTATAAATGTCTTTGTTGTTTTATATACCTTGAAACATGAATTTTAGCAGACTCACGGTTAGAATCGTACCTATTTGAAGAATCTGAGACTAATCTCGCATACAGTAGATAGATAGATAGATAGCTGGACATATCTCCACTCATCTGAGTGGAGATATGTCCAGCAGAGTTCTAATGTGGACTGATGATGAGACCATTCTATCCTTTCCTACTTATTAGAAACGCGAAAGTAGGGATGGAAACCTACGGACGAAGTAATACATAAAAGAATCGGACAACTATTAGTGGATTCCAAATTAAATCCGTGAATGCCCGGTCCTTAACCGATAATTGAATAGTGCCAAAGATTTACGTCGTTGTTCGTAGCGAAACTGCCTGAACAGTCGCCGGCCCCTATTCAAGTGGGTTCGAAATTAATAAGTCAATATTTGGGCAGACCTATATAATTTGTGAAAATAGTCAAACGGGCCAATAGTCAAATAGGAAAGATCGTGAGTCGTGGCATACTTAATATACTACTGGATGATGATGTACATAGGTTTCACGTCATTATTTGATGATTGAGCATTAATATTCAGACTCACGCTGATTAGCGTGATCACCGGTTTGACTAGGTAATTATGTATCCTACCAATTGAGCTGTGGTCGCATTGCAGGCTTCTAGACGTCCAGCCCCCCTATTCTGTAAGGTCACTAGGTTTTTACGTTTGACATATATTTAAGAAGTGGGCGTGGACAGTCCCTTCTAGGAGTGAAAATAATATTACATTTGAAAGTATCTCTAGGGCCCCGCAGTCCATTTTCTTCGCTGTTCCTAACGGTAATGACCCCAAATGATCAGCACAAGCCCATATTCTGTGGCCATATTAATAGTTACTTTGTGCAAGTGAAAATTATTTAACACCGAGTATGATAGGGATTCAGGAATATTGGATTAATAGGAGGCTAGCTACGATAGCTATTGTGACTGCAATGCGTGCGGCTTGACAGCTAGGCGTCTAGGCGGCTTACTTTTACACATGGTGTCCGCAAAGGCGAGCGTCAAGTCGCTGGGCACCTAGCGTAGCGTCTTTCGAAGGATAATAAACAGCACGTCCGGCTACACGGACTTTCTACACGGCTCTACTTACAAGGCTCTTCGTTAGTTATTTCAAGGTGAAGCCGCGAAATGCGAGACGCGAATCTGCTTTGCAGTCCGACCACGATATAAGTGTAGTCTATTTAGCAATAAACTTGACGAAGTCACGATAGATTTTAAGGTTTTAAACAAACAACACGACCTTGATGGCGCGACGGCCGACTGAAAGGCATGAGGTGCAGGCTCGATTCCCGCTGCGGGACAAATGTTGCATATTCTGCTGATATTTCGGTTTGGGTGGTACCATGGAACTCGTAGTTCCTGATACCTACATGAAAGGGAATCTTAGTGTGAAATCAGGACTTGTTTTTAAGTGATTTTGAGAAACATTTTTTTTTTTGTTCTCGGACATTCCGATATTTTTTGTACACGTTTTGCTTCTAAGGTAAATTCTTGCTCTTTAACAAAACCTATCAATCATTCGTTGATAGCTGTTGTTGCAAACCTTGGTTAAAGATATTAAATCGTAGTGTGCACATCAAAATTACGTCAATCTTGTTTTAAAATTAATATGATTTCCCGTTTTTATAAAAAATCTGACAAGACTTATCCTATCCCGTCCTTGGCTCGCTCTGTCTCACATTGAAAATGATGTTTACGGAATAAATGTTACTATTGCGTGCATAATGCTTTTTTTTTACAAAAATAGCAGTTTAAAACCGAAGGGTTTGTTCTATAAAAAGATAATATTTTATTAAATTAAATAACAAGCTACTTAAAATAGAAGTAAACTACATACATAAATGAAAATAAGTCGTACATAAATACAAATCCTATCCTACTAATATTATAAACGCGAAAATTTGTGAGGATGGATGTTTGTTATTCTTTCACGCAAAACCTTCTGAACGGATTTTGATGAAACTTTACAGTAATATAGAATTATAACTATAAGTAGCCTATGTGTTCTTATACATCAGAACACATAGGCTACTTATCCGGGTACAACGCCGGCGAAGCCGTGGGCAGAAGCTAGTAAGTATATAAGTAATTACAAACAGTAGTACTATACGTAGGTACTAACCCGTGCTAACGACGACAGTCTGCAGTAGTAGCAGAAGTAGGGTCACGTGGTATATCATTATAGGTCAATGAAAAAACGCTACGGTTAGATTGACAAGTAGCGCCATTGGCATGGCCATCTTGTCGCCTAAACGTCTAGAATCTTCTCGGGGATAGAATGAGTAATCTCCATTATACAAAGGCAACAAACACGCCCACGACTGGTATTCCCCATGATAGTCATCCTCAGATACTGTAAACTGTCACGTGGAATGCTAACTACAAAGGTTAGCTGGAAGAAAATGTTAATTATAAATGCTCATTTTTGTTGACTATTTTGTAGAAAGATGTAATGTTTGAATTTGAAAGCAGCGATGCGGATTTCTGCTGGAATAGAGTTCCACAAGCGTCTCGCATTGACAGTAAAAGAGTCCGTATAGGAAGAGGTAGAATGCTCAGGGGTCAGGAGTCGAAGATGTTAGGTTGCAAAGCACGCAATGATTTTTCATGCACCTATCAATTATCTACCTTAGGCGAGTAAAACCGCGGGCATTGGCTAGTTATATTATAAAAAGTCGAGTGTAGCTTAGATCATAGCACGAGCTTAGATCATACCACGTTTAAGGCGAAGCATTGTCCAGTTGTGGACTTATACAGACTGATGATGACGGAACCCTTAGTGCTCTAGTCTGACTCGCAGTTAGCCGGTTTTTTGTAAAAACACAACTGTTCTACTATGTTGGGATATAAAATTATAAATTAGGACGTAGCTGAATCGTGTTCTATTTAAATTTCACGGAAATCTTTCGCACAGCATCCGGTCCTACCAACATCAATGAATACAATTCTTATAAGGCAATTCAACTCTAGCCTAAACATCTGCATATTATCAATAATTCATTGTTCATTATTCGTCAAACAATGTGAGCTATTCTTTACAAAATAGTTTTTGGAAGTCGTTATTATATAGAAGTAAACAGTTCTAATGAAGGAATCGGTGTTCCCTTGACTGTTAACAAGATTATTTGGTCTGGGACACCGGAACCCGGACAAAGGCATTGTGTTGTAGTTATGAGCGATTGCGTCGTGATTGTTTTTTTTCCACTTTATATGTATGTCCAGCTAAGAGTCAATGATGATGAAGCCGGGGTCTTATCACATGCATATACATACATACATAAACTCACGCCTGTTTCCCGGAGGGGTAGAGACTACGGATTTCCACTTGCTACGATCCTGACATACCTCTTTTGCTTCATTCACTCTCATTACATTCTTCATACATGCTCGCCGGTTTTGGGTATTGGCCGGTTTTGGCCGGTGGTGGTTTTGCACATAGTCATACTTTTATCAACTTTGAAGCTTCACAGACCCTAGTGGTTTCTGGTTTTTAGAGGCCTGACTAGGTAAGTACTCTCTCGTTATAAAACCTATCGAAGAACCTTCGTTTAATACATACAAATCGATTGCATTATCTGTATAGCTGTCGTTTTAACCGTTTCGGATAAAAATCATAGATAAACGCACTATCAAAAATACCTACATAAATAAGTACACCCTACTTTTGAAAAAAATACTTATAAAAAAACTGTTTACAATAAAGACTATTCTGATTCCCAACAGTCACATACCTAGTCGTGACCCCAGGATTCCCTGTGTCGTGGGTAGCAGGAACTACGAGTACCATGGTACCACAACATTCAGAGATTTGTACCGCAGCGGGAATCGAATCCGTAACTATCGAAGACGCAAGACAAGTGTTTGCCAAACCTATGTACATCAAACACATTCTTGGCTCTTTCCGTCGCGGTTAAAAAGGTGGTTCTTGTCTACATAGCGAAATTCTAAAGGTTTCGTTATTTCGTTTCGGAATTCTACCGAGACAAACTACCTAACCGTCATTAGACTAGTGGATTGTCCCCATATTTCGGTGAAATGGGCTGATAAAAATCACCCAGTCGTATCGTTTGAGGCAGACGTTGAAGGGCAGAAGTATTTTATTATCTACCTGTATCGTACGTCGTAATGTTGCTAGGTGGTTGGATTATTTATTTATTTAATGCTTTATTGCACAGACAATGTACAAAGGGATGACTTAATGCAGCATTTTCTTTAGCGGTTGGAAACAGAGGTTGGCGTGCTAACTATATGAAACAACATATATAAATTAACTAAATTCGTCCGCGTGGTACCCGGATACAAAGTAGCCTATGTGTTATTCTGATGATGTATAAATCCGTTCAGTAGTTTTTGCGTGAAAGAGTAATAAACACCCATCTCACAAACTTTCGCGTTTACGATAGTAGTATGTTTTTCATCTAAGTGATTTCAGCTGGCTTCCATGGTGACTTATTAATGTTCTTTGACTCAGCCTTATTTTCTTTAGGCAATATATTGGACTTTCTAGAAATACATCAATTTATACAACAGCCATCACTATCGTTGCTGATATCACATCTCGTCTCTCTCGACATTTGCCCTTAAACTGAGACGTGCCCTATTTAGAAGCGTTTGACCCTTGACCATTATGAATCAGATTTCTTTCAATTAGATTCAGATATTTTTGTGGTGATTTAATTTTAAAACGCAGACAAAACCGTCGCCTGTCTAAATACATGGGTCTTATTACGTAAATCGATGGTTCATCCTGAATTTCAAGACAAATTATTGTACAAAGGAAGGTTTAAAATTGAATGCTATAATAAAATAGCCGACAGTCTATTTGACATTTCGAAAAGAGGTTTGACTACCAATAACTGCTAAAAGATAAACCATGCGGTCATCTAGACCTGCTTGCTTTTGGTACAATTATAAGTTTTACGGGTCTTTGTCGCGTTTACCTTTTTTATTATTTTACCAACGTGACGTGAATAATACTATTGTTTTTTTTGGTAGCCAATCAAAATTATGTTTCTTTTTATTTTGGGTTTGAAGTGTTTTTTAAATCACATGGACATCTTATGGGTTTATTTTATATTTTAATTGTAGACCTTAGTAGCTTTTAAATAATTTTCTATTTTCAATAAGGTATTTAAATCTTGGGTTAGTAGCTCTGACAGAACTCGAGTTCAGAAATGACATTAGCTGTGGAAAAGTCACGTGACTTCTGCCAAGTTTTTCTATGAAAAAAATTGCGTTAGCGTGAAAGGAAAATTAAATGTGAGGTAATTGTCTGGACTCTATGAATGAATCCTCACCAAGAAAGTTCGATTAGCTGGAGCGATTCTCTTTCATCCCAAAAACCCTTTCGAGTATCTGGCGAATCCGTTTAGCAGTTGGTAGTAGTTATTCTCATGCAAATGTATTCGACCTAAAGTCTGTAGGTATCAAAATACAAATCTGTGTTCATTGTTATTTGACATTGGCACAACCAGATGGCCCGTACGATTGCAGATAATTTACAAAACAATTATATAACCCATTAGGTACATACATATCATTTTCTGTCTTCTCTCTCGTGGCTTAGCTAGCTTGGTCGTTCTAAACAGATCAGCAAAGTTAAGTTACTTTTCGCCCGGTCACCGTTAGGATGGCTGACCGGTAGTGATATTCTGAGGGCATGTTAAGTTATCGGTCCCGGATATGACGGTCTTCATTAGCAGAAAATCATAAACATACCTACATATTACTTACTCAGTAGGCACCTACCTAACTTATTCAGATACCAGTACCCACATAAAAAGATACCTACTCAGGTATAAATGACGTCAATGATTAGATACAAGTTTACTGAACTTTGACCCTGTGTTTATGTGCATTACAATCTGAATGGCATCGGGGTAAATAGTTTCTGTCAAATTTAACAAACGCAGGGTTATAAAAGAAAGAAAAACATTTATTAAACACGACGTAAAAAAAACAACAAATTTCGCTAAAAAGTTAGGATGTAAGGATGGTGGGATAAATTATGAAACAAAAAGTTAGATAGAATAGCCTACTTAAAAGTATAACTGAAACAGAAAAGACGCACGCACTTTACCTAGACAGTTCAATGTCGCACCAAAAAGGTATCAGCTCAGCATAATGCTAGGTGGCTACCTTTTTAGCGCTGGTATTCTGCTGACCCTGCGCAGTGACGGCACAGACGCCAGAAGCAAACACTACTAACACTATGATATGAATATGGTATACCGTTGGCTACCTTTTTAGCGCTGGTATTCTGCTGACCCTGCGCAGTGACGGCACAGACGCCAGAAGCAAACACTACTAACACTATGATATGAATATGGTATACCGTTGGCTACCTTTTTAGCGCTGGTATTCTGCTGACCCTGCGCAATGACGGCACAGACGCCAGAAGCAAACACTACTAACACTATGATATGAATATGGTATACCGTTTGTTCGTTTCTTAGTTCAATGTATACAATTGTAAAAGATTTATTGCATATGGTCCCATCCCATTAGTCAAATAGTGGTAAAAATATTTGACTTTAATGGTAAAACGCCTAAAGTTGAGTAACAATAAAAAAAAATCATTTTTTTTAATTCCTTAGAATTTAGTACAAAAGGCAGGGCTAAATGCTAACTAATAACAGTTGTATACGAGGAAACTCCTCATTATTCTAAACAGATATTGATAATTAAACTTAAAACTATCAGTGAAAACTGTCGATGGCTAATCCCACTCTTACAATTTGTAGCTCATTAGTGTTATTCCAACTATGTATAAAATAAAAAATTAAATAAATTGAAAGATCCGCCTTGGCCCTTAACTACTTGCAATGTAAAGTTACCATATTTTCTAGTTAATCCTAAAAAAATCTACTGTTAATCTACTTTTGTCGCTGACAGTACGTCATCTTTTACTGAGCCATATCGGTAGGTGCAAAGAGGATTAAGATTCAGATTACTAATATCCGTACCAACGAAAAATAAAGCAAACGATTGGTAATATGTAAATAGTGATTGACTCCTTTATTGTATGGGTTCTTTTGATAGGTAGTTGTAGCTACCTGATACGTAGGTGCAATAACATTATTGTCTATTGTCTCTAATTCAATTGTTGAAAGTAGAAATAGTGTCATGAATCGTCTACATACCTATAGGACATCGTTTCTCGGTATCTTATCTGAATCAACTTTCAATGAAATATTCGAAAATTGAGGACAAAATTAAATCAATTAAAATAAAATATCGAATCCAGTTATCAAAATTAATCTTTGATAATGATGACGGATACGAGACATTTAATCTATACTCATACAATCGTTTGTCCTGACTGATGATGATAGATCAGTCAGTCAAACGGACAGACAGAACTACTTAGTCTAGAAATCTGAAATTTGGAATGTAGGTTTATATTATAACGTCAACTTCAACTTAGAGGGGAAATAGGGCGGGGTTAACTTTGTATGAAAGTCTTTGTTCTTTAAAGAAGTTCTTTAAAAACATAAAAATGTGAATCACAGTTACTGAGCATAAACAAAATTATAACGTCTTTCAGGGTTTTTGGATTTTTACATTTTAAGGCGGGGAAATGGGGGGTGAAAGTTTGTATACTTAGGAGCATCGGTTTTTTAAAAGGTAGGAACTTGAAAATTTTAATTATAGCTACTCATTATAAATAAATAATGATGTGTTTCAGGGTTTTTGGATTTTAACATTTTATGGTGGGGAGAAGGGGGGTGAAAATGTGTATGGGAGTAAGGTTTTTTTTTAAACACCGCGTGCAAGGCCGCTGGCAACAGCTTAGCTAGTTATATATCTATCATTGCTATGAACATATTTTTTACAAGAACGGGATATTTACAATGATTTGTGAGTTGGATTCCCGTTATTTTGGCACAGTTGCATGAATTACGGGAGTAACTAAAGTCTTTTACAAACATCCAAATAATCAAACATTTTATTTAGCATTATTATTAGTAGGATCTTATCTTGACAACTATGTTGCGACACACGAATGAACCTATTTCTAAAATACAAATGTATCTGAGACCAACTAAGACTGGACTCAGTGGCTAAGTGGTTACAGCAGCCTCGTGCCAAGCAAGGGGGGTAGAAGTTTCGATTCCCCTAGTTGATAATATTAGGTATATCCATAAAATCTAGTATTTTCTACGTTACAGAATGCTTCGCAAGATCTCGGTAAATGCGTGACGGGTCTCGTCGATGCTAAGGAGCTGCAGCAAGAGATCGAGGAAGCTAAGCCCAACGGGAATGTCGACGAGGTCTTCAAAAAGTACGTATCTTCTTATAAACAGTATTCTTCTAGACGGCATTCTTATAGACAGCTGTGCCTCGGCAGCCCTCGGCCCCCGATCGACCTACCGTTGTGCATCGGCCGTCCGTGTTAAAAAAGTACGTATATTGTTATAGACAGTATTCTTATAGACAGCTGTGCCTCGGCAGCCCTCGGTCCCCGATCGACCCACCGCTACGCATCGCCCGTCCATGCTAAAAAAGTATGTACCTTCTTTTAGCCAGTATTCATATAGACAGCATTTTTATAGACAGCTGTGCATCGGCAGCCCTCGGCCCCCGATCGATCCACCGCTACGCATCGTTCGTCCGTTCTAAAAAAGTACGTATCTTATATACAGCATTCTTATAGATAACTGTACCTCGGCAGCACTCGGCCCCCGATCGACCCGCTGCATCGCATCGCCCACCCGTGTTATCACTTCTTTTGCTCAGCTCCTAAGGCAGCGTGATGTTAAATAGCCTTTCCTTCATGAATTGGGCTATCAAATGCATTTTTTTTTTAAACCGACTGGTGGTTCCAGAGATTAGCGTGTTAAAAAAACAAACTCTTCAGATTTATTATACAAAAAATACAAAATACAAAATGTTTTTATTGAGTTTCCAAAAGATACTTAATTTAAACAATGATGAAATCTCCTTTTAAATAAAAAATACTTCGCTCTGGCTTAGGTCTATTTAAGCATTTATTTTGTGAGGCGATTAAAGTTTTTAACACTTAACCTGATGTGAAGTGTAGTGCGAGTGTAAATTGTGGGTGTGAAAGTATCCGATGAGTGTATGTTTAGTGATTATTATTAGTATAGAGATACAGTAAGCCTATGCCACATGGAAAACAAGTGTTTCAATTATTTAAATTAGGAATCTTGACTTTATGGAGATTTAATTGAACCTTTAAAATGTAGTTATACTGCATTTCAAGATTTTTTCATTCATATGCTCAAACCGGATAAATAAAAAAATAATGAGTTAACATAACGACTTGAAAAGATCAAAGGTCATATAGCCAATAACAGATATACATATAAGTTTAAGTCAAAAATCCTTGGGAGCTGTGTGATTTTGTTTAGAAGAATAAAAATGATTAATACCTAATAATAAGGATAAACACAACCTCTGCGGCGCAGTGGGCGAAGGCCCGCCCATGACGCAGAAAGTCAAAGTCAAAGTCAAAATTCATTTATTCAATAAAATCACAAGGACCACTTTGAAACGTCGGTTTTTATCTAGTGCCTGTTCCTCCGCGACCAAGCCAGGAAAGAAAGGCAAGAAAACAAGGCTGGTTATTCTTTTTAATTATCCTTTTACAAAACAATAGATTCTAGTTGGAGCATTTTCAATCCCAAGAGTTTTTGTCATCTAAATAATCAGATATTTTATAGTATGCCTTTTTATAAAGTTTTTGTTTGATTACGTTTTTAAATTTGTTAATTGACATTTTTTGTATATCTCTTGAGAGTTTGTTATAAAAGCGTACACCGTGCCCTTTCAACGATTTTTTAACTTTATGGAGTCTACAAGTGGCAACAGCGAGTTTATCTTTATTTCTAGTATTAACATTGTGATTATCGCTTTTTTTTTAAACAAATTCATATTTTTGTGAATATACAACAGATTTTCATAGATGTATTGACAAGGGAATGTCATTATATTTATTTCTTTAAACTTTTGGCGAAGTGATTCTCTGGGACCCATATTATAAATTGCTCGAACAGCCCTCTTCTGCAGCACAAAAACGGTATTTATATCAGCAGGACTCCCCCACAGCAGTATACCGTACGACATAATGCTGTGGAAGTAGCTGAAGTAAACTAGTCTAGCTGTGTCTACGTCTGTATAAAGACGGATCTTTTTGACTGCATATGCCGCAGAACTAAGTCTCTTCGATAACTTATCAATGCGAGGACCCCATTGAAGCTTATTATCTAGGGTGATACCTAAGAATACGATGGTGTCCACAAGAGTCAACTGTTCATCTTTAATTTTGATATTTGCTTTTACTTGTGTAACATTGGGTAGTATAAATCTAATACACTCATTAATATATACTAAGAACAAAAATGGTCCAAGAATTGATCCCTGCGGTACACCGATAGTAACCAGAGCCCCGGAGAACGCTTTCCATTCACGTCAACTCTTTGTACTCTGTTGTAACGGTGTAGAAATTCTAGTTCAACACCATCACACCTAGCGCCATCTGTCGTCACCAAAGTGGGGCAGGGGATAGTTCCTATGAATCCTCATGGTCGATTTGCATCTACAGCTTTGGTCGTTTAGTTCCGCCAAATTTGGTTAGATGGCGTTCACGTCGGTGCGTCTATTTTTTTTTTTTTTTTGTCAATTCATGCTATTTAATCTTGTTAAAAGAAAATCATTATTGTAATTGTCTTATATTCAGGAACATTTTTTAAACAAACAAAAACATTTTTCTTTATTTTTTTAAAATAAAGCATTTTCCTGCTTCAATTTATGTGTGAAACGAAACGAAAGTGATTAGGCATGGGATAAGGGTTTGTGGAAAGTTTTGACAAGATCGGACTCTTTGGGAGGTTCTTGAGTCTTGTTTTAATAACCAGATTAGATTCAAATTTTTAATATAGATAGTTTCGGTCATCCAGGATATTGTGGTTTTTACTTTCAGTGTTAGAAAAACAGTTTTGCTTATGAACAGTTTGGTGTGACTGTAAATAGGTTCATGAAATAGCAGGACTCGAGACTTCGTTGGTATTGCAAGACTAAGGCACATCCTTATAGGTGAGAAGAAAAATGGATAACGACACTTGGAAACTGGCAATGAAGTGATTCGGTCAGATTGTTTTTTTTGAAAGAGTTCTAGTGTGATCTCTTGAAAAAAGATCACACATCTTGCTGTGGTGTTTGCAGTTAAGTGGTGAGTAAACATTGTTAGCGTTTGGAACAAGAACATCGATATTTGCGAGATTCCAAAAACCACGCCACGTTTTTGCATCATTTTTCTCAAACCTAATTCTGGCTATTATTGTGATTGTTTCAGCATGGAGTGACAATAAGTAACAAATTGGATTAGTTCACATAGGAAGCTGTGGAATTTGTTTATTTCTGGAGCAGATTCATTCAAAATATAGTAGACGCCGAGTAAGTTGATTTTGCAAATCGGTATTTATCAGGGAGTAGTTCAAACATCTCTAGACCATCCCTAGGCCATTCAAACTAGGTCAATGCACTGTTTGGAAACATTTATTTATTTCTTTGGTAACTTTCAGGTTAAACTCGGTCGTTCAGCAGGGACATCATTTGGTGCCACATCACACAAAGTGCTGTTTGGATGAACTTCAGTCACAGGTGATCCATGGCAGTTGAAACTCCTGTGGTGATTTATGAGCAGTTTAGACAAAGACTAAAATCTCAGGTGAATTCTTTCCTAATTATTTGATACAGCTTCATGGACAAGCATCGGACGTCCCCACATCAATTCATGGTTAAATGTATAGGTATATAGGTTCAGTATTGTGAGCTATTAGTAGAATTTTGGTTATCAAGAGGTGATATGCCCTAAGCTAGCCGTGGGATGTAGAAAGTGGGCTCAGAAGAGGGCGCCACGAGTTTTGGTTTAGTTGGAGGACTGAAACTCGAAAAGTCCTGTAGCACAAATGAAAAGTGTGTTTATGGTTAACATCAACAATTTATTTAAATTTTATGTTTACATCTAGTTAAAATTACCGAGGAAAATAAATTATATCTGAAGGTGTGAGGTGGTCTTGAAGAGACTTGACAATATCTTAGTAAATGGAAAGCTCAGTAAATGTAGCTCACAAAAAGAATTTTCCCTAACTTAACTGCTATGTTAGTAAACTAAACTTATCATGCAAACTTAAAACTATATTAGTATTTGTGTGGCGAAGCTAACCCTAGACAATTTATCCACCGAAAAATGAAGTAGCCTTGAAGAGACTTAACAAAAATGCTTAGTAATTAGCCACAAAGAGAGTTGCCCTAACTTAAATGGTGCTAGTCTGACTGAGTGAAGCTCGGTGACCACAATGCAACTTTTATCTTACACCGTTTGAAGTGATTCAGATAGATTATACAGAACACACACTAACAACAGAGTTCCGTCTACAATTAATACCTTTTAACTAATATTATATGCTTATTATGTACGTTGGGTACCTGTGAAAACCTACTAAATCAAATAAAGAATAAACCTTGCCTCTGAACTATTCTCTCTCCAAAATTCTACTAATAGCTCACAATACTGAACCTATATACCTATACATTTAACCATGAATTGATGTGGGGACGTCCGATGCTTGTCCATGAAGCTGTATCAAATAATTAGGAAAGAATTCACCTGAGATTTTAGTCTTTGTCTAAACTGCTCATAAATCACCACAGGAGTTTCAACTGCCATGGATCACCTGTGACTGAAGTTCATCCAAACAGCACTTTGTGTGATGTGGCACCAAATGATGTCCCTGCTGAACGACCGAGTTTAACCTGAAAGTTACCAAAGAAATAAATAAATGTTTCCAAACAGTGCATTGACCTAGTTTGAATGGCCTAGGGATGGTCTAGAGATGTTTGAACTACTCCCTGATAAATACCGATTTGCAAAATCAACTTACTCGGCGTCTACTATATTTTGAATGAATCTGCTCCAGAAATAAACAAATTCCACAGCTTCCTATGTGAACTAATCCAATTTGTTACTTATTGTCACTCCATGCTGAAACAATCACAATAATAGCCAGAATTAGGTTTGAGAAAAATGATGCAAAAACGTGGCGTGGTTTTTGGAATCTCGCAAATATCGATGTTCTTGTTCCAAACGCTAACAATGTTTACTCACCACTTAACTGCAAACACCACAGCAAGATGTGTGATCTTTTTTCAAGAGATCACACTAGAACTCTTTCAAAAAAAACAATCTGACCGAATCACTTCATTGCCAGTTTCCAAGTGTCGTTATCCATTTTTCTTCTCACCTATAAGGATGTGCCTTAGTCTTGCAATACCAACGAAGTCTCGAGTCCTGCTATTTCATGAACCTATTTACAGTCACACCAAACTGTTCATAAGCAAAACTGTTTTTCTAACACTGAAAGTAAAAACCACAATATCCTGGATGACCGAAACTATCTATATTAAAAATTTGAATCTAATCTGGTTATTAAAACAAGACTCAAGAACCTCCCAAAGAGTCCGATCTTGTCAAAACTTTCCACAAACCCTTATCCCATGCCTAATCACTTTCGTTTCGTTTCACACATAAATTGAAGCAGGAAAATGCTTTATTTAAAAAAAATAAAGAAAAATGTTTTTGTTTGTTTAAAAAATGTTCCTGAATATAAGACAATTACAATAATGATTTTCTTTTAACAAGATTAAATAGCATGAATTGACAAAAAAAAAAAAAAAAATAGACGCACCGACGTGAACGCCATCTAACCAAATTTGGCGGAACTAAACGACCAAAGCTGTAGATGCAAATCGACCATGAGGATTCATAGGAACTATCCCCTGCCCCACTTTGGTGACGACAGATGGCGCTAGGTGTGATGGTGTTGAACTAGAATTTCTACACCGTTACAATACCAACTTGCTTAATCAAAAAAAAAAAAAGGAAAAAAAAAAAAAAAAAAAAAAAAAAAAAATCTATCCTACTCTTGAGGCTCAGCTTTCAGAATATCCTTGACATGCCACCTTCCCAACGACTTTCTGGTCTCGAAATCCTGTAATTCATAAGTTATTGGAGACAACCTTTTAAGCACAATACACTTTTTGAATTTTGGTGCTAACTTCTTAGTAAAGAACTTTGTGGCATCTGACAAAGGGTACTCCTTTTTCCATACAGCCTGTCCAACTGAATATTCAACATTACTTCTATTTCTATTATAATAAAATCTAGATCTATGATAAGCATTTTTAAGTGAAGTATTCACTCTTTCAAAAATTGGTTTTAGATGAGACAACATTGAGGCATATTGGGTCCTATCTACAAACTGCAACTCATCAACACGTAGCTCTCTGTGAGGATACCAATCACCTGACAAAACCGCCTCTCTCCCATGTGTCAAGAAGTATGGGGTGAACCCAGTAACCTCATGTACTGCAGTGTTGATGGCAAACTCAATTTTACTAATGTTCTCAGCCCAATCGCGATGATCTTTGCCCACCAATGACGCCAATGCTGTAACCACGACCCTATTCACACGTTCTGCCGGATTATTCTGAGGAGTGAATCTGTAATTATAAAATAAATAGGGAATTTTATACTTTTCCTTTAATGCTCCCATTTGTCTGGAAATAAATTGAGGACCATTATCCATTATGATGCACTGCGGAACTCCATGGCGCATTATAAAACTATTTTCTATAATTCCAACTACCGACTTAGCCAGAGAACTTCTCATAGGAAATAATTGAGTATATTTGGTGTAAAAATCTGAAACAACTAGAATGAACTTATACCCTGCATAACTACGTGGCAACGGACCCAATATATCCGTGGAGATAACCTGAAAAGGTCTTTGTACTTTCTTAGGATTTTCCATAAGTCCTGGCTGAGCTACATTTGTGCTCTTATAAGCAAGACAAACCTGGCATTTCCTGACATATTTTTTTACATCAGCTATCATCTTGGGCCAAAAATAACTTTGTGTTAATCGTTTAAATGTTTTGAATATTCCCAAGTGTGCTGAATCAGGGTCGTCATGAGTCCCTTCTTCATTGCAAGATTAGCTCTTGTAGAGGTACAATCCATTAAGGAGCTGAAAGATGTTTGTGCGAAGATTGAACTAGCCAGGCACAAGTGTGACAATAGGGGGTACCTCAACCCGGGAAGCACATCTGTCATTCCTGAGATTTGTAGGAACAAGGAGAACCGTACTTCTTCATTTCGTAGAACGGTCAATGTAGTGAATGCCATAAAATGTTTCAAATGTGAAGGAGACCATCCGTTTTATAGATGCCCGGTGTATGTGGGTAAACACTGTTTTAATTGCAAAAAGCCTGGTGTTATTACCTCAGAATGTACTTGTCCAAAAAACTAGTAAGTAGGTCAGAGGTAGTCAATTGTCAAGTAAAAGCTTGTACTTCTGACCTTGAGTGGAAAGCATGGTTAGATTATGTGAGATTTTTTTTTGATCAGAACAGGGTTTCAGTTTTGTTTAACTTCAGTCCTAAAGACCCAAGACCCTACTTGGTTATAGAGATTTTGGGATTAGAGTGTAACGCTTTGGCGGACAGTGGAGCCACGGTCTCAGTAATGAGTGAGGATGCTTTGCAAGCTATTAAATCATGTGATTTAGAATTCAAAATTCAAAAATGTGACAACAGCATTGCTGTTGGGAACAACAACAAGTTGTGTGTTCTGGGAAAGGTATCTTTACCTATTTCTTATGCTGGTGTTGTTAGATTTTTGAAGGTTTATGTTTGTCGCGATATTAATGTCCCCCTTATTTTAGGGGTTGATTTTTTGCAAAACTTTGGTCTTTGTAAAGAAATTTTCAATGATGTCGGAAGAGGTTCCTCTTCCAGTTCTGTAAATCTTTTCAAGAATAATCAGCTGCATTTGCATGAGGTTGGTGATTTATCTCCGATACAAAAGCTAGAACTGGAAGACATGGTTAGCAGGTATAAAGCAATTGCTGCTACGGAGGATAGGCTGGGCTTCACATCCTTGGAAGAACATGTAATTGATACTGGGGATAGTGAACCAATTAAACAAAAGTGCTACCCCATTCCACACCACCATAGAGAATATGTAAAAAGGGAAATAGATAATATGTTGAAATTAGGAATTATAGAAAGGTCCACATCCCCATGGAATAGTCCTGTACTTCTTGTGCCAAAAGCAAACGGGGAACTTAGATTTTGCTTGGATAGTAGGAAGTTGAATAGTGTGACTAAGGTGGATTCTTATCCCATGCCTAGGGTTCAGGAAATATTGGACTCTCTAAACAATGCTAGGTTCATGACTTCCTTAGATTTGAAAAGCGCTTTCTTTCAAATTAATTTGGACAAGAGCTCTCGTGAGAAGACATGTTTCTCGATTTCTGGATTGGGAAGCTGGCAATTTTGTAGGATGCCGTTTGGGTTGGTAAATGCAACAGCCAGGATGATGAGGCTGATGGATAGGGTTTTTGGTCCTGAATTTGCCAATAATGTTTTTTATTATGTAGATGATATAATCTTGATTTCCGATTCTTTCAGTAGTCACTTGGAGCTCCTGCGCACGGTGTTTGAGAAGCTGAGCGATGCTGGTCTAACCATAAATTTTGAGAAGTCAGTCTTCTGTCGCTCATCATTAAAATTCTTGGGGTATGTCGTGGACAGGCAAGGACTTCGTACAGATGGAGATAAGGTACGTTCTATTGTAGAGTTTCCTGCTCCCACCACTCAGAAAGAGGTCAGAAGATTTCTGGGAATGATATCTTGGTACCGTCGTTTCATTGAGAATTTTTCCACTGCAGTGTCCCCTCTCACTAGGTTGACTAGGAAAATTCCAAAGGGAGAGGCCTTTACTTTTGATGAGCAAGCGTCAAGAGCTTTCACAGACATTAAGAGTATGTTGATTTCTGCCCCTGTGTTAAGTGTTCCTAAGTTTGACAGGCCGTTTATGATTAGTACGGATGCGTCGGATGTTGGTTTAGGTTGTATATTATCACAGTTAGATGATGAGGGCTGTGAACATCCGGTCGCCTTTGCTAGTAGGACTCTATCCCGTAGTGAGAGAAATTATTCCACAACAGAGAAGGAACTAAATGGTTTGTTGTTTGCTTTGGAGAAATTTAAAGGATATTTTGATGGTTCACCATTTAAGACTAAGGTATTCACTGATCATAGTAGTTTAAAGTGGTTGGTTAGTTTGAAATCTTCCACCGGAAGATTAGCTCGTTGGGCAATCAGGCTTTCACAGTATAGTTTCGACATAGAATACCGAAAAGGTTCAGAAAACTCTGCAGCCGATGCTTTGTCAAGAGCACCAATTTCTGACTTGCTGGAACTTCTGGAGGCCACTCCTAATACCACCAGAGAAGGATGGTACTCTAACATGTTTCAGAAGATCTCCAGCAGTCCAGAATTGTTTCCAGATTGGCGTATTGTACAGGAAAGACTCTTTAGAAGGATCAGAAGCAAAAATCCACTGACAGTTGATTGTGAATGGAAATTGGTAATTCCTGAGGATCTCAGACATGAGGTGTTGAAGAAGTGTCATGACGACCCTGATTCAGCACACTTGGGAATATTCAAAACATTTAAACGATTAACACAAAGTTATTTTTGGCCCAAGATGATAGCTGATGTAAAAAAATATGTCAGGAAATGCCAGGTTTGTCTTGCTTATAAGAGCACAAATGTAGCTCAGCCAGGACTTATGGAAAATCCTAAGAAAGTACAAAGACCTTTTCAGGTTATCTCCACGGATATATTGGGTCCGTTGCCACGTAGTTATGCAGGGTATAAGTTCATTCTAGTTGTTTCAGATTTTTACACCAAATATACTCAATTATTTCCTATGAGAAGTTCTCTGGCTAAGTCGGTAGTTGGAATTATAGAAAATAGTTTTATAATGCGCCATGGAGTTCCGCAGTGCATCATAATGGATAATGGTCCTCAATTTATTTCCAGACAAATGGGAGCATTAAAGGAAAAGTATAAAATTCCCTATTTATTTTATAATTGCAGATTCACTCCTCAGAATAATCCGGCAGAACGTGTGAATAGGGTCGTGGTTACAGCATTGGCGTCATTGGTGGGCAAAGATCATCGCGATTGGGCTGAGAACATTAGTAAAATTGAGTTTGCCATCAACACTGCAGTACATGAGGTTACTGGGTTCACCCCATACTTCTTGACACATGGGAGAGAGGCGGTTTTGTCAGGTGATTGGTATCCTCACAGAGAGCTACGTGTTGATGAGTTGCAGTTTGTAGATAGGACCCAATATGCCTCAATGTTGTCTCATCTAAAACCAATTTTTGAAAGAGTGAATACTTCACTTAAAAATGCTTATCATAGATCTAGATTTTATTATAATAGAAATAGAAGTAATGTTGAATATTCAGTTGGACAGGCTGTATGGAAAAAGGAGTACCCTTTGTCAGATGCCACAAAGTTCTTTACTAAGAAGTTAGCACCAAAATTCAAAAAGTGTATTGTGCTTAAAAGGTTGTCTCCAATAACTTATGAATTACAGGATTTCGAGACCAGAAAGTCGTTGGGAAGGTGGCATGTCAAGGATATTCTGAAAGCTGAGCCTCAAGAGTAGGATAGATTTTTTTTTTTTTTTTTTTTTTTTTTTTTTCCTTTTTTTTTTTTTGATTAAGCAAGTTGGTATTGTAACGGTGTAGAAATTCTAGTTCAACACCATCACACCTAGCGCCATCTGTCGTCACCAAAGTGGGGCAGGGGATAGTTCCTATGAATCCTCATGGTCGATTTGCATCTACAGCTTTGGTCGTTTAGTTCCGCCAAATTTGGTTAGATGGCGTTCACGTCGGTGCGTCTATTTTTTTTTTTTTTTTGTCAATTCATGCTATTTAATCTTGTTAAAAGAAAATCATTATTGTAATTGTCTTATATTCAGGAACATTTTTTAAACAAACAAAAACATTTTTCTTTATTTTTTTTAAATAAAGCATTTTCCTGCTTCAATTTATGTGTGAAACGAAACGAAAGTGATTAGGCATGGGATAAGGGTTTGTGGAAAGTTTTGACAAGATCGGACTCTTTGGGAGGTTCTTGAGTCTTGTTTTAATAACCAGATTAGATTCAAATTTTTAATATAGATAGTTTCGGTCATCCAGGATATTGTGGTTTTTACTTTCAGTGTTAGAAAAACAGTTTTGCTTATGAACAGTTTGGTGTGACTGTAAATAGGTTCATGAAATAGCAGGACTCGAGACTTCGTTGGTATTGCAAGACTAAGGCACATCCTTATAGGTGAGAAGAAAAATGGATAACGACACTTGGAAACTGGCAATGAAGTGATTCGGTCAGATTGTTTTTTTTGAAAGAGTTCTAGTGTGATCTCTTGAAAAAAGATCACACATCTTGCTGTGGTGTTTGCAGTTAAGTGGTGAGTAAACATTGTTAGCGTTTGGAACAAGAACATCGATATTTGCGAGATTCCAAAAACCACGCCACGTTTTTGCATCATTTTTCTCAAACCTAATTCTGGCTATTATTGTGATTGTTTCAGCATGGAGTGACAATAAGTAACAAATTGGATTAGTTCACATAGGAAGCTGTGGAATTTGTTTATTTCTGGAGCAGATTCATTCAAAATATAGTAGACGCCGAGTAAGTTGATTTTGCAAATCGGTATTTATCAGGGAGTAGTTCAAACATCTCTAGACCATCCCTAGGCCATTCAAACTAGGTCAATGCACTGTTTGGAAACATTTATTTATTTCTTTGGTAACTTTCAGGTTAAACTCGGTCGTTCAGCAGGGACATCATTTGGTGCCACATCACACAAAGTGCTGTTTGGATGAACTTCAGTCACAGGTGATCCATGGCAGTTGAAACTCCTGTGGTGATTTATGAGCAGTTTAGACAAAGACTAAAATCTCAGGTGAATTCTTTCCTAATTATTTGATACAGCTTCATGGACAAGCATCGGACGTCCCCACATCAATTCATGGTTAAATGTATAGGTATATAGGTTCAGTATTGTGAGCTATTAGTAGAATTTTGGAGAGAGAATAGTTCAGAGGCAAGGTTTATTCTTTATTTGATTTAGTAGGTTTTCACAGGTACCCAACGTACATAATAAGCATATAATATTAGTTAAAAGGTATTAATTGTAGACGGAACTCTGTTGTTAGTGTGTGTTCTGTATAATCTATCTGAATCACTTCAAACGGTGTAAGATAAAAGTTGCATTGTGGTCACCGAGCTTCACTCAGTCAGACTAGCACCATTTAAGTTAGGGCAACTCTCTTTGTGGCTAATTACTAAGCATTTTTGTTAAGTCTCTTCAAGGCTACTTCATTTTTCGGTGGATAAATTGTCTAGGGTTAGCTTCGCCACACAAATACTAATATAGTTTTAAGTTTGCATGATAAGTTTAGTTTACTAACATAGCAGTTAAGTTAGGGAAAATTCTTTTTGTGAGCTACATTTACTGAGCTTTCCATTTACTAAGATATTGTCAAGTCTCTTCAAGACCACCTCACACCTTCAGATATAATTTATTTTCCTCGGTAATTTTAACTAGATGTAAACATAAAATTTAAATAAATTGTTGATGTTAACCATAAACACACTTTTCATTTGTGCTACAGGACTTTTCGAGTTTCAGTCCTCCAACTAAACCAAAACTCGTGGCGCCCTCTTCTGAGCCCACTTTCTACATCCCACGGCTAGCTTAGGGCATATCACCTCTTGATAACCAAAATTCTACTAATAGCTCACAATACTGAACCTATATACCTATACATTTAACCATGAATTGATGTGGGGACGTCCGATGCTTGTCCATGAAGCTGTATCAAATAATTAGGAAAGAATTCACCTGAGATTTTAGTCTTTGTCTAAACTGCTCATAAATCACCACAGGAGTTTCAACTGCCATGGATCACCTGTGACTGAAGTTCATCCAAACAGCACTTTGTGTGATGTGGCACCAAATGATGTCCCTGCTGAACGACCGAGTTTAACCTGAAAGTTACCAAAGAAATAAATAAATGTTTCCAAACAGTGCATTGACCTAGTTTGAATGGCCTAGGGATGGTCTAGAGATGTTTGAACTACTCCCTGATAAATACCGATTTGCAAAATCAACTTACTCGGCGTCTACTATATTTTGAATGAATCTGCTCCAGAAATAAACAAATTCCACAGCTTCCTATGTGAACTAATCCAATTTGTTACTTATTGTCACTCCATGCTGAAACAATCACAATAATAGCCAGAATTAGGTTTGAGAAAAATGATGCAAAAACGTGGCGTGGTTTTTGGAATCTCGCAAATATCGATGTTCTTGTTCCAAACGCTAACAATGTTTACTCACCACTTAACTGCAAACACCACAGCAAGATGTGTGATCTTTTTTCAAGAGATCACACTAGAACTCTTTCAAAAAAAACAATCTGACCGAATCACTTCATTGCCAGTTTCCAAGTGTCGTTATCCATTTTTCTTCTCACCTATAAGGATGTGCCTTAGTCTTGCAATACCAACGAAGTCTCGAGTCCTGCTATTTCATGAACCTATTTACAGTCACACCAAACTGTTCATAAGCAAAACTGTTTTTCTAACACTGAAAGTAAAAACCACAATATCCTGGATGACCGAAACTATCTATATTAAAAATTTGAATCTAATCTGGTTATTAAAACAAGACTCAAGAACCTCCCAAAGAGTCCGATCTTGTCAAAACTTTCCACAAACCCTTATCCCATGCCTAATCACTTTCGTTTCGTTTCACACATAAATTGAAGCAGGAAAATGCTTTATTTAAAAAAAATAAAGAAAAATGTTTTTGTTTGTTTAAAAAATGTTCCTGAATATAAGACAATTACAATAATGATTTTCTTTTAACAAGATTAAATAGCATGAATTGACAAAAAAAAAAAAAAAATAGACGCACCGACGTGAAAAACCACCATCTAACCAAATTTGGCGGAACTAAACGACCAAAGCTGTAGATGCAAATCGACCATGAGGATTCATAGGAACTATCCCCTGCCCCACTTTGGTGACGACAGATGGCGCTAGGTGTGATGGTGTTGAACTAGAATTTCTACACCGTTACAATACCAACTTGCTTAATCAAAAAAAAAAAAAGGAAAAAAAAAAAAAAAAAAAAAAAAAAAATCTATCCTACTCTTGAGGCTCAGCTTTCAGAATATCCTTGACATGCCACCTTCCCAACGACTTTCTGGTCTCGAAATCCTGTAATTCATAAGTTATTGGAGACAACCTTTTAAGCACAATACACTCTTTGAATTTTGGTGCTAACTTCTTAGTAAAGAACTTTGTGGCATCTGACAAAGGGTACTCCTTTTTCCATACAGCCTGTCCAACTGAATATTCAACATTACTTCTATTTCTATTATAATAAAATCTAGATCTATGATAAGCATTTTTAAGTGAAGTATTCACTCTTTCAAAAATTGGTTTTAGATGAGACAACATTGAGGCATATTGGGTCCTATCTACAAACTGCAACTCATCAACACGTAGCTCTCTGTGAGGATACCAATCACCTGACAAAACCGCCTCTCTCCCATGTGTCAAGAAGTATGGGGTGAACCCAGTAACCTCATGTACTGCAGTGTTGATGGCAAACTCAATTTTACTAATGTTCTCAGCCCAATCGCGATGATCTTTGCCCACCAATGACGCCAATGCTGTAACCACGACCCTATTCACACGTTCTGCCGGATTATTCTGAGGAGTGAATCTGCAATTATAAAATAAATAGGGAATTTTATACTTTTCCTTTAATGCTCCCATTTGTCTGGAAATAAATTGAGGACCATTATCCATTATGATGCACTGCGGAACTCCATGGCGCATTATAAAACTATTTTCTATAATTCCAACTACCGACTTAGCCAGAGAACTTCTCATAGGAAATAATTGAGTATATTTGGTGTAAAAATCTGAAACAACTAGAATGAACTTATACCCTGCATAACTACGTGGCAACGGACCCAATATATCCGTGGAGATAACCTGAAAAGGTCTTTGTACTTTCTTAGGATTTTCCATAAGTCCTGGCTGAGCTACATTTGTGCTCTTATAAGCAAGACAAACCTGGCATTTCCTGACATATTTTTTTACATCAGCTATCATCTTGGGCCAAAAATAACTTTGTGTTAATCGTTTAAATGTTTTGAATATTCCCAAGTGTGCTGAATCAGGGTCGTCATGAGTCCCTTCTTCATTGCAAGATTAGCTCTTGTAGAGGTACAATCCATTAAGGAGCTGAAAGATGTTTGTGCGAAGATTGAACTAGCCAGGCACAAGTGTGACAATAGGGGGTACCTCAACCCGGGAAGCACATCTGTCATTCCTGAGATTTGTAGGAACAAGGAGAACCGTACTTCTTCATTTCGTAGAACGGTCAATGTAGTGAATGCCATAAAATGTTTCAAATGTGAAGGAGACCATCCGTTTTATAGATGCCCGGTGTATGTGGGTAAACACTGTTTTAATTGCAAAAAGCCTGGTGTTATTACCTCAGAATGTACTTGTCCAAAAAACTAGTAAGTAGGTCAGAGGTAGTCAATTGTCAAGTAAAAGCTTGTACTTCTGACCTTGAGTGGAAAGCATGGTTAGATTATGTGAGATTTTTTTTTGATCAGAACAGGGTTTCAGTTTTGTTTAACTTCAGTCCTAAAGACCCAAGACCCTACTTGGTTATAGAGATTTTGGGATTAGAGTGTAACGCTTTGGCGGACAGTGGAGCCACGGTCTCAGTAATGAGTGAGGATGCTTTGCAAGCTATTAAATCATGTGATTTAGAATTCAAAATTCAAAAATGTGACAACAGCATTGCTGTTGGGAACAACAACAAGTTGTGTGTTCTGGGAAAGGTATCTTTACCTATTTCTTATGCTGGTGTTGTTAGATTTTTGAAGGTTTATGTTTGTCGCGATATTAATGTCCCCCTTATTTTAGGGGTTGATTTTTTGCAAAACTTTGGTCTTTGTAAAGAAATTTTCAATGATGTCGGAAGAGGTTCCTCTTCCAGTTCTGTAAATCTTTTCAAGAATAATCAGCTGCATTTGCATGAGGTTGGTGATTTATCTCCGATACAAAAGCTAGAACTGGAAGACATGGTTAGCAGGTATAAAGCAATTGCTGCTACGGAGGATAGGCTGGGCTTCACATCCTTGGAAGAACATGTAATTGATACTGGGGATAGTGAACCAATTAAACAAAAGTGCTACCCCATTCCACACCACCATAGAGAATATGTAAAAAGGGAAATAGATAATATGTTGAAATTAGGAATTATAGAAAGGTCCACATCCCCATGGAATAGTCCTGTACTTCTTGTGCCAAAAGCAAACGGGGAACTTAGATTTTGCTTGGATAGTAGGAAGTTGAATAGTGTGACTAAGGTGGATTCTTATCCCATGCCTAGGGTTCAGGAAATATTGGACTCTCTAAACAATGCTAGGTTCATGACTTCCTTAGATTTGAAAAGCGCTTTCTTTCAAATTAATTTGGACAAGAGCTCTCGTGAGAAGACATGTTTCTCGATTTCTGGATTGGGAAGCTGGCAATTTTGTAGGATGCCGTTTGGGTTGGTAAATGCAACAGCCAGGATGATGAGGCTGATGGATAGGGTTTTTGGTCCTGAATTTGCCAATAATGTTTTTTATTATGTAGATGATATAATCTTGATTTCCGATTCTTTCAGTAGTCACTTGGAGCTCCTGCGCACGGTGTTTGAGAAGCTGAGCGATGCTGGTCTAACCATAAATTTTGAGAAGTCAGTCTTCTGTCGCTCATCATTAAAATTCTTGGGGTATGTCGTGGACAGGCAAGGACTTCGTACAGATGGAGATAAGGTACGTTCTATTGTAGAGTTTCCTGCTCCCACCACTCAGAAAGAGGTCAGAAGATTTCTGGGAATGATATCTTGGTACCGTCGTTTCATTGAGAATTTTTCCACTGCAGTGTCCCCTCTCACTAGGTTGACTAGGAAAATTCCAAAGGGAGAGGCCTTTACTTTTGATGAGCAAGCGTCAAGAGCTTTCACAGACATTAAGAGTATGTTGATTTCTGCCCCTGTGTTAAGTGTTCCTAAGTTTGACAGGCCGTTTATGATTAGTACGGATGCGTCGGATGTTGGTTTAGGTTGTATATTATCACAGTTAGATGATGAGGGCTGTGAACATCCGGTCGCCTTTGCTAGTAGGACTCTATCCCGTAGTGAGAGAAATTATTCCACAACAGAGAAGGAACTAAATGGTTTGTTGTTTGCTTTGGAGAAATTTAAAGGATATTTTGATGGTTCACCATTTAAGACTAAGGTATTCACTGATCATAGTAGTTTAAAGTGGTTGGTTAGTTTGAAATCTTCCACCGGAAGATTAGCTCGTTGGGCAATCAGGCTTTCACAGTATAGTTTCGACATAGAATACCGAAAAGGTTCAGAAAACTCTGCAGCCGATGCTTTGTCAAGAGCACCAATTTCTGACTTGCTGGAACTTCTGGAGGCCACTCCTAATACCACCAGAGAAGGATGGTACTCTAACATGTTTCAGAAGATCTCCAGCAGTCCAGAATTGTTTCCAGATTGGCGTATTGTACAGGAAAGACTCTTTAGAAGGATCAGAAGCAAAAATCCACTGACAGTTGATTGTGAATGGAAATTGGTAATTCCTGAGGATCTCAGACATGAGGTGTTGAAGAAGTGTCATGACGACCCTGATTCAGCACACTTGGGAATATTCAAAACATTTAAACGATTAACACAAAGTTATTTTTGGCCCAAGATGATAGCTGATGTAAAAAAATATGTCAGGAAATGCCAGGTTTGTCTTGCTTATAAGAGCACAAATGTAGCTCAGCCAGGACTTATGGAAAATCCTAAGAAAGTACAAAGACCTTTTCAGGTTATCTCCACGGATATATTGGGTCCGTTGCCACGTAGTTATGCAGGGTATAAGTTCATTCTAGTTGTTTCAGATTTTTACACCAAATATACTCAATTATTTCCTATGAGAAGTTCTCTGGCTAAGTCGGTAGTTGGAATTATAGAAAATAGTTTTATAATGCGCCATGGAGTTCCGCAGTGCATCATAATGGATAATGGTCCTCAATTTATTTCCAGACAAATGGGAGCATTAAAGGAAAAGTATAAAATTCCCTATTTATTTTATAATTGCAGATTCACTCCTCAGAATAATCCGGCAGAACGTGTGAATAGGGTCGTGGTTACAGCATTGGCGTCATTGGTGGGCAAAGATCATCGCGATTGGGCTGAGAACATTAGTAAAATTGAGTTTGCCATCAACACTGCAGTACATGAGGTTACTGGGTTCACCCCATACTTCTTGACACATGGGAGAGAGGCGGTTTTGTCAGGTGATTGGTATCCTCACAGAGAGCTACGTGTTGATGAGTTGCAGTTTGTAGATAGGACCCAATATGCCTCAATGTTGTCTCATCTAAAACCAATTTTTGAAAGAGTGAATACTTCACTTAAAAATGCTTATCATAGATCTAGATTTTATTATAATAGAAATAGAAGTAATGTTGAATATTCAGTTGGACAGGCTGTATGGAAAAAGGAGTACCCTTTGTCAGATGCCACAAAGTTCTTTACTAAGAAGTTAGCACCAAAATTCAAAAAGTGTATTGTGCTTAAAAGGTTGTCTCCAATAACTTATGAATTACAGGATTTCGAGACCAGAAAGTCGTTGGGAAGGTGGCATGTCAAGGATATTCTGAAAGCTGAGCCTCAAGAGTAGGATAGATTTTTTTTTTTTTTTTTTTTTTTTTTTTTTCCTTTTTTTTTTTTTGATTAAGCAAGTTGGTATTGTAACGGTGTAGAAATTCTAGTTCAACACCATCACACCTAGCGCCATCTGTCGTCACCAAAGTGGGGCAGGGGATAGTTCCTATGAATCCTCATGGTCGATTTGCATCTACAGCTTTGGTCGTTTAGTTCCGCCAAATTTGGTTAGATGGCGTTCACGTCGGTGCGTCTATTTTTTTTTTTTTTTTGTCAATTCATGCTATTTAATCTTGTTAAAAGAAAATCATTATTGTAATTGTCTTATATTCAGGAACATTTTTTAAACAAACAAAAACATTTTTCTTTATTTTTTTTAAATAAAGCATTTTCCTGCTTCAATTTATGTGTGAAACGAAACGAAAGTGATTAGGCATGGGATAAGGGTTTGTGGAAAGTTTTGACAAGATCGGACTCTTTGGGAGGTTCTTGAGTCTTGTTTTAATAACCAGATTAGATTCAAATTTTTAATATAGATAGTTTCGGTCATCCAGGATATTGTGGTTTTTACTTTCAGTGTTAGAAAAACAGTTTTGCTTATGAACAGTTTGGTGTGACTGTAAATAGGTTCATGAAATAGCAGGACTCGAGACTTCGTTGGTATTGCAAGACTAAGGCACATCCTTATAGGTGAGAAGAAAAATGGATAACGACACTTGGAAACTGGCAATGAAGTGATTCGGTCAGATTGTTTTTTTTGAAAGAGTTCTAGTGTGATCTCTTGAAAAAAGATCACACATCTTGCTGTGGTGTTTGCAGTTAAGTGGTGAGTAAACATTGTTAGCGTTTGGAACAAGAACATCGATATTTGCGAGATTCCAAAAACCACGCCACGTTTTTGCATCATTTTTCTCAAACCTAATTCTGGCTATTATTGTGATTGTTTCAGCATGGAGTGACAATAAGTAACAAATTGGATTAGTTCACATAGGAAGCTGTGGAATTTGTTTATTTCTGGAGCAGATTCATTCAAAATATAGTAGACGCCGAGTAAGTTGATTTTGCAAATCGGTATTTATCAGGGAGTAGTTCAAACATCTCTAGACCATCCCTAGGCCATTCAAACTAGGTCAATGCACTGTTTGGAAACATTTATTTATTTCTTTGGTAACTTTCAGGTTAAACTCGGTCGTTCAGCAGGGACATCATTTGGTGCCACATCACACAAAGTGCTGTTTGGATGAACTTCAGTCACAGGTGATCCATGGCAGTTGAAACTCCTGTGGTGATTTATGAGCAGTTTAGACAAAGACTAAAATCTCAGGTGAATTCTTTCCTAATTATTTGATACAGCTTCATGGACAAGCATCGGACGTCCCCACATCAATTCATGGTTAAATGTATAGGTATATAGGTTCAGTATTGTGAGCTATTAGTAGAATTTTGGAGAGAGAATAGTTCAGAGGCAAGGTTTATTCTTTATTTGATTTAGTAGGTTTTCACAGGTACCCAACGTACATAATAAGCATATAATATTAGTTAAAAGGTATTAATTGTAGACGGAACTCTGTTGTTAGTGTGTGTTCTGTATAATCTATCTGAATCACTTCAAACGGTGTAAGATAAAAGTTGCATTGTGGTCACCGAGCTTCACTCAGTCAGACTAGCACCATTTAAGTTAGGGCAACTCTCTTTGTGGCTAATTACTAAGCATTTTTGTTAAGTCTCTTCAAGGCTACTTCATTTTTCGGTGGATAAATTGTCTAGGGTTAGCTTCGCCACACAAATACTAATATAGTTTTAAGTTTGCATGATAAGTTTAGTTTACTAACATAGCAGTTAAGTTAGGGAAAATTCTTTTTGTGAGCTACATTTACTGAGCTTTCCATTTACTAAGATATTGTCAAGTCTCTTCAAGACCACCTCACACCTTCAGATATAATTTATTTTCCTCGGTAATTTTAACTAGATGTAAACATAAAATTTAAATAAATTGTTGATGTTAACCATAAACACACTTTTCATTTGTGCTACAGGACTTTTCGAGTTTCAGTCCTCCAACTAAACCAAAACTCGTGGCGCCCTCTTCTGAGCCCACTTTCTACATCCCACGGCTAGCTTAGGGCATATCACCTCTTGATAACCAAAATTCTACTAATAGCTCACAATACTGAACCTATATACCTATACATTTAACCATGAATTGATGTGGGGACGTCCGATGCTTGTCCATGAAGCTGTATCAAATAATTAGGAAAGAATTCACCTGAGATTTTAGTCTTTGTCTAAACTGCTCATAAATCACCACAGGAGTTTCAACTGCCATGGATCACCTGTGACTGAAGTTCATCCAAACAGCACTTTGTGTGATGTGGCACCAAATGATGTCCCTGCTGAACGACCGAGTTTAACCTGAAAGTTACCAAAGAAATAAATAAATGTTTCCAAACAGTGCATTGACCTAGTTTGAATGGCCTAGGGATGGTCTAGAGATGTTTGAACTACTCCCTGATAAATACCGATTTGCAAAATCAACTTACTCGGCGTCTACTATATTTTGAATGAATCTGCTCCAGAAATAAACAAATTCCACAGCTTCCTATGTGAACTAATCCAATTTGTTACTTATTGTCACTCCATGCTGAAACAATCACAATAATAGCCAGAATTAGGTTTGAGAAAAATGATGCAAAAACGTGGCGTGGTTTTTGGAATCTCGCAAATATCGATGTTCTTGTTCCAAACGCTAACAATGTTTACTCACCACTTAACTGCAAACACCACAGCAAGATGTGTGATCTTTTTTCAAGAGATCACACTAGAACTCTTTCAAAAAAAACAATCTGACCGAATCACTTCATTGCCAGTTTCCAAGTGTCGTTATCCATTTTTCTTCTCACCTATAAGGATGTGCCTTAGTCTTGCAATACCAACGAAGTCTCGAGTCCTGCTATTTCATGAACCTATTTACAGTCACACCAAACTGTTCATAAGCAAAACTGTTTTTCTAACACTGAAAGTAAAAACCACAATATCCTGGATGACCGAAACTATCTATATTAAAAATTTGAATCTAATCTGGTTATTAAAACAAGACTCAAGAACCTCCCAAAGAGTCCGATCTTGTCAAAACTTTCCACAAACCCTTATCCCATGCCTAATCACTTTCGTTTCGTTTCACACATAAATTGAAGCAGGAAAATGCTTTATTTTAAAAAAATAAAGAAAAATGTTTTTGTTTGTTTAAAAAATGTTCCTGAATATAAGACAATTACAATAATGATTTTCTTTTAACAAGATTAAATAGCATGAATTGACAAAAAAAAAATAAAAATAGACGCACCGACGTGAAAAACCACCATCTAACCAAATTTGGCGGAACTAAACGACCAAAGCTGTAGATGCAAATCGACCATGAGGATTCATAGGAACTATCCCCTGCCCCACTTTGGTGACGACAGATGGCGCTAGGTGTGATGGTGTTGAACTAGAATTTCTACACCGTTACAATACCAACTTGCTTAATCAAAAAAAAAAAAAGGAAAAAAAAAAAAAAAAAAAAAAATCTATCCTACTCTTGAGGCTCAGCTTTCAGAATATCCTTGACATGCCACCTTCCCAACGACTTTCTGGTCTCGAAATCCTGTAATTCATAAGTTATTGGAGACAACCTTTTAAGCACAATACACTCTTTGAATTTTGGTGCTAACTTCTTAGTAAAGAACTTTGTGGCATCTGACAAAGGGTACTCCTTTTTCCATACAGCCTGTCCAACTGAATATTCAACATTACTTCTATTTCTATTATAATAAAATCTAGATCTATGATAAGCATTTTTAAGTGAAGTATTCACTCTTTCAAAAATTGGTTTTAGATGAGACAACATTGAGGCATATTGGGTCCTATCTACAAACTGCAACTCATCAACACGTAGCTCTCTGTGAGGATACCAATCACCTGACAAAACCGCCTCTCTCCCATGTGTCAAGAAGTATGGGGTGAACCCAGTAACCTCATGTACTGCAGTGTTGATGGCAAACTCAATTTTACTAATGTTCTCAGCCCAATCGCGATGATCTTTGCCCACCAATGACGCCAATGCTGTAACCACGACCCTATTCACACGTTCTGCCGGATTATTCTGAGGAGTGAATCTGCAATTATAAAATAAATAGGGAATTTTATACTTTTCCTTTAATGCTCCCATTTGTCTGGAAATAAATTGAGGACCATTATCCATTATGATGCACTGCGGAACTCCATGGCGCATTATAAAACTATTTTCTATAATTCCAACTACCGACTTAGCCAGAGAACTTCTCATAGGAAATAATTGAGTATATTTGGTGTAAAAATCTGAAACAACTAGAATGAACTTATACCCTGCATAACTACGTGGCAACGGACCCAATATATCCGTGGAGATAACCTGAAAAGGTCTTTGTACTTTCTTAGGATTTTCCATAAGTCCTGGCTGAGCTACATTTGTGCTCTTATAAGCAAGACAAACCTGGCATTTCCTGACATATTTTTTTACATCAGCTATCATCTTGGGCCAAAAATAACTTTGTGTTAATCGTTTAAATGTTTTGAATATTCCCAAGTGTGCTGAATCAGGGTCGTCATGAGTCCCTTCTTCATTGCAAGATTAGCTCTTGTAGAGGTACAATCCATTAAGGAGCTGAAAGATGTTTGTGCGAAGATTGAACTAGCCAGGCACAAGTGTGACAATAGGGGGTACCTCAACCCGGGAAGCACATCTGTCATTCCTGAGATTTGTAGGAACAAGGAGAACCGTACTTCTTCATTTCGTAGAACGGTCAATGTAGTGAATGCCATAAAATGTTTCAAATGTGAAGGAGACCATCCGTTTTATAGATGCCCGGTGTATGTGGGTAAACACTGTTTTAATTGCAAAAAGCCTGGTGTTATTACCTCAGAATGTACTTGTCCAAAAAACTAGTAAGTAGGTCAGAGGTAGTCAATTGTCAAGTAAAAGCTTGTACTTCTGACCTTGAGTGGAAAGCATGGTTAGATTATGTGAGATTTTTTTTTGATCAGAACAGGGTTTCAGTTTTGTTTAACTTCAGTCCTAAAGACCCAAGACCCTACTTGGTTATAGAGATTTTGGGATTAGAGTGTAACGCTTTGGCGGACAGTGGAGCCACGGTCTCAGTAATGAGTGAGGATGCTTTGCAAGCTATTAAATCATGTGATTTAGAATTCAAAATTCAAAAATGTGACAACAGCATTGCTGTTGGGAACAACAACAAGTTGTGTGTTCTGGGAAAGGTATCTTTACCTATTTCTTATGCTGGTGTTGTTAGATTTTTGAAGGTTTATGTTTGTCGCGATATTAATGTCCCCCTTATTTTAGGGGTTGATTTTTTGCAAAACTTTGGTCTTTGTAAAGAAATTTTCAATGATGTCGGAAGAGGTTCCTCTTCCAGTTCTGTAAATCTTTTCAAGAATAATCAGCTGCATTTGCATGAGGTTGGTGATTTATCTCCGATACAAAAGCTAGAACTGGAAGACATGGTTAGCAGGTATAAAGCAATTGCTGCTACGGAGGATAGGCTGGGCTTCACATCCTTGGAAGAACATGTAATTGATACTGGGGATAGTGAACCAATTAAACAAAAGTGCTACCCCATTCCACACCACCATAGAGAATATGTAAAAAGGGAAATAGATAATATGTTGAAATTAGGAATTATAGAAAGGTCCACATCCCCATGGAATAGTCCTGTACTTCTTGTGCCAAAAGCAAACGGGGAACTTAGATTTTGCTTGGATAGTAGGAAGTTGAATAGTGTGACTAAGGTGGATTCTTATCCCATGCCTAGGGTTCAGGAAATATTGGACTCTCTAAACAATGCTAGGTTCATGACTTCCTTAGATTTGAAAAGCGCTTTCTTTCAAATTAATTTGGACAAGAGCTCTCGTGAGAAGACATGTTTCTCGATTTCTGGATTGGGAAGCTGGCAATTTTGTAGGATGCCGTTTGGGTTGGTAAATGCAACAGCCAGGATGATGAGGCTGATGGATAGGGTTTTTGGTCCTGAATTTGCCAATAATGTTTTTTATTATGTAGATGATATAATCTTGATTTCCGATTCTTTCAGTAGTCACTTGGAGCTCCTGCGCACGGTGTTTGAGAAGCTGAGCGATGCTGGTCTAACCATAAATTTTGAGAAGTCAGTCTTCTGTCGCTCATCATTAAAATTCTTGGGGTATGTCGTGGACAGGCAAGGACTTCGTACAGATGGAGATAAGGTACGTTCTATTGTAGAGTTTCCTGCTCCCACCACTCAGAAAGAGGTCAGAAGATTTCTGGGAATGATATCTTGGTACCGTCGTTTCATTGAGAATTTTTCCACTGCAGTGTCCCCTCTCACTAGGTTGACTAGGAAAATTCCAAAGGGAGAGGCCTTTACTTTTGATGAGCAAGCGTCAAGAGCTTTCACAGACATTAAGAGTATGTTGATTTCTGCCCCTGTGTTAAGTGTTCCTAAGTTTGACAGGCCGTTTATGATTAGTACGGATGCGTCGGATGTTGGTTTAGGTTGTATATTATCACAGTTAGATGATGAGGGCTGTGAACATCCGGTCGCCTTTGCTAGTAGGACTCTATCCCGTAGTGAGAGAAATTATTCCACAACAGAGAAGGAACTAAATGGTTTGTTGTTTGCTTTGGAGAAATTTAAAGGATATTTTGATGGTTCACCATTTAAGACTAAGGTATTCACTGATCATAGTAGTTTAAAGTGGTTGGTTAGTTTGAAATCTTCCACCGGAAGATTAGCTCGTTGGGCAATCAGGCTTTCACAGTATAGTTTCGACATAGAATACCGAAAAGGTTCAGAAAACTCTGCAGCCGATGCTTTGTCAAGAGCACCAATTTCTGACTTGCTGGAACTTCTGGAGGCCACTCCTAATACCACCAGAGAAGGATGGTACTCTAACATGTTTCAGAAGATCTCCAGCAGTCCAGAATTGTTTCCAGATTGGCGTATTGTACAGGAAAGACTCTTTAGAAGGATCAGAAGCAAAAATCCACTGACAGTTGATTGTGAATGGAAATTGGTAATTCCTGAGGATCTCAGACATGAGGTGTTGAAGAAGTGTCATGACGACCCTGATTCAGCACACTTGGGAATATTCAAAACATTTAAACGATTAACACAAAGTTATTTTTGGCCCAAGATGATAGCTGATGTAAAAAAATATGTCAGGAAATGCCAGGTTTGTCTTGCTTATAAGAGCACAAATGTAGCTCAGCCAGGACTTATGGAAAATCCTAAGAAAGTACAAAGACCTTTTCAGGTTATCTCCACGGATATATTGGGTCCGTTGCCACGTAGTTATGCAGGGTATAAGTTCATTCTAGTTGTTTCAGATTTTTACACCAAATATACTCAATTATTTCCTATGAGAAGTTCTCTGGCTAAGTCGGTAGTTGGAATTATAGAAAATAGTTTTATAATGCGCCATGGAGTTCCGCAGTGCATCATAATGGATAATGGTCCTCAATTTATTTCCAGACAAATGGGAGCATTAAAGGAAAAGTATAAAATTCCCTATTTATTTTATAATTGCAGATTCACTCCTCAGAATAATCCGGCAGAACGTGTGAATAGGGTCGTGGTTACAGCATTGGCGTCATTGGTGGGCAAAGATCATCGCGATTGGGCTGAGAACATTAGTAAAATTGAGTTTGCCATCAACACTGCAGTACATGAGGTTACTGGGTTCACCCCATACTTCTTGACACATGGGAGAGAGGCGGTTTTGTCAGGTGATTGGTATCCTCACAGAGAGCTACGTGTTGATGAGTTGCAGTTTGTAGATAGGACCCAATATGCCTCAATGTTGTCTCATCTAAAACCAATTTTTGAAAGAGTGAATACTTCACTTAAAAATGCTTATCATAGATCTAGATTTTATTATAATAGAAATAGAAGTAATGTTGAATATTCAGTTGGACAGGCTGTATGGAAAAAGGAGTACCCTTTGTCAGATGCCACAAAGTTCTTTACTAAGAAGTTAGCACCAAAATTCAAAAAGTGTATTGTGCTTAAAAGGTTGTCTCCAATAACTTATGAATTACAGGATTTCGAGACCAGAAAGTCGTTGGGAAGGTGGCATGTCAAGGATATTCTGAAAGCTGAGCCTCAAGAGTAGGATAGATTTTTTTTTTTTTTTTTTTTTTTTTTTTTTCCTTTTTTTTTTTTTGATTAAGCAAGTTGGTATTGTAACGGTGTAGAAATTCTAGTTCAACACCATCACACCTAGCGCCATCTGTCGTCACCAAAGTGGGGCAGGGGATAGTTCCTATGAATCCTCATGGTCGATTTGCATCTACAGCTTTGGTCGTTTAGTTCCGCCAAATTTGGTTAGATGGCGTTCACGTCGGTGCGTCTATTTTTTTATTTTTTTTGTCAATTCATGCTATTTAATCTTGTTAAAAGAAAATCATTATTGTAATTGTCTTATATTCAGGAACATTTTTTAAACAAACAAAAACATTTTTCTTTATTTTTTTTAAATAAAGCATTTTCCTGCTTCAATTTATGTGTGAAACGAAACGAAAGTGATTAGGCATGGGATAAGGGTTTGTGGAAAGTTTTGACAAGATCGGACTCTTTGGGAGGTTCTTGAGTCTTGTTTTAATAACCAGATTAGATTCAAATTTTTAATATAGATAGTTTCGGTCATCCAGGATATTGTGGTTTTTACTTTCAGTGTTAGAAAAACAGTTTTGCTTATGAACAGTTTGGTGTGACTGTAAATAGGTTCATGAAATAGCAGGACTCGAGACTTCGTTGGTATTGCAAGACTAAGGCACATCCTTATAGGTGAGAAGAAAAATGGATAACGACACTTGGAAACTGGCAATGAAGTGATTCGGTCAGATTGTTTTTTTTGAAAGAGTTCTAGTGTGATCTCTTGAAAAAAGATCACACATCTTGCTGTGGTGTTTGCAGTTAAGTGGTGAGTAAACATTGTTAGCGTTTGGAACAAGAACATCGATATTTGCGAGATTCCAAAAACCACGCCACGTTTTTGCATCATTTTTCTCAAACCTAATTCTGGCTATTATTGTGATTGTTTCAGCATGGAGTGACAATAAGTAACAAATTGGATTAGTTCACATAGGAAGCTGTGGAATTTGTTTATTTCTGGAGCAGATTCATTCAAAATATAGTAGACGCCGAGTAAGTTGATTTTGCAAATCGGTATTTATCAGGGAGTAGTTCAAACATCTCTAGACCATCCCTAGGCCATTCAAACTAGGTCAATGCACTGTTTGGAAACATTTATTTATTTCTTTGGTAACTTTCAGGTTAAACTCGGTCGTTCAGCAGGGACATCATTTGGTGCCACATCACACAAAGTGCTGTTTGGATGAACTTCAGTCACAGGTGATCCATGGCAGTTGAAACTCCTGTGGTGATTTATGAGCAGTTTAGACAAAGACTAAAATCTCAGGTGAATTCTTTCCTAATTATTTGATACAGCTTCATGGACAAGCATCGGACGTCCCCACATCAATTCATGGTTAAATGTATAGGTATATAGGTTCAGTATTGTGAGCTATTAGTAGAATTTTGGAGAGAGAATAGTTCAGAGGCAAGGTTTATTCTTTATTTGATTTAGTAGGTTTTCACAGGTACCCAACGTACATAATAAGCATATAATATTAGTTAAAAGGTATTAATTGTAGACGGAACTCTGTTGTTAGTGTGTGTTCTGTATAATCTATCTGAATCACTTCAAACGGTGTAAGATAAAAGTTGCATTGTGGTCACCGAGCTTCACTCAGTCAGACTAGCACCATTTAAGTTAGGGCAACTCTCTTTGTGGCTAATTACTAAGCATTTTTGTTAAGTCTCTTCAAGGCTACTTCATTTTTCGGTGGATAAATTGTCTAGGGTTAGCTTCGCCACACAAATACTAATATAGTTTTAAGTTTGCATGATAAGTTTAGTTTACTAACATAGCAGTTAAGTTAGGGCAAATTCTTTTTGTGAGCTACATTCACTGAGCTTTCCATTTACTAAGATATTGTCAAGTCTCTTCAAGACCACCTCACACCTTCAGATATAATTTATTTTCCTCGGTAATTTTAACTAGATGTAAACATAAAATTTAAATAAATTGTTGATGTTAACCATAAACACACTTTTCATTTGTGCTACAGGACTTTTCGAGTTTCAGTCCTCCAACTAAACCAAAACTCGTGGCGCCCTCTTCTGAGCCCACTTTCTACATCCCACGGCTAGCTTAGGGCATATCACCTCTTGATAACCAAAAAGATATCTCAATAGGTTACACTGTCACTTAAATAGGAAGTGAGAAAGTCTAGAGCAACGCCTCTTATACCATAATGGTGTAGTTTCCTGATCAATGTGTCATGGTCTACGCAATCAAATTCCTTGGACAAATCACAAAAGACGCCTAAAGCGTCATGAGATTTCTCCCAGGCATCAAATATGTGCGATATTAACTCAATACCAGCATCAGTGGTTGAGCGACCCTTACTAAATCCGAATTGTTTATTATGCAGTGACATTTTTAATTTAAAATGTCTTTGCAATTGATTTAAAACTAGTTTCTCAATTTTTTTTTACTAAATGTAGGGAGTACTGAGATAGGTACAGGTACAAGTACCCGATTTGAAAAGTGGAGTTATTTTACTGTGTTTCATTAAATCAGGGAACACACCACAGTCAATACACTCATTAAATATTAAAGCTAGTTCGGGCGCAATTATTTCAATCAATGATTTCACAACGCAAACAGAGATGCCCCAGAGGTCCGTGGTTTTCTTAACATTTATGAGTTTGAAAGCTTTTATGACGTCATCACTATTTACATAATCAAATTTGAATTGTATTTAACATTCCGTTAAGTTTTCTTTTAACAACTCTGCTTCTATGGGAGAGGAGTTTAAGGAATTTGTGTTAGAGACTGGAATGTCGGTAAAAAGTTTTCGAACGCATTAGCTACATCACCATCCTGAATGACGGTGACATTGCCAATTTTCAAACTAAACTTACTGTTCTTAGTTGTGACTCTTCCAGTCTCACTGTTGATTACTTTCCAAGTGGCTTTTACTTTATCTTGACTATTTTTAATTTTTGAACTCAAATGACGTGCTTTTGCTTCAAGACAAACATTTAAAAAAAAAATTAGAATCTTTTTGACTTTTTCTTTAAACTCCTCATTAAAATTATATTGTTTTTCAGCATACAGATCATACAATTTGTTTCTGCTTTTATGTATTCCCGCTGTTGCCCAGTCACTGAAATTTCTTAAAAAAATATGTTGTATAAATTATTTGGATTATAATTACCATATAAACATGGAAATACAGAAGTTAAATTCAATTTTAGAAGAAGGTTGCGGGTTCGATTCCCGCCGCGCGACAAATTTGTGTATGATATGCAAATATTTGTCTCGGGTCTGGTTTCTATGTATAATTTGTATGTATTTACAAAAAAAAAGTAATTGTATATCAGTCATATAGTTCCCATAATACAAGCTCTGCTTAATTGGGGCTAGATGTTGCTGTGTAAAAAATGACTAGCATTATTATAGTGGCCGGTATCCCGACTTTCGATCCGGAGGTTGGTGGGTGCGAACCCGGTCGTGCACCAACGTATTTTTGCCAATCGAAACACATGCTCAAAAGGGCGAAGGAAAACATCGTGAGGAAACCGAACCTATAAAGTTGTAGTCAAGTGCCATCGGTTAGTGTTCCAATAAGCGACGATGGGTTTGCAACCTGTCGAGAGAATGCTAATTGCAAATCGCGGGCATGTGTCAAATGTAATGTTTGGACGTGCCTCTGACAACTCCCTCCTTGGTATTCTCAAAGATCTCCGCGTTGGATATGAATCTGAGGATGTCCATCATTCGGAATACAGTCATGAGCGGAATACAGGTTTTTTTAAATAACAATAAAAAAATGTCTAAAATTAAAGGAACGCCTAGAATGAATCCTCTTTATTCTTTACTAGCTTCTGCCTATGGCTTCACCCGCATGATACCCGGATAAAAAGTAGCCTATTTGTTATTCTGTATAAGCTATATTACTGTAAAATTTCATCAAAATCCGTTTAGTAGTTTTTGCGTGAAAGAGTAACAAACATCCATCCTCACAAACATTCACGTTTATAATATTAGTAGGATTATTTATTGTACACACAGAAAATACAGTCATAAAACTTAGGGACATATAGGGACATGTACAAAGGCGAGCTTAACCCAAACAAGAGTTTCCTCTGTTATCAAAATGTATGGCCAACCTATTTGAATTTCAGGTACTGCGCAAAGAAGCCTCTTTTCGAAGGCTGCGTCAAGAACTTCACGGAGACTAGCAAGATCTGTCTGTCGGCAGACGAGCAGAAACACCTGAAGACTGTCTACAACGTGTCACAACAGCTGGCAGAGTTCATCTGCTTCAAAGAAGGCGACAGGATCGCATGTGAGTCAATGAAAAAAATATTATAAAACTAGCTGCGCCCCGCGGTTTCACCCACGTAAGTTTCGATTTTATACTCGTAATGACTTCGAAATTAAATGTCTGATTCGAATGAATTAAAAAGTATTTTACTGCTACATAATTACCCATGATGCCAAAACGATTTATTTGAAAAATAATTAATACTACGATACGAATGTAACCAACTTTTGTTTATTCCGGCGATCTTATTAAATTTTAGAACACAAAATCTGCTATTGTGACTTAACTATAATAGTCGAGGGAATATATCTAATATTCCCTCGAGGACTTTTTTGTAGGTAATAATGAGTACTTTAATCGTGTAGTACATATTTTTGATGTATCATCAATAGTTTTCTCAGCGCACGCCAAATAATGATTTTTTATTGGCAAAATTTTGCTACTCTGGGTTACCATTATTGCATTTTTCTTAAGGATCTCTAACTTTTTGAAAATAAATTGTAGCCTATGTTACTTCCTGATAATTTCGCTTTCTATTAGTGAAAAAATGGTTAAAATCGGTCCAGTAGTTTCGGAGCCTATTCGGTACAAACAAACAAACAAAAAAATATTGACATTTCTACAGCTAATGTCATTTCCATACAATTTAATCTTTCCGGAGGCGTTAACGCCAACAGAAAGTGGTATTTGTCTAGACACCCACGTTACTCTTTTCTAATTCATAAATCAGGCAAGTTATCAACCAACCACGAAGCCGACAGAGGCAAATCCACACTACGTCAAAGACAACTAAATAACACGCTTTTCAAATTAAAAAAATAAAATTTCATAACTTTTTATTACAGATTTCACACAGGTATCGCAGCAATTATTAAAAATTTTATTAAAATAATAAATGTGGTTACTTAATTAAATATCAGATCCGACGGTAGATGGATGGTAGATCGTTAACCAAGCCAAGTTGGACTCGTCAAAACGAATCATATGAGCCCAAACTCGAGGGGTTTACTAGCCACTGAAGAGTTTCACTATCCACCTCCCGGCTCAATCATAATATCAGTTACATGATACCAAATAATAGTATTTTCATCCGAACTTCATATACATACAAAGTTTCATGTCGATACGACATTTAGAAGTAGGTTAAAATACTTCCAAGATTTTATTATGTTATTTGTTTAAGGTGTACGTACAATAAAGTATTTTCATTCATCCATTTTAATTCGGCAGTGTTCATCGCGGAGGGCGGTCAGGAATGCTTCCAAGACAAGCAGGAGGGTCTGATGGGCTGCTTCAACCAGACGGGTGTGGATCAGACCAGTCTGCCGAAAACGCTCGACCCCAGCGAGTTCTCGAACTTCACTCTGTCGTTCGATGTGAGTCTTATTTTTATACAACTTAATTGGCAAACAAGGGTATGGCCCCACCTGTTAGTAAGCGGTTATCGTAACCTATGGGCTTGCTTGCAACTGCAGAGGTATCACTAGAATGTTGCTGACCCTGAAGCATAACGGTCTCATGTGCCTGTTTAACGAAGAAAATCACATCAAATGTTATGAAAAATATATTTACATGGAAAATTGTAAAGCCATTTTTCACACATTCTAGCCCCAAACTAAGCAGAGCTTGTATTATGGAAACTACATGACTGATATACAACTTATATACATTTTTTTGTAAATACATACATATTATACATAGAAAAAACCCAGATCCGAGGCAAATATTTGCAGATACAAACATTTGTCCCGCGGCGCGGGAATCGAACCCGCAACCTTCTGCGTCTCAGGCGAATCTTCGCCCACTGCGCCACAGAGGTTCTATATATACATAGAACCAGAATTAAAATCCTGGCACTAGTTTGTAAGTCTCCGAAATTCGCCGATTTTTTTTTTTAATCATTCGTGTCCTTTCAATATTGTCTCAACGGACACAAAAACACACAAATATAGATACGTTGCTTGTTTAAAGTAAAAGGGGATTATCGTTAATCTTATGACTTTCCAGGAGAAACAATGCAAGCAATTGTTGGACCTGCAAGTATGCGTGGTAAACGTATTGGAGGCATGCCCCAAGCCAACTTCGGCCAACATCGTGGAGTCACTTTTCAAGTTTATCCGGAAGGCTACGCCATGCAAGAAATTCTCGGTAAGCATACCATTTAGTGTACTTACTTAGAATCTTTATTAATTCTAACGCTCACGTAGATTAGGTACTTACTAACATTGCTAACTTCCTTTACTAGGAGGCCAGCGCTACGCCCAGAAGTCAGAAGCCTGTAAGTTTTATAGCTGTTTTGTGTTGATCTTTGGTTGAACGATCCAGGTTGTGCCGAGAAATATTGCGATTTTTAATACCGGGCTTACACATGCGCTGTGAATTCGTCTCGGCACTAGTCGAATAGTTCGTGTACGAGTGCCGACGCGAACCACCGCGAACCACACGATCGCGCAGTTTTCATTCAGACTCGCGAGTGGTGCGAATGGCGAATGATTAGGCGAGTACCGAACGTGCCGTTTACACACGCGTCTTCTTTATTTATTATGTTCGCAACAGTTTTCCCGTGAATACAAAATACATTAGGTGTAACTAAACTACATGAGAAACCAATCACAGGCAAACACAACATGCGCTTTTGTATTAGAAAATCAGTTGGGTAGGTGAATAAAAGGTTAAATCTAACTACTCATTGTAATTAAAAAAAAATGGTGGTTAATATCATCTAGTTAATATCATCTAGTTAATATCATCTAGTTAGAACATCTAATAATGCGCTTCATCCGCCTAAAGATAAGTACTAAGTAATCAACGTTCGTCATTCGCCTCGCCACGCTCGTCGCATGTGTAAACGCGGTACAATACGTTCTCACCCTATGGATTGATGGAAGTTTGTGGATGGGGATATCCCAAGTTGAGTAATTTCACTGTATATAATTATAATTCTGGGGAAGGCCTGAGTCCAGTTGTGAACAGAAGTTTACAGGCGGTTGTTGATAATGAGGTCCATGCTGACAGGGACCGCGGAAGTACTCAGTGACGTCCGGAGGGGGGGGTCACCCCTTCCATCTCCAGCCCTGGTAGGCGGGTACCTATGTGATTTTAGGGGGGCATTTGGCCCCCCTGCCCCCCACTTCCGCGGCCACTACGTGCTGAAAATCAGCGCTGCAGTTATCTTTAGCATTTTGCTGAGCACGGACCTTTTTCAACAGACTTCAAATAAGGAGGTAATCAATTCGTTCGTTTCTTGTTTGTTTGTTACGCGATAGCTTCGCCAATTGTGAATTTGAATGATAAGGCTGGTCCCATACAAAAAAATATCCAAAATCCCACTTTAAAAAAAACTTTTTGACAGCAATATAGTATAGTATATAGTGATAAAATAAATGTTATGTAATGGGTTTCATGTACCTATTTTAAAAGTAGCTATGTATAGTTTTGACTTTTGGTATAATTAAGCTGTTACTTTAATCTACTTTTTTTTTAGTTTACTTAGTTAATTTGTTTTTTACTTTTTACTGTTCCTATTAGGTACAACTTATAAGATGATCTATAAAAATGTTAAAGCAGAGCAGGTTTTCCTAATACAAGCATATAATTAAATAATTTAATATAATTGCTTAAAAGGAGACTCCAAACGCTTTAAGCACTAATCTATAAGTAACAAAAATAAATATTTTGTATTTTTTGTACTTTACTTTTATTTGCTTTTTAAAGTACACACACTACTTTTCACTAACAAAGAAAATGCTATGCTCGTTCACCTTGTGGTAAAATTGGATAAGAAAGCCGTCTAAAGTAACCGACATGGCTCACATAATTTTGAAGTGGCAATGACTGTGTTGGTTGTAGTGGCTGGCCGTATCGATCATTGAACCGACAGCCGCTGGAGGAAAAAGGTTCTCGAATTGCGACCGCGAACCGACGGAACGAAGGCTCCGCGCTCGATGGACCGATCTGTAAAATTTTGCGGGAGGTTGATAGTTGGTTGGAAGTGGCTAAAAACCGGCACTCTTTGGGGAGGCCAATGTCTTGCCGTCTACAGGCTGTTGATGATAAGCACTTTCAAGTTTTCGAAACTACTTCGCCGCTAATAAATTTTTTATCGAAAAGCAAAAAATATTAGAAATTATACTTTTTTCGGCACAACTTGGATCTTTCAACTTTATTTCGTTTTTGTTTGTTTGTGCATGTTCTTTTTGTTTGCTCAAGAAAAACATTGGTTGCCTTTTGTGCGTAATAGTATGTTTTTGTGTAAGAATTTTAATTGGTGACGTGTTTAATTGAACCAACCCCTTTTGATTTGCTTCGTTTTGTATCGCTGTTACGTTTTTGCTTGCCATTGTTATGAAAACCTATCTACGAATCATCCTTGAAGACGAAATCGATTGTAAAAAACCGCATTACAATCCGTTCAGCTGCATAATTAAACGCATAATTGACAAACAAAAAATATTTTTTATACACTAGCTCACCCGACAGACGTTGTTCTGTTCTTGAATGTGACACACAGAACGTCAATTGAAAACCAGAACAGTTTTTATTGAACAAAAACACCCGTTTTTGCATATTCCGGGCAGGTTTACCAATTTTTCTTTACATATCCTACTAATATTATAAACGCGAAAGTTTGTGAGGATGGATGTTTGTTACTCTTTCACGCAAAAACTACTGAATGGATTTTGATGAAACTTTACAGTAATATAGCTTATACATCAGAACATAGGTTCTCAAACTTATTTTTCCTACCACCCACTTTGAGAATAAATAAAACCTAGAGCCCCCCAAAGTTTTTAAATATAATAACCTATGCTTTCCCCTCTAGACCGCCTTAGCGCCCCCAATATCTTCTAGAGCCTTCTACTGCCCCCCTGAAGGCATCCAGCGCCAACAAGGGGCGTTATCGCCCACATTGAGAAACAGTGCATCAGAATAACACATAAGCTATTTTTTATTATTACGAACATTTTTAAACAAAAAATAATCAAATCGGTCCAGCCGTTCTCAAGTGATGTGCGAATTAAGCTCATCATTTTTTGAAGCGCCCAGCATTTTATTTTTATTTATGCAGATAGATGAATATATTATTTTATTTTCAGGAAACTGTAGAGAAATCGGGAGCTTCGGGCATTTTCGTGGCGACAGCGACCGTTGTGATGGCCTTGACCGCCGCCATGTTTGTCTAAGATCAGTACCGCTACTTTAGTCTAGATGGTAGTCTTCGTAGAGCTGTGAACCTGACTTTTAGTACTGGAGTAAAACTCGTTTTCGGCAACTTATTAAGGGACAACTAGCACTTGCAAGAGATACAATAGAATGACATACACACAAGTCATACAAGAATGACATATAAGACATACACGGTGTATGTCTGGCAAGACTTAATATCGTTGTGTGTAAGTATTTGCCGCAGATATATCCAACAATTTAAAAGAAAAATGGCATATATATGTACATAGACATTTGGCATAAGACGCAAAACGCGGCTATATGCCAAATGTAATGTTTGGATGTGCATCTGTGGACTGAGTATGTCCATCATGGGGAATACTCCAGTACTATAAGCGTTTTTTTTTTATTTTCTGGGTAGGAATAACAATTTCATTGACTATTTAACTATTTTGTAGACTTTAGGGATTTAGTAGAAATTATTTGTAGAGAGAAAGCCAAATATATTGTCAGTTCTAGGTAGGCGCTTCTTGTTTAAATGTAAATGGATCGTCCTAGGCCCGTCCAATTTGGATGTGAGTTATAATTTAAGATAATTACTTTGAGAAAACAGTCGCAATAATTGTTTAAGAACAAAATACAGAACCAAGCAACATAGTATAGCTGTAATGTAGTGCTTCTTAGGATTATTTTCCGGTGCCCACCACTGGTAGTTTAGCTCGTGGTGGCAAATAGGAACAGACGGCATGGTGGCAGGGATGGGGAAATAAATTGAAAACCGTTTAAAAATTCCAATATTTCGTTTGGGACTCTTAAATATTTCATAAATCAAGTATTTCATTGTCACCTTATGACTGGTTCCTTTTTTCGCTGCAATCTTAGCGATCTTATTTCCTGTTGAACTCATCAAAGTGATTCCAAGTCAGAACGTTAAGTATACAGATGCCTCGGAATCACAGGCCACATTGAATGAGAAGTTTATTCGTGGAAATGTAATTTCACAGTTCTCCAAAGCAACATAGATGGCGCTGTACCGAATGCTTCAGATAATGTAAAAAAGTGGCTTCATGTGACTTGCGTTTATGATCCTGACAATTCCCGGCATATAATGTCATCTATAGATGCTTTATATATCGTCAGGAAACACGCCCGGCCCGCAAAGAGAAAAAAAACTCTTACCTTATGTCACAGGGCTGATCGCGGGCCGCTATTTCTTCACCCCTGCTCTAAGCCAAAAGTATAGTTGCTGTAGTTTTGAACTTAGCCAGGTTTCGCAAATTATTTTAGGAGTAATGGGCGATAAATTTTCACTGGGTCGAGTTCGACTTTATCAAAGCGAGAATTTGGTCCCCGTGCGTTCGTGAGTTCGAAAACTTATTACCAATATATATAAAATAATCGAAATAATTATATAATTTAATAATTAATATATATACCAATATATATAAATTATCTTATAGAAGATAACTTATATACTTTTATAGAAACTTTACTTATACATAGAGAACGCCTATCGCATTGAATCATAGAATACATATCTATTTTTAAGCCAAAATCGCGGCCAAACACAACTTAAATAACTAAACGATTGGTTAGATATTCGATGATTGTCGTCGTAGTGGAAGTAAGTACTAAAACCAACGATCAAGGTTCGAAATACAATGTCTAAATGTAATTTTCATTCTAACAAATGTGAGCATTGAAAATGCATCTTAAAACCTTAGTGATAGAGTCGATGTAAGCTTTCAGTAAAAGTACAATTAACTTGCTATATTAAACGAGCTTCCTACCATAGCGTTTAGTTATATGAACGAACATTTTCATAGAAACTAATATTTCGAAGGGTAGGTTTAGTTTTTTTATTTTGTTTAATTTTAAAGTAAAAACTACACATATTCAAACTTTAAATGTGTCCCGTAAAATTATTTTCAGTGGGACTCAAACATTTAAATTTATTACTTATTTTTGTAATGTATTTAGATAATTTTGACTTGCCAGTTATTGTTTCCATTATGTTAGCTAATAAGTTATGCCTCATGTTTTGTGATATTCTTATGCTTTCCCTAGTATGCCGAAAAAACTGTTTTTACCTACATTCCCAAATTGGGGATAAGCCTTCAGGCATTTTCATGAACTTTCCAAAATATTATTTTAAGACAAACATTTATTTTTATAGTTACGTTGATCTTTGCTCATATATTTTATACGCATTTACAACTTCTTTGATATAATTTTGTTGATGTATTTTTGACTTTTCAAACGCAACGGTTTCATGGCAAAAGGTGTACATGCAATCTTACCCAATGAAAGTAAAAAAATCATTTAATATTTACTTCACATAATTTTGTAATGAAATAAATCAATATTCAATAATCAAATCGTATTATGGGCAGCAGAATTTGTTCTGTTTTTTGCTTTATGTATACAAAACTTCGAAAACAGCTTACGTAGTCTGATTGACGCTAGCATTTAGTCCATGAAGATAAGTATGTACGTGCTCTTTTTCGAACATTTCCTTACGTTATATAGTTAAGCGCATGACTCGTAGTGTAATCAAATCACTTACGTTCGGGAATATGGTTGTCAGCCTATTTTTTTATACACGGCAGAGTTAGTTTTGCTATTTGTGTTACCTACGTCGCTTTGTGATAAAAATGTTCTTGCTGATTAAACGAGCGAATCATTTGCTTATAACTTAATTGTTTTATTGTATACTATTATACAACACTCTAGGTGTATAATATATTATTCTTAGGGTCGTATTAATTGTAGTTTTTAAAATCTATTTTGTATGTAGCTTGGCATTGGCTTGGCCTCGATTGTGTACACTAACTAAACTAAATTTTAACTGTCGCTCTTACTGATAGGGCAAGCAAGAAAGAGATGGCTCAGTTAAAATTTAGACTGTTAAAATTTAGTTAAAATTTAGACACTTAACTGTCACTCTTTTTTACTGATAGGGCAAGCAAGAAAGAGATAATTAAATTAGTCTGATTTAAGTTTTCCATACAAATTTAGTCGTGATTTCAAAACATGCTGACTATAAACACGAAGAAAAGCGGCACGTAAACTGATTTCACAGCAGCACACAGCAGTAAAATTCTTACCATCTCTTTCTTGCGTACACTATCAGTAAAAGAGAGCGACAGTTTAAATTTAGTTTAGTTAGTGTATTACAGAATCGAGGCCATTATCTACTACACAAGCTAATGCACAGCGTAATGATGATTCAGTACATTACGCTTTGTTTTATTGCCACGCCTATAGCGTGGAATTGCATTTAGTATAATGTCTGCTCACGGCTTTGGCCGCGTGGTACCCGGATAAAAAGTAGCTTATGTGTTATACAGATGTATAAGCTATATTCCACCCTGAAGAACCATTCTAAATATTGGTGAAAGAATTTTGGATATCGGATGAGAAGTTTCGGACATAACCCCCTACATACAAACTTACAAACATTGGCCTCGATTCTGTAGTACACTAACTAAACTAAATTTAAACTGTCGCTCTCTTTTACTGATAGTGCAAGCAAAAAAGAGACAGCTACAATTTTAGTGCTGTCAAATTAGACAGATTTAAGTTTTCCATGCACGTAAAAAGCGGCACGTAAACAGATTTGACAGCAGTACAAATTCTTGCCATCTCTTACTTGGGAACACTCTCAGTAAAAGAAAGCGACAGTTTAAATTTAGTTTAGTTATTGTAATACAGAATCGAGGCCATTACCTATTTATAATATTTAAAAAAAATTGTTTATTTTACGGGCAAAGGTCCTGGTCTATAAAAGCAGATAAATTCACAATCTTAATACAATTTAGAGGTCACCTGAAATTAAATGAAATACGTACTGAAAGTTAGCAGCTATAGTACTTTATTTTAGTTATTAAATGGCACTTATGTAAAAGTTCTTGCAATCATCTGGATGGTCCTTAGTTTTTCTGTAAACAAAAATTTCATATTAGATAACAGACACAGATATTAGAATGCATTAGCAACGATAAGACAAATTATCCTTGTCTTCTAGCTAGTAATATTTGTGTAGTATTATTGTGATCCCTGACGCCGTCAATAGGAAACCCTCCTATTTTTTGTAGGTCCGACAATTGGGTCGAGTTTTTCGCAGACTGTAATCAAATCACCGATATTGTGACCGACTCAACGCACATCCGTCCTTTGCCTATGGCTATAGTCCCTAGCAAGCACACGCGGCCCCTGTAGGTGAGTAGTACGCCTCAACGCATAATACTAATTGTGAAAGTAAATAATAATTATTAACATTCTGTTATATTTTATCTGTAAGTATTTTATGTGTTTAGTGTGTAAGTACAAAAGTTGATACGAGTTAGTTTCTTGGGCAATGTCAAATTCATTCGTAAAGTCGGTATTAGATATAAAAGTTCATTGTATAAATCTTTACTCTATTGTGTTGGTGAATTTGGCCCTAAATCTGTGGTTCAGGTAATTACCGGTAGCTCGGTGTTGCAGGGCGATCCCTTGCGCACGTATCGGAATAAGGACTCGGCCATGTTGCCCGGGGTGGGGGTGGAACACGTTTCCAAAGCATCCACGATGCATTTCGACAGCTGGTCGAATTTAGCGCACTTCTCCTGTTGTACAAATAAGATTGTAGGTTAGTGTTATTAAATAAAATAATGAAAATTAAACAACCCAACAGGCACATCCATTGTTCTGACCCCGCACCTTAGTGCGTTGCGTGAAAAATGGTTCATAGTTCCGGGGGATACGGGATACGGGGAATTAAGATTCCCCGTATCGTGGGTATCAGGAACTATGAGTACCGTGGTACCACAGCACACAGGCCTGGAACATGCAAATATTTGGTTGACGACCTCTGTGGCGCAGTGGGCGAAAGCTCGCCTGAGACGCAGAAGGTTGCGGGTTTGATTCCCGCCGCGGGACAAATGTTTGTATGATCTGCAAATATTTGTCTCGGGTCTGAGTATTTTCTATGCATAATATATATACATTAAAAAAAATAAGTACCTATATCAGTATTATAATCAGTCATATAGGTAGTTCCCATAATACAAGCTCTGCTTAGTTTGGGGTATTATAATATCTATGACTATATATATAAGGGATTGAACCCGCACCTCTTGGGTTGCAGCCGGCTTCTCGCCCGCCGCGCCATGGAGCTCGTATAGGGTTTTACTAGAACTAAAGTCCTAGTTATGTTTTTGGTGAAATTCGAACGAATCCATCAGCGCTTATCTGAATAAGAAGTGCGTTCTAACAGCTAACTAGTTAACAATTCACAAAAAAAATAAGAACAGGCTTTGAACCTGTAACTATTTGCAGAACGCGGGCATGTACCAACCAACTATAATGTTTGGACGTGTCTTTACCGACGACTGGGGGTAGTCGTCTATTGGTATTCTCAATATTAAGCGTGAAAGCGTGTTTTAAAAAAATACTAGCCCGCTGCTTCGCCCGCGTGGTACCCGGATGAAAAGTAGCGTTCGTAGCGCATTCGCTGGACCGTTTTTTCGTCGACTTATTGCAAAATTGGTCTCCACGAAAAGCCCTTTAATTTTAACGGAACATTTATATATAGTTTTTTTTTAATTTCTGAGTAGTTTTAGAGACAAACGAACTTTACCTCTTTATAATATTAGCATAGATTTAGAACTTACGGCGAGAGTCAGTGTCTTGGCGGCTTCTGCGTTAGGTATACTATCCTTAAGCGGAATGCTGCATTCCCTGATGACGTTCATCTTCTGTTGGAAGCACTCGGGTCCGTGCTCGGAGATGAACACTGGAAAATTATTAAAGTAAGAAAAATGGTTCCATTTCGTCTTAAGTAGAATTTCCATATTCAATTTAAAATTTTCAATGAGGGCTTTACATTCAAGATAAAAAATATATATTCCCAACTGGGGCGATTTTTTTTTGAGTATTTTCATTCGTAATAAAAATGCTGGGAACGAATTTCTCATAATTCTTTCTAACAGTAAAAAGGTGAGAATAATGGGTAGAAATGTCGGATATTAAAAAAAGGGTAGGAAGAGATACGAATGGGACACATAAGAACTTCTATATGCTAACTACATTTAATTCTGTTTCGGTGTACTCACGTGCAATCCTATCGCCGTCTTTGTAGCAGACGAAGTCGATCAGCTGGTCCGTTCCGTTCTTTGCTGAGTTAAGCTGGGCCTGCATTGACGCGTCGATGCAGGGGCTCACTCCATCTAGCAGGGTGTGGACGCAGGTCTTGAGCTGAGGAGTCTTCGCACAGTACCTGCAAGTCGACAGAGGTAACATGGGTAAGTGACGATTCAGTTCAAAGGAAATGGAGACGACACAGCTTGAACTATGTAACTATTACAACTATGTATTACATTTATGAAAATCTGATGTATGTTCACAAAAATATTAATTTGTTTAAGAAAAAAAGCGATAATCACAATGTTAATACTAGAAATAAAGATAAACTCGCTGTTGCCACTTGTAGACTCCATAAAGTTGGTAAATCGTTTAAAGGGCACGGTGTACGCTTTTATAACAAACTCCCAAGAGATGTACAAAAATTATCAATTAACAAATTTAAAAACGTAATTAAACAAAAGCTTTATAAAAAGGCATACTATAAAATATCTGATTATTTAGATGACAAAAACTCTTGGGATTGAAAATGCTCCAACTCGAACCTATTGTTTTGTAAAAGGATCATTAAAAAGAATAACCAGCCTTGTTTTCTTGCCTTTCTTTCCTGGCTTGGTCGCGGAGGAACAGGCACCTAGATAAAAACCGACGTTTCAAAGTGGTCCTTGTGATTTTATTGAATAAATGAATTTTGACTTGACTTGACTTGTACACGTACAGAAATACAGAGCTATATACAGACCGATGAAAATGATCTATAGATAGGTCAACTGCTCCAGATCACTATACTTATACCAGACGGAAGCGTTCCCGTCTACTATGTAAGTAAGTATAAACCTACAAACGTCACAGACGTTCCAAAGTATCATTCTAAGCTACAAGTGGAACGTCCGGCGACTTAGTTTACTTTTAGATTGTTCCATAGAAACCTTATCTTCTAGTAAGATTTCTAAAAATTTTGCAAAATGTTTAGTGAAAAGGAAACCAAAAGGAACCAAAATTTCATGTCTGTAAGAATTACGGTTTAGACTGTATTGACTATAAGTCAGTCCTCTATATATATTCTATAACATTATTGATATAGCCTCGTTGCATCCATTTTAATTCGGGGTGGTTTTAGAAAATCTGTGTATTGACCTACAACCGACACTTTGAATTGAAAGATCGATTCGATTCGGTGTGAAAGACCTTTAACTAATTAATACTCTGTTTTTGACGTTGATAAATAGTTAACGACACAAATAGTAATAATTAAGATGACATTTAAAAGTTATCTAATGTTCGTAACCTCGTTATCTTTCACTAAGTATATTATACCTAGTCTAGTTACTAAGTAGGTATCTGAAGTTAAACTTTTATCTAGTTTATATGCTAATATTAGTTTATAGAAGCATATTTCTAGAATTGAAGATGAAATGAGAGGCAACTGCCATCATTTTATGTTGTTCTAGCTTTGTTCAAAAAAAGAAACGCCATCTAGTTGTGATTTTGGTAGTGGTCGATACTTAATTGGTTTTGAGTTCATCTTCGATTAACATATAACTGGATGTATAGTAACATAGTCAGTCTTCCCGTGACCACGGGACGTTTTGTGTCGCTGCTGTTCGAAGATGTAAAGATACGCTCAGTCTCATCTTTACATCTACCATACGGCGGGGCGGTACGCTCTCATATCGCGTAATCAATAACTGGGCTAGTTAAACCTAGAATGTTATTTATTCTTGATCTAAGTATTTGTACTTACACCTAATTAGTAAATGCACAGCCAGGCATTGTTGCTGCTTAATTGAAAAAAAACTTGTTAGAACTTAACGTGTAACACAAACGCCAGTCCGATTGACTAAGACCTATTCGGTGTATTGCATCTAATTTCCGCTGTCCACGGCCAAGATGCTATTCATGAATCTTCCCCCTTTTTATAACATAGAAACACGCAAAAAACTTCTTCTTTCGTTACATAAAAGCCATAAGTTGTGGCAAGGTGGGTACCTACTTCAGTTTATGTGGCAAACCTACACTACAATTGGGCACCACAGTGACACTGCGTGTGACTGATCATGCTCCATTTGCTGTATAAAAACGAGTACTTAATTCAGTTTGTGCCCTTACTTCTTAAAGACTTCATCAAGAGCGCCATTTGGCTTGGCTTCTTCAATCTCTTTCTTGAGCTGTTCGATATCCGCCAATCCTTTCACGCAGTCCACGAAGGCATGGACAGCGTCGACGACGGTATCTACCTTGTCTTCGGCGCCCACCTTCTTGCACTGCGCTCTTAGGAGATTCTTCACCTGGTCTTTCTTTTCGTCTGTTATCTGAAAACTTTCATCGGCGAACACGCCTGAAAAGAAAACGGTTTGTTGATTGAGCGAGCGAAGATCTCAGAGTCTATTTGGACAATCCGGCATTTGTATGTATGTTTTTTTGTATGACGATAACTGCCGAATCGTTTATTCAACCTTGATGAAACTGCTAAGTTTTATCTACTAATTAAGTTCGAATATTAATCGAATGGTCTAAATCGCGCTTGCAACATTTTCTGGGAGTTTGAATGAATCCTACTACTATTATAAACGCGAAAGTTTGTGAGGATGGATGTTTGTTACTCTTCCCGCAAAAACTACTAAACGGATTTTGATGAAACTTTACAGTAATATGGCTTTTACATCAGAATAATACATAGACTACTTTTTTATCCGCGTACCATGCAGGCGAAGCCGTGGGCAGAGGATAGGTAGTATCATATAAAATAACCTCCCGACAACAACAGAACCACACAGAACTGTCGGTCCTAGGACCCGGTGAGTCAAGTTGATCAGATGGATCAGCCTTGAGGAAAATCTACCAACCGTGTTCTTTTTTATGTTATTACAAGACAAACGGGCGTACAGCCCACCTTATGGAAGGCTGTTACCGTCACCTATTCGTCGTGAAATTTCATCCCTTGTTTGTTGTGAATTGCTGATGTGATTAGTTGTGAGTTTTTCATAAAATTTACCATAAAAAGATCATTGAAAAGGTTCATGAAGATATCGCGTAACATACACACACAAAAAAATTGGGAATCCCGTCATTTTTGGAAGTCGGTTAGAAAATAAATGTAGGTATACCCACTCAGGTAGGTACTGTACGTTCCGAGAGTTTATCAGAGATACATCACAAAACTTTTTATTAACTCATTGTTATTCTGTTGTTTACGTAAGTAGATTAATACTAATAAGTAGTATAATGATCATAAATACATTTAAAAGTTATCTACGTTGGTGACTTCGTTAACCTGTTTATCTATTACTGATGTTTCCTAGGATACAATGTATATCTAACGTGTATTTAAACTTGACATTGCAAAAAAAAATATGATATCGCGGTACACACACCTAATTCCAGTTGTTTCTATTAAACTAAATAACCTACCTATCATCTAAATTCTTAAACTCAAACAAGTTAATTTTTGCAAAAATTTTAAACCCCTGCCGTTATGCTTTCCATCGCCTATCTATATTGCAGAGCCTCCATGTTATTTGTGGCGATTAAATCTTTTTAACAACAGAGGGCCTATGCTAAGTTACAAATACGCTCCAAACTTGTCGAAACGATAATCGTTTCGTCAATTTTTGTATGGAAATCTTGTCGATACGGTCAACGTTTTGTCATGTTATAAACTCAGCATAGACCCTCTGTTCTTGAAGTCATACAAATCGACTGCAAAAACCTGCTGAACCCCATAGCAATATTTAAATTCATTTTAATCGAATCGGCTTAATTCGGAGATAAATGCAAATTACTTTGTTCAGAAGCATATTCTTTTTCAGCAAATTAGGTAGTTGTTTAGAAGCCTCTCTGATTCAATTGCATGTTCGAATACAAGAAACGGCATTGGTAATGCAGTCTTGGTAAAGACTGGACTTTACTTAAGCCAGATTAGCACATCAGAGAGAAGCCATACTGAACACAATCGAATTATAAATTTGCAACAGTATGCAACACTATGCGTTGGTGACATAGCGCTTACAAAAAAAGTGAAAAAACGCACGTTTTTAGCATATACGATGTACGTACCCAATTAACTTAGTTAATTAATTATTTTTATTTTAAGGTAGATAGCGGCTCAGGGCAAGTATTCGTCAACTTACTTAAAGTACCTAGGTATGAAAAAAATGGGTTTTAGAGGCCAACTCTGTTGGAGTTTTTACATAAACAAAATACGCTTAACCGTTTTTTTCATGTCGGACACCCTCACATCCATACATACATATGATTCCATACATACATCGAGGATACCAAGTAGGGGGTAGTCAGAGACAGGCCCAAACATTAAATTTGGCAAATGCCCACACTAATAATACCTTGACACGGGGATAATCTTATTACCATACTAAATATAGCGGTCGAAATGCTCTGTGAACTCTGGTGCACAATGATCGCTCGATCAAGTAGGTAAATTGGTAAATTACTGCACAGGAAGAGGGGACGTTGTGCCGTATCTAGCTACTGCAAGCGAGTACAGTCAGGTCAATCGTATTTGTACCTAAATGATACCTTGAAGACAGATCAGCAGCCACCAACGGTAACGGGTGGTTCAGTCCTAATCAAAGCTTTTTGACTATGTTTATGATGACAGACTGTCATCATACTTTTTTTATTTTTCTAGGTATGAAAAAAAAGAGTCATCATACTTAACTGTCCGTGAACTCAAGCCTAAGACTTGTTTTTACCAACAAAATAAACGAACGGTCAAGTCTAGCCATTGATCATTCTGATGATATATTTCTATGAAAACATGTGTCAAAAAGATAACCTAAACACCCGTTATTATTGGTGAACTCGGCCCTAAGCAGCATTTTGAATGGGTCACTAGTAAAAGCATTTAGAATTAGAAAGAGCGCATTTTCTAGGTTGTTCATTGTTAGCTAGGTACCTATAACAGACAACCAGTTACTTTTCCGGCTTTTAACTAAGTCATGAGCTTGAGAACTATTTATACTATTAATTTATAAAAGTTAGTTACTAGAAAACAATGCAATAATTGAATCATACATAATAATTCATAATTCAATAATTCAATTACACAGTATCCTAGAATCACCTAAATTTGTTTTTTTCTTACCTACTTATCCAGTCAAATAAAGTGTACCTAAATAATTAAAAAACATGTTGTTTGCTTTAGTTCCTAATTCAAATAAAATTAGAAATGAAATAAAATTAATAACATGAAACAAACAAACATATTTGGTTACCTACACTTTTAGTTAGAAATAGGATGTGTGTGGGACTGTTGAGTTAAAAACTACAAGATTATTTACTAAATTAATAAGGTACCTACTTAAACTGGTCTAAATAGGTATAAAAACAAAATCTAGCTTACCGACTAGCAAGAAAGCGAAGAAAAGCGTTTTGAAGATCATTTTGCACCACTATTAGATAATTAGGTAGGTAATTATAATCCGTCCGTGCTCACGGGCGACAGACTTTACGATAACTGAAGCTGTACAAACCCCCAGAGCACATTATATAGCACGGTTACGTACTAGGATATTGTGTTATGTGGATGGAGTTGACTCAGACCACAGACTAGTTAGGGATACTTCATACTGTCAGTAGCGATCGATACCGGTCTGGTATGGTAGCGGGGCATAGCGGCGGCATCGGTGGCATAGAGATTGACGCAGAGCGGCCGGAATTTCACTTTGTCGTTTCAAGGGCCGTAAGATCAATAGTAGTTTAAACTTTGGATTTCGTAAATCTACGATTAAAGTTAATCGATGGTTTGATCTACTGTCATAATAAGAAAAAAATTGTGGATCAACTACCATTGAATTTATGAAATAATCGAAGATAGAAGATTTAGCTTGCTCTTGTGGTTTAAACTACTCTTATGGCCCTAAGTAGGCTTGAAGGTAGGTAGGTACCTAAGAAGTTTCGTTATTTACCTTCCTCCACCGGGTTGGAAATATAAAATTCTTTAGGTACTTAATTTAAATACCTGTCTTCTAAGTATAAAATCTATCTAGACTAGTGCACGGCGCGACGCGGAAGGAGAAAGTCGCAACCACTCACCCTGATGAAGACTCTCGGAATGAGTCGAAACTTAGTCGGTGCCTTCACCGATAGTGCAGTACGTGAAAATTCCCGTTTTTACAATATGAATAGTCAAGTTCACGATAGTTTTTGGAATAAAAAAACTATCTAGACTTCAAAGACATAACTATTATTGAAATTACAATGATGATTTTATACGCCTGCCTAGTTTGTTTTTAAAAACTCTTCATGTATTTTTTTGAAGAATTTGTCGGCTTAGTTAACTTTATAGGTAGGTATGTATACATTGGAACAAATTGACTGAGACCGTGATTCTCTATAGACCCGCACTTGTAGAACAATGAGTAGACAGGTAGATACAACTGTATAAGTTTCCCTTAGCTAGGTTTAGTTTGAACACCATTTCTAAGAAGCAAAACATTTCCAAAACTTACAAAAGATTTAAAAGATTTTATCGTGACTTTCAAAAATATGTTTAAACCACTTTATTGGGGCTCATACCTAATTAAGCATAATTAGTTTGAGAGCATCCAATCAGTCACACTTCACCTCGCGATCTACTGTAATAATTTAATATAAATAAAACAATATACCTATTAAAATATAAGTATTTCACCAGGATGGGGTAAAAAATATAAGATATTTGCAAGTTTAGGCATTATTGCTTATATTTTTACAACAAAAAAAAGTATGTTAGACTAGTTTCTGCAAGCACCTTTGATGGCGGATCATAAAAATCGTCTGTGCGATTCCAGATTACTGTACAATATTATAGGTACATTGATATTGTAAAAACGGGAATTTTCACGTACCGCACTATCGGTGAAAGCACGACGCGACGCGGAGGGAGAGCGATCACTCACCTAAAGACTCTCGGAATGAGTCGAATCTTAGTCGGTGACTTCACCGATAGTGCGGTAAGTGAAAATTCCCGTTTTTCAAATATGAATAATCAAATTCACGATAGTTTTTGGAATAAAATTACAGGTAGGTAAATCTCTGTTGTTGGGTCTGGTTGCTGTGTTACCATGGCACGGTAGGTATGTACTCGTAGTTTCTGTCGTGGGTCTTCATAGGAAATCCTAGTGTGGGTGAGGAATATGTTGCTGTATGTTGTTAATGTTATTATTACTTAGTTCACACATGTCCCAGACTTGGTAGGTAACAGGCCCTTTGTGATGCATTACTGGGACTTGGGACCGAAGCAAACAGCAAAAAGCCCTTTTTTGCAAAGAAATTATTTAGAAAACTTGCATTATTGAAAGTGTGGGCGAGACAGATAGAACACCAGTGCAGGTACCTATTCAATAAAGGTGAAAACATTGGGTTATTGCGAGAGTGTAAGTAGAATGAATGCTGGGCTATTAGGTAAATAAAATGCGGCACCTGCCAATCCTGACTTATATTCAGCTTGGTTTAGGCATGCGATGACTTATGACCACTAAACGGGCCTGTATGTGCCGCAAATTATAGGCAGCGTAGAGGCTATAATGTGTGAACGGCTGAAGAGTGTCAGGTGCGTGCTGCAGTTTCACTGAACGCTACTCCCGTACTTTTCACCTATATCGTTTCCACTCTTGTAGCATAGGTTCTGCTCTTTCACCTCCACCCCCGGCTAGCTTAGACAAGACGAGGGTCAGGGGTCTGTGTCAACCCCAGGGAGTAATGGAAATCCGCGGTGTCGCCTCGCACCGAACGCTCTTATTATTCCCCTTTATTCATTAAGAAACTCAAGCCACAGATATCTATTATAATACTAGTCTTACGCCTGGATTCTTTTCAGGTCTATGAAGCCAAAGCTAAAACTAAGAGGCTTTTTCGTACTGACATTTTAATTTAGACATACTTATTATTATTATCATCGAAATTAATTAATAAATTACATTAATATTGTATAATTTATTCCAAATTTCATTCAAGTCTGTTCTCTCGCTGTGAAGTTTATTTGGTAACAAACCACTGAACATCCAACTTTTGCATTTCTGTAATATTAATTAGGAACAAAATACCTAATATAATAATATTAGGTATGTGAATGTCATATGCAAGGTTATTTATTTGATACGAAAAAAGCTATTTCTGCCTTTTTTGTTTCAGAATGTTCGATAAAAGTAGGTACCTATATCTACTTTTTACAAAAACAAAAAAGTTTGTCATCAGCTATTGAAAACAAACTAAAAAACATCGGATAAGGCGGAAGAATTACCTTCATGCCTATATACACACAGTTTTTTTTATATTATATCAGGTTGAAAGAAATGACTAAAACAATAATCGCAAACCAATAATCGCACACGGCCGTTGAAGTCAGCACGTCTCTTTTGATTAGCCTACAGAAACTAGATTTTTTCCATACGCTTGCTCGTAACAAAGTATATTCCTCATGTTTACTTATGTGAGTAAATCAGGTATTTATATTTATTAAGTCCATAAATAGAAAAACAAACAGCTGTAAGCTAGATACATACCTACTTCTTTAAGTATACTTAATTAAAGTACTTACCTATAAACTTAATTAAGGTATTTGCGAGATTTTTTTATGCATCACCTGAGTATAGCTACATAGTGGCGGATCGAGGGGGGGCTAAGGGGCTCAAGCCCCCCCAAAAGCACTTGTTTACCTTGTGTTTAATATTTACCTTGATGCCTAGACTCTTAGATTAATTGTTGTTTGTTCCATGTATTATGTCTTACTAGCTTCTGCCCACGGCTTCGCCCTCATGGTACCCGGATAAAAAGTAGCCTATGTGTTATTCTGATGTAAAAGCTATAGGTATTATTGTAAAGTTTCATCAAAATCCGTTCAGTAGTTATTGCGTATACGCAAAAACTACTGAACGGATTTTTGTTAGGATCCTCATCCTCACAAACTTTCGCGTTTATACTATCATTAGAATAATGTTGTGTGTGTTTGTCAAATAAATAAATTCTTATTCTTATACTTATTCTTATAAAGCCTTAAAAACCTTAGCTGGGTCAAGGCCCTCCCAAACCAAAATCCTGGATAAAGTCTACCCTCAGCTGGGTCAAGGCCCCCCAAATCAAAATCCTGGATCCGTTACTGTAGCTGCATTCCATTAGTGATACCTAGTAAGAAATCACTAATGGAATGCATAGTGCATACCTACCTAACCAGATATATCTATGCGCGTTCCTTAAGTTTTTTTCCGATATCCGCACCTACTGTACGATACTTAATTACATACCAATTTTATTGTAATACTTTAAAATAAGCATACGATTATTGGTTTGGTTGCGGGAAGTTGGAGGATTTAGATGGCACTAGTTCCCAGTCCCTCAGTCCTAGTTAGGCTCGATTAATTTTGATGAAAATTTGTTTATTTTACGCAAATCATTTTTTTTTACATTTATCGATTCTCGCAGAGGTTAACCTTTATGTTATCTTACGTTATTCATCAAGTATTCATTAGGCCGCGGACGTTAGCGGCTGGCTTGGTGTCTTGCTTTTTCACGTTGAGAAAACCAATTGGAACGTCTAAGCTTAGTAAGTCTGAAAAACAAAATCATGTAAATGGGACAAGCCGCACTGCGCGCTTGGAACCTCGCGGCTCTACCCCGCCCGCCCATGTAGCGAAGCGGCCGAATTGCCGTCTGGTTTCTCGTTTTCCTCTCTCGAAAGACAGCAAACTAGGCGCCTAACATGCCTCGCGAGTTACCCATCCCATGGTTAAAGAGTGCCTTCAAGTGCAGTGCCTTCAAGCCGCTTAGACGCCAAGTCACCTATACATATACCTACCTACTAACAGTGCGGCCCGAGGGTCTATGCTAAGTTTTTAACACGTCTAAACTGTGACCGTATCGACAAGATATCCATACAAAAACTGTCGCCAATTTTTAAGTTTTAATTTTGTTAACTTTGCATAGAGACTGATGTTTCGTAGCAAGCCGCCTAGCTGCCTTGTCGTTTAGCAGCCTAGACGTGAGACCACGTTCTTACAATAAGAGAGTCAGTTGTTAAGTAGTATTTCTCGAGTTATTCTTAGTAGAGCACAATAAAGACGATTTCTTACAATTGATATCATTATCTGCAGGGCTCCGGGGCTATCGCACCCGATACCTCGGCCGATTCCACGAACATGACGGCCTGATGAGACATTAGAACAACCACACCAAACAAACACAGTGACACTTCTAATTCGACATCATTAGGTAGGTATACATATATGCACGAGATACAAGAGGCCAGCAATTACTTAACTGTCTCTCGCTAGACACAACCACCACTTTTCGAGCGGGACAATGATTATAAGTAGGTAGTTTACAAGTAAATTTGTTTTTTAAACTTTTTTTCTTTTAATGGCCCATCTACTAAGAACTCTCCGACATGAATCGGAGGTATTTTTAGACTACACTAATTTGTATACCTACTGCAAGATTATGAAGTACTCCTGAACGGAATTTACAATTCTTTTTAAATAAACTTGGCCTGTTTTTCTAAGATTGATTGCAGTGCCTCGTAGTGATGTGACTGACGGTAAAACCTATTAAACAACCATAAGGAACTAGGTGACTCTAAAATCTGTAATAGGTTATCGTACCTCCTAGGTAACATAAGCAATCTAGAGCCAGGCAGCGCGAGCGTCCGTGCCATATAAGAACGTTGAGATAAGAACGTCAAAAAATACATTACCTAACTATCTAATTACAGATAGCATTTAAAATATGAGTTCCTATTTTAATCCTGCCTGCTAATAAATATTTTAAATGCGGCAGTTTGGATGTTTTACTGGATTGAAATGCTGGATCCGTGGAAACCAGCATTTATATATTGTTTTCTAGAAATTTCATGCCCAAGGTCAATAGGTACAAATAGATACTAGTGAAAAGCCTGCGACTTTGTTTTTTTCTATAAGTTCGTAGAAACTCCTTCTTCTTGCTGAATTATTCAGATCTTAATTTTGTGTGTGTATTAGGCGTGTGTGTGTACACACACAAATTTCAGCTGTACCTACACACAAAAATTTCAGCTCTCTATCAGTTATGTACATTCATATGTTGAGCCAGTCACGCAACGAGTTTTACTCATAGATACCTAGGTAGGTAGGTACTTATATGTAATCACCTTCAATGTAGCAATGCACTTTCGTCCTCAATAATATTGAATCGGTGATAAGCTCAAATTAAAGTGAACCTATTATTGTGGTAGTACTGAGAATACCTATTTTTTTATGGTGACACAACGAGCTGTTTAGAAATACGTAAAATTTACTTATGCAAAAACGTACCTGTATGGTTGGTTTGTGCTTTGAATAATACGACCTCTGTGGCGCAGTGGTCGAAGGTTCGCCTGAGACGCAGAAGGTTGCGGGTACGATTCCCGCCGCGGGACAAATGTTTGTATCTGCAAATATTTGTCTCGGGTCTGGGTTTTTTCTATGTATAATATGTATGTATTTACAAAATGTATATACGTATTATATCAGTCATGTAGTTCCCATAATACAAGCTCTGCTTATTTTGGGGCTAGATGATGCTGTGTGAAAATGTTCAGCATTTAAAAAAAAATAAAAAATAGGTACCTACCTAACTATTTTTTTTTGTTTCTCTTTCAAACTTTCGCGATCAGTTAACATAATTATAAGTTTTTTTCGGGTCTTTAACTCGTTACAGGTAAACACGATAAAGACCCTATAAAATACTCATTAGGTAGTTATTACCCATGTGCTAAAAATGGCAACCTTTTACAACAAATGGTGTTAAGAAGTAAGATGATGTTGTTCAGTGTGTCGTTACGGGTTTGTTAAAAAACGGGATAATTAGATACATTATGTAGAAATGTGTCTGTTGTCACAACACAATGTTATTATGATTAGGTATTTATTGGTTACCCGGCAATTCCGTCTTACCCTACTTATTAATCGCATCTTTTGTAGGGAGGTAGGTATCACTTACTTTCGAGTCAAGTGTCATGTCAACACAAACGTTATATCTATTTTGCTCCACGTGTAACCGATTGGTTCATACCTACTAATAGTAAGCTATGTACTCTACCTTCCACCTAAGTTAGTCAAAAACTTTGATATTCATGAAATTTTTTTTCAAGTTTCTGTGGTATCAAAGTAGAATAAAATTGCAAAATTTGTTGGGTTTGATGGTAGGAGTTCAGTTTCGATAACTTTTTTGTGATACACCAATTTGATCTGTAGGTACATTTTTTTCCTTTCAATCATGATACCTACCACATACACAGATATTATAAAACAAGTACCCTTACTATCGCATTTATTTATGTCACTTTACTTCTTAGCCGTGAATCTTCTTAGCCGTGAAAATAACTTTTATATACAAGTTCATAAATTGGCTGACGTAACTTTGCACACAAATCCGAGTTTCGTTGGACATTATTGCATAAAAGCAAAATATTGCAATATTTTCCAACCTTTCGACAGATTGAGATATCAATACCTACTAAGCTTTGTGCAAAAACACGAAATATAAACTGAATTTTACAATATAGTGCTTGGAAATGAGTAGCTAGAGTTAAGTTTTTTTTTTACATTTTCGCTCACACCTATGACGAAAATTGCAAAGTAAATTGCCAATTTTCTCAAAAAGACTAACTGTGGGTAAACAAATGCATTTTTTTATTTGAAATAAAAGAAATTCGTGCTGGAATATATTCATAAGTTGTAAAACTATGTAGCAAGTGACTTTGTTTTTGCACAAAGGTTATCGATATCTCAACCTGTCGAAAGGTCGAAAAATAATAGGTACAATATTTTCCTTGTAAAACAATTTTTAACGATAATGCTGCGTCATCCAGCTTCCTGATGATGAGTGGAGTTTCCAGTGGTAATCATGGTAATGCATGAATGAGGTGGAAGTACCCATCAATAGGAACAACTTTTACTATGGAACCACTGAACTGAACGCGAATTAAAAATCAGCTGTTCCATACATTTCAGCCAAGTAGGTATTGAACTTTAGTATATAGAACCCGAAGTTTTCGGGAGTAGTCTTATTACTCCCGGCATAATAGGTACCGATATTTAGGATAAAATTGAAGAATTAAATAGGTACTAAACTGGTATTAAAATCGAAAATAACATGTAACTTTCAGAGTTTTTAAGATGACAAAATTAGGTCATTCAGAATCCAGACCTTGACTTGTCAAATTAGGGGTTTCTTTTAACCTGAATTGTCATCTCACTAATCATGATAATTCCAGTGGTAGTAAGTACTTAGTTATTGCGTTCAGAAATCCTTAAACTTTGACATGACTCCTAAATGTTCTAACAATTAGGTAGAATTATTATCAAAGTATGAGCACAGATATTATAAATTAGTAAGTAGCGCAAACATGCTAAGTTTCATGATTTTCGTATGCCTATGTACTTATCAGAGTTTGACTTATACTTACGAGAATAACGAAAGTAGGTACCTACCTAGTAAAATACAATTACGCTCTTCAATAGGTATCTACTAATAACCGTAAAAAAGTTGAAGCGTTGCCCTCGAAAAACTTGTTCTAAACCAATATTTTGATGATTCGGTTGTTTCATGATTCAGCTATAACACAAATTATTCTCATGCCTTCAATTACCCAATAATTTATCTCAGGATAAAGATTGACGGGTTCCGCAGCAAGGATTTCCCGACTAATGAGCAAACGTTCACTTCCCTTGCTCTGACCACCTTAAAAACCCCAGTTACAGTTCCAAAAATAATATCCAGTATTATTAATAATTTAAGTAATACCTCTAGGAAATCAAATCATCGGAGTAATAAACTGGCACTGACTTATACAAACTTCAGTGATTTTATAAAATAAATATTCATTGGTGTGTATATTTACATTGTGTGTGATTATTACCTACTGTTTACGGGAATTATATTTATTTTACTATCCATTAAAATGAGGAATCGGTACTTATAATGCACCTTAGACAACCTTCTATTAGGTTTATTAGTTGTACCTTATTATGCTAAGTGCTAAGTGGTAATTATGTTAAGTACCTAACAGTAAATTTTATAATAAGAACTATAAAAAAGACATAACAGTAGGTACTTGATATACTTTTTTCTTCCTCGCCCCGGATCTCTACTTCAGTATCACTATTCATTAATATTTATTTTAATATCTTTTAAATAGTATAGTAAGCCCCCGGCCATTCTTCAATTTCATAGAAGCCTTGACTCTTCATTCAAAGTTTGCCTGGAAGAGAGCACTTCTAAGCGATAAGACACCCATTTTACTTACTAACCCATAGTACTTATGATAAGTTTTTTTTTCTTATGGTGTCTAAACCATCAAAAAAATGAATGAATTATTATTATTTTTTGGCAAAAATTTAAGACAGCCTTTTACAGAAATCTATCTTGGTCTTCAATAATCTTTTCACAAATACATAGATAATTTTTGATCTCTGTTATAGTTCTGATCGGTGAACCTTAAACTGTTTCTAACAGTTATCCGAGTCAAGTTTTCGCGACGTCTAAAGTTAATGTCCACAACATACCACAACCATACAAGCCAAGTTCTGGACCATTGCATTTAGAGCCCTACATAAAAGTCAAATCTTGCTCTCATCTTGTAATTCAAAATGTCCTGATAAATTGGCCTCTCAACTGAGAAGCTATCGAAGTTTAGTAAAAATGATTCTTAGACGGTAAATACTTATGTAATATATAATATGTTCAACTTGCAGTCAAATTCATTTCTTCAGATAGGCAGGCTTGACTTTATTCCACATCTTGTGGATACGAACGCGTAATAATTGTTTGATTTCACTAAGTAAATACCTACCCCTTTTTGCTTACGCATATTCTACTTCTCTTTCATTATGCCTTATTTCGATCTGCTTCTGCTTTTATATATGACATTCTTCCCTCCTACTAACTTGTCCATAAAACGCTAATCTTCGAGTAGCCTCGCCGAGTAGTTCTGTTGCTTCACGAAACTATTCCGTTACTTTACGTTGCTTTATGGGTCATTGAAATCACATTTGACCTAACATAGGTACGAATATTGATCGACAAAATATTAGCTTAACACAAAACTAGATAGTTGTTATACCAACTAATAAATTATTTAGAATAAAATAATAGCACAGTATGTTTACATGTCCATATTTATTGTTTATTTTAAACATGATTCCTAAACATTTTATGGCAATTATGGAACTCTACTTGCTGATTACAATACCTAGTCAATATAACTTTTACTTTGCTTTGTCTATCCCATTAACAAATGGACCATTACTTAATGTAGATAGGTAAGTTTTCGATTGAAGCTGAAAATAGCGCGTCTAATTTGTCTGATTTTATGCGGGAAATTAGTGTTATAAATTTCGCCCTATAATTATATAATTCAAACCTTATTTATAAGTACAATCGAATTCTTGATATGGAGTATATTTTAAACCATTATACTGAATATATTCATTTATTGAGAAAGCATTTTGCTTACCTGCTTAGTTAGACAAAATTATGTAGGAGTATGTAAAGTTCTTTCGGATGAAATAAAAAACCATGTGAGAATATTTTCTCAAACACATGGTACTATTTTTAAAAAGTCCATACATCATTTGTGACTTGACATAACACTTGCCATCTTGTCCTCTACAATAATTGTAGGATAAAGTTCAAAATGTAGGTCGCAATGTTTGACCATACATAAAGCTTATATAGACATTACGTTTATATTATTAAGTCTTATCCAATTTCACAATAAATAATGCTAAATAGGTATATTGCAAATACAAAAGAAACACATCAACTAACTTTGTAATACAATATTTATACAAAGAAAAGTTTCTTGTCACACAAGAAAGTACATTTTGATGTTCATGTACGGTAATAAAAATCACAGTTATATATTTTATCACTAAATACATAATGGATTACAAATAATAAATTGTTAGTTACACACATAATCTCTTTAAGAGATAATTTAAAGGTGACTTACGGCACCTGTGTTACCTATAAGTACGGGAAAAAACGTGTATCTATTAATATTATTAAATGGATATGGATAAAATAAATAGAAAAAAAGACAGGAAAATTAAAGTTGAATTCAATAAAAAAAAAAAAAAAAATCAAGGCGCATAGTTACGAATAATATGCATCATTGCCGTTGCTACAGGTAAAAAGGTGTCTACCTATTTATATTGTAAAAACGGGAATTTTCACGTACTGCACTATCGGTGAAGGCACCGACTAAGTTTCAACTCATTCCGAGAGTCTTCATCAGGGTGAGTGAACGCGACTTGCTCCCTCCGCGTCGCGCCGTGCCTTCACCGATAGTGCAGTACGTGAAATATCCGGTTTTACAATATGAATAGTTATCTACATATTCTTGACAATACAATATAAATTAAGTAATAGGTACCCGAGGTCCGATAGTTATAAAGATTTATCGTATCGATTTTTATCAGGTCTCAGGGTAGTACACTGCACATAAAGTAATAGAATACAGAAATGTAAAGTATCCTCAACCTAATCGACAGATTTTTTTCATCTTATCCCGAAGCACTTAGAAAACTACAGGATGGCAATCCGTAGGTAGATTGAAATTACGCGATCTCAAAGATCCCGAACTGCGCATTCATAAAAAGTTATAAGGATACTTCATATTTCAAAATATTTTTCTAAAGTAGGTATAGTATTTATTTTGCTTTATCTATATTATTTTTACTTAAAATAATATTATTACAGTATTCAACCAGCTAGGTTGATAACCATGTTAGATATACTTACAACTTTTTTCTATTGGTCAAAGGTATTTTTCCCAAAATCGAATATTCAACACTTGATGGGTAGGTTGATAAAATATAATGTTGCAATCGTTACTTTTCATTATTCTGTTAATCCTTACATCGAATTTGAACAAATTTGTTTATCGATTTGTACAAAAACTCTGATATACCTATTACCTTACCTTTAGGTACAGTAGGCATCTCATAAGATGTTTTTTTTTAGTTTTGTAAATAAACTACACATTGTATAAGGTGTTTTATACAAAAATGTAGTTCAATAGATACTCAATAATGTCAAGATAGAAAAAATATACGAATACAAATGATAAGTTCTTATATTATTGAGTTGGGGCTACAAAGCAATTAGAAATGCATTTGAATTCGTATTAGCTAATAAAGTACTAATTCTGATAGATGCTTAGAAGCTCTGTAAGGAATATGTATCTAGATTTTTAAACATTTAACCAACAATGTACCCCACATCAGAATTGTGTGTCTTGTTGAGTATCACACACAATTCTTTAGAACAACTCCTGATACCTACCACAAACCCACCCGGGATAAGTATATTGTACTCGTAAAGGAAAGACTTCTTTGTATAATTTGGGAAAATCGACTAATTATATGGTTTAAAACTACCTATCGGAAGTTTTTACAAAACAAAGAAAAATACAAAGTGTGAAATAAATTTTGGCTTGAGTTTTATATTGTTTCTATATTTATTGAGCCTTAAATTGAGACTTATTACTTATACTTACTTATATTATTATGTTTTATAAACAAATAGCATTTTTCTTGAGACTTACGCTACTCAAAGACGTAGAGGTCTCAAAAGTATAAAAATTGTATAGAACAATGCTTTGGCACCATACAATTTTGAAATGAAAAAGGGTTTATAATATAGTACAGTTGAAACCCAATTCAGAACGTTCCCATAAACTATATAACTTACCTGTAATAAAATTAGAGAACTATCAAATAATTCGGAAGCACTAATAATAAACCTTATCAGAAACGAGTGTCTCGTATTTAATGACTTTTACTTCAACTAAATATGAACTAACGAAATGATAAGCAAAACGAATCATACAACTTTTACATAAATAAATACGACAACCGCCTCAAGATTTATCGATCATCACTTGGAAAAGTAAATATATTTCTAACTAGCAAATAATCTTATTATAATATCCTCCTAGCTCCATTAAATCAGATTCAGTCAGAAGAATCATGATTTTACTCAAAATAATTCAATTTATAATAGGTAATTGAATGTCCAGGATATTGGACATAAAAATGTATACTGACCTTAAGCATAGGTTAATAATGAAAACATGATGTAAGTTAATTCCAAGAACTTTGCTTAAGCATAGATTCTAATGGATTTTGTATATAAACTGATATTGTACAAAAGAGGTGCGTATATTATTAGCTAATTTCTCACTGAAATAATAGATATATCAATAATCATGATACTAAAATCACGAAATGCAATAAGTAATTGAAAAAACACCTAATATAAAATTTTGGCTGTAGTGTGTAACATTTTTCATCCCACAAATAACTACATTAAAAATCGAAATCTGTACAATTTATTTACCAATCCCGTGGTTATTTCTAAATCCCGGTATCATGTTGAACTATTCACATCTATCCATAACGACCATCCAAAAGTTAACCCGTCACTGTTCTGTCAACACATCAGTCTTTTAGGGCTGATGTTGGCAAACGCGGACATTGTCATTGTCATTGCGTCATGTTGCCTGCTGTGCTCTGATTGGTTGAAACTACAAAAATAAAGGTTTCGACAAATCAGAGCACAGCCGGCGTGGCGGGACTCGCACGACTGTTGTCGGAATTGTTTCCTAACAAATTATCAAACATTGCGTCTCTTGAGGCTGTCTACTCTATGATAACGACCGACTATTTCCCGGGATTCCAGAATCATGTATTGACATCTCTATTAATCTTTCGGTGGGAATTTAATTGTTTTTATTAGTTTTTGCTAGAGTCTTCTGTTTGTTTATGAGAGCGTTGATCAGCTTGATCCTGGCTTTGACGGTTTTGTATCGGATGTAATCCTCCTCGCGTCCTTTCTTGTCGTCTCGCTGGACCTTGCGGCTGTTCTGTACCTCGAAACTGTTCTCGTATTCTTTGATGCTTCGGCGAAGACCCTGAGAGTAGAACAATTTGTTGAAACTACGTATCAGTATGGAAGAGATGTATTTTTTTTTCAAAACAACCCCTCTGGTGCAAGAGATTTGTAAAGTTTGTATGGATTTTTTTCTGGGTCGATTCACACAAAACTCTGTATAAATAAACTTTAAAGTAAATAATAAAAAACATTTTTTTTTAAACTACCCTTTAGGAGTGTGCAAAGAAAGTCATACGCTACTTTTAGAAACATACCACGCGGGCGAAGCCGCGGGCAGAAACTAGTTAACTATAAAAAAAGACAAACTTAACTTTGTAGTTGCCAAAATCGCCCATATATCGTTATACGTCACGGTCAATTCTCCAAGTACAAATATAAGTTTGTAATCAGAAAAAGAACATGTTTGCGATTACAAACTTACATTCTGGTTTATACTAATATGGTGTTACTTGAGTACCGAATCAACCTTATTTTCAATATTTCAATGATTTCCTAGTTTAAATTCTGTACTTACACATTTGAGAATCTTGGCATCAAGCAGTGCTTTGTTCAGCTCATCCAAACTGAGGCAGTGAAGGCTTTCATTTGACTGAGGCGCTGCCTCCTCACTGGGCGCTGATTTCCCTGAAGACGTTGAAGAAGGCACCTCCTCGACGACGGCAGAACACTCACGTGTTGGAGGCGATTGAAGGGGAGTTTCTGTTGTCTCCTGAAAACAACGATAATGTCATATCAAATTGCATGAAATTATAAATGAAAATATTTTTTTTCGTGCGTTCGTGTCGTGGCACTATTTAGGGGAGGCTTATGTGTAGCAGTGGATTTTACAGACAGGGCATAGGCCTTCCTGCCTGTGCTGTTTCAGACAGCTTCTCTGCTGAATCAATTACTCCTAACGCCTACCTGTGAAGTTTCAGATGGCTGCTCTGCTGAATCTATCACTCCTATCGTCTACCTGTGAAGTTTCAGATTGCTTCTCTGCTAAATCTATCACTCCTATCGCCTACCTGTGCTGTTTCAGACTGCTTCTCTGCTGAATCTATCACTCCTAACGCCTACCTGTGAAGTTTCAGATGGCTTCTATGCTGAATCTATCACTCCTATCGTCTACCTGTGAAGTTTCAGATTGCTTCTCTGCTAAATCTATCACTCCTATCGCCTACCTGTGCTGTTTCAGACTGCTTCTCTGCTGAATCTATCACTCCTAACGCCTACCTGTGAAGTTTCAGATGGCTTCTATGCTGAATCTATCACTCCTATCGTCTACCTGTGAAGTTTCAGATTGCTTCTCTGCTAAATCTATCACTTCTATCGCCTACCTGTGCTGTTTCAGACTGCTTCTCTGCTGAATCTATCACTCCTATCGCCTACCTGTGAAGTTTCAGATGACTTCTCTGCTGAATCTATCACTCCTATCGCCTACCTGTGAAGTTTCAGATGAATTCTCTGCTGAATCTATCACCCCTATCGCCTACCTGTGAAGTTTCAGATGGCTTCTCTGCTGAATCTATCACTCCTATCGCCTACCTGTGAAGTTTCAGATGACTTCTCTGCTGAATCAATCACTCCTAACGCCTACCTGTGAAGTTTCAGATGGCTTCTCTGCTGAATCTATCACTCCTATCGCCTACCTGTGAAGTTTCAGATGGCTTCTCTGCTGAATCTATCACTCCTATCGCCTACCTGTGAAGTTTCAGATGACTTCTCTGCTGAATCAATCACTCCTAACGCCTACCTGTGAAGTTTCAGATGGCTTCTCTGCTAAATCTATCACTCCTATCGCCTACCTGTGCTGTTTCAGACTGCTTCTCTGCTGAATCTATCACTCCTAACGCCTACCTGTGAAGTTTCAGATGGCTTCTATGGTGAATCTATCACTCCTATCGCCTACTTGTGAAGTTTCAGATGACTTCTCTGCTGAATCTGTCACTCCTATCGCCTACCTGTGAAGTTTCGGACGGCTTCTCTGCTGAATCGCTGGAGCTATCCACGCTAGAGTTGAACAGCATTGCTTCGTGCTCATGGATGGTCGCCAGTTCTCCATTGTTACCACCCATCACCTGAAAATTGACAGCTTGCATAAAAAAACGAGCTGTTATTTTAAAATTTGTAAATAAATTGTGTAACTGCCATAAGTAGGTACGTTAAGTCTTAGTTACTTGGCCAGTGTCAAAATTAACTAAAGTACTACCAAGGAACTATTACCAAGTTTAGTGTTAAAGTGATAGAAATAACGACTTAGTGTTAGCCGTTATTTTGTCTTTTGAATAAACTTGAATTAAATTATTTTTATTTAATAAATTAAGGTACCTTTTATCACAGTCTTGTGATTTTATCTTACAACTTTTTATAAACTACTCAAATAGCCGAATTGCCAAGAAAAATGTTATTTAAGAAAATACAATCAAGTCTGTTTTCTTTAAACGAAAGCAAGCAACACCTTTATAATTAACAAAGTTGGTATGTACTTACACCATTATTAATCTTAGCATTATTTAGTACTAAAAATTTGAAGGGATGTGCTTATCTGTTAATTTCCAATAAGTAGTGATAAGCTTGCAATCTGTCATGAAGAATGCTACCCTGGCCGTGTTAGCTATTTCACTTACAGTATCCGGTCTAGATGAAACCAGCTTTCAAGGGAGAGTTCTAGATTTCTTTTTTTAGAGTCTACTTTTCCCCCCTGAGGTGGATTTTTTGGTGGGATTTGTGGAATAACCCACCCCCGCTTGACCTGTTATTTCACTTACAGCATCCGGTCGAGAAGAAGCCAGCACCCGCTTGACTTGTTATTTAACTTACAGCATCCGGTCTACATGAAGCCAGCACCCGCTTGACCGTTCTGTATCTCTCATACAGATGCCTGGCTGCGCCGCGGTCAGCTGAGTGCGCGGGGGGTCTGCCCCTAGCCGCTTCGAGGCGGAGCAAGGCGCGTTGGACGCAGGCCTTCTCAGACGAGAGCTGTGAGGAGTTCCACGAGGATTCGGGGAAAGAGGCGCGGCCGCCGGCCTGACGGCAACCCTCCAGCCACTACGCAGAGAAATGGTGATAGTAAAGTAAATCTAATCTAGGTAAATCTATCTATAGATGGTTTGTAACGGTCTTTAGATAGCTAGCTGTTTCATGCTGTGTTTCCCTACTAAAGGTGGTGAATATGTATATAATGAATTTCATATACTTATTTACCGAAATAGTTGCGTGTATTTTAACATAACCATTGATAACAAGGTTTCAAGAAGATATAAAGCAGATCAATACAGGGCTTATAATATGATACCACCTACAATTTGGTCAGCATGACTGCAAGGCCGCCGTAGATGGACAGGGCTGTAGGTACATACCGCAAACTTTTCTCCTTACATAATAAATAAAAAATGCTGGACAGTTTCACACAGCATCTGGTCCCAAACTAAGCAGAGCTTGTATTATGGGAACTACATGACTGAAAACTGCTAAGTACCCAGATCTGAGCTAAATATTTGGAGATTATACAAACATTTGTCCCGCGGCGGGAATCGAACCTGCAACCTACTGTGTCTCAGGCGGGCCTGCGCCCACTGCACCATCAAGGTCGTCAAATAACCTTATACATTCACTCTCCATCTACTGAGCTCTATAACCTACCTCTTCAATGTCCTTCACAACATCCGGCATAGACTTCTCACTCTTCAGCGCTGCATCCAGCTTATCATCCCTCTCCTTCTGCGCTTTAACCGCTTGCATTTTCAGGGCATACTCCACTGGGTCAGTCTTGATGCAGCGCTTCTCTGTTTGGAGACGCCGAAGTGATTCGTACATGTGGGTGAGCTGGACATCCGTGATGCGGTCGCTTGGTGTGAGAGGGCGTCCGTTTTTAGACTCGTAGTCCGCTTCATAGTTGGCGATGGTATTCTTGAGGACTATGATCTGGAAAAGAAGGTGATTCTTTTGATTTAGAATGAAATGCCCTTTGGTAATTAAAGTATAAGTAAATACATAAATAAGCCCGTTCAAACTATAGAAGTCGGTGTATGTAAGCGATAAGACAGCCCATTGTACTCCCGCGATTAGTTTGTAGTTTGCTCTGTTTGAAGTTGTAAGCAACAGATTATGAATGAATGAATGAAAATACTTTATTGTACACCACAAGATGATAAAATAAACAAAAAAGTAATATAACTAAAAGTACAATGGGCGGTCTTATCGCTTAAAATCTCTGCCAGGCAACCTTGGGATGGAGCGGAATGTATACATAAATATAATTACATACCTACATAAACAGTAATAAACTACACAATATAAAAATATATAGATATATATAAATATATATATTTACAATTAATATATACACCTACCATACAGAAAAAAGTAAAAGGATATTATTTCTTAATAAAAAAAAGGACTCAAAGATATTTCCCATAAAAATAAGTTTTTAACTCGAGCTTTGAATATGCATTGGTGTATAATAAAGAGTTATCTTCCTATCTATCTTTATATGAATTAGAGCTGCTTTCTTGTTTATTAATTGTATTTTTTTGCCACTGCGCAAGGCCAGTTGATATAAATAAAGGATTATATTATAGTTAGTGCAAGGACGAGTGCGGCGGAAGCAATTAGAATTTAATGTTTTTTTATGTAAAATCGACGGTCTATTTCATCTACGAGTATCTTTCTGATTGCCCACAGAGTTTTCTTTACAAAGAATAGAAGGAATCTCGAAGAAAATGGTAACAAACTGTAGTAAAAGTGCTTCAGTATTACCTTTTTGATTATCTTCTCAAGCCGTCGATCAGGGCACGGTTGCTCCCTCCTAGCGTTATTGTGGGCGGCATTACGTTCATCCCTGCGAGCCCTTTCTGCTGCTGTCAATTCCGCTGCCAGTTCAGCTTCTTCCGCTGCGAAATCTTCAACTGCACTGTCTTCAACCGCACTGTCTATCTCACGATGAGATGCGCCACTGTGGGTTTCTGGCTCGTCTGTTACTGAAACATTATTACTAACTAATTAGATAGACAGATGTGGGGACTTTCGCTGACCAGCTCATTATCATTATTTTAATGTTCTACTACTCAAACACTAGCAGTCTCGGGGAAAGGGTGCAGTTTACAACCATAAGGCACTTTTCTGAATTGAAGTAATCGATTCATGTATAAGAGAAGAATGGAATGAATTCTCATGTATAAAGAGAATATTTAGGAGAAATGTAGTTATATGTTTTGATAATTTTTGACAACATAATATATGTATATCCTGATTTACTTCTTTACGAGATAAAGAAGATTATTCTTCTTTAGATGACTAGATTTCCTATAACTTACTGTTAAGCTTCAGTACAACAGCGTAATCGAAGTTTGGCGGGGTGCTGCATCTAATAACCTCCCGGGTGTAGTAATCGTTCTCTTTTGGAGGTTTGGGGACTCTGACTGGGGGGCGACGACGTTTCACGCCGTACTGTGGTCGGCGAGCGCGAGACAGGCGCTCGGCACGACGTTCCGACTGTAAAAGATAATCATTTTTAGGGTTCCGTATCTCAAAAGGAAAAAACGGAACCCTTATAGGATCACTTTGTTGTCCGTCTGTCTGTCAGTCTGTCAAGACCCTTTATCTCGGGAATGCGTGGAGGTATCGAGTTTAAAATAAAAACATTTACCATTATTATAATATGTACCTACAAATTTGTACGGAACCCTCGGTGGGCGACTCCGACTCGCACTTGTCCGGACACTCGTCACCTCATCTGCAGGGACATTGTGATAACTGCCATCGCCTTCAATTTTTACATAACAGTGTAGTTTCTTTCAGGTTAATTAACACTATGAATTTGGGCAATTCTTCATTGCTAGCTTTGGTCATCAACAGATATCTAATTGAAGTGTTTTGTTTTCACTTTCTTATTGTATTTCCACTATGCTTACTCAGGAGCTCACTATTAATTGGTTGAGCCATTAGGTCTGAATAATCGGGAAAGACTCGTTTTGCCAAGCTTAGCAAAACGACATTAATGTCCAATGTTTCGATAGAAAAACTGCCATGTATGACTTCGCTTTAAATATATGTAGTGCAGACGGTTATCCTGGCAAAATGAGTGCTACTAGAGTTTCTTGTACAGTAAGAGGGCTAGTTACCTCAAGTCGGTTGTAATCCTGCAGCGGCGGCGGCGGCGGTGGCGGAGGCGTCCTTTCCTCGCTGTGTGGTCTTCTCTCCTTCCTCTCGTGCGCGCAGCCCGAGTCGTGGCGCTCGCGTCGCTTCCTCGCTTCTCTCTCGCACTCAGGCGCTGCCATATCTTCTGCTCGCTCTCGTTCCCGCTCGCTCTCCTGACAGCACTGCGCACGCCACCCGAGCGAAGTTAGTACTACCCGCCGCTCGCTCGAGCAATCACTGTCGTGCCCGTGGGCCCCGAAGCCCTAATGATTGTTAATGTTGGTGTAGTGCGTTAATGTAGGCTTTATTTTGAAAGTTATTCTAAAAGTAAGGTGGTAAGCTCTGATTTTTGCTTTCGATGCTTGTTGTGGATGGACCGTGATTATAGTGTTAGGTATAGTTAACATATATATGTAGCATGGAAAATATTTGTTGACCTTTTTTAAGTCCTTTCAACGTCTGTCACACTCAAAGTAGTAGAGTTTTGAATCAAAAGCAGCAGCTAAAGCTAAATTAAGGTCAATAGTATATTTTTCCGGTATTTCGTACAATAAAAATGTGAAGTGATAATTACAAAATAATGTCCGCTTAAAAGCAATTATCATCTAAAATCTCTATTTTTTTAGGTTGATTAAAGCATAGAATCGAACCACACGTTCCTAGTTTAAAAGTTGATCATAGTTGAACAAAGGGTCGCTGGAAAAGATGTCCAAGCTCGTGAAAACCCTGTTCACGGAGTCGAGCTAGTACCGAAAAGGTACTCTTAGGTCTAACATTAACGTAAGAAATGTAACCAATCAGTAGCGTCATTATTCATTATTCTGACGACCACTGATCATTCACTGACATTAATTCGGACCAATATAAATAAAAATAACTACCCAACTCATCTACGTGAACAGATAGATTAAAAATCAAAAGAAAATCTTTCCAAATGTAGAGTCAGAAAGCAAATATTTATAATGATCTAGGTAAAGCTTTTGGGTTAATTATTAGTAATAGTACTAGAAAAGTATCAAAATTTTGATAAATGATGACGTGAAACCCCAGTATTAGTTCAGAAATACCTGTAAAATATCCAATTGGACCATTTTCGCTAACTCAACCCAATTTCCAAAAGCTTTCGGCCGATAATGTTGCGTTTCTGAAATTAAATCATTTTTGGAACTAGTGCAGAATGATCGCATCCAAAAGAAAAAGAAGCGACGTTTGGCTGCTGTCTATGCTTTGTTTTTTTTCTAAAAGCCACAGATTTTTCAGTACCCTCCATTTTTACTTTATAGTAACTAATTAAAATAAACTTGAATGAAACTTACAATGCAATATCGTGCAGCACCAACTATGGACTCCAATATCCTGGATATATTTTCCCGAGTACGGCTGGCCAGGGTCGCTCCTGAAGCCCTGCAGCAGGGCCAAGACCCTTGCGATAATCCACAACAAAAAAATAAACAGGGCTATTGCTTATCCTTTTATGTAAAACAAAACGAAAGAAACAAAACGCAACGGCGGGGCGGAATCGCGCGCCGTTTTGGCGGTATTTTGAACACTTAACTACAGATAATATAGAGTCAGTCGCGCTCGATTTAAAACCTCTATTTGATGATGTCACTCCGTTCCACCGACATGTCCCGGTCCCGGCACATATTGGTACGGCACGGACAGATGTATTTTACGAGTCTTCACGAAACTACGGCTGCTTCAAGAAATGCGTTGATACGAGTCTATAATTTAGCATTTATAGATTTATATTAATTTAAGAACGTCTGAGCTCAGTCACTGTTAATGCGTGCACTTTATGTTTCCCATTTTGCGATGTTTACGAAACTTTACGGAAACTTTTTATGTCAATTGTCTTCTATCATTTTTCACTGTCTCTGGGATTACTAGTGTCACTTTTTTGGCGTGCAGGTGTTGATCCAATTAAACCTGAAACAAAACAAACAGACTTTAAAAATTGATAAAATAAACAAGGCCTATTGACATTCCTTTAACCTTTTTATACAATCACAAACAATTATAGTTTTCTTGAATAGATAAGTTTATAAAGACACTATAACTAATGAATAATACAGTAACTTCTGCCATGCGACGTTTCACAAAATAAACAGTAAATTAGAAAATAATAACTCAGACACAGATTAAAAACCAGTCATTTTGCCCTAGGCACTTGACCACGAGCCCTTGAGGGTCACCTTAGTTACCATCAGGTGTCTGACTGAGTGGTCTTTACTGCTGATAGCAGAGCTATATTATCTATATAAGTGTATAATAAAGTACCTACTATATACACTCTGAACCTGAATGCGGTCACATTTGAAAACAGCAATATATTTAAGACACTTTTTCTGTTGTGCTCTTTATTTTTTAACTTTACCACAATAAAATACTTAACCTACCTAATATAGTAGTAATATAATATAGTACAATTATAATCAACCGATAAATGTCGTATCTCTGGTAAGGTAAAGGCTTTGGTAGAGCAAGGAATCATGCTCTGGAAAAATGATTATCCAGCAACATTACGTTTTATATATTTTATAACAGCGTTTTATATATTTTATAACAAATCGACTCTAAATTAAAAGCTTTTATAGAATGTTTAATGCCACTTTTAACTGAAAAAGTTAAGTGTCTATAATACTTGGTACACTAACTGATGGCACATAACTTCGAATTATGAATTACTAGCCTCTGCCGACGGCTTCGCCCGCGTGTATCCGGATAAAAAGCCAATGTGTTATTCTGATAAGTGTAAGTTTCATCACAATCCGTTCAGTAGTTTTTGCGTGAAAGAGTAACAACATGCATCCTCACAAACTTTGGCGTCTATAATAGTTGTAGGATATTTTTATGATCCTACTAAATAGGACTAAAATATAACCAATTCATTAAAAATCCTACTAATATTATAAACACGAAAGTAAATTATATTTCAAGCAACGATGCTGACAGCAAACGAAAACGAAATTTTATCACACGTAGTAAAATTTTATATCGTTTTTCATAGTCAAGAAGGCTCTTTGTTTAACTTAATACCGATGGCAATAGTATACGACGCAATATTTAAAGCTCCCTCTTATAGCATTCCCAAATTCCAGGCATTATTACGTAAGGCCGGCCTTCAAACGTTTGGTAAGTTTTCAAGGCTCGTTTTGTTTTGTTGGATCCTTGATTCATATCGTGTATGGTTAAATTAAGCTATAATTATTCGGATTGCTTCCATGGTTAACGGAGAAATAAAACTATAAATAAACGATTTCCTGTTTCCGTAATGATCATAGAGAAGGTTGCTTTTCTACTAACATACATTTTTAAATTTTAAACCAATTTTAGTTCTTAATTTTAAAATATACAGATTTATAATGCAAAATTTTGCCCTACACTGTTAATAAATAAGTTATAACTTGTCTGTTATGTATGACTATTGTCATGAATATATTTTAACACCTGAAATGTAAAAGAAACTCCAGTCATCCGAATCTAATCTCTGTGGTGTGTAAAGCTATTCGGAAAAACAAAATTGATGTCCAACGATAAACTTTCAACGCATAACTTCCAAATTCTCAGTATATTCTGCCAAAAATACGTAGGATACAGTTTTAAATAGGCAGGTAATTCTTGTAAATGAGCGATTACGTGATGTTTAGACTGCGGTTGGAAAAACAACCGATTTTGGCAAAGTTCCTAAATAATCTTCAAAAGTTGCTAAATTGCAGTTGCAGCTCAGTTGTGGCCAAAGTTAGAAATAAATACATAAAATATAAATGAAGCATAACCTATAATTTATAATAGCCATGCAAGATTTTTGGCATCGAAAGCCCCTAAGTCGCATATATGTCTGTGATTTGGCTACTATCGCTAGTTACTATCGCAAAAATAATAAAGTTAAAAATAAAATAATTAGAATCGAGGGCAACATACCAAATGTTACTAAAACCTTATTCCGTATAAATATTCCAAAAGTGAAGAAGGGTCGAAAATGGGATATTTTGAGTTGTTCAATTCATACAAAAATGCCCCATCGAGATCCGAGTACTCGCTCTGGAGCAGAGACATAAAACGGGATCTTGTCATCCACGCACAACGCTTTATCACATACCTACTCGTAAGTATATTCATAACTTCAGACGGCAATAATAGGTTATACAGAAGTGGCACGTCCGATATTGATTTTGTATCTAAGAGTAAATCCGATTAGGTCCAGCAACGAGGGACTTTGTTATGACCATCCAGACGTTAATAACTTCAGTAACACGATCAGGACACGAAATAACCATTTTGGTTCTTTACATGATTAAAAACGTGTCTAATTTAATTAATTGGGAAAATTTAATTAGGATTGAGCGTCATATGCCCTTGAAAATACCTTTATCACTACGAACTTTTATGATGATTAATGGAGCCATAAGCATGGTAACATTGTTTACGGAGAACAAATGACCGATTACTAAAGAGTTTGTAGTTTTAGTGTGGAATCACACAAGTTGGGAATCGCACTTTCTTCCGGGCGATACATTATGCTTTATATGCAGTTTCTTCTGTGCGATACATAATGCTTTATACTAGGTATATTACAGTACACTCTAACGACGTATGTACACGCCCCATGATGGACATCCTCAGATACATACTCAATTAGTACATCTGAAGAAACCAAATAGGGGTAGTCAGAGGCACGTCCATACATTACATTTGGCACATGCAAGTTTTGCAAGTTAGCATTCCACGTGACAGGTTGCAAGTCCATCGCCGTTTATTGGAACATTGGCTGTTGGCACATGCCTTCAAATTTTTGGTTCTAGGGCATGCCAGTTTCCTCACGATGTTTTCCCTCACCGTTTTGAGCACGTGTTAATGCGCACATAATTTTCGAGTGGAAAATCCATTGGTGTGAACCTACAACCTATTATTTATTTATTTATAGGGTCAACACGGCTCATCATAGGTATAACTTCGAGCAAATCTAGGTATATTATGTCGTGTTATATTTATTTCTAGATTTCTAGGGCAATAAGGTCTCAATAACTGTTTAGGCAGTTTCTTTTAATTTAGATATTGACTTGTTCATTTTTTTTAAATTAATCTTCAGAAAAAGCATCATAATAGAATAGAATAGAATACCATTTATTAAGACAAAAGAATACATTAACAATTATTAAACTTAATTAATATATTTGGTGTAACATCAGTCTCTCGTCAATTTAATAAAATGTTATAAAATAATATCCTAGTAAATTTCAATAACTAATAAATTTGGGAATATATTGTAGCAGATTCATGCATGATGATTTATAAAAACTGTTGATGCTTTTTCTGCGATAAATACTTTTGGTTTTTAGTATATGAATATTATATTAAATACCAGGCCACTCAGAAAGTTTTGCAAAAAAAAAAGTTTTTATGTATAAGGCACTGGCCACTTGTAATTATTTTTAAAATTTGGTTATTTAAAAGTAAAAATACCATTGTTTGAATTTCGAATTTCCCTCCCCATTTTTTCGAGAGTCAAATTAAATTATCGTGTCTCATTTAAAAATGGATCTGCATCGAGAGCATTTTCGTGCGATGATTTTCTACGATTTTAAATGTGGCCTAAAACCTGATGAGTCATTTGATCGACTCCAAATGGCTTTTATGGATGAAGGACCTTCAAAAGCAACCATCTACCGTTGGCATAGCGAGTTCAAACGCGGTCACCTTACTTTGGGGGATGAACAAAGGAGTGGTCGTCCTACGACGGCTGTCACGGAAGAAAGTGTGCTGGCAGTAAAAAAATTAATTCAAGAAAACAGGCGATTACATACGAAGAGATTCAACATACACTGCAAATTGGTTCGGGAAGCGTTCACAAGATTCTACACGAGCACCTTCGCGTGAGGAGGATAGTTTCGCGCTGGGTGCCGCACAACCTCATCGGAGCTCAGAAGCAGGCCCGTGTGGAATGGTGCCGTGATATGATTCAAAAATTTGAAGCAGGCTCGTTTCGGCGCGTTTATGACATTGTGACAGGTGACGAATCCTGGATTTATCAATACGATCCAGAAACAAAGCACCAGTCGACAGTTTGGCTGTTTCAAAACGAACCAACGCCTACGAAAGTGAAGCGATCAAGAAGCGCAGGGAAAATTTTAATCGCTAGTTTCTTCACTTTGACGGGGTATCTGGTTTCTATTCCATTACGAGACCAAAGCAGCATCAACGCCGAATGGTATACCACAAAATGCAACAAGCAACAAGCGACCGATGACCGGGCTCCGCGGGGTCTTGTATTATAATATCCTTAACCATGACATCGTGCCCGCGCACTCAGCGCTCAAAACGAAGGACTTCCTGGACACACCGGTCAGAGTCTTGGGTCACCCTCCTTACAGTCCTGATCTGGCACCGTGTGACTTCTTTTTATTCCCTAAAATAAAAAATCAGGTGAAAGGGATACAGTTTTCATCGCCGGAAGACGCGCTAGCAGCGTTCGAGAAGACTGTGGAAGAGGTGTCTGCGGCAGACTGGAAAAAATGTTTCGAAAATAGGTTCAGACGCATGAAACTTTGTATAGAGGCTGGTGGAGAGTTCTTTGAAAAGATTTAATTAAAATATTTTATCCATAGAAGTTAGTTTTTTAGTTTCTCAAAACTTTCTGAGTATCACACAAGGTTACCTTTCCTACTGATATTACCAAAACGAACAGGTCGCACAAAACATAACTTTAAAAAAACCCACACAATGGATGCCGCCACACTCCAAATACCAGCTCGAAGGAATAAAGTTAATTACGCCCTCTTTTGTGCAAAAACAATGTGATATTGGAATCTATTCGCATAGACTTACTTTAATTATTAAAAATTCCACACATTTTTAGAAAAATGTTCTGTACAGAAAAAAGAGCCTAGCAAAGGCTAGAATATTTATGGGGGGAAGGGTTAAATAAAATATCAGTTCATGTGGGGTGACAAAATGCTTGGAGTTATAAAGGAGATTAACGTTGACTTCAAATACAGACCCAAATATAACCATCATAAATGTTATCTCACAGAATCCTATTTAATATAATAAATGCGAAAGTCTGTGTGTGTGAATGTTTGTTACCACGTATCTCCGTAACTTCTAAACCGGTTTTGATGAAATTTGGAATGTAGATAGTTTAGGTTCTGGAATAACATATAGGCTAATATAATTTTCGAAAATCAATCCCTAAGGGGGTTAAACAGGGCGGTAAAGTTTCTATGGAAAAAAATATTTTGTTTGATTAGCTCAAAACTCTGTATAAATAAACTTTAAAGTAAATAATGAAACACGTTTTTTTTAATTTTTTCAAAACTACCCTTTGGGGTGTGCAATTGAGTTCTAAACTTTTTATGGAAAATTGTAATCCTTGGTTCGATTAATTCAAAAGTTAATGGACATAGTTGGAAGCCTGAAGACAGATATACACTACTTTTATCAACATACCACGCGGGCGAAGCCGCGGGCAGAAACTAGTTTTGATAAAATTGAAAAGTCCTATATTGGTCAATATTTTTTTATCACGGTCTGAAAATGTAAAGTGCACAATAGGGCTGACTGGTCATCTTGGGATAGAAGAAAAGTGTTCATTAAAATCGGATTAGATAATTATAAGTAATCGGTATTGAGAGAGTAAATGCGAAAAAGGTTCGCCACGGCCTTGCGATGTTGTTGTAAACTTTAATTCAACGAAGTTGCCGTTCGTTCTTATTGCTCGTACTTTCTGATCTAGAAAAATACCAATTTCTGTTGGCGTTAACACCTGCGGAAAGATTGAATTGTATGAGGATGACATTAGCTGTGGGAATTTCACGTGACAGCTGCCAAGTTTTACCTTGACAAATTTGCGTTAGTGTGAAAGGAAAAGTAAGCGTGAGGTATTTGTTTAGACACCCTTCTATTTCCTTTTTTAGTCCTAATAGCCTTTTTTTTTGTAAATACCTACGTAGAACTAGGACATAGGTATTAGTCATATTAAATTCTACAAGTGTTACGCGGTTGATTCGACACTTGGCTAATTGTAATGATCCCTGTGTTCAAGGCAAGATACTAAGTTCATTTCAGTGAATTTTGTTAGTTGACCTTGACTAGATACATTCCAAAGATCCCGGCCCGCGATCAAAACGTTTCCAGCGACCGACGACGGCCTAAAACTGCGTAGCAGCGCATGGCAATCATAGCAGGCTCTACACAGGTACTAAATTTGTCCGTGTGTGGTACACCATCGATACAGTCCGTTCCATCCAAAGTTTGTCTAGTAGAGATGGCCACATAGCAAAAAAAACATAATAAAAATAAATTATGCAATGCCCTGATAACGAAATATGTCGTAAAAAGTAACCTAACCTATGTGCCTTTATGTAATACCAACTATATCTGAATCATATTATGTCGAAGTTCAAGGTCAAAAGTATAATAGTTTTATGGAAATAATACGCCTTTTGACACACTGTAGTTTTTGGGTGATTTAAATGAGATAAAAAAGCCATCCGGTATTTGTTGATTTGTCAAGGCGTAGGTACGTAAATTCGCCAAATTGCAGTAAATCCTATTGAGTTTAATGACTGGTAGCTGAGACGCAAGAGGTGCGGGTTCGATTCCCGCTGCGGGACAGTGCGGAAATATAAGTAAAAGTAAAAATATATTTATTGCAATTACCTACATGTGAAAAAGATGGTTCACACAAAATGCGTAACAATGTAATTTGCCCTTTATGGGCATGCAATTATTTGTCTAGTTACATGCATTTGAAACTATCATTGTTATGAACATAATTTAAACTAAAAAAGGGATTTTTACAACGATTTGAGTTTGAATGTTTACGATATTTCGGCGCAGTTGTATTTTAATTTTTACATGCAACTGCATGTAAAAATTAAATGTTAACATTTTTTTGCTAAATTTGTTCCAGGTCTGGGTGATGTGGTACCATAAAGCCTGAATTCATAGTCAGGGGTTGAATAGTCCCCCAAAATCCATCGTTGAGAATTCGCCTTATGGGTGGGTGCATGAAGGTTGAATTCGCACTTGAATTTTTACTTAGCGCTTGAACAGTCCCCTAGGGGAGCCCCCATTTGACTATGAATTCGGGCCTTAGTTCCCGATACCCAAGATACAGGACTCCTATAGTTTGGGGTCAGGACTATGATGTGACTGTTGGGTGTTTATCATTTATTTATTACTAGTTGCTGCCCGCGGCTCCGCCCGCTTGGTATGTTAATAAAAGTAGCATATGACCGTCTCCAGGCTTCAAACTATGTCCACCAACTTTTGAATGAATCGAACCAAGGATTACAATTTATACAAAGTTTAGAACTCAATTGCACACCCCCAAAGGGTAGTTTTGTAATAAAAAATACGTGTTTCATTATTTATTCTAAAGTTTATGTGTACTAAGTTTTGAGTGAATAAAACCAAGGAATATTTTTTTCCATAGAAACTTTACCACCCTGTTTACCCCCTTAGTGGTTGATTTTCGAAAATAAGATGAGCCTATGTGTTTTTCCAGAACCTAAACTATATACATTCCAAATTTCATCAAAACAGGTTTAGTAGATACATGGTAACAAACATTCACACACACACAGACTTTCGCATTTATTATATTAGTAGGATTCCGCGAAATACTGAACAAAACTCCTTACTGTAAATAACTAGAATATTAATTTGCACTCATTAGCACTATCGCATAAGTTTTGCCACCTGCTTCAATTAAGTAGAGTAAGAACTTGGCAAGAGACTCAAGGGATTTTAGACGATGCAGTGTGGTTGACCTTATTTTAAAGTCAATGCACTGCGCATATTTTTGCATTGATCAGTAGGTTGATAACTGAATGTAGAACGCTATTTGTCGTAAGCTATTTTAGCTTTTGCTAGGACAAGACTTTGAATGGAAGAAAGAAGGAACAAAAAAATATTTCCAAACGTTGCAACATGCAACGTTGTGCACGTTGCGTTGTTAGACAACTATCAAACAATACACACACGGGATTTACACAAACAATAGCCTCGATTCTGTAGTACATACACTGACTAAACTAAATTTAAACTGTCGCTCTCTTTTACTGATACTGCAAGCAAGAAAGAGATAGCTACAATTTTAGTGCTGTCAAATTAGTCAGATTTAAGTTTTCCATACAAATTTAGTCATGATATCAAAACATGCTGACTATAAACACGAAGAAAAGCGGCACGTAAACTGATTTGACAGCAGCACACGGCACTAAAATTGTAGCTATCTCTTTCTTGCGTACATTATCAGTAAAAGAAACCGATAGTTTAAATTTAGTTTAGTCAGTGTACTACAGAATCGAGGCCAATACCTACATACTAGTAATAAAACTATTCATTCGCCTCCCGCTACCTACCAATGTCCAACGAAGCAATTTTGCGTCCAACTCAGCATTTGAATGAATTAATGACAATACTTTAATCTACACCTTATGATATAATCAATAACACATATAGATAAAGACAATAGACGGTCTCATCGCATATAAGCGATCTGTTCCAGACAACATTTGGATGGAGAATAGTTGTAACACAACAATGGTTATGTCAACTGGCAACACCACGCTGATCTTCCGTTGGAACCAAACACTAAGTGAAATCACGGATGTCTGGTTACATTATGATTCGTGAATCTTTGTTGCGACATTCTCACACGTCTCGCCTTTGTTATGTATAATAGATGGACATTTAAGTAGCCTTACACTGTAATGCACTGCTCATATCTTCACATTGGTCAGTAGGTTGCTGACCAATTAATGTAGAAAGCTATTTGTCGTAAGCTATTTTAGTTTTTGCAAGAAATAAGCTTTATTGCGAGATTACAACTAATATTTAGTTTCGTAATAGTTTAATACATGTTTTGCCTATGTTAAGAACAATACATAGATATTTGAGTGACCTATTTTTCACTAGTTTTTGTTTGGTTCTGCATTTGGTCAGTGAGGAGGTTGAAATATGAGGCCTTCATAGCCTTGAGGCGTTGAGGTCTTGGAAAAAGACTTTCTACCAGTTGTGAAGGCACCAGTGAGGAAAAAAACCAGCCGGGAAAAGTGCGAGACTGGCATTATTATAAAAATGTTTTTTATACGATACAATATAAATATTTTAATAATTGTAATTGTTCAGAAATCAGAACATTTATTTGCATGATTATGCATGATGTAAAAATTATATATTCTAATAGTAATGTTTAGTAATGTTTAAAAGTTTTTTTAAACATTACTAAACACCATTAATGTTTAAAGTCTCTTTGATTTCGAATTATTGTTTTTTTTTGTCATGAAAGACAGATAGACAGATAGACACGTATTTAAAAAAAACTAAATATTACGGTTAAATATATACAGTAGCCCCACAAAGTAACGTATGCTTAGCAATTTGACCCAGTTGGGTACAGAACCCAAAAAAGGATTCATGCACATATTCAATGTAGATAATATATATACTCTCAACAATTCCTTTTCAAACAAATTGTTAAATTCCCAGCACACAGCTGCGTTGTAACGGTCGATATTTTCACAATGCATTTTTGCGTCCTGCTTCTATCGCAGTGCTAATATCGCAGCAGTAGATAGCATGCGTCCTCATACAAAACGTACTAAAAACAGATATCACAAAAACGCATTGCGTTATTAATATCATCCTTTATAACACTGCTCTGCATTGACTGGAAACAAATAGGCATCTCTTTATCATTCTTAATGCATAGTCATTTGCCGCACATCGTATCTCACTTCTCTCTCTCTGTCGCCGTGATCGGACAATAGAGACTGGTGGATCAGCTGTCCGATAGTCCGATAGTATTGGAAGTAGGTATATGCTGTCCGATCAAGGTAAAGTCGACGCGCGGACATGGCACACAAAAACCTTTTCCAGTAAATAATTTTAGTATCACAGCTGAGTATGCAGAATTTCAATAGGTAGGTGGTTGTTTGATCTTACAATAGCTTTAGAGCAGTGATGTTAAAATACCGACTGCTAGTACTGACTTGACCTGATTCTGGGGTTGAATGTTTGCGTGGGCGTGTTACCTATAGTGCTCCTACCAGAAATCCGAGCGTATTTTGGTGACATAAGGGAAGATATCTCATTTGAAGAAATCGGTATTTCGGAATACCGAATATGAAAAATATTATTTTATTTAAATACGTGTATAAGATTTTAAGTGACTAATATTACAATTTCATGACGAAACGGTCATGTTTAAATAGATCACTGATATACTCGTAAATGGAGGATAAATGTTTGACGATAAAAAATAGATAAAACATATAAATACAATAATAATAAATAAACATATACAAACGAAAGTCTAAATGACACAAAAAACTATAACTTTAATGGTGGCCCCTTGACAGCTGATTTTAAAAGCCTTTTTATAGGGACTGAAAGGGACCGTTATATTATTAGAAAGCGGAAGTATTTTTGCAAATACTGAATAATAATTCCTACCTCAATAGGTCATAAAACAATAGGTGCATTCGTTCAAAGTCATTTAAAAACAGCTAAGTATTTTACAAAAGAAGTCACCACTCTGAGCTGCTCTCACCCCATTTTGTTCGTTAAAGTATATTTTACTACTGTTTTCTTATAAAAGTGTGTTCTTATAAGTTATGTAAATAAAATTGACCTTAATCCTATAGAGTAAATAAGACTATACATTATAATCAACACAAAAGTTTAGTCAGATTACCAATCTAACAATTACATTCTACATACCGAACGTCCTTGACACATCCCTATTACCGGTTTCATGTTATAAATATCCAATCCCATGGACCAGATAAAAACAAGCATATTACTAGCACTTACCGAAAAATGGTGTTCGTTGCACAATTTTCTTTATTTATTGATAAGGTTCAAGGAAATCACAGAATGTCGCCTCTGTGTAAAAATGGCGACCGACGCGAGAAAACGCACTCACCGGGCGGCTGACTGAAGGGTACTGAAAGACTGGAGGGAAGGAGGGAGGGTGAATAGTGGTGAATTATATCGATACTGAGCCTCTCGAGTCAGGAAAAACAATCGTGGTAGACAGCGGTGATCGTGGTAGACAGCGGTGATGTATTTAGCATGAAAGGGTTGGTGGTGGAAAGATTAAAATATATCTTTTAGGTCTTTTAATCTTCCTAACACAAATTTTTTTATATACATATGTTTCTAAGAATAGTTAGCTATTTACACAAGAAATCTCAATCTCTTTGTCACTACCGCTATATTTCGTACGGTCGTTAAATTTTATAAAGTTAGTCTTTATAAGTAACTAGCTGTGCCCCACGGTTTCACCCGCGTAAGTTTCGATTTTATACTCGTGATAACTTCGAAATTAAATGTCTGATTCGAATGAATTAAAAAGTGTTTTACTGCTACATAAATACCCTTGATGATAAAAGTATTTATTTGAATAACAATTAATACTACGATACGAATGTAACCAACTTTTGTTTCTACCGGCGATTTAATTACATTTTAGAACACAAAAGTTACTAATGTGACTTAACTATCATAGTTAGATATATACCCTCGAGGATTTTTTTGTAGGGAATAATGAGGACTTTAATCATGTAGTACATTATTTTTATGTATCATCAATAGTTTTCTCAGCGCACGCCAAATAATGAATTTTATAGACAAAATTTTTCTACTTTTTATATTATTGTAATTTTCTTAAAAATCTCTATTTTTTTGAAAATAAATTATAGCCTACGAGTATGTCACTTCGTGATAATTTAGCTTTCTATTAGTGAAAAAATGGTTAAAATCGGTCCAGTAGTTTCGGAGCCTATTCGATACAAACAAACAAACAAATCTTTCCTCTTTATAATATTATATTAGTATAGATTACCGACGAAACGAAAGGAATAATTATTTCCTTTAATTCTTCCTATACCGCTTCCTATTCCGCTTTTCAATGATTAGAAAATCCATGAAAAACGATAAATGTCTACATACGTATAAATGTAGGTACTTGAACTACCTACTCGATCATAACTGTAGAGTTATGGTTTTCTCAAAAAAAAAGCATGGCACGTGCACTATTCCACCACACTCACTAGTTATTTTCACCAAAGGTCACAACTTGATTTATTTATAGCAAGTACTACATTATGACATCATATTTATAGCAAGCAGTAGGAAGAGTGATTATTAGTTAATACCCATTTCATCCTTCAGACAATCCAACCTTTTTTTCTTTGGCCTACCTCTACGCGAGAAGAAGAATAAGTACTTTCTATTATTTCTTATATATCGGCTCATATTTGGTTTTCCTTATATTTCACACAATTACTTACATAAAAATTAAAGTAAAATATACAAAGTAAATCACAGGCAACGTTACGCTTACCCAAACACAAAAAAGGCGCCTACGGGTGTCTACGACGTAGAGCCTCTATTACGCCTCGTAGAACCTTGCACAACCTAGGGAATTGCCTACATTATTATGGATGGATGAAAGTATAATATTTAACTAGTCTCATTAATTTCTTTTTTGGTTTGTAAACCGTGGATCGAGCTGCCTTTTGGTGTGTTTCCGCTGAGCTATTAATTGATCCGATACAAAAAAAGAGTACTTCAAATCATCAGCCAAACACACTACCGCCTCACTCTTCATTACACAAAGGTTAGCTGGAAGAAAATGCTAATAAGCATTACTGTACTTGTTTTATCTTGTGCAATAAAGCATTTTCTATCTATCTATCTACTTCAGAGAAGGCAACGTGCCATGCCCAGAAGCAGATGTTGCAGAAGTAAATAGGCAAATAATGTAAATAGGTATCCGTTAGGTAGGCCTGTATGCCTGTATGCCTCTGAATAAAAAAATACCACTAAATGTTAATTTTCAAACTATAGTCAAAGTTCAAAATGAATTGATTACGAATGCTTCAGATATTATTAACTAGTGAGTCTATGATCCATTAAAAATACCTATTACCGTATTGAAAAGTTACTCCCTTTGATTACCAATTCAGTGAAATTGCTCGCGACTTTGTTGAATAGTGTTCGCAACCTTTCACTGACGACACTGTAAAAAGTAAGTTACATTATATATTATATTTCATTCTTCAGATTTAGATTGTGTAAGTAGATTGTTTTTATAAGCGTCATTTTATTTAATTTCGACTGAAAATAATTTAAATAAACTTATTTAAATACTTTTGAGTCTTTTCAAGCTAAAATGAATCAATAATAAAATTGGATTATCTTTTAATCGATCCCAATTGCCAATCCCATTATTTAGTTAATAATCAAAATATCTTTAACTAAATATTATACAATTTTAACAGAATATGAAGCACATTCTGATTTGACTGAAATGCTTCAATAGTAGCTTAGTATCTTCAAAAACATCCTTCTGCTATTATAAACGCGAAAGTTTGTGAGCATGGATGTTTGTTACACTTTCACGCAAAAATTACTGAACAGATTTTGATAAAACTTTACAGTAATATAGCTTATACATCACGATAACACATAGGCTATTTTTTATCCGGGAACCACGCGGGCAAAGCCGTGGGCAGAAGCTGGTATCAATATAAATCACATTGAAGTATTGACCATTCAGTTTTTTAGATAGGGTTTTATATCTAACCAAATGAAAACCCTCAAATACGAAATATTTTTACGTGCATCTATGATGTTACTTATATTATACCTCGTGTGTTCATAAGTTTTGAGACGAACTTATTTAATTAATTTAAAAAGAAAGTAATTCATGCAACCTTTTTTAACTTTTAAAATTTTAAATTTCGAATGTTTTGAATCAGAAAAAATATACATTTGAATATTTGTTTCATTCTCCGTGAAAATGGCGCCAACAAAAGATTTGCGTGCGACTGTAATTTCACTGTTTCAAGCAGGAAAAAAACCAATGCAAGTTTTTAGTGAAATCCAAAGTTTGGGATGTAGTCGGAACTTTGTGTATTATACCATAAAGAGGTACAAGGAGACCGGCTCTTTAGAAGACCGTGGAAGATGTGGCCGCCCGCGGTCTGTAAGGACGCCCGCCAACATCAAAGTAATCAGAGAGCGAATTCGTCGCAACCCTTGCCGGACTCAAAAGAAATTATCTCTGCAGACCAACATTTCGCGAATATCGGTGAACAGGATACTTAAATATGATCTTAAACTAAAGGCCTACAGTCGAAGGAAAGTGCATTATTTAAACGAGCGTCTTCGTAAATTGCGACTGGAACGATGTCGGAACCTATTGAAGAGACACGATCCAAAAAATATCCTGTTTACCGATGAAAAGATCTTCACGGTGGAAGAAAAGTTTAACCGGCAGAACAATAAGGTTTACGCCAGAAGTTCAAAGGACGTCCAGCCATCTGTACGCAATGTCCAGCGCACTCATCATCCAGCAAGTGTGATGGTTTGGTGGGGTGTTTCCTACGAGGGGGTCACTTCGCTTCATTTTTGCCAGCAAGGCGTCAAGGTGAAGGCACAAAATTACCAAACCGACATATTGGAAGCGGTGGTTAAACCATTAAATGATACGCTATTCGCTGGAAAATACTGGGTTTTCCAACAGAACTCTGCTCCCTCCCATAAAGCTAAGACTACCCAACGTTGGCTGGAGGCCAATTTGCCAGGCTTCATTCGGAGCGAAGATTGGCCCTCGTCAAGCCCTGACTTGAATCCTTTGGATTATTCTTTATGGACGGAATTGGAGCTGAGGGCATGCAGAAAGTCTCACCCAAACCTGGATTCTCTCAAGCGAGCCCTTATTAAAGAATCGAAACGGATTCCCATTAAAAAGATTCGTGCCGCCATAGATGAATGGCGCACGCGTTTGAAGGCCTGCATTGGATGCAAAGGCGGCCATTTTGAATGATTTTTTTTTAAATACAGATCTAGATGTCAGTAGTTTTAATTTTAATATCCAATAAATGAATACTCAACTTAGCTCCAAAAATATTTTAGTTTTACTGTGTCTCAAGACTTATGAACACACGAGGTATAAACATGCTTATTTTGCTGTATTACAAGTGTTATTAGTAATTTGTTTGCGTCCTAAATGATACTGCTCATCTGCGGTACACAGGTTTCAGTGAAAATGTAAAAATAATATTTGAGTCCTCATCAAAGTCTGCAGAAGTTCACTGCTGAACCTAGACCTTCCCTAAAGAGTGCTCTGACGAACGATCTTGGGTTACGTCCACCCTCTTGACTTACTGAAGATGTTATCAGTTTACCAGGCAGGATCGGTGTATATTTGAACTTTAATAAAATTATAGCTTGAAAATAATTACACATTAACAGTATTGACCAATCAAAACATCAGGTATCTAGCTTTAAAAATGCTAGGTACCTGATGAAATCAAATAAATTAGAATTTTAGTTATCTACAAAATAAAATGAACTTACAAAGGCGTTCACAAAGAATGTCGTAGCACCACCTCTGCGGCATAATAACATTCACAAAAACGCGTCAATTATATCAACCACATTCCGAGTTTTGTTTATCAACATACCGGTGGGTTTTCCATGTAGATTTCCCAGTAGAAAGAGTCAAAGCACACCAGGGTTAGCTCTGTCTCGCTCTTAGTGAGCCGATCGATGTGACCTTGGCAGTGGGGATAAACCCCTAATAGATATGTATCTATTATAGCATATCCCCAGAGTGTAACAAAATGATAATACGCTTTTAGCTAGTGGTTAGGGCTTGGCTGTTAGCATAATTATTTAGACTAAACTATGTACTAAGAGAGCAATTCTATAATGGATCCTATGTCTACATCAGTTAAAGCTAGATTGATAAGGTGCAGTCAACTAAAAACTAACTGAAGGAAAAGTAAACAAACAAGGCTTTGAATAAAGTACATATTTATCTGCCTACTTACAATCTAAATTTCACTACAGTAGGTATATTAAATTTTTGTGGTAGCCTTGCTTATCAAACTAAGTTAAAATAACCTGTCTTGGCAATTAGTGCATTTCCATTTCTATCATTTTCATCTCAATAGGAAGGCAGAGATTTGTAGGTACTTACTGTGATTTTTTCATAAAAAAGGGCACTAAATCACGCTTAAGTCTTTGCCTAAGCTAAGTGCTACAGACACGCATTAGACTAAACTACATAAACAATTTTAAAAACCTAGTAAAAAATCTTACTCCCGCAGCCTTAGTTTCTTATCAGTTCGTTTTTGAGTTGACTGTTTCTACCTAGCTAGGTTGATAGTTGCCATATCAACTGGGTTCAAGTTCATGTTGAAAACGTCAACGGCTAATCTGTGATGGGGGCTTTTAGGGTGTTGCCCTTGGGTATGACGTATTAAACCTACTTTACTAATCAATTTGAACCACAAGGTAGATATACACAGGTAGTGAAAATATAGGTGTACCAATCGTTAAAACGAATAGGTAATATCAAATAGCCATTCCCCTTCTTTCTTCTTTTTTAGCCATATTCAACCCTAAAGGTGTAGGACTCGTTCATATGATGGCATTTTATTCGGCCAGCTATTCTTCTGATATCGTCGTACCAACGCATTTGTGGCCTGCCCTGTGGGCGTGTTTCATCCCATGGCCTCCATTCGGCCAGTGCTTTGTCCCACGAGCCTTGTTTTCTAGCAACATGACCATTCCTCATTCAAAAAAACAATAGAACTCTACAATCTTCAGAAATCGAACATTTCCAGAGTGAATACTCTATGCTTCGAATAAAATCTGGTTCAAGTATGTATCAATTTTGTAGACGAGACAATAAGTAAGTAAAAGGCAATATTTATGTACCTTTGGTTTAGATGTCAAACAAAAAAACATTTTCAAATATCATGTTTCCCCTGAAGCGTAAAATTTAATGATTGTTTATAAAACAAACAACGTTCTACATCAAAACAGAACAGCCATGGTTGGTAGGCATTCAATTAGCGAGAGATATAGCTACTCTTCAGAAGCAAGACCAGAAGCCATCCGATTACCAGTCCCACGCAAGTTGAAGTTCAGATGCAAAGCTTAAATTAGAATGCGATCGTGAACTCTGGCCTTTAGAGAGACTCGCATTTCTAGTTTCTACCAAGAGTGGATCGGATAGGGAAGAATTGGTTTGGTGCAACAGTTGACAATTGCTTTATGTCAACGTACGTAGACAGATGGTTATTTAGTTTTAAAGTGGAACTTAGCAGCTTGGTACCCCGCTGCATATCAACCGGAGTTCCGCAGAGGTTTAATTTTTGGGATATTATAAATTCTCGTAATAAGACAGATATTAGAAAAGGAGTAGCAATCTGTAGAAAACCAAAAGTAAAAAGTAACCCGACTCATAGGATTAGCAAGTTGGCAATGGGATAACCGATACCGGGATAAAGGTTCTCGAGACGCGACCACGAACCGGAAGACGAGGCTGTGAATAGGACAGTTGTAAGGGGTAGACCTCAGTGCACGTACTGTAACCGAATCGGAGATGTTCTAGAGTAAGGCCAGGTCAAGAGTACACAAAACCGACAAGTATGTAAGGTGAATGTGATGAGAGTGATTCACATATATCTAGTCATGTGACTTGACTATACAGAATGTGGCAAAATAATGAGACTCGAGAAAAATTCCTCATTGGAAATGGATTAAATGGAATAATTGAAAATATAACCTACGAAATGTTGGGATTAGTTACTTTGATAGTAGTATAATATCTGCTTTGATAAGTAACACCGGCGAAGTCGTGGGTAGAAGTCCTGTCTAAAGTACTAGTTTTAAATAAGCAATCAATATGTAACTTTATGTAAATTTATTAATGTACTAGCTGTACCCGCGACTTCATTCGCGATTGCGATCCCTGCAGACTAATTATTCGCATCTGACCTCAGTTTGCCTCATATATTTACGCTGTAGTCTGCGGTGAAGCACTCATATCAAGAAAGGAGCTTTGTACTTTGGATTTGAAAACTCCCAGGTTGTACTTTTCAGAAGACTCGAGATTTTAAAAAAATAACATCGGAATAAAATCGTTTAACATTGGCGAAGATATCACGCAAAAAACATACAAATTGAGAAACTCCTTTTTTGAAGTCTGTTGATAATAATTAAATTGTGATATTAACGATAGTTACCTACGCTAGTTTACGGTTTAAATCCTGCAGCATCAGATCCTCACGTGCCCACGTTATTTTGCCTACTCTTTCGAAGAAAAAACAAAATTAAAGTCGCCCACAAAAAAATAATTTGGCTAGTCGTGATTCCATGAGATGATGATGAAGTTTTTTAAGTTTTACGTCCCAGTCCCAGTAGTCCCAGTAGTCCCAATGGTCCCAGTAGTCTAGTCCCAGTCCCAGCTACCTACTCAGCGTACACTACAAAGTGCGCTATAAATCTTACGCCAGCTTAAGCTGAGATGTGAACTCGAAGGTTCCTAATAACTCGAAATATATTCTAGGCTGTGTATAATGAATGATCGTTTAGCAATATCTGATTCTTTTGGAGTGGTCTGACTTGACATATGCCTTATCCATTATGCCTATACGATAAAATGCGCACACCACCTTAAGATGAGCCGTACGTTCAAAGTTTCCTGTACATTCCGGGTTTCAAGTTATTTGGACCTATTACTAAGGGCTGTGATGTCTATAACTTCTGAACTACACACCCGATGACCTTGAAATATTTACGGGACAATCTTGAAAGTACTTTCTTTCTAATAAAAAAATGAATGAAATCGGACTACGCGTTAATTAATTACAACTAAATACCCATTTTGACTTTCATCCTCTCTCCCAAGGGAACCATGCTGAATTTCGGGATTTAAAGTATCCTAAGTCCTACCCCGTAGTATGAACTCAAACCATGCCAAGTTTCATTTGAATTCATTCTGTAGTTTCGGCGCCATGCGTGATTAAGGTTCAGACAGACAAAAATGAAAAAAAAAATCATTTTTGGCTTCCGTATCGATTATAGAAGGCCATCCAAAAAAAAATTCAAAATAACTTCAATGTACAGAATTTGACCTGTTACATTCTTATTATAGTTATAGATAGATGGTACATATTGCTTGAAATGAAATAAAAATACTTGTACTTATTAACTATTAAATACATTATCTTGCCAGTCAGTCAGTCATGGCCTTGTTGCATCAATTCTTCTTTGTCGTGTCACCAGTTATTTCTTAGTCACCATGTATTAAATGACACCATAGACCATGGACCAGCCCCCTAATAATACTAGCAATATGGCAATGGGAACGGGAAATGTCTCCGAATGAAAGCTAGTAAAAATAGTATCTCAAAGTCCTGCACTATCTATATCCAGGTTGAGGTGTGTGGGGATCGGTGGGAGGTCAATAGCTTTGCGCTTGCGTATTGCAATTCACCACCCAACCGACTCTAATTACAACCATTTTTCGCAGAGAGTAAGGTTGGATCTTGTCTGATACTCAATCGAACAGAATACACTTCCATTCCAAATCTTAGCAGCACAGGATAAGATACGATTTCATTTGGTAATGAAATAGGAATCAGACAAAGAGTTCTGTGTACCGTTCTAATAGGTCCCTAACAAAGATTAGAACCAAGCATTCGACTTCTAGGAACTTCCTAATTAAGTAGATATGTACTTAGGTACAGAACTCAAAAACTTTGTACCTACTTAATATAACGTTTTTTACTCGCGACATAGGGAGCCCTTGTTAGGTACAAGGGCTCCCTATGTCGCGAGTGTTGAGTTTGTCATAAGAGGTTTTTTGTGTAGGTATCTGTTAACAATCTCCGAAACAGCTTATTGGATCAATCGATGCATGCGGTTGCAATCGATGTGTAAGTCTTCGAGGTTGGTTCATAGATAGGGTTTATTACCGCAAGTCTCTAGGGGGCGCTGCAATTGATTATGGAAATACACGTATGAATGTTTAAGCTATAATCTTCGTTCGTGTCAAGAATTCTGAATAGGATGTACGAGTATGTTACATTTCTATGTTTTTTTTTTATCTTTCAGATGTATCTCTTACCTATGCCGCCGTCTTCATTTGTTTACACCAATCCTATCCATCTGTAGGTTGCCTGGAAGAGATCGGCCACCTAATGTATCTTTTATTTAAATGGAGTACCTAAGTACCTATTATTTTCTTCGTATTTTTTTATGTAAAAGTCGCCGTCTTTGAGAAACTTCGTACCTTGCCCGATTCTTAGTTTATTACATGTAGGTAGCCACATGATTGTCAGCCTGTTCTTCACGTATTCACGAGAGTAATTAGGTAATTAGCGAAAACGTTATTGGATTATGTATTATATCTTTTGTAAGTTTTAAAAGTATCATTTTTCTGTTTGTGTTCCAAATGAATATAAATAAATGAATAATGGATCTACATAATACGAGCTGGATCCCATATATCTGGAAAAATCTAAGTTACAATTCCAAAGATGATGTACCTAATCTACGAGATATTAGCTTTAACAAGGTGAGTAAGCTCTGCTAAAAAGTTAAAAAAATATGCCTTCCTAATGGCAACCTTAGTGGCCAGGCCACTTTAACTAGAGGACGGCATATTTGAAGAGAACCATACGTTCATAACTCGATAAAATATGAATTAGAATAACGAACAATCGGAGATGCAGTGCATCGATCGTGCACGACCTACTTGCAGGTCAAACGGACCTCACCCCACCCAAAGGGGTAGGTACACCTCAGGGCCGTGCGTAGGCGTACCTATAGATATTAAGCAAGATGAATCTGCGTAAATTCACTTCTACGTAAAATCTTTAACAAAAATTAAATCGTACTTATTTTGTAATAATACATCGGTATTCTCACTGCGACACATATGTTTGCATGTTCTGCAGTTATTTGTTTCGGTAGGTCGATCACGCTACCCCATGGCTATCGAGATGGCAATCAATTTTGACACTAGTTCCCCATTTGAATAGCCCATTCATTTAATTGCGATCACTGATTCCCCATCGCTTGATTCCCGTATTACCCAGACTAAACTGAATGCCATGAACCGTCCATGGACGGATGTAAATTGTGATTTTTACATGTAATCGAATCACGCTAATGCCATGCCTCCATCTCGATAGCCATGGAAATTAGTGAGATTGCCCCGCGGGTCTGGTTGTTGTGGTACCAAAACCAACACAGTGGTGTATAAGTAGTTCCTGATATCTACGACACGGAATCATAATCTGATAGAAATTTATATCTAATAAATAAATAAAAAGTTGATGGGTGCTTAAAAGAGATCCTCTATATTCTGGCACAATTGTAGCGTACAGAATCGAGTTCATGTCGAGTAGTAGAAGATTCTAAAATATTAATCTTATGATTTCAATGAATAGATACTCGTACGAGTACTTATTGACTTTGACTTCATCTATCTTCATTGTTGCACGATTAACAAAGCTACCTAGCAAGCAAGCTTGAAATGTACCTACCTACCGTCAGCATATTAATAATCATTCAAATTCAAATACCAAACTTTTTATTTCAGCATTCAATTGCAATTGCAGCCATAATTTAACATTTGACGATTAACCGTAAATTATGTACTGTTAATCGTCAAAAAATAACTACACACGCAGTTGGTACGTGTTATATATAATTTTCTTAATTACAAGTGTATCGCCATGTTAACATTATTATATTGCAGAGGGAGCGTATAGTCGGTTTTACACTCGTACGTTAGCTTACAGGCAAGCCAAGCACTAGCTTAGCACTTGTAGAGCTGTTTTTTTTTTATTTTACCATGCAAAGTGGCAAACAAGGTATATGGCACACCTGTTGGTTAGTAGTCCCCTTAACCTTTACGCTTGCAACACCAAAGGTACTTATCACTCGCGCGTTGCCGACCCTGAGACATACCTGGGGGTGCTAGACAAATTACACTTTCTTTTGACGTTAACGCCTGCGGAAAGATAAAATTGTATGGAAATGTCACGTGACATTTCCGCAGCAAATGTAATTTCCATACAATTTTGGTATTTGTCTAGCCCCCTGGTCATTCTCATGTGCCTGTAATTTCACCGGCACTTATACCCTTCAAACCGGAACACGCAGCATTACTACTTGGCGGTAGAAATGGCTATGGTGATGTACTTCCCCGGACGAGTTCTTTTACAAAGAGCTCTTCTACGTTAAACTGTATCTTCTCTGAATTTTTTACTTTTATTTTAAACTGGTTTCTGCCTGCGGCTTCCCGCTTGGTATGTTAATAAAAGTAGCGTATGACCGTATCCAGGCTTCAAACTATGTCCACCAATTTTTGAGTGAATCGAACCAAGGATTACAATTTTTCATACAAAGTTTAGAACTCAATTGCACATCCCCAAAGGGAAGTTTTGAAAATATAAAAAATACTTCTTTAATTTTTTATTTTCAAGTTTATTTGTACAGAGTTTTGAGCGAATCAAACCAAGGAATAAAATTTTCTATAGAAACTTTACCACCCTGTTTAACCCCCTTAGGGGTTGATTTTCGGAAATAGCCTATGTGTTATTCCAGAATCTAAACTATCTACATTCCAAATTTCATCAAAACTGGTTTAGTTACGGAGATACGTGGTAACAAACATTCAGACTTTCGCTTTTATTATATTTTAGTAGGACTAGCTTCTGGCCACGGCTCGCTCGCGCGGTACCCAGATAAAAATAAACTTAGTGTGTTATTCTAAGGCATGAAGAGTAACTATTCAAAATTTAATTCAAATCGGTTCAGCCGCTACTAAGATCAATAGCAACAAACATGTAAATATACGTACTTTAGCATTTATAGTACTGAATTGCAGTCTTAACTGACCTTATACAACGCATTACGGTGGATGATCCATTCTTACTGGGGCGGGGTGAGTTTAGTGAACTTAGGTATCTATTTATTGCCATACCGTAAATAGGTACAAGGCAAGGTTTTTATAATGCAGCAACATGAGCGTAGGTACCTTCATTCTTGACTTTTATGTCACTGTTAGTCAATGCAAAACTACACTCAGCTCGAGATGGATTCGGAAAATACGACAGAAAAACGAAATGTCTCTAAAAAATAAAGGTTCTTTTTTACATGAGAAATATATTTTGGGGAGATTTTATTATCGCCTATTAAAGTCAAAATCTCGCCTCAGCAAATCAGTGATGATGGCCTCTTAATAATCAATGGTAACGCAAAAATGCACGAGACGATTGTAACGATATATGTGGTACCTAGTTGTTGCGGTAATTGTATTGGTGCCTAATTTATCTTTCTTATAAAGTCAATTAGGTAATTAAATGTTTCTTAAGATTGTACCTAAGAGTTCAATTCTAAAGTTGTAGTAAATTGCTGTCGCGGCTACGTCGCCGGCTTCAGGATCAAAAAATGAAACCATAAAACCAATTGGGTCTTACAGACTTACAGAATTTTAAAAGGTTTCCCATTCCATTTTTTACTTTTATATTGAAAAACCTGTAGATTCGATTCACTGACTTTTGTGCAGTACCTAACCATAGCATATTCGGGTGTGAACATGTAACTCAGTATTCACCCCCAAACCAGCCCACTATATTATCACCTTACACGTTCCTCCCCCTTCTCCGATTCAGGGGTGTACTGGAGTTATTGACGTTTGAAGATATTGTGCTTTGTATGTAAAGAATTTACTGAAGTTATAAATAAACAATAGTTTTGGCTATTGCATTTTTCCAGTATTAGTCTCTGTTTGACGTGATAGTTAGTAGCAGATTGAATGAATATTAGGAATGACACAGTAAACCAAGTTCTGATAAAAGCTACCTTACGAGGCCTGCCTGAGACGCAGAAGGTTGCTGGTTCGATGATCTGCGAATATTTGTCTCGGGTCTGGGTGTTTTCTAGATATAATATGTAAGTCGTTACAAAAAAATGTATTTATGTAGTATATCCGTCATGTAGTTTCCATTACACAAGCTTACGAGGGGCATTCAATAAGTACCTAGCCTCATCGCCAGAGGGCGCTGTAGTTTCAAAAGAGTTTTACCACAGTGTAGCACATTCTTTTTTAATTCTTTTTTCAAATTTTCATTCCAATCCCTTCATTTGTTTTAATTTGACAACTAATGGAAGCGAACGTGTCGATCGGTTTTACAAAAATGGAAAAAGAGCAATATCGTTCGGTGATTCGATTCCTATTTTTGGAAGGGAAAACGCGCATCGAAATCAAAGAGCGCTTGGATGCTGTGTACGGTGACTCTTCTCCATCGATGGCCACCGTCAAGAATTGGTTCAACGAGTTTGCACGTGGCTGTACGTCGGTTTTTGATGAACCACGTCCAGGTGCACCGAAAACAGCTGCTACGGAGGAAAGCAGTAAAAAAATCCATGATCTCGTATTGGCAGATCGCCGATTGAAGGTTCGGGAGCTAGCTGAGACTGTAGGCATTTCAGAAGGAACAGTGCATCATATTCTTCACGAGGAACTCGGCATGAGAAAGCTGTCGGCGCGATGGGTGCCGCGTTTACTCACACCGGAAAACAAGCGCAACCGTGAGACCACATCGGAGACGTGTTTGGCGCTGTTTAAGCGGAATCCAGCTGAGTTTTTGCGTCGTTTTGTGACCGTCGATGAAACCTGGATCCACTGGTACACACCAGAGACCAAGGAGCAATCAAAACAATGGATCCAGACCGGGGAACGTGCTCCAAAGAAGGCGAAAACTGTAAAATCGGCCGGAAAAGTTATGGCCACCGTTTTCTGGGATTCACAAGGTGTGATCTACATCGATTACCTCGAGAAGGGTAAAACAATTACAGGGCTTTACTATGCCGATTTATTGGGCCGATTCGACGCCGAATTAAAGAAAAAACGACCCCATCTGGCGAAGAAAAAAGTGCTGTTTCACCACGACAACGCACCGGTTCACACGTCTGCCGTTGCCATGGCCAAATTGGTCGAATTACGCTACGAATTGCTGCCCCATCCACCGTATTCTCCAGATTTGGCCCCTTGTGACTTCTTTCTGTTTCCTAATCTGAAAAAATCACTCGCCGGGAATAGATATGGATCAAATGAGGTCATCGCCGCCACGGAGGCCTATTTTGCAGAGTTTGACAAAAACTATTTTTCGGACGGGTTAAAAAAGTTGGAGCATCGCTGGGCTAAGTGTATCGAACTAAAAGGAGACTATGTTGAAAAATAAATTGCCACTTTTCCAAAATTTTCGTGTACTTTTTGTAGGCTAAGTATTTATTGAATGACACTCGTACTTTGGGGCAAGATGATGCTGTGTGAAAAATGTCCAGTATTATTTATTTGTTTAGTATTTATTTTTGAATGAAAGTTAAGCGATAGGAGGAGCTTAGCCTATGCTGAACAAGGTGATACATATAAGAACATAATCTCGACTTTAGTTTTAAAAGACCGGATATGTACTTCTGACTAAAGTCATCTTTGACACCGTGTCTCCATTCCACTCTAGCAATTCTATTCTCTGCGTAATGGAATGTAGCCGCTACATGTCAAAAAGAAAACCCCTTTAGACATTACTTATAATCACAAGCAACTATAACGAAAATACTACATAACCTGTTTTTTTAATAATAAATACACTACTTTTTCCACATGACACTTTATACTTCTTCTGTGTTCCATGTTAGAGTAATAAATTATACATAATAAATTTTTACTTCACTTAATACTTTTATAACTTATTTGAATAAAATAAGAGTAGGATGCATTTAATTATTATACAATATATTTATAAGTTGAATAATAAGGTAAAGGTTTTTTTAATGCAAAACAAATAAACATTTCATAGGCTCATAATAATCATGTTAACTGTGTTGATAGCATTTCTATTTATAATATTAATAAAATTGCTTTGCCACTTTTCGCTCGGTATATATTTAAAAAGTGGCATTTGGCTATTGATTCTTCTTAAGTTTCTTAAGAATCAAGAAGTTGATGTACAAAGTCTTTTATATTTTATATTTCAGGAAAATATAATATTGCTTTGTATACTTATAACTAAAACTGTATCACTGCACTGATTGTCAATTATCGGCGATATGAACAATACACGGTCTATTTCAGTTTTCCATATGTCACTCGTTTTAAGTTTTTTATTCTTGTAGCTTAAGCGATTCAAACACAATGACGGTTGTTCTAACTAAAGACATATTTACATTTCCGATTTCTTGGATCCAACATCCTTTTGTAGATCTCACTTAAAAACGTAACCTTAACCTTAGCCAATTCATTTTTCACTTGCATCATCTTCAGACAGTATTATGTAAAAAATAAGAAATAAGATATAATATATAAGATATAATATATCTTATTAATGTACATAATTGAGTTTTGATCCTAGTGAAATTTAACTTGTTAAATTGATACTCATAACTTAAGGCAACCATTATTTGGATCCAACAAATAGCGTAGTTGTAGTCTTTTGTAGAAAATCTAAAAGATCTCACTTAAAAACGTAACCTTATCTTAGCCAGTATACTTTTCACTTACATCATCTACTGACAGTATTATGTAAAAAATAAAATATATCTTATTAATCTACATAATTGAGTTTTGATCCTAGTCAAATTTAACTTTTTAAATTGATACTCATAACTTATGGCAACCATAGCTTGGATCCAACATATAGCGTAGTCTACCAGGCGTCTTTTGTAGAATATCTAGAAGATCTCACTTAAAAACGTAACGAAACTTAGCCAATTCACTTTTCACTGGAAACTTCATCTTCAGACGATATTATGTAGGAGGCGCACATCACTTGAATATCTAAATAGGTAGTCAGGGAGGCACCATCGTTGCTCGAAGCAGTGGAGGGGTTAGGAGGCTTAGGATTGGGTTCTTGAAGTAAGGGGCCTGAGAGCGTTATAACAGTCGTGGCCAAGGGGGGATGGAACTCCCATTTGTTCTGGAGGAGCTCTTTTCGCTGTAGATGGACGTGTAAGGAGTCTGAAGGTGTGGTAACAATCGTAACAGTGGAAGAACAGGGTTCCGATTAGTTCCGCAGTAGTACTTTAAGCTTAAGATGAGGGGAGAGGGTAAGGGGTCTTGGAGGTCTGCGGTGGTCTTAGCAGTATGAAGTAAGCCTGGGGGGGTTATAACAGTCGTGGCCATGGGGGATGGGGACTCCTATTTGTTCTGGAGGAGCTCTTTTCGCTATAGATGGAGGCGTAAGGAGTCTAAAGTGTGGTAACAATCGTAGCAGAGGAATGACAGGGCTCCGATTTGTTACGCAGTAGTAGTTTAAGCTTTAGATAAGGGGGGAGGTTAAGGGGTCTTGGAAGTCAGAAGGGCTACGGGCTACGGGCTCCGGATTGTTCCGGTGAAGAATTAGTTAGTAGCGATGCCGCGCCGGGTACATGTTGGGGTTGGCAACGTTAGGGTTGTTTTGCTGGACCGGATACCCTTGCGTGATGCTGCCAGGTTTGGCCGTCTGTGAACAATAAATAAACTAGTAGTCACCTCGAACTGAGATCAAAACACAATTGCGGACCCGTAGTATAAAAATTAATTGTATGTTAAAAGGTTTCTTTTTTGAATATATATTCCTGTTTCAGCCTTTGACTCACAAGTAAAATGGCTGGTTAGAATTGACTCAATCAATGCCCTTTCATATGACGTTCAATTGTTCTATTTTATTCATCACTCCTTTTGCCCACTTCTCAAAGACCATCGGACTTTTTATGTGTTACGTTTATGGTGATATTAGTAGGTGTTACCTGCATGTTATTATGTTGCGGCGGATGTATGGCGATGTGTCGGCTGACGGGGGGCTGCGCGTACGCACTGCTGACGGACGGGTGGTGCGCCTCGCTGAGACCGATTAGCACTTGAGGCTGGAGACAATACAATAAAATATAAGTTTGCACATGCCTACGAACTTTCTGTTCTTGAGCCTGCCGGTTTCCTCACGATGTTTCAGTTCACCGTTATGAGCACGATTTTTCGAGAATTTTTTCGAGTGGAAAAAGTCATTGGTGTACGACCGGGTTCGAACCCACGACCTCCAGATCGGACGTCGGATCCGGAATCCCGCCGCGGGACAAATGTTTGTATCATCTGCATATATTTGTCTCGGGTCTGGGTGTTTTATATGTATAATCCTACATATATTATAAGCGCGATTGTTTGTGAGGAAGGATGTTTGTCACTCTTTCACGCAAAAACTACCGAACGGATTTTGATAAAACTTTACAGTAATAGTTTTTAAATCAGAATAACACATAGGTTACTTTTTATTCGGGAACCATGCGGGCGAGGCCGTGGGCAGAAGCTAGTATTTATGTATGTATATTCACAAAAAGTATATAAGTAGTATATCAGTCATGAAGTTCCCATAATACAAGCTCTGTTTAGTTTAGGGCTAAATGATGCTATGTGAAAAATGTCCAGCATTATTGATCTATACTGACCTGCTGGGCGTCCTTCTTGTTCTCCTGGTGCTGCGGCTCTCTGTTCTTCAGCATGTCGAGATAGAGATGCGGCGGCTGCGGCGCGGGCGCATACATCAGTCCGGTGTGGTGCGGGGTGTGCGGGGTGTGAGGGGTGTGCGGGGTGTGCGGGGTGTGCGCGTGGTGCGCGTACAGCAGCGGCGGCGGACGCTCGCCCACCACGCCGACCACGCCCGAACTATTCATATAGTATGACGTCGACGAGGAACCGCCTACGTTCTGACCGTACTGCGGCTGGGACGGTTGCTCTGTGAATTGTACGTTATGCTATTGTACTCGGTATTGATTTATTACAAACAATAGGGACCTATAGAACATTTGGTTACGTCAGTTGACAGTTAGGTCACAATTTGAAAACTAGGTACAATTATGACGCAATAGAACTTTTGGGACTATCATGATTTTGAACATAATTTTTTGTAAAAAACGGATTATTTACCATGATTTGTGATTTTGAATGTTTCCCGATATTTCGGCACAGTTGCATGTACCATGATCACGGGAGGAACTGAAGTCTTTGCGGGTTTTGAATGTTTGTGGCAGACGAATCGATCTACCCTCTTTCTCACTCTTTTATTGCGAAAAATACCACTACCACCGGTTCCACTGTCACATTCGAGTAAATTCATGTGTCGGAGCCGAGATGTACTCGAATGTGACAGTGGATCATGGTACATGCAACTGTGCCGAAATGTCGGGAAACATTCAAACTCACAAATCATGGTAAATATCTAGTTTTTAGTAAAAATTATGTTGCAGTTGTATAGGGGCACGCACTGCTAGCTTGTACTAAAACAGCGTAAATGGACATACATATGGCAGCTACTCAAAAATTTTACATCTTTACATTATTTTGGTATTAACACACACGCAGCTGTAAACCGTTTCTTGGCATGAGCTCATGCTAGATGTAATGTATATTTTTCCTACATTTTACGCTTAGTACGCATATTATGGGATGCGAGGCAAAAACGTTTAAAACTAACAATAAACTATTAATAATCATGTTCACTGATCAATAGTTTCAAAACATTATTTCTGAACATAAGCACAATATCGGTTGATGAAGAAGAAACACAGAAGTAGCGACATCTAGTTTTCAACTTACTGTTCCAAAGAACCGCCCGCATTTGACGCCCCATCCGCCCATCCTCAACCTCTGCAAGAAAACATGTCCACATTTTAGACAGACTGACAGACAGACTGACAGATAGACACGCTCACGACTTTATTCTCCATGATGGACATACTTAGATGCATACACAGTGAGAAGATCTTTGAGTACACCAAGTAGGGGGTAGTCAGAAGAACGTCCAAACATTACATTTGGCACAAGCCCGCGTTTTGCAAGTAGTTAGCATTCCACGTGACAGGTTTTGCAAGCCCATCGCCGCTTATTGGAACACTAACCAATGGCACATGCCTTCGAATAGATTGTTTCGGTTCCAGGGCATGTTGGTTACCTCACGATGTTTTCCTTTACATTCTATATGGTAAATGGGGGGGGGGATTTCTTTGGTCACCCCCAATCTCCAGCTCTAGCTTGGTAGACGGGTACCTATGTGATTTTGGGGGGGGGGGGGGGGGTATTTGGCCCCTCTGCTCCCCACTTCCGCGGCCGCTGAATACTTATACCATATAGAGCTTTGTGCAGACGGACATACATCATGACAGCTTTGTAGCTTGGGGAAAAAGTAGTATTTTTAAAGTTGACTGTACATTTTTACGAAACTATCGTGAATTTGATTATTCATATTGTAAAAACAAGAATTCAAATAAAACAGTACACGACGAGACGCGGAGGAAGAGCTTCGCGATCACTTACCCTGATGAAGACTCTCGTAATGAGTCGAAACTTAGTCGGTGCCTTCACCGTACTACACGTACGTGAAAATTCCCGTTTTTACAATATGAATTGACTGTACATAATATATTTTTTCAGTTTACCATCCCTTATCTTTTCATCCTAAGGGGTGGTATTTTTTCATAATATTTATATGGGACCACCACCCTTGAAGTCACACCCTAAATATTTAAAAAAAGAAAAACGATATCGCTGTTAAAAAAAAAGATATCGCGTAACATACATACATAGCTTTTTTGAAGTCTGTTGAAAACTTACTGTGTTCAGAGTTAGAATGGTAGACTTGTTGATGCTTCATAGGTTGGTGCAGTCTGTGCGCGTATAGTGCGTACGTGGGCGACGGGCTGCGGGTACGTTTCACGCCCGCTTGCATCGGCCCGCGGACCACAGTCTGAATAAAAATGTATAGCATTTTCACATATAGCACGCGATAGCGGCGCTAGCGCGGGCGATCACACTAATTTCCATGGTTATCGAGATGGCGGCATGGCATTTGCCATGGCCGGTATCATCGGATGGGATGAATCGTATCACGGTAATTTGTAGGCTGGATGGGCCATAGATGGACAATGCGAATAAACGACATTGGTTTCCCATTGGGCGGATGGGCCATTTCAATAAGGAACTAGTGTCAAAATTGATTGCCATCTCGATAGCCATGAGTTAGTGTGATCGCCCCGCTGGGCAGGGCAGTCAGCGACAAAAGTAAAATAACAACTTGAGTATTTAGATAATATAACTTCTGCCCACGGCTTCGCCCGATTGCTACCCGGATAAAAAAGTAGCCTATGTGTTATTCTGATGTAAAACCTATATTACTGTAAAGTTACATCAAAATCTGTTCAGTAGTTATTGCGTGAAAGAGTAACAAACGTCCATCCTCACAAACTTTCGCGTTAATAATTAGTAGTAGGACATAGGACAATGCTGGCCAGTTTTCGCAAAGCATCATCTAGCCCCAAAGTAAGCAGAGCTTATATTATGGGAACTACATGATGATTTATTATACTACTTATACATTTTATTTTGTAAATTATATAATGTACTGAATGTACATTATACATAGAAAACACCCAGAACCGAGACAAATATTTGCATATATAAACATTTGTCACGCGGCGGGAATCGAACCCGCAACCTTCTGCGTCTCAGGCGGGCCTTCACCTACTGCACCACGGAGGTTGTCAAGATGCTCTTTTTCTTTGGGATTAACAGGGCAGTTGTAACTTTAGATTGCCAGTAGACAAGACCAAAAATGAGTCTTCAATATTTGTAGTAGCCTAGTATTTTTAGCTAAAGTCTTTAGCTACCGAAAGAGTAATAAAAATCTAAATTGTTAATTTCATTCTGTCACTGTCTGACGACCGATGTGGCGCGGTGGACGAAGGTCCGTCTGCGACACAGGAGGTTGCGGGTTCGATTCCCGCCCTGGGACAAATGTTTGTACGTTCTGCAAATATTTGTACCGGGTGTTCTGGGTATTTTCTATGTATAATAAAAAAATATCTATCTATGTAATGTATTGTATTAAGTATATCAGTCATCTAGTACCCATAACACAAGCTCTGCTTAGCTTGGGGCTAGATGATGCTGTGTGGATTGTACAGCATTATTTATTTATTTATTTATTTACTGTCTGAAAATTGTTGTTATACTATATCTTATTTTTCCCCCAAGTTTTATCTGTCCTTAATCTATAAGCAAATTGTTTTTGGGTTTTGTGTCAGGCAGAGTCCACTCCTGTGTTCTTTCTCCAGTAGGTACTTTTCATTATTTCAGTCACATCGCATTTAGTTGCATGACATTTTTCGTTTTAAGTAATATATCCTAACATATATCACCTTGTTCAGCATATGCGAAGCGATAGGAGGCGGTCTGCCTTGGTTTGGTGGTGGCTCGCCCTGCCCCGTGGAGCTTGGCATTGAAAACATTGGTATCTGGATGTTACCCATCGGCATCTTCTGTTGTTGCATCTCACTGCAAAGGTCATAGAATCAACGCATGAGCAATTAAAATGTTAGCATGAAAGAATACTAATGTAGATGATGATGTGGATAAATGTCACTGGAGTGCCTTAAAATTAATGAAAGTGCTATAATCGAAATGCAACAAGTTACCCAACCAAATGGTGACCAGCCCCCTAATCACACTAACAAACTGGCAATGAAGAACAACGTTTTTGAGTTGATTACCAATGTACAAAACTTCTTAAAACGACTTAAACTATCATATTTTTAATTTTAGAACTTTTGGACATTTGCCTAGCAAAATTAGTTCAATTGCCTTCTTGCTACAGCCATTTAGCTATTATAATTAGGAGTCTGGTGAACAGTTGACTATCTGAGCATGCCCCTTAGACAACAACCACTTTCTGTCGGTGTTAACGCCTGCGGAAAGGTATGAACTGTATGGAAATCACATTAGCTTTTGAGATGTCAGGTGACTGCCAAGTTTTTCCTTGACAAGTTTGTATTGCGTAAAAGGAAAACTAAACATGGGGTATGTGTCTAGACCCGAAGCTCTGTAACTAAGCAGTGTGGGGGTCAGGACCATATTTTATGATACTGTAGGCTATTATTTATATTCAAAAAATGTCCCACACTCACTTAGTTTCCTTCTGTTGCTGTCTCTTTCTGACTTCATCCTCGTTTAGTACTTTCTTCAATTGCATAAACAACTGCTGTTTCTCTTTCTCAAGCTGTTTCAGCTTTTGTTCTAATTGCTCTATTTGTTCTTTTGTCTCCTCTGAAAATAGATTTCAGTGTAATTCATCACAACCAACTAGAACACAAACACATTTCACAGCGAGATTTAAGTCCTAGCACCTAGAAATAAATAATGACTTTTGAATCAAATTAAATTTTAAAAATACTATTTTTCATACCTTATTATTTCTGTCTTTTGAATCAATTTAAATATATATTTTTCATACCATATTATTAAAACGAAAGAACTTATCACACTATATTAATTAAATTGATTTTCCATCATCGAACATTGACTACCTCAGCTATGGCAATCCATTTCTAAGCAAAGAAATGGTATGAACTGGATTACATTAGATATATAGCATAAACGTGATGATACTAATTTATTTCTTAGCTTAGTTGGGGAGGAACAGGCAGTAGATAAACCTGATGTTTCAAAGTGATCCCTGTGATTTTAATGAATATATGAATGTTGACTTTAACCACCTCTATCCACCAACTTTAAATAATATTGCAACTATTAGGGTATTTCTTTGAGATGGGTCAGTGAGGGAAAATCACACAATATCAAAAATTCTGAACAAACTTAAGTTTGTTGTCATGGATTTTGATAAAAAATAAAGCAGCATTCAAGATTTCATATACACGCAAAATCATACCAAGTGTCATCACATCCTGACGTTCCCTGGCTTCTTTCTCCTTCCGTAGTCTTTCCTCTTCCACCTCAGCTTCATACTCTGAAATAATTTGTTTTACTGTATAAGGGAAAGACCTTGTTGAATATATTCTAACCAAATGTAAAACATACCAGAGAAAGGGCAGATCAAGAGTACCCTAAACCCATAAATATATATAAAGATTTTGATGAGAGTTAATGAATATTATGCTACAATAATTGTGTATAGCATTTGTAAGTCTGTTGTCTGCCTACTTGTCCGTCCCAGAAGGTAAATAGGTACTTAATTTGGTATTGACTTTGAAGGTAAGTAGGTGTACCTTCTTTCTTCCTTTGCCTCTCTCGTATGATGTACCGCTTGAGAGCACCCCACATCTTCTGCTCAGTCTCATCTTGATCTTCCGTCGTGGACGTCACAGCTGGCATTTTCGCAGTTTCGTATAAAAACCTTACAAGACTTATGTTGATGTGGGGGATTCATTCATCCACTCAATAGTTGGTTGGGGACCTGTTACTAGAGATCATTATTGATTGGTTTGATGGGTTACTTGGGTATTTTAAGCCCACAAACTTATCTCGCTTTACAATACTAAAATCTCAAAGATCTAAACAAATAGCATTTTTTTCCTTTCCTTTCCTTTCCTTCCTAATCCACAGACTGACTAATTACAGATACTACTTACGTATCCACAGACTAACTAAACAGCAGAATCACAGACTAGAGTAGAGAGATGCACAAAGTGCACAAGCAAGCAAGTGGTAACCACAACGTTTCAATGTATTATTTGGAACCTCCTCCCTTTTAACCCTGTGTGAAACTGTAAAATTTTTGTTTTAACTATTTCATACTTATTCGTATTGAAATTTAATTACAAAATAGTTTTTAAAGCATGTTATTTGAAAAAATAGATATAATAAATATAAACATATAAAATTGTTTGTCCTGACTGACTGACTGGGGCTGACAGCTCTGGGAACGCTCAGCCAAAACTAATATAAAAACCCTAAAACATGTCATTATATATTTATGCTTAGTAGCTGTCATCCAAATTTTCAAGTCTAAGTCTAGTAGGTTGAATTTTGGAACATAGGTTTATATTTCTATAATGTGCGCATGTAAGGACTTTTGGAATTTTCAACTTTAAAAGGATGAACTTTATAAGAAAGTCTTTATTCTTTGAAGTTAGAAACGTGAAAATTGAATAATTTAATGGAGCATTGATCGACTCAATCGAGTAAGTTTTGGAAAACTCCTAAGCATTTAACAGCGACCCATTTTGGCACGACCTGTCAATAGTAAAAATATAAAAAAAAACTTTTTATCGTACAAGTTGCCGCATTCTGCCGTGCAGGCTGGGTGTATATAGCGTTTTATCAACATAAAACTATAGAAAACAAATTATCTTTTTAAGTACCTACTATTGAGGGTTCTGTAGGCTATTTTTGGTGATGAATAATTGGATTGCTATCGATTTTGAATGCCACTGTTGACAATGCTTGTTTTTCAAAAAACTTGTTTTGTTTAATTTGATGTAATAACATCAAATTAAACAAAACAAGTTTTTGTGTTTTAACTCTGACTAATGGATTTTTCCGTTCGAAGAAATTTTATGCGAGCTAAACACGTGCTCAAACGGTGAAGGAAAACATCGTGAGGTAACTTGCACGAACGCACAAAAATTGTTGACGCTGCTCAAGTGTTTATCACAAAAAATTCACAGACGCTGGACAGGTACCTATAGGTACTGGGAAAAAATGGGAATGAGGAATGGGGGTAGAAAGTAGGTATGGGTGTACCTATCGGTTATTTATAGGTAGGAACTTGAAAATTGGAGCTTTCCTATATAAATAATGACGTGGTAAAAGTGTGGAGTATGGGTTTTTTTAAAACACGACTCCAAGTGTACAAAGCTGCTGGCAACAGCTACCTAGTTTATTTACATACGAAGATATAGGTAGGTAAGTAGCGAATACCTCATCTCTATAATATCAACCACAGCCTTATTTCATAATCACTCGCTAACGTCAGCAGCGTGCTAAAAGTTGCCAGCGTAACCTTTGTTTAGTGTTAGAATAGGAAATGGACAAGAAAAGCCTTGTCCTTAATCGCTAGATCTAGATTTAGCGACTTGCTAAGTTAGCGTGTGATTATGAAACAGCGGGATATTCTTATGGTCGCTGGTTAAACAATATTGGCTAAAAGTAGTCAAAATAATCAGCCGCCTCGCCTCGGTTACCAAGCTAACATTATTACAGCCAATCATCGACCACACACCATTCAATGCAGCCAATGAAAAGTGGGCTTCAATTCTTGATTATGGCTTTTGCGACCTCGAATAATTTTTTTTGACAGTGATAAATAAAAATGTCAAATTGACAATACCAAATTAAAAATGGCAACTTTGATAGTTCGGCACAGGATTAAGAGGGGAGGGGAGCTTAAGGTGAAGAAACGGAGGGCCTTTCCTTCAATTCCATACGAAATGAAGATATCCTCCTCGGCCGCGAACAAGAGCAAACATTTTGAAAAGAAAACAAGATAGCAAAAATTTGCATATCGCAGTATTTATTTACTGAATTAAAATGGAGGCAGGGGATGTCGACGGACCCTCTGGTCCCAAGAAGAAACTGAAGACAGTAAGTTCATAATTCCTAGATATAGGTACTTCTTGTTTGTTTCTATGTTATTTTCAACGTTATCAATAACCTAATTTTGTTAGCTGTGGCTAAAGCCGGCGTAGCTACATATGCCATAGTAAAAATGGGTCATGCTCGGTAGATGCTTGCAAAGTACTGACTTTTAGCGTTGAACCGCTCTGGAGTTTTGTCCTGGTGGATTTTTTCCTAAGTAGGGGACTTAGGTGTTTGATATAAGTAGCGTATGCAAAAACTAAGGCATGTCTTAGCGACAGATAACAACACCTTAAAATATGGGTACTCTGACCAGGCTGTCCTACAAAGACTGAACCTTAAGCTATGAGCTACTACCAGCTTAAAATTGAATAATAAAAGGCACAGAATATTTATATGCAGTGTCTTTTATTATTCTTTATTATATAAATAATGCTGGATATCTTTTACACAGCATCATGTAGCCTCAAACTAAGTAGAGCTTTTAATATGGGAACTACATGATTGGTAAATTAATTATAAACTTTTTTGTAAATACATACATATTATACATCAAATTTGTCCAGATTTTTTGTTTTATTTGAAATATGAAACATGACAATCTATGGATGATGGTGGGATTTAACATGAGGCACTCTTATCTGAATCAGTTTTTCTTGAAGACAAGGGCCACAGACAGTTAATTTTGTAGCACCAGTCACCAGTCTGTTTGATCGGTTGACAGGTTGACCTGAAACATATCATGTCGCAAACACAAGTCGGAGACTTTTGTCAGGAGCCATGCAATCGAAGCCATGGGCTAAATATATATGTATATATAAATGCTGGACATTTTCACACAGCATCATCTAGCCCCAAAGTAAGCAGAGCTTGTGTTATTGGAACTACATTACTTGTACTGATGTAATACTTCATACATATGTATGTATATATATTTTTTGTAAATACATACATATTACAATACAAATAGGCTCATTTAAGAGATATATTTTTCTTAAAATTGAATGACATAGGTTATTTTTTATATCACATTATTATGTTCCTGCTATTGTGTTAGTTACAAACTAATCAGTGATTGTTATCTAACCAATATCAGCCAAAAACCTTGATTAATACAAAAGACCTTGATTTACTAAATGTGTGATTTGTTAGGAACAAACAAACGGTTGTTTAATAGTAAAGTTAGGGAGTAGAAGGGTGTACACTACTTTGTCCAGATTAACCTAGCATTATGTCTTGTAGATGCTAATCCCTCTAAATGCGTTCCCAACTTGAAATCCTGGAACACACAGCACACTGTTTTTTATAATACTGGAGTACCACTCTCCCTGTCTGACATTTGACAAATATTGCTCAAACAAGGCACAGGAGTTGCTACAGATTTTTACCCAACTGCGGAGGGTTTTGTATTCGCGTATCTAGAATTTATGCTATTTCTTCTTTTGCTCAACTCCTAAGGGTCGTAGCGTGATGTTAAATAACCTTCCTCATGAATTGGGCTATAAAATGTTATCAAAAATATTCATTCAAATTCTACTGGTAGTTCAAGAGATAAACGCGTTCAAATAATATTCGAAAATTCGACTTCTATTGTCATTGGTAACTTTCCGGTCTTAGGACCATCATCTGTTTAACTTTCTGTTAGATCTTTCAAGATCCAGTCTATGAGTATGTAATAGACATGACTGCCTTTTTCGGCTTTCATGATAGCAGCATATGATCCCATATGAACTACTTGATTGTTCAACACTAGTTCATACAAAGAACAATTTCAAGAGGAAGACAATTTTAGACATACTAAGCATCATACCTTCGCTATTTTGAAAGAGATGTTTGTTCCTGACATGGAAATAAAGATTAACTTTATAACATTTATTTCCTGGCTTACGGTACAATATTTTTTTAGGATATTACTACGACTATTATATACCACATACTATTCTCCTGCTGATGGAAACTTTTCCGTCTCATGATCGTGCTCTCGTGGTCGCGGACTGTGCTCATGAGGAAGGACCTTTAAACAGTCAACGAAACGTCAGGAGAATATTAAAGTACGTGGTATGGTCGTAATAATATCCTTAAAAAGATACCAAACAACCAATTTAAATTTATGAGTACAAAATCTTATTGATATCGTAAATTTAAAGTACTAGGTACCTACTTTACTGATTGAAATAAAAATGAAAATATATAAATCAAACCACAATAACTTAATTAATTGCGGATATTTAAAAGAAAATAAAACAGGCACGTTTTATTCGCGCTCGTGTCTTGCAAATAATAAACCAAAACAATGCTCGTATTCAATTAACATGCTTTCAACGAATTAATTTCCTACCAATTTGAAACTGGTACAATCACTCAGATAATGTCAGTTAGTAGTCCAAGGTAAATTTGATCCCCATCTATTTTTTTAAGTTTTATAGTAGGTACTTCAGCCGGCAAACAAGTTGTCCCCTGACAAACTAAGTGAAGAACGAAATTTTGGGAGAATTTTAAAAAGAAAAATCTGCGTTCTTTGCACCTTAGTCATGCGATTCGTAAGGGTTCAACTTGTTTGCCGGGTGCTATAACAAAAAACTATTGGTGCTAAAATATGAATGTTAATTAACTACTACTGCTCTGCTCTGGTGGGCTTTCTTGCTATTCTAAATCGCTGTATCTCGACATCTACGGTAAATTATTTGTATCTCTCGCAACATTGGCCGTTTCTTTCATTAGAAAGAAAGAAGAAGAAAGAAAGAAATACATTTATTTAGCACGACATTAAAAAATATAACAAATTTTGGAAGTTAGGATGGTGCGATAAGATATGAAAATAATAATAATACTATTAATATTATAAACGCTAAAGTTTGTGAGGATGGATGTTTGTTACTCTTTCACGCAAAAACTATTGAACGAATTTTAATGAAACTTTACAGCAATATAGCTTAGACATCAGAATAACACATAGGCTTTTTATCCGGGTACTATGCGGGCGAACCCGTGGGCAGAAGCTAGTAGTATATAAGTTAGGACAGCCTACTTATAAGTATAACTGAAACTAGTCTAGTAGACTGTAGACTCCTAGTTATAACTTCGAATAGAGTTCATTAAATTCTGAACTTTAGAAAGTATTTAGACGTGCTAATTACATTTTATGGGGCGCTATCTATGGAAGACCTACAGGTGATCATCATCATCAACAGTCTAGATAAAGGCCTCACTTAAAAAGACGTTCGAATGTTCTAGACTCTAGGAAATTCAACCTTTAAGATGGCATCCATCGGGTGATGTGCGTCCGGTTTGTGCTCACTATCCGAGAACCTATCTTCCCCAGTGGTTGTTGTTTTTGCGAGCTTATTAGGGATCATAGACAGACGAGTAAATACGCCAAGATTTACCCGTCTACCTGCTAGTAGTAAATGACATTATGATTCGAACTATGTTTTATAAATAACTGTAGTCCTATTACCATAAGGTAGAAAATATAATTATTTTCCTAGTTTAATTCATTTTTACTAGTTGTGTTATCCTGTCTACCTACTTATCTACACTTGCCATATCAGCGCGAATTTTAAAATTGAGATGACATGGGTACAATAGGTCATTAATTTCGTCTCTACCAGCTCAGGAAAGTGAAATTAAACTGAAGTACACGTGAATTCAACCAAACTATTGTTTTGTATAATCCGCCAGCATGCGGCACCGGTAGGTATACAATTTAATTTATAATACAATATCACTCCGTATAATCGCCAGTGTCGCGGAAAACTCCGTTAGAGACGCGTGTCTCGCTATTCGTATTCTCACACTTGCGTTTAATTCCGTACGATAATATTATTTGGCGGGAAACTTTCCACTGAAACTCAAAATGAGTCTGGAGGAAAGAAATAAGAAAGTGTCAGAGACCTTTGAGAAGTTCAACATCGCTACTTGGGGCAACGGTAACGGGAACGTCAGAACGGTTCGTATTTATTTGTTTTTCGCTACAATTTTACATCTTATGGCTGTTTTATTTTCTGTATGTTTGTTTCTTCTACAGCATATATTGTTGCATTTTCTGATTTATGCTCTTGATTTTTTTGACCGGCCCTCAAAAGGCATTCTATTTCCTGAACAAGTTACTTTAACAGTTAAATCACTTATTAAAGCGTTGACTTTCTCTTACTAGTTTTTGAGTTTAAATTTCTTGATCCCACTTTCACGTCGTCAAGTTGTTTCGAGTTACTTCCTGCAGTTACTGCGTTAAGGTTTAGGCGGTGCGTTTATTTTCGTGTAGCCTTTAAAACCCCGTTTCACCTGTTATAGTTTAGGAGTTGTTATGGAAAATCCTCTGACCCATATTGTGCATATATTTTTAAAACATTTATGCCAAGGGCACGTTATAACTCCAGGGAATAAGTTTTGTCATCCCTCTCCTAGGGGACTTCAGTTAGTTAGTTACGCAACGATTATTTATTACAAGTGCGCACCTGAACGGCTAAATTCAAAGACTATTTCGTTCGGTCATCGTCTCATCAGTTTTTTCTTGGTCACTAGATTATCACTTAGTAGATCACGTAGCCCCTCACCAGGCGATCCATACCTCAGGTACTTCACCTGAGGTATCGCCTGGTGATGGGCTTAGTGACTGCATGATGGTGAAAGGCTACAATGCCTTTGGATTAATAAATAAATAAAAATAAAATAATTGCGCTTCCCTGTGGTTCCTTTAAAGCACGTGTCACATAATTTTGAAAGTTTGGTTCTATGACATGCTGGCTTTAGATGCTCTCCTTCACCGTTAGAGTGAACAATTATAATCACGCAAAAAAACTAAAAACTGGAGGTCTTCTTGGAGTGGACAATATGGATGATCCTCACAGATCCATACTCGGTACGCAGATCTGTGAGGATACCAAGTAGTCACGTCAAAACATTATATTTGGCACATGTCGGTATTTTGCATAGTAGTTAGCATTCCACGTGACAAGTTGCAAGCACATCGTCGGTTTTTGAAACGCATATACATGGCAATATGAATTTAGGCACGATTTGAACCGGATCGAAAGTCCCTAGGCACTTCAACCATTGCTCTAGTTGTGAACTAGTTATTTTGAACTTGCACATCGACATCGTTCTTTGATAAACAAAACAAGTACATAAAATAAGCCACCGACCCTTCACTCGTTTCGTATTTACTCTTAATTATATTCAAGGCAAAATATGTTGTCAATGATGCAGAAAGGACTGTTAGGTACTGTAAGGTTCGTGAACTAACTTCTCTATCACTTATTTCTTAGTCTGCTCTCTGCTCTATCCTAAAATGTTCACGTTTTTTATTTGTAACAGAGAAAGAAGTTTCTAAATTCGAACCATTTCTTTATGATTATGTTCTTCATTATACCGAGAATCAAGAGATCAATTTGTGTGTTTATTATTATGTCGGTAGGGCCTCAGGGGCAATCTCATATTGTTTTTATTAATTTGCATACAATAACTAATTACTACCCAGGTACTTGCTTTTGATTTCTTTTGAGTTTCGATTTTTAAGTAGACAAAGTGCTCAAATTATACCTAGTTCATAATGTTATACATAGTTAGATAGATAAACTCTTTATTGTACATAACACCATTTTACAGTACAAAACATAATAGAAGAACAAAGAACAAAAGAAATGCACAATGGGCGGATTATCGCTGAAAGCTTATTAACAAATTATGCTGGTAATTTTTCACACACCAGCCCCAAACTAAGCTCTGCTTAGTTTGGGGCTGGTGTGTGTATTATGGGAACTAAATGACTGGTATACTACTTATATACTTTAATAATGCCTATTCTAGAATATTGCCTGTCACTGAAATTATAATCTATATTATTTTGCATCTTTGATGTTTCAGTAGTCGCTTATCGTTGGTTTAGATTGCGTCGATCGAAGGCATTTCTTTTATCTGTGCCATAATATATTCAACGTCGAAATCACACGAATGCCTTGATTGGGTGATATCATTTGAATATTTTCTGTTACTTTATCAAGTTCAATTGGCCATTGCACCTGAACTCTCAAAATATAGACATTAATTCAAACATAGTTAAATAGTCTCCTAAAAAAATAACACTGTATTCTTGAGTAGGGCATATCTAACTATCGATAAGATATGTCGGAGGCATACTCAGTGTGTAGATATGCGTGGATACCAAGTAATGGGTAGTCAGAGGCACGCCCGAACATTACATTTGGCAAATGCCCGCGTTTTTGCAAATAGCTAGTATTCAACGTGACAGGTGCAGGTGGTTTCTACAAACTCAGTATGATACAAGGCCGTAGAGTACCAATAGATTATCTTCACGTTTGTAAATCCTTCCTACTAATATTATAAACGCGAAAATTTGTGAGGATGGATGTTTGTTACTCTTTCACGCAAAAACTAATGAACGGATTTTGATGAAACTTTACAGTAATATAGCTTATTCATCAGAATAACACATAGGCTACTTCTTATCCTGGTACCACGCGGGCGAAGCCGTGGGCAGAAGCTAGTAATACATATAAATACCTATATCGATAAAGATTGACTCTAGCAATTCCCAATTCAGTCTTTTATTACATTCGAGCAACACCCTACATCACGGAAGACCATTCAATTAGGTGCGTCCGTTCTGTTAATGCATGTGGTGTCTAGATCCAAATTAGTAGTAATATACTTTCGTGTTGAGACTGTCACCCAGAAATTTACGACGCAAAATGTTATAGACCTATAAGTACTACGATACATTTTGTATGTAAAAAATAACTGAATTGATAAATGTATTTACAAAATGATTGATCTAATTCACGTTAGTTTATGCCTTAAATTTATAGAGTCCATGGTTCATTCTAGCTCAGATGAGCACTGTCTAGGTTTCATCACAATAATTGTTACAGTTTCGCTAACAAAGTATTCACGAAGCTTAAACTTTTTGATTTGTAAGCCAGAAATAAATCAACGTGAATCTACGTGCTTTTTTGCCCAACTCTATCAAGAATCCCACTAATGATAAGTCTCGATATTTTGTACTAACAGACTGGCAGTCAGCTGGGCATTATCACACACACACACACACCTGAATACTATACACGCATTCTACTCCATACATTAATTTAAAGTACCCTAGAGGTACTTTAAATCCTATTGTAACTTTCCATTATGTACCTGTTTAAATAGATACTTAAGGTAGTTAAAATATTTTTTGTTTGGCTCTTTACTTTTCGGAGGAGGGCGCTAATATTCGCGACAGTTTTCAAACTTCTGCGGATATTACCGTTCTTTCAAGTTTTTGTATGTTGTTTTTGACCCAAATAAATATATTTTGATTTGATTTTGATTTTATCCAACTACTGTTTGCCCCTTTAGATTAAGTTTCTAATTTATTATTTATATCGTGTATTTGCAAAATAAACTACATTGTATTATATTCTACTTTACTATCGACAAAATGTCAACAAATACGATGAGTTTGGAACTAGTCCTCAAAAATACGGTATAGTATCCTCCAGGATAAAAACCATTTAACAGCTTATAAAATAGTTTTGTTAGAAATAACGATTATCCTTGCTTTTTAAGCCAAGAGGGGAGACCCATTTCGGGAAAATTGACAGTATAATCGTCAACGAATATCCATTCAGCTTGATTACGTGGAATGGATATTCGTTTATGTTTACAATAGATTTATTGTTTTACGTCTCGTTCGTACCGCATGGATGATTGAAGTGCATTATTATCTCATCGGTTACGGCAAGTTACATAGTTTTACGTAAACATACTACTTTCTCCTCGACTCTCCATGTCATGCGAAACGAACGAGAATCTGTAGGTACGATTAATAAATAAACCTGATCAGTGAAGTTAGTCATGTGAAGATTCAACAGACCGACACTATTCTAACTACATTTTGGATCGAAGATACCTTAAATTCAGTGAGTTGTCGCCGTATATTTTTCCAAAGGACATTGCATATTTTTTTTCCTAAGAATGTAATTATTAATTTAATGAATTTGTATAATTTTATGGCTGATCGATCTATATGATTGCTTAAAAATATTGTGTAATATTTTAATATAATTAAAAGTTTTTGGGGGATTTTAATAATGTAAAATGATTGCGAAAATTTGAAAAATAACATTTAAATACTTAACAGTTTTTTTATATTATCAAATTAATGAACTATTTCTATAAAAAAAGCTTACAAAAACACCATGATAGTAAATTTATACATAGACATTAAGACCTTGTTACATTCTTGTATGTTTTTTTAAAATCATAATAGGAGGAGGAAGTTGTTTTACGATTGAACCATTTAATAATTAAAAATCAAGTCGACCTTAGGTGCAAGGCTAAAGTTTTGTGTTTTCAAATCATGCAACCTAAACGCATAATTGTATTTACTGGAAAAATCTAATCTGGCTGTTGCCTTTGCATCTACTCGCTCTCATTTATCGTGCGAGTTCTCAGTAAGCCATCAGTTTATTTATTGATCTACAATACATCTGCTTTCAGTACGCTTATCCTGTTACTCTATACACGTTCAAAACCCGGGAGCTCCTAATCGTCAACCCTATCAATCGTGAACCAGGCCAGTTCATACACGGAGCGTCAGATAACATAAATTAACTTAAAAGAAAGCAAGCTGCCAGTACGCACCTTAGTAGGGTTTTATAAATTATTTTTATGCGCATATAATTAGGTACAGTTAAGATCATGTAAACTGATCTTCCCACCAATATGCAGGCATCGAGCTCTAACGTCCTGATTCCATCAACCAGGCCCTGAGGTGGCAGGTCTTTGGCAGGTCTAATATATAGACTATTTTGCTTCTTCTATCTAAATACATTAAATCGTTGAGTTCATATTAACTGACATTTAACACATTGCCTAAACCGTAGTCCTTAATGCATATAATGTTCTTTTTAAATGCAATAAGAACTGATTTCTCACACTCGAGAGCCGTTTGTCAACTCGGCCCAAAAACTCGTCCCCTTTTGGACGACTTGACAAATCGCAAAATCATAAAATTTTCGTTCGTCAATTCCGACCAAAAAAAACGTCAACGTCAAATCTACATAAAATGTCAAAGAAAAATATGATCGAGTTAAAAAATATTATATGAAAAGCTTTACTTTTCACTGTACCAATTACACAGCGAGAAGATGGCAAAGTCAGAAGTGTTCATTCCATACTTCTTTTATTAATAAATATAGAATGAAGCGAATGATCCTAAACTCAGTATTTTTATTCGTTCTAGTGCGCCCAAGTAGCCACAAATGTGGTGGAGCAGAAGCATCAGGTTTCCAGAGCCAAGAGGAGCCGAGCTCTTGGCAGCAGGGCGTTCAGAGGCAGCACAGTATGGTTCACCGGACTAAGTGGCGCGGGGAAGACCAGCATAGCATTCGCATTAGAAGCTTATCTCGTGTCTAAAGGTAGGTGGATCCATCTCCGCTCAGAGAAGTCAGGTTAAAGGAGGGATATTGTACAATACACCCCAATGCGTAACGTCAGTATAGATCTTAGTTCCCCCACTTGAATAAGTATTAGAAGGTAGCTTTTTTCTTATGTTCTTTGTAGGTAAACGAGCATACGGCCAGATGGTAAGCGATTACCGACACCTATTGATATTTGCAACACCAGGGGTCTACACAAATACCACTTTCTGTTGGCGTTAACGCCTGCGGAAAGATTGAATTGTATGGAAATGACAGCTGTGGAAATGTCACGTGACAGCTGCCAAGTTTTACCTTGAGAAATTTGCGTTAGCGTGGAAGGAAAACTAAGCTTGAGGTATTTGTCTAGATACCCAGAGGGGTTGGTTGATGCGTTGTCTACCCGGAAGACAAAGTTGAAATGTCTCATGTGCATAATTTATTTCCGGCACCCATACCTTTTAAACTGCAATGCAAGAAATGGTTGCACATCCCTGGGACAAATCTTTGACAGGAGGACTCTCTTAGGAGCTCCTTGATTTCTACGAATGCCGATATTTAACTCAAACAGAAAGTTCACAAGCGGTATGGATAGTACTGAAATGGTACAGTTTAAAACTATGGTACTATTTCATGGGCATATTTGCGCATAGACCTTGTACAATCTGACTGTTATATTAATATGCAACGACGACCTTTTTCATAGAAACCGTAAACTAAGCTCTACTCTCGGTTGTTGAACTTTGATATAATAAACGCTGAACAAGTATTCGGGCTACACTTGAAGAAGTTATTTCATTCATTTGTTTAATTGACTACAAATAACAAGTAGAGTACTTTAATTAACTCTATATCAATAGTGTTGATTGATTATCCATTAATTTCATGAAACGCTTACTATTTGACATACATTATGGATTTTATTTATTCAATAGCATTATTGCAAACAGGCTTTATGATAAAAAAGCTGTGTACACAATTTTTTCTAAATTACAATTACGTTAGTATTATTAATTACTAGCTTCTGCCCATGGCTTCGCTCGCTTGGTACCCGGATAAAAAGTAGCCTATGTGTTATTCTGATGTATAAGCTATATTACTGTAAAGTTTCATCAAAATCCGTTCAGTAGTTTTTGCATGAAACAGTAACAAACGTCCATCCTCACAAACTTTCGCATTTATAATAGTAGTAGGATTCGGTTTAAAAGACCAACATCAATAATTAGTTGATGTTTAGCGATCTGGATCTCGGTATCTTCTAGTACGTCAGCTTAATATGAAAACACATTAAACTAAGACTCAAGAACTTTATCATTTATTGGTAAAACCCGATTTGCCAAAATTTATGTTAGAAAATCTTGTTTTGTACAACTCTTTGACTGGATCTCCAAAACCATACGGTTTTTCAAGCTGATATGAAGTACATAAAACCTCAAATCTAACCTTATACATTGTAAACGTTTACAATGTATTTTTTATAGGCGACGACAGGAGGCCCTATATGCGTTACAGAAAACTGTATGTTTGACCGTCTAATGGTTGCCATTCATCTCCGAAACGGCTTATTCGATTGAAGTGCGGGTTTTGTAACCCGTTTGTATGACTTCAAAGATGGTTTTTATATATAAGTTATTGCCACAATTCACTAGAGGTCGCTAGTGACGACGGAAAAAAAGTTGGAGCGTTTAAAATTTTTGCAAACTAGTAAAAAAACTTGTTTGTAGCCAATTTTTTTGGTATATTCCGCTCTCATGCCCCGAATATTGCATTGCTTGTATTTTACATGGAATGACGAACATGTACGCTCTTAAGTTGCCTGAGTAGTGTAAACAGGCGTGTGCGAGGTGACCTACATATCTCCGTACTACAGCAATAATTGCCCAGTAATTTAATATTCAAAGCAAACATCACGATGTAGGTACTATCGTATGGCGTAGGTAAGACCTTTATTGCAATCGTTTAGTTATCTTTGCTCGGAAAACCCAATGCTAAATCAGAACATTTTTACAAAATGTACAAACCTTGATGTGTTATTCCATCGTCTAATGCAGCGCCCCCTATTGATCTAAATAGCAGATCTATTTAGATCAATAGGGGGCGCTGCATAAGCCGTTTCGGAGATATTATGGTATCATAGAAACAAACAACCTCTTATAACAAACTTACGTCGCGGAGGGGAGATAAATTAGTAATTTTTATCTTCTCTTTTATAGACAAAACTGTTCAGCCTGCTTAGCATGAAGACTAGACAACGGTTTTGTCTACCGCCGAGAAGACCAATATTTTGTCCCTCTCTTTTGTTTGGCAGAAAAGGTGACAGAAATAGTTTTTGTCTTCTCTTTCGTAGACAAAACGTTGTTTTGGGAGCTCATGCGGGCAGGTGCTTATAATAAGCTACTACACTCACGATTTTTAAATGTCTCTATAATTATCAGCCCTTATGATGAAAATACGTATTAAGTTATCAAATTTTGAAAGAATTAGCTTGTCCGTGAGGCTAAAGAGAAATGCAGAAATTCCTATTGATGATAACTTTTCTTTGTCACCAGGTATCCCAGCGTACGGTCTCGATGGAGACAATGTCAGGACTGGATTGAACAAGAACCTAGGCTTCAGCAAGGAGGATCGTGAGGAGAATATCAGGAGGGTGGCGGAAGTAGCCAAGCTCTTTGCTGACAGCGGTGTTGTGTGCCTTTGCAGCTTTGTGTCGCCTTTCGCTGAGGTAAGGCCTACTTGTAGCATACGGCTTACGAAAATATGACAACATCAACGAATTCCGTACTAAGCTCAAGTCGTTGTCGATTCGCTGACCTTTTTGATTATTTTTATTTTTTGTCTCCTAACATAGTACTAATTATTTTGTTTCTCTACTTACTAACCAATATGGATAAACGAGTAGTACGAAATAATAAAAAAATATTTTATTTTATTTCACTCTTGTACAGTATCTTATTTGACCCTCTTATTCAATCCAACTCTCGTATCATGCGGTCCTCTGAGACCTTGCAACTTAAAACACCTGTGCACAGTTCTAATTTCTATGAAAAATCTATGGAATGCTCAACCCCTCACTACCAGAACTGGAAAATCCCAGCCTATCTTAAAAAAAGCTATTGCACATTAATTATTTGTCCATATCGCAAAGCTGCTGAGTCGCTATCTACCACAATTTTCGTCTTGATGATATTCAAGTTTTGCGTAAAGTGTTAACCATCTCTTAACAAAGGTCTTTTCGACATAATACGATACATAAGTTCATCGACATTAACACTCACGGAAACGACAATAAGTGCTTATAAGATCAAAAGTAAATAAAGCGACAGTTGTTGTTAATGTTATCTGACTTACCTAAGGGTAAAGTTTACAAATAAACAAACACGCTCACAACTCTCAGCCTCCTGATGTACATTCTCAAATCCATACTCATGGTATCCGTTAGGATACCAAGGAGTACAGAGCCCAGTCCAAACATTTTATTTTGTGCCTGCTCATGTTTTGCATAATCCTTAAATTTGCATAGGGATTATGTAGAGATTACGAATAATACATTTACATGCTAATAATAAAAAATCTTGGTGCACGGGTTTGAACTCACGACCTTTGGATAGGCAGTTGGGGTACTGCACACTTACCCTCTGTTTCATTATCACTCGCTAACTTAGCAAGTCGCTAACTATCGCTGTCCTTTTCTAACATTAAAGAATGGATAGAGGCAGACACTTTTTAATATGCTGTTAAAGTTAGCGAGTGATTATGAAACTGAGGGTAGGTCAACACGGCTCTAAAAAAGTGGCACGTTAATAGGACAAACTATTTTTTTAAAGTATCAACATTTTTATTTACCCACTACAAGAGTACAAAATAAAATGTGTCCAATTAATCTATCATACAAAATAATGAGTATAAACGGTTTGCGGTAGCTTTATCAGAACACTTAAAATGCGTTGTTTTACAATACAACATAAACAACATTTGCAATTAAAATTTCCGTGTTGAAAACTATCATATTTAGGGTTATTACAGTTAGGGACTCCGAATAAAATGGACTGCCGGTCCCTAGAGATACTTTTAAAATTAATATTATTTTCATTCCACGCTCACTTTTAACTAAAATTGCGTTTGAAATATGAGAGTACTTATGAGAAAAATTGCCAAACAATCCACCACTACATGTACATATTTTTTAATGTCTTATTCACACTAGTCTTTGTTTGTGTGTATCCCGTGTATAATTATTTATTGTTTGGACAAAGTTCACAAAAAATGTAGACACTTTCTTTCTTTCTGTGATTAAAACGGTTCTTAATTATGGTCTACCTAACAAACTTTGTTATTGCCAAACGAATTAAAACAGCAAAACGAATTATGCAATTGGTTAGCTTGAAAACAAAGAAATCACCGCGACAATGTGGTATTTTCAGAACTTTCTCTACAACAATGAACCATAAAAAAATCTGCATAAATAAATTAAAGAATCTCTTGCTGAAATGAAAACACGATGGAACCGGCATCGTGTTTTCATTAAAACCGTTTTTTGATAGTTTCTATACAGACAAGATATCAAACATACAGCATAGCTCCTTTTAGCCGCGACGACAGGAGCTTGTGTATGCGTTTGCCATAATAGGTTGTTAGTCTGTTAACTGAAAACGTATCCTGAAGAAACCGGCATGCTCTAGAACTAAACGATCGAATGTACCGTCGCACACTCGCACAGTGAATCGCGTAGAACAAGCTAGCTGGACAAAAACATTTTTTATGTGGTTTGATTGTTTTAGCCGTGAGCAATCATAATTTGATATTTTCGTGTATTTTGAGGTGGTATACCTCGTGTGTTCATAAGTCTTGAGACACAGTAAAACTAAAATATTTTTGGAGCTAAGTTGAGTATTCATTTATTGGATATTAAAATTAAAACTACTGACATCTAGATCTGTATTTAAAAATAAATCATTCAAAATGGCCGCCTTTGCATTCAATGCAGGCCTTCAAACGCGTGCGCCATTCATCTATGGCGGCACGAATCTTTTCAATGGGAATCCGTTTCGATTCTTTAATAAGGGCTCGCTTGAGAGAATCCAGGTTTGGGTGAGACTTTCTGCATGCCCTCAGCTCCAATTCCGTCCATAAAGAATAATCCAAAGGATTCAAGTCAGGGCTTGACGAGGGCCAATCTTCGCTCCGAATGAAGCCTGGCAAATTGGCCTCCAGCCAACGTTGGGTAGTCTTAGCTTTATGGGAGGGAGCGTATCATTTAATGGTTTAACCACCGCTTCCAATGTCGGTTTGGTAATTTTGTGCCTTCACCTTGACGCCTTGCTGGCAAAAATGAAGCGAAGTGACCCCCTCGTAGGAAACACCCCACCAAACCATCACACTTGCTGGATGATGAGTGCGCTGGACATTGCGTACAGATGGCTGGACGTCCTTTGAACTTCTGGCGTAAACCTTATTGTTCTGCAGGTTAAACTTTTCTTCCACCGTGAAGATCTTTTCATCGGTAAACAGGATATTTTTTGGATCGTGTCTCTTCAATAGGTTCCGACATCGTTCCAGTCGCAATTTACGAAGACGCTCGTTTAAATAATGCACTTTCCTTCGACTGTAGGCCTTTAGTTTAAGATCATATTTAAGTATCCTGTTCACCGATATTCGCGAAATGTTGGTCTGCAGAGCTAATTTCTTTTGAGTCCGGCAAGGGTTGCGACGAATTCGCTCTCTGATTACTTTGATGTTGGCGGGCGTCCTTACAGACCGCGGGCGGCCACATCTTCCACGGTCTTCTAAAGAGCCGGTCTCCTTGTACCTCTTTATGGTATAATACACAAAGTTCCGACTACATCCCAAACTTTGGATTTCACTAAAAACTTGCATTGGTTTTTTTCCTGCTTGAAACAGTGAAATTACAGTCGCACGCAAATCTTTTGTTGGCGCCATTTTCACGGAGAATGAAACAAATATTCAAATGTATATTTTTTCTGATTCAAAACATTCGAAATTTAAAATTTTAAAAGTTTAAAAAAGGTTGCATGAATTACTTTCTTTTTAAATTAATTAAATAAGTTCGTCTCAAAACTTATGAACACACGAGGTATAATAAATAAAAAGCTAAATTATTGATAAAAAAATCATTGAGTCCTAAATAGAAAAAATAAAATACTACTATTTATAGGTTACACATAAAAATACTTAAATTATATGAAAACTTAAAACTACTCAGTTCACCCAAAAACAATACATCATTTACAAAAAATTAGATAACTCATCATCATTCTCACATTTAGACGAGTCAGGTACTATGTAATCGTTATCGTCACGTGGGGTAACATTTACCTGATGTATGGGTATTGAAGGAAGGGCAATCAAATTTAGCACATCTGCTGATAGAAGGTCGTGCTTTTTTTTCGGAACTTCCCTGAGTGAGTTAATAACCGGATCTGACGTGATTCATGTTCAATAAATCTGTATTCGTGGCAATACGCGACTGTTTACGTATGTGATGCTCTCGAAATCTTCTGCAGTCCTTATTTTGAGCCTCTTGAGCTTCTTCCTACAATTGGCCAATTGGCAAAATGCATTTTTTTACTACCTTAGTACTGTGTACGAGGATTTTATGCACAGTAACAGGCATGTAATACCACGAATACAAACTTAAATAGAGGGTCCTAGTTTCACAGCATTTTTTTTTTAATTCGGTTAAATTTATGTCGTATCCGGAAGATAGCAAAGTGTTAATTTTTTTAATTAGTTCAACGTATAATCCTGTAATCTCCCCACTCAAGGTCGGCTTTGCGATAAATCTGCGCGCTGTGTTTCCATCATTCGTGTTTCCATATCCCGGTTTTGGTTTGTCCACTATAAGCCCCATTTCTTGTTTAAACTTCTTCCTAATATCTTCGGAACGCTGCTTAACATTAGCTTTATCAGTCTCACCTCTGACCTGCCACTGTTTTACATCTAAACGATAACTAATGTGCAACAGACATTCAAAACAATGGATCCAGGCATGCAAAGTAGACAAACCAAAACCAAAGTGTTGTACATTACTGACTAAGCCCTCTAATTCACCATTCATCATCCCAAGATGTAAGATTTTTATGCAGAATGTGTATCAGTCAAAGCATTGCATACTTTTCCGTCTGTCATAGTCAGTAAAAGGTCACGCTTTACAGAAATTTGAGAGCCATCAACACTACACATTGTTGGAAGAAGGTGCGATATTTCTTCCAACATTTTGTTTGTTTCAGTTGCAGTAAATTCGTTTGTATCCATCAAAAAAATTAATTTTAATGGTCGACAGTAAAGAGTTGATGATTGCCTTGGGTTTTGCCAAACAATATTTTGCCCATCAGTCAATCGCAAGGGAACAAACGAAAATACGAACAGAAACTCATCAGTAGCATCGATGTTCTCAAATTTCTTTGTAAGTACTGTGACCAGAGCTCCCATCACATCCCCATTTGCTAACTAATGTGAATGATGAATTAATTGGCACATTCCTAATGACTTCACTTTGCGCTTCTATTAACTGTTCTGCTGTTTTATCCAAAATAGCTTGAAGTTTTATTTCCGCGTGAGTTTCCGTCACAGAAATATGTTCGTCAGAATGGTAGCATCATTTTTTGGCCTGGCTTACACTATGATATGAGAGGAACACATGATGTCCCGCCTTCAATGACCATTTACGCGACTGTTTGTAAGTGACTGGTACATGTTGAATCTACATAGTACCTAAGCTAACGCTTCGTCACTATTTAATTGTCTACCACTGCATAAAGTTTTGCTTTTGTTCGTTTCAGAAGGGTCATTACTCTTTCTTATCAGAGTAGCGACGCTTCTGTGACCTTCCAAGCGACTAGCCACTTCTGCAGCTGTGATTAACTCACTAGCACTGCGGGATTGAACTAGGTCTTCAACCCTACGCTTTTTTGGTTTTAAATGACGAATCTTCAAAAAAAATTCTGGGCCGACCTTGAGGCCGATCCATTCCTGCAGATGAAGATGGGTTTGGTCGATGCATATGTATTGTGAATTGAATGTCTTCGCCTTGGATTCAACTTTTTTATTATATAAAAAACGATTCACTTTTTTATTTGCCGAAGCCCACTTTTCAGATAATTTAGACGAGACACTTGAGATTTTTGGTGTATGGCTCTCATGGAATCATCAGTCATATCAATTACACCAAATTTATTCTTTAAGTAATCGAAAAGACATTCATTTCGATCTTCTTTAGGATGTTTACGCCATTCTTAAAAAAATCGTTTTTTGAAAGCACTGCAAATATGCAACTAAATTAATTACGTTAATGAAAATAATTTGCACTTACCTTTAGGGGTCTATGACTCATACTCTGTGAATGTTTGTCACCCTTTTTACCTGGATTTGTTACCTGGGGGGTTTTATCTAAGATAACGCACCACTAATTAGGCGACATTTTGATATGACTTTTGTCCAGCCAGCTTGTTCTACGCGATTCGCTGTGCGTCGCTCGGTTAATGTTCAAATAAGCGGCGATGATCTTGCAGCCTGCCACGTGGAATGCTGACTTCAGTTCAAAACTGTAAGAGTAAATCTTACCCGCCTATATTTTATACGTACAAACAGTCTGGCGAACTACATTACTCGTTCTGTGAAGAGGAGGCTCCAAACGAAATTCGGTTTCGCATAGTGCGCATTATAGATAACTAGCTGTGCCACAGGCCCGCGATGGGTCGGTCGGGGGGACCGACCCATCGCCGGCCCGTAGTATCGACCGCTCGTGCTATTACTTATTTTTCTCGGCTTCTTAGGGTCGCAGCTAAGATGTTAAATAGTCTATAATCTTCCTCATGAACTGGCCTATCAAATGCAATTTTATAGCCCAGATTTTTCAAATCCAACCGGTAGATAGAGATTAGCGCGGTCAAACAAAAAAAAAAGCAGGACAAGTGTGAGTCTGACTCGTTCACCGAAGCTTCCGTACAAGTTTGAAAAGCACCAAACATTGCTGTAACGAAAATATAAGCCGGATTGGAAGACAAACTTATTTTGAAGTTGGAAAAATGCTCGCCCATACATCGATATTATACGTGCTCATGAATTGGACTACCAATGCAATTTTTATTTTCAAACCCGCCCAAAAAATAAACTCTTCAACTTTATTTTTAGTATAGGTGATAAATTCATATTAAGCAAGGTTCGAAATCGACGGATACGTCGTCGTGGAGGTCATCATCATCAAGTATTTATACTAAATATATCTATTTTTTTTATTTAAGTTTTTATTTTGTTCCCTCGTCAATGTTCGTGTCCTCACAAAAGACCCTGTCTGAAAACCAGCGCAGCAACGACTAACACGATGCTGCATCAAGCTTAGACAGGGACCTATTTTGACCCCAAGCAACACATATTTTCTATAGGCTAATTCTTTACCAGTATTTTCCCATGTTTGTGTTTTTGGGTTCAAATAAAAATATTCTTTCTTTCTTTCTTTAAGAGTATGATTGATCTTTCAATGTTATTGTTTCAGGATCGCGAAGTGGCGCGCCGAATTCACACAGACTCCGATCTGCCGTTTTTTGAGATTTTCATTGACACTCCATTGGATGTATGCGAACAGAGGGACACCAAGGGGCTCTATAAGAAAGCCAGAGAAGGATCGATTAAGGTATAAAAAAACACACATTAATTTATCGATAAATAACATTATTAACATTGACTCACCACACTGTTCGTAAAGTCACTCTTTGGTGACAAAAACATGGTTATATCGGCTATATGTCACCATGAGTCACATAGATAGTCAGGACACCGCATTATGATTCCCTGTATCGTGTGTATCAGTGACTACGAGTACCATGGTACAATATCTAGACCAGAAACAAATATCTGCTGGAATCGAACCCGCGTCTCCGCCGGCTAATAGCCAGCCGCGCCATCGAGGTGTGACAGACGTTAGTTCATTTAAAATTGTATTTCTTAGCTCTGAAAATGGTCTCACAACCTCTGGGTATAGTGTCGGTTTAGTGCCATCTCATTGCCATGAACCTAATACTACTAGCAAGTAAATACGTAGGTATTTACTTACGTACCTACGTATGTAAGTACCTAAGTAGTACCTACGTACTACTTTTGTTATCAACTTCGATGTGTTATCTTAATATCGATATCAAACAGACTGCATGGAGATTGGGAAGATAAAACCACTTTATATAGTCTTATGAGATTAGTTGTTGTCTATCTTGATATAAAGCAGTGATAGCCAGTGGTGCCCCCAAAAATATTGCATATGTTCAAGATACGGTCAAGATACATTGATAAATGGTTGAAGACATTATGATTGCAATTGTCATACTTAATGCCCAGGCATAATAATAGGAACGAATGAATGTATGAAAGCATTTTTTTATTTTTTTTAAATCAAACAAATTTGGCTACCTACCCTATAAATATGAACAGGAATAATAGGTTTAATGTTGGGATAGTTAAAACGAAAAAAAAAAGAAAAACAAATAGGTATACAACGTAGCTTGTAAGTAGAACTGAACAGAAATGCCCCACGCACCTTCCTGATCCATTTATATTAGACAGTTTTATGTCGCCCCAAAAAGATATGCTAGATTGCATACCTAGCTTAGCGCTGGTATAAGAAGTATCTATATGTTATACCTATACGTTTCACCACAATCTCACACAGTGGAAAATACCCATGTAGTCTAGAATATAGAAAGTTTGGTTTGGTGAAGATTTGATGAGGTACCCCAAGATTGTATTGGGAATGCCAGTGGCAGTAAGTGATCTTGCTGCACTGACGATGAATGGTACCTTTCAGCAGATTTGGTGAGGACCAACGGTTTTGGAAGACAAGGCCAAGAAGACAACAATTGTACTTCAGTTTCTACTTTCCTTCAGATAAAAGAAAGAGACGAAAATAGTTTGTATGTTCTCGTCCATAGATAAAACCGTTGTTTTGGGACTGTTATTGGAGATGCACTGATGAATGAATGAATGAAAATACTTTATTGTACACCTTAAGATATAAACAAAATAAACAGTAACACAATATGATAAAGGTACAATGGGCGGTCTTATCGCTTAAAAGCGATATCTTCCTTTGGATGGAAAGGATTATATATGATTTAAAATGATGATAAATGTTTGTACCGATCAGCAAGCTTAGCATGAACAGCAAGACATCAAAATTACTTCTCTTTTCTCTTTCTGTCAGACGAAAGAGAGAGTGACATTTATAATATTGATGAAATATTTTTTTGAAATCGGATGGGTAGTTTTGGAGATTACCTCTTATAATATTGACGACCTATGTGGCTCAGTGGGCGAAGGTTGCGGGTTCGATTCCCGCCGCCTGACAAATGTTTGTATCATTTGTAGTTATTTGTCTCGGGTCTGGGTGTTTCTATGTATAATGTGTATATATTTACAAAAAAAATAAGTAGTATATCCGTCATGTAGTTGCCATAATTTAAGCTCTGCTTAGTTTGGGGCTAGATGATGCCGTGTGAAAAATAACCAGCATTATTTATAATCGATGAAGTATTAAGACAGTATGAGTGACACGACGAACGGAGCTGTGATGATGCTGTGTGAAAAATAACCAGCATTATTTATTATTTAATATTAGTTAGTTAGATGAAATGGGGATAATGTATGTTTTTTTTATGTTCTCAGGGGTTCACAGGCATCACCCAAGCATATGAGAGGCCGGAGGAACCAGAGATGGTCGTGCAGACGGTCGGGCATTCAATCGAAGAGTCCACAATGCAAGTTGTTAGATTGCTCGAGTCTCAAGTAAGTCTTACAATTTTACACCCTTATGAGATTCGCCTTACCCACACTATTTTTATTCTATCAGTAAAAATAGAAATCAAATCAATTTTTTGTATAAATAAAAAAAATACACGATTTAATCAAACTTCTTGATTTATAAGTATTTACCTGTTAACTGTATTGTCACGGAAACAATAAAAATATATAAAAACACATAAATTTTGTGAATCAGCTGTAACTTTACGTTTTTATTATGCATATAATTGTTCGTTTTATGATTGAAATCCTTGAACTAAATCCCTTTCTTTTTCAAAATCAAGGATTTATAAAGTGGGTCTGATTAAGTATTCAGGAAACATCCAAGTTTATTTTTATCACAATTTTTTAAGTTTTGTGTTTGTTTATGTTCGAATACATGTGTATCCATATTATAATAAAAGCTACCCGGCTTTGGCCTAGTGGGTTACAATGTCCATCTCTTCTAAAACTTGAAAACTGGAATGTGTGGGTCGAAACATGTTCCATTTTCAAGTTTTGGACATAGGGGTATAAAGTGTTAGAAGTGTGTAGGAGAAATCACAATCCCTTTTATAATAGCCCAAACAAATAACAATTCGGCGGGACTCGAACTCGCAACCTCCCACTTGATACGCTTAATATAACAGCAAAATTTCCCCTGTAGGTGGAGTTTCTGATCAGGGCATCACACTAACTCATGGCTATCGAGATGGCAATCTGGCTATCGAGATGGCAATCAATTTTGACACTAGTTCCTCATTTGAATGGCCCATCCATCCAAAAAACGGAACCTCCAATGGGAAACCAATTTCGTTTAATCGCATTGCCTATCTATGGCCCAACCAGCCTACAAATTAGCGTGATATGATTCATCCCATCCGATGATACCGCCATCTAGATAGCCATGGAAATTAGTGTGATCGCCCCGCAGATCTTGGCTGAGTTAGTATAGCCCCCGTGTACCGAACGGAAGGTTGCGGGTTCGTGTCCCGCCGAGGTTGATATATTTAGGATATTATCTAGTGCAGCGATGGGCTTGCAACCTGTCACGTTGGACATGCCTCTGACTAAACCCTACTTGGTACACAAAGTAGGCAATAATGATATCATGTCCAAAAACTAGGAGTGAATTTTTATTAGATTAAATTGTTTATGATAGGTAGGTTAGGTTATTGACATTTTCAATTCAAAGGTTGGGCATAAGTTCTGACATTTTATAATTACTCTTGTATAAATTGATTCTCAATCTACCCATTGACATTTGCACACCATTTGGATGGTAGATTATATAAGGGCCTATATATGTAAATTTTAACATAATGTATTAGCTGACCTATATTCATGAAAATATATATTCTGATATCTGATTTGGTAGCCTCAAGTAAAGGGTAGTTTTATTTTTGTTTTTCTGGACATTGCTAAGCCTTCCGAAATGAATGCCGTGCTTGTCTAAATATCATAGCCATTTTGCTAGTGTAATTAACAAATATCTACCTTCTCGCTTTTTCAGGGTATCATTCCGCGCTTTGGTAATAAATTAGCTGGTGTTGAGGAGCTCTTCATTTATGGCAACAGGCTGACCAGCGCTGTTGAAGAGGCTTCAAGATTGCCACAAATCGAGCTTACCACCCTTGATTTGCAGTGGGTACAGGTATGTAGTTATATTTCGTGATAAAATCTCATAAAAGTCGCCAATATAACCTGCCGAACCTCCTACAAATAGCACAGGCAGTTATAGAAACAAATTGTTTAGATTAGTATACCTATCTTATATTATATACCTATATACATATATCATCGATTTAGGGTTAAAAAAACCTGTAATAATATTATAATGTATTCTAAATAAATAAATATGGCTTCAAATGACTGCCACTAATAGAGCTCACTTTTGTGACTTGCGATGGTGGGAACATTATTGTTGTGAATTTGCGTGATAAAATCACAATAAAACTGTTAGGTTTTATTCGGGGTCACCAATATACCACAACAAACCTGCTACAAATAGAGGTCACTACTATAAACTTGCAGTAGATACATTTCTCAGTTGCAAAATTGTTCTCCACGAAAATCCCTTTTATTTTAACAGGATAGAGTTACGAAACGTCGTACATTGTGTTCCAAATCAAATACGCACAGCTATACAATAAATTACCGTCCGATATAAAAAATTTAGGATCATTTAACGCATTTAAAACTAAACTAGCTCAATATAGTGTTCAAGACCTTCTTTGCAAATAAAATGTCAGATAGGTCAACTTGTACATTAGAATGATCTACCTACTTTTAGTACCTACTCCTATGTAAACTTTTTTTCACAAGTAAGTGACATTGTAATGTCTTTTGTGAATAAATAATATTAAACCTTAAACCTTATTATTATATAGCCTATGTATGTCCACCCGAAAAGTCTCCAAATCGGTGAAAGAATATTTGAAATAGGATGAGTAGTTACGAGATTACCCCCATACAGACAAACATACAAACTTTACCTCTTTTTAATATTAGTATAGACTGTCTCAAAAAATATAAAAGAACCGGTTTCATCTGAATGAGCTTTTATCAAATGTTTAAAAGTCATTGAAAATTGTTACGTGCAGATATTTTTTAAATCTTAACGATCTGCATTCAGTTTCGATAATAGTTTAAAGATTAGAGTGATCCTACTAATATTATAAACGTGAAAGTTTGTAAGGATGGATGTTTATTAATCTTTCACGCAAGAACTACTAAACGGATTTTGATAAAACTTAAAATAATATAGCTTATACACCGACACAAAGGCTACTTTTTATCAGGTACCACGCGGGCGAAGCCGTGGGCAGAAGCTAGTATTACATAAAGTTTTATCCGCTTATCAATCGTTTAATCGTTTTCAGGTGCTGTCTGAGGGATGGGCGTATCCGCTCAAAGGTTTTATGCGAGAGGCAGAGTACTTGCAAGTAAGTATGATGCGATAAAATTAAGGGGGCCCGGCGCTTCAAGCTGAAACTGAGAGTTTCGAGCTGACCTAATGGCGCAATTGGTTAGCGCGTTTGTTTATCTAAGGGAGGGTTCGATACCTGACCGGGTGTGTGATGAGCAGAGGTCGGAATAGGTAGAGTTTTTAAGTACCAAATGACATCATATTCACTAAGAAATCTTAATATATGGATATGCCTTTTAATCGCGGGTTCTGGGATTCAAAATGTCTTCTAATACTGTTCTTACCTAAGTTAAACGCAAAACTAAGCAGGAATTTGATGTTTTACACTAGGACATAGTATTACATTGAATTAAAGTTGTTTCTTACTCCTACTTCCTACTTGTTTTCCACGGAACGGTTGAACCCGCGGCAGAATGAAAGGCGTATCCATATTAAGACTTCGTAGAAGTGAATCATTTGGTATGATTCAAATTGTCATTTGGTACTGAAAAACTCTGCCCATTCCGATCCCTGGTGATGAAAATAAATAAAAAACAAGCTCACGACTGTATTCACTTAGATTCTTACGCAGTGCTTATCTTAGAGGATACAGAGTATAAGTTGTCAGAGACACGTCTAAAAATTTTGCCCGCATTTTGAATGAATGAATGTAACAAAACTAAACTAAAAAACTTAAAGTACGTGGGCGGTCATATCGTTTAGGATTTGTGTGAAAATCTTGCAAAATGTTCGCACGATTTTGGAGTTGTGTGGCTTTTGCAAACTGTCTGATATTAAAGAAATTGCGGGACCCTAGCTTCCATAATAACACTAATATAGTGCTAATATGTTCTTAAAACGGCCTTAAAGAATACTGAGGAATATCAAATCCTGATTTTGTTGATTGTAGTTACGTTTTATCGTGCAATTGTTGCGACAAAAATAAATAAATATAATGCTGGACATTTTCACACAGCATCATCTAGCCCCAAAGTAAGCAGAACTTGTGTTATGAAACTCCATGACTGATATATTACTTATATACATTTTTTTTTGTAAATACATACATATTATACCCGCGGCGGGAATTGAACCCGCAACCTTCTGCGTCCCAGGCGGACCTTCGCCCACTGCGTCACAGAGGTCGTCAAAAATCAAAAAAAATTTTTTTGGTCGCCCGCGTATCCTCTTAAATATTTGTTCTTCGTTCACAGGCGTTACACTCCAACTGCCTGACCATGCCCGACGGATCGATCGTGAATCAATCCGTGCCGATCGTGCTACCGATCGACGAGGCTGCTAAAGACCGGCTCACGGGTGCAGCGGCCATTGCCCTCGCGCACAACGGCCGCCCCATCGCCGTGCTCAGAGCGCCCGAGTTCTACCCGCATCGGAAGGAGGAGCGGTGCTGCCGCCAGTTTGGGATATACCACACAGAACATCCCTATATTAAGGTTCGTTATATAATATTAATCTTGTTAATATTTTAAATGCGAAGGATAAATTCATATTGTAAAATGGGAATTTTCTCGTATCGTACTATCATATTATTTATGAAACTATGGTCGGTAATGGCAAACTAAGTCGGTGCCTTCACCGATAGAACGGTACGTGAAAATTCCCGTTTTAAAATAATATGCATGGTAAAATTCACGATTTACATTTTTCGATAAAACAATCTTGAGATTTTAAATTTTCAAATCACTTTCAGATGATAAAGGAAGCCGGCGAGTGGTTGGTGGGCGGTAACTTGGAGGTGTTCGAGCGGATCCGCTGGCACGACGGACTTGACTCGTACCGGCTTACACCGAACGAACTGCGCGACAAGTTTCGAGAACTGGGAGCCGATGCCGTGTTTGCCTTTCAGGTGAATGCTTTCACTTCATACACACACACACACACACACACGCGCGCGCGTGCGTGCGTGCGTGTGAGTGTGTGTGTGTGTACTACTACTATTATAAACGCGAAAGTTTGTGACGATGGATATATGTAACACATTATCCACGCAAAAACTACTGAACGGATTTAAATGAAACTTTACAGTAATATTATACATCAGAATAACACAAAGGTTTATTTTTATCCAGGTACCATGCGGGCGAAGCCGTAGGCAGAGACTAGTCATATACCGTATTAAAAACTATGTTTTTTTATTTTTTAGCTGCGGAACCCAATTCACAATGGCCACGCGCTCTTGATGCAAGATACACACAGGCAGCTAACTGAGCGAGGTTACAAGAAACCTGTGCTCCTGTTACACCCACTTGGTAACTAAATAATTTTCATTCATCTATTTTTTTCCTCATTTTAGAATGAATTTTTTTTGAATCCTCAACCGCTGGATAAATGTTCTCAAATCAACCGATCACGGATGTCTGTTTTTTTGACGTCTGTATACTTTTACAGGTGGCTGGACGAAAGACGACGATGTCCCACTGGAAACGCGAATCAAGCAGCACAAGGCGGTTTTGAATGAGCGTGTCCTAGACCCACAATCTACCATCCTGGCCATTTTCCCTTCGCCAATGATGTATGCTGGACCTACTGAGGTAAGTTTAAAATGGTTAGTTTTATTTTTTGATCTATCAGTGTGTGTTACAATGATAATAAAGTTTGAGGGTGTGCCGGGGTGTGTAAGTCACTACTTACCACACACCATCGTATTTGAGTGTGTGTGTGTTAAGGACGGGTACGGAATATTAAAACCAAACAGAAACACTAGGTAAATAAAAAAACCGACAAAGATACCGTAAGTGTGTACCTTTCAACAAAATTGATAGTATTATATTTTGTAGGTGCAATGGCATGCAAAAGCCCGTATGAACGCCGGCGCGAATCACTACATTGTAGGCCGAGACCCGGCGGGACTCCCTCACCCGGCCGGAGGCGGCGACCTCTACGACCCGCGGCACGGTGGAATAGTCCTCAAGAATGCACCCGGCTTGAACGAGTTAGAGGTAACCTCAATCTAGTCTGAAGAACCTCGCCTGAAGAATTGGACCTCGCCTTGAAAATGCCAGGACGAACAGTTTTTTTTTGTTTTTAATAACCTATTGTGTCCCACTGCTGGGCAAAGGTCTCCCCCAATTCCTTCCATCTGCCTCTACCCTTGGCGGTCTCCCACCATTCCGTTTCGAACGCATCGAGATCATCACGCCAACGCTTTCGCGGCCGACCACGACATCTTCCATCCTCAGGCATCCAAGGTGTGACTGTTTTTGCCCACTTCTCAGTTTGCATCCGGCTTATGTGGCCCGCCCACTGCCACTTGAGTCTTGCTGTTTTGCTACCGACATCAGAAATTCCAGTTATAGAACGCAGCGTGGTGTTAGGACGAACAGTACACAAATATATACATACATACAGTCACGCCTGTTTCCCGGAGGGGTAGGCAGAGACTACGGATTACCACTTGCTACGATCATGGATTTCCACGGCATATCTCTTTCGCTTCATTCATCCTCATTTAATAAATGAATGCGTACGCCGCCGACCATTCATACAATCGTATAGATTGCGTGCTTGTGCTTTTAATCCTGAATTCATAGTCGGGAGTTGAACAGTCCCCCAAAATCCATCATTCTGTATTCACCCTATGACGCTTTAGTGCATGCTGGGTGCATAAAGTTTGAATTTGCTCTTGAATTTTCACATAGCGCCTGAAAAGTCGTTCCCTATTTGACTATGAATTCGGGTCTAAGTTATGTAAAGTTTTTGTTATTTTAGGGTGTACAATAAAGTATTTTCATTCATTTATCACATTCATGAAAACTAAGTGTTAGGTATTGGTCTCGAGGGCCTTAAGTCATCTATTCTGATGAGTAACCAAACTATGTTTATTTTGAAACAGATTATTCCGTTCCGGGTGGCCGCTTACGACACTTCAGTCAGCAAGATGGCTTTCTTCGACCCCACGCGGAAGGAAGACTTCGATTTCATATCCGGGACTAGGATGAGAGGTACCTATATATGTCTTTTAAAAAAACATGCTCGCTACTCTAATCTCAATGGTGAATATCTTTAGATCTATACTCTGTGACGTTACCGAGTAGGAGGCAGTCTGAGGCACTCCATCCTACGACTATTATAAACGTGAAAGTTTGTGAGGATGGATGTTTGTTACTCTTTCACGCAAAACTACTGAACGGATTTTGATGAAACTTTATAGTAATATAGCTTATACATTAGAATAGCGAAGTCGTGGGCATAGGCCAGTACTATATATTAAACACATGCCCACGTTTTACATAGTACATTATGTACTAGATATCAATCCGCGTGACATTGCAATTCCATCGCTGCTTATTGGAACATGGTACCCTGTCCATCCCAAGGTTGTCTGGAAGAGATCGCTTTCAGCGATAAGATCGTCCATTGTACCTTTTCTTTTTATGAATTCCTGTGGTTTTGTATTTTGCTTTGGTATAAAGAGTATCTATCTATCTTAACCGATGTCATATCATCGTAGTTTTGTTTCTAGGGCATGTCGGTTTCATAATTATGTATTTCTTCACCGTTTTGAGCACGTGCTATTGCGTACTAAATTTTTCGAGTGGAAAATCCAATGGTGCAAGTCCGAGTTGAGTTCGAACCTACGACCTTAGGATCGGCACGTGCCCCACTGAAAACACGGCGCTTCAATTAATTACTTTTACAGGTCTGGCTAAATCCGGAAAAGAGCCTCCCAAAGGCTTCATGGCCCCGAGCGCATGGAAGGTACTGTCCGAATATTATCAAGCTTTGAAATCCAAAATGGATACTAACTAAATTCTGTTATTCCAAAAACTATTGGGTCTTTCATTGTAAATTGTAAAACGGAAATTTTCACGTACCGTACTATCGGTGAAGGCACCGCCTAAGTTTCGACTCATTCCGAGAGGGAAGAGTGAGAGCGTCGCGATCACTCGCCCTGATGAAGACTCTCGGAATGAGTCGAAACTCCGTCGGGGCCTTTACCGATAGTACGGTACGTGAAAATTCCCGTTTTAAATTATAAACTAAATTTATGTAGATAAAATTATGGATGTAGTGAATAAAAAAATTTATAAGTTACAAGTCTATGAGAGGTGAGCATGGAACAACGGAGTGGGGGATAGTTCGCCCAAGTGTTTCTTTACAAAATTATTAGCCTCGATAAATTTAAGGAAGTGCGCGTAGCCAATCATTGACGACGTTCGACTGGCACGGACCAATCATGCGTCGCTATGACACGCGTCATACCCCGGACCCTGGTCATACCGCCAAACACACCTATACACCTTTTTGCTCATTTAATTTCGTTCAGTGCTCACGACTCGTCTATAAATCTACGTTTGCTCATTTAATTTCGTTTCGTGCTCACTACTAACCTACTTTTGCTCATTTTATTTCGTTTCGTACTCACGAGTCGTGGCGGCAACTAGAATTACCGTAGTTCGTTAGCTAAAATGTGCATTTTAGTCAAAACTTGGTTGCAATTAGACACATTATTATTTCTGTCATTTTTCGTGTCTAGAAATTTTCATATTTATTTTCGAAATTCTATTTATTATTTTAGTTTTACTTTCTCTTATAATTAGGGCTAATATTAAAAACACATGTATTTTAGCAGATGTTTTAAGTGTGTTAGTCCTTATTGGTCATGGAATAATGTTAAGTAGGAACTTAAATCGTAGTGCAATATGTTTTATTAGGTGCTATAATTTCTAGAACTTTTGTAGGTTCGACATTCCCACAAAACTAAGAGATTTTTTTCGAAATACACATTCCTAAAGTGGTGTATTTATTTTATGTTAATATGTTAACAGGCCTTTGACCTAAACCATTATTTCGGTTTCAATCAATTATACACAATGTATAGACTTTATCAATTATACACAATGCAAAGATAATCTTTTTAAATTTTATGTTTTTATATTCTATCTTTATAATGATGAATTTAAACATAATAACTTATGTCACAATAATATTATTATTATTTTGTATCAGTTTCGTATTATTTACATAGTAATATAGTTTTTAACAAATAATGGGACACATTGTTAATTAGTTAATTAATGTTATTCTTAATTATTATGGTGCTTGTAAAGCTGATAGTTTACTGTACAAATAAATATTACATTTACATATCGTTTTATTATTGTATTTAAACAGCTGTTTTAGTAGACACATATTTTCTCTGCATTCATTTTGTTTGCACTCTGATATTTACTTGTAACCTCATAAAGGCATTAAATAGTCTATTTTGTTTATTGCAGTCAGCAAAATTTCTTGCTCCCCTTTCGTAAAACATCACTTTCACAAGGACTCTCTTTTGCTAAAAGTCCGTTTTGCTACATGTGAGAATAAATAAATAAATAATGCTGGACATTTTTCACACAGCATCATCTAGCCCCAAACTAAGCAGAGCTTGTATTATGGGAACTACATGACTGATATACTACTTAAATACATTTTTTTTTGTAAATACATACATATTTTACATAGAAAACCCCCACACCCGACACAAATCTTTGTAAATCATACAAACTTTTTTCCCGCGGCGGGAATCGAACCCACAACCTTCTGCGGAAATGCCGCTTTTTGCTCAGGAAATGCATCCTTATCCTTATCAACTTAAATTTATAATGTCCTCTAATTGTCTAACTCTATGATTCCCATGTTTTAATATACCTACCTATTGCGAAGGATCTGACTCCTGACATACAGATAGCATTAGTTTAGGATTCAGGGCTTCAAATTGAATTAAATGAAGCTTTGTATTGTATGGTGTTTGTACTCTTGATGCTCGCTGTACAAATATTCTACAGATGTTTCTTAATATAACTTTCTAAATCACAGAAATTCAATTTTAAAACTTTAACAACAAGATTACATCAGTTATAAGTAACTTTGGAAAAACAATTTGATTATACATACCCGCTATATTGTGTTATCTTCATTTCTTATCACGGACCTGCGTACTTAATTATCATAAACAAAGTCTCATTGCTATTGCAAAACAGTCTTTAAAACGTACAATACAAGACACCAATTCTGTTATGTAAATGCAATGTTTTTATAGACTTATTTCCTCAGTATTGTACGGGCAGCCATAGTGAAAAGGCATAATGTTGATTTCTGCGAAACGAGTTTTACAATTATGTTCGAAACGAAGTCGATGCCTTTCACATTACCCGATAGATGAACACGTGTTTGGATTGAGCGATGAACAGCAATTGGTAAGTATTTTTAAATATAAGTTAGTATTTCTTTGTCATGTTAACGTGTTTAGTAGCCATTAACATAAAAAAATAACTCAGTCTAGACAAATAACTCACTCTTACTTTTCCTTTCACGCTAACGCAAATTTGTCAAGGTAAAACTTGGCAGATCTCACGTGATATTTCCGCAGCTAATGTCATTTCCAATTCCAATTAAATTTTTCTGCAGGCGTTAATGCCAACAGAAAGTGGTTGTTGTCTAGACACGCTGGCGAGGTTACGGCACGACGCGAACTTTAATAATGTTTTCCCTTTTATCGCCACTGCCACTGCTATACCGCCATCGCGTCAGTTTAACCGGGTCTCGATTCTAGATCACCAACTAGGTATAAGTACCTCTTCCTAATTTCATCCAAATGGGTTCACTGTAATAGATATTATAAGCAACAAACATTCAAACTTTCACATTAATAATATTACTAGCTTCTGCCCACGGCTACGCCCGCGTGGTACCCGGATAAAAAGTAGCCTATGTGTTATTCTGATGTATACTACTAATATAATAAATGTGAAAGTGTGTGTGTGTGTGTGTATATGTGTGTGAATGTTTGTTACTACGTATCTCCGTAACTACTAAACCGATTTTAATGAAATTTGGAATGTAGATAGTTTAGGTTCTGGAATATCACATAGGCATATCTTATTTACCCTGTTTAACCCCGTTAGGGGGGAAATCAACCCCTAACGGGGTTAAACAGGGTGGTAAAGTTTCTATGCAAAAAACTACCCTTTGGGGGTGTGCAATTGAGTTCTAAACTTTGTATAAATTGTAATCCTTGGTTCGATTCATTCAAAAGTTGGTGGACATAAAATTGTTTGATTCGCTCAAAACTAAAATAAATAATTAAACACTTATTTTTATTTTTTCAAAACTACCCTTTGGGGGTGTGAAATTGAGTTCTAAACTTTGTATAAATTGTAATCCTTGGTTCGATTCATTCAAAAGTTGGTGGACATAGTTTCAAGCCTGGAGACGGTCATATGCTACTTTTATTAACATACCACGCGGGCGAAGCCGCGGGCAACAAGTAGTTTTTGCGTGAAAGAGTAACAAACATCCATCCTCACAAACTTTCGCGTTTATAATAGTAGTAGAATAAAGATTTACCTGTCATGTGAATGCTGCTCGTAACTAATATACCTACATAACGTGGGCATGTGCCAAATATAATGTTTGGATGTGCCTCTGACTACCCTCTACTTGGATACCTCGCGGATCTAAGTATCTGAAGATGTCCGTAATGGGAATTAAGTTATTTCCTTGTTTGTAAGTAGTTTCTTAGCAAATTGTATAGTAATAACATATCTGTGGTAAAAATAAATAGGTATAAGAGCCATTTCTGTTTGTCACAAATTAAACTTTACAAATTTGAGTGTTTGAATGCTATGGAGATAGTCTTGATTTAAAAAGTAGTAAACAATATTTGTTTTGCCAATTCAAGCAATCAACATCTTTATCTATGCAAAGTCAAAGTCAAAGTCAATAGGTTTTTATTCATTGAAATCACAAGGATCATATAGAAACGTCAACTTAAAAACTATACGTGAATCTAAAATGTTAAAGTGAATTTACGCCGGTTCCTCGCGCGCGACCAAGCATAGAAGAATCAGGCAACAAACTCTGCTTGGTTATTTTTTTGATGATCCTTCATTCAGCTTTAGTGTGGTGCCAATCGAACGTAAATGCCTCAAGATGTACCTACCTACGAAGGTATTATTGTGCAAAATTTAACACTAGTGGAATGCCACGCGACTTTCTACGCGTTGGTTTATTTTAACACAAAAAAGCACTATACAGGCATATTGTGCTGTACCTACCTACATTATTAAATGATCAGCGCACGCATATAAAGCAGTCATGCAGTGCTTTTTCTTCAGTCTTGATTTATAAAAATCGAGATATCTATTTAAAAACTATTGTTATCAAAATAAAATATAGCATATATCAATCAGGGATAATGTAGCTTTCTATTGTTGAAATAATTATTAGAATCGGTTCAGTAGTTCTAGTTAGGTTCCAACTTACAAACAAATAAACATATTTTACCATTATTTTATTAATGTACTTAGCTGTAGATTGAATTCAACATCGCTCTACCATTTCTAGAGCCGTGATGAAAAAAATTAATAGAACTTTAGCAAAACCGGCCGTGAAGTCTTGACCACTGCACTTGATCCATAAAAACCTATTGATTGAAAGTGCATATCCAGTACAAAATAAATTTTGCTTATTAGGCATTCTATGTTGGAAGAAGTTAATATCACAAAATATCACTTTAAAGCTTCCCTAGGGAAAATCGCGGTCCACAACTTCTTTAATTAGCTTCATGTGTAAGTATAACGGTTAGGTATGTATTTTTCGGGGTACGTACTAACGACCGCAGTGGCTTGGCGGGCGAGAAACCGACTGAAACGCTAGAGGTGCGAGATTGATTCCCGCTACGGGAAATATGAAAATATTTGTTCCGTATCTGTGTAAAGACGGGTGGCCGCAGTTGTCATCCCTATTATCGAGTACCGGGACAAGTCATATATAGGGTAAACGAGGATACATAATAAAGTTCTGAGTAGTCAGATAAATTGGAATAGATGAAATTAATGAATAAAAATACTTTATACAACAAGATAACAAAAGGTTTATAAAACGAACTAACTAGTACAATGGGCGGTTTGAGTGCTTAAAAGCGATCTCTTCTAGACAACCTTGGGATTTTGGTACTAACTTATTTCGATCCAATACCAGCATGAAGTACCTATATTCATGCTGGTATTCCCCCACCGTTCGTTTACCCCTTGTAGATAGATAGATAGATAGATAGTTATTTATTTATTCAACACATACGATACAGCATAGACAAGTACAAATTGAAATAAAGACAAACAATAAAAAAAAAGAGAGTAAATTACAGAAGAGTACAATACGTGGTTGCTAACCAGTGCTAACGAGGGCAGTCTATGCTGTAGTGGTAGGTATGAGTCTCATGTATGACATGTCTGGTATTAGATAGGCAAGACGTTTTTAACTCCCGGCCTGAGGTGTGAAAATACGATTTACTCGTAGTATTCCTGATACCCATGAAACAGAATCCTAGTGTGGAGTCAGGACTATGAATGTGACTGTTATTGTCTCATATGACGAAGCATTTTTGTAACTGAAATTGGTGTTATGCTAAATTACTGTGGTTATTCATGACTAAGCATTTTCGCATCTGAAGTTTCATATCTTTTGATTTCAGCTTAGGAAGAGCGTATTCGATTTCGCTCAAAAAGAGCTAGCGCCAAAAGCTGCTGAAATAGACAAAGAAAATAACTTCAGAGAAGTGAAGAGTTTTTGGAAAAAACTTGGTGATTTGGGAGTCCTAGGTAAGAACCTACAAACTATAAATATAGCCTATAGATACGAACTTTATCAAAACATTTTTGTTATCTTACTACTATTATAAACGCGAAAGTTTGTGGGAATGGATGTTTGTTACTCTTTCACGCAAAAACTACTAAACGGATTTTGATGAAATTTTACAGTAATATAGCTTATACATCAGAATAACACATAGGCAACTTTTTATCGGGGTACCACGCGGGCGAAGCCGTGGGCAGAAGCTAGTATTCCAAAAATTAAATTTCGGTGGGACTCAAACCCGTGACCACGTCTCAGGTTGCCATCGTCACTTATTAGATGTTTTCCTTCACTGTTTGAGCGTGTTAATGCGCACATATTTTTTTCGATTGCATAAATACCTTGGTGACTTCGAACCCGAGGAATAAGTCAGGATAACGTTTCCAAAGGGTTACGAGTTGGTGACGCTACATAGTTGTAACATGGAAATACCATTAACGAGTTTCACAATTACCAACCTAGGTAATTGTATAATAAAAAGAACTCGAACCACGTCAATAAGTAATTCGTTAGAAATGGAGCTACAATTTAAAATATTTTTTTTGGATTGTGTAGGCATAACTGCCAGTCCAGACTATGGCGGTACCGGGGGGAAATATACAGACCACTGTATCATTATGGAGGAGCTTTCAAGGTAAGAAACCTATGATAGAAGGAAATGCAATTTGGTAAGTTCGTATAATGCACTTACGCCCACGCAGTGTGGGCCTCGCACTCGATGGTTAGATGATCTTAACGTTATTATTAGTACATATAAGATACCAGTAAAAATCAGCTTGAAATACCATATGGGTTTGGAGATTCATCACTCACCCTGATGAAGACTCTCGGAATGAGTCGAAACTTAGTCGGTGCCTTTACCGATGGTACGGTTCGTGAATATTCCGGTTTTTACTATAATGAATAATTCACGATTGTTTTTATGGAATAAAGTTCAACCAAAAGTTGTTCGAAACAAGGGTTTATCGAGTCTTAGTTCTAGATTTTTATTTTAGTAGATTGTGTTTTGCTTTATTTACACAAAAATAATAAACACCCAACAGACACATCCATAGCCCAGTAGGATTCCCTGTGTCGTGAGTATCAGGACATGTAAGCACCACAATTCCCAGACCCCCGAACAAACATCTGCAGAACATGCTAACATTTGTCCAGCAGTGAGAATTGCACCTCTTGCGTCGCAGTCGGCTACTTCGTCAATACTTTGAGTCCAGGTTTCATGTGTCCTAATATTGGTGAAATTGATCTAAGATCTTTAAGATAAAACACTTAGACACCAATATTGATGAACATCTCTAAATTGGATGATGAGTAGTTCCATTGAAATTATACATTCTTTATTCTTTATTGTTCACACAAAATACAAACAAAAAACTTACATAAGTTGTGCATAAGTATAGGATTTGTACAAAGGCGAGCTCAATCCTAACAAGAGTTCATCCACCCCCAGAATCAGCGATCAAAATCATCTCAGCCTAGAATTGCCTACTGCTGAGTATATCCTTTCCTTTCTCTTCTGCCAGCCTTGGTTTTGTGCGTCTCTCGTCCAGAGGGTCTATGCTGAGTTTATAACATGTCAAAACGTTGACCGTATCGACAAAAATTCATACAATAAATAATTGACGAAACTGTTATCGTTTCGACAAGTTCTGAATGTATTTGTAACTCGGCATAGGCCCTCGGCTGCTCTCTGCGACTGTTAATGTCGTCAACTCATCTCGTTTTCGAACAACCAGAAATTTTTCGGCTTCTGTAGTCAACTCATCTCGTTTTCGGACAACCAGGATTTCTTCGGCCCGACTTCGGCCGCCGCTCGGTCAAGGCTTTGATCCATCGGCAATCACCAAGACGTTATCACCTCCTTTTTAAGGCCTGTACGTGATGAAGAGCTTGTTTTGCCTCTGATTAGTGTTTTTTGTGTGTATATTCGTTTTATGTTAAAATGCTCCTCTCTATCGCTCTTTGGCAAACTGGTATTTTATTATTTGCATCCAGGTTTGGCAAGCATATGGCAATAATCATGAATTCATCACTGTGGGTTTTGGTTTAATCGGTATTTTTTATTACATTATTTCTTTGTAGCTCCAGAATTTTAGTATTCCAAGTTAAATTTATTCTTCTTTTAATTTCTTCTAGATTTCTGTTTTTGTTGGCCATCAGCTACACTGGCCTATTAAAAGGTGTGCATGTACCTCTGAACATTTACCTACTTAATTGATCGCATTGAGTGCTTGCGACTACCATCGCTAATCAGAAACAACCTTACCTCTCTCTAAGTCATTATTTGCAGGAAGAAAACTCTTTATTGTTAAGCTCGCCTTTGTACATGTCATATTAACAATCTGCCTTTTGTAAGCGTTAATTTGTGTGTACAAGAGAATAAAGAAACAATAGATAGGTATAGGTATTCGTTGGTAGGTATATTATCGTATAAGTGGGTACCCTCGCTATTGTAACAAATTCAAGGTCTTGAATAATTCCAGGGCCGCAGGTGGAATTGCTTTATCGTATGGCGCACACTCAAACCTCTGCGTCAATCAGATCAACAGGAACGGAACGGATGAACAGAAAAGCAAATACCTACCCAAAGCAAGTTACTTGAACTATAACATTTTCACACAGCATCATCTAGCCCCAAACTAAGCCGAGCTTGTATTATGAACTTCATGACTACTATTTATATACATTTTTGTAAATACATACATATTATACATAGAAAACACCCAGATCCAAGACAAATATTTGCAGATCATACAAACAGTTGTCTCGCGGCACAATCGAACCAGCAACCTTCTGCGTCTCAAGTGGGCCTTCGCCCACTGTTACAATAGGTACTTTTTTCTATAATTATATCTAAAGTGGCAAAGAAGCATACGGGCCAACTGTTGGGAAGCCGTTATATGAACGCCCTATGGACGTTTGAAATGCCAGATTATTATAATATCTTTGCGCGTTGCCGACCCTGAGATAAAAGGTGAAAAGTGCATGTAATGTCACCGTAATATATGATTTAGGTGAAGTTAAAATGTTTAATTTACTTATGTAATTGTATTGAATGAAGAATCATTCATTGAAAAGGTAGCGCATATAGAAATATGCGCTTATTAAATTCTTCAATAATAATGCATTGTACATCAATATAAATTGGTAACATAATGAAGATAAACTAGACTAGTTAGTTACATCTGTATTTACCTATGTTTCACAATAATTGAATTCCGATTCTGAAGGGGCCTTAGGTAGGTACTTAGAGATTTTTACCAGTTGTTTAGCTGAACAGCGCTGAACTACACTAGAATTTTTACTAAAAACAAATATTAACTGTATATATAGCTGTAAGGCTTGAATTCACCAACAAAATAAACGGACTGTCAAGTCTAACCATTGATTATGCTGACAGATTCCTATGAAGACATGTGTCAAAAAGCTTAGGACCTTACCACCCGTTATTGTGTTGGTGAATGGTGCCATAATGTCACTGTAACTGTTAACATAATGTTGTCTAATTCCAGCTATGCTCAGGAGAACACATAGGAGCATTAGCCATGTCGGAACCCGGAGCAGGCAGCGACGTGGTTTCCATGAAGCTAAAAGCAGAGAAGAAGGGAGACTACTATGTACTCAACGGAAGCAAATTCTGGATTACTAACGGGCCGATTGCTGATGTTTTAGTGGTAAGACAAGTGTATAAAAAATTTTTTTTTTGGTGCGTAACACGTAGTGTACAAATTTTGTTCAACGATTTTTTCTACCCGCGGCCTAAGGAGCCTATTTATGCTTTTGCCATAAGAAGTTGTTACTTTGTTTGGGTGTTTGTCTGGTACCATCTCCTTTTGGAGATATTCTTCCTTTCGGCTTATCGGATTATAATACGGTTTTTTACAATAGATTTGCAAGTCAAGGATGGTTCTTACATAGGATTAACGCCACAAGTCACTAAGGAACGCTGCAATGGATAATGACTACGTCGGGGTTTTATAATTTTCAAAATTAACTTGTTTTTTACTAGGTTTATGCAAAAACAGACCAATCAAGTAAGCCGCAGCACGGCATCACAGCGTTCCTCATTGAGAAGGAGTACGCTGGATTCTCCACAGCACAGAAACTGGACAAATTGGGGATGCGAGGCTCTGATACGGGGGAGTTAGTGTTTGAAGATTGCAAGGTAAGCCTCGCGCCACCGCCACTGCATTCAGTCCAGCATTTATGGTTATTACCTATTATTAGCTTTTGGTATCCCTCTACAAGTCATAGGCCTCCCTTCCTTCTTTCCACAACCGTCTATTTAGTGCTGCTGTTGAACAGTCTTCGGTATAGTAAGAAATAATAACTCTTCAGACATGCAGCAGACGGGACCCGCCTTGTCCCACTTTTTGCCCACTTGATGCCCGACATCCGCGATTTACGTTCTAGAGCACAGTTCACTATTTCTAATGCGGATTGTATTATTAGAAATTCTATTGTCACGACCAGATCTGTGCTGCATAACACTAATCCTCTTCATCTGAATTCTAATCCTCACACCTTTTCAGGTGCCAGCAAAGAATATTCTAGGGCAAGAGAACAAAGGAGTCTACGTCCTTATGTCTGGACTAGACCTGGAGAGACTGGTGCTGGCTGCTGGACCGGTGGGGTTGATGCAGGCGGCGGTAGACGTGGCCTTTGAGTACGCGCACACTAGGAAACAATTTGGGAAGAAAATCGGAGAATTCCAGTTGATACAGGTAGGTACTTTCTAAAGAAAAGATATGTAATTAGGTCATACTGTGTTTATGTTCTGATCTTCTGTTTCTTTGTAGTTCTGGAACAGTCGCTCCGATTTCGATGCTGATTTTTTATAAAAGCTGGTGTTTGCGAGATAGTTCTTGGTAATTACTACCAGGTGGACCCTGAGCATTGTTGCTGCTAGAAACTTTGGTTTGAACTCCATCGGTTTAGGGACTTAGATGGTATCATTCTAGAAACTATTTATTTGGATTGGCAATGGAATACACCAGACTTAAAACTGCTTTCTCTGGGAAGGCCCCAAAGCTAATGAAGGAATTATTTAAACATAACATTACCTAATTAGTAAGACTTTTAGAAATGAATAAAAACAAACACGTTCACAACTGTGATTCCCATGATGGAAATTCTTATTACGCAGATCTGTGAGGATACCAAGTAGGCGGCAGAGACACGTCCAAACATTATATTTGGCACGTATCCGCGTAATTAGCAGATTGCGTGACAAGTTACAAAGCTTATCGCCGCTTATTGGAACACTAACCGATAGCACATACCTTCGAACTTTTAAAATAAAAATTAGATTTTTTTGTTTCTAGTGCAGTTCGGTTCCCCACGTTGTTTTCTTCACCGTTTTGAGCTTGAGTTAATGAGACTATATTTTATATTTTTTTCGAGTGGAAAAATCCTTTAGTGAAAGTCTGGGTTCGAAACCCACGATCTTCGGTTCGGAAGTCGCTCATTTGACGATCTCTGTGGCACAGTGGGCGAAGGCTCGCCTAAGACGTAGAAGGTTGCGGGTTCGATTCCCGCCGCGGGACAAATGTTTGTACCTGCAAATATTTGTCTCGGGTCTGGGTTGTTTCTTTGTATAATATGTATGTATTTACAAAAATATGTATATAAGTAGTATATCAGTTATGTAGTTCCCATAATACTTCTTCTCCTTATAGTTTGGGGCTAGATGATGCTGTGTGAAAATGCCCTGCATTATTTATTAATTTATTTGGCCTAGTGAGCTGTACACGGCTCTTTATTAAGTATTAATAAACTAGTTATATATTCTAGGGTAAAATGGCGGATATGTATACAACGCTCAGCGCCTGTCGAAGCTACCTCTACAACGTGGCGAAGGCGTGCGACGAAGGCCACGTCAACAGTAAAGACTGCGCCGGTGTCATTCTGTATTGCGCGGAGAAGGCCACGCAAGTCGCGCTAGATGCTATCCAAATACTAGGTAATAATATATAGGGCGTCTCAGAAGTATTACTATCTAGTATTACTATCTTAGTCTACACATTAGAAATACAGTTTTGTTGTTGAAATTCAGCTATTTTCGTTGAAGAAAATAAAAATAAAGGTGGTACAAGTCAGCTGTTTTCGGTAAAAATCTAATAAGTCAGCTGTTTTAGGTATGGTTTTCAAAGTAATTTATATTGTTTGTTTAATAATAATTTTAGGGTTGTCATACATTCACACGGTTGCTTAAAGGGTGTAATTTCAAATTATTTTCCTGTAAATAGTTTTGCAAATTCGGTTCATTTAATTTATTCAGTGTCATGGGCAGAATCACTCCCTTCATGGCTAGTATACATGTTTTGTGACAACCTGTAGTAGTAAAGTTCACTTGTAAAAGGTGTCCAGGTAGTACTACCATCTCTAGAAGTCAGGAGCAACCAACAGTGGTTGCTCCTGACTTAATTTCATTTATTCATGCTTAACGTCCTACATACAATGGTTAAGCTTAGGTCTAGTGTAGCTCCAAGTAGGTTGGTAGGTACATCGCCCTGTCAGGGCGTTGCAACTTCTACAAATATTACAAAATATTCCAAATCTGGAACAAATATTACAAATATTGGTTCCAGATTTGGGAGATTCATGGTACTTATAGTTCCTGTACCCACGACACAGGGACTTGTGTCGTGTTTAGGACTTGTATAGGAAGTTTAGCGTTTTGAACATATTTGAAAAATATATAAGCGCCTTATTGAATTACATATTTACCAACTTAATGTAAGATAGCTACAATATTGCGATTATTAGTTCCCGTTTGTCTATCGAAATAACTTCTAAATCAGATCCTGGGCGCGACTTTGTAAGGCGATAGCGCGGCATCACCCTGACTGGATAAGCCTCCTCTAAAGAGTGCCGATCAGTTTAAACTGAAGCTACCTCCATTTAACGACTTCTCGAAGCCGAGCACAGATTATTGACAGTTAACTGACTTTGTTTGCCAACAGGTGGAAATGGCTACATCAATGACTACCCAACAGGCAGAATACTAAGAGATGCAAAACTATACGAAATTGGCGCCGGAACCTCAGAAGTCAGACGAATGCTTATAGGCAGGTCACTAAACAACGAGTACAAATGATAAATTAGTTTATTTAATAAAATAAAAATATATTTACAATTTTTTACCTTAATTTATCCAGTTTCATTTCTTCATTCCCACCAAAAACTGACAGAGAAGCTTATAGATAGGGACTCGATAAAATGCCACCATTTAGGTGGGATAAACAACATCTGTCCAGGCCTTAGCACACAATAATGAGCCTTAGCAAGTTTGTATTTAGGGTACTTTTCCAAATCTGGTGCTCTCGGGTCAACTTGTGCTGTGTTGTTCAGTAACTCATGTTCGTGTGCATAAAGGAATTCTGAATCTGTTGGTGAGAATAGGAAAACTTGCTTTTCTCCAACAACTTGAGCAAGTAAATTTCTTTTAGGGTCATGGTGTAGTGGGGACACAGTGCCTTTCGGACCATACCATGCATTTATGTCTACTGGCTCATTACACTCTGAAAAACAGCAGTATTCAGGCTCCGATATATCATCTCTTAGCTCAGGGATTTGATCAAACAATTGGTATTGAGCTAAGTAGCCTGTAGGACCTTCTGTATGGTAAATGTGACTTTTTATAAACTCTCCGATAGTCATGAGTTTCTGCGTCCAATCCTGGTCAGTGTATTTGCTTCCAAGTTCAACTGAGACTGTTCTGAAACCAGCTAGGTTAATGAAGTAGTTTTGATCAGTCCATTTGGCTAGTGCTGGCCAGTGGTCAATGCAGTTGTCTAGGATAACTGGTGTTTCAGTCACAAGAAAGTTCTTGTAAAAGTATTCCATGCTTGGACAGTCAATAGTTTGTACTGGAACGGCATTAAATTTAATGGCATTTGCCGGTAATTCACTAGGTATTATACTAATTTCAGACACTTGTGTTTTCAAGGCAGGCACAACTTTTGTGTTCATTTCAGAGGCACATAATTTCAGTAGCTTGGGTTCTGCTTCTAAGGGGCATCCAAATAATAGTCCAATGTCAATTATTTTGAATGATTCCTTTATAACCTCATCAGAAAACTCCTTAGAACACTTTATATGAGCCAAAAGCTTCAAGTATGAAGTGATTGTTATTGTTTTTCTTAGGAATAGTTTTACCTCCTTCCAATTCCCGATATTAACTTGCTCGTACATGTAGTCTAAAACAGCCTGTATTTTAACTACAGCAGAGGAATCAATCAGTTCTGTATTACTTAGATAACGATGTAGCAATGACTTGCAGGTAACGTCGAGATCCTGGATTTCTTGTAGGGATATTATAACTTTGTTTCGAAAATGCTCTAGTTTCTCAAACACTTCTATAATAGCTGCCATTTGAAACTCTGATTCTTTCTTAGTTAAGTTAGACCAAATAATAAATTTCATACAGACTTGTTTTCTTAACTTTTTGTTTATATTTTTCTAACCTCACTTTCAAAAGTTTAAAACAGATTTAAAAAAAAATTGCTTTAAAAACATATGATTTTGACATTTACGTTTCAGTTTACGCTAAAAATGCGAATAAAAGATTGATTTCATATTTTCGTCTTATTGTCTATGAAAATATATTTTTAGATAATTTAAAAAAACTATTTGATAAAATTACGATTCTGATTCATTTTGATGAGTCAAAAATCATTGATAGCATAGAAAACTAATGCATGATACCAAGAGTTTCTAACGACCTTGACCTTTTACAAAAATAAAAAGAACTAGTCTGTGGACTGGAAAATCATATGACTTGCGCACGTGATCTGTCAGATTATTTTATTTACGAAAAATTCAAAAGATAATAGTGCTAAAGCAGCAGTTCTTCAAAACAAAAAGATGCATCACAAAATAGATAATGAAAAATTCGTGAAATGTTACATGTGACGCTATGGCGTTGTTCGACAAACTATTCTCACTAAAGAGGAGGCTTGATTCAGAGAATTGTGAACCACGAAGATACCGGGGCAGGTACGTCATTGCGGATGATTTTCATTCATTATTCTATTTCGGAGTGATGTGGCATGTTATTGAGGGATTGACGCACAAAGCAGCGGCTCGTGTCGGAGTCCCGGACGGAGGGCACTGGGTGGACAGTGGACCTTCGCGTTGGAGTGTTGACTGACGTACGGTAGTCTGACTGGCTGGCGGGCGACTCGGCGAGCAAGCATGTGACGAGACGGACTGCGCGGGGAGCGGGCCGGCCGCGTAGGCGATCGCGTCACTCTGATATGGGCGGGTCGCGCTCAATGTTTACTTATTATTTACACTCTACTCTCTATCTAAGTTAGTACACCAGCGCATTCCACTGAGACCAGACGATCGATCGCCGTCACACGCCTTTCGATGTGCATTTAGTGTGAATCCTTACTGTGATAGTTGCATTTGTGAGGTGTGTGCCTCCGATTTCTCTCTTCTCTGCTTTAACAGTTTAACAGCTGTGAGCACAGTTGATATGAGCATGAAATAAGATGAAAATAAGGTAATATTTACTTTTGCTATTTAAAAGTGATTTACTTTATTCTTAATTAAGTAAAAAGATTGAATCTAGAATGTGATAAACAAGACAGTTTGAAACAATGTTGGCTTGTTAATGAAATTGACAGGTAGTTCATGACAGTGTAAACTGGTTTCTCTTCTGTTTCTACAATTATGTTCTATTATATTGTATGGATTGTTGGCTATTAATCATTCTAAACTTCATGTTTACAAGTGGTGTATATACAAAAGAATATTCTAAGACATAAATTAAATTATCATGTGATGTTGCAGGGATAAAGAGAAAGTTGCAGTTTTATTGTATGTATTGTTTTACATGCTTCAAGTATAATGTTGAATCAAGATGTTATGTTTGCATATATGTTGATATAATAGCAGATTGTGTATGATAAAATTTATGAACTTGAAATAGCTCAAAACACTCATCTAGAATTAAACCCGAGCAAGATTGACTTGATTTTTGTTCTCTCAAATATCTGCAGTCAGTTTTTGAACTATGAGTAAATTGTTTGTAAGTTTTGTATCAGGCAGCATACCTTTATTCTCTCTCCAGAAAGTATTCTTCATTATTTCAGGCACAAGCATTCAATTGCATGCCATCTTTCTTATTAAAGCGGCTCCTAAGTAGTATATGTATGTTGATGTACTAAATGGTTGATTAGGATAGCTTTCAGTCTCTTCTGATGACAATAAAATTTTAATTTTGGTTTGGAGTGTATATTCAGTTTATGTTTCAACTTAGAATACCAGTGAGCACTCACCCATAATATGTCTTATCAAATCTTTTGTTTGGTTCAATAGAAAGCATTTATTTACTCACTTCAATATCAAACATTTTGTTTTAGTAACATACTTGATTTTACAAAAAAATCCACTGCAAACTCAATAAGATCTTTGATTTTAGGATAGATAGTGTAAAATGTGTGCATTAACACATCCTTTGAATGGTGAACTTAAACATTTTCAGGAAACTCATATACCTAGGAACCAAAACTTAAAAAGCATCAATCAGAGTTTCAATAAAGTAGAGATGGGATTGCAAGCTATCAGGTGGACTTTCATGCAAAACATGAGCATGTGCAAACTCTAACATTTGGGCTTGTCTCTGTCACTTAATTGTTATCCTCACGGATCTGCATACAGTTGTGAGCATGTTTATATAATGACTGTCTAGATAGTTGAATAATTTATCAGATAAAAAAAGTACGTTTTCGCAAAATTTAAAAAATCGCGACATACTTTCTGTCGTCTTTTGCAGCGATTTGCTAGTCGCCTATTGCTAGTGATTTGTGACGATAAAGCTAAGTAAGAATCTGCTTTGAAGCCATACTTAAATAAATTGCTAAAAACCGCATTTCAATCCGATACGCCGTTTCGAAGATAAATTATAACAGACGAACATACATATGAGTAAAGGTCGCAACACACGGCAGCTATAATGTAAAGATGTATCTTATAGTTCGATACATTTTAATACATTATGCCATAAGACCCTTCAGTAGACCACACACTACAGATGTAAAAATATAATTACATCTTCGAGTGAAACGAAAACGTTAATATAAACATACAACCTCTAAAATACGTGACACGTTTTTTCAAGCTTTTTCAAGGCGCTGAATCCTTCCACCACACTGATTATTGCACCTTCGGTCACTAGGCAGACACAATAAAAATACCCTTAATAGTCGTTAGCAAATTTTTAACCTTTAGAACAAAAACATGATCACAAACACATCTTTATTTTGAGGTAATAGTAAATAAATAAACACCCAACAGTCATAAACCAGTCACATCATAGTCCTGATCGCGACACTAAGATTCCCTATGTCTTATATCAGGAACAACGAGTACCGCGATACCGTTGTACCCAGACCCGGGCCAAATATCTGCAGAACATGCAAACATTTTTCACGCGGCGGGAATCGAACTCTCACCTCTTGCGTCTCAGCTCAGTCTACTCGTCACCGAGGTGTGAGTTCAAACGCGACGAAAGGATTCCGTATAAGAGTTGGCCGTAAAATATTGTTTGGTGGTTTGTTTGTCAATCGATGACATGACTTCAAGGATCTTTAGATTCTAGATAGATTTTATCGCCACAAGTCGCTAGGAGGCGCTGTAATATACGTTTGAAAACACGTCCGGGGTTTTACAATTTTTCAAAAAATTAACTTGTTTCTCATGATTCCATCACAGATCCTGCCAGATAAACCCGGAGCAAGTACGTCTGCTTCTGTTCAAAGAGTGCGATTGGAGGGGCAGGCGTATGCTCTTCGACTCGTCTGCCATATACAAAGTACCTGCGGGCAAGAATGACAAGCCCACCAAACGAAAGACTGATGAAGCCCCCTGTATTGTGGAGGTTTCCGATGGATACACTTATATGGTAAGTGCTTATAATCCTAGGTGGGGGTGGTAATTAAGTATCGACTGCACTGTGGGGTTTTATGTAATTGAATGCTTTAGTGCTCGATGTTGATTGCATACTAAGTTGTAAATCATTAGGCACGTCTTAATTTATTTCCGTATAATGTTAGTAAGATACATCTGCATTGACGATCGGTATTGATCAAAAAGGGTTGTTAAGTGCGCGTCAACGTTGATCGCCACCGCCCGCCACCGATGTCCTTGGGTTTTTGTGGGCCTTGTATCTTACTGGCAAGTTTCTATAAAAATAAACATTTACACGCCTAAGTCTTTGCCTAAGTTAGTGCAGATTTGACTAAGCTGAGTGTGTGCAATATTTTAATTAAACAAATCAAAAATCGCCTGAATACAGATTCGTTCTACATATTTGAATATTCGATATCCTTCTTTTCAGGCCCCTATCCCTTAAAATACTTTTTTCTTCTCATAATTTCCCCCGTTCATCTTTGAAGCCGCCCAAAAATCAAGTTGCATATTGGGTTCACTGAACCATGCTGCAATGTGGTACGGCCACATTATCAGTTACAGCGTAACTGATAATGTGGCCGTTTCATAATTATGTTAATTTCCATATAAACTGTACAATTTCGTATTACGTCCGTAGCTGTTCGCCTTATTCGTCATTGGTCATAAAACGCTTAAAAATAATCAAAAGTAGCTATAAAGGACAACTCCGCTTCATCTTTTAATAGGACTACCTAATGACACCCTGGACTTTATGATTTCTAGTGCAGGAATTTCACTTCTATTAGATTGCTTTGTTGTGGGCCTTAGGGACCATTCAATGCGCATTAGTGGATAGTTTAAACGATATTGTAGTGTTGATTCATTTTCGACATTCGTCTCTCAACGCAATTCTATTGTAATTAGCAGTTACGTACCCAGTTGTTTTGCTGAAAATGCCAGAATATTTTGCTCGCATGGAAGGGCATCTTATGACGATAGAAATAAGATAACATTTTCGAGATGACGGTTGAGGTGAAATGATTCAGAAGCCGAAATCTTAATTTCTTTTGATGTATTAAGTCAACAGATCCTTTCAATGATGACATACCCATATTCTCTACAATTTAGTTTCTCGCCATTCATTCGATTTTTTTCGTACTTTGAGCAGGTATGTTTCCGAATGAGACATTGCACCTGTAAATAGCATCTATCAGCGCTTAGCGTTTAGCGCTTGCCTAACTGCATAGATAGTACTTAATAAGTTCGAACTCAGCGTCACTCGATTCATGGCGGTATTGGTTAACGCTTTGTCGATTCGAGGCGACATAAGGGTTCGAGCCCCGCCGAATCAGATTTTTGTTACACATTTAAATTTAAAGATTAAGTTAGTTTTAAAGTGCTACTCCACCAGCCGCTAGGTACAGTGTACCATCGGATCGTTCATTTGTTAGGCACTGTTTCTTTTCAGGCACCTGCGCCAGAAATTCGATGCCCGATGCCTAAATTGTCATTTTTTGTCACTGATTCGACATGTTTTAATACCTGGGCTTGATCAAGGTGTGGCGGCCCTGAAAAGGGCCGAGTGCCCGACAGTGAAAGAACCAATGGTAGAAGAATTCAGTGCACCTCACAGAGGCTCTTCGGTCGATATCCATCGGATAAGATTTCGTTCGAAATCATCAACTCTGCCTTCTGTTCCTCCGAGAAATTGGGCCTGATATTATGAAACTCGTGTGAATTTAATGCTCATGAATAAAATACCTTTGTTAATTGTATATTCTAAACTAGCTTCCCGCCCGCGACTTCGTCCGCGCTGACGTAGGTAGATAATATGAGTGCCTTTCGCCCCTCGACCCCCGCTTCCCGCCACGTACTCGCATCGCACTACCCGTGTTATCTATAGCGCCGCAATACGTACTTGTCTTAATTACATTTCAACTATAATTTTAAGTTTGTTCTTTGTATAAATTATTATTCGTACTACATATTGAGAACATGCTAGATAATATATCCATCGTACGGAACCATCTCCACGCTAGTTCAACTTGCACTCGTCTGGTTTTTTATTATGTATTTGGGACTGTTCACTATTTGCATAGAAGTTGATATTTCACGTGACAGGCTGCAAGCCTATCGCCGCTTATCATATCAGTTTTAGTTTAAAATAAACCTCTCAATTGAGCTGTTTCTGTCTTGTGACCACAAGACTCTCAATTCGAGTTTTATTTACACTCATCTCGGCTATATTTAGACCACTTATATCTTAGCCTTTTTGATTAGTAGCGGCAATGTGACTGATATTAGACCGATTTAGCTACTGGACACAAAAAACACAGCAAGCTATTTTTTATCAATTAATTTTTTGATGTTTTTTGTATTGGAAGGAGCACTAAGATACTGAGAGAGAGAAAGTACAATTCACGCGCACCAAAGAATATTTCCCGTCCCAAGAACATCGCAAACCTGGTTCAGTTATCTCTTTTCCACGTTATTGAAATACAAAGAAATTAAAGTATTTTGAATTAACATATTCCATCAAAACACTATCCTATTTACCAATCTATCTGTGACTAGCGGTAAAATCGTCAAAATAATGGTATTGCTCGTCCACAAGACAAAATTGTCCTAGGACTATACTCGTGGGACTGTCATTTTAGCTTGATTCTAATTGATTGTCATTACATGGCGGTTAATGGACGTGGCAATTGTATTTTTCTATATTTATCACGAGAAAATGTAAGGCTATGCTGAGTTCTGCTAATTGGAAAATATAACACAAGATCGTTTTGCTATATTTAGGTTCACATGAAAAATAGTTACCTACTCTTAGAAAACAATGGTATGAATCTATGGTAGCCTATGTTTTGATTGGCGAAACTGAAACAGAAAACCTATCTCATACCTATTATTCTCTTTCGATTGGAAAAATTATTATTTTCCAACGGAAAGAGAATACTTTTTGCCTGATCATATTATCTTTAAAAAAGTAGCCCACACTGCGTTAAGAATAGTCAGTATAGCGATCGTGACGTAGCCTGAATAGACCTTCATTTTTCTGATGGTAAGTGATGATATGGTTGACGACGGAGTACAAATGTAGCTAGAATATACCTATTTACTCTTACCTTGAAAATACCAAGATTGTATTTTTAACAGATCCTAGGCTAAGCAACTTTCCGTGATCATTTCATCAGTCATCCATTTGGATGGGTGACTGGTAGCGGCAATTAAAGCGCTACCATGCTTCGGAGAGCACTGTAGGATGTCTGTCCCGGCTAAGCTATTCAACACCAGTTGGTCACTAGCTAATAATGAACCACTTGTACAAGGTGAAATCTTTCTTGGTTTACTTGGTGTATATCTATGTATAAAAAGATTCACGTGAATCTTCAGATCATATTTGAGACTCGATATATGGTCTGTTAAAACATGATATCGCTTAAAGGCCGAATGATCCAAAATAACTCATACTTAATATTGATTTTCTATAAAAACATAACGTTTGCGTAGGCGGTCTAAGAATAGTCACAGAAATTATTTATAGTCAGTCACGTGAAATATTTAATAGTTCTGTCATAAATTATGATAAATTCGCGCGGATTACGTTTTCATCTTAGCTTCTTTGTAGTGACAGATTTACTAAATAGTTTAAGAATAGTTTTATTCTACATCTTATTAGAAAAGAGAATCATTGAACCGTGGAAAATCTACCTATCATCTTTTGAACAAATCACGTGCCGCATAGTGCACAGATGTACCTTTTTAAGTCAATCCACTGTCAAACCATGCAGTCGAATGTGATTTTGTACCAATGCGGTGTGAGGTGAGGTGAGGTCTTTGGCTGATCCGATCTTGTTCTGCAATACTGCTATCCCCTTCTCCTGATTTTTGAATGAACTAGTTTCTTATGTCCTGCCTTTGTATCTACCAACTTAATCTCCGAAAATAACGCGAGGTATTACATTTGCAATCATGGATTTTAAGAAATAAAGTCCGGAGGTGAAGCAAAACTCAGAAAACAAATGAATTTAATGGAGTTTCTAAAAATATAATTAAAAAGCCTAACTACTTAATTTTTAGCCAAAGTTTAATCAAACCAGTTTATGTTATTTCAGTTCTAAGAGACAAAACGACGATTTCATAGGTAAAGATAATACTTGATTTTAATCACAGTACCAGACCCTTAATTAATTTAATTTCTACAGAATTTGAAATCCTGATGTGTTTTTCCATCATTGACTGCAGCGCCCCTTAGGACGCCTGCTTATTACAACCCTCTTTGATCAGGGGTTAAAAATACAATAGAAGGCCAGCATCACCATACTACGATTTGAAATAGGGCATTGTTCAAACCTTGGAATGGAATTTCATTCAAGATGACGCATTATAATGTTTCCGTTGATATTTCGCGGCATGCGATCTGACGCTCAATAATTTGCCACCAATGTGGACTGTACGTACGAACGTGTACATGCCGAAATTGATTGTGCCAAAGCTCTATAATTGCTTTATGCGAGCGATGATGTATCACTTTTTCACTTTTTTTTGGTTTAGTAGGAAGTGATCAAAATAAAATTGGATAAATAGTAAGTTATTAAAAAATGAGGTTCTCTGAGATACAGTTTTATAACTAGTTCAGGGGACGGTTAATATCTACACTAGGACTAGGACGTCGCTGTGTCGGTGGAAAGTTTAGGTTTAGTTAAATTTAGTTTAGGTAGCGATAATGCACTTTTGTCTGGAAGAGATAAGACCGCCATTTGCAGGACTAAATAAGGTCTAAATAAAGTGATTTTTCATTAATTTCATTTCATTTAAAGGTAATAAAATAATTTTTCGCGTTCTTAATCAAAGATTTTTTTTATGTTACTAATACTGTTTTTATAATTTGCCGCTGGCCGGTACGTTATTTTCTTTGAAGTAATTTTGTTTAGAAACGATGCATTAATCTGCGCTCTTTTTGGTCACTATCGTCCTAATAACCGATTATAGATTGACTAATTGTCAAACGATGATCAATATAAAACAATTCGAATGTCAGTAAACTGATCTGTCATCGATAAAATAATAGTGGACGGAGAATAGCCGAATAGTAAATGGATGTTCCTAATATAATATGTTTGATTCAGTACAAGGGTCCAGAGGCGGACGCTAGTGTTCTCGGTGAGATGATATTCGGCGCTGTCGCCATGAACTGCAAGAGCGTTTCATTGAAAATACACATTATGGATGAACCGAGAAGGTAAACAGCACTTATTATAATGAGCTTATTTGGCTATTTTTTGTTTTATAATGTTCGTAATAGCCCGGTAGACTTTTTAAGAAAAAAAAAATTGAGAAAATTGCGCGTCCCGTTTTTAAATATTATAAAAACGGGCGTTTAAACGCTTTCTTTCTCTCATGCAAACTGTTCATGGTTGTCGAATTGACGTTTTATTTCTGTAAATGTGACACTTTAGTTGTACAAAAAAAGGACCTTATGACATTATGGTGTAAATTCTGTTTAATGATAACTGTTTTTTCGGCAGGTTAATGTGTACAAAAGTGTTTTGCGTGCCAGTATCGCGTCGTATCAGCCGAGTGGAACGGAAGACCAGCGATAGATTGCACGCGAGTGTACGGAGCGCTTCCAAGCCCTTGAATGTAACATCATTGGGAGAAGAGGGCGTCTCGCTTAGCTTCTCATTGGACAGAGGCGATTCAGGTAATGACTACTTTAATTTAATGGTATTTAGTTTGACCTAAAGTACTTTACTAATAAAGATTTAAAAACAGTTGTTAGAAATCTTTCTCAACATAGAATTATGCAATGATTTCATCTTTAATTTTAAGAAGATTTATTCGTGATAATTTGTTTGATTATTTTTCATAATTTATTACTCTGTTAAATTATTAGAATTGTAAACGTACACGAACAACTTTCTGTAAAGTTACTGAATTGACATTGTTTGTTCCGGCAAAGGCGTGATAGTAAGAAGTTGTTCGTGCACGGAGTCAGTTATCGTTTGAGAGTCGAGTTGAGAGGGTGGACAAGTTAAAGTATTAAATGTACAGAGTATTGGTGTGAAATAACCCTCTATAAAAACGTAAAAGACTATTTTTTCTGCCATTCTTTAATACAGTTTACTAACTGAACACTGCTGTGATCTGTATCTGATGTGTCATTTCAAATTGAACATTAGAAAATAAAAGACTGTTTAGCTAAACAACTGTTTTAAAACCCTACTACTATTATAAACGCGAAAGTTTGTGAGGATGGGTGTTTATTACTCTTTCACTACTACTGAACGGAACATCGGAACGATGAAACTTTACAGTAATATAGCTTATACATCAGAATAACACATAGGCTACTTTTTATCCGGGTAGCACGCGGGCGAAGCCGTGGGCAAAAGCTAGTAAACAAATAATAATAAACAGCTGTTGTGCTGTGTTAAAAACACCTAATTAGTATTTTATTCACAGGTTTCTATGGGGATCATTCACCTTACAGCAGTGCCAGTTCGACGTATGACTACTTCTCTATGTTCGAGACTTCGGAAGGCGCGTCGCAAGAGGATTTCTGCTCCTTTCATTGTGAGTATGCCTTCAATGCATGAAGAAAATCGTATGTCTCGTGGCATTATTTGGACCGGTGCGGCGTGATAATAACATTCCTGATAAGTAAGCAAGGGATAGCAGAGTGGGAGCTAGTTCCCGCATGTGTCGTTTTACAAGTAAAAATATTGATCTCGGAACATTTATGTGTGTAACGAATGCTACTAAATTTTAAGTCAGGAGGTGGATAGTAGAATTATTTTTTGTAATATTTATTACGTTATAAAAGCGTGTTTTTTTTAGTTTTCTTATCCGGGTACCATGCGGGCAAAGCCGTAGGCAGAAGCTAGTAATAAACGTGAAAGTTTGTGAGGATGGATGTTTGTTACTCTTTCACGCAAAAACTACTGAACGGATTTCAGTAGTTTTTCCGTGGGCAGAAGCTAGTTTACAAATAAATAAACAATTATTTGGTATCGCCGGTACAAGAAGTATTGTTTGTTCAGCTTTACCTGGTCGCAAGCTGAGCACATCGAGCAATGGTAGTTGGCAGAGGAGGACCTTCCAAAACATCGCGACCAGGTTCGATCTCGGACAGTGTTCGCAGCATCTCAACCTGCCGGGGGGCAATGCCAGTAGCGACTCGCAGGTAATTAAAATAAAAACCAACACTTTGCTTACACTAAGCTTTGTAATGAGGGTCTGATGATGGAACCAAAAGGTGGAAAATGGAATTCTTTAGTGGCTACCAGTAAACCCCTCAAGTTTGGGCTAATGTGATTCGTTTTGATGAGTCCAATAGATTGGGCTTGGTAACGAGAATCTGATGATGGAGCCAGGAGGTGGATAGTGGAATTCTTTTTTATATTTTTTAATGCTTGATAAAAACGTGTTTTTTTAGTTTGTTTTTAACTATACGTTTTATGCAATTTAAATCGTTTTAACTCGGAAAATTCTCAAAATGGTGAAGGAAGAGAATCTTGCACAATGTTTTTTCTATGAATATTGAATGTAATCTTATTAATACGTTTTGTTAACTCAATATCAAATTATACGCTCATTCATTACAAGTCTTGGCTATCTTTCAAAATATACCAACAGCATTAGAAACCGCTTTTGGACATATAACAATTAGCAAATAAGTAATAGTAATATTATTTATTACCTTCGGAAAACAGGGAACACTTGATTTTGTTGCCTGGTACATCTTTCGGCGACTGTACATACATAGGCCATGTCATATTGTAAATAATTGTAAAATAAAAAATAATACATAATTATTTCCGTCAAAACAACAACAAGCATGGCTATCTCCTTGACTGTTTATTAAAATACAAATAAATAGAGAAATTGTGATGAGGAAACCACCGTCCACTATAACTAAAAAATCGAAGGCATGTCGACAAATATCAATGCGCTCGCAACATGCCACGTGGAATGATAACTACATGCTACATGCATGTTCCAAATATTTAATTAGTTTGTCGAAGGTAATTTATAATCACTATTGATTCTTATTGGAAAAAAATCTTGGAAAAAGAAAGAGAGGTAGACCACAGAGAAGGTGGGATGAAGACATTAGACAAGTCGCGGGTATAACATGGGGTAGAGTGGCCATAGAAAGGCCAGAATGGAGAATATTTGAGGAGGCCTTTGCCACCTGGCAAACGGACATGCAAAAATTGAACAAAAGGAATATATATGAATAACAAAGAAATATTGTCTTGTCTGACTAAATGATTATTATTATAGACTCTTATACTCTGCACTAAGCGTAGGAATTACCTAGGTAGGCTTCTTACCGTACCGTATACGGCGAAGCCGTGGGCTGAAGCTAGTATCCGCATAAAGACGTATAAATACGATTTGCTTCTAGCTAAGTCTTGGCATTAAAAAATGATCTGAACAAACCGTGTATCAAATAAAAATTTCACGATACGAAAATACATATTACACTCACGTTTTTTTCTTTGATTCGTTAAACGTCCATTGATTTTTTTAGTGCTAGAATCATAAATCTATTTTATGTTGAAACTGCGCCTAGTTCGCTCGTCAACTTTAGTTTATGATAGTCATGAAATCTGTCTGAAAAATATGCAATTATATTTGTTACGAACACTATCAGATTTTCTGTCAAGGTCTTTATCTCATAACTCTTACACGCGGCAATACGTATATAAATAAACGCATTTTCTTGCTTATTATTATTTTTAAGTATGCTTTGAATTAACAAAATTGCATACCATAAATACCAAAAACTAACATGCTAGAATCTATACTCAGTATGCAGATTCTTGAATATAAATGGCGATAGTCAGATGGCAATGTCTAGTAATGGCGGCCAGACCGAACTCTACCTCGTGTGTTCATAAGTCTTGAGACACAGTAAAACTAAAATATTTTTGGAGCTAAGTTGAGTATTCATTTATTGGATATTAAAATTAAAACTACTGACATCTAGATCTGTATTTAAAAATAAATCATTCAAAATGGCCGCCTTTGCATTCAATGCAGGCCTTCAAACGCGTGCGCCATTCATCTATGGCGGCACGAATCTTTTCAATGGGAATCCGTTTCGATTCTTTAATAAGGGCTCGCTTGAGAGAATCCAGGTTTGGGTGAGACTTTCTGCATGCCCTCAGCTCCAATTCCGTCCATAAAGAATAATCCAAAGGATTCAAGTCAGGGCTTGATGAGGGCCAATCTTCGCTCCGAATGAAGCCTGGCAAATTGGCCTCCAGCCAACGTTGGGTAGTCTTAGCTTTATGGGAGGGAGCAGAGTCCTGTTGGAAAACCCAGTATTTTCCAGCGAATAGCGTATCATTTAATGGTTTAACCACCGCTTCCAATATGTCGGTTTGGTAATTTTGTGCCTTCACCTTGACGCCTTGCTGGCAAAAATGAAGCGAAGTGACCCCCTCGTAGGAAACACCCCACCAAACCATCACACTTGCTGGATGATGAGTGCGCTGGACATTGCGTACAGATGGCTGGACGTCCTTTGAACTTCTGGCGTAAACCTTATTGTTCTGCCGGTTAAACTTTTCTTCCACCGTGAAGATCTTTTCATCGGTAAACAGGATATTTTTTGGATCGTGTCTCTTCAATAGGTTCCGACATCGTTCCAGTCGCAATTTACGAAGACGCTCGTTTAAATAATGCACTTTCCTTCGACTGTAGGCCTTTAGTTTAAGATCATATTTAAGTATCCTGTTCACCGATATTCGCGAAATGTTGGTCTGCAGAGCTAATTTCTTTTGAGTCCGGCAAGGGTTGCGACGAATTCGCTCTCTGATTACTTTGATGTTGGCGGGCGTCCTTACAGACCGCGGGCGGCCACATCTTCCACGGTCTTCTAAAGAGCCGGTCTCCTTGTACCTCTTTATGGTATAATACAAAAAGTTCCGACTACATCCCAAACTTTGGATTTCACTAAAAACTTGCATTGGTTTTTTTCCTGCTTGAAACAGTGAAATTACAGTCGCACGCAAATCTTTTGTTGGCGCCATTTTCACGGAGAATGAAACAAATATTCAAATGTATATTTTTTCTGATTCAAAACATTCGAAATTTAAAATTTTAAAAGTTTAAAAAAGGTTGCATGAATTACTTTCTTTTTAAATTAATTAAATAAGTTCGTCTCAAAACTTATGAACACACGAGGTATATTTGGTATGCCCGCCCATGTTTTGCATAATAGCGGGTTATTCCTGCTGTCCATCTTCGGCCCCATCCGAGGACAATGGGAATTTATTTTCACGTTGCCGCCCGAGTTAGCTAGTATTCAACGTGACAGGTTTCAACGCTTATGGAAACATATTTTTAAATATGTTCCCTCTAATTTTTATTTCTTATTTCTATATGAAGGAAATCATCGTGAAGATACAGTCATGTATCTTCACAATGATTTCCTTCATCGTTTTGACACGCGTTGTTAATTACAACATGGATGGTTTAGACTAGCGCGGATTGTGGATGGCACAAACTGAGGGAGGTATATACCTCCTGAGGGTGGTAGGTTGGGTATGTCATTCATCATGGGTGACCGCCGACCGTAAATTAAATGTCATGTCGTTTTTGTTCCTTAAAATTTTGTAGAAACAAAAACCACAAATATTTATAAGAATAGCCTACTACTATGTAAAACTGGAACAGATGTAAAACTGAACTTATAAGTAAAACTGAACTGGATCAATCTCATCGTACCTAATATATAACTTACCTCTTGGTAATATTTACCTACATTGCTACCGGTAAAGGCATCGGTTTCGACTCATTCCGAGAGTCTTCATCAGAGTGGGTGATCGTGACGCTCGCTCACCCTGATGAGTGCCCCGCGTCGCCTCGTTCACTGCGCGCTGCTGCTCGTTGTGCGTGATTCCTTGGGCGCTTCTGTTTCACGCATTGTAGTGATTGGATGTCGATCCAATCACCGATCTGAGTCGAAACTTAGTCCGATAGTGCTGTACGTGATAATTCGCGTTTTACAATATGAATGATCAAATTCACGATAGTTTTTGGAATAAAATATTTATATATCTTAGCAATAATTTGTAGAACGACCGGAGCTTTTCATAGTCACTTAATTATCCAATACAGAGCGACCCATAAGCACCTCTTTATCGAATTAACGTGTTCTATATTCGTATACAGATATCGGGCGCGTGATTCGTCACATGAGTTCACTGCTGTCATGTGACTAGGGATTGAACCGGTTTTAAAACACAGATTTGATTGAAAACCACTTTAAGGGTTTCCTTCTAAAGGAGTGTTAACGTGTTCAGTGCACGGCGCGATGCGGAAGGAGAAAGTCGCAACCACTCACCTTGATGAAGACTCTCGGAATGAGTCGAAACTTAGTCGGTGCCTTCACCGATAGTGCAGTACGTGAAAATTCCCGTTTTTACAATATGAAGAGTGTTAACGGACCCTATGATCAAGCCTACGTCGGCCATTGTCTGTCTGACACCTATCTCTTGATTATTCTATCAAAATGCCAAGTGTACCTATATATCAAGAAATTCTAAAACTTAAAGATGAGACGGGCGTAGGTGGATATATGACCAATTTTTTTGAGGCTTTAGACATTGCTGATTTTGCCTGTAAAAATTGCCATAAAATTGTACTAAGGGGGAGAGGGGTCGAAATTGCGGTCAGAAATTAGTGGGTCATAAACGCGATTCGCAATGGGCGTTGACAGTTTTACACGCTGATAGTAGGTAATTGCTCTGAATGTAAACAGATTGTGTGCAATCTCGAAAAGACGCAGTAGTGATTATGAGGCTTCGTTCTGGACATGTTCCATCAAATAAATTTGCATATCTCATGGGCAAGGTCCCGTCACCGAACTGTGATCATTGCGGTGTACTGGAGGACGTAATGCATATTTTGATGGACTGTGTTCTTAACGATACCTTCCGTACTAATAAATGTAAACAACTTTTAAGAGAATCCGCTGATTTGTAATATAATATTGTCTAACTCACTATCAGTTGAAATAAAATCATTGGTTAAGCTGTACAACATAAAGTTTAGCTCAGTTAAGTAGGTAGGTATATGTGAATAGGCAGGTAGATTAATCTGCCTACCTACTTATTCACATATATCTTAGATTATTTTATCTATACAATAAGATTAATAGTAAGGAATTTGCAAATTCTTGTGTTAGATGTTGAATTTATTTATTCTTCGACAGGTATACAGTAGCAGCTCAACAAGTGGCACGAGTGATAGCTTAGCCAGCGGTGTGTCAATGACTCAGAGGAAGAACAAGTTGGGACTCGCACTGCTGATCACTGTCACCGATTCTGTTGAGATGTAAGTACAGATAAACGCTGGCGAAGCAAGGTTCTGAAGGGAGAACTGCAAGGTTCTAGGGGAGAACTGCAAGGTTCTAGGTTTCCAGGGAGGCGACCGTGAACGTGACACGCAGGACCGATGAAGGTCGAAGACGTCGGTGGATGGAGGTGGTCAAAGATCGTTTGTCATGGCACTTCTTGGGGGAGGCCTACGTCCAGCAGTGGACATCTACAGTGGATGGCGATGTTACTGAAAACACCTTTCGATCCCATAACATCTTTCGATACTAGCGTTGATATTGTCTATACTGCGTACTCTATTCTCCTGCTGACGTTTCGTTGACCGTTCAGAGGTTCTTCCTCATGAGCACCGTCCGTGACCACAACGTCCGATTGAGACGGGAACAGACCTGGTCTCGCTGCTCTGTCAGCGGTGGCGGTGGCGGGGAGCCAGCTACCCGTTCTGCGTCGCATACATCGGCGACGTAAAACGCGGCGTTAGGTGGCGCGGCGGGGGAGTAGCCGGCGGAGACGCAAGAGCGTGCGGGTTCGACAAATGTTTGCATATCCCGCAGACCTTTGTTGTAGGTTATGGTGTTGTGGTACCATGGTAGTCGTAGTCCCTGATACTCACGATACAGGGAATCCTTGTGTGAAGTAAATAAATGATGCTGGACATTTTCACACAACATCATCTAGCCCCAAACTAAGCAGAGCTTGTGTTATGGGAATTACATGACTGATATTATACTACTCAAATACATTTACTTGTAAATACTTTTTTGTAAATGTATTTTGTTTTCTATGTATAATACATACGTATTATACATAGAAAACACCCAGATGCCGAGACAAATATTGCAAACATGCAAACCTTCTGCGTCTCAGGCGGACCTTCGTCTACTGCACCACAGAGGTCGTCAATCAGGAATCAGGTGTGGAATCAGGACCTAGTATATGACTGTTGGGTGTTTATGTTTAAAGCTGCGTACACACCGTGCTGATTGTGTGGATGATCATTCGATTAGGATCGAACACATGTTAGGTAACATAGGGCGTTTTGTTTTCCATAATGTTTACTAAAAAACGAGGGTAGATCGATTTGTCTGCCACTAACATTCAAAAGCCGCAAGGACTTCAGTTCCTCCCGTGATCATGGTACATGCAACTGTGCCGAAATATCGGGAAACATTCAAACTCACAAATCGTGGTAAATATCCCGTTTTTTAGTAAAAATTATGTTCAAAACCATGATAGTTTCAAAAGTTATATCGTTCTTTTCCCTCCATACAACAGGTGTGATCACTTAGCCGGTACCCTTGCTATAGTTTTATTTAAACTGTCTGATTTCCTAAAAATAAAGCTAGGTGTTGTTCCACAGGGATCTAGTCCGTAGTTGCGTGGAGCACTCGCCTCAGGTCCAGGCGCTGGTGTGCCGGCTGCGGCTGGCGGCGCTGTCGGCCGGCGCGGGTGCGTTCGTGTCCACGCTGCACGCCGCCGCGGAGGACGCTGCGAGGTGGTACGTGCCTTTTCAAATCTAATCAAATCAAATTAATTTATTGCATGAAATACATGTTATAAAGTAATCGAATGACACAATGTATTCTGCCCTATTGGGCGTGCAATGTTTAAAATTTACAATATAACTAAATTACATAAAAATTCAATAAATAATAATAATACAATCATTGAGAAAAAAAATGTCTATGTAGGTAGGTATAATATACCTACCTACAATTTATCAGTCATAAATTCATTAAAGGAGTAATATCATTTTTTTGTCAATAGTTCAGTCACTTTCCTCCGAAATAACGTACAAGGTAATTCTCGTATGGACTCTGGCAGTTTATTGGCAGTGAAAGGTGCTGAGCGGAATATACTTTTACGCATTAAGGTTGTTTTGGAGTTGCGAGTAACAACTCTATGTTTGTCACGTCTATTGCGAACCACGGCATCAGATTTCTATTCCCCTTAGGTATGACACTCCACAAACTCTTAAAGTAGCAGTCGTTTATAGCCACTGAAGTGCATTTAAGTTCATTCAGCGCAGCAGCTGAAAGAGTACTTGAGTACTTGAGCTGAAAGAGCTCGTCCAGGGAAGTACTACCACCATATATATTTATATATACGTATACCTATTAGTTGCGCCCTTTCGGTATCACCCGCGTAAGTTTCGATTCCGTGGGAATATCGGCGATCTAATTAAATTTTAGAACACAAAAGCTGCTATTGTGACTTAACTATGATAGTAAGATATATTCCCTCGCGGACTTTTTTGTAGGTAATAATGAGTACTTTAATCATATAGTAAATTATTTTTATGTATCATCAATAGTTTTCTCAGCGCACACCAAATAATGAATTTTATAGGCAAATTTTTGCTACTTTGGGTTACATTATTGCAATTTTCTTAAGGATCACTATTTAAAAAAAAAAATTATAGCCTATGTTACTTCCTGATAATTTAGCTTTTATTTGGTGACAAAATGGTTAAACTCGGTCCAGTAGTTTCGGAGCCTATTCGGTACAAACAAAAAAATCTTTCCTCTTTATAATATTAGTTTATATACCTACTATTCTGCTGCCAAGCAGGAAAAGGTATGGTGCTCGCATTACTGTGTTCCAGTCTTAAGTGTATGGGTGCAGGTGAAATTACAGGCATATGAGACTTTTCACTCGTTATGTCTCAGGGTTGACAGCGCGCGAGTAGTACCTTTGGTGATGAGAGCGTGCATAGGTTACGGTAACGGCTCACCAAGAGGTGGTGGTGGGTATGCTTTTTGCCACTTCAATCTATCAGATTGCAATTGTCATTACCACCTTGTGTTCACGTACTGCTGGGTACCCACTGCGTCCTCCATTTTGTGTTATGTATCACTGATTTTATAATAATAATAATAAAGACGACGAATAATAATGACGACCTCTGTGGCGCAGTGGTCGTCATTATTAGTCCCGCCTGAGACGCAGAAGGTTGCGGGTACCCGCCGCGACCAATTTTTGTATGATCTGCAAATATTTGTCTCGGGTTTTGGTGTCTATATCAGTCATATAGTTCCATTAATACAAGCTCTGCTTAGTTTCGGGCTAGATGATGCTGTGTGAAAAATGTCGAGCATTATTATTATTAATTAGCTTCTGCCCACGGCTTCGCCTGCGTGGTACCTGGCTAAAAAGTAGCCTATGTGTTATTTTGATGTATAAGCTATATTACTGTAAAGTTTCATTAAAATCCGTTCAGTAGTTTTTGCGTGAAAGAGTAACAAACATCTATCCTTACAAACTTTCGCGTTTATAATATTATATGTAGTAGGGTAATAAAAATACTTTATTGAGGAACTGGCATATTATGACCAAAGAAATGTATGATGTATTTTTTATAATAATAAAAAATACATCAGACATTTCTTTGGTCACCCCTTCAATCTCTAGCCCTGGCTTGGTAGGCGGGTACCTATGTGATTTTAGGGGGTGGGGGGGTATAATTGACCCCTTCTACCCACACTTCCGCGGCCGCTGCATGCAAACATTTGTTCCGCTGCGGGAATTGAACTTGCACCTCTTACTTCAATAACATGATAAACTTAGTTTTTGGTTGTAGGTTATCAGATCTGATATACGGTCCCCGAGTGCAGCCGCTGTGGCTGAGCCTGGCGAGTGCGGAGCCGCGCGCGTCGCACAAGCTCGCCGAATCGCTGCTCGCTGATCTCTGCGCGGTATTGGCTGTGGGGGACACTAAGACCACACATTTGTAAGTCCATAATCCTTATAGGTACGTAGGTAATTCATTTTTCTGAAGTTGATTGTGCAACTGAACCTCTTTATAACTTATTTCTACTCTACTAGGAATTGCGACACTGTTGTGAAATTAAACATTTTGTACCTCTTCACTTTTATATTTTCATGTCACACTGTAGTTGGGCATAAGTTACCATTAACTGAATAAAGCTTTTTATCCATTTGCCCCCACCAATACTTGCTACGCTGCATAGCTCTGATTTGACTCAAGTATCGGGGTACTACACGAGTCAAATCAGAGCTACCAACAAACGATAATGCCTCGCCGGATATGACGTTACAATTGTAAGTACAATATTCAAAAAAAATTACAGTTCGGAAAAAAAACCAATTTCAGATACAAAATACAATTTTTGTTTAGCAGCAGGTTACACCTGTGTTACAGCTGTTAAATACTTCCTAATGCTTGGGCTACACCTGCCGCAATGTAGTCCATAAAACTAATCAACAAAATAATAAGGTAGATAGGTAGCTAAGATACTCAAGAAAAAATTCAATTAAAGTTAAAAGTAGAACCTAAAATACTATTTAATGTGGATACATGCATCAAACTAGTTATCAGCCAACTGACTGCGTTCAGTCACCGTAACGACAGTGAATACTGAGTGTTACGAGGTAGGGTTCGGGATAAAGTAATTAAGTCCAATTGTACACTAAAGGATCATTGTAATAGCAAATTAGACTATACAATTTACAACAAAACAAACAGCACAACAAAACTACACACTATAAAGAAAAAACCGACGACTAAACATCTTATACAAGATGTTTAGTCGTTGGTTCAGCTGTTACGGAGATTTTTAGCAACAAAAATCCAAACACGCTTACTTTCACATATATAATATTAGTGAGATTCATTAAAGTACGGGGAAGTGTGGTATGTATGGCACCTAGGATATATAATAAGCTGCCGAAAAATGTACAGGAATTGGACAATTTAAATATATTTCGGTCATTGACAGCTAAAGCATACTAAAGCATTCAAGAATATTTGACGGACAAATTATGATGGGACTAGATAATAGATAATAGTAATTAATCTATTGAAATTTATTTTAAAATGTAATGATTTGAATATATATTTAATAAAGTATTTGTACGCTAGTTAAACGGCGAAACATGGCCGATCTAAATCTAAATATTAAGACCTGTCTGTATCTTTACCTATGTTTCGAACAAATAAAGTAATTGTATTGTATTGACGATGTCTCAACAAACACGACAAACAATGTATGAACTAATTACGTTAATTGTATGCAAATATACCGACTCATTATAACCGTAAAATAAATACTAAGCCAGATTATCACCTGATCTGACGTGCGCTGACGTACTTATTACATGACTCCATAATCTAAAAAGCAATATCACAAAAAAGTGGGCCTTAAACAAAGTACAAGAACTTGAAAAGAACGGTAATATCAGCAGAAGTTTAAAAAACTATAAGCGCCCTCCGAAAATTACCAAACAGAAAATATTTTACGATAACTACGAGGATTTACTTAAAAAAGTTAATAAGGGAAAGTAACATTAGGATTAAAAGTTCCTAAATAAAATAGTAAATAATAGGCAAATCATATAGTACAAGTTCTATATAATTTGCCTACTGTTTTCACGTGATTGTGATAATCTGCCTTGATTCTTACTGCTAGATTACTTCGACAATCCGTATCACATGATTGCTTCTTTACACCAACACACTACGAAGGTAATTTGTACGCCACTTATTAAATTACAGAAAGTCTCTCGTAGCGTCTGTATGTCTGTGTGGTGTTATTTTGATATTCGATAAAAACAATAGTTTTAAATCGTTGATTAACTAAACCCGCTTTTTATCTTTTCCTTTTAAAGAAAAGGAAAAGATAAAAAGCGGGTCTTTATCTTTATCTTTTCCCAACACGACTTAGGAGTAGGAAGTAGGATAACGAAACAAACACGCATACGACTATACTCCATGATGTACTCGGTGCGTAGATCTTTCAGCATACCAAGTAGGGGGTAGTCAGAGATACGTTCAAACATTATGTTTGATACAGGTTGTAAGCCCATCGCTGCTGAAACGCAAGCAGGATAACACTACAAATAATATAGACATATAAATTAACCCGTCGATCTGTCTGTTCTTGCTAATTTTATTATGTAAACTACTGATTTTGTAATTACATCAGATTGTGTATTTTAAATGCGATTGAATTCGGCGGCGTCTGTAATAAACCGCAAAAAATACGCGCTTTCAACTAAGAATTAGCGGATTTATGTGTTTTTCAACAATATATTAGTTTGGACAGGGATTTATTCGACGGTGATGAAAGATTGTCCCTAAAGACGACCTCTGTGGCGCAGTGGGCGAAGGCCCGCCTGAGACGCAGAAGGTTGCGGGTTCGATTCCCGCCGTGGGACAAATGTTTGTATGATCTACAAATATTTGTCTCTCAATATTTGGGTCTGGGTGTTTTCTAAGTATAATACTTATGTATTTATAAAAAAAAAATGTATATAAGTGGTATATCAGTCATGTAGTTCCCATAACACAAGCTTCACTTTCTTTTGGGTTAGATGATGATGTGTGAAGTGTCCAGCATTATTATTTATTTAAAGATTGGCAAAGCAAGATTTTCTGATATAGTTTTCGCGTCAGAAGAAAAACCTATTTGGTAGTCTTTCTTAGATGTTTCTTTAGGTTTCATTTTGTTGATTTATTTAGACGTCTTTTGGGTAATCCGAAAACCAACACGACAAAATTAACTTGACAATTGGGTTGAACTTAGATTTTATGTCAAAATGACGCGGTGGCGGTGGCGATCAAAGGAAAATGGTTGTCAATTGGTTGTCAAAGTTCACGTGAATGTACCTACTGATAGCAACTGCCTAAGCTACAGCGGCCCTTACTTTTAATTTTAAAATAAATATTGCTTTTTGGTTATTCGGAACCCACAAAGGCGTTTGACTGAAGTAGAATCAGTCAAACGCCAAAAATCACCAATAAAAAATCCACCAAAAATCTGGCGAAAAAAGCTTGACAGGTGTAAATAGTCACTGTCTATCCTTCCGGGAATCCGGGCGTATTGTTTTTATGTTTTAAAAGTAATCAACATTACGAGGCCAGAGCCCAAATAGATTGGATATCGGTTGGATACCTTTTGATTAAAAATATAATAATATATCGTATTGTTCAGGAAACTTCATTAAATCACATGCCTTGATTGTTTTAATAGCTTCGTAACAATGCGACAATAAAAACCAGTAAATCACACTGATTCATTGCGGAACATAATTTCAGCTGTTTTTATGTAAAGTCCTACGTCATTGAGATGTAATGCACAGATGGACACTATGGCATTCCGAATATATTCTGGAATTTATTTGGGATATTCTGGATGTCCCAGATAGATTCTCAATAGTCAACACGTGTAAAGTTTTATAATATCCCAAAAATTTTACCTCGGTGGAACTCGAACTTGCGTCCTTCCGCTTGGTTCCGCTTTACCAACTAAGCCATCGTTATCAGGCTGGGATATTATAAAACCTTGTGATTTCTCTTAAGTGTCGCTTAACAATTTAAACACCAAATAACCAGTCATTATTAAATTATATGTATTTATTCAAATCACAAGGATCATTTAAAACCGTCGCCTTATACACTAACATGATTACTTATCCTACTACTATTAGTTTGAACACGAAAGTTTGTTAGGATGGATGTTTGATACTATTTCATGCAAAAACTACTGAACGGATTTTGATGAAACTTTACAGTAAAATAGCTTATACATCAAAATAACACGTAGGCTACTTTTTAGCCGGGTACCACGTGGGCGAAGCCGTGGGTAGAGGCTAGTAAATCAATATTTTCAAATAGTTGTTTAGCGTTTGTTTTCTATTGAATTTGAAATTTCATATCGGAAAGAGACAAAGCAGTGTTTGGTTAATCCACTGTTTTGTAAGAAAGGCACTAAGAGTCGAGTTCACAACACAATAACAAGTGGTAATAATCCTCAATCAAAGCTTTTTGACACATGTTTTCATAGGAACCTGCCATCATAATCAATGGTTAGGCTTGACTTGAAGTTGGTGAATTAAGGGTTAATGAATTTAAGATTTTACACGATATAAATAAATAAATAAATAATGCTGGACATATTTCACACAGCATCATTTAGCCCCAAACTAAGCAGAGCTTGTATTATGGGAACTACATGACTGATATACTACTTATATACATTTTTTTTGTAAATACATACATATTATACATAGAAAACACCCAGACCCGAGACAAACATTCGCTAATCATACAAACAGAAAAGAGAATTCACGCCGATTTCTCGCGGGTTGTATAATCAGGTGATTCTTCATAGGTGTTTATTTGCTTTATCCTCGGCCGGTACAGTGATCACGAACCGGAAAGTGTAGAAAACGACAGAAGGTATTATAATGATTACAAGAAAATCGGTAAGGCATTTTATGACGAAGCCTGTGCCCAGCATTCTATATATACCGGCGAACCATCTCCCATATTAAAGTCGATTCACGTAATACGACCTTTGACTCTGCAAATAATGGTTTCCACTCGCAAATTCCCATCCCAGAAGTAGGTACTTATCTTTTTGCGATTTCTTCGGCCAGTGTCCGGATGACAGTTGAATAAGTTGTGTGAATGAAAATTCCCGTTCCCACGTTATTTATAACAGGTACGTTAGTCGCTATTTGTGTACGCTCTGTTTACGTGTTACTCACGTGATTTGAATTGGTTTTTAATGGTTTGACGTAAACATTTCGCTCGACATTGTTGTTCGATCGTGGGCGGTGCGGATTGGAGATGGTTGACAAGCTAGACTAATTAATTGATCAAATTGGCGAAATACAACTTTGCGATGAAAATGTATTCAGAACAAATTGTTAGGCATGGCAACATAATTATATCGATCATCTGTGTATGATTGTTTGTCCGTTTTCCGATTGACTGAATATTTAATCGAGACAAAAGTTTGTAAGCGATAAGACATCCCATCACAAAGACATACAGTTAATAGGCAGATGATCGATAGATGTTACCATGCCTAGCAATTGTTCTGAAAGTATTTAGTTATATATTAAGTTTTTTTAAAAATATTTTGGTAAAAAGATACACAATAAAGTATTACAATCAAGTATTTCCATTCATTCACAGTTGAGTACCTAATATTTCAATTTACTTATATCGTAATATGTTTATGAGTCCTAATTCTGTTGATGACTTTGAAATGGACGGGAGTTAGGTAGGATAATGAGAATGGTTCTATAAACTAAATAAAGAGAGATACAAACAGATCATCATACCACTATTTTGGATGACAGTGTTTAACAAATGCATTCTTATTTGTTTATCTAAGTATCTAATGATGAACTTTGTGGTGCAGTGGGCGAAGGCTCGCCTGAGATGCAGAAGGTTGCGGCTTCGATTCCCGCCGCCGGGTCTGGGTGTTTTTTGTGTATAATGTGTATATATTTACAAAAAATAAATAAGTAGTAAGTATATCAGTCATGTAGTTCCCATAACACAAGCTCTACTTACTTTGGGACTAGATGATGCTGTGTGAAAAATTGTCTGGCATTATTATTTTAATGTGTATCTTTCCTTGTTACAGCTTCATAAGCACGCTGCTAACCCACGTGCTGACCTATCACCTAGGTTGGGTGAGCACTGTCAGTCCGTACGACACCGTCGAGCATCGGCCGGTGTCGACCCAAGCAAAGCCGTACAATGCACTCTGGGCCCAGCTGTCCGATCTCTGCGGCAGCATAGGCTTCCCGCCGCGAGCCGCGCGAACCATACTCAGCGGCGAAAAGAACCAACAATTCATCAATAGACTACTACAAGTGCTCACGTATTTTGTTCGCTGCGGCGACGTCAGCCGAAGCGCCTTTCAGTATCAAGAATGTGTGATCAAAGAAGTGAGAACTGTCAGTGTGAATGAGTGTAAAAGAACGCAGAACAAACTCGTCTGTAACGTTCCAGTTAATAATCAGAATAGTGATAGTAGTGTCAGTACGTTAATCGCGAGTGAAGTCAGTTTCAAACGGTCGACGACCCTCGCGAATCTTAGTCAAAAGCTCTCTACTAGTTCGGATGTCGGAAGCTCGACCGGGGAGAAATCAGTCGGTCTCCTGAGAAGAAACCCTACGATGATGCATTCGATGAAGTCTTCCTCAGATTCTAGTCTAAACTCAACGGCTTCCGACGTATCGGTGCCGGAGCAACAAGTCCTGTTTGTTCTGGGTGATGACGAGAAACTTGTCGGGCTGAAGAACAAATCCAACGGAGGAAAAATGGTCAAGAAATCCTCCAAAGTAAACAACGAACTCGTCAGGGCAGAGTTGGCGGACTGCATCAAAGCGAGCTGCGATAAAGCGACCCCCGATAGCCCCTCAAAGTGCTGCGGGCAAACACTTCAACATTCCAAGCCAATCAAACATTCCGGTTTTAAGTTCGATTTCGATAAGTACCCTCAGATAGTCACTAATTATATGAAGAGTAAAAACTTAGAAATATTAGATAGGCACTATATTGGCAAACCGGGGAATTTGAAGCTGGACAACTTTCAGTTCGATCCGACGATCGTGCCGGCGATCACAGAGGAGAGATGCGAGACTTGTGTGAAGTGTCAGATGGAGTCGATGCTTCAGACGCCCACAAATGCTTCGGAAATGGAGTATATGAATGATATGCCGCGTGCGTTAGAACCACAATACGCGGAGCAAAAAGTTGTCACAGAGTGGGATAGCAAAAGGGAAATGTCTCCGAAAACGTTTGTAAGAAAACGGAAAGATAATACGGTCGTCGTGAACTTAGTTAGGAATATAAAATCAGTTTCAGATAGTGAAGTTAATCGTAGTGAAGAGAAGGATTTGAAAAGTGATAGAGTTTGCAAGAATGTATTGTGTAATAAAGGAATACCAACCATACCGATTATTCGGACACCTCAAGACTCTAAAGAAGACACAGCCCTCTTAGGATATGCCAAAATGTCAAGCAAACTTAGGTCTACTAATTGTTTTCATTCAACAATTAAACTAAAAGCCACAAACTCCTTAGGTAACTTGAATTTATTGATTTCTGAATCGGATTCTGAAGAATTAGATACAACTCCTATTTCAACAAGCGATTGGAAGATTTCTTCCAACGAAACGCTGAATATAACATCAAATAATGTCAAATCCAGTTCTTTAAAGGCTGAATCTAGAATAGTACCTGATGATTCAAAATCTATCTTATCAAATGAGACGACCTTATCAAATAAGTCACTATCTCCTGTCTCATTGACTCAGGCAACAGCAACAATATCCTCAATTGAAAAGGAATATTTTATTCAGGATGAATCACACTTTCCCGTTTCATCTCAAGACTCAATAACTACAGTATCATCAATTGAAGAGAAGTCTACTGTTTCATCTAACGTATTAAAATCATCAGTTTCTATCGAACCTGTAATTGAAATTTCATCGAATAAAGTAAATTCTATAATTTTAACAAATGAAGACCAATCTAAAATTTCATCAAACGATGAATGTGCAATTTCATCAGTTCAGTCTACAAATTTTACGCCAAATTCAGCAAAACCTACGCTCCTTGAGCTAAAAATACCAGAACTACGCCGAACAAGTAGAGATGTCCACAAAACGGTAGAAGTGAAGCGAGTCATAGAGTTTCCTCTACCGAAGATATGCTCAACGAAAGATACGGCACAGAAGTCAGGGTTCGACGCATCACTGCTTGGAGGGATCACAGACCATTATGTACCTGATTTAATTATACAAGGTGAGTGATTTCATTTAAAAAGATATCATTAGTCCCTTATGTAGAACATGAAAGATTTCTAGTACATAATATATCCTAGACTTATAGTATTTACTTAATTATTCTCTTTCTGATGTTAAGAGACGACCTCTGTCGCGGGTGGTTGCGGGTTCGATTCCCGTCGCGGGACTAATGTTTGGATGACCTACAATAATTTGTCTCGGGTCTGGGTGTTTTCTATGTATAATATGTATGTATTTACAAAAAAACGAAAGTATATAAGTATAATATCAGTCATGTAGTTCCTATAATACAAGCTATGCTTAGATTGGGGCTAGATCACATTGTGTGAAAAAAAGAGATTACCGTAGCTGTCAACGGAACGCCAGCTGAAAAACTGATATAGTAATATCCTAGAATTATTAGCAAAGTACGATAATTTCAATTTTATGAAATATTTCGTACCTATTTCTGCCGCCGTTATGCTCGCACTACTGTGTTCCAGTTTGAAGCCCATGGGTTCTGGTAAATTACAGACTTTTCAACATTGTCTCTAGTGCTGTAGATGCCTTACAACCACATATAGTCACCGTAGGCCGTCCTTCGCTGCGTTTTCCGGTTCGTGGTCACTTCGAGAACCTCTATTCTCAGACTACCGCTATGCTATAATATAGCTATACTAGCTTTTGCCTACTGCTTCGCCCGCGTGATACCCGGATATAAAGTAGTCTATGTGTTATGCTGATGTATAAGCTATATTACTGTAAAGTTTCATCAAAATCCGTTCAGTAGTTTTTGCATGAAAGAGGAACAAACATCCTCACAAACTTTCACGTTTATAATATTAGTAGGATGCTATTCTCATACTTAGCTATAAAGTAATATTTCGAGGTGAATTTTTTTTATTTTTATCTTATTTTGCTACAGGAAAAACCTTTATTTGCAGAATACCGCTACGCTAATATAGTTAACAGGAAATACATCGTACTTCGTAATTTTTTTAATTTGTTATTTTCTTTTGTTTCGTTACAGGAACACTGGCGAAACCTATAATTTGGGAGTCTCAGCTGAGACGGGATTTGGACCTGACCTCCTACCTCAACAAAACTATGGACGCGCCTGTACAAGCTGTCGCCATTATTGGAGATACGAACACATGGTGACTATCACTTTATTACTTTGTACATTTATAGACATAGATAGATAGATAGAAAATACTTTATTGCACACCAAATAACACATCAGCTTAGTTAAGTACTGCAAACTTTGATAATGTTGTACAGTGGGCGGTCTTATCGCTGAATAGCGATCTCTACCAGATAACCAAAAATTATGTTACCTAGATAAAATAAAAATAATGCTGGACATTTTCACTCAGCATCATCTAGCCCGCAACTAAGCAGAGGTTGTATTATGGGAACCAATTTATTATATACACTTTTATTGTTGTAAATATATACATATAAAGCACACAGATCCAAGACAAATATTTGCAGATGATACAAAAATTTGTCTCGCGGCGGGAATCGAGCCCGCAACATTCTGCGTTTCAGACGGACTTTGCCTACTGCGCCACAGAGATCTGGTAAAACTTTGTATAGTGTTTAATACTCTGATTAAAATTAGTGTTTTTTTTCGTAGGGAGGTACGCGTTGTGGGTAGAGATTGCGGCGCGGGGGGAATGTCTTCGCTAGTCGGTGCTATGTTGGACGCGTTACCTGCTATGTGGAAGGCGAAAGTTCCCGCACATCAGGTAAGCAACGTCATGGTCCACGAAAACGCTCCACAAATATTTTGTATTATCCTACTAATATTATAAACGCGAAAGTTTGTGAGGATAGATGTTTGTTACTCTTTCACCCAAAAACTACTGAAGGGATTTTAATGAAACTTTACAGTAATATAGCTTAGATATTGGAATAACACATAGGCTACTTTTTATCCGGGTACCACGCGGGCGAAACCGTGGCCAGAAGCTAGTAATTATATATTGTACAAAACGAGGGGGTTCTCGAATGTATGTGTATAATCCCAAAAGGGGGTTATTTTACACGTAAAAGGCAAAAAAAAATAGAAATTACGGCTATTTTGATTAAATACTGGTGGTAAAATAAACTGTTTCAGTAAACATATAATTAATCAGATGTTTAAAGGTTGGCGATGATAAACTTATTTTCGTTTAGTTTTCGAGTTGCCTAAAAATTCCATAAAACGATAATGGTTGTTATAAAAAAACCAAACATGTTCTAAAAAACATTCAACTATGAAAAAACATTTCAAATCTAAAACATACAATTTGTTTTCAAGAAAACGTTTTTACTTTCATGGTCAGAATCAGCTCCTTTCGGTTAATACATGTTCCGAGACACCTGTCTATTGCATATTCTTTAGTTTTTGGAGAGCGTTCGATATATCACTAGTTCTCTCACTTAGTATCGGAATTGAACCAGTACAATACAAAGTAAAAGCCAATAGGTTTTTATTATAATAGAAACATCAACTTAAAAACTACGTGAATTTAAAATTTTAAAGTGATTTTACCTCTCGCGTCTCTGCTCGGTTCTTTGTCAGCATGAATGAATAAAAATACTTTATTAAGTAACACCTTAAACAAGTAACATAATAAGACCGCCCATTGAACTTATAAATAAAGTACAATGGGCGCCCTTATCGCTTAAAAGCGATCTCTTCCAGACAACCTTTGGATGGAGAAGCTAGTAATGCCCATTAAATAGGTAAATAGTAGATATGCTATTGTAGCTCCTAGTTTTCTAATATCTGTTTTTGTCTTAAGTACCTTAGTAGGTACTTTACTTAATTTATATTGTTTTTATTCACTTATTTTTTTATGAATCTGTTCCTCCAGCATACTACACAGTTGTTATCTGCTCAACACTGCGACTCATTATATGTATATGTATATATTCATTCAATTATGTACAACTAGGTATATACAAAAAATACAGATGAAACAGCTAGCTATCTAAAGACCATAGCAAACGATTTATAGATAGCTCAACTGATCAACTCAACTCATTATATTGTTTTGGTGTGCGCACATAAATTATGTTCCTTACCAGATCACAACTGTATTCTAGATAATGTTTTTTTTTTAATTAAAGTAAGTGATTGTGGGAGTCAGATGTTCTGAACATAATAATTCAATCAACATTTCTACGTTTCAGTGTCTGTCCTTCCTGGAAAGCAAGCTTCGTGAATTGTGCGTGCTTTCTAAAACGCTAGCGGATATGCTGATGTCTACAGATTTCTGCGACATCGCTACTCTGACCAAATCGTTGAACATTGACGTGAACGATGTACCCTTACTGCTCGCGGTGGCGACCACACATAGCCCGCAAGTCGCCACCAGATACGGACTCAGCTATAAATAATTATAATCATAATAATCAGTCGCCATCCACAAAATAACGTTTTAAATATTGTATTGTACAAAAATGCCTTTCAGTGTTAACTTCGGCTCCACAAATGCCTATAAAGGCTCCAGGCATAAGCCTGGGATTTTAAATAAATAAAGGGGTATAATAATCATAAATAATGCTGGATGCACACAGCATCATCTAGCCCGAAAGTAAGCAGAGCTTGTGTTATGGGAACTGCGGTACTGATGAACTACTTATTTTTTTGTAAATACATACATATTATACATAGAAAACACCCAGACCCGAGACGAATATTTGCAAATCATATAAACATTTGTCCCGCGGCGGGAATCGGACCTTGCTTGGTAGATATTCTGAGTATTATCAGCTCTATAATATAACGATATTTTAGCTGAAGTTTGCCGATCTTATAAGTAGGGTTGGCACAGTCCATAATAGTAGCTGATATTTTGAAAATACACGAAATTTATAATTGTCATACTTAGTCGATGCAGTTTTATCCTGTCCATCCAAAGGTATTCTGGAAGATATCTTTTAGCGATAAGACCGCCCACTGCACCTTGTCTGTTTATGAATTCCTGTGTTTTTCTTAAGCCTCAATTTTAAATATATTGAGTCAAAAATTATAATTTTAAACTGCTTGATAGTAATCGCTAGATACTTGTGGTATGTTTTAATGGTATTGTTAATTTTGTCATATTAGATCGTCAGCGTAGGGGAAAATATTGTTTTATTGAAAAAGGGCCTCATAAATCGCCATTGCATTATTCTGTACCTATAACCTGTACCTAATTATAAAGCGGTTGAAAAATAATTTGTATAAGTATAATTATACAGTATTTTTTTTATACAATGTTTGGATAAGTACTGTGATTTTGTTTTGAGTTTATATCAATTTTTTTTTTTGTTTTACTATGTTGTATATTATAAACTGGTTTGTATAGAAATGTGATTACAAGATTTAAATGGTTTTTAAAAGGCCTATGATATATTGTGAATGATGAATGAATGAATGAATGTTCAATTGTGATAAACAAATAAAAGTAATTAATATATTTACTGAACGCTTCTTAGGAACTATACTTTTTAATTGTTACTTGTATCAACGGCAGTTTGGATTACAAGAAAATTACCAAATTCTATCACCACATTTTTAATTCTTTGTATGAAAAATAATGAATAAAAAACATATATGTACATATATGTCAATACATTATACTATATACTATAATAATCAATGTATAATGAAATGGGTATAAAAATAAGTCGTTATAAAGTCATATCACGCTTGCAAACTGCATGTTAAATTTTATTACCATCATTGCAAGAATTGCTAACCTAATGTTATTATTTCATTGTTACAATTATTTATTAATAGAGTATTTACTTTTATTAAATTTTTGTGTTTTACTGATCAATAAAATTCCTTGAAATGCCTAACTTTTAAAACCTTTAAAATCCGCTCTTTTATTAACTTATAAACTTTAGCTCTTCAAGAAGTGGAATGTAAAACTGTCAAAGTTATAATTTTACACCTTTTATAATTATGTTATTAACTTATTATCAAAAATAAATATATTTTTTCATATTGACTCCATGCGTTTTGATGAAACTTATATTTACAGATGACCCTAGAAGTCTCACTAGCAGAGCAGTCTCCAACAATATTATAAAGTAATAACTGAATTTATTACTGATGCTTTTTACGCGCATAGATCTGTTGCGGAATTAAAAGTTCCGAATTTCATCGCAAAGGCAAAAAATGAGATAGACAGACTTCGATGAATGGTCATAAATTTACATTATGGTAGTAATATATTTGTAGTACCTACTTGAAGTCGAGTGGAAACGAAAAGCCTACCTACTATTAAAAACGCGAAAGTTTGTGAGGATGGATGTTTGTTACACGCAAAAACTACTGAACGGACTTTGATGAAACTTTACAGTAATATATCTTATACATCAGAATAACACATAGGCTACTTTTATCCAGGTACCAAGCGGGCGAAGCCGTGGGCACAACTAGTATTGCAATAAGGCGCTAACTTAAATAATACCGGCCTTAACTCTCGGAAGGTATGTGATTGAAGCCAATTGCGAGTCACAGCCGCTCTTAGGATTCCGTACCACAACAGAATATAAACGCGAATTCATTGGTATGTTAATAACAAGGTAAGTAATTGCATTTTTCTAAACATTTTTTGTATAGGGTTTCGACTTGTCGATTTTTTTTTGCAACGAAAGATGCCTTATACTACTGTTGACACGCTTTGGGCACGGAATCCTAAAACATGCATGTTCAAAGACTACTACTATAATCTACCCATGGACATCTTCAGATTTACTCAGTAGGCACCTACATAAATCCGTGAGGATACCATCAACTAAGTCTAGGTAGTCGGAGGAAATTCTAAATGCATAGAGTAAGCACTCCACGTGACATGATGCAAACCTATCGTCGCTTATTAGAACACTAAACGATGGCACATGCCTTCAAGTTTTTGGATCTAGTGGTAGGTACCTACACTATTTAAAATTATGAAAAATCCACGACGAGTAAATGAAAAATGATTTATATCCTCATGTTTTAGCTGTACACATGACACCTTGTTATGGTGCTTATGGTAGTCTTTCTTGTTAAGTAGGCAAAATAATATGGACTAGAGGCTCTTCACCTTGGAGACCTGCTGCGGATATAGGTACCTTAGGTATTTGTTTCATACCATGCCTCTATTCCCCACACTAGGTATCTGTCGAAAAATTTTTAATCTGTGATCTGTCGAACCTGTCATAATAATTTATTATTAATGTCATAGTGACTCGCTTCGGACTCTCTACTAGACCTACATACTTAGGCATAGCAGTAGAAAGTAAGAAGGCCCCCGCACCCGATGTATCAAGATCATGAAGAGGATGAAGCTGGCTCAAAACGTCAAACAGTTGATGATGATGAAAATAAACTCGATAATCTGTGGTAAAATATGCACAATTCAAAATACGGGACGGAGCTCCATGCCTACCTACCTACGAACTTTCAAAGAAATGTAACAAAAGATAATTGCGAAAGTTTATACCTAGGTACCTACTACGTCATACATATTGAAATTGTTTCTCGTACAATGGCCGGAGGCGTCGGAGTTCGTAACTGACGTGAACTTATTTCCATGTTCTGTTATGAACATGTTCGACCTATAAGGTACGATTTCGTGCAAAATGTACTTACCTACCTGCCTACCAACCGATAAGTTACACGCTCACTGCAATTGACTCTAAAATCTAAAAGCATGATGTACCTACCTATGCACTCGCTCGCCCGTATGGGTTTAAAATATGCATTTCTCGACCGAGATGTTTTTGTTTTTGCAAAATGTTTTTATCGGCTTTTCATTCCATTTAAAGTTTTCTCCAAGAAAATGTACTTTTACGGCATTGCATAATTTACCTCTCTAATAACTTACCTAGGTCTCATGTCCCATGCTTGCTATTCATAAAATATGAAACAAAATGCGCGAAACGCGGTGAGTCAATTTCACTAATGGCGTGGAGTCCCGGCGGGCGGGCGGCTAGCTAATTAGTAAAGTGTTTTACTGTGCGCAGTGTGATGTGTTCAGCTTGTTTTGCCCTTTTTCGTTGCTTCTGTCGCATAAAAAGGCGTCTAACGGAAGCTGCTACAGCTAAGGTATACATGTCATACGTTAGATATCTAAGAATTATATGTGCCCTGAGAGTTCCAATTTAGAGTTACGCGGGCTTAAATGCAATTATGTTTAATATTTCGCCATGAATTGAGCTGATGCTGAATCCGAATTTATTACACTTCCTATTGAGCGCGGATGATTTCCATCTGCAGATGATTCAAGATTTCTCATTCAGAAATCTTCGAATGGCGAGGTTCGAGTTCTGCTTACTAGCAATTTTCGAGAACCATTTATATTTAAGGTGGAAATGCGAGCTACAATTCGTAGAATTCGTAGAATCGTAGCTCATTCGCAGTCCATAGCTAAAACCACTTTAACGACCTTGGCTTAACGAAGTGGCTTTCGGAAACATTTAATTGATCAAGCGAACAAAGCGAGTGAGATCTCAGAATAAGGTTGGATGAATCAGCAATTTATGTAAGGTACCTAAGGTATTTATTTATCTATCTATAGTGTGTCCGAGATAAATTGTCAATAGTTGATCTGAAATACAAATACGTAAAGATAACACAAATATAATTCGACTGTCGCTGGGGTTTTTGAATGAGTTTTTGAGTTATTAGGGGCAAAAAGAGAGAAAAAAATCAAGTCAAGCGTGATAACATGACCGTGCGTAGCACATGTAAAGGCTTTGATTGCAAGCTAAGATTTTGAAAAGAGGGTTCAGAATTAACTATTCTGAATAAATTATACAGGTGTATTTTTTTCAACGCTGATTTTTTATACCATGTCTCGGTAAATGTTGTCCGATATTAAAACATACCATTTGTGGCGTGAGTCCTTCGTTCAGAACATCGCAAGATGTCTAATCTGGGCATGCTATAACTTGTAATATTCTACTAGAAATACTTAACGGTAGGTAATATTATCTCAAGTTAGTTATACTTCATGGTGAATAATATTTTCTATGCTACGATTACGATTGAGTTTTGCATCAAAGGATGGGGCAATATAGAGAAATGCTGCCTTTATAATACCATAATTTAAAAAAAAACACTAGCACCGGAACACAGCAATGCAAGTATTACTGCTTAGGGTCAGAAATAGGTATGGTGGTAGTACTTCCCAGGACGAGCTGTTTCACAAAGATCTCTACTATTAACAAAACATTTTAAGAACGACGTTTCAAAGGGCTAACATTTAAGCACCTGCTCTGACTACGTTTGTTAGCTTGATTTATATTCGCACTTGGCGAGACTGCAAATCAGCCCCCAGCTTAACTTACAGACGTCTAGAGCATTCTACGCGGATTACCGGGATTCCTACCGGGAGTAAACGGTATTATGCAACGTGGAATAACTTTATGCATCATTGTTGGTTAAACTTATATCATGCCTGAGAATCTAGTGTAATATTATTGTGGAAGAGTAGGTATGTAGGAAACTTGCCAAGTTTAGATGGAGATCGTAGGTTAACTGCACTTAGCTATTTTTCTATAGTATCTATTAATACATAAAGTATTATAATATCTATGACTGAAGTGAATGCGAGCGGTTTTGACGCCGTCGTTGGCGCGGTGGGCTAGTAGCCGGCTAAGCCGCAAGAGGTGTAGGTTCGATTCCGACGGGAATGTTTGCATGTTCTGTAGATATTTGTTACAGGTCTGTTACTGTTACTAGTTCCTGATACCCACGATACAGTGAATCCTTGTATGGGGTCAGGAATGTGTATGTGACTGTTGACAACTAAAAAACTTTGTCTATTCGAATCTCTATCTACGTTATCTAGTTACGTCAGTACGGGTGAGAAAATACCCGCTTAAATTGATAAGATGTTTACGAATGTTCAGCTTTACATTGTTATCTATTCCTTGGCTAAACCAGCTCCAGAAATATGAAATTTTATTCCAACATAACTGAAAAAGTTGGCGGCAACTTACAAAGATTAATAAAGTTTCGATCGCAAATACCGCAGACGGTGGAGATTATTTTCTGGTAAAACTTCGAGGAATAGGTACAACTCCCGTTACAAGTTGCCTTTTTATGCGCTTGTAAAGATGAGTATACATTAGAAATTTTACTTGTAACGTATAATATCTGTGCTTGTAACAAAAGATCGAAATGATTATTAGAATGTCACTCCCTTAACGAGCTAAACAATGAGCACGACTATGACAATAAACAATGTAATTTTACAAACTACAAGTGTATCGTAACATTTCATCGAACAGTTACGAGCGCAGGTGAAACGCGGGTCGCGCAGTTTGTGCGCAGGGCGGGAAGACTTTTTTCAATACCTATTGAGCTTTTGCTTGCCATTTGTAAGAATGTAATACTGTGTGTACTTATTTCAAGATTTATCACGATAATTTTTTTATTTCGGGTACCTATCCGTCGTAAAGATGCAGAAGTTATTTACCTAGTAACCACATAAAATATGCAAGAAAAAATCAACCGATAAAAATAATATTTTTTTTATGGATTGTTTACCTAATTAAGTTAAATAATAGAGGGATAAGGTCGTGTTTTGGTAGGTAAAGTAAGTGCTTTCAATGTTGTTCGTTGAGTTATATATATATATGGTTCAAATCTTGTTCTAGTACTTTTATTTAAAATTAGCATAAGGTAGTGCCTTTTAAAAAAAATAAAACATTTTCTAGAATGCAATTATGTCCGCCAATATTAATTAAGTCTACAATAATTTGATTATTATTGAATTTAATCTACTCTTAAATCTATTTAAGCCAAAGTAGCAGAGCACCCAAAACAACGTTTACCTACACCTACGGAAGATGAAGCATTTTTTGTTCTGATTGATGCAAAGAGAAGAGAAGTTATATTTTTAAAAGTCTTCTCTACCGTAGACTAAACGGTGTCTGATAGCATTTGAGACAGTAGTTTATGCAGCTAGGCATCACGGCTAGGTGGCTCCTTACGATGCCTGCGGAAGAACTGCAGGTAGCTTGGCAGCTTAGTGTCTAAGTGCCTTGTATGGTCGCACTGTAAACGTTTAGCAGGCGGCTTACTGCGATACATGTACAGATATTATAATACTATACTGCCATTATAATATATAGCTGCCATTATAATATATAGCTGCCAAACCGACCGACAGAAGTGCGGTCGCAAGTACTTCTGTCGGTCGGTTTGGCAGCTAGGCGGATTCTACAATACCATGTATTCCGTTTTCTTTGTAGCGGTTTTCGCAAGAAATCTTAATTTAATCACCAAGTTAATTTTCGTTAGCTACAAACGATCACCTACCTTGTCGGTGAAACATAAGACTGTAGGTACTAACTAGTTTTTTATTGAATACGTAGACCCGAGCGAAGTCTGGAAATAGGTTGGTCCGTATAACTCATAAATAATTCACCTGTATGAGGAAGGCACACAGCATATCTAGTTTCAGACAGAGTGTTGCGATACTGGGTGTCCTAGAATATGTATATAATCGAAAGGGGGTATATTAGGTTCTACACATAATATACCTACAACTTTTTTTCTATGACTTTTCGAAATTCGGCTATTTTTATTAAATTAATTTGCAGTAAAAATCAACTATTCTTGGTAAAAAAACAATTAAATCCGGTTACCTAATCAGGAAAACGTTTTAGGTACGGTTTCCGATGTTAAATAATAATTTTGTTTGCATAATAGTAATCTTCGGGTTGGCACACAAGCCAAATTACAGCTGGTTACAGGGAATTTCTAATGATTTCAATTATCTTCCTAAAAATATTATTTTTTAAGTTCAACTTACTTTTTGGGTTAACTTCTTTACACCCTCTTTTGTAATCACGATTACGATTTTAATCATGTAATCGTATTCTGGCACATCTGTATAGCTACTCTGACCAACTAGGTCACGTTGAACTTCATCACAAGTCGGTTCTTTCAAACACGTCACAAAATTCCCGGCTAAGGAGGTAATTTGGGCCTTTGTTGTAAAATTCGAGCGAGATGAGAAAGTTGGAACGTGTCAAAAGGATTCATCGTAGCGAGCTTAGAAAGTACTTACATAGAGAACCTCAATATCCAGTGCTTTGAACTGAAACGCTTTCAACAGGTTGGTAGGCGAAGATCATCCAAGGATTGTATATATCTAGGCACATACCGTAAAACTTCTTAGATGAATAATCATAGATTATTCACAAGACGTCTTTATGTTTTTATAGACATGTTATATTCAGTTCACTTTGGTGGAGCGGCGAATTACCTTTTAATATAGAACAGCTTTCTAATTAAAAATAAAATCATACGGAACCAGGTTAAGTTTAAATTTTTTTTAAACGCATAAGTACTTTTAAAAGACTTATTATATTATTATTTAGGTATGCTAAGATATTAAATGATTTTCTAAATAAAGGTATACTAATTTAATTTCACTTTTTGATTGAGCCTAGACCTTCGGAGGTATTAGTGGGGCCAAAGACAAGAGGTACGTAAATTATTACAAAAATATCAATATCAAAATATATTTCATTATTTTCTATTGTGGATGGCGACTGATGGACACTATAAAAAAAGGGCTATTGCTGGAGTCAATGCTTATGGAATAATGAATGAAACGGGCAATTCACTTATTTAGTCTAGACAGGCCCCCATGAAGCACCTCCCTCCGCAAGCTCTCTCCGCGTCGCGTCGTGCACTACTTAGCACTACTTAGTAGTGCACGACGCGACGCGGAGGGAGCAAGTCGCAAAAATTCACCCTGATGAAGATTCTCGGAATGAGTCGAAACTTAATCGGTGCCTTCACCGATAGTACGTGAAAATTTCCGTTTTTACAATATGAATAGTCAAGTTCACGATAGTTTTTGGAATAAAAATAATATTTACTATTTACTTATAGCAAGTAAATATGTACCTACCAAGCTATATTACCTATCATCTTTATGAAACCTCAAAAGCGTCGAATATTCCCGACCCCTTTAAAAATGGGTCGAGTCCCTTTATGAAGGGCACATTGTGGAGTCACAAAGAAGTGCGTTAAAGCTCGAGAATGGTCCTTGCGAAGGTACTTAGGTTCCTACATACTTACCTATGGGAGTATCGCAGTGAATATACATATGTAGCTGTATACTTAAAAATATTGCGAAGGAAAAGGTCCTTTCTAAGCAAGGTCAAAGTTGGCAAAACGTGATCTGAGAACTTAATCAGAATTGATTCAATAATTTGAAAAAAAAAATGTTGATTGAAGACGTATTTAATGAGGAGGCAACCATTGATGTTATTAAATGAGGAAAGCAACCAATTGAATCGAAATTTTTATCTCGTTCATAGTTTAATGAACTAGCAGATTTTTATATATGTTCCTTTTAGTAGAGTAAGGCTCGAATGAAAGCATTTCTCTTTTAAGTAGGTAGCCTACTTACATAAAATAAATGTTTCTTAGTTCTTCTGTGAATTGTACAGAAGGAGTGCGCTCACCTTTATGCAAGAAAGCGTTTCACAAAGCTGCAGAAGTACAAAAATAAGTAATATAATTACCTTGTTAGCTACGCTCTCGCTGGATTTATTTTCTCCAGTTCTATTTAGGCAGTCGGGAAGTGGGACTCATGAAATAAAGATTTTATAGTGACGAAATTCTCGGATAAAACTGAGACAGAGTTGAATGAATGAACGAAAATACTTTATTGTACACCACAAGAATATTACAAAAATAACAAAAAACTTTACATAGGTAATTAAAAGTACAATGGACGGCCTCATCGCTTTAAAGCGATCTCTTCCAGATAACCTTTGGATGGAGAGGAAAATAAGAATGTATATTTTACAAAAATAATGAGGAGAGTGCAACGGGTGAGATACTTAACTACCTACTTGATAAAATTAAATATTATTTTACGGCCGCACTTGGCCCTCGATCCACGGCGTCGCATCGCCCGCCACGTTATTACTTCCTTTGCTCGGCTCCCAAAGGTAGCTCTAAGATAAATATATACCTTTTATAAAAATTGGGCTTTCAATGAGAAAATATGTTTTCACGCATTCAAACAATACCTACTCATAGTCTTTATTGGTTGGTGAGTTACAAATAAGTATAGGTACTTAGATAGGTACCATCATTAGCCTATCATTACTGTCAGAGTAAGTTTAAACTAAGACAGATTTATGAGGCCAACTGAATGGCCGAATAAATCTCAATAAAGCAGAAATAAACTAAATAAGTAATGTAATATAAATTTAATAATTAATAACGTAGTCAACCCCGAGTCGAGGATGATTGAAATTTATTGGTGTAGGTTTCATTTACAGTGGAAAAGTTAGGGTTGGATGGATCATGATTTATGACCACACTATATTGAAAAGGTCTTGTAAAAATGTATTTTCATTACGGAATTATTATCCATTATGTAAGTATTCTTATGTGAAATTGACTTTTCTTAGAATAATTATTCCTCTTTATTTATCTAAAATCTCAGGCTTATGCCTGGAGCCTATATAGGCGTTAATGGAGCCGAAGGTAACAATTTTACACAATTATTATTATAATCAAGACCCCCAAGAAACGATAAAGATTACCTACTCAATACATAAGCAAAAAAAATGCATCTACAAACTTTAACGTCTATTATGAAGTTAGAATTAGCTGTTTGTAATGCCCTATATCCAGCCTTACCTAGGTCTCCATGGCTCTGATGACGTAATTCATACGGTACCTTCCTACTAAGTGAGTATGGTTACCGAGTTAGGTCCTTTATCTTCCCAGATAGTGTTCTATTGAAGCCTTGTGAAGAGGCGAAGGAGAAAATGTTATTTGTGGTTGAAGATCTTTTTCTGGAATTGGCATTTCTTACAATTTTAAATAATAAAAAATAAATAAAAATAATGCTGGACATTTTTCACACAGCATCATCTAGCCCCAAAGTAAGCAGAGCTTGTGTTAAGGGAACTATATGACTGATATACTACTTATATACATTTATAAGTAATCGATGATGAAAATAAACGACGGATTTTTTTTTGTAGTTAAACAGTAAAAACGATTATTCAAAAACGGATTCAAAAGTCAACTGCCGTGTTTGCTGGCAAAGGAACCCAGAACGACGAGACGGCATCGTTTAATTATGAAGAATGGAAGTTGTATTTTGCTCAGCTGTGGGACAAAAATGGCTGACAATTCATAATAAAGATATATATGGACGTACTCGTAGACCATTCACAAAGTGAAAGCAGACCTAAGAATTCCACGTTAGACCACTAACGTAATACTATTTGCCAACCTGAATTCGCTGTTTGTCATTGTTCTTTCTATAAGGTTTCAAGAATCACTAAACTCATAGTTTTGTCAACGTGTTTTCAGAGACAAATGAGGTAAACAGTAAACACAGCAGAATCCTGATTACATTCGTAGTTTTCTCGCAGACGCAACCTACGTAAACACAATCATTCAAAATGTGTAGAAAAAATATGGAATTTTACATGATTGTATTCATACGGAAGGGAAGATATGTTTTTATTTTTTCAGTCAGTGGATAAGACAAGTGTGGTCTATTTTCAGATGGATCCGTGACTTTGTTTTCTTTCACTTGGTTTTTTCCGGCCTTATTTTTTAGTTTTACAGAAAAACGTTCGGACGGATATGGCGAAACAATAATTAAGGTTAATTTTTCCTTTTACATTTTTCTGTTATCATTTAATGGGTGACGTGTGGAAAACTACCCCGACATTTTTTTTTCCGCAGCACAGGACGTACTTCATGTAATGTTGTGTCATGGGTTTATTTTTTTATCTTAACTCATCGTGTTTAAAATGAGCAAAATAAATATCTTAGTTTTTTATATGAGGTTTGTTAATAGCAGACGCACTATTAGACATACATTTTATGTTATATAATTTCATTTAAAATTTTACGAAATATTGTTGACTCCCCATGTAGGTCAGATTGGTAGGTACCTATCATGTAGGTCAGATTGATATTAACAGTCCTCGTATACATGCCCGTCATGCTAATAAACTTTTTTATCTAGAATGTTTATTTATGCATGCAATTCATTTATTAAGCGAGCCTGTAAGTGACATATTTTCTTTATCAGCTAATATCTTTGAAAGACAAGTGTCTCTCATTTAGTCAGTCATTTGAATAGGTAGCAGTTAATTAAATACATAGTTATTCATATTTATAATATAGTGTAAGAATTACCGCCTTGTTTCATAATGTATTTAGTGTTACTGTTAACTTAATTGGTCTAAGAATTTTTAGTTTTTACTATTTATATTGTAAACCGTTAGTGCCTTAATAAAAATATAAAAAAACCTACATAGCTTGCGCGCATTATGCGAGTGAAGCCGGGGGCTGAATCTGGTAAAATAATATAACAATAATATTCTCTCACAGTGCTTAAATACACTGCTCATCATGCGCCAAGTGCCTTTAACCACGTTACCGCTCTGAAATGGCACTTGCGATCCTTATACCTCTTCAAAGCTACTAGATAGGTACCTAATATTATAACCTGTTTTATTACCTAAGTAGAAGAGCCGTGTTGGCCTAGTGGGCGGTATCCCGTCTTTCGATCCGGAGGGCGTAAGCGCAAACCCGATCGTGCACCAATGGATTATTTACATGTGAGTATTAAGGTAAAGGAAAACATCCTGAGGAAACCGACATGTACTTACAAGCACCAAAAGTTTGAAGACATGTGCCATAAGTTAGTGTTCCAATAAGCGGCGATGGATTTGCAACCTGTCATGTTGAATGCTAACTATTTGCAAAACGTGGGCAATATAATGTTTGGACGTGTTTCTGACTACCCTCTAATTGGCATCCTCAAAAATATTACGCCCATCTTTACTTCATGTCTCACATAAAAAATTTGGAAAAGAGTATTCCTGTTGTATCTGTTATTACTTGATAGTTTCGTCCATGTCCCTGATGAATGTAATTATATACGTAAAATTATATATGAGCAGTGGTTTAGCTCTGGCTGATTCTACGTTTTCAATGTAATTATCGTATTCGGTGGTATTATTGGAGGGCAATCCGATAATACCATCTTCTATATATTGAACCTATAGATTGGACTAGTGGAATATACCGTCACTTTACTCCGTTGACGGTTGACGGAACTCAACGGAGTAACCGTTGAGTTTTTTTTATCAGGGGGAGTAAGAGGCAGAAATAACCATATAATAATAATGTAGGCTTTTAATGATGTAGCTTTATTTAGCTAAGATCTGACTCGACGAACCACCAATCTAAGTAAATCTATATTATAATATAAAAATAAAACAATTGAAAAAAAATCTAAATTCCTATAATTAGGATAGGATTTTGGAACTATCATTTTGGAGTTGTATGATTTTGCAGAAGTACGTCTAAATGGCTGTCGGCACCGTTGTTTCAATTGTTTTATTATAAACGTAAAAGTTTGTGAGGACGGATGTTTGTTACTATTTTGATGAAATTATAGAATTTTGGTTATATAGCTTATACACGTACGTCAGAATAACACATAGGCTACTTTTTATTCGGGTTCCTAGCGGGATCAATCTAATCGGTAAACTGGGCATTAACAATTTCTTTCTTAAAAAACCTCCTGGATCCTTGTTGTTTTATTTATACTAATATTTATTTATCATTATTATTAATTTATTTATTTCAGATCTTAATACTATAATGTATCTACTTTTCTTTTTTTCGTTTTCGCTTTCTTTTAATCTGTATGTACGCATTGTTCAAACTACAGACAAACTGATTTTTATTGTGGCAATAACCTTTACGGGCGAGCCGAAAAGTATGAGTCAAGCAAGCTCTCATGACCTTCTGAAAAAGGGTTCACTCAGATACTTTTTTTATGTAAATTCTTTTAATAAATAATTTTGCATGGATTATGAAATATGAACTTTAGTTATGTACACAAAACTTAACAAAATATTTTTGCGAATTAAAACTTGAATGTTTCAGAACAAGTGCTACGAAAACCCACAGAAGGCGCTCGATTATACAGCGAAAGGTCTTAATCACGCTTACGTTATTTTCCGGGAGTTTATACATATAGATACCTCTCTACAACAGATCCTAGGACTCAGGGCAAGTTACGGCCGAAAGATGGCCCTTTTCAAATGGAGGTCACACTTCTAACCGTGTTTCTCCATACACTTTCCATAGAAATGGCTATACAGAAAGAATGTGCATACAGGTTTTTAAAAGTAGAAGAGCTTCTGTGAAAGGGCTCATCCGAGGAAGTGCTACCACCATGCCTTTTTCTACCGTCACGCAGTAATGCTCTCATTGCTGTGTTCCGGTTTGAAGGGTCTGGTTGCCGGTGAAATTACAGGCGCATGAGATCTTTCATCTTGATATATCCGGGAGGCAACGCGTGAGTATGATACCTCTGGTATTGCAAACGTCCATAAGTTACGGTAACCGAGGCCGTTAGTTTGTTTGCCGCTTAATTAGTATAAAAAAAATAATTATCCTAAGAACACGATCGAGACGATTCAGATTGGTAGCTACTCTATAATTTTGCTCTTTTGACCATCATGTTTCAATCGCCCTATCAATCAATCTAGCTTGAAATTTGTTAAAACCAAAACGAATTTTAGTAACGAAAAGAAAAAGTATAAAATGTACATATGAAACTGTAGTACCTATAGATATCCGTACGATATATTGATAGTTCATTTTCGTCTGGGGGAGAAGGGTTTTCGAATGGTGACCACGAACCGGAAGTTACCCCTTACCCGAAGTGAGGAGCGTCGATCGGTGTTGCTTATGCCATAATGACAAACTTATAAATGATGAGAATGACGAGGGTAGTTTAAGATGACTGATGACCTTCTGATATATCATTTCTGCCACGAGGCTGTCTGCGGCAACCGCTTTCTACTTAAATCGGCCGTAGTGACAAAATCTGCCGCACGCTCAACCTACATAAATTATGTTAAACCAGTGCCTAGGTACAAAATGAACTTGCTTAAATAAACTATATTAGAATACTTTTATTTCAAGTGTCTCTGTTATACTCAACCTTTCTTGGCAAGGTCGTCTATGAAATCTTCTCTAAGGTACTTGACTGATTGATAAATACGAGGCACCGTATTATTAAAAAGTTAATCATTTTATTTATTTTATTTTATTTCATGAGCAATCCGTAAAATTTAGAAACTAGTTTCATTATCTTCCTGTACATCAACATAAGCTAAGGTTGGCACAGAGGAATGAAAGTCATAATAATTTCGCCTCCATGATCATTAAAATTATTCTGGGAGTTATGCCAATAAACTTGTTACTTTTGCGGTTTTGTTTGTAGGTTTATGTTATTTTGTCTTTTGAATTAAAAAACGATCCCTCTTTATGAACAACATATCCTGTTAATTGCATCGTATATGATATTTGGTTGATCTATGGTGTTTTTACCTATAATTTTATCTTCAGCATATGAAATACCCTCAAATACTTTCCATCGCTACATAACTGTCTTCACATAACGGCCACTACTTCTAATAAACCAGACGTTTATAACGAGCGCTATTGCGCTTATCAAAAACATAACACAGACCATCTGCTACGAGAGATCTTTATGACCTTGTTATCTTTATTTTCTGTGGTCACGAACAACAATGGCATAACAAAGACTCTTAAAACATTAGATGACTTGGAAATATGGCGTCCAATTATTTTTTTCATTATCTCGTGGTTGGCGAGCACACTATCAGTCAGAAGTAGGGTGCCACTTGCCAGAGACGGAAAATACTACTAGACACACCTATCTACTTACTTAAAAAATGGGCCTCTTTTGATCTTACAAGTTAATTTTTACAATTTCAAATCCCCTGCAGGTTTTGGCACCTCCGTGTGACCTGTGGCATTAAAATCTGTCTAAGAATCATCGTTGAAAACCGCATTACAATCCTATAAGCGTATTAGAAAATAGGTAGGTAGTTAAATAAAATACACTAGTACGATTAAATACAACCTCACCTAAAAAAATATTATTACGTATTATTTCGGCGCGTTAAAAGTGATTATAAAACTTGAACTCATAGTCAAAGTCAAAGTCAAAGTCAAAATTCATTTATTCAATAAAATCACAAGGACCACTTTGAAACGTCGGTTTTTATCTAGTTAAAAACCGACCATAATTTTATAATGTTTTAACAAAAAAAAAACGAATTCCTATTGCAAAATTAAACGTAAAAGGCGCGTAAGCATAGTTTAAGATTTTACTTGTAAAGAAAAAGTCACAGAGATTCTCAAACCTGTTCATTCTGCCTGTTAAAACACTAGAAATCTGTATTTGGTTATACAGTTTCAATGCTTTAAATCAATTTTGTATATATTCGCAAAGTTTTATCTATTTTTTTTCATATAACATGAATATCATTTTATTATGATTATTAAAACTCACTGCTAGTTGGTACCTAGAGTATTTTATGGGACTAAAAAAACTATAATAAAATCACATTGCTGCAGTAAAGTGTAAAATCACCTTTCAAGCTACTATGCTACTATTGTTGAAAAATATGTCGTTTGTAAAAAAAAAGTCTAGCTTCGATCAAAACAAAGCCACGAGACGATATACATATGCTACCTTTAAACCTTTTATATCTTTTTAATACCTTTAAACGAGAATCTACTTTGAAAGTGAGACCTTTTTGACACGATAAAATACCGACAACCCTAGCAAGAAATAATTAAACCCAAATGATGAAAAATATGATGAGCCAGGATGGATGGAAACTTCTAATATAAATAGGCGACAAAGGTATTTTATTTTCTTTCTCAGGTAAATTTAAAATACGCCTCTCTTACTCCAAGCCAAAACTTTGCGTAGTGCGAAAGGAACCGATTTAGGCACGAGAGCCAAAAATACAAATAAAACGATTTTTTGTTATTAAGTCTATCCTTAATCAGAGTTGTAGAATTACCGAGTTCATTAAATAAAACTATCTATATAATATAGTCTGTTTTTGATTTTAATTTATTTAGATTATCCTACTAATATAATAAACGCGAAAGTTTGTGAGGATGGATGTTTGTTACTCTTTCACACAAAAACTACTGAACGGATTTTGATGAAACGTTACAGTAATATAGCTTATACATCAGAATAACACATACTTGTAGGTTACTTTTTATCCGGGTATCACGTGGGTGTAGCCGTGGGCAGAAGCTAGTAATTATATAAATCAAAAACAAAAACTCAAGTAATCACTGTATAAATACATTTAATCTAAAGGGTATCTTATAAAGTAACCATCTAAGTTTAACTAATGTTTATATTTAATCCCGTATTCCAGAAATGAGTTTCCAATCTAACTCTAGACTCGTTAATAACATGTTTAACTGCTTTCAATAAAAACAAATCTATGCTTGAGTAATTTTTTATAAATTTGTATGGTCCTTTGCAGTATTTTATTGAGAATAACAAACTAGGTAGGTACTTACGAAACTTCGAACTTCTGTTCTGTTATACACTTCTTATTCTGCCATATCTTCACCATGATAGGGGTTTTTAAATTTAATTACTTTACGTCACATAAGGTGATGAGAATTAATCCGTACCTATAGACATAATAACGAAAAGAATAGAAATAAAATTACCTAATTTAACGAGCTTTATCTATTTAAGTGTTCATCAAATGACCTTTTCAAATTGCTTAAATTCTTTTTCGCTGTAATTAGGGAATTTCGTCTCTGGCCCTAGGGAATAATTTAGTTTCAAGGGTCGTTAATTGCAAAACTTCGGTGATTATCTCTATGAGAGTTGACCTGAAAGAGTAAAACTCGATCAAATTTTTCCTTTTTTTCCTGAGTTGTTTTGATTTAAAGCACCCATCCAACAAAGTATATAAATTAAAGTTATACCTACGAGTAGTTTTCAGTACCAACCAAAAAGAAAATTGTTACAAATCCGTCAAAACTTTCGAAGGAATTCCAATGATGATTTTAGGAATTGGGCATAATAACTTCGGAACCTAACTAAGCGAATACAACATGTCTTGAGCAGTTTTATTGCTCACTTGCTTTGCTCACTTGATAAGTACCTGCATAAAAAGCCTATGGGCTATTCTAGTGAGGCATTCTTCGTAGCGCACCCAGATGAAGCGCACAAAAGTGTTTCCACATAGCGCACATACTCGTATTGTATTTTATGTTATTAATGTGTACCCAATCATCCAAACATAAACATCTTAAATTATAATTAATTACATTTAATTACCTAAATCCTAATCTTATTTATTTAATTTAGATATTTAAGAAAACTTACAGCTAGGTACACAAAACATAATTAACAATAATAAATATACATGCTGGGTACATGTCAGCTGAAGGCCAATTATAAATTTCCAATTATAGGTTACTAATTAACTGAAAAACAACACCATCACTAGACCCTATATTATCATTGGTGCGCAACGAGGAATAAAAACTTAATATTTATACCTACTAAACGAAGCGCACCAAAACGGGTGTGCTATGTGGAAGTATATTGGTGCGCTTCATCTGGGTGCGCTACGAGGAATGCCTCATTCTAGTACACGACACTGTTCCATTCAAATAATCCAGCCGTTCGCAAATTATTATTAACAAACATTAAAACATCTGTACATCTCAAAGTCAAAGTCAAAAGTCAAAATTCATTTATTCAATAAAATCACAAGGACCACTTTAAAACGTCGGTTTTGATCTAGTACCTGTTCCTCCGCGATCAAGCCAGGCAACAAAGGCAAGAAAACAAGGCTGCTTATTCTTTTAATAATCCCTTTTCAAAACAATAGGTTAAAGTTGGAGCATTTTCAATCCCAAGAGTTTTTGTCATCTAAATAATCAGATATTTTATAGTATGCCTTTTTATAAAGTTTTTGTTTGATTACGTTTAGAAATTTGTTAATTGATAATTTTTGTATATCTCTTGGGAGTTTGTTATAGAAGCGTACACCGTGCCCTTTAAACGATTTCTTAACTTTATGGAGTCTACAAGTGGCAACAGCGAGTTTATCTTTATTTCTAGTATTAACATTGTGATTATCGCTTTTTTCCGTAAACAAATTAATATTTTTGTGAACATACAATAGATTTTCATAGACGACCTCTGTGGCGCAGTGGGCGAAAGTCCGCCTGGGACGCAGAAGGTTGCGGGTTCAATTCCCGCCACGGAACAAATGTTTGTATCTACAAATATTTGTCTCAGGTCTGGGTGTTTTCTATGTATATTATGTATGTATTTACAAAAAAAATGTATATAAAAAAAATATAGATCTAGACATTTTCACACAACATCATCTAGCCCCAAACTAAGCAGAGCTTGTATTATGGGAACTGCATGATTGATATACTACTTATATACATTTTTTTTGTAAATTATATTACATATTATACATAGAAAACACCCAGACCCGAGACAAATATTTGCAGATACAAACATTTGTCCCGTGGCGGGAATTGAACCCGCAACCTTCTGCGCCTCAGGCGGGCCTTCGCCCACAGCGCCACAGAGGTCGTCAAACAAAAAAGAGGTCGTAAATAAGTAGTATATCAGTCATGTAGTTCCCATAATACAAGCTCTGCTTAGTTTGGGGCTAGATGATGCTGTGTGAAAATGTCCAGCATTATTATTATTATTATTATTATTATTATTATTATTATTATAGACGTATTGAATCTAATAACAAAACTTTGACGTTTATTATTCGACTGTCCTAGAAACATCAATAATTAACTGGTACCTATAGATAATTGAGAATCACTGTAAAGTTGAAGGTAAATATTGTATTATTACCTACTTGCTATGTTATCCTTTAACTATTTACTGTCACTGTGTTATTCTGGTGTACCTATACTTTCACGTTTAGTCTCGTAGTAATTGTAGGATTATAAATGTATGATACGATAGGTACGATAGGATAAGTAAGTTTACAAAACATATGGTTCCTCATATTAGTTATACCTAATATTCTTCTGAATTATAAATTTATATTATTATTAATACCACTATAGATGATAGATAAGATAGATAAACTCTTTATTGCACACCAAAGCAAAATACAAAGGAATTTATAATAATATAAGGTACAATGGGCGGTCTTATCGCTAAAAGCGATCTCTTCTATTGGTAGCTAATTTTGATATAATTATCATTCTGTAGATGCTTCCAAGCGGAAGTTCACCTTTTACGACCTGATTGAGGCTAGGCTATTTACTATGTTGTGTAGCGAAGCTGGAAGGTATTAACATCTAAGAGCTATTTCGGGCAGAGGGTAATTAAGGACTAATTATAAACCATTAAGGGAGTTAATGGCATAGTACCTCTTTGGACATGGACGAAATTCTTGATAACGGTACCTACTTCTAGCTGTAGATAGATAAAATTGCATCTACATTTAAAAATACTTATAACAAGATTTTTCTAATTATCGTGGATTTATTGATAAAAACCAGATCAAATTTTTCAGTTCAGAAACATAATCATTTATTTATATACCTGCTTATAAATAAATATACGCAGGTAGATAGTCCTTATGTTTTACATTTATGTTCACGATATTTGGCTCAATAATACTGGATGGCTTTTGGAACAACAGCACCGTTTCTTCCATAGCTTTCTCGTGTTAGCATTGCCAAGTACCCAGAAAGTAATAGAAAAAGCGCAATGGAACATTGTGGTTATATTAAATGTTATCAATAAGGCCGGTGGCAGACCCAAAGCAATGTGTAAACATTTGTAAATATCTGTAAACACTTGCTGGAAACAAAACGACCATATCAAAATGTTCATAACGATCACTAATTGTATATTCTTCTTAGCATTGTTCACTTTGCCTTTATTCTTCTTAATAATCGACTTTAGAATCATTATCAGTAAGACGGCATTGGTGATGAGAACCGGCCACTTGACTAAACCTAAGTATATAAAGAAAAATATAACGTCATTATCATTCTGCGATCGGTAAATCGTGAAAAATATCACCGAAACAACCATAGGAGTAATCCAGGTGGCCATAGAAACTTTCCACAAACTGGGTCTCTTCAAACTAAACACTATCACGAGGCTATTATACATTTGTTTGGTGAAAACAAACATCCACGCAATAAGGGCGGTTTCTGAGTAGATCATAGACAATTCGTCTAAGTATATAACACAATCGGCCCTGCTACAGAACTCGTAGACGTTTTTGATGTCAGTGTAGTACCTTATGAATGAATAGTAAAATCTGATTAGCATTAGTTGAATGAGAAGCTGGTTCTTGAAGCTCTTCCTCCATTCCACGAATAGGCAGGCCGTCAAGATTAGAAGAATTAACGCACAAGCTGATAGAAAAAGTGCAAAACTACTGAAGACCAAGGTGAAAATCGTGAAGAAACTGGAAGTTCCATTTTCAGGTACATGGATGACACTGCCTTGCTCTAGTTGAATCACATTCATTATTTCAGTTGATTTTTCAGGCTAGTTTCACTGTTTCAGAATTGGCTTCATTGTTGTTACATTGATTTTACGCTTCGATGATAGTTTAAACATGGGTTCCTTATTTTTGGCGATGAGTCTGCGATAGCATTTTGTTTATTTGTCTCACGCAGCGATTATCCTTTCATTCTGGCTTGATAGCTTTCACAATTCAAACATATTTTCATTTTCACCTCTCGCTGTTACTAGTTTTTTATATGTATGATAAATTATTATGCTCATAGATTTGTATAACACACGACCTCACTGCTGTAACTTACTAATTCTACTTGTTGATAAGCTGTATGTACAAGTGTGTAATATTTCGTAGATTAGATTGCATTTTTAGTATCTCTTGGTAATTTATCTTACAGGGCTAAACACGTCATTACGATGAATTGTAAACAATTAGGTACATAGTAGATAAGTGGTTTCAATATAAAAGAACTCATCAAACTATTGTAATCTACGTAGATCTGAAAAAAATATGCAGTTGTCTAAATTAGGTAGCACAAAATGATTATTATACAAGGGTTAATGATTATTATACAATACAATACATGGTTGGCGGTCCCTAAAGTAAATAAGGGTACCTATTATTAAAATGTTAATATAGTTTTATTATGGATAGTCTACGCCAATAATCTAGTTGAAACACTGCTTGTTTGTAGTATTGTTAAAAACTTTTGCGATCAGTGCATATACGGGCCATATATAAATAGGTGACGCCAAAAATTCAAACTTCGTATATAAAAATCCTGAAGTTTTCTGAATTCTTTTTAACTATACGAAGATATTGCGACAAAATCAACGCCACGCCATCGCGCAGGACTGTCATGGAAATATAGAAAATAATCGATCTAATTTTTACACAGTTTTTTTATGCTAAATTGGCACTTAATGATATGTGTTGCTGTAGAATAGTCTAGAACTAAGCTAGAACAATACACACCAGAACAACCCAGAGCAATGAAAAAAAAACAATAATCATAAGTCAAAATGTAATAAGTAGCGGATGGGAACCAGTTATTTTCGATTTTCTTCGTCAATTTATAGCACAAACTGTCAAATATTGGAAAATTAAAAAGTGCGGGGCTAACTTCTCGCACTCTCCAGGACTGTATCATACTCGTTTTATACTCTAACCAAGCTTAGTCGCCGTTAACAATATAGGTACAAAAATACTATGACATCAAATTAAAAATAAAACAGCAGTTAAGAAACACAGATAATAATATATTTCAGATATAATGCCACGACAGGTCAAAAATAATGCTCACGAAAGTGAGGAATAGAAAGGACAAATATTACAAAATTCTATACAAATAGTTAACAAGGTATCTAATTAGTTAAAAAACGTATTTGAAAAGATATCGAATAGGGTTTAGGGTACAAACCAAAATGTGCCCGGTAGTTATAAAAAGCTGTGTCTTACCCAACACCAGCAGAGTTAGTGTTGTAGTTAAGTTATACATAATGTTTTAGTAAAATTTGAAAAAAATACTAAGTTTTTATTAAAATAACTATGTACCGGAATACAAAGCGCTGGGAAGGGAAAGTTTAAGGTCGCACTGCAGGCTTAGTGTCTAGTGTCTTGCAAGATGCTTAGATGAAACAAACAATTAAATGTATAGAACTGGTGCTCTCAAGAATTGCTTGGTATTCAAATGTGTCGTCTTTTTTGTCGTTTTCCTCTGGCTAGACGCCAGGCGTAAAGACTAAGCGAGTAGCCACCATATATTAAGCAAGACCTCAGAGTAAGGCTTAAGACACTTTTCGAGCCATAAAACTTTAAATGATTCCGGTTTCTACGATAAAGTGCATCTACTTATAAAATATTATTGCATACACTAATTTTTTAACATCTACTGCGACAAATTACATTTTTTTGAGATGTCCTACTGTATAACGATTTTAACTTATATCGCAAGAAATAATTTGATTATAATTATCATTGATTATTCACTAATTGAATTGCATTTTTATGCTCTACTGAAATCTATTTTAATTATTTAAAGTGTAATTATTCAGAAACATTTAAAATACAGGGTTCTTAGTAACAATATTATTCTAATTATAAAGACAACATACAGTATTGATTAATGTACATATATAGAAGTCTTTATTAGGGATCACAGCTTAGAAAACACTAGTTAATACACGTACTGGGGAAAACTACATATTGTAGGTACCTATTTAGATCTAAATATAAGTAAGTAAATATCTAAACACATTTTTTAAATACTAAATGCAACCAAACTAAATATCAAATATTTGTAACTTTAAATTTAATTCCATCAACAACAAAACAATTTTTGGTAAGTAAATATTGCACATTTAATAAAAATATCAAGGCTTTTTAATCATCTACAAAAAAGGAATTTAATATATAAAAACTTACACTGGCACAACTATGCTGAAAGCTGAAAACGTTTATGTAATTTTATCATTTTTTTGTATTATATAAGCATATTGAAGAATAGCTTCTCACATAATTTTGCGATGTAAAATAACACTGACAATAGTTACTGATTTTACAAACTTGGTATCAAGACATAATTTTATTGACTCCTTAAACAAAGCCATAATTGGTGCGCACACAGTATTACAGTTGAAAACACAAATTATAATAACTTAATACAGTTATTTGGGATGATTAAAAAAAATGTAAGCAGAAATATCGACTAATCTTCATAGTAAAACATTAGCCAGTAAAATCTAAAACCAACAATATTACATTCCATAAAGCATTTCTTTCATCGCTCATACTGACAGACTCAGCTATTCATAAGTATTGTATTGCTTTCGTTAATAGCACAATATCTTATTATAGTAACTAGTTAGGTAGAAAACGGTGGAAAAAAGTACTTATCTAAAAACAATATTAAAACAACATACAGGGTGTGTGTAAGACATTTCTCAATTACTGTTCCTCATCGAAGAAAAAATATTTCTAACGCATTTAATACGTATTCAATAAAGCATGTTTAATAGCCAGCATAATATCTCTCGCATTGAGGTGAGCGCAGAGGCATGGAAATAATAATAGTACTAAGTACATTGCGTTTTTTATTCATCAATTATTGTATTTTTATATTACAGGTTAATTAGATAGTTGTGTTCCTGTATAACTAATATTCTGCACATAGTCATTAAAACATGTGCAAAAATACAAAAAAAAAAATGTTTTATTAACCTCAATATTTTATATATCATGCTCTGAATGCACTGCTTTAGTTTTCGGATCTATAGTCTGACTACACTCGATATAATTGTTTGAAGTATCTCTGACGTTAACTGCTTTAAGTACTTTTATAAGATGAAATAATGGCAAATTATATCCAACAAAATGAATGTATGCTTCGATGTTCCTTCAATTTAATTATAAAATAATTATTTTGAACTGTCTATCTAAATCGTTTACTTACTTTCCGCGAAAAGATAGAAGCTACTTTTAGAAGATCACATTGCATAGAGGATAATTATGTATCATGATCTACAAAATTTAAAACTATGGCCTATTCACGCAGAAAGCAACTCGAGGCAATAGTGGACTTTTACATCGCAACTTAATGGGCGGATCTCGGTTCACGTCTTACAGGATGACGTCCCATTGTATATTTTTTAACGTTCATACAAACTACAACTTATGGTTCAACATCAATCTCTATAAATTGTATTTGTATTATTCCTGCCTTAACTGTGATGGCCTTTACAGGGCATAAGAAGAAAGTCTGATGTAAAGAATCTAGCAAGTTTATTTTCTCAAGTTTCACATGTTTATTGGTAATCCAAATAAATCCCTCGTTCACCCAAGAATCTAATCCGCCTGAGAATAAAACTTTCATATCATTTCACGCACAATATCATTAATAGACCGGCTCCGATAGACTAGAGCTGAGAAACTGCTTTCTATGTGAATGCGGCATTTGAGAAACGGTATAATTAGTTACTAAAATCATTCAGAAACGCTAGTACGTCAAACGAAGCAATAAAATTAATTAATTAAATAAACACATCATTATACCTATAGCAAACAAATCGGGACCGGTTCATTATCGAGAACAATCGTAATTAAAGTAATGAGGTAAAATTAACTGCTTCAAGGAATCCGTCATTCCACCATGTGTTCTGCGAAAATAAATTTATTTAATTGGATTATTTATGATAGACGATTACAATTTTTGCGAGAGACTTTATAAGGGCTTCAATTTGGGTGGTATTTTGTATTTCTTTATATGGAGCCCTGACAATCTGCCCCGAAATTATTACGAGTTAACTTTGGAATCTTTTATGATGTTTTTGAATTGATCAACGTTGTCCAATATTTAATTATGAAAGGTATGTGACACTCGTCAAACTATGACAGATACTATCCGAAATCAATACTTAATCGGGTGCCAAATAAGTTAAATTTTTGAAACTATCATGGTTTGAACATTTTTACCAAAAACGGGATATTAATCGAGATAAAAGAGAGAGAAAGGGTAGATCGATTTGTCTGCCACTAACATCTACCCGCTAAGACTTCAGTTCCTCCCGTGATCATGGTATTTGCCACTGTCCCGAAATGTCGGTAAACATTAAAACTCATAAATCATGGAAGATATCCCGTTTTTAGTAACAGATTCTGAAATAACTACTAAAAAAACATAAAAAATCAATTATTCTATCTAAATAATATTAAATAAGGAAAATAAGTCTGTTTTCTACCTGGGTTCAAGTCACAAACCGTTATGGTATGAACACGTTGGCTTGGCAGGTTTCACGATAGTGACTTTTTTCCGTGATCGTGTGACTTTTTGCCACCAGGCATGCCGATGGTTAAGGTATTTAAAAGTTATTTAGGACACAGCGATTTGAATATCCGGGGTATGGTAGACCCACTGGGCATATAATACCGTGTAATTATGGCCTTTCTGTATAGTATTTTAAGCTACGTTTTTGTCATAAATTTTGTAGTTAGTCTCACCTTGCTCTTCGACGGGAGTGTGTTCTTCGTCTGAGGAGTCGTATCGGCTTTCTATCAGAGAGCTCTGCTTTGCAAGCATCTATGAAATATCATTTATTGTAGTTTTATTATCTCAATTAATTAATAATATTATAACGTTAAAATTTTATCCTATTCGAAAGTCTGTAGAAGTCCACTGCTGGGCATAGGTCTGCCCAAATCTTGCATCACCATCATTCACCGACTTCCCCCAACCTTTAAGTCGCATAGTAAGACTGACTGGTCATCTCGGGACGAATTCTTCTCTAAGTAGAGTAAATAATACTATTTTAATACAAATTAATTTATCCTACTAATATTATAAACGTGAAAGTTTGTGAGGATGGATGTTTGTTACTCTTTCGCGCAAAAACTACAGAACGGATTTTGATGAAACTTTACAGTAATATAGCTTATACATCAGAATAACACATAGGGTACTTTTTAGCCGGGTACCATGCGAGCGAAGCCGTGGGCAGAAGCTAAACCAGTTATCCAGATAATTAATCAGATAATTATTCCAGTTTCTTGAATAAATTATAAATATTTCATCTTTAAGTTTCGTGAAGTCTGTCAGGTGGCTCAAGATCGTTCGTTATGGCACTCTTTGGTAGAGCCCTACGTTAAGGAATGGACTTCTACAGGCTGTTGATGATGATGATCCTTGAAATAACTACATCACTCCATTCATCGTACCTTATTAGAGCGGCGACGAGGCGGAGATATTTTATTCCAAAGAGATTCTAGTTCGTCGAAGTGTTGCGACTGAGCTATGGCGGCTTGCTCAGGACCCAAGCTCACCTACAAGAAAATAATTCATCAAGTACATACACACTGTTTTACAAACCGGTTAGTTAACACAGGGGTTGCTAACCGGTTAGTAACTCATACAAAAAATATCCTGCAGATATTTTTTTCGGGTCTTGGTGTTGTGGTTCCACGGTTCTCTTTGTGTAGCATTTGTAATGTTTTTAGGAAGAAAGAGTTATTTTTTTTTCTACGTTTTGTAAAGCAATTTTTATAACAAATGAATTACAAAGTTCCTCACCTGTGAGCCCAAATCTTTGTTCTTTGCTTCCTGTATCTTTGAGATCTCCTCCATTGACGCAGAAACCGAGAATCTAAAAACAATTAAGTATTGGAATCTAAAAAAACAGTTAAGTTTTGGTAATTTGGGTTCATATCCACACCTAGGGAAAATATATAGATAAATAACTCTGAAGCATACACCAGAAATGAAAAATCACCTTACATAAGAAAAAAAAACTAGCTGGGGATTGAACCCATGATCTCTCTAGTCCACCCATTGACGAATTAGTTACAATAACTAATTGGTTTCAATCCCACCGCATCCAAAAAAGATTCCAACTCACATCCAGCAGCATTTATTAAATAAAAAAAAATATTCCCACTCACATCCACGAAATATTTTAGTATAGTCAACATAAGTAAGGGTTTTATTTATTTGTATCATGACGACGATGTTCAATCTTTAAGTTGCAAGTCTAAAATAATGCTTGGCTTTACCATGGCTATACCATGGCTCTTGAATGTCATTATAAGTAAGTACATTTGAATTTGAATCATACCTTATTTATAGATTAAATTATCTTTTATGATTACCTACCTTAATAGAAAAATAGCAAGAAATTCGACGTAAATAAATAAAAAAACCACTAGTCGCTAAGTAGTTACTATTAATAGTTTACTAGTCAAGCTTACAAGCAAAACAGACATTTTTTATCCAATCAGGGAGCAACTTAACCGGCTCTCTCTCTCTCTTTTTATTGCATTGAAACAAAAATGCAGCCTTTTATCAGTAAAGTCGGCCAGTTAACCTTGATCTATTGTGATGCTAAGTGCCAATTTGCTGTGTGTTGTGGTGCAAAACCAAACAAGAGACAAAACTATCAGAAGATTCTCGTGCTGACTCTACCTCAAGTTATGCATGGATGTGAGTGGGAACTGATGTATGAACGAAAATATTTTTAAAAAATATTATTAAAATGCTCGTGGATGTAGTTTGGAACTAACGTATGAAAGGTTTCTTTTCCGAGAATAATGGGTTTGGATGTGATGGGAAATAGCCACTAATTCGTCGCTGGGTCCGATTCATACCTTGTCGAAAATGTTGGCATATTTTGGATCAAAAGGCCGTAGGAGAAACGTTCCAGTTATTCAAACCTGTTCAATGACTTATGAGAGGTGCAATGCTTATAAATTATATTAGGAATATATTGTAATTATTTTATAAGCTTGTTTTTAAGGTACTAATGACCAAACCAATACATACTACTAATATTATAAATGTCACAGTTTGAATGTTTATTTGGACGTTTGTTGCTAATAATGTCCATAACGACTGTATCGATTTGAATCAAATCTGGAACAGGTATAGTTCTTGACCTAGAATAATACATATGTGAGTAGAATATATGTGGGTGAAGCCGTGGGCTGAGGTTAGTAATAATTTATAAAGTTGTATGACTACCTTCGTTTGAGTCTTTCGTCCACTTGCGCCATCATGGCGGCAGAAGTGAGATGTCCATATTTCTTCTGCCAAGTATACGTGTCCAAGGATACTTCCTTCTTTAGCAGCCTTCTCATAGGCCTCTTAGGCGCCAACGGACGAAGCTCTAAAACAACGTTTCATCATTTGTACTTTGAAGTGGCAATGGGCAGACCATTTAGCTCACATAACTGACAGCCGCTGGGTAAAGGTTCTCAAATGGCGACTACGAACCGGACACAGTGTATGAAGCCCCCCCGCCCCCCACTCGATGGGCTGACGTTTTGAAGTTTGTTAGAAAGCGGTAATGGAAGTGACCCTAGATCGTCCGTCATGACATACTTTTGACGGGACGTTTGGCAGAGTGATGATGATGAAAAACGCAGACTTTCAGACAGACGTTGTCTGGAAGAGCTTTTAAGTTACAGCCCAATTAGTACATTAAGTTACATTAAGTTTTTGTTTATTTTAATTCATTCATATATTCACAAATTCTAAATCAATTACTTATCCACCTCGAATTTATTTTCACGTCACAAAAATTGAAAGTTTTTAATCAATTTACCTTAGTATGTAGTTGCTGAAAAGGAACAGTATTTTTGTTTAATAAAATGGAAAAGAACTTTACCATCAGTTTCCTTAGTGGGCGCAGTATAAGTCGGTATTTTAACGTATGTGGCCGGCGTGTTATGGAGGCAGATTATGGGGAGACAACCTGTTCATCAAATAAAAGAAGCTTTGTCAGTGAACCTTAAAAATAAATAAGGCAAGTAGAATAAAATCTGCTCAATCAATACAAAAATAAATACCACGTTACATAAAATGAGTACACTATAAAAACAAGTGTATTCTAGATTACACATGTGGCTTAGCAGCGATCCTACATTTAAGGTGGCTTCCCACGGTCCATTCGTGATTCATATCTATTTTATCAATGGCACCTACTGCTCTAGTTTGAAATACCCCTGACTCAATGAAAAACTAAGTCTGAACATGTCCTGTGATTCTCTGTACGTTGATATTTTTAGATCATTACGAAGTGCGTATTAATATGATCATAACATGCCTGTTTGTGTTCTAACACAGCGATGTTCAAGATCTTTGGTTATAATTTGGCTACAACCCCTGCAGACGCGTCCCGTCTTATTACGGACGAGCGCCTCTTTTCACAGACCGGAGAGCACAGCTACCTTAAGCCACAAAAAAAAATTTGTTCACAGTTCGTGAACCGAGAAGTTTCAAATAGTTACCTCTATCCAACAAATGAATCACAATCCTAGCGCAGTCGCTAGTGATCTGAAATCCAAGTAGTGGGACGTGCAGAGCCAATGACGTCAGAGCTAAACCTCGCTTCGTCTCCCAAATGATGAGGGTTTTGTCTTCAGCACCTACGAATACCACGTTACATCTTCAGCTACAGAACTGCTAAGGAAACCTACTATTATAAACGTGAAAGTTCTGGATGTTTGTAACTCTTTTAGGCAAAAACTATTGAACGGATTTTAATGAAACTTTACAGTAATATAGCTTATACGAAGCTGTTTGCATAAGCTAGTAGAGTATATTACTGACATACTGAAAACTTAAACTAAGATACAACTCTAAGGCAAGAGTGAATAGGTGCCCTTTGAGCGCCATTCTTGCATTTTCACCAGGTGAAATTGTGGTCAAATGATCTTAGTATTTAAAAAAAATGTGGAAGTTGAAACTTTGAGAGATTTTCTATGTCTATACATAGAAAATCTCTCAAAGTGTCTCAAAGAAAAACTCGTAACTATTTACGAGTTTTTCTCATGTCTGATGTCGAAAACACAATAGTAACACCATCATTTGTACACTCTTGTGTTTTTGTGCAGTAAAGAATTCAATAAGCAAACTTTGCTATTGAAATAGTAGAGTCACGTAAAGTTCTTGCCCTTCTAAAAATATAAGGTGAGACGAGAATATTCAATTACTGTGAGAACAAAAGAGTAAGTTCGTCGCGTTCTAGATTTTCTTCGTCATTTTACCTTAGGTACTTATTTTTAGTACTCTGAACTTTTGTCTCCGAGTAAACTAGGCGTGATAATTTTAAATCAATATTCTATGATCTGCAGTTTGATGTACAATCATACGAAGCATATAATTTTTAGGGTCTTATTTAATTAAAGCATGGAGCTAAGATGAACTACTAAATACTAAATACACCACATAAAGAGTGGTGTATTTAGTATTTCGGTTTGTCAACGATATTCTTCGTATTGGACATATAAAAGTAGATGCACCAATTTTGAAAAAAAAAGTTTTTTTTGGAATTCTATTGGTTACCGATTAAACTGGAGGTGTTGCTTTGTGTCGCATACTGAATGTAGGTGTCGATTGAAATTGAATAAGATTTACAACTGTGTTTATAATAAAACTAAATGATTCGATAATACAAAATGAATTCTATGTATAATATGAATGAATTTACAAAAACAAAATGTATATAAGTGGTGTATCAGTCATGTTACATAGTTCCCATAATACAAGCTTTACTTAGTTTGGGGCTAGATGACGCTGTGTGAAAAATTAGCAAATAAAAAAGAAAAAAAAGAAATTACCGTTCAAATTCCACCTTATGTTTCCAAGAAAAAAACTTTCAAAGCGCAGAGGAAATAGTCTTTGAAAGACCCCTTATCTTGCCATGCTCTTAACTTGAAACATCTCCTAAACATGTGTTGTGTTTTGCTATTGATGGGATGCTAATGAATTGATGAGAACTTTCTTCGACTTACCAGAAACAGCAATGGTTCCATCTCCTGTGACCTTCACACACGTGACCTTCCCCAGATGTCCAGACAGTAGGTGTAGGTCAGAGCCAGTGTTGATGTCCCACACTATAAGGTTACAGTCCCAGGAACCGGAGACAACTTGGGTCTTGTTTGTTATAGAGACAGCCACGCACGTCACTATGTCTGAGTGGCCGACTAGCACCTATTTGGGATATATCTTATATAGAGACTGTATTTTTAACGCAATCTTATTCTTATACACAAATCAGAATGATATGCTCACAGTGGCGAGCTTGATCCTAAAAATAGTTTCTTTTAGCAAAACTTGAGGCTAGAAAGATGTTATGAGGATTTTATAGAAATAAATGTTACAGGATTGGGAAAGAGTTAAGATACAAAAATATCTTAATATGTATACCCACTAAAATATACCTGCGTATATTAATACATTTTGAACGAAATTTAATATAACTATCGAACTATTTAATAGTAGATTATTGTGTAAAATCACTTTTTGCTATCCACAACGAGGTATACATAATAAACAAAACAAGACTAAAATACCTACTGTAACATATTTTTAAACAAAATGAAAATCATTGATAAAATCCTAAAGGGAATAACCATTTTTTTAAAATTTTTAATCTATAGTAGCTTAATATTTAGTTACAGAATAACAAAGGTATACAGAATCTGTTTTCAATCCTGCTAAATTTGTTTGTATTCTGAAAAACGCTTTGAACGAAACCCCTTTGGCGCGTACTAAATGAAATAAAAGTTCACAAAGTACAAATTGCCGCTAGCTAGCCCGTGGCCATTTGGCTTCAATAAACGCTTTGAAAACTTCTTAGCAAATGGAAAAGTATATCGTTTGTACGTACAAAATGCTTACGGTTAGAGTTTTTTCGTTTTAAGCAGAGTTCTTTGATATTTTTCGGAACACACTTAAATCTTTGAGTGGGAGCTCTACAAGTACCTACCTGCCTTACTTGTACAAATCTAAGTTTGTATTTAATTAAGACGATATTGACAATATTGTAAAACATATTATCTCCTCCTCCGCACCTCTGTGACCTCTGTGGCGCTGTGGGTGAAGGCTCGCCTGAGACGCAGAAGGTTGCGGGTTCGATTCCCGCCGCGGGACAAATATTTGTATCTGTAAATATTTGTCTCGGGTCTGGGTTTTTTCTATGTATAAAATGTAGGTATTTACAAAAAAATGTATATAAGTAGTATATCAGTCATGTAGTTCTCATAATACAAGCTCTGCTTAGTTTGGGGCTAGATGATGCTGTGTGAAATTGTCCTGCATTTTTTATTATATAATTATATATAACCGGAAGGAGATCCGTATTTTGAATTGCTTTGTTTTTTTTTTCCAAACCGAGCCAATTTCTCTTTCGTCTCACTCGCGTACTCACGGACGGTGCTCATGAGGAAGGACCTCTAAACGGTCAACTAAACTTCAGGGTCAACTAACAACATCATTCTTAGCCCTGATGAACTAAGACTCATCACACCCAAAAAGATCCTGCAGTTTCTAACAGCTGCAGGCCTGAGCGGTGAACTTTGAACGCCCCCTGAGGGGAAAATTATAGTGGCGATCACAATAGGCCTGTGACGGCCGCAGTGATACCAAATCCACTAAAAGCAAATAAAAAAAAAACATCAGTAGTATAGTAAACTACATGGTATAGGCTTAATAATATCCTAAAATGATACCAAACTACGATAATTTCAATTCTACAAATACAACCCACCAACCCTACTGACATTAAGGTAATTTATAGTCCTCAAATATTTAAATCAAAACTTACAAAGATATTGTTAGAAAAGTGTTTCATTACCATTTACCAGTTACCATTAATGAATTTTTAACATGTCATAATTTAGACTAAGGAATTTTGATCATAATTTTTTATTTTTATTTTATTTACTTTTTGACATTTTAGCACTATTTTAATTTTATAATTTTAATTAATTTCGAATACGATTGTAACAATTGTGAAGGAATTGTATATGAAATGAAATGAAGAATGGAAAACCACGTTCCAACTGCCTATACGTAAAGCATAACTTAAAACACATACTTGAGACAACTTCCCTCCATCCAGTTTCCAGACTTTGAGCGACATGTCCATAGATCCCGTGACAACATGTTGAGAGTCTGCTGTTAGAGCGAAACATGTGATCCGCTCCGCGTGTGAGACTTGCCGTTTCTCTTCCCCGCTGTCTCCGCCCGCTAGAGTCCAGATTCTTACTGAGTTGTCTTCATCAGACATCACCTGTTGCAAATAAAAGTGATTCTCTTCAATAAAGAAATGAATCGATTCGAATGAAATTCAAAGTTCGTGACCTAAAATAACATAGGTTACATTGACCTACGTACCACGTGAGTGAAGCCAGGGGCAGAGGCTTGTATACCATATTCCAGTGGGTTCAAAACTTGCTTATGACCCTTAACGCAACTAAGTGTACAGTTTTGCACATTGAAAATTAAAACCTAAATATTACCTACACAATAAATAAGATTATTATAGTTGGGCTATAATAATAATATAATATAAGCCTTTTTTCAGATAAATTACATGGACTTCATACAATATTTAATATGTGTATATATGGGAGGACGAACTAAAGAATATTGCAGGAAAATCATGGATCAGGAAAGCGAGAGATAGAGAGGAATGGAAGAGGTTGGAGGAGGCCTTTGCAAAAAAAGGCAAACATATGATAGTGTCGATGTCATATTGTATTAACTAAATAATCAACAATGTCAAAAATAAATAGGAGTAAACACACTTCAAATGGGAACCTCACAGAAGAAAATTTCATACTCTACAAAATATGAGAGGCCTTCTCATTTATAAACAAAAATCTCTTCAAACACCAACATCCTCAGCATTTCCATAGCATAGTTCCTTATACCCATTCAGAGGGGATCCTAGTTTTGGATTAGTGTCAGTTGGGTGTTTTATATAAAAAAAAACTTGTGCAGTAAATATATTTCATTTCGTTACTTTCGTATGGTATACTTAAAGTATTTTTATGAATTCAAGAACTTACAGCGAACTTCATGTTGAGGGTGACCTCCAAACTGTGTGTGGGTGCAGAGGTCAGGGAATGGAGCACAATGCCGGAGTCTACGAGCCAAACGTGCACGCTCCGAGATCTGTCTCCGGACATCGCTCGGCGCCCGTCCGACATCATCAACAGAGTCTGGATGGCAGCTTTATGACCCTGGACAGTTATGAAAATTTTAACCCGTTTGAACTTAAGTCGATTCAAATTCTAATGCAATAGTGTTCTGAAATGACAAATTCAAACCACAAACGGTGCCTGACCCTGAACAGTTAAGGAAACTTGTAAAAGATCATATGGGTTCTGAAATGACGAACGAGTGTAGGAAGTCTCCGCACCCGGCGGTAGACCAATGATATCTTAAAAACTGCTAAAAGTCGTTAGATGGAGGTAGCTCTAGACTAAACCATTCGTCAAGATATTCATATTGTGAAGGTGTCGTGGATTTAGACAGACTGACATTTATTCGGTACGTTATAAAATAAAATAACCTAAACGTAACAGAACATTAATTAAGGCCGGGCAGCGAATCTCAAGAGGCCTCGGCAGAGCCCTTCGCGTGTTGAAAATTATTTCAGGCCGGCTGGCATTTTGGGAACACTTTCTTTTAGTAGTTATCTGGATCAGTTTACCTGTCTGTATATAGATAGTTTACAACGGTCTTTAGATAGTTATCTGTTTTATCTATATTTTTTGTATATACGTATTATGTACAAAGTTGTATTAACAAACCTTGTAAATCAAAGAAGAGGAGTTATCAGCTAACTGCCACACCACAACCCTTTTATCCTCTGAACCGCTCAGCACCAGCAGGTTATTCGGAGAGAAAGTGACACAAAGCACATGCGCCATATGCCCGGTGACGGTTGCTTGTAATTTGTGAGTGGATAGCTGCCATACTCGGACCAATCCTCGGGCACAACCGCTGGCGGCGAGTTGCCCGTCTCGAGATACTTCCAGGCAACTGACTGGGATGAGCTCGTTTTGCTCTGCCTGTTCAGATTAAAAGGATTGAGAACTGAAACTCCCTTCAGACCGATGCTATAAGTGCAATCAATAATGCTGCGTGTGAGCTGCGTTTCATTAGTTAGCCGAGATGATAGCTACAAGGAACTGAAGACACTAATGTCGTCTGTCCTTCCTGAAAAATACAATCTGTGCCTCTCTAGTAAGAATGGATAGGTATTTTTTAGAACTTTTTGTGATTCGCGATAGACCACATAATCGATTGCCATGGTAAGAATGTGGTCAAAGGAACTTTCATATGACCTCATGACTGAAAAACAACTCTAGCGATAGCACCAATTCAAGTAATTAATATCTTCAAAACTTTATGCAAATAAGTTCAGCTTGAGTTGAAGTAAATAATACAAACATAAACATCGATAGGGCTTCTGAGGTTGCAAGTCTAGAATCCGGAGCAGATAAGTAAATTAAATTGGGCATCTTTGAAAAGGGTTGGTAATCAATTCTCAATCCAAAGTATATACAAGTATACCTGTAAGATGCTGATGTTGGTTTTAGATTTGGTCTGCCGCCTCTTCAGCTGCTTAGTGGGTCGGAAATTAGTCAAGAGGTCCTCAGTGTGGAAAGAAGAGATCGTCACTCGGTGCCCTCCTGTAAGTACAACACCTTTGAAATTGAAGTTATTCATTCAACAAAAGCTGAAGGAAATTTCAAATATTTGTTAATTTAGCGAGTTCTAGGTTTTATGTCTTATTTTGTAGTATTAGCTGTGTTATTTTTTAATACACTTGGTAGGCTTAGGTCGGTATAGTTTAGCTTTCTCGTTGATAATATAAAAAATATAAGGTGTTAGGCCAAGGTTCAAATTTACCGTGCTGAAACAAGTCTGCAATAGGATTAGGTATAAAACTCAATAGCTCTAAGAACCAAGATGCTTATTGGCGTCCGATAAATAAATATGACTATGAAATAAATCGCAGAAACACAAAAAATGATCCTGAAATAAGGACTTCACTCACCAGAAGCCAGCAGGAAATGATCCTTATCCGCAATGGCTATGGCTGCTAAATCGTGTGCCACCGCAATCGCCCGGATCAACTGGGCACTGTGTAAGCTGTATAGGTAAATGCGCTGATCGGAGCAGCCTACTGCTATGCGGGAAGAGTCGTGTGCTACGCAGAAGCATTTTACCTGTTAAAAAAAAAAAAGTAGATAGATTCACCTACTTCACGATATGATGGGGACCTACAATCTAACAAAATTAGGGATTTACTAGCTTCTACCCACGGCTTCACCCGTATGGTACCCGGATAAAGTGTAGCCTATGTGTTATTTTGATATATATATCTGTAAAGTTTCACCAAAATCCGTTCATAAGTTTTTTGTGAATGAGTAACAAACATCCATTCTCACAAACTTTCGCGTTTATAATAGTAGTAGGATTCCGAGATACGAGTTTCATATTGATACTAAAGTTTTAATCGGAGATTAGTTGCTTATGGCGAAGCTGATACTTAATTGTAAAACTGATAAAAATAGATCTATGATTATAATTGGTCAGCTAGGTGCCTACCTGTTCGCAAAATAAATAATCAATATTAGGTATCATCTTTCAGACAAAATATAATTATTGAGCAATTTATTGGCTCTATTATGTTTTATATCAAAATATGACAGTAGAACTCAGAATACACTGCAACCAAATGTGCTGCTATATTTTGATACAGTTGCATGCTTTTAATGCCACACTTCATAACTCTATTACTAGAGATCTATATACCTAGTACAATATAATAAATAAAGTACCAGGTACTAACTGAAGTCATAAACTGCAATCCAGGCTATAAACTGAGATAACTAGCTTTGATCTACGTCGGTTACTTTGTGACAAGTTGAATAGCTGGAAAATTGAGCGGGATTTGAGATAAAACCTTTTAACTTTTGCTATGCTGCTACGACATTATCAATTTATACCAGCTAGCAAAAGCTGACGATTTTTTGCAAAAATTATTGCATAAGTTACCTTTACACCATTTGTACATTTTCATTTATGAATACCTTTTACTGCATGGTAATTAAATACGAAAAATTGTATGACAATCAAAATTATTAGTGAATAAATAGCCTGATTTATATAAGAACCTTTCTACCTGAGCTAGATTATATTAATACTACATTCTGCCCACGGCTTCAAGCCCGTGATACCCGGATAAAAAGTAGCCTATGTGTTATTCTGATGTATAAGCTATGCTATATTACTGTAAAGTTTCATCAAAATCTGTTCAGTAGTTTTTGCGTGAAAGAGTTACAAACATCTATCCTCACAAACTGTCGCGTTTATAATATTAGTAGGATAGCTCAGGTAGATTAGTGTATTTGAAATTATGTATTAATCGATTGACAAAATTAAATTTTGAAGATGATGAAGTTTTTGACAGTAAACTACTTAACCCAAACCTATCGTTGCTACTGATGGCGAGTGTCTGGTAACGTAATAAGAAAGGGATCGAAGGGCACTTAGTGAAACTCGTCGGTAAATCTATTTCCACGATGTAACGAATAAATGAGAGCTTAACCAATTTAGTGGTTCTTTCGTTACGTTGAGAGTGGGTCGAGAAGCCGACGAACGCAGACTACTCAGTAATGCCATTGCTGAAGCAAATAACAGCCACAAACAGTAATTGGGTTTAGGAGCAAGCGTAGTCTGTAGTTCAGCGTAGTAAAAATATGTGTAGTGACCATGTTTTTCGTGAATTTTTATCCTACTAATATTATAAACGTGAAAGTTTATGAGGAAGGATGTTTGTTACTCTTTTACGCAAAAAACTACTGAACGGAATTTGATGAAACTTTACAGTAATATAGTTTATGCATCAGAATAACACATAGGCTACTATTTATTCGGGTACCACGCGGGCAAAGCCGTGGGCAGAAGCTAGTATTACATAAGTTTAGGATTTGTATTTAGGTACTAAACCTTAGAATTGCTAACGCTGCTCGATTTAGAGTCCGCACAAAACAATTTATACCGCAATGTCTTACTTTTCGAGGCAACAAATAGAAACCGCAGATTTATGGTATATAAAAAGTGGTCGTAAGTAGCCCCTTAAAGTAACATACTATGTAGTAGTACTCCTTTAGAGTGCACGTCGCTCCGTAAAGAGTTTTCGTCGGGTGATTGATGTATTTTTATCCTAGAGTTTTACGCTTTCTACCGGTTTGTTTTCCCAGTAAATTGTTTGTTGTTTGAAGTGAGTTCCAATTAATGAACCGATGGAGGGATTGATATTATTTCGGCGGATCTGTTAAAAACGAGGATTATCCTCGTTATTCTTCCTATTACAGTAAATAGGATTACGAGTAGTAGACGAAATCGACGGAAAATGTATCTTTGAACTATTTGCCAATAAACTGCGATGGGCTTGCAATCTGTTACGTGGAATATTAACTACTTTTAAGATGCGGGCATGTGCCAAATGTTATGTTTGGATGGGTTCCTCTCATAGATACATAGTTTATACTTTACTCCTTCTGAATAGATCAAATTTAACTATGGAAACCTATTGAGACTTCATTCATCAATTCATTATGAGAAACTTTGAGAGCAAAATGGTTGAGTGAATCTCAACCAGTGATTGAGAAAATGAGGAGAAAACTCCTCGTAATGTTCCAGTACAAAGTTCTAAGACAAAACAACTGGGACATCGCGGGTATTCGTTATGAAAAATGTATTGTCTGTTATTAAAAGTTATTCTAGAATTAAAAATATCACAAAAAAACATTCTGTGAAATTGCTTCTTCTTTCTTTAGATTACGTTAAGAAAAAATAAAGGCATTAGATTTTAATAATGTGAGGATACTCAAAATTATTAATGGCTACCCAGTCAATTATTAGCCACCATTCCTTTTTTGCCAACCATTCTCTCTTTATTTCCCAACGTGTGTTCAAGAACAAAGAATTATCTTATACCAAGTCAAGATCGGTGTCGCCTGGCCCACGGCAATGTGAGACCATCGTTAATACAAGTTTATGTGGCCGATCTATTATCTGCTGCATTTGATCACGACACATTGCACCGATTCATCAAGAGGTGTCAATGGTAGAACTTTGAACGCTTCGTTTTACGATCTAGATTGGAGACTTTTGGAGAAGCTGCTATTTGAGACTTTTATGGATGAGCCTTTGAGGTTAACCCTCTTATTATACTCACTCGCTTACTAAGCTGGTCGCTAACTCTAACCCTGTCCTTTTCTAACACTTAATAAAGGATAAAAGCATATAACTTTTAGCACGCTGCTGAAGGTAGTGATTATGAATAAGAGGGTAAGAGTTTCAAGTAAAGTTTGGAAAAACTGAACACAATGGACACAATGGATTCACTCCAGCGTCTATCTGGTAGAGATAACTAATAAGCAATAAGACCCATTATATAACATTATCAAAGAGTGTTATTTAATGTGTAATAAAGTATTTTCTATCCACCTATATGCCCGTTTGTAATTATCAAAGGTAAAGATAAAAACCGACAAGCGGTGAGGAAGAAAGGTTTTTGAATAGCGACCTCGGACCGGCCAATGTAATCTAGGGTCAATCCATACCAAGACGCATTGATGACATTTTAAATGTTGCGGGAAGTTGGTGCAAAGAGTTGGCACAAGATCGTTCTTTGAGGAGGTCATGTCCAGCAGTGGACTTCTACGGACGGTTAATATTGATGAGGTTGTTACGCAAAAATACAATATCATTTGTTATACAGTTACTAATAAATTGTTATATTATTTTTATACAATAAGTTTACAATGAAGTTTTTCATTAACGAAAACACGGCGTCAATTAATTAGAAATGTCAATTTAGTATGTAAACTGCTTACTTTGTTAGACATCTTTAGTATAGCTTCGGCTTTATTAAAGCTTCTTACCTTGCCTTTGTGCCTCCTTAGAACATGCAAATGGGTCCCAGTAATGAAAGTCCGGACATGAAGCTCGTTTTCAGTTTGCAGCGTTACTAGAAATACGTTGTCGTCGGTTATTTCCATGGCGTGTACCTAGGGGCGAAATTATTATTTAAGTGGGCTTCTAATAGAAAATAATTGAGAAGAGGAACTTTCATGTGTGTATTAGTTTATATTGAATACATGAAAGTACCCATCGATATAGGAACTTTGTTCATTAAAGTTTCGAGGTATAAATAAATACTAAACCACCAAACAGTCACAGTCCAGACTCCACATAAGAATTCCCTGAAAGATTAAAAGTTTCGTAGCAGATGCTACAGCGTAGTTGTTGCTACGGCGTAGTTGATGCTACGGCGTAGTAGTACGACCACGGAGGTATAATATGAAAGCCAAGTACATAATAACAAAATGTAAAAACCCTCTACTCTTATACTTATTTTTATATTGCAGCGCCGCCTTTAAAAAAAAAACCTTTTTCTAAAATCCAGCCTTAAAGTCATATAAAAAAGCTATTTTATAAAACCACATTGAACTGGTTCACAAACTACGAACAAGCTGATCCCAAACGTGTCTCATTTGTTCAAAGTTTTTATTCTATGTTTTGCCGTTTACCTTACCGCAACAGCATGTTGTGCTTGAATATGTTTTTTTCCACAGATCAAAAAACCTTAGGACTTTTACACTAAAACACAATGGTGTCCAAAAATACCTAGATTTGTTAAATAGGGAACTTACAGGCACTCCAACGGCAACGGTGCTCAGCAAAGTGAAGTTTTCCACATTCCACGTGCAAACAGTCCCGTCTTGAGAGCAAGTAACGAAGATTTCGCCATCTTGGATAACTTTCACCCCTGTCACTGGGCCGCGATGGTGATCTATCTTTGTTATCTGGATAACAATAGATTTAGTTAGAAAAATGGGAATAGTCATTCAGGACAATGAATAAATTCATCATTCATTGTTGTTAGACGACCTCTGTGGCGCAGTGGGCGAAGTTCCGCCTGGGACGCAGAAGGTTGCGGGTTCAATTCCCGCCACGGGACAAATGTTGGTATCTGCAAATATTTGTCTCAGGTCTGGGTGTTTTCTATGTATATTATGTATGTATTTACAAAAAAAAATATATGTATATAAGTAGTATATCAGTCATGTAGTTCCCATAATTCAAGCTCTGCTTAGTTTGGGGCTAGATGATGCTGTGTGAAAATGTCCAGCATTATTTATTTATTATTATTAATTAACACAAACATTTGTCCCGCGGCGGGAATCGAACCCGCAACAATGCTCCGACAGTTCACTGTATGAGTGACCGGTTGGCAATTTAGAACTGAGCAATATTAGTTACGCCTATATCAGTTGGAAAGTCATATTGAACGCCTTTGATGGTCTAAAAACTCAACATAAGAGTTGGCCTGTAACTTTATGAACTTACTCCAAAAATAACATTATCAAACGGGCTAAGAACGACTTTCAATCTCGTCATGATGAGCAATTGAGTATATTTGCTTCGGAAAGCACTCCTAATAATAAACTTCGAATCAGCCAATTTACCAAGCACAGAAGGTCTCAACTTAACTAAACATCTTCCAAAGAATTAGCATTAAGATTATCTTGAAGCAACTCTCTGATCTCATCTGTGAAGGTAATCCTCTTATTAAGAAACTTCAGATGGGGTTACCTATCTTTATCTTTTTACATCATGAAATATTCTTAGGGAAAAATAAAGTATACGCTGGTACCTCTGCATGATGCTTTAAAGTTATAATAATATTTTATTTGAACTAGAATTGTGGAGCTAAAAAACGCTTGCGAGTCACGTCAATCTGAAAAATGAAGATTGAGTGAGGCGCGGAAGTGTCGGTTCACGAAAATAGACAGGAAGATACGTTTGTGTATCTTTAGCTACTAGCAGAGAAAATAAAATGTATGGTTTAAAAAAAAACACTAAAAAAACCACTATACACTTCCTGGCTCAATCATCAGACTTTCGATACCAAGTGAAATCTATTGGGTTTAGTAGTAGCCACCGAAGAGTACCACTATCCATCTCCTGACTCCATCAGCAGATCAGCTCCAAGATACCAAATTATAGTATTGTCATACGAACTATATATACATACAAAGTTTCATTTCGATACGAAAATAAAATTAGAAGTAGTTAAAATTTATTTTCAAAATTTTATTACATTGTTTGTTTATTAACAAGTTAATTTAAGCGTGTTAATAATAACCACTACACTTTAGCCACGTTTTAAATCATTGGGAAAAGAGGCTTTTGATATAGGGTTAGGATTAATTTATTTATGTTATAAAATAGATACACGATTTAACTAATTAACAGAATATGAGAGAGTTACAACTGCAAGTAAAAGTCGAAGTCAATATGATGTCGAAGAAATGATTTTTCAATAAAATCTGTCTGATTTTTGTACTGCCTGTTCCTCCGCGACTAAGCTAGGAAAGAAAGGCAAGAAAACATGGCTAGTTATTCTTTTAAATGATCCTTTTACAAAACAATAGGTACCTACATTTTAATCGAGTTGGAGCATTTCATTTTATCGAGTTGGTGATTGACGAGCCCTCACAAGCCGCGGGCCGGCCGGACATTGCTTGCGTAATCGTACTAATTTGAAAACACGAACGTTGATGAAACATCTAATTACAATTGTAGTACTTTACAGCTGTTGTGCTCCCCCAAACAATATTGTTTTCTTGTCATAATTAGTTCGCGCTTTAGATAGATAGTGTTTATTTTTGTTTCTTAGATGTTTATTTGCGTTATGAACTTATGACGTAGCTATATTGATTGAATGAAAAAAAAAACAAAATATATTTATTTACCACTGGTTAAAATTTGGAAATCTGGTGGCCACGAGGTCCAGGTTGTATCGCTATGAAATTGGTTACCCATCTTTAATGTGTTCATAATTGAAAATAATACCTTAAAATAATTTAATTTGAAGTCGGGTGACTTAACTACTGTAATAGCCGTAATAGCCGTGATAAATCCAAGTTTTTTATCAGTAAAAATATCTCGTTTAAATACTTGTTCCAAGAACCTTACTATAAAAAAGCTTCAACATCACTCCCAGAAGGTTGTAACATATTTTCTCTAATAAAATAAAAATTTTATACTCCCAGAAGATAAAACTAATATATTTTGCTCAAGACTTATTAATGACAAATCTACCTTTGTATGCAGATCCCTATACATCGTACAAAGAGTACAAAACATGGAAGTGGACTTACCAAAGCGCCATCAACGAGAGATGTGACGATGACTGCCGAGTCCTCTCCACCACTTATGACCAGTGACCGATTCACAATCGCAGCCACACACAGTACCGGGGCTATGTGTTCCCTGGGGAATATATTTCACTATAACTAAAAAGTCCAATAAGAATTTCATACATTATATTTTCACACTTTGGGGTTGTATTTTGTCATAAAATTTATTTACATGAGACTATCCTTAAAAACCTACTCATACTACCCATATAAAATAATCATTAAATTCGGTTCATAATTGGTGGAAATTATTTCGTAACATACAAAAAAAAACAGACGAATTGAGAACCTTCTCCTTTTTTGAATTCAGAAATAATATTTATACTATTTTTTTATAATAAAATCCCATCTCCATTTACTATAATAAAAATACTTAAATCTGTTGCTATGAACAAATATGGTAGTTTTGCTAGGCGTTATAACGCTTCTCTCGAAAAAAGACAGTGGTTCACAAACGATTAAAAAAAAAAAATTAAATAAGGATCTCTGAATGAACGTTTTGATATATTAATTTATTAGTTTTTTTTAAAACTTTACTCAAGTAATTACGCATAATATTGTGCGATAGATAAAAAAAACCATCCAAAGTATTATAACTTGCATAAATTAAGTTCACTGTTTATAATGAAATAAAAGAAATATTTCTTACTTCTTTTCTTCTTTCGTTTTCAATAAAAAATGTGGTGAATTCGAACATTATATTGTGCTCGTCAAATAAGGAGTTAAATCTCAATTCACCAGGTTGCTTTAAAATAATCCCCACTTTGTAGTGGAAGGATTTCAAAGTCCTCAGAAGGATTTCAAGAAGACAGACAAACCTCACTCGAGTGTATCTCAGAAAGTCGTCATAAACTCGCCTTTTAAGGATCAAACGATCGCAGTATTTCCTCTGTGGATTTATGTTGAAACAGTTATATTAAATTGATAGAAGACTTTTGTTCTGTATTTTATCAAAAATAATAGTACACTTTAATCACATAAAGATACCTAAGATTACCTATAAGGTTAATGAGATAAAGTTTTTTTATGCAGTGGTATACCACATCACTATGTCTTTATTTGTTGACTGTTTTTTATAAAAAAAAACAGTCAATAAATAAACACCCAACAGTCACATCATAGTCCTGATCCCACACTTGGATTCCCTGTGTCGTGGGAATCAGGAACAACGAGTACCATGGTACCATTGTACCCAGACCCGGTACAAATATCTGCAGAATATGCAAACATTTGTCCCGCGGCGGGAATGGAACCCGCACTTCTTAAGTCGTAGCAGATCGTTAATGATAACACTTACAATATCTTTGTCTTGATAGCCAACGTGTGGAGGTCCCATACAATAACAGTGGTGTCATCGGACCCGGTGAGCAGGTATTGAGACTCTCTTGTGACACACATACACAGTATCACGCCGGAATGTCCTGGTGAGAAATCATACTAGGTAATTCAGTAGACAGAGTTAGGTCAGTGTTACAACAATAATTTTCGAAATTATTTTGTTTTGATATACTAATACATAGAGATAGTAACCAGTTAAATACTATTTGTCACGATCTTTTTGCTTTTCGTTCAGCTTTTAATTTCAATGGTGACGTTTTACGTAGAACGATTTTTTTCAAACTTTTTTTCTACGTAACTTTGATAGGATAATTTTTTGAACATATTTTTTAATGAGAGAAATGGCCGTCTGATTTTAGGAACCAGGCAATTGTTCGTTGCCAATGATTTGAAACGAAAATTTTCTAGTTGTATTTTTGGCTTCTAAAAAATAATAAAGTAGAATAAAGAAAGGCTGGGAAAGAAAAGTTCTCGAATGGCGACCACGAACGGACGATACAGTGTAGGAAGGCTCCCTCACCCGTTGGACCGATTACATCTCAAATATTGCAGAAGGTCGATGGATGGAAGTAGCTTCGTTCGTCATGGAACTCTTTGTGTTGTGCAGTGGACTTCTGTTTGCTGTTGATGATGATGAACAAATAAAACTTAACCCTACTTCTTTTGTTAATATTACTATCATACAAAAGTAAGAGCGAGCTAAAACGTGAGACATTAAGGAGGTCACATATCATTATAAATTTATGGCCTCTCGCTTGTAAGAACAGGGACAACAAAGGGAAGAACAAGCTCATATTTAAATAAAACTTTATTGCTATATGAGAGATAAAATTGCAAGATAACAGGGGACCAAGCGAGGTTATAATAAAGCTAATTATATTTACGTGCCCTAAACGAAGATAAACACGGTGCCCCAAGACGCGCAATAAGCAATTCTGACTGAGTTCGTACTCAGTCAGAATTGCTTATACTCGTGTATACGAAAACTTTGGGCTTTTGGATGGCTTATATTTATTGTTTCAAAAATCAACTTGAACTTGATATGTACAATTTGATATGATATCAGGTGACTAGTACCTGTATCCTAGTTGACTTTCTACAACCGTTTAAGCTAAAATAAAACTTTGAAAAAATTATTTCAATATTTATGTCCCATTCTATTATTGACATCGCTAAAATAATAGGTTTTTTTTGAACCAATTATGGTTGAACCGATACGGTACTGGTCATGCAATCAATGGGTCATATAGTGTTAAGGCGAAGAAGGTAAATAAAAAGTGGAGTAAGTTTCTTCCAAGTTTTACTCATCTTTGATCTGATTTTTCTAAAATATTGTAGGCAAAGTATTATGCCTAAAACAAGGACGCCATGTAACTTGCGCCGTACTCAAGCATGTGTAAATAATTAATGTGTTATGACGTGGTTTGGTGGATTAACCCTTGTTGTTTTGTTGACTCGCCTGGCGAGAGTTGACCTTTTTGGGGATGAAAATACGAATAAACCGAAACTTGGCAAGTAATGGAAGTCGAGATGTTGGCGTTAAGGAACTTATAATTAATAGTATGAGTTTCAGCTTTTGAATGTTTTGAAACTTTGTTTAGTTGGGTATGTTTAAAGGGATTAGGAAAATTGTTGTTATGATATTGCCTGAGTTTAGAAACTCACTAGCAAAAGCACTGGTAAGTAACATAGTTATTTCATTTGTAAGTTTCAGTCAATAATCAAGCAAATACACGAACTACTCTGCCCTTTGAGACCTTTTTAAAATGGCGCAGCCAGTATGGACAAATCCTTCAAAACTGTAATTGAGCATAATATACATTAGCAAATTGAAACAGAAATCATATGCGTAAAATCTCCACAGATAACTTAACCAGAACGGCCTAAATGTAAAAACCGAATATTTTTTGCAACAGTTTAAAAATATTTACTGACCTTTGAAAGTGTGCACCTTGGAATTAGACATGACATGCCATAATTGAGGATCTCCTGTCTTCGGGGCAAGTACCAGATGTTGACCCGATGGAGCCAGCTGCAGTAACTTTACTCCTGAATTGTTGGCATTGGATGGAGACGCTACGGAGACAACGCGGACCGTTGACGTTATTGGTGGTTGGAGCCTGTGTTGTAATAAATTCAATAAATATGTGAAACAAAATAAAATCATAACTACAAAATATATAATATAATATATCAATATATTTATGTGATACTAAAATAAAAGGTAACGTAGAAGCTGACTTCTTAAAACTAGGCTTCACAAACTGAACAGAACAAAGCGTACAGAATAACAAAGAAATATTTTGAATATGCAAACTGTTCGAAGAAATATGATGCTTTCTACAATTTACTTATAGATTTTCTACAATTTCATGGTACAAAATTTATAATACCTAATTAAGCATCAAAATCTACAAATAACATTTTTATTAAGAATGAAATACCAATTGAGTTACTTTCTTCGCAACTGCTTCACCGTCATTTTCGATTTTGCTCCTTCTTTCTTAAGGCAAGTTTACTTTTTAAGCGAACATAAGAAGGCTTCATCAGCAATCAGAATCTATTAAGAGTATAGATAGGCAAAAAATATTTAATCCCGGATCTAATTAGAGATAACACGGCTAAGTTCTTCAGACGTCCGGAAAATTATGACAGCGTGGAAAGCTTAATGGAATAGATAAACAGACCGATTAGCTAATTAATAAACAAACTGTTGATGTTGGAGTTGGAATTTGTCAATTTCAATAAAATTTGTCAGCGTTTTTTCTGATTACAATTTACAAGTTGAGCATGATGATGAAATTTTTATGGAAGTCGTTTTGATAATTAAAGGTATTTAATAACCTACTACAATAAAAACTCAGGCTAAACTATTTTAAAACATACAATTAGAGATTGAAGCTGCCAGTACTGAATGGTAGTCAGAAGTAAATTCTATAGGAGAGTATAGACTCTCCTATAGAATTTAATAATATTAATTAATATTACCTTACAATGTATAATATATTGGTATTATACATTGTAAGGTAATACTAATATAAAAAATATCTATTTTTAAATTAGACGTGGATTACTTACATCCCTCACAATATTATTCTAAAATTCTAGAAAAATAGGCACGCATTTTCATTTAGAATTCCGAGTAAATGGTTTCTGCTCTAGTGAGGTAATAAAGTATGACTTACGAAAATAACAAAAGCAATTCGTAACAATGTAATATGGTTTTATTCGAGGCTTGTTACGTTCGTACAACATAAATACAGGTGTGGTTGGTAGCAGTTTACACAACCCACCTGTAGTCGTTGAATATGTAAGCTCTGGACGCCAAATTATGTGACGTTAATGTATGTGACGTTGATTAGCTTTGTAGACGAGACTGGGCAGGAAAAACTTACACTAAATACGAAAATTTCAAGGATTGGGCTCTATTCGTCCCTAGTTGTTTGAGATAGTCAAAATGGTTTATTTATCGAAGACAACTTTTGCATCAATGGTTGCAAAAGTTGGCTAAACACGCCAGTTGGCAAGTAAAATAAGTTGACATGAGTGACCAATAGAAATGCAAATATCTGTGTTTCATTTTCATGTGGAATGATATGTAAGTTTTTTTCTGTTATATTTAGGTATATGTACAATAAAGAATTTATTTTGTATCATGTAGCTTATACTCTTGATAGCTTGTAGGGCATTTCTCTAATTGAATAATAAAGTACGTTCACATCAGCCGTAACTATTGATCTTTCGACCCTACTAGGTAAGTACATGCTTAGGATTAATTGGTCACTTTCGTGATGGAAATACCTTTGTGTTTTGGAAATAGGTTTTAGGTGTGTTTATTTTTGCAAGCTTGTTGCAATATTGTGTTTTGTATCACGTCTTTTGAACAAAAAACTGAACTTATTCGTTTTAAAATTTGAGACAAAACCACTCATACGAGTGTATATCACAAGCTTGTAGTAAACCTGTTTTCGTAGTCACATTAGAGTTTTTAACTACAAATCATGGTAAACATCTCGTTTCTAATAAAACTACATAGTTTTTATTAAAAACGGATTTATTATATACTATCTTCTGCCCATGGCTTCGCTCACGTGGTACCCAGATAAAAAGTGTTATTCTGATGAATAAGCTATATAACTGTAAAGTTTCATCAAAATACGTTCAGTAGTTTTTGCGAGACAGAGTAACCAACATCCATCCTCACAAACTTTCGCGTTTATAATATTACTAGCTTCTGCCCACCGCTTCGCCCGCGTGGTACCCGGATAAAATAGCCTATATGTTATTCTGATGTATAAGCTATATTACTGTAAAGTTTCATCAAAATCCTTTCAGTAGTTTTTGCGTGAAAAAGTAACAAATATCCTCACAAACTTTCACTTTAATATAAGTAAGATAAGATAGTAGGAAGTTATGGTTAAAGTTTATTGTATTAGTTAGTTTTATTATATAACTTTTGAAACTATCATGGTTATGGACATTCATAACCATGATAGTTTCAAAAGTTATATCAAATTATAGTGATTTCAGGAATAGGAACTAATTGACTTTCTCTCTGCCTAAATATTGTGTGTCCGTAATGGGATAGATATTACTACATTAATTATCATACATTTGTATGTACCACCTTGTTTACATAGTTGTACAATAAACATATTCTGATTCTGACAACCTAACTAAAAGATAACTTACCATCCATTCAACGGAACTAGAAGTGGTTTGTCGTATCCATCGCACCACGCCATAGCTGCGGTCACCAAATTGGCGAGTACTCCTCGACGCGCTACGGCTGGACGTAACCAGGCAATGATCTGTGTAGAAAACACCAAATTTAAGTATTTAAACAGGGCTTAATTAAATGAAATAAAATATCAGTCAACCTGTTTCTTTTTTATAAATTGATCAAACAATATTTTGATTAATAATTTGTTTTAGAAAAATTATTACAGAAGAAAGATTGTAGAGCCGTAAACTTTTCAGGGCAACATATGCCCTGAAAAGTTTACGGCCCTACAAATTATTGGAGTTATTTTATCATTTTTTTTAATGTACATACCCAAATGTAGTTATTATTCTACTCTCGATTATCACCAACCTATTTTAATTTTTTGTGTTTTTTCATAAAGACGTATTATACAACGAATAAAATAAATATAACGATTCATAACAATAAATAAACATATAATTAAAAAAAAAAACATAAATTATGTCATTAATTGAATTAATCATCATCTTGTCTACGTAGCAAGATATGAATCTTGCTACGTTATAGACGAGCTACGCCATAGACAAGCTATGACATAGGCAAGCTAATAGTCCTAGGAAGGTAATAATTAATGATACTAGTCGTATGTGGCATTGGTAAATAGAGCTATGAACTTAAATTAAACTTCAAGTTAAAGTTAGTGTTAAGCTAAGGTTTTGTTCAAAAAATCCCGATAAATAAATAAATTTATAAGGTTCAATAAATATTAGCGGTGGCTACATGCAAAGATTTGAACTGCAAGTATTAACCATATATAAAAGGGTTGACAAAAGGGGCTTAATAAAGTTGAGGTGTCACTCAAATTTATTATGTCCGTCATATAACGGACAGCATCGTTCATTTTCGCTAAATAAATTCATCGAAATTTCACCAAAGGCATTTAAATTAAGATACTACACTTCCAGACTCCATCCCACAGCATTTTATTTATTATAGATTCCCGAAGCTCTGTTCAGACCACAGAGTTAACAGAGTAGGCATGCCGGCCAAACAGGGGCTTATCGAAACTCGTTAAAGGGTTTATGTCCTGCTGACAACGGCTCAAATTGATTGGAAGTTGAACAAGGAAAGTCTAATAAAACCGGTTTGATCAATACTGCTGTCCCAATTCAGGCCACTGCGTCGGGGACAAGCCTCCTCATAATTCTTTCTATGGGTCGTGGCCACATAATATGGAATATGAAACGATACGACAGTTTCGCATACTTCTTGTAATGGTTATAAGAATGGCAATAGCGCAGGTGCCTAAATAGATATGTTTATTACATTTTTTTAACAGTGGGTCCCAAACTAGGCAAAGCCTGTATCTCGGTGGCCCTGGATTTTCCGGTAAGGGAATTATAGGAAGGTACGTAACTTTTACTAACTAACTTGCCCTTAAATGAGAGGTTTTTTGTTATCTGTAGCAGGCTAGGCTTGTTTCTTTCAGCTTACCAGGTGACACTTTATGCCACACATATATCTGGGGTTTAAGTCTACAATCGGTGCGCGTTGCCACCGATGATATATTACACTATTGGCATTATACATACATTACTTTTTTTTCAGCAGTAGACTTGTATAGGCTGTTGTTGATAAAGTTTTAGTATTAATATTATATGGATTTGTGCGGCTTTTTTTAAAACTCACATTACATCACAGCCATAATAAAAAGTATGTATAATAATTAAATTTAAGACAGTTTTTGTGACATGCGTCGCAAGTTTCTGTAACATGGTGATGTATTTTTTGTAGGAAGCTGATTTGCCTCGTTATACATATTATGTGAGTCAATCTTATCCTTGGGTGGAGACGGGGCATTACGAAGTTGGAAAGTCAACATTTTCTTTGACTCTAAGGCTGTATCATATTTGCTTAATCCGAAGAGAATAATATTATCGTACCTTAGACGCTTTCAACGACTTGTCTTATGAAATTAGAAATTACAATGAATTACAAATACCTATTGTACAGAATACCTAAGTAGTACCTGCTCTGATATTTTATTGCAAAACCAACAGTCTTAACCAGTTCATTGATATAATGATTATAAATCTTTCTCTTGAGGAAATAAAAATTAAGCATTCGTAAAATTTACGCAAAACAACCGTTATACTGAAACAACGTCATACATAATATTTCTTAATTTTTAATAAACAACGGGATATTTACCAGGATTTATGAGTTTGAACACAAAACTCACAAGTCATGGTAAATATCCCGTTATGTTCAAAACCATGATAGTTTCAATAGTCATAATATTTCTGTTTGCGCACAGTCTGGATCTATAAGACTTTTACGAACTATGATTATCCTATTGCTAAAAGCTTTAAGTGTTTTTTGAAAGATAAAAACACTTAAGACCTGCGCAAACTGATGCGGAGGCGGCAGCGATCAGTCGACTTCGCATTGCCATCTCGTAGCAAAATGCGTGATTCATACAAACTTAGTATAATTACGGGTCTGAAAGAGATCGCTCTCATTAAATAAATAGAATTTCGGTATATCCAAATGTAACAATCACATTTGACATGAACTTTGATAACCTTTTACGAGAAAGTTCATCGCTACCACCGCTGCGCTAATATGCAAGAGACTTTACCTGAGCGCCCAACTGCATAGGATCCCTGGTTAGGATGTCGCTAGATTTCTTCACGGCCCCGTAAACCAGTTCCACGTCTCGGTCCAGAATGTAGCAGCGAACGTGTTCCAGAATACAGCGAAGGTAAGATATTGTCACCGTTTGGACCTATTCAAAAGAAAACTAAGTAAGTGCGAGCTTGTGGTCAACTTTGGCGGAGTTTTTAGGGCGCCCAAAAGTAGAGACCGGAAATTGTAAGCTCTTCAGGTAAATGATTACTGAAGGCGCATTTTACCTGTAAATTTCAGAAAATGATAGTCAATACTTGGATAGGTGGCAATGAATACCATGCTTACGATTTTTTATGGGAACGTAAGCAATCAGTCCCAATAACCTTATAGTGGCATATAAACTTTATTTGACATTAGCTATTAAGAAATTCATTTTGCAAGATTACCACATTTCCGACATTTCTACCAAAAATCAGACGATGCTAAGCATTTCTCCACACAGAATAATCTGAGAACCTTTATATCAAAGTTTTATGCAAACACTGAACGTTTGAATATCAAGGAGTTGAGGACTTGAGAAGCCTTTTTGCAGAAGCAATAAAAAATAATCCTTATAGGTTGAAATCAGTATAACGTCAAATCGTTCGTCGACTGATACCAAACGTTTTGGTAAACTAAAGATAACCAGTGAGATAAAATTAAAATAATTTTATAAATAATATAAAGGTGAATAAACATAAATTTCATTCTCACCAAATATCACCGAGTTTCGAGGCCCAGATAAATTATACGGCATGTACTTAGCTAAACAATATCTCATTGCTCAGCCGAAATGGTGTGGCATTATTTTAAGGATCCCGCCAGTTATATTAAAATAAATTGATAAGAGGGTTTTATATTATGATACTTTACATTTTTTTTTTTGTGACATCCTCACGTAATTACGTTATTTTGCTCACACGGGATGACATGCTTTCGAATAAAAAACTAAAGTAAAATAGCCCACTAAAATGTTTCGGCTAGTCGTGATTCCATAAGATTATGATATTTTTTGAGTTTTACGGAAAAGTAGCAATCCCTCAGGAAAAATGTGTTATGAAAATAAACACGTCATGTATTTGTAGGATTATAAAATTTCTTTTGAAGAGCTCCATGTTTTGTAATGGGCAAAAGCACATAAGTGCCTAAACTTCATTCAAGCTGTTTTACGCTCAGTAGATCCGATAGATAGTTTGAACATCAAAAGCGTAGCTTCCTCCGTACATGGGTACGGTATCCATGGAGATATACATAGTATGTTTACAAGTAATCTACAGAACGCCCGTATGTTTGGTCTACACAAAGGCGCCTAGCTTGCATTTCGCCCATACGTTAACATGGTGTGCTAACCTAAAATTTAATTTTCATAACAAGGGTCTGCATAATATCGAAATTTTCAATCTGGGTTCAGGAATTCATATTGATTTTGCATGTCATGAATAATATGGAAGGGGTATCGTTGACATATTAATCAGGTAACCCTATTACACCAGTTATATACGTCATATAGATACTCAATAATGCGGATTTTAACGTAAAGTCTCGGTCATTTAAAGCCCTTCTGAAGATCAAAAACTCCAGAATATTTATCTAAATGGTTTTGGCACATGAGATCTTGAGATTTTCTATAAATGTGGATTAACACTTGTTAGAACCACTAAAACCTTCTGTATCCATCGAAGTGGATTATAATTATTTAAGGTTATAAGCTTTTCAGCAAGAATTTTTATGTAATAACATTTATTTTTAGCTTTGCCACGTTATATCTGAAATACTCCTCTAATAAATTTATTCGTTAATAAATCCTCTTTCAAGAATAGCGAAGCCATAAGCCGCCACTGCAAAGGTAAGCGATCCAATATCCATAAACCCGCAAACAGTATAATAGTAAAGCACCCAGTTGTTTTGTTCACTAGCAGCGAAACTTCGGTATTTTGGGTGGAATTAACTTTCGTACGTTCGTAACAGTTTGTGAAGTCACTGCTACGTAGCTCGAAATGAACATAGCTTGCTCATTACAGAAAATATTACATTTTACTGTTGATCACTCAAAGATCCGCCTTAATTTTTTTTTCTAAGTGTTTTTTTAAAGTAACAATCGTAACAATCTTCCGGTTACAAGCTTTTGGTACTCTATAGTATTATCAATTTACTTTTACATTTTGAAAAGGAAAAACTAAGTTCAATTTGAATAAACTTTAAATAACACTGATTATCAAGATAACATCTGAGTACACTCACAACAAAAAACAATCAAATATGATCATAATCAAAAATACTTTACACACAAAAAAAGCTACTGAATTTAAAACCTTATACCATTTTTAAGTCTATAAGAATATTGAGGGTTGTATTAGAATCGTGATTTAACCTGAATGTTCGTTTAAAGGTAATGAAAAAGCTGCTTTTTCTGTACCTTGCTATCATGAAATGGGCCAAGTTGCTAAACTAAAGCAATAATTGGCCCGTTATTGCAGGTAATCGGTTTGATTACGTCATAAGACACCATTCTTGTAAGTGATGACTTTATTTAGGAGCGTAATGTTCTCGTATTTTGAGATGCCAAAACTGTTAGGAGTTGAAAGTATAAAACAAGTTTATTGACTTTATTACAGTAGTTTGGACATAAAAGAGAACCAGACACGGTTCTAAACGATCCTTTTTATTTCAATTAACAATTCTATTAACTATTGATCCCACTGTGACCTAATGTGGCCTATGTTTACAGGCCTACATAAACAAATAGATGACAAACAGTGAAAGAGGTCTGTTTCAAAAAAGTGTTTATGAGTATGGCTCTCAAATTTGCAGAAACTTTCAGTAGTATAAGGAAGTAAGGCTTTACTTTTTTAAAGTCTCGGAAAAATATGTGGTGTACATAAAGTGGAGATTTGTCTAAACTAAACAAGTGTTCAGTTATATGTTGATTTATTTTGTTTTTAACTGAAAACATCACGAGAATTTCGAAAGCTGGGACCGGACTATGCTGCTGAGTGCGAGGGGTCGCAAATTTGGTTCCCACTGGAGATTGATATTTTAGGAAATTAATAAAATCTGAAAAATATTGTATGCAGAGTGTACTTACAGCAGCCAATAAAAAGTCAAAGTTGCAGACAGTCAAATCCTTCAGTTTGCAGAAGTCCCCAGCCAAGAGTAGGTGAAGCCAAGACTCTTCAACGTGCCGCTGTGTGAAGGCCGCAGCTGTCCTGCTGGCCGAGTGGAATGGGGTCGAATCCAGGAGGGCATCGTCATCATCCACTGCACCTACGGTGGATAGAGTGTTGGTAAGATAAAGGTGTCACGTTATATGCTCCACAAAATAGATTATTCGGTAAAACATTAAGCACAATCCACTTTAAAACGGATGTTTTACGTTTTTCTACGGAGCAGCTGTTCAAATTTTTGTTGAGTTTGAATATCGATATTGACGTTTTATTGATATATATATATATATATATATATATATATATATATATATATAGACCATTATATTTATATAGCACAAAAAATAAATAATAATAACAATAATAAATAAATAATGCTGGACATTTTTCACACAGCATCATCTAGCCCCAAAGTAAGCAGAGCTTGTGTTATGGGAACTACATGACTGATTATATATATTTTTAAAAAGTACTGTACATAGGCGAGATTCACATTCGATAGCTTCACTTCCAGCTAACCTTTGTGTATGTTCGAGACTTTCGATTGATTATTATTATAAAGAAGTAATTTAAGCTAAAAGTGTTGGTGCGATATTTGTGAGTGATAAATACTCGTATTAGTCTGAAATAAAAATATTGAATTGCAAAGGGAAACCCCATAAATCAGCTGTTTAGGGTACACAACCCAAAGTCAAACATCTTGTCCGTTGGTCCAGGTAGTCCAAAATTGAAGGGGTCAAACAAGAGACATAATAAAAATAAATAAATAATGCATTGCATTTTATTTTGCATGCAGAGCATTTTACCAAGTTCTTGCGCGTCGGAGTTGTCCGTATCTTCCCCGTCGTTCAGGAAAGACGCGAAGTGTAGCGCCGCCAAGTCCGAGTGAGTATCTCTGAGAGCAGCTTGCACGCGCACATAGCGCCGCCTCGCTCTCGCACCAGCCCCCGCCACCCGCCACACCCATGTACTGCGACCGGATACCACCACCACAGTGATCAATGGCTCTAGGTCAACAAAAAAAACTTTTTTTTTTAATACAACCAAGGTGGCAAATAAGCATACGCCACACGAATTGGTAAGGGGTTACCGTAACCTACAGACGTTTGCAACACCAGAGGCATAAAATTCGCGTAGCTGACCATTTGAAAATTTTAAAATTCCCTTTAGGAAGAACCTCATGCTGTAATCACTTGGGGAAACCTCAGAAGAGAGATCATTCCATAACCTGAATGTTCGTGGGAGGAAGTTTGAATTGTTGGTTGTTAGGACTTCATAATAATTAGTGAAGATAATTATACGTTTTATGCGTCTCTCTATCGAGTTTACCTTTTATATTATATTCGTTTCGTCTATTTTGTAACAGCCGTGGTCCAGTGTTGACTGGAGTATATTATTGGAGTATATTATGAAGCTACCATCGAAAAACAAAGCAACTACTTTCATTTAATTCTTCGATTTTGAAATGTCCATGTTCACACACTACACTAACCGTATCACCGTACTGCGAAATAGGATCGCGTCGCAAACACCTGTTGACGATGAGATTGATAAAAGGTCGATTAAGACCCGTATAAAGCTTATTATAAAAACTGTCGATATTAACAAAATAATTTGCTTTTATATTGTGTGGTGAAATGGAACCCTTAGTGAGTAGTTAGTAAGTATCACAACTTTTTGACAAGGGCGACTAAATACTTATTGTCATTATTTCCAGACACAATTAACCCTAAAAGTTTTGTTGTAATTAGGTTTCTACCAGTTACTTTTCCGTTCCATCTAATTAAAAGGACAGCGGCCAAAGAGAAAAGTCCCAAATTGTTATTCAAATACTTCACTGTCTGAAGTTAGAATTTTAAAAGCTGTTGAGAATTGTTTTAAATTGGACAGTGTAATTGCGCTCGCAAAGAAAATAAGCCTTGTTTTCGCCTTGATTATATGCAAAACAAATCTGTCTTAATTATTTGTTGATGAAGAACTTATGTACTAGTATTATAAATAAATATATAACCCAATAGTCTTGACACCACACTAAGATTCCCTGTGTCGTGGAAATCAGGAATTAGAATTACCTACTGCACCCCAGCGGGAATTGAACCGCCGCGCCACCAAGGGGCGTTTTTGTTTTCCTTAAATAAATTGAGCACGATCTATCCGCACCTTTTTTCCTCAATACAAAACAAAAATACCGAACGACATTTGTTATTTGCAGTTTTCAACCCCATAGAAAACGTAGAGCATTCTTCATAAAGGGAACTAGTTTAAGCTCTGACAAATGGAGCAAAACTGAAACTATCACTTACTCATCATGCATTTGGCGACGCAGAGAGTTGAGAAGTTGAAGTTGGCATCCTTCAAAGTTATCACCGCATCGCTATTGCTTGTTGGCATCAGGAGTTCCAGTAGTTCGAGCTCAGTCAGACCGAATTCTGAGCAAGTTATATAACCTACGGAAGGAAAACTTTGAAGTTAAGAGGCAAGGAGGAAAGACACTTCACAAAAACTTGTTTAAGGGCAAATGATTTTATTTTTTATGTAAAATTCAACCTATCAAGGGCTCGAATCCGCAATCGCTTTGTACGCAGGTGCTATACAAACTTAGCCACAAGGTTGTTAAATTTTTTAGGATGTTTTAGGTTGAAGTGGTCACCCTGCGTCAGAACAGTGATCTAACCAGGTTGATGTACATATGTGTTATGGTGAGACCTAAAAAAGGACTAATGTGCGACGGTGAAAGAACCAAGTGGACCGAAAAGTACCAATAAGTAAAATTAAACATTGAGATAGAAAGTAGTAGATAAATAATAACTTACTTGCTAATTTACTGAAAGCTTTTGGCCCGAATACAGTTTCCAGTTTATCGAAGGCACTGTCAATAGAATCCTCATGGCTCTTATTTTCCACACTGTCATCGATCGTATCCAGCAAATAATAGCAGTTCTGAGTTTTGAATTTTTCTTTCTGCGATGGAGTCAACTGTAACTGCTCAAGGGATACCGCAGAGGTGCAAATTAGAAACACATTCTTTGGCAGCGACATCGGCAGCCAGAATAGCCCCGTCACAATATCACACTCCAGAGGATTCACTCTGTGAACGTTGTCGATGAATATCAACAATATCTCGTTCTCCATATCTTCGCATCTTTTCAACAGGCTTTGAAACCAGTTGTTTATGTACAGTGGATCGAAACTCGCGTCTTTTGGCAAGTAACCTTCTGGAATGTTCAGTATTATCGATATCTGTTGGCACATCACTCTCAGTAGCTCCAGGTTATAGGCCGATCTTGGCGTCGCTGCTGTAAACCTTATCACTCTAAGCACTGGTTTAGGAAAAATCTTCTCGCATTCGAAGTATAAATGCGTCAATAAGGTGCTTTTTCCTGAAGCATCGGGGCCGTGTATTAGCACTGGAGGATGCCGTGCTTGGTTTTGGTAGCTTTCTATAGTGGTTTTTAAAATCAGTTCGGCGGCATCTTCGATTTGCTTAACATTAACCTTATACAAATGATTATGCTCTATACATATCCTAAGATGAGTGATGTGTTCCAGAAAAACTTCCTGAAATCATTTGCAACGGTTATTATTACGACAACAAATGCTTTAAATATACAATGGGTTCTAACAACCAAAGCGGACGACCCCCCCACCCCCCGATATAATGATTAAATAGAATCGTATGCGATAAATACAATATAATAGAATATATGTATGTGTAGGTTGGATGTTTTTTTTTAGAAGCAGGAAGATGGTGGGTTTTGTATAAAAGTAGCCTCTGCTTGAACGAGCTAAATTACCATCTTTCAGCTTAACGTAAGTTTGTTACCTGTACAGTCTTTTTCCTTCCCTTGCCCTGATCGGGCTCAGTGCTCAGGCTATCATCGATCAAAGTGCTCACTACAGCCTGAATCTTTTCCCTGAATGGAGCCAATTGTTCCTCAGTATCTGAAGTCCCATCAGTCCTTGATGAGTCATCTGATGAAGCCCTAGAGGAAAGTAATGGTTGTTTCAATTCCTGTTTTTTAATGTTATTCATGCCAAAGTTTTTGCAGGCGCATTGCTTGCCATTAAGATTGAGAAATCTCATGCGCTTGTAATTTCATCCGGACCCATATCCTTCAAATGGAAACTGAGCAATGCGAGTATTACTACATAGTGCCGGAAAAGTCCAGACAAACTAGTATAAAAAGAGCTCTACTTTTTTTATAATCTGTTCTATGATTGATGTCGTTTTATGAAGAGTCAAATAAAGTTCAATAGCTTTGTAATTTCAAAGATAGAAAATTAGCCAATTCATTGCTAAGTACCTATGTACCAAAGAATACTAAATTGTTAGATACTTAGTAATGAATTAACTCAAAATCATTTAATCAATCATTGGAAAAACAACATCGTAGCTTTTCCGATAGTCTGTTGCGTCATATTGGGGGCTGTATTGGCAATATATTACACAAAAAAAAAGCTATTTTTCTGTAGCCTATCATTGAAAACGTTCAATTAATCCAATTTTGTATAACTTATCGGCAAAAGTTCAACCGGACCCGTGATCGAGCCACGGATCATAAATCATGCCTATGGATATTATAGGTAAAGTAAATAAATTCGTAATTTGCTAGTAGTTAACTAGTTAACTCTGACGTCCAAGTTGAAAGATCGCCGCTGCTGAGCATAAATTTTAAACAACAGGTGGTAGAAAATACTTACTTTTCTTTTCACGCTAACGAAAATTTGTCAAGGTAAGGTCTGGTCTATCACAAGGCCCAATTTTAAGCCCTAATCTCTTCATTATATATATAAGCGATTGCATAGTTACTTACTCAAGCCGAATAATATGGCTGCTCGGTAGTGTGTCTTCGAGCTTCTTTCTCAGCTCCAGTAACCTAGATTGCGATAACACAGCCAGCTTCGATTCGTCAGGTTCAGGATCTGGGACGTCTCGTATCACAGCTATCAGTCCTTTTGGATGGTTGCCGTTTGAAAGAAGGTCTGTAAAATTTTTATAAATTTATTCAGTGATCTAGCCTCATTTTATTTAAAATTCGATATAGTAATGTAAAAAGATTAATAAAAATAACAACCAGCCTTGTCTCTTGCTTTTCTTTTCTGGCTTCTTTTGTCGCGGAGGAACAGGTAGTTAAATTGACGTTTAAATGTAATCCTTGTGTACTTTTAATAGATAAATTAATGCTGACTGACTTTGAAATACCTCAAAGTCAGTCAGCATTAATTTATTAATCACGTAATCGACAGTTAGTGTATCTACTATGATTCCCATAATTAATTACATATTTACTCATAAAAAAATAGTTGTTACACAGTTACACAGTGTTGTATGTGAAATTACATAAAGCAGAAAGAGATAATCCATTGTTTAGGTAATCAACTGTTTAAAGACGTTTATACTCGTAAGTAAGATCCTTAGATTGTATAGCAAAAAATAGCGACGACTTTATTTTAAGTGCAGTTTGAATAATATTCCAGATGTTTTTAGCAAAGCATCGAAAATTACTAGATGTTCACTACTGTTATCCCCATGATGCATCCTCACTTCCATACTCAGCACGCAGAACCATAAGAATAAGTGAGAGTAGTAAGAGGCACGTCCAATCAATATATTTGGCACATGCCCTTATTAAGCATATACTTTATGATTTATTTATTTGCACCATAGAAAAATATTCTTCTATTAATAATATATATTTTTACTTTAATATATGAGAGGGTGTTTTTTCCTAAACTTAATCCTATAGAAACACTGAATGTGATGGATGAGGGTAGTTCAGACATAGACGTATACAAATGAAGGTTACATACAACCTTTTCCCTAAGCCTGTCCTTATAAATTATGATAAAGAGGAAAGTAAGGGCTGTTGTACACCATTCAGGAGAAAGGATTTTAATCCGAATAAGATCATGTCAGAATAGCAAGATATCATCAACGAGCTATCTTATTGAAAGGTATCTGAAAATTTTTTTTTTACTAAATCACGGTTTTGTTTTATATCGCTTAAGTGATAAATAGACATAAGCGATAACCATGGATGCAACACTATGGATGGAATAACGTTCCTTTTAATTAGAGAACTTTTGCTTAATGTACCTACGTCAAACGTTAAGTTTATAACATGTCAAAACGGTGAACGTATTGACAAGATTTCCATGTCGAAATGTCGGAACGGTCACCGTTTTGACAACTTTTTTTGCATATTTGTAACATAGCATAGAGGCTCAGAGCCTAAGAATATGTACATTTATTAATAAAACCATGTATCTTTAGTATATATATATACATATGTACAAAAACACACAGTTATAAACGAAACAGCTAGCTAGTCATCTAAAGACAGTTGCAAATGATCTATAGATGTTAACTGATCCAGATCACTGCCAGAAGGAAACGTTCCCAATTCATTGCCACAATGAATGGCAATGAATTGCCTAATGGCTAATGCTCAGAGCATATGATCTAAATCCTATACCAAGTTTCTAACATTATCGCACTGATAAACTTTGGAAATGTGTTGTTTCGTTCTAGGTGTCAAGAAACTTGTGCTAAGCTTACTGTGTATGGTCTGGGGTAGGGAGACGTTATCGCTTTGACGGTCAACTGCCAAGATGAAATACTTAGGTGTACTAGCTGATATGGCTTTAGATGGGCAAAAGATTGTCCCTACCCTTTGCAGTAACGCTAAGCAATCCGCTTTCATTGTTTCAGAGTCCTATGTCCTATGTCTATCTTTGCCAATGAATATAGATGTCCACATATAAATTTACTATAAAAAAGTCTTTGTTAATAGGTTTTGTTAAGAGACAAACTTATGGAAGCAGGGAGATGACAGAGTTTTATAAAACAGAAGTTCCTTTCTCTGAACAACAGAACAAATTTCCTATCAGCACCATTATTTACTAACTATCGAGCAGCAAAGTACATTCTCTTCACCAGTAATTGCCTTTCCCCGATCCAGCACCGTTTTATTCGGCTAACTTGCCTAACAAAATGCATCTCATACATTGCTACAACTTTGGTACAGTCTACAAAAGTAAATAGGTATACTCTTTGCACTCTCTCTTCTCTTTTTTTTATATGTAGTTATAATACTCTAATATATGTTATTTTTTAAAATGATAGCCATCACTTAAAGAAATTAAATTTTACATTTGTCACTTAATGGTAACATATTCCTCCGGTTTTTTCTTTACTGAGATCTGTATTGGAAACATTGCACGTTACTGTAGCTTTGAGTAATACGTACGTTGCTGAGCACGTTAAAATACCTTTTATTAATACTCGCTCCCTCTTTCTTTGTTTACAAAATGTAAATAAATTATCTGTCTTATAAGACATGTCAGTCAGTCAGTCGAATCGAGCGGTCTTGAACATGGGTCTGCACCGTAACAAGCAGACACGTAGATGTTTCACCATCCCGTTGATTCCGTGTAATTGGATCTGGCTATCGATTGGACTTTTAAAGTTTTGTTGGAGCCTGTTTCAATATAGACAGCGCAGTCTAACGGCATTTGAGGATTATTTTACATTTATGAACTTTTGTAAGAAGTAAGTGCGCAAAATGGTGAAGTAAAAGAATCGTGCGGAAATCGGCATGCAATAGAGCCAAAAATTCTAAGACATGTACCATTTTGGTATTTCAATAAGTGGCTATGGGATTGCAAACTGTCTAACTGTAATAGTGCTATGCCAAATATAATGTTTGGACGTTTCACTGACTAACATCCTCAAGAAGATCACTCAGTATGTACTCACTGAGTATGTATCTGATGATGTCTTTCATGGGGAATGTAGTTATGAGCGTGTTTTTTTTTTGTTTTTAGGCTTGTTTTGAACTACATCCCCCAGTATTTAAAATCAAGTGGGAAAGCCTGTTAATGCTACCGCGGCATCATTTCAACCGAGCTCTAACGGCATCATAACAACGTTATGGAAATCAGTTTAGCGGATTACGCTCGTGAAAGGTTGCATTAAAAATTAATTAATTTTCTCGAACGGCGGTTGAAACAACGATGTAGACTTGTTTTTATTAAAGGCTATAGTTACTGCCCACGGCTTTGCCCGGATAAAAAGAAGCTGATTAAGAGTAGCGTTAGTAAGAAGCGCATTCGCTCGTCCGTTTTTTTGTCGATTTATGTTGCAAAATTGGAACGCAATGGCCAGCCTAAGGGTTCATTATAAAATTTAGAAAAAGATTTTTTTGAAAACGAATGAGTAATTTACCCTACATACAAAGTTACAACCTTTACGTCTTTATAATATTGGTATAGATGACAGGATTCCTACCAAAGTTAATTAGTAGTAGGCAAAAACTGCACACAATATACCAGGTGTCTAGGAAAAAATAGTCTGATGCTGGGAGGTAGAGGACCTAATCAACATCACTCCCAGTATGAAGTTGCTGAAGAATTGCTACTCCTTAAGTATAGCAAAAATAACAACAAACACGCTCTCTACTGATATTCCTCATAAGGGACATCCTCAGATTACTTTGATCCCTGAGGACAAGGGGTGATCAGAGACACGTTAGAACATTATAAAAATGTGTGTACGCATGAGAAAACGATTAGTAGTCTGGGTAGTCCACTAGGCTAAAACTTAATACTTTTGTCATGTTCAAAGCGGCAGGAAGTTGCGAGATTCTAGTCACTATCATGTTTATACGATAGGTATAGTATAATAACAATGGCAAATGCCCTGCCACATGCACTAAGCCGTTCCGAATCGGTAGCCAAGTTTTAGAAAATAATAAAATAGTAATATTGTAAGTAGTAATGTTTAGCAATTGAAAGTAATTTGAAATACTTTTTACTACTCTGTTTACAGAATTTAATATTCTGTATACAGAGTAAAATATTTAAACAATCTGTTTCTCAAATTATTCAGCATAAATTACGACTGGTAAAAGCAATTATTTCAAATTTTCCAGTAAACAGAGTTAGTACCGACGGCGAGGTCGATAAATTGTGAATCTCACTGTCGGTTGCGGTTTCATTCCAATAATTCAAAACTAATGAAACGAAATAATAAATTAGTTATGCGCCGTTCTTATTAATGCCTAAAAGCTCCCGTTGTTAATAAAAATTATATACTTATATTATACCTACCTCCTATGTAGACAATAGACAAACTAATACAAATAACCTTAGTTATTTGAACGGTAAATAGGAAATGATTGTCTGGAAGCTTTATCGCTATTCTGAAATCGGTAATAGTGATAAAGCCGCTAACTTATCTAAGAGATATTTGTAAAAATAAAATAAAAAATAAAAAGACTGGACATTTTTCACACAGCATTATCTAGCCCCAAACTAAGCAGAGCTTGTATTATGGGAACTAAATAACTGATATACTACTAATATACTTTTTTTTTGTAAATACATACAAATTATACAATTATGCATAAAAATGCATAACATGCTCATTTCAGTCATCAATTAAGTATATTATTATTATGAAAGTCTTAAAACTTAGGCTTATCTAAGTGACAGTTTTTCACATAAAAACTTGACATAAGGCTTTCAAGTTCAACATGGAGCTGTCAATGTTTTGAAAAAAACAAGTTGAAACGTTGTTGGGTAATGCCCAGTTTGTTTTGATTGAATCTGTCTTGACCGGCACAGAAATAGCCGTCAACGAGCTGTCCCCCAGACGTAACCGTGCCAATACCGCCGGGGAGTGCTTACGTCTCGTTGACCGCTGGTTGACTATGAGGCGTCACGAAAGCAGTGCCTAGCTGATATGTGTGCGATAACATTAATAAACCTTACTAGGCAAAAGTCATTTTACAATCCAACTATGCTTTGCTAAAAATAAAAGACGGTAGATCTTTTATCGAACGAGACTTCATCCTGTCAACGTCGGCTGACCTCTCGACGCTCTTATATGACATAATTTGAAATATTCAAATCTCAAACTCACCTATAGCCAGTTCACACTGGATCTCCACAGGGCTCTTCAGTAAGTAAGAGACATCTACTCCTCTGCCATGTGCTTCAAGAACGATTGCATTGAATGCCTTCTGGACCTCAGAAAGACTGTTTCTCTGTTTTTCCCGTTCGGTGAGATCGTCGAACCTGGTGGGTGAGAATATAAATAGATTTTTAAATCGTGATAAAATGAAAAAAAATACTCTCAAATTACGCACTGCCACTGGATCAGAGAGATACAAAAAGTACTTAGCCTAAAATACCATATACTACCAGGTTACAATTCTAGAAGACTTAGTTTCATTCTAACTATTTAAACTACCTAGAACTACTGAAATTTTACCAAACCCCAATAGGTAATTGAATACGGCACAGTCGTGTTTGTAGACACTTTGAAACTTTAAACAAATGGGTCACCCCGACTCAGTTCAACATATACAGTTACAGTATACAGTTTCCAACTTTCATTACAGATGATTTCACAACTCTGGCATAGTTTCAGAGCTACTGAGAATAATGGATCATTTTTCAACTATCACATTATTCATATACAAAACTATAAAAAAATATATACTCGTATTACATATTACAAATTGATGAAGACTCTCGGAATGAGTTGAAACTTCGATGGTGCCTTCAAGGATAGTACTGTACGTGAAAATTCTTGTTTCACAATGAATTGTTCACATTTTAGAATTTTATATCAAATACTCGTAAATCAACGAAAGCTGTTTTTCAATTTCAGGCTGTGAATCAGAAGCATCTCCTCAAATAATAATAACAGTCGAATATCTTGCCTTCTTCATTATATTTGCGAGTATAAAAGGCATAATTTTCTCCTTTTATTGTCATCCCACTCAGTGGGTTCAATAATGTTTGGAAGGCTTTGATCATCTTTATGCCCGTCTCATCTTCCTATTTCTTTAGGGTCGTTTCCTTGGGACGAGGTCGCCGATTACTCACCGAGATCGTAAAATAAATAATTTATTACGCCTGGAAGGGCTCACAAAAATATTTCTGTAATAAGAGGACAGTATCGCAAACCTGAATATAATACTTTTATACACGTAGTTTAGTCTTATTTAAAAAAAAATGTCTTATTTTTACTTGAAAAAAAGATTGGCAGGTCAGCTAACTAACAAATTATACTTTTATTATAAACACCAACAACGTGTTCTCCTTTCCATGGGGGCAATATTTACAATATTTTCGTAAAAGTAGGTAGTCTTAGCTGTAACTCCCGTATAGGCCTTACGTAGCCATGAACGTAGGTGCCTATTGCCTTTTTATATAAGGCCAATAATAATACTTTAACAAAATTAATTTATTCATGCAATTTTTTGATCAGCACAAGTAGCATGTATGAGCATCGAAGACAACGGGCTTGTTTAAAGAAGGATAGTCATGAAATATTTATCTCTTCAATTTTGCCTGACATTAAGAAAAACTAAGAATGTATCTTTAGTAGTTACCTTAGTGCTCTTACTAAGCCTGCTATTTTCTAGAAAACATATATATGACGGGAATGAGACTTGGTTTAATTCAAATAAAATAAAGAGAAACATTATTTATATATTAGTATTTTCAACAACTACCCCTTTAAGGAAAATTATTGAGTATAGGCAATTAATGCAACACGTAGTTGCGAGCAAGTAAGCTAGTTCTTAATAATTCAACAGAAAAATTTCAAATAGCAAAAAACATAATTTCGTTATTATTAATCATACAAACATGTATACGAAAAAATAAGACGAGACTTTCTTTGTACGAACCGGGCTTGTGAAAAAGTTGCATTTTGAAGGGTCCTGGAAAACCAGGTTACTAGACGCCGGAAAAGACAAGGGTGCTCAGAGAAATAACAAGGTTGTGATTTCCAGCTTTGTGGAAATAACAAGCAAGCAAGTAATGTTATAAGCTTTTTAGTGACTTTTCAGAGTATATTTCTCTGTGTTACCTTATTTTTCTTATGTTATCTTATGTTGGCGTTATTCAGAATGCTTAGAAACAAAGTTGTTTTATCGGTACTCACTCCATCTATAGAATTAAGTGAATAAAAAAAAACAAAAAAAATATCGGGAAATTTAAACACCAGCTACCGATATACATAGTGTTATTTACATGGCCAGTAATTGCCAGTATCGGTTCATACTTTGAACGCGATAATTAATAAATAGGTGTTCGCAGATTCTTGTTCGTTAATTTCATGAAATTTATGAAATCATTGTATATGACTTCAAGAAAGGTTCATAATAGTTTTTAATGTCATATGTCATAATATGTGATGCGAATACACGATGCATGCATTCAATCTATAAAGTCTCTTAATTTTTATTTGTTTGAGTACTTTTTGTACTATCTTCTGCCCACGGCTTCGCCCGCGTGGTACCCGGAAAAAAAGTAGCCTATGTATTATTCTGATGTTTAAGCTATATTACTGTAAAGTTTCATAAAATCCGTTCAGAAGTTTTTGCGTGAAAGAGACAAACATCCATCCTCACAAACTTTCGCGTTTTTAATATTAGTAGGATAGGATTTTGGAATGATATACCAAGTGATTATACGTATTTTATTTTGGATGAAATAATCTAGCTACCTTAAGCTAACTCGTATAAAGCTCTGAGAGCCGTATCGCCTCAAGAAGTCGCGAGTAGAATAAGGTTGTTTACATTCTTTGTTTGATACCACCTGACCCGTCCGCAAACACAAAGCTCACTGAATATCAGATCTTATTTTAAAGTGTACTGAGAATTGAATAAAACCTTTTCTCGTTTTACATTTCATACGTTTAGTTTTAGATGTCTTTCTGTTGTCTGTTAGGTAGTTACCCACATACTGATTTTTTTACCTAAGTGAGACATGCCCTAGAACCCAAAATTCAGAGGCTAGGCTATCGCTTAGTGTTCCAATAAGCGGCGATGGGTTTCCAACATATAAATGTGGAATTCTAACTATTTGTAAAACATATGCCAAATAGGTTGGACGTGTCTTTGGCTACCCCTACTTGGTATCCTCACGGATACAGTACATATAGATGTAAGGATGTGCATGTGAGCGTGTTTTTTTAGTACGCACAATAAAAATAAACTCAGTACTGAATGTTAACACACTAAAGAAAAGTATTAATTAATATATTTGACGACCTCTGTGGCGCAGTCGGCGAATGCTCGCCTGAGACGCAGAGGCGCAGAAGGTTGCGGGTCCGTTTCCCGCCGCGGGACGGATGTTTGTATGATCTGCAAATATTTGTCTAGGGTCTGGGTGTTTTCTATGTATAATATGTATGTAACAAAAATCTATACCAAGTAGTATATCAGTCATGTAGATCCCATAATACAAGCTCTGCTTAGTTTGGGGCTAGATAATGGTGTGTGAAAATGTCCAGCATTATTTATTTATTTATTTTTACTTACATTAGTTTGCTATGCTTACTTTGCATTATTATTATTATTATAAACGAATTGGCTTCATGGTTAAGCAGCTCAAGAACGGTCCCTGAGCAATCCGACACGCGTTGTTAGCTTCAGTAATATGAGCGATAGGAAATCCTAAAAATAGCCACAAAATTATCTTTTTCCCTTCCTGAATAAATAGACTAGGTAATACCCACAGCTTCGCCCGCGTGGTACCCTAATAAAAAGGAGCTCTTACCGTTGCGGCAGCGTTTGTAAGAAACGCATTCGCTCGACCGTTTTTTTGTCGACTTACGTTGCAAAAGTGCTCTCCACGAAATGCTCTTTTATTTATAAGGTCCATTCTAAATATTGATGAATTAATTTATGAAATCGGATGAGCAGTTTCGGTGATTAATCTCCTACATCCAAAATTTCCTCGTTATAATATTATTATACTAGCTTCTACCCACGGCTTCGCCCGCGTGGTACCCTGATCTATTCTGATGTATAAGCTATATTAATGTAAAGTTTCACCAAAATCCGTTCAGTAGTTTTTGAGTGAAAGAGGTTTATAATATTTCACGTTTATAATATTAGTAGGATTATTAGTGTAGAAGTGTAGATAAACATGCAACATACCAAACATAATCATTATCCCACACTAGGAATCCCTGTATCGTAAGTATCAGGTACTACGAGTACTGTGGTACCACACCACCCAGATCCGGAACAAATATTTGCAGAACGTGCAAACATTTGCCCGGCGGCGGCATCCAATATAAGGGCATACAAAAGTTTTGAAGTTTACCTATTTGTGTTCCTAGATGAAAATGAGTTTGAAAAGCTTATATAAAGATACCTTCTTTTATAAACAATCGTAGTAATAATAAAAAACAAAACAAAACAAACACGTTTACGACTGTATTCCCAATGTATATCCTCAGATACATACTCAGTGCGTAGATCTTTGAAGATACCAAGTAGGAGGTAACGTGGCACGCCCAAACATTATACTCGTATTTGGCGCTTGCCCGCGTTTTGCAAGTAAATTAGAACACTAACTGATGGCAATTGTCTTCAAAGTTTTGGTTCTAGGATAAGCTGGTTTCCTCACGATGTTTTCGTTCATCATTTTGAGCTTGTGCACACATACATTTATAAAATGGAAAAACCCATTGGCGCACGACCTGGTTTGAACCTACAACCTCCTGATCGAAAGTCGCGGTGCCACCCAGCAGGTCAAACACGGCTCATTATTAGTAATAATTGATTACTCACCATTTATCATCTCCTTCCAGATGGAAGCTGCCGTCGTCTTTGAGGCTGTAGCAGGCGTGGACGAGGTCAGACTGCGCTGACTCCGCCTTAAGCAGTTCTTCGAAGGTGTCCGCTGGGATCTTGAACGGTAGAACTGGCTGGTACGATGATGCCTCTCCACCGATGATGCACTGTGCAAAAGAGATACGTTTTTTGATGTTTTTTAATGTTTCATGTACCAAAGGGTGCCCATGGTACCCTATTACTAAGCAGTACAGTAAAATAGTCCGTGAGTTACCTTTTAAGCGTATAAAAATATATTTTTAGCTAGCGCAAATGCATTAAGGAAAAACTTGGCAGCAGTCACATGCCATCTCAAAAGCTTATCTCATTTTGTTGTATAAGACGTTAAGGTTGAGAAATTACGGTAAATGGAGTTGGCTCAAGACAACTTCTTAGGCTGTGGTTTGGTTGTGTGTTTTTGAGGCAAATGATGATGGAAATCAATACACCCCTATTCGGGACGTCAGTGCAGACCTTAGTTTCCTACTTAGAATTAGAATGAGATGATAGAAATAAATTATAGTTAATTTTACTTGTTATTCAAGGTCTAACCTTGAACCTGAACAAGTAGCTAAGGTCTAAATGGGTAGAATGCCCGTATAATTTACGAATACAAACCCTCGTCAGCTCCACAGGTAGGCATGGATTCCGAAAGGATTTCTTCTAGCTTTATTTTATTCGATTGTTGATAGTATACCATTACAATCTTTAAAAAAAATATATGTTAACTAAGAAGCAATTAAGAAGTAAGTTTTATATGTAAATCAGTTTCATGTTATAAAAAAAAATAGAGGTAGCTAATAAGTAATTTTGTAAGTAAATCAGTTTAATTTTATAAAAAATTTAGCATCCTAGTCTGTGTCTGTGCCCATTCTGCGCCTACCAATGAAAGATCGTGCGTAAGCATCCATAGTAAGTCTGAGGAAAGATCTGTATGAGCAGAAATTTTTAATCTGTGAAATGTACCTCAAGAAAAAAAAATAACATGCAATTTTTTTTATTTAAATAATTTATTTAATTTAATTTTGTTTATATAAAGAATCATAGAGAAACTAACGAATCATACGTTTAAAAAAGGTTTAAAAAATTGGTATTAAAAAATAAAGAATTTTATCTGGCTCTGTAGATACCAAAGTTCTCGACTGTAGAGGTATTTCCCGTAATGAACATCCTTATATACATACTCAGTGAGTAGATCTTTGAGGATACCAAGTAGGGGGTTGTCAGAGGCACGTACAAATATTACATTTGGCACATGTTCGCGTTTTTGCAAGTTAGCATTCCACGTGACAGGTTGCAAGTCCATCACCGCTTATTGGACCACAAATTGTTGACACATGCCCTCGTACTTTTGGTTCTAGGGCATGCTGGTACAAAAGAAAAACAATGAAGTGCACAATAAGGTTTGCAAAATGGTTAAAAAAAAAAAAACATCTCTTTAATTTTTAAAAATATGTGCTCTATTTCTCGAATGCTGGGCGAACAAAAGACGCTGCAAAAAATATTTATTATAATTCAGAAGGCTTGAAATGCCATGGTTTTCAACCTTTGATATTTTAAAATGTGCGTTCTATTTTTGAATTTTGTTTTCATGAAAACAAAAGAGGTTGCAAAAAAAACTACGAGAGAATGCATAATATGCATGCAACTCATGCATATTATGAGTTTCGTAGTGGCAAGGCTTAATTCTGACACTTACCAAAAAATATCCTGCTTTAGATGTTTGATTGCAGCATCGGATCTCTTCAAGGTGGTACCTCAGCAGAGATGGATTCGCTTCATCACCGCCGTCCGTCCCATAGTGCATGTCAACAAACTCGATCTATGAAAAATAAAAGAGTAAACTCTACTTCACTTCTCTTAAAAACAAGTCTTCTCTCTTAAATCTTTAAAAAAATGTGCTACCTTTTTGATTACAACTTATATAAATCGGCATCCACATATTTTGTATATAACACTTAAAATCCTATCAATGTTTCTTAAAATAGAGACATTGCTTCGATATCAGATTGGATAGGGTTCCGTATCTCTAAAAGGCACCAAAAAAACTTAATACAGGATCACATTGTTGTCTGTCAGTTTAGAGAATTAATCTGATGCCCGACGTTCAGTACCTATTTAAAGTAAATATTTACTTAAGTACATTCGTTTTTAAAGCCTTTTGTGCCATGTTATATATTCAATTTAATCAGATGTCACAACAACGGCACGAGTTTAAACCAAACACAAGCCGTTCTGACTTGTGAGTGGTACAAAAATATGCAGTCGCTGATTTCATGTGATTTGTTCTCTCTTCGTTCTTTGTTTGTTAAATTTACTGTTGGCTGAATTCGCTTTGTGAATACAGGCCTGTATTTTGTATTTTGATTGGGGAATTTCTCCGCCTTTTCGTTGGCAGGTGACGTACTGGTTTGCATTTAGAAATTCTGCATATTTGCTTGTAAGTTTGTGAATAGTGGATTAATCGAGAGTAAGTCCTAACCATAATTCTCAATATTAACCTATTAAGATGATCATCAAATAAGTTTTAGAACGTTGCTTGTGGTTATTTTTCATACGATTTAAGGTCAAGTTGAATTCAATTCAATTTATTTCAATATTTTTAATTTCAGACATTATTATAACACGATATTAATAGACAAATAAAATTATAATAATATACATATTAAAGAAGACTAGTACATAAAATAAAACGATGTATATTCCTTCTAAAAAACTTTCAAACTTCTATTATTATTTTGACCACAAAAATCCATTAACAAACTGTCTAACGATAATAAATACGTTTTGGAACGCATCCTCAAAATGTCTCAACGTTTTTTGTAAGACAAAACAGAATGTTTGTCCCTACGTGAACGGAATTCAATTAAAATAGCTGAAAGTTCAGGTCCATTTTCAATAATTAGAGAGATTGGAAACTGCACGGGGAAGTTTAGAATTCGGAATATGTGTGTCTAGCATCTATCTACGGCTCCGGCCACGTGCTAACTAAATAAAACGTAGCATGTGTGTTATTTTGTGTGTTATTTTAGATCATAGACAATAGATTATTAACAACAAACAACCAAACATAAAGACGACCTCTATGGCACAGTGGGCGAAAACCCGCTTGAGACGCGGAAGGTTGCGGATTCTATTCCCGCCGCGGGACAAATGTTTGTATGATCTATAAATATTTGTCCAGAGCCTATGTATTTCTATGTATAAAAAAATACATACATATTTAAATACTATTGAAAACAACATACGTTGAATATATAAAAATAAAAGATAGACTAGCAGAATCAATGTGAATTGGCTATTCTATATTGGCTATTTCGATTTAAAATATGAGATTACTAGCTTCTGCCCACGGCTTCGACCACGTAGTACCCATATAAAAAGCCTATGTGCTTTATGAGTTATATTACTGTAAAGTTTTATCAAAATCTGTTCAGTAGTTTTTGCGTGAAAGAGGAACAAACATCCATCCTCACAAACTTGCGTGTTTATAATATTAGTTAAAAGCAGATTGGTTGCCAAAGTTACCTCGTAGTATTACCGTCTCCATAAACTAGTTTGAACATCCCCAAAACCTCATTCCTTTACTCCAAGTACGTATTCAGTTCTACCCGTAGTACCTACATGTGGTTCGTTTGCGGGAACTTTACTATCCAAAGCTTTGTCAGTTTGATATGTGGGAAGTAAAGGGTGTTTACACAAAAAGCAGATCGGCACCGGCACTTGCCAGAACCGTTCAATACAGCAGCGCGATTTTTAGCGGTAAGTGTTTGTTTGCGCTTCTTTACTTGAATTTGGCGGCCTTTCGTGATACTGGTGATGGATCTTTAACGCTATCAACGAGCGGAATCGGCCAATCACGGAGACCGGACTGGCGGCAAATTAGCAGCAGGCGGCAGGACCAGTAAGTCGAAGATACGTGGAGTGTGCTAACATCTCAGTTTAAGCAGCGTATCTTATACCTATACATTTTTGTATAGGTATAAGATACGCTGTATATAGAACAGTTTTCTTATATCTATACCTGTGTTTTTTTTAATTCTCGAATGAGAATTATTTGATATTTTTCATTCGCGCCGATTCTCAATTTATAGTTTTGTGTCTAGGTTTGAGTTTAGAAAATAACTTTGAGGGCACTGACAATTGCTAACGACGGACCTAAATAGAAGATTAACTCCACCGAAAAAAACAGAATGAATCCCTATGAAGTTCTTCTTTTCATAACTGAAATCTACATTTTGATTTTTGAAGCAATGCAAATTTATGCACCTAACATTAGATATTCATATATTTTACATTTATCTTTAGAGCTTTTCAGTTGAGGCTCGGTTTTCTACAGCGGTTGCCAATTTGTAGGAAAGTTTTAACGCTATTAATCGAAGCGAGGATGTCACGTTACGTGGCAGCTGTTGGAGGAATTCGTAATACTAGAGTTATTTCATTACGCTCGTCTAGCTAGAGTACTTAGTGGTTATATTGTTTCAAACTTGCTTTAAATGTAAAAGTTTGTATAGGCGTAGTGTAGTAAATTTTATATTAAAAGTTTCTGGAAATCAGTGGATGTAGGTAACCTAAGATGGTTCGTCATCGCACTTTTTAAGGGAGGCCTATATCCAGAAATTGACTTACACAGTATTGATGAAGATGAAATGAAGAAGAATGAAGAATAGTCTAAAGCCACCTTCATACAAGTATGAATAAACAAGATGAAACAACATTAATATAAAGCTTTCGTACTTGTAATGAAATCATCTAGTTAAGAGAGTTTACCTCAATATATCGGTCATCGTATGTGGACTGCAGCTCAGGACCGACCAGCTCGAGGATATGTCGCCTTTCCTCTCGGAAATCTGTAGGAAATGGTTTTAGTTTTAATTTAATTTGCTACAGATAAAAATCGTATCACCTACGTGATACGATTTTTAACAATTGAAGAAGTTGAAAAGCACATTGTACAATTTATATGCCTTATGAGATATATAAATTTTTCAATAAGAGTGATACTACTTACGTTGCTTGCATAGGTTACGGTAACCGCTTACCAACAAGTGGGTTGTAGCTATGCGTGTTAGCCACTATAGTTGTATAAAAAAGCGTATCGTACTTTGATTTTTTTACTCTCTGTCGATGATAAAGTACCGATTGGAAACCCCTATCACGGCTAAATGAAGGAACATTCAAAAATAACCAAGCCTTGTTCGTTCTCTGATTATTAAAGGCTTGAACTAAATTCACTTAGACTCAGCACGACGATTCTAAAGTGATCCTTATGATAACCAATATTCACTTTGCACGAGACTTGACGACCTTAGCGGAGCAAGAGATGTGGGTTCGACTTCCGATAACTGACAAATATATTCTGCAGATATTTGTGAAAAGACGACCTTCAATTAGCGATGATGAACATACCATTGTAGACAGAAGCGACGAATATCTTGACAGCGCGGGGTCCGGGCCATTTGTCACTCTGCTGCGTGTACCCTTGCAGCGCTTGAAGCACTGCCGGCTCCGGAGCGCTCATTGCGCTCGCGCTTCACCTCACCCCACGCTGCTCAAGCCACGCCGCGGCATTCTATAACAAAACAAAAAGCCATAAGCAATTTTGTATCGATTTCAAAAACATAAAATATTCTCATCTCTCACACATTGGCCCTTACTCGTTTACCATTATTATTATTTTTCCTTTTTGCTTCCCATCTTTTGTTTAGATATAGTCATGAGAACTTATCCCTAATAGTAACTGGTTCTCATTTGTTATTTTTTATTAATTTATTTTTTAACTTCAGTTTAGATGGGTAACTTTTTGTGTATTAAATTATGATGAGGATGAGAGTCCGAAGCGAATCACTGTGGTGATGTTTTTGATATAAGTACGAGTATGTAGATACTCTACTTAAATCAAAAACATAAAACTTGTGAAAACTTATGATCTAGCCTCTGTAAACGGCTTTGCCCGCGTGACCGTTGGCAGAGGCTAAGTTTCGATTTTGGATTTCGTTTAAAGTTTGTCCGGAGAAAGTACCTCCTTCTCGCAGTGCCTCCAAGTAGCTTTGACAATCAAGAGGCGTGTCAGCAACCTCCTTGGTGTTGCAGATGCCAATAGGGAACGGTATGTTTTTTTTAAACAGCTAAAGTGGAAAACAAGCTTGCGGCCCACCTGTTGGTAAGCTGTTACCGTAACCTATGGACGTTTGCAACACCAGAGGTATCTCTCGTGCGTTGCCGACCTTGAGACATAACGAATGTTGGCCTCAACAACACTAAACATTAAAAATCAAACTAACACTGGCAATAAAAGCCTCCCCTGTAATCAAATGGAAAATGGATCATCGAAGTAAGCCTCATTGACTAACTGAATATTAGTTAGGAATGACACCGCGAATCAGATTGGTTGGATAGAGAGCTAGGGAGCAAAAATATTTAATTACTAGCTTCTTGCCACGGCCTGCATTGTACCTGGATAAAAGTAGCCTATGTCTTGTTCTGATGTATAAACTATATTACTGTAAACTTTTATCAAAATCCGTTTTGTAGTTTTTGCGTGAAAGAGTAACAAACATCCATCCTAACAAACTTTCGCATTTATAATAGTAGTAGGATTTACGTTTCACCCTCTGCAGTCGAGTAAGGATAGGATTTCTGCTCGTTATTTGTGCTTGATGGCTTACCGATTTTTTATTGCCTGTCGAGCTTTCACGTGCATTCGTTGTTTCAGCGCTTTAAACTTTGGTGTAGCAAACATCACGTTGCAGATTTATTTTTCGCGTTCACAGTGTTTTTTCCATGGTAAAAGTTGTTCGCATTGATGGGTATTTTCACCTCCCGAAGTTTTCGGGAGTAGTCTTATTACACCTTGTATATTTTATTTAAATCTAAGAACAATTATTAGTGCTTTTACTTTTACATTTTTGTATAAACAACTTTGTATATTTAATGTCTTGTTAACTAGTATAATACGTTACTTATTTATAAAATTAGGGCGATTGGAGAAATCTGTAAGCCCACTTGTGTTGTATATATAATAAGTAAATAAATCAGGCCCTGCACTGGAACATCTGGTTTGTAGAAATGCATTAAATATATAGTAATTAAGCGATATGACCGCCCATTGTAGAACATTGTCAAAGTTTGTAGTACTTACCTAAGTTGATGTGTTATTTGATATGAAATAAAGTGTTTTCTATCTTCTATCTATCTAATTAAACCGTAAATCACAACACTATTAAGCGTAATATCACAGGAAAATTAGGATATCGCTTCAGCCATGCATGAAATTAATGTTATGGCGAACGTAATTGGATCTAGTGCGTTCAAGATAGGGATATGTCTCAATACCAACACGTAGATAGATACATAGATAAACTCTCTACTGCAAACCAAAGATACCAAAGATAAATACAATACCACAGGAATTCATAAACATCGATCTCTTCCAGAAAACCTTTAATCGCGACCTTAGTACAGATTAGAAAATGTAAGCTTTATACTTTAAAACAGCTACATACATACTTCTGACCGTGGGTTCACCCACACCACCCACGATACAGGAAATCCTAGTGTGGACGAGGATTCCCTGTATCGTGGGTGTCTGAAACTACGAGTACCAAAGTACTACAACGCCCATACTCGGAACAAATATCTGCAAACATACAAAGACTTGGCCCACAGCGAGAATCGAACCCGTTTTCGTTACTCGCCCCCGTGCCACGGAGTCCATCATTGCAAACAGCCACCATTTTTTCAACTTTAGGTACTTATCTTGAGTAGATAGGAAGATAGTGTTATTGGCAGTAAAAGTGCTGAATTAATAACACTGAATCGAGAAGTTAGACATTTTTTGGCAACATGATTGAGATTCGCGTAGATATACTAGATGCATACACTGTATGTAGCTTTAACTGTGTGTAGCTTTAAATACCTCTAGGTATTGGAGCAGAGAATTACGGATCTTCCTTTATTAAAGATTAGCTATTCCCCACGGGTTCGCCCGTGTGCTACCCGTTTAAAAAGTGGTCGATGAAAAATAGCATTCGTAAGAAAAGCATTTGCTCGACCGTTTTTTCGTCGCCTTACTATGCAAAATTGTTGGACAAAAACACTTTTTATTTTAACGGGATAATATATAGCCTATGTCCAATCAAAAGTCTATTCTAAATATGGGTGAAAGAAATTTTGAAATCGGATCAGTAGTTAAGGAGATTACCCCAGTACATATAAACTTACAAACTTTACCTCTTTATAATGTTATAGAAAAGATCTTTAAATAAACTTCCAGTGATATATGTAGTACTAGCCCACGGCTTCGTCCGCGTGGTACCCGGATAAAAAGTAGCCTATGTGTTATTCTGATGTATATGCTATATTACTGTAAAGTTTCTTTAAAATCTGTTCAGTAGTTTTTGCGTGACAGAGTAACAAACATACATCCTCACAAACTTTAGCGTTTATAATATTAGTAGGAAGGACTAGTCTAAACCATCCACGGCCCACGACGTTGACTATGTCATCTGCCTATCTCGCTACCGGACGTGTTACATTTCAGTTACCACTCCCGACCACCATTTAGTCATTTTCCTCCTCCACCTGCCATCACCATGTTTTACAATATGGATCACGCAGATCATTAGATGGCACAGACTGAGGGAGGCCCCAGCAGTCGGTGAAGTTGGGCTGTGGATGATGATGATATAGTACTACCTACATTGGCATCGAAAAATGACACAACGAACCGTCTTCTGATTTCCTGCGACTTTTCGAATTGACTCGCAGTATTCTATGGCGAAGATACGAGTACAATCGTATCTATTCATGTGAGGAACCTGTCAGGTGATTCAATGTGCGAGACTTTGTCCCAAAAACTCAATAGGGAATAGATGTTATTAAAATCAATAGGTATCTTTATAAATTTGGGATACCTTCGTCAATCTTAGATGTTTGTACGGAACCTTTGTTTTTGCTGTATTTGTTTGTTCAGCGCCTTTTCTAAGAGATTTGGGTAAGAGATAAATAGAAATATTTTATCAGAAATGAAAGACAAAAAGATGTCTGAAATTATTTGGTTCAACATTTTTTGGTGCTAATAATAAGTGATTATTGCTCTTGCTTTCAATTGTTCTTGGAGGAGCAAAATGTTAAGAATGCTTAATACTATTTACCTATTACAAAAAAAAATAGACAAAATCCTGTATTTTTCCATGATGGACATTCATGAGACACACATGAGGAGTGGTTTTGAGGATACAAAGTAGGCGGAAGTCAGAGGAACGTGCAACCATTATATTTAGCAAAACAAGGGCATGTACTAAATGTAATAGAATAGAATAGAATAAACGTTTATTTGGCACAATCAATAATAAATGTAAAAGTACATAGATCGACAAGAATAGATACCTTCTTAAATCTAAAACGAACTTCGGCTCATGTGTATGTATGAATTTTAAGGATGTAGTCTGTACCAAAATGGTGTTCAGTTCAGCATGTGTTGGATGTGTTTTGATGATTTGCTGCTGTAATGTTTGGACGTGCCTTTGACTATCCCCTCCTTGGTATTCTCAAAGAGCTACTCACTGAGTATGTATCTGAGGATGCCCATCATGAGGAATACAGTTGTAAGTTTTTTTGTATTATTATTCTGTAACATTATTATTGGTAAAAACTTTAACTAAATTCATTCATGATTAACATTTCATGTCACAAAATTAACATTTAATAAAAAATACTTATGTATTCAGAACGCAAGCCGCGGACGCCGGGCATCAAGTGGGCAAATTAAAGTGGGTCTGGGCGGGTCACGTCTGCCGCGTGTTGTGTGAGTTGTGGGAAAAGTTTATTACGGACTAATTCCACTAGACAGAAAACGACCACGCGGCAGACCACGCCGACGATGAAGAGAGGAACTGGACCAAAACCAAAGACTGGCTAACATCAGCACTCAATAGAGTGGCGTGCAAGAAGGGAAAGCCTTTGTCCTGCAGCGGCACACCATAGGCCAATAATATATACCTGCGGGTTCGATTCCCGCCGAGGGACAAATGTTTGTCTGACAAATTATCTACAAATATTTGTCTCGGATCTGGTTGTTTTCTATGTATACTAGGTATGTATTTAGAAGAAAAAAAAATATATCAGTCTTATATCAGTCATGTAGTTTCCATGACACAAGCTTTGCTTACTTTGAAGCTAGATGATGCTGTGTGAAAAATGTCCAGCATTATTTAATTACTAGTTTCTGCCTTCGGCTTCGCCCGCGTAGTACCCGGAAAAAAGTAGCCTATGTGTTATTCTGATGTATGAACTATATTACTGTAAAGTTTTATCAAATCCGTTCAGTAGTTTTTGCGTGAAAGAGTAACAAACATCCATCCCCACAAACTTTCACATTTATAATATTAGTAGGATTTCATTGCATAATAATACTATTTTAATCATAATGCCCCTAGTTACTTTCAACCTAAAACTGTTATTAAGTAGTTCCTCAAAATCCTACTTTAGTTGATATAACTTTCAACCTAAAACTTGTTCCTCAAAATCCTACTTTAGTTGATATAGCTTTCAACCTAAAACTAGTTCCTCAAAATCTTACTTTAGTTGATATAAACTTTCAACCTAAAACAAGTTCCTCAAAATCCTACTTTAGTTGATATAACTTTCAACCTAAAACTAGTTCGTCAAAATCCTACTTCAGTTGATAAGATTTGCCATCTAATTACATTGGCATGAATACAGATTTACTTATTCACGGTGAACGTATAATCTGAAATGTATTTATGTCCTTACCGCCTATAATAAGGTTATACTGGTTCCGTGAGCCGAGATTTCCCTGCGTCAGAACTATGAATACCATTAGCTATGATTTACTGTCAGAGGTTATAACAATTAAGAGGTACCACCCACAGCGGAAAACTATGAAGTAATAATAATAATAATAATTCATATTGTACAAACGGGAATTTTCACCTACTGCACTATCGGTGAAGGCACCGACTAAGTTACCCCCCACCCCTACCCCTAGTTGTTGTGTAGTTACAACAACGCTACGAACACAATCGCGCGCCTTTAACCGCGCACAACGTGCGGCAGCGCATAGTAAACCCTCCGTAGACCAAGACACGTTCTTAGTGACCCTGATGACCCCATCAGCACCGCTAACGCGGTGGTGACGTCATCAACTCCCGACAGAGCAAACACTCCACAGATACACCGAGCCCGCCGGCGGGCTCGACGAGTCCCCACTTCCGCCTACTCACGGTACAAATATGTACCGGGGCGTTTCTCTCCTATTCCACCCCCTCTGGCAACGGCCCAAGCCGAGGTCCGTACCTAAGTGGTGCCCTTGTGCTAGTTGCCCCATCCTAACTTTTTACAGCCTTCTGCGCTCGCCGTAGTCCGGTGACGCTGACCAAGGCCATCTGCGGCCCTGCAGCATTAAAGTCCATTCAGTAAAAAAAGGCAGCGCATAGTGCACGGTGCGACGAATGAGTCGAAACTTAGTCGGTGCCTTCACCGATAGTGCAGTACGTGGAAATTCCCGTTTGTACAATATGAGTAGTCAAGTTCACGATCGTTTTTGGAATAAAATAATAATAATAATGCTTGACATTTTCCACACAGCATCATCTAGCCCCGAAGTAAGCAAAGCTTGTGCTATGGGAACTACATGACTGGTATACTGCTTGTACACATTTTTTTGGTATACTACTTGTATACCTACACACCACGCACTTTGGGAATGCTTCTGTCTGTTAGGGATCTGCATCAGTTGTCCTATCTATAGATCGTTTGCAACAGTCTTTAGATAGCTAGCTGTTTCATCTGTATTGTATAAACCTACTGGTAGGTACATAGTTGTATGAATAAAAAAACATAAACTTTCTACAAACTAATACAAAAGTACAAAATATACATTTGGATTTGTGTATACCTATTAGCAACTGTAGACTACAAATGTCTATCACAAAGCACTGCCTGCATTGTATTCGATTGAATAGGCTTTATTCGGAATCAAAGCTAATAGATATTGGATTCAATCGCTGTAACGGCTTCCATGCATGGCGGACGTAGGTAGCAAGATAATTTGCCCTCGCGTACGTGACATACCTACAAATAGTAAAACTAAGTATTTAAAAAAAAGAATATCAGTCAAGTAGTTCCCATAATACAAGCTCTGCTTAGTTTGGGGCTAGACGATACTGTGTGAAAAATGTCCAGCATTATTTTTTATTATTTAGCATATTTAACTTGCAAAGCGCAGGCATGTGATATATAATTTTGGACGTGTCTCTGATTACCCTCTACTTTGTATACTCTGAGTATGTATCATTGGGGGGAATACAGTCGTGAGCGTGTTTGTTTATTTAATATATTTTCGGTACTGGATTGAATTACACTCAAGAACGACTGAATTTTAGACTTTAACAATAAATTTGTTGAATATTTTGAGATCACGTAAAAACCCTGAGGGAAAATAACATCAGCGTTCACTTAAAATTATACGCAATGCCACGGAACCGAATGGATTACACGTGAGCGTAGTAAAAATAATAAATACAATTTCAAACGAAAGGAAAAATTTCACATCGAATTTCCACATCGCAAAATGTATATGTATAAAACATATAAATTTTCTGAAACGCAAGAATTGCGAACATACGAGTCGGAAGTTTTGACAATATTTGTCTTGGATCTGGTGTTGTGTCAATAATACTTTTTATCCCTTATTCTGCAGGGAATTTTAGTGAAGGGTTAGGACTGTGTGACTACAGGAAGTTATTTTATTAAAAAAGTTCTAAGATACGCAGCTCAGTAAAGAAACAAATTATTAAACAAAATTACAACAGCAATTCTCTGGTTTGCACGGCTTTCTCGCCGGGTCTCTTCAGCTCATTATAAGTTAGGGAACTTATTACCGGATATTGCGAGACCGAGATACTGCAACTTAGTTATGAACTACGATATTTCTGAGAATGCTTATTCAGCTTTACAAATTGGACTAGACGATTAATTAATTTATGCTTACCATGCTTAGCATCTGGTTCGAACTGAACGTGAAATGTTCAGTTGAAATTTTAGCAAATGATTAATTTCACCAAAACTGCAAACAGTTTATAGCGTAGACGTAGACTTTCATAAGTTATCACCCGAGAAATCATTTATTCTAAGGAAAATTATTGGGACCGTAGGATGGCAAAAAGCAAAAATTGCAAAATCAAGCACGGGCTATTGTAGTATTTTATGGGACAATATTATTATTGATATATTTCAAATGGTAACTTTTTTTAAATAAACAATATTTATTGTTAATGTTTTATCTTTATATTAATTTTTATTAATCAAAAAATTTTTAGATCCCCATATGATACAAATTGGGTGTACAGTACAATGCGTACATTATTGACACGTGTCGATAATGCACAGCCAATAATACGAACCTAATGACGTGGAGTACGTCAGTAGGTTATATATACTTTTTGCACCCAGAAACACCTTGCTATTTTGAAACATTTTTTGCGTAGCGCAAAATAAATTAAGATATCAATTGATTTGATTTATTAATGTTTCATTAAAAGAGGATCAATAATTAAAAAAGATGACCGTATTTTTTTTTGCTTGCTGTTTTTGCAAAATTAAAATGATCATTTAAATACGAGATTTTATTACTGCAAGCAGTTACCTAAATATTTTATTTTATGTCACAGATGCAATATATCCGAATGTAGCTTATAAACATCGCTCAATATCTCTTGTGTTAATGTAGATTCATCATGTATTGTAGTATATATCGCCAAATGCCTATTAAGCATGTACGTATACCTATAAGTAGACTCTACACCGCCTGAAGACGTTAGCGCGTAATGATGAATAATTCACAAGATAATTGTGCGTATTTGCGCCAAGATTCCCTGCCTCTTGAATTCTGAATTACACACGCACAACTTTGACACCCTCGATTAAATGTTTGAATTAGTGAATGCGAACTGCTGCCTAAGAAGACTTCTGAGATTCAAGAGATTGAAGTAGGTTATAAAAAAGATGTGGTTACTACGATATTCTCACAGTGAAAATGTCATGGCAAAAGTGCTACGATAGTTTTTAAGAGCTACGCGACTTTTTCAAGTATTTCTATTACAGCATTTCTTTCAGTGAGATTATCCCTCACTGCCTTGATATTTTCCACAATAGCCCGATTCCTTCAATCGTCATAAAAAGCAACGACAAAAGGAAGACAATAGAATATTCTCTACGCATTTAGGGTAACGCTGCCTTGTTATGGCGTACGAAAGGCGATCGATATGGGGTGCGTGCAAGCTACAGGTGTGTCAGCTCCATGAGCACTGTTATGTTTCGCAATATTTTTGTTATATTTGCGCGGCTGCTAAAAGTGCCTATGTATTTCGCATGAAGGATTTTCTAAGACCTCAAAATGCCCGTCGAATACTGTTGGGAATCGAGACTTGTCGGGATCCTTAGATTAGTTTAAGAATATTTTATATAAATTAAAACAAATATGGTGGTCGCTAACCGTGATATTCTTAATGATTGTCTGAGTTTACTGATTTATATGGATATTAGCCTCTGCCCACGGCTTCGCCCGCTTGATACCCGAATAAAAAGTAGCCTATGTGTTATTCTGATGTGTAAGCTATATTACTATGAAGTTTCATCAAAATCCGTTCAGTAGTTTTTGCGTGAAAGAGTAACAAACATCCATCCTCACAAACTTTCGCGTTATAATATTAGTAGAAAATTAGAAAAATAAATAAATAATGCTGGACATTTATCACACAGCATCATCTAGCCCCAAAGTAAGTAAAGCTTGTGTTATGGGAACTAAATGTCTGATATACTACTTATATATATATATCTATAACTTCATATTTTCTATGTATAATATGTATGTATTTACAAATATATATATATAATATATATATATACCAAAATATTTGCAAATCATACAAACATTTATCCCGAGGTGGGAATCGAACCCGCAACCTTCTCATCTCTGCATCTCAGGCAGAAAAGACAATAAATTTAAAAGTAGGTATCGTTGTTACAGTTTTAATAAAGTATGTAATACTTCCAGTCCCAATGAGAGTTCTAATGTCGAATGTCAAAAATCGTAATGTCTAAACATGATTATCTTTGCTTTACACGTATTAAGAAAAAGTATACACACGAATTCGGATGGCACAAAGCATGAGAGAAACTTCTTGCGAGAACCCCTAGATAAAAATTGTTATTTTTTTGGATTAATGCGCTATGTACCTTTTTAAAAAGGTCACGTAGAATAAATCCCTGTAATTTTCTACAATTTCGTACAACGAAGTCTTATCCTAATTTTTTGAATTGGAATCGAATAAATTCGTCTCAAAGGCGCACGTTTTGGCTCAGACAATCGTAGCTACGTCTCATCGAAGTTAATATGGATAAAAAGATTACGTTGAAATTTCACAGTAATAATTCAATTGATGCTCAATAGCGATTTATTTCGATTGTCGTCTCTACGACCTGCAATTTACGAGTTGATTTGCCTTATAGTATTTTTGTTGCTCTTGCAAAGTATCGTATATCAATTTCTATTGAACAATTAAACAATCTGACCTATAACGTAGGTACCTAATGCTTGCTGCGATTTTTACCTCTGACTACCCTCTAGAGAGGGCATCCTAATGAGTCTACGTACTGAGTAGAGATCTAAAAATTATCATTATATTGGGTTTCAAAGTCACACACACGCTATTTTATTTTATATTTGGTAGGTACCTTTCAATACGGTACGACGGATTCATATCGAAGCAAGACCTAAGATTTTTACTTACCGCTATTTTATAGGTATAAGTAATCAAAATATTCATAGACTTTTTATCAGTGTGGTATTAATATCTGTAAAAGGTTATTTCTCTTCCAGTGAGCATTATGAGAGAAAACGAGACGAGGCCACACATTCATACCTACAACCAGAGATAAAAAAATGCTCACCGATTAAAAATCATATGATCATGTATTGTAGCGTCCCTCAGTGACATGTAAAACTTATGGCTTTTAAACTTATCTAGTAATCTCCACAGTAAACTGTACAGACAAACTGACACACAAGCAACTACCCCAAACACTTAAAACGGCTCCTTGTATCGCGGAGCCTACCTATCTAAACAGGGCAGCAAGGTATGAGAAATCTGCCCTCGCTTAAATTAGGTCACAGAAGGTTATTTTAAAATTCACAAATTCACCCTTTAGAATTCCGACGATGTGTAACTTCTATGTTGAATTTATTTTTTCATTTTTATCTTTTATTCGGGGTTATGATTTTCTGGAGGGGTTTGTTAGCGTAGGTTTGAGAGCTCTTGGCCCCTTGTTTGAAAGCCGCTTATCTCAGTCAGTATTTAACCCGTAGTTATTTTAAAAGAAAAAACATAAACATGACCCTGTTCACCTAGTGGGTGGTTCACCTTTCGATCTAAAGTTAGTATGTTCGACCGAGACATGCATCAACAGATATTTCCACTCAAACCTACTAAGTATATGCCCATATCATCATAATCATCAACATTGGCGGCTCGTAATAACCCACTACTGGACATAAGGGAGGCCCATCAAACGCGAATCCTGTCTGTTCTGAGCCTTTCTCAACCAGGTCTTACCCTGAACAGCAACAATATCGTTCTTCCATCTAGCTGGTGGTCTGTCAAGGCTACTTATAAAGCTGCTTGGCCACCACTCAGTTAGGACCTTACGCCACCTTCAAGCATTGGTGATGACCAAAGCTTGCGCACATATACTGACTTAAAACTGTGCATGCAAGGAAACCAACAAACCTTTACCAACCAGAACCAAAAAAATCCTATGCCACAAACTAAACCGATTTCGGAAAATAAATTTTTGATAATGCGTATTGCGTATTTTTGGCTTTGGCTCCTTTAACATACAAGTTTTTCTATAAAACTGAAGTCTCAAGTACGTACATAACCAAACTTTAATAAGCCTCATCGTGTTATTAAAGCTTAAGTACTAGTAATTGTCCCTCAGGAAGGGTTTAAAGTGGGTTGGGACTCGGATAGCCCACGACGCACAGGTACTCTGAAAATGGTTTGATGATAGAGTAATAGTTACTTTGTGTGGTACACGAGGGGCTGTAAGTACGAGTATGTAAATCAGTGCTATTTTGATAATAAAGTACCTTAATATTAAAACCTACTTAGAGAAGCACAGGAAAAAGTTAGTCTAACTTCCTTCATTTTATAACCAGTTGGAGAATTACTGTATCACCTACAGTATTTTTTAATGAAAATTACTGTGTAAGATAAATAACAGTATAACGATATTCAGGTAACAAGCTATCTCCAAAATACCCAAGTTAAGACGTGTTGTGGTTTTGTTGGCTGTATTGTGGTTACGTTACGTAGTCGTTTTATCTCTCTTGTTACACATAATCCTTCCGTTTCAGCATATAATATGTGATATGGTAGCATAGAAGTGAAACTCCTTTTTATATCCCAATGTCTGTCTGCTAAAAGCTGTACAGTGTGGCTTACCTAGCTTCAAGTAACTTATCCTTACATAGTTGTGAAATGCTATTAAGTAGCTGACATTGACCAAACGCGGTGATAACTCATCGTTTCGTAAAAAGTTCATGTACTTGTCTGTCTATCTTAATTTAATACATATACAAAACTGTATAGGTACATAGAGAAGTAAATATGAACACGGATTATGTAGTCAATTTATTTGGCTTAAGTGCACCAAGTACGCATGGGGACACAGAACAGCAAAATACCCAATATAGCTTATTGAAGGTGGAATATTAATAATAATATTATTGCCGTGCGGGGGTACACAGCGAGGTAAAAATGTAACGTAATTAGTTATTACCAGGCGTGGGAGTTTCAGTTCTCAGGTACATGTGTTGATGTAGGTGGATTTAATTAAATTCTGCACAGAATTGACGTCATCACATGATAAAGCCTTTTTTGCACGCATACACTGCGGATTATGGCAGAGTATAATCCGATGTTTCTTGCAATTTGTAAGCGCTGTTGTGTGCGAATATTAAAATTAAGCCTTAAGCCCATTATTCAATTATATAGTACAGAATATATTTTTGAAGTCTATCACAAGTTATACTCGCACTAGATTGCTGATAGTCAAAAGCAAAGATATGGAAACACTGTAGGATCTCTGTAGGATGTCAAGTACATATAATGTGATCGTTTTATTACATTTCGTCAAGGCTAATCAAACTAACGACATCGTTAGTCTGATAAGCATGAAACTGGCGTTCATATTTAGGTAAGTTGGTTATGTATATTAAGTATGTTTGGTTGTCTGTTAGAGATCTCTTATAAGCGATAAGGCCACTCACTGTACAACATTGTCAAAGTTTGTAGTATTAATACTACAAATTAATATTAATACTACAAACTTTGACAATATTAATATTAATACTACAAACTTTGACAATGTTAAATAAGCTCAAATATTTGACAATGTTAAATAAGCTCAAATATTTGCTGTGCAATAAAGTATATTCTATTCTATGTTGATGTAAAAACATTTCACTGACTATTCAACATTTTTAATCCCAACAACCGAGTAAATATGAAATCTATATCCTCCTGAAAATACCCAGTAGTACATGTTTTCATCGTGGACAATAGTTTCAGTCAGTTTCAGGATTACAACCAAACACGTTACCTCTCACTGAAAGCTCGCTGTTTTATGTGTGTTTTAGGGTACCGTATCTTAAAATAGGAAACGGAACCGTTTGCAGGATCACTGTTCTATAAAAGGAAATTTATTTTTAGAGTTGTTGATTTGTTATTTAAATATAATGCTCCTGGTTGGTTGTAGAAAAGAGTGGTGTTCCCCAAGATAGTTGTGTGTTTCCTGACTTTTGTAGAGCGTTTTATCAACCAACTTCTATTCTAGACCTATTCTACACGTTCATTTTCTTGGTATCTGAACTAATCAACGACAACGCAACTTTTTTAATATTTTCATCCTTCCGTTAAAAGCAGTTGAAAGGCTCAAATAACCCTCCAAGTTTCATATCTCCTAAACTTATGGTTTAGTTAGATGAGCGTTGATTATCAGTTAGTAAGCGTTTTTGTATAATATTTTTGTATTTTTTTTGACTGATGTTTCCAATCAATCCGACTCTCTATTATATAAAAGCACACCAGAAATTATATCTTCAACCGACTTGTACTTGGATATTTTTTTGCAAATGGAACGCGAAACTTTTTCTGTACCTTATTGTTGGTTCGCGTGCTCGGTCTCACTGAGTCACGGTCCTAATAACCATGCCATGGAAACTATAGGCTGCGATCACTAAGCGTTAGGATTTTTCACACCACAGACTCAAGTGACGCGGCATGTCACGAGCTTAATTTACTAGCATTTTTTTTTACCAAACAACTAAAAAAAAGGAAAGCTAAAATAAAAGAAAGAAAACAGCTATCTAAAGTCCCTTTACAAAATTACGAAAATTAAAAACTTACTTTTATAGCGTAGGTCAAGATCATTGAGCTTATTTGTTTTTTAGTTATTATTTACGTTTCATAATGTTGCAATAATTTTAACCAAGAGTTCCTTTTTGCAATTACCTACTAGTGCAACGAACCATTTTAATATTGGTGTGCTTACGTATGAAACAACTCAAGTTAATGTTACGCCGAGTTTAATGATGATTGCATTATCGTAATCCATGAAAATTATATTCAGAAATATATTTTCTTTGATAGTCTATTTTAGAACAATATTACAAGTGCTGCATATTGTAGTCATATGAAAGAGCCTTAAATCGAGTTGAAGTTTTAATCGCAGTTCGTGAATACATGGAAATAAGCATAAATGATTTATAATCTATTAATAGGGGGCAGGGTAATGATATAGCAGCGAAGCAAAACACAGCTAGACCTTGTTGAGAAATATTAATTTAAGTTATATATTCTGTAAGGACTACTAGATAAAGTCAAGCATGACCCGAGAGCTGGCTTGGAGCCGTCTTGGCCTGAGACATTTCCGTCTGGTTGTGAGAACTGATCTAAATCACTAAAGCTATTTGTGCTGCTAAGCCTGCGTTAAATACCCGTATTAAACTTATTATTATGTTTACTGATTGTGAAAGTTTAACAACTATTATGTCTATAGTTTGTTTACAACTTTTTCGTTTTATTTCAGCTATGGTATCTTTGAATAAATATGTTCAGAACGAAAATCTTTTTTAAAACCATTGAAATGCTAAACAAAGGAAGGTTTCGCTGCAACAGACGGTAGACGTTTTATTTCTTATTTCATTTCAGAGCTCTGTTCACGCTCTGTAAAATCCTCGTTATAAACCCACTATTTTATTACTACAGCTGTGTTGTGAAAACTATTCAGGAGTGATAGGTTGCAAGCCATTGCATTGTCTTCCAGAATTCTGGTAGTTTTAAATAATACCCTCTTTGAGGCTTTCCAAATTATTTTGCCTCCGCTGTTTGTTGTTACCATTTGTCACATTCGTAACCCCTTTATTATTTTTCCCATTTCTCCACCAACGCTTTCCATTCGGAAAACACAGCTATATCAGTTTCACATAGAAGTAGTGTTCAATCTGACCTCCTTTGAAAAGAGGATATTTTTCACTCGCGTGGTGGTGAAAACTTTACGAGTGAAGTTAACGACCAGACACTGAATACGTATCTATATCTAGCTTCTCACTCTTCAGCACTCATTTTACGCTAACCCTTAGAGTTTTAACAAGAAACCTTTTCTTAGACCGAGACGTAATTTTTGAACATATTAATATTTTGTTAATAAAGAATTGTCTAAAAGGGTCTTAATATTAAGTATAGTTTGAGACTTATCTTAGACATTCATAATTTACACATTCGCCTCTTAAATATAACGGCTGTCTTCGGAACACGTAGCTTTTCTTAAGTAAGCGTGTAAAATTCATGATGTATCCGTGATCCCTCCTGAGATAACTTCTCTTGGTATTATAATATCTGTGTCTTGGTAAAACCAAAGGGGAAAGTCCTTTTTCAAGATTGTTATTGACGTCAATAAAGTTGAGTGTTGACAACTTGGCGAAATATAAAAACTTTTCCCTTTTTTATGGTAGAAGAAAAAAGGGGCTTCGAAACCCGAGTTTGGTTTACTCGGAAACAAGTTAATAGCTATACGTAAAACAGACCCGTTCATATTGCAAAGACGGGTAAATCCACGTACCATCATATCGATAAAGGCACATACTACTTACGCAGAGAAAATTACCGATTTTACAATGCCAATGATCTAATTCACGTTTTTTTTTACCTAAGGTAAATTTGAAAACTAAAACATTTCACGAAAATTAACGGAACGATTTACATTCTCTAAAATATTGGCAGGATCTATAAACATGCCTGTCTCTGAAACAATATTACTCTTTCTACAATTCGAATACCTTATCCGATTGTTACTCTCGATTTAATAAGTTTATTACAATTTCAAGTAGGTAACTGAAAACCGCGGGAAAATAAATTGAGTTTCGTGTAGCCATGAATATTAGCCACAATCTTGGCAATTGAATTATATAATTTACCGATTATTACCTGAATCTAATCAAGTCGATTGAACAGTATAAAGTGCTTTAATAAAAAAACAGCAATTCTTTTCAGAAACTGACGTCACATTCCTGTTAAAACACGCTCATAAGTATTGATGGACAAAAACACTTTACTTCGTGTAACCTTTTTGTGATGGGCATCAACATATAGTAGGGGGTGCTCAACGATATGTCCACTATATTTTTTTGTAAATTTGTTACCTACCTACTTAAATTTATTTTTTTTATTCACAAATGAGTAAAATATATAGGCATACAAGTCAATATGCATTCGGCAAGCATGTTTTTCGGGAATAGTGTCTACTAGGAAATTTAAATCACTTATACCCGTCTGCATAATGCTTAGGCAAACACGTAAATATGTCTTCGGACATCTTCATTAAAATCCGTCACTAAGACGGGCATTAGAGTTAAGGATTTTTTTTGTTTAGGTTGACGTCATCGTGGGTTTCAAAATCGTTTTTTTGTTGAAGTAGTATTCTTGCTTCTAGCAGCCCAAACATTTCAGCGTAATAAAAATAAAACATGAAAAAGACCTTCCGTCGCAACATGAAAAAGACCTTTCAACGTTGAAATAACGTATCCACTCGTTTGTTTCAGTAGGTAATTCAATTATCTATTCACTTTTACAGCTATCGGAGGTATGCGTGAATTTACGATGTAAAATGGCCGGCGCCTGTTTACCAGCGCTTATCGGTTCAAAGCCGAACGAAGTTGAGGCAGCAAATTTCGGACCGCGGTTTACAATATGAATAATATATTTTTTGTAATAAAAAGTTGAGATAGTGCTTTGACTCAATTGTCATTTTGAAAAAAATGACAATTGAGCCTCGTAGCCTCGCCTCGTAAAGGCTCCTGCATATGCAGGAGCCTTTACGAGGCGGACTGAATCTTTTTTGCACATTTTTTTTACAACATTGGTAACTAGGCTCTTTGAGGGTCACCATATCATAATCTGGTCTAATCACTTACCTAATCTGGAGTTATTAATTAAGAACCGGTGATACGACGTTGAAGAACCAGTAAACCTAGAAATTGAACGAATAATGAATGTCATCCATACTGAGTTCAATATTAAATCGGTATGGACTCTTATTGGAAAAATTAAACAGTTCAAGCATTTCTTAACAAAGACAAACGACCACTGATTAATTGAAGTTGTTAGGTTATCGCTTTTGATGTTACACCACGAAGTTTAGTTTGCTCGGATGCCAATAATTATTTCCGTGAATTATTTTGCTATTTGTGGTGGTGCGAGTATTCAGTGAGAGGTGGTGAGAGATTGCACCGACAATCTGGTTTCTCCATAAAACAACCTACAGCTATCGAAGGTAATGGCTCAGCGTTTAATATGCGAAAATGTCAAGCTGCCTTGCTGTGTCGTGAAACGTAAAAGGTACAGTCGTTGCCATAAATATAAGCGATGTCGAGAATATATAGGTTTACATTCAGGTATTTTTTTTAAACCTACTTGCTGTTATTAATCCATCGCATGTCAAGCCTGTATACTAAAATACTTGTTTATTAAAACCCAAGCGCAGTATATTGTGTTTTTTTGTACTATACAATAGAATAGAATGTAGTTTATTTTGAAAAATACGTTACAAAATAATAAAGTTAAAGACTAAAACGAAAAATAGATAAACAGCTGTTGCAAAGTCCCAACTTAGTATAATACTATAGCCTTATTAGAAACAGAAGTTTTCTTATGTTTAAGTCCTAGATTGCCAGAAATCTCAAACGTATTTTGGTATTTAATTCCAACACCAGAAACTAAATAACACCTGCATATTTATCAACCAGGTAAATGTAGAAGTTTAACGACCAAGCAACCTTATTCAGAGAGAGATCGATATTAATTTGTTCGCAACAGGTGTGTCTAGGGACGCTTAACTGTACGCTTAAATGACCCGGCGTAGGCCATTGTAGTTTATTAACGCAGTGTATCATATATTCTGCTGAGGATCAAAGGTAACGTAGGCTTACTGGCATCAGTGTGGAATCGTTATACGGCTAAATTAAGAGGCAGGAGCTATCTGGATCCATATGAGCTAAGACTTTCATAATTAAGGTATATTAAACTTGGATATAAGATCTTGAAGTCGAGTTCTCTAGAGCAAAAGTAAGATATGATGAAAAATTCTCGATCAAAAAAACGACAGACATTTCTTGTTGGATCTTCAAACCTTACTAAGCCGACTGTCAAGCTAGTTTTTTACTTTAGTATGCAGGTAAAAAAATCTTAAATCTCTATTAAAAGATGGTGATGTAAGTAGTTTATGCTATTTACTTTTAGAGAGCCTTTTATTTAGTTTTTCGTTCTCGTGTCTATGTACATAGGTACGTTCTAGAACAACATGGCTATATGCAATACCATGTAATTTATTTTACTGTTGGAGTCCATTACAGGTAAAACAATTATCGTCCATTTGTAACTGAAACAGTTATAAAAAATCAAAGCAGGTTAAAACAGTGTTGGCATGTGTGCTATACTTCATGAATGTTATGTTTCTGTATAACTTTTTAAAAGCTTTACAGGGCTGTTGGGGTCATGACCTTTTGGTTGAGTTGTGCTATTATTTCATGGCAAAATGTCACGAAATTCGCATGTTTATGTCTTTTATGATAAGTAAAGTTTTCTGAAGTTGTTTCCTTCTCGTAATTTGTAACTTCGGAGTAGGTTATAGGAACCAGTGATACCCAACAACCGAAAAGGACAACATGCGATATTTTATGTACACGTATTTAACTTTTTTTTAACATGTACAAAAGAGTTTTCCTACACTCTTTTTTAAATGTTAGAATGCTCTAGAACCCAACATTCGTTACCATATATTTGCAATTGGTTATTTTACACTGTAATATAATATTTTTAAAAGGTATAGTTGGTAAGTTTGTAGGTTTGTACAGAACTACGATCTAAATTAGATGCTTCGGCAATGTTCGTGTTTCCGAATTAGTACGATTAGGTATCTAACCATTGCCCGGCCATCCCACAGGTTATAACTGCTCTCTCGTCAGAGACAGTAGCTCCAATAAAGCGGGCATGTGCCAAATATACTCGCATGTGTCTCTAACTACCCCGTACATTGTATTTCTCAAAGATCACTGAGTATACATCGAAAGATGATAATCATGGGGAATACAATCGTATGTTATTTTAATTTAGGATTATTTTAGATTTATTATGAAAATGCGTATTGTAGGTAAAATTATTTTGCTTAAGATAATGTATGTCTAACCTAAACAATGTTCGCAAAAGCTAGGCCACCTTTTCTAACCTTCGTCCAATTTGTACTTACCTTTCCCTTTGGATAACGTAGGGAACACGTAATTACATTAAATCAGCGCTTAAACACATCTATAAAAACCCCATTAACGGCTCACAAACATTACCCCGCTTCATTACCAGCAATATTTCACGGATAAAATACCTATAACAGCTATTGCACGCCAATTTCAACAGTATTACATTAGCATAAGGCCATAAATCGTTTATTGTCCGCTGACAATGCTAAGGCCTGTCCACACGAGCTAGCACGCGATCGCCTCGTCAAATTAGGGCAATTTGTGTGTAATTTTAATTTCCTTTTCTGTTGCCGTTTGTTATCGTCTTGATATTTCATGAAAACGACTCAATGGATACTGTAAAAGGCTCAATTTAATAGAAAAATAACAACATGTATGGCTGACAATATGTACACCCTGCAACTCTTAAAATCTCTTATCAACCTCTTCATCCAAAGATTTTCTGGAAGATATCGATCTTCCAGTCAAGTCATAAGACGTAAGAAACGTATCGCCATTTTTGTTGATAAATTTTACAACGTACAAAATATGTCTCCATGAAATAATTGTTAATCCTACTTCCTACTAATATTATAAACGTGAAAGTGAGGATGAATGTTTGTTACTCTTTCACGCAAAAACTACAGAACGGATTTTGATAAAACTTTACAGTAATATAGCTTATAAATCGGAATAACACATAGGCTACTTTTTATCCAGTTACCACGCGGGCGAAGCCGTGGGCAGAAGCTAGTATTATATAGCGTAGATAAATGCGAAAAGGATGTTTGTCACTAGTAATCTCTGTAACGAATGAACCGATTTGGTTAACATTTGGAACAGATATCGTTCGTGACCTAGAATAACACATGTGTTTCTATTTATTTGGGTACCACGCGGAAGCGGGCGTGTGTAGAGGATAGTTTTCAATATATTTAACTATGCCCTGGCATAAAGTAAAAAATTGAAAAGTGCAATTCGTGGAAAAGCACTTTGGTGGTATTAAAATTTGGTGACTTTCCTAGAATGCCTCGCAGTATTAATTAATAAAAAATAAATATACATCCTACTATATTTATTGCGTGGAATTTAAAACTGAGCGCTACCGTGCTTTACAGGAAACGCGTGTTTTTTAATACAAAAAAAGTGGAAAACAAGCGTATGACCTCACGTGTTGGTAACCTATATGAGTACGTACATATATATTAATTCCGACTTTGAGATCGACTACTAATTTACTCACTGACTTCCAAAACTTACTTATGTGGGAGTGCCTGAGACCGATTTACATGTCAAAAGTAGTGTATGTAATGACTATAATGTCAACTGACAAAAAATAATCTGGTATAAAAACCGACTTCAAATAATGGGATGTTGAAACGACTCAATGGATATTGTAAAAGGCTACAAAAAATAATCTGGTATAAAAACCGACTTCAAATAATGGGATGTTGATAAAAGCCCAAAATAAAATTAAATCCTAAATTTTTTCACCTTAGGGGTGTGTTTTTTTCCTAAAATTGATATGGGACTGTAAAGAATCATTAAAATTGGTTCACAATAGGCGAAGATATCGCGTAAACATACACACAACAAAATTAGAGACGAATCCTCCTCCTTTTTTGAAGTCAGTTGAAAATAAGAATAAGAATAAATTATTTAAGAATCCTACAATTTGTAACATAGGTATTTGCGATAGAATAAAGGAATGGCAAGAACGTCAGTTCAATATGCTATATACATATTTGTAATTTTTTTTGCGTTGTCTCCCAAACTAGACAAAACCTGTATCTCGGCGACCTTAGTCATTCCTCATTTTAATTTTCTTTGTCAGATCCCGTGCATGAGATTACAGCGATGTTATATTGGTTTGTGTATAAGGCGCTAAGCCACATGACCTAATTCTCCAATAATTACAATGCGCCGCAAAGCTCTTCCTTCCTTGTATTGTATGCAAGCGTGTGTGTTTGAGAACAATAGCTACGATACTCTGATTGTACCTCTATAGTAAGAATATTCGGACTCTTGAACATTATCGTGACCATTTTTATTTTTAATATATAAATTTTAAAACAATGGACAAGTGCAAATAGAACTTGCACTCTGAGGGTTCTGTACTGTATTTTTTTTTTGCCTTTTCAATCTCATTTTAGGGGTAAAAAATTCTAAGCTATTGTTAGCTCGACCTTTAGCCGTTCCTAAGAAAAAGACAGACGGAATCCCAAAACTAGCTGTTTTAGCTAGTTTTATTTGACAAGGTAGTTGTCAAGGTACAAGGTAGACAAGGCTAGTTTTATTTTTTCAGGCAAGGTTACATAATTTCAAAATAAGCATTATTTACATGTTAAATCAACTTTATCAAGTGACATGAGTAACAATATCACGATAGCCGAATTTTCGAGCAAAAAAACGACAAGTAAACAACTAAAAAAATAGTATCAAAAGTAAACGACTGGTAGCATTATTCACTAGCACGGTACAATATTATTAAATAAATAATGCTGGTCATTTTATACACAGCATCATCTAGCCTCAAACTAAGCTTGTGTTATGGAAACTACATGACTAATATATTACTTATGCTTATACTTTGTAAATACGTACACATTATACATATAAAACACCCAGACCCGCGACATATGTTTGCAGATCATACAAACATTTATCCCACGGCGGGATTCACGATAGATTTTGGAATAAAATGCTTTAAAAAACTCATTTTATATCGAGCGCCGAATAGGAACAGACCGATAAAACAGGCCGATGAAGTGCAATGACGTCAGTCCTATCAGCCTTTAGGCCTTTAAAGGCCTGTATTGAATCGCGCTATGATTCATTCAGAAATAATTCAATTCGCTTCGGACTTTATTAGATTTGGAAATCTTTTCGACTGTTTGTTGTACTTTTATGAAATTGAGTTTGTCTTTGGATGTAATTGAATTGGAAGTAATTGGAATTTGTATTTACTGGTCCAGAACGAATAATGGGTGAAATGTTTTGTTTACTTTGCCTATTTTTGATGCTTGATAATAATCTGAAGTGGCAAGGCCAGAGTGTCTGGAATACTGTCAATCACACCATTGAGATGGTGTCTCAATCGGGTCAACTGCTCTTTTTTGGTCGGCCTAAGTTAGGCGGACCAAAAAAGAGCAGTTGACATAATAACGACGTCTCTTGCATCACGGGGGGGTTTAATTCCCGCTGCGGGACAAATATTTGCATGTTCTGTAGATATTTGTTGTGGGACCAGCAGCGGGGCGATCACACTAATTTCCCATGGCTGATATCATCGGATGGGATGAATCGTATCACGCTAATTTGTAAGCTGGATGATCCATAGATGGAGAATGCGAATAAACAAAATTGGTTTCATATTGGACGTTCCGTCTTTTGGATGGATGGGCCATTAAAATAAGGAACTAGTGTCAAAATTGATTGCCATCTCGATGAGCCATGAGTTAGTGTGATCGCCCCGTAGGCACTCAAAGTTCCTGATACTTACGACACAGGGAATCATTTGTGGTATGAGGACTACGTAGGTATATGTCTGTTAGGTGTTTTATTATTGTTATTAGAAATAAGTAATATGCTTTTGAAGGGTTAAACAATTTTGCTTTTGAGAAATCTTCTATTTGGGTCGAGCTTACAGGACGTCAGAATCAGAAACTATACTAAGTATAAAGTATGTCTAAGCTCAACAAGAGCCCTGAGCCACGACCGAACACTTTGATTATATAAATTAATTTCAGGGAAAAATAAAAAACCTACTTCATATAACAGGTAATATAACAAGTTGAAAAGTCCAACACGAAATTTCATATATATTTTTTTCACTCATTTATGTGGGATTTTTTCATAAAATTTATATGGAACCCTAAAGTATAATACCCTAACCCATTAAAACTGAATAAATAATATTGGTTTACAATTGCCGAAGATATCGCGTAATGAATTATTATTGAAAACCTCCTCCTTTTTTAAAGTCTATTGAAAAGCTTGCGTAATCCATCTATTGTCCTTCTCACACAACGACAGTTCCCGAAACTCCCATAACTTCCAACACACTCTCAACTTCTGAAAGTTTCGCTTTATTGTTTACCTAGCCTATTTGTTTCGTTTCTTACGTCTCATTAGGAGCAGTTACCAGTCCTTGATGGAGTCCTGGAGTGGCATTTTTATTGAGCGTTTTAGCGTTTTTCATAAATACTATTATTTAAACTGCATTTTTAAACCGTAGGGCCCTTATTTAACAGTGCTTAAGAGGTCTGCGTTGGATGAATTGTCCATACAAACGTAATACCATAGTCATTTGTAATTAGAGCTTTTTTCCACCATATTATGTTATTATTTGCATTCGAATAGTATTTATCTACGTACCTTGCTATATATTTTTTCAAAATACTTACCTGTAAATAAATGTAAAAGAATCGAATTTTGGATATATTTAGGGGAAGGTGGGTGTGAAAGAGACATGTTTTGAAAGAGCCAGTCTGATTTTTAGCCTAAGCTCTAAGTGGAACATAATTTATTTCTTTTTTTCGTGTGGCAACATTGATAATCAGTAATTAAACCCATAAAGATTTGACAGTTCTCCGAAGTGTAATGGCGGATCAGTACCTAACCGAAATAATCCACATTGAAAAGTAAGTTTTTATGATGTTATTCTTAACGTATTGACGCTAAAATGTTATGATGTGACTCTAAAATTAAATTCCAACTAGATTGTGCATTTATTTCAGCTTCTTATATGGTATTTAGTTGATATAATTTGAGAATTTTTCATACATTTTAAAGGTTTTATATTTTTATGGCTGTTTGCGATGAAAGACCATACAGGCGATCAAACAGCCGGCTCTTTCATGCCCGGCTTTTTCATGGCAATCTAATCTTACCTAAATTTCGTATCTTCACATTATGTTTTTTTATATTGTAATGTCATTAGAACCAGAGAGCCGTTCCAGAAAAAGACGCAAAAGGCCTAGTTCTTCTACAATCGAAGAAGCAGTAAGTAAAGTTACGCAGAAAAACCAATCAATCAATAAGACTGCTTTAGTATTCAACATATCAAGAGCTTATTTAGTAAACATTGTGAAAAAATTCAAAGCTTCCGTTGAAACGACTTACAAACATTGTCCTAACATAGGCAATAAACGTATCTTCACTTTGGATCAGGAACGTAAACTGGCTGAATACCTCAAAACTGCATCTAAAATGTGTTATGGGCATACAAGGAATCAAGCCAAAAAAATTGCATATGATTATGCAGTTGCTAACAAGATTTGTCCTGAAACATGGAAAGACGGAAAAATTTAGAGTAAGTAATACGGAGAATTGTGTGGTTTGTAATGGGTCAAATAGTGAAAGTAAAGAGGAGTGGTATTAAAGTAAGCTTTGTGGTCTTTGGAGTCACGACTCCTGTGGAATTAAAGGGTCGTTGAATAATTTTTGTAAAAAATGCTTCTGAGTTTTCTAATGCCTAATGCCTACGTAAAAGTCTGATTATTATATGTTAAATAATTATTAAAGATAAAGATATAATAGAAAGTAAAAGTTGATGTTGTTAAATGAGTAACTTTTTTAGAATATAATATTATTTTCTCTAGAACAATAATTAATGATCTCATATTGCTAAAATGTATAACTAAAAGTATGATTATGGTAGGATTAGTAAGATATTATGGTATCTTTTGTTATTGAAATTGTTAATTTTTCTGAAATATTTACTTAAATATTTCATTCGTAATCATTCGTGTTGCGGCTCTTTCATAAAATACGGTGGCTCTTTCAATGACCACATGTAATGAAAGAGCCGTTTTCCCTTTTTTTTTAAGTTAAAATTTATTAATATATTGAATTTTTTATGCAAAAAATATGTTTGTATGTCAAAAGATAATAAACAATATTCTAATTAAAATATAAATAAAGTAAGTTTTATTGTGTTCTAGATATTAAAACGAGTTGTTTTCTAAAACTGACTCTTGACATGTTTTCTTCTTATTTGTTTCGTATTAAAACAAAATTTATAACAAATTCAGAACGGCTAATATTGCTATCGCGCAAGCACGGGCGGGCCTGCATTAGTCAAAAAGAGATAGCTACATTTTTGTACGTGCTTCTTATTTAAGTTATGAGCGCTGTACGCCGGATCCTTAAGTACAGATCATCACTTGAGTGTAGATTTGAGTCGAGTTTCCTATTCTGGAATAGTGTTTAAGCGTAGATTCTTTGATCATGACGACCTCTGTGGCGCAGTGGGTGAAAGCCCGCCTGAGAAGCAGAAGGTTGCGGGTTCGCTTCCCGCCGCGGGACAAATGTTTGTATGACCTGCAAATATTTGTCTTGGGTCTGAGTGTTTTCTATGTATCATCTGTATGCATTCACAAAAATATATATATATATATATATATAAGTTGTATATCAGTCATGTAGTTCACATAACACAAGCTCTGCTTACTTTGGGACTAGATTATGTTGAAAATGTCCAGCATTATATTTAAAAAAACAGCCGCAAACATGACTGTTCGTTGTACTCGTAACATTATTTATTTTGAGGATCCCCTTCAGTTTTTAACGATGCCAATGCTGCGTATGACAGTATGAGTGACGGCGTACTTTTTATCAGGTATAGTTTTTTCAGTAAACGTAGCTAGCTCCTTCTACAAGGAATGCCACATTTTGCGTACGTATGACAGTTATTGGATGGTGCCGTACAAAAACTTATTTCAACGAACAACGACCTCAGTGGCGCGGTGTTGTGGTCTCATGGTACTTTTAGTTCTTGATACCCACGATGCGGAGCAAGGATCAATACTAAGGAAGTTACTTTAAAAAAATCTTATAAGTAAGCCATCCGTGTCTCTAGATTATATGAAGGTGTTTCCTATGTACCATTATCTATGTATTTACAAAAAAAAGTAGTATACCAGTCATGTAGTTCCAATAACACAAGCTCTACTTACTTTGCGGCTAAATGTTGCTGAGTGAAAATGTCCAGCAATTTTTATTTACATATTTAACAATGTGCCCGGATGAGCCCGTTAACTGTACATTGTTGAAGTCATATTTAAGGCAGTTTGACGCGACGTGAATATTTCAGGAAATAATTAATGAGATCTCCCCGGCAAAACTTCTCAATATTAATGAACCTTCACTTCAAATGTCTTTGTCCAGCAGAGTTATTGGGTAGAGAGAAATTTTATTTTTCTCAAATACTTGGCTATTCCATGCATAATATTAAAAAAAATGTAAATAAATCATGAAGCTCTGCTTACTTTGAAGCTAGATGTTGCTGTGTAAAAATATCCAGGATTATTACGTTAGCAAATATAGGTACTGACGATGATTTGTTTACTACCTCAACAAGCAAGCTTAGACGCTTACTTGTGGACAAATTCTTTTTAGACAGTTAAGTTATAATTATTTATGTCTTTGTAAAAGACTATAACTATATAACTTCTTATCTTTTTTTTTCTCTCTGATCTTTTGTCCACATAACTGTAGTTTTAGCATATAATTGTGTTTACCTATAAATGGAAACTTTTATTTGGCCCTCAGCCTACCTATGCACTTTGTAAGTATTTAATTAAGTAATTTATTTTGTACCTAGGTGTAAGTTTTCTTAAAATTCAAAAATAAAATAAAATATCATTATTATTTTGTGTTATTATTGTTTGTATTGATCATTTTTCGTCCCACACTTCCTTATCGTAATCAATTTGGTGAAACGTAACATAATACAGACAGTAGGTACAACAAATTCATTGAATAGCTGGCAACATCTGTTAGTTACATACATCTGCTCTGGAGCAAATGTGCAGATAACTGTGGAGTGTTGAGCAACTTTATGTTGCAACTAGTAAGCAAATAATAATATAAATAACAATAATAATAAATAACGCTGGATATACACACAGCATCATCTAGCCCCAAAGTGAGCAAACATATTTTGTAGGAAACACAGACGCAAGAAGAGTATTCCCCATTCCTTAGTCATCATAATAAGCCAAAAACACCCAACAGTCGTATACATAGACCTGAATTTACACTAAGATTCCCTGTGTCGTTAGAATGATAATAGTACCAGGGTGCACATAATAGTGAAATATCTACAATATTCTATATATAATAATAAACAAACTTGTAAACTTGTCTAGCCCAATCCCGTTTTGTATACGATGCTCCTATTAAATTGTTAATTGCTATTCAAACCTAACCAATATTCCCACCAACCAATATTGTATTCATGTGTGGTTGTTTGCTGTACATATCTGCTTACTAGTCTAGGTAAGAAGCTATACATATAAGTGCGAATACTGAGTACTATCTATGTTTGGATATACGTACATATCCCATGACCTAGTTACGCTATGAAATGCAATATTACATCTGAAATATCGTTCGCTAGAATTTCCAAGAATCTTCGCACGAAATATAACTGCATTTTTATACAGACTTGAAATAGAAAGGTAAAAGTATTTTTACAAATGGTCTTTATATAAGCATGTGTGTGTAGGCCTGATTTTTCACTGATCCAAACCATGTCACTTTATCACCTAAGTCCATGCACTGCCAGTTACAAAATGCTTACTATGTATATCAGGGTTTTTTCTACAAAATCCTATGGGCGCTGTACCCTTTCATAGATAGGTAACTATTAATACATACCTACACCAGAAATCCCACCACCACGAGCCACAAGTGGGGCCGCTAGTCGCTAAAAACGATCTCTTCAAATCAACCTTTGGATTTAAAACCTTTACCTTTACTTTAAGCTACGGCCACATATGCCTAGGACAATCCATTAAATGCCGATGACCTGAAAGGCAACTTATATCCTGTTTCGCAGTTCAAGAGCAATCTCCAAATCAGAGTGAAATATCTGTAAGTTGAGATACTATTCTTTCATCTGCAGCAAAAGCCGTGAATCATAGAATCCAGCGGTGAATAAAACCCGAAATAGAATAGAAAAGTTTACGTTAGACGTGTTTATGATGCTTGAGGACTATTGTTGTACCGGTCCAATTTTTAAGCTCTCGTGGTGTAGATGTATGGATTCTTACCGTTATTTTACGGTAATGTTCAGTAGCTAGAACGGTCAATGTTAGGTGGGTGGTCGTTAGTGGCATTTACGATGCTACTATAACGCTTTCGTGGTTCGGTTCCTTTGAACTCTAAATTCTGATTTCTAATTACAAGCTTTTGTTAGTTAGTATATATGGGTCAAATCTTGCAACTGAATTTTAAACCAGTTATTCAGAATGGATTGAACTGAAATTTTGTATAGCCCTTTGGATTAGATAACTATGTATGGTTAGATAAGTGGCATCATTCTAAATCCAATATGGCGGACTCCCAAAGATGGCGGACTAACCCGGGGTTAGTTAGGTTAGGTCTTCTCAAACGAATACGTTAAACTCTTAAATAGTTAAATGAAAATACAGTAGAAAGCAAAATTACGACAAAAATTGTTAACTTACTATTTTTATAGTATTTAGATTTTATGCATTATAGTAGCATAGGTACTCTTTAGTTCATTTTGTCTTCATTTGATCAAGTCCCATCGTCAAAGAAACTGTACAGCAATGACAATTTTAACTTAATTATATGCGAGTAATACATACTCGTACTTACCTCAAATTAAAACTGTGAAGTTGTTTTTCTACTAATGTAGCTTTGTACAAAATTTAACATGTTCACCAAAGTAGAGGATGACCTTGCTCAATGCAATTCCAGAAATCTGGTATTCCTAACACTTACGTTCAGTGCATTGCTATGAATTTACAAGTAAACAATAAACAATTTCGTATTGCGCTTCTCTAGTACTGAAATAGATAGATAGGAACGCAGTGAGATAAACTAGCTAAAGCTATCTAGGTGTATCAAAGTCAGTAAGAATCATGTTTTAGTAAAACTGTACAAAACCTTGCAGAGCAACGTTATGTTAGGGTTCCGAAGTTGGGCTCGGCGAGGCCTTTTATGGGCCCGTCCGGCGGGCTGGGTGTGCTTTTTTCAAAGCGCACTGTCGGGATTTAATCATCGAACAGGCTTGCATAACTGCAAAGTTTCCCCTGTAAGTGGAGCATTGGTGCTTTGAGACATCCCCAGAATTTTGACCAGGTTGGTAACAATCTCGTGGCTTGGTTGGTATAGCTCCGACGTACCATGTGGAAGATAGCTGGTTTCAGTCCCACCGCAGTTTAATTTTTGGGATTTTATAAATTCTTGTGTTTTCCCTTATGTGCGAGTTAATATTTTTAAAACCCAACAATTATGTGGATAATTTTTGGATTGTGGGACAAACGGAGTGTGCGTGTCATCACCGTGCGTAGCCTCTGTATGCTTCGAAGGAAATAATAGCTGATGTACTATATATTAAAATTCCTATTAGTGAACATTAGCTGGGGCAATGGGCAATTACGGTGAAGTGAAGTATTTTGCTGAATTTCAGAACAAAGCTGATTTGGCGCTTCGGACTAAATGCTGTTTTAGGTTTGGTTTCGGATCGTTTGAATGGGATCATTAAACTATTGTTTCAAAGCTAACGAAGAAAAAAAACTGATAAACATTTTATCAGTTTTTTTATTTATTTTCTTTTAACATTATTAGAGTTAGGTTTTGCCCTAAACAGGGCATAAATGTTAAATAAAGGGTTATTCCCGTCCTCCCTAATAGCTTCTATGCAAAAATTCAAAACGTATGGATGTTCTATCAGGCAGTACCCACGTAAGTAATTGTTATATACAACCACTAATTCCTTATTGGAATATTGCCGGAGGGCCTGAAGTGGGCCTTTGATTGTAACGGTTTACAGAGAGCATGATCAAATAAGAGTGAAGCCCGCAGGGAGGCAAATCTAAGAAGGCACTTACATACATTCATGAGCTTGAAATGAATGTATTCATTTACCTTGTTAAATTATTAAGCTTTGAGTTCACCAACAAAATAAATGGACAGTCAAGTCTAACTATTGATTACGGTAACGGCTTCTATGAAAGCATGTGTCAAAAAGCTTTGAGCAAAAGCTTGAATCTTATCCAACTTGATGGCAAACTGTGGAGGACTATGCGAAAATCTATTTCTGTTGAGCCCCAGGGAGACAACGGGAAAAAATCCCGTAGAGGGATTCTACGGGATTTTTTCCCCAAACTGCAAATGACCAAACTAGATGGGGAAAACGGGAATAACCCAAACTATTGAGCAAGCTATGCCACAACCGATGCGATCATGTTCCTGTTTCCAGGATTGATAGTTAAATAGTGATCAGTATAATTATTAAGTATAATAAAGTCCTTGCAAAAATTCAAAAGTACTACTAATACAGCTTCTACACGCCTTTTTGTCGTGTCTAATCGAATTACTGACGGTAGTTTCACCGTGAAGCCCACGTTTCTTTGTCTTGCGACTCATTCAGAAGTAAAGTGGTAAAAAACACCTACCTATCTTTCTTTACTTTCTTTCCTGGCTTGGTCACGGAGGAACAGGCAGTAGATAAAAACCGACGTTTCAAAGTGATCCTTGTGATTTTATTGAATAAATGAATTTTGACTTAGACTTTGACTTTGACTTTGAGTAGTATAAACAGAACATACTGCATAAATAGAACAAACTTAGAATTAGATATAATATTGTTTGAAAATCTGAGTAGGCACAAAATGCTATCTATTTAATTAGCTGATTACCCTACTAATACTCCCATAATGTCCATCCTGAATAATGCCTGATCGTCGGGCAGGTGGTGTGCTTCAAGGCCGCTGCATATCTCCGTGACTTCTTATGACCATCTGTCATCCTCCCTTGCCTAGTGCTCTGCCTATCTCCACTGGAGCCTCACAATCGGTACACCAACATCCTTGTCTTTAGTGAAACGTCTAATCTTTTAGATATAGGTACGATCCACGAGATGTATTACTAGCATGGCCCGCTCCATGGCTCTTTAAACAAATAGTACACAATGTGTACTATGAGTACGTTCGCTGACAAATGAGCACATGTCATGTGCTCATTCGTCAGCGGCCATATTTCGGCTCCATAAGTGAGGATGGGCAAAATACATTGGTTGTACATTTAGAAAATGTTATTTTTTTTGTAATCTCTACATCTTTCCATCAGTTGCTTGACAGCGTGTATGTGATCCATGGTTGAGACACTACTTTGGAAGCCAGTCTACTCGATGGGTTGGTACTTTTCAAGTGTACGAGATAGCCCAGGTCTATGAGTTGTTAGCAAAGGTATTATTATAATCTTAGTCTATAGGTTATTTTTTTATTAATAAAAAATCAACCTATAGACATGGGAGAGAAGGCTTATAGGTCGATAGTTTTGTAGGCTAGTTTTATCACCCTTATTGTGTAAAATCGAGACGATGGCGTTCTTCCATGCATCAGATGTACTGACTTTAGTTAACACTTTGCAGCATCTCCATATAAACTGCTTCCTTGCCAGATGCTTTACCGCGTTTCATTTATCATCGATGTTTAATATTATAAGTTGGTAAATTATATACGATATATGATTCTACTTTGTCTTCTATCCTTCATATTCAATTATTTTAATCGATTAGAGATCTTATATCATTTCAAAACAATAATTTTTTTCATGGGAAAACCTAAAGAAAGTTGCCATGTTATGAACTGATATTTAATTAATATCTAGTTGAATCATATTTAATGAAACGGACTTCGTTAAAACTTATATATTCATAAATATTAATAATATTTCATTTATTTCAGGCCACACAGTAAAATATAGGGCCCATTGTATAAATACCTTTCAACTAAACTTCATGAAGATCGACAGGTTTTCAGTTAGCACTCTCACAACGATATGTTATTAATGAAATAACATGTATGTATAATGTTGGGCGAGAGATTGGACAACATGGGAACGCCCCAGTGTTAGAACTTGTATTTTATGAAAGAAATACTATTTAATAAATAGAAGGCATACTTACCTGAACAATCATATTCGAAGATTAACAAAAAGAAAATGTCTAAATTTTTGGCACGAATCACAAACCCACGATAAAATGCAATAATGAGGTACAGAATAAATACGTTGTGTAATACAAAAGGCAAAGGTTGACCGTAAATCGTAGCTGTCGAACTATTTCCTTTGATTCTTTGCACGTTTCATTCAAAGAATCCCGTTTACTTTCAGGTAACAGGCCACGACAGGCAACGAGGGAAGGTATATTTTTCTAACCGGAGATAGCACTTAGCTCTAGAATAGGTCCGGATATTACGGCTGTTCTCTCAAGAAGTGTTTGTCGATCGTAACAAAGACTCCTTCTTCTAGTAAATTCACGAAATCTCACTAATTTACTGGAAGAAAATAGTTGGGCGCCTATTCTTGTAATAAAAAATATTAAATTATCAGAATTTATATTCTTCTCAAAAACTACAAAATAAATATAAATTTAAATCAATTGAAAATGTAAAAAAAATATTTTACAGTTACCAAAAGTAGACTGATATTGAATCTGACTGATACAGACTGATAGTAAAGTAATTTAATCTATACTTTTGCATCTGATTACAAAAAATAGTTGTGAAATTCTTTTTGAATTTATTTTGATGCTACAAATACAGAACTCAAAACATATTATAGCAATGAGTTATCGTAACAAGCTCGCAGAGAAAATCTCTATTTCTACAGAATTTAACGGAGTACTTTAACATGTTTCACCGAACTTAAACATTTACCTACCTCTTAGCATAGTTTGTAGGTAAATACTGCTACATTTAAGAATACTTACAATCATAATACCTCTTTACTTGAAGCATACAAACTTACCTACGCCTTATATTATTACTTATTCCTGAAATCCCTCGAGAGGTTTGGATGCTATTCAATTAGAGGGCATTAGGTAGACTAAGAGAATGAAAGCTTTTAATAAGTTTTCCATTCAAAGTGTTTATGCCTATACAAGTAGGTACTATAGGTAGATAAAAGATTGTGTGGCCACAGTAGACAGCCCTACCTCTTCGAGGACCAAAATTATACATGCATGAAAATAAACACTGGATAACAAAGCCTGGCGGTTTCTTTTTTGATTGCGAACTTGCTAAAAAGCATTTTTTACCAGATTGTGTATTGTGTAAAAGGATGGTTAAAACAAAAATAATACCTATGTATTGGTTATGTAACGCAAATGCTTAAATACACGTAGGTAATTGACAGTACCTAATATTTAAATACTAAGGACATAATTATATAAAAAAAGAAAAGAAAATATAAAATAAACTAATAAATAGTACCTAAGTACATATAGTTTTTGTGTTATATTTCACCCCATGTACTCACAAATATTACCGTGTGCTGAAGGTAGATTCATTTTGTACTAACGTTATGTTTGTTAGGTGTACTAACGTACACCTAACAAATTTGGCGAAATCTGTGGTATGGTGAATATTGATAAATGGTGAGAAGATACTCACAATCTGCCAATGCAAACCAGGCTAGGGCTTGAACGAAATAAGCCCACCTAGAAACAAACTACGAAAATAAAGAAAAAATAATCATACGATTTAAATGAGCTCAATTTAAAAAAAATATATTATAAGAGATGGGCGTAGCATCCCTAAATGATCGATCAACCGAAAAGATGGCTCTTAATGGACTGTTGGGAACTTTCGGACTAAAATTACTTAAGAAAATTGTGCCGAACTTAATTAAAAGACTTTGATGGTTGTGAGGGTTGAATTATATTGGCATGGGTAGAACGCAGCCAATATAACTCCACACACCTAAAAAAATATGTAGATTGTCACTAGTTGTTTCAGACGGGCGAAGCAGATAGACATGAGCTTGGTCAAACTGGCGCAATAGCTGTGTTGGTGGCGAACAAAAGAAAATGGTTTTTAGTGGTGTCAAAGTTATATATTAGTATTAATCGCCGCCACCGCATTAGTTTGACCGGGCTCTAAATTGCAAAACAGTATATTTATTTCAGCGGCCTACATTTTCATGAAAACTTAATAAGCCGGAATCAGTATGGTAAAGCCCAAGTCGGTCCGGCTGTTTCAGTGTGGCTGTTAATTATTAATACTCAGCCGGCCTTACTGGCCACCTTAGTTATTAATGCTTGGCCTTATTCTGAGAAACATTTTGGAAGTTAGCCGAGTAAGAGAGGTAACTTTTGTAGACTAGACAAGGTATGCTTTCATTAAAAAAAACTATCTGCAACACAAAAATCTCCATACAGGATGAAAGGTACTCAGGGTTTCGACCACACAACGTGCAAAACCTTAAATTTAAAAAATCTCGGCTTGGTCTGACTATTTTTAAACCAGATGTAGTTAACAAATTGAGTCGCGCAAACTAGTTATTGCATTAAATAGTGCTTTCCTCGTGATAAAATCTTCAGTAATTAAGTAAAACTTGACAAACACAAGTGGATTTTTACATGTGTATATTCACAGTGAAATATTTTTTTCTACAACATGTTGTGGAAGAAAACTTTATAGTTTTATTTTTAAGTACATTTTACAGTATTGATATTTCAGCCCAGGTACAAGCTCAATACATGATAGCCATGCTAGGTTCTATAGGGTGCTGGGGGTGGTTTTTCAACTGCCCCCAGGACGTGCGAAGGGCGTTATGCGAGAGGGGCACCGGTGCGTTCCTTTGGAGATCCCGGAGCCCCTTGACATGCATCGAGGCCGGTCACCGGGGGGGTTTTGGTGAGTCCACGGGTCCGTGAACCTCACATAACCCTATCACACCCTCAATGTGGTAGGCTATCTGCAAGCAGATTTCCCCCTCGACAAAAAAAAAGGTTCTATTCTATATATGATAGGGAATCAGTTATCTAGAAAATTTTGAAAGTATCGAGATATTGAGGTTTTTTGGTAAGCGTGCTATGAGCATGTCACGAGGAGGAAACAATTACATAATATCGAGAAGTGTGCATGGGGATGGGGATGAATGGAAAAAGAGGAAAATAAAACAAGAAAACTTTATAATTGTGCCGACTCCATGTAATAGTTTGGGATAGGAGTAAATAGATGATGAACGCGTAGATTCTCACAAAGTTTCAACTATCTTCGTCAGATATCAGAAGACCTCAATTCACATGTAAATTATTCTGAAGTCTGAATCTATTGAAACTTGTGAACTCTGCCCTTAGATTAGATTAGTTTATTTATGCCCATGGAGAGCAATAATCTGCGTTTATGTTCTCAGCCTATTGTTATCAGACTACATCTACCTTGATAGAAAGACATTCACTGATTATATATTGTATCATAATCTGATTTCGTTCTTATAAAAGCCTTGATACGTGTAATATTACAAATGAATAAGATACTTCATTTGTAAGATAATGATTGTTTATGAAGAACTTCTTAAATCCATAAATATGATTCACAGCGCTGCCCTATATTTCAACGCGGATATAAAATATATTATTATTTTATATTATATTAAGTATATTTTCCATGTCAGCAAAATTTAAGATTCCACCGCTATACCTATTTCCAAACTATCGTGATAAAAATAAAGCCACTGCGACAAAGTTTTAGTTAACTAGTTTTAATATCTGTGTCATTGGCAATCCAATAAATAAATACATTTAAACAAGATATCTTGTCATTGGAGATTTACTTTAACAGTAGATATCTTTTCAATAGAGACTAATTCGGCACAGATAAGCATTTGATGACCTCTGTGGCGCAGCGGGCGAAGGTCCGCCTGTGACGCAGAAGGTTGCGGGTTCAATTCCCGCCACGGGACAAATGTTTGTATCTGCAAATATTTGTCTCAGGTCTGGGTGTTTTCTTTGTATATTATGTATGCATTTACAAAAGAAAAAATGAATATAAGTAGTATATCAGTTGTCATGTAGTTCCCATAATACAAGCTCTGCTTAGTTTGGGGCTAGATGATGCTGTGTGAAAATGTCCAGCATTATTATATTAAATATTTATTTGAAATATACCAGCATATAAGAATGGTAAAAGCATACCTACCTAGCATATATATAGCTGACACCGTTTTGGCGCAATATTCAACTATTTGATGGATTAGGAAGGTGCGTGGGTCATTTCTGTTCAATTTACATATAAGTGGTATAAGTAACTATTTTTTTTTCAATTTATATTTTACAACATCCTATTCCTATTTAGGTATAGGGTAGGTAACCAAATTTGTTTGTTTATTATTGTTCATGTTGTGCACATGCACAGTACATATTTTTCATTTAATTTCATTTTAAATTGATCATAAACTATGAATCTGCAAACAACGAAACAAAGTTTCACGTCTGTGAAGACGTTTAGGACATTTTCAGGAAATTAAAAGGAACAAACGACTGTCTGAAATTTATTACCGGATGGCATCACGTTCCTCCCATCTTTCATGAACCGGTCGATTTGCAACATTTGCTCGCGATTCTAAACTAACTTTAGTTACAAATTTATCTATTGAAGATGAACAGAGAATTGAATGAGCATACAGTATATAACAGAATCTGGTCTGATCCAATCAGGGCATTTTCTAGTTCAATAAGAATCTTTAAAGAAATCTTTGAAAAATATTTTAAAGATAATGTAACAAAAATAATATTACTTACATTACATTTTACGATAATAAATACTAAAACTAGAGTAATTTGAGTAGTGTTTTGAATTTTCCAAAAACTTAGGGATATCTTTTCAAATTACAATATTCCGATCAAATTTCATTTGAGCACTAGACACTTCGACCGGCTTAAGGATATTTATTTATACATACATACATAATATGTACTTTCATACATAATATGTGCTGGCTATTTATACATACATACTATATTATAGTCACGCCTGTTTCCCGGAGGGGTAGGCAGAGACCAAGAATTTCCACTTCCTGGCATACGTCTTTCGCTTCATTCATACTTATCGAATTCTTTATTCAAGCTCGGCGGTTTAGTATACTTCAGAGTGGCTATATATTAAAAAAAAAACTTAAAGGACAATATCTGCATAATCATACTAATCATAATCATAATACCTATTTTTTAATTACAAATTGACACTAAATGTAAATAATTAACCAAAACTAACGCTTAATAATCTGCCAACTTACATAACCCATTAGCTTTTTTCTCATTCTGAAAACACTCTAACAAAATGTGGTACATCTTCCACCTCATCCATTACGATGGAACTTTTTCATCAAAAATGCAAACCTGTTTTATAGAATGTGTCCCGAGCTTAACCTAAAAAAGTATTTAAACCACTTCTTATCCATCCACTGTTATTGGCATATTTGTTGTTGGATTTTCCGATACCAAATACCTTTCTCACGTGATCTACCATAAAAATACTCCATTCTTTTACGAATTTGAAAGAAGGTTTAGCTATTAAAGTAACCCCCTTGTCTTCGACCACCTGCTTGGTTAACAAATCAACGAGATCATTTTATTTCACCGGTAAAGGTTAAATAATAAATAAACGAGTGGAATGTTGAAATTAACTTTTAGAGTCAGTCAAAATGACGACGGTTTCAGCTATCGCAATAAATTCAATGCACATTATGGAAATATTAGAATTAATCAAGGAATCGGGGTCCTTCGCGTTTTCAAAGTTCTTTCAGGGCGATTGGTCGAAGCGACGCGTGATCAGAGGGCTAGCTCCTATCTGGGTTAACGAATTAGATTGTCATTCAGCGTGGCAATACGTCCAGTAATTTGGGAACATATTCGTCTGTTAGTGATCTGGATCAGTTGAGCTATCTATAGATCGTTTGCAACGGTCTATAGATAGCTGTGAAACAGCTAGTTATCTGATTTCATCTGTATTTTTTGTATATACCTACTTGTGCATAGTTGTTTCAATAAATATCAAGTTACATACTACATACAAGATAAACCGATCCAGTCTGGTCTTCCAACCCGTCGATAAATATCGATTCCTTCCTTAATATAGGCTTTGTATCGGGCGGGATTTTGTTATATACTGTATAAATAATCATAAGCACAAAGTATGGAAATAAAAGTCTTATACAGTTCATCGTTATGTGTGACAAAATTTGCATCTTAATGTTTAGACCAGGTTATAACAGGTTATAAAAAACTATATAAGTTTTTTAAACAAAAAGTAACATGGAACATGAAGCGACATTTAAATAATCAGTAACAATATGTGAAGTAAAACAGCAGACTCAATATAACTTTTTATTCTTGGTAGGTATCGTCAAAGAATACAGCAAGTTTTAAATAGTGACTATTCGCAGCGCTGGTGGTACATATAGTCTATATATAGTCTGTGGCGCTGGTCAGAAATCAACTGCCTGCTTGTCGAACGCTCCATCGCACCACAACTTGGTTTTGGCGAGACTAAAGCGGAAAAATATAATTGAACATTGACGGCCGCTCGTGATTGGCTACCATCAGTCCACCAATCTCTTGCAAGTATTTAAAATTCAAGGCGGTGTAGCCATTTATAAAAAAATATTACCAATTTGAGAATAATGAACTAAATTAAAAGAACCAAGACACATGCGTCATGAACAAGATTGGTTTTTAATGTTTTTGTCTTTCTGGCCTGGAGATATTTGCTTAGGATTCCCTTACCTCGACTTTTGCAGGACTTTATTTGAAGCTGAATATAGAGGTATATACCATTGAAAAATATATTAGGAGTAAAAATATTGGGCTGCCTTATTCAGACTTATGTTATTTTATAATTCGTGCTCATGACTATACAAAATATGTTCTATTTCAATTAATCGATGATATCTTTAGGTTTCCATCCAACGGTTATCTGGCAGAGATCGTTAATTAGCGATAAAACCGTCTATTGTACAACTTCGTCAAAGTTTCTGGTACTTATCTAAGCTAATGTATTTTTTGGTTTGCAATAAACTATTTTCTATCCATTTATATACTCCCAGCAGTGGATTTATACAGGTTGTTGATGATGATTAAGGACATACAAGTTTAGACTTGACTGTTTTATAAATACTGGATGCAGCTTTAGATGAAAAGAATTCATGAAAAAAATGCATCGTATATTTCTATCATTAATTGCAGTCCCATGATCCCTAGTGACTTGTAGAGACAAAAAACTAAACACAATCCTTAAAAAAAATCAAATCAAAAACGTATTAAATTCCCTTTCGGAGATAAATAAAAACAAACAACCTCTTATGGCAAAGGCATGTACTGGCTCCTGTCATCGCGGGTAAAAAACGAAATTAATACAGTAATAAAAGTCTAAAAAGAGAACTTTATGAAAAATCTGGACATTTATATTTATGAAGATTACTTTCACCGATTTATTTCTTAAAAACAATTTATAACGTCTTTAAACGAACCAGTGTCTGGTAACCGTTATTCTTTAAATCCAATTATTTAGGTAATGTTTCTTATTTTTCACGGCGATAGAACTTTTTTAGAGAATTTAATATTGAATTTTCAATCGTGTCTAGTATTGTAGAGTTAAAAAAATGCCCAAGTGCGGATTGGCCTCGTCACCGCACAATATAAACACACATTTTCTGATAGATAGTAACATACATTTTTCAACGATATTCCCACGGTATCGAAACTTACGCAGGTGAAACTGCGGGGCGCAGCTACTTAGTTATAAAATCATAAAATATCACTCTAATACCTTCAACGTCTCAAAATTAACAAGCTTTTGTTGTCAATGAAGTTTAGTTCACCATTTAATAATTGACAGCGTGATTAGCTGACTGCTAATGAAAGGCATAATTACTAAAGTTACAATAATTATACCATAGATATGTTGTTAATTAAAGTTTAAAGTGAAAACGACTTTCATGTAGAAAATTAAATTTAAATGTGTCGCAAAAATTTTGTTTCAGCGGGACTTCAATCAGAATCTTTTGTTTCTAATCAGTAATGCGTTGGCCAGCAACGCCGATTCTTCAACTCTAGCTAGAGTATTTATTCTGCGGCTTTTATTTTGCTCCTTCCACACTGCAGTCAGTCAGATGAGGGAAAAATAATTCAATAGAAAAAAGTGAATATTTTTGTGAACAATTCAGCACATTTGTCAGAATTCAGAAAATTCACATGTGCAGTGCTTACTTCTTGTACTAAACTTGTGTTAAAGCAGCTTAGTAGAGTAGCATGAGCACCCAAAGCAACGATTTTGTCGATAGAAGAGAAGACAGTTTCTATCACCCTTTTTTGTTTGACTTTTAAAGAAACAAAAGTATTTTTTCTCATCCCTTAAATAGACAAAGCATATGCTTAGCTTGCTGGATGCCACATTCGTCAACCCTACCTATCGAGTACCAGTTAAACATGGGGTGAAAGAGGACACAAAATAACATAAAAAGTACGTTGGCGCTGCATGGCAGGATTTTTTGAACCCGGTTTTCTTGTCTGGTGGTGTTCGATAGGTATATTTGTATGATGTGGTAATTTGTTAATTTTAATATCTTATAATACATGATTTATTAGGATGCTCGCGTATCTTGATTTCATCTAATAATATCTTCACTTCAAAGAAGAGCTGAATAAATTATCCGTCTTGGCCGCCTACCAGTTATAATAAAAAAATAAACAATGCTTTCACATCTCCGTTGAAGGTAATTCTATGTTTTTCTTCGCTTTTTACTACGGTACAATAAAATTGCTTTATGCATGTTTATGTTGTTAAAGTGAGACGCTAGATTTTAGCTTTACTTTACATGAGTTTATCTTTTAGTGAGGCGCCAGTCTGTTTTTTTTATCATACATTTTGACAGCAAAATATATTTGTGTCGAAAGTAAAAAAAAATACTAGTCAAACCTGGTCAGCACCTAAATCAAGGATTATCAGAAAATAAGTAGATATTTGGTCAGCTTGATAGGTAATGTAAGCAAATTAAAAAAATAATTAAAAAAACAAAATTATTATTTGGTCAGCAGGATTATACAACCGGTTAGCATAAAATGTAAGGAGTTTCCCTTGCGAAGATATGATATTTTTAATTTTCTCGAAATGAGTGACAGATCCGACACAGAGCACCCCGACTCCACCTAGTCTTGTGCGTGATGCCCCTAGAGTGTATATAAAAAGCGCGGGAGCCAGAAGCTCGAGTGAGGTCATAAGTGGAGCGAGCTATACGAGGCCGAGCGGAGCGAAGCGAGGTGCGAGTTGCAACACTCGCACCTCGCTTCGCTCCGCTCGGCGACACTCAAGGGAAACCACAAGAATTTCTGGCGGGTGCCCACCCGGAGTCAGACACAGAGCAAACCAACTTAAGTTTATTTGGTTCGAAATGAATGATAGATCCGAAATCAAGTTTGTTTTACTTAGTAACGTTATAAAAATACAAAAAATAAGTTAAGAACATGCAGCAAAAAATTGCGCAATTTTGTTGCTGCACTATATCACAATATTGGGCAATTGGCACAATATAATAATGTTTAACTTGCTAATAATTATATTTAGTTATATTTGCCGACCACTAGAAGTAGCTCAATTCACTTTATATGCTGATAAAATACATTTTGGAGCTGACCAAAACCTGACCGCTGACCGTTTAAATAGCCGTAAATAAAGATGTAAATATAGGCAATGAGTGCCTACGATACGATGCTACGTTCCTTCGTTGGTGTGCATACTTGACCCACGTACTTACGCGACATAAATATTATTCACATGTGCTTAGTTCTAGAAACACACTAGCCTTATGATTGGGCGACGTATGGCCTTCCCCTTCACCTTCCGACGATGATCTGCACAGCGTTGCCTATCTGCACAGTGTCTTAAGAAGTCTCCAAATCTTTGCCTAAGCTTAAGAGTCAGTTTCGCAATCAGCAGGCGCGGCTGCAAATTTCCCTGTTCCAATTTACCGTTCCCGAGCCCATTCAGAATTAAAGGCCAGATTTCTAATTTTCACTCTGAGTATTATCTGGTTTAAGAAATGTCTATCAGGGCATTTTTAACCATTGGCAAGAGGCATTAAGCAACCGTTGATTTCTTGGAAATTTCGGTTCCTCCAACTGATTATAATTTCGGTTGACGTGGTAAGTATATTTTTAAGCTCCTTATAATTTGGAGCTATAATTTGGAAAATTCATTTCGTGATAACACTAAAATAAGCTATTTTAGAACTTAGAGTTATCAAATTATTTAAACATAGCCCTGTCACTGTTTGTCGTTATCCGGCGAAAATTGAGTTTTTTTTTAACGGGTTTTATTTATAAGCCTAACCCCAAAAGATTACGTAAAATTTAAGAAGATTTACTGGAGAACCTTTTTACATACGTGTTTAAAAAGACAAAGCAGAATGATATGATCAGTATTTGTGTTCAATAAATAATAAGCAATACCTTTCTATAAGCTCCAAGAGGGAAAAGCGTAGGCAGCTGTAATTATTATGAAACGGTACTGCACTACCTTCACCACTTTTTGGTAACAGCTGCAAAATTGCGTCGGGTAATGGTAACACATCTAACACATGCTGAACAGCATTTTGGTACAGCCATACTTTATCAAACACATGAACCTAACAATTTTGTTCCTATTGTTTTTGATTAAGGTACCTACCTCTACTTTTAGTTGTTTAATCTATTCTATTTAGAAGACCATCAGTAGATACAACTGGAAACAAGCCATCTATACCATACCAGCTATCATCGTTATCATCATCACCAACATCCTAAAGGAGTCTACTGCTGGGCTTATGCCTATCACAAAAAGTGTCATGACGACCGTTCTTGGGCCATCTCTATCCTAATTTCAACAGCCTTTGAGATTTCATCGGTCCATAGGATAAGGGACCATCTTCCATTGCGTCCTTATAAATACAAGCAGATAATAAATTATAGTACGACATACGAAGATCACAGTCTTCAGTCATGAAATTACCTATCCAAACATAATGTTTGCTTACTTTTCTTATAGATTTTTAACATCAATCATCAGTTTTATCCAAACAGAACTCTTCAAATAGGTTGTGTGTATACTCGTACTTCTCTGGGATAACGGAGGAATCAACCTATCCATGATATTAATATCTTGTGTATCTCTAATTGGCCTACGATCATTTTTATTTTGTGTTTTTATATCACGAAATGTTAAATTTCGATATTTGTCATACGCACGAGCCTAAGCCAAGTCAATATCATTGATTATGTTAGGGTCTTCTTGCAAAAACTTTCGAATAGTTCTACATGTATCTGTTCTATATGAATCGCTGCTTTCTGCATAGTGACGTAGGTATTTTCAGGTAAGTTAGGTAAGATTATTGTGAGGGATTTAATTAAGTGTTTTGGGATAACACCCGTACTATAGAGCACCAGCGGCACAATGTATACTTTTTATTATTTTATTATTATTACCTTATTGGCATAAGATACGAGTAAATGCATTCAGTTTTCCACTTTAGACTCAGCGGTCTGCTAGCCATTTTTTGGTCACACGCCATGTCACGTGACGGTTGTATCCTCACAAATTCACAATATGACATGACATGAGCAGTTTCTTTCTCGGCATGTCTTGCATTCAAAGCCTACTCTTTTTCACAGAACACATAAAATATATATCTAGGAGCGACCTTCATCATAATAACTCCTTTAATTGGCTATGTGGCATTTAATAAGCTTAAATGATATTTGAGTATTATCTAGGAAATCATCAATTTGACTTAATTAATCTTGAATCATTCTATAAATTTAATTTTAACTTCCTACTTCCTAAGACTTTGCAAAATGTCGAACATAGAGAAGCTACGGAACAGTACTTATGTAAAAGTTCTAATGTACCTATACAGTACCTATATTCTTGCAGATAAATATCATTCATTTATGATATTTATCTGCAAGATAGTGATGATGATTATGATCATCATCACTATCTAGCGTCGCTACTCTGTAACCATTCATCCATAAATAACGTAAGATGAAAACATTATTATCTAGCTCCCGCAGAAACAGCCTACTTACTATGTAATCGGAGCATAAGATAACTTCCCGTACGTATCTATCACAATGAACTTTTTAGCATAATGAAACCCATTGAACTCGGATTGAATATTTAAAATCCCTGTCCTGTCGGTTATCAAACAGAAACTATTTGGCATGTTGCTAAAGCTAATATTGATTCAGTTGATGTCAGCTTCTGATTTTCAACGCAGTTATCCTGATGCATCAGAGCAATTCGTAGAACAATATTCTGTATTTTTTGTAATCACTGGCTATTCGTTTTATCTATAAAATGTGTGTATGTGTATATTGAGTGCCTATATAAATTAATAATAAATACTTATCAGACACATACATAGTCCTCACCCCACACTAGAATTCCCTGTGTCGTGGGTATCAGGGACTACAAGTACCGTGGTACCACAACAGCCATAAATAACACTAATAAGGTATCTAAACCATTTAATACTAAGTTGCTCTTATTATACCTGCTGAAATTTGTCAACGAACCGCAAAGCAACCACGTTGTCAACATTTTGCTCAATAGAAGTAGTGTTGGAAATATTTTCAGATATTTTCACGCATTTTCATCCAAAGCCTTCGGAAATCCTTGATTGCCTGAACTGTTTACACGTAAATCTGCAAAACACGTGTCTCAAATATTTACTACAATATGTTAACTATTCACCGCTCTGTTATCAATATTGACTATGATACAGGTAAACTCATAGTAAACTTAACAAAGCCTTATCTAAGGCCTTCTTTGAACAATGCAAGGTATTAATTTTATTATAGATAATGGTTTTTAGCTTGATAAAGGGTATGCGGGAGCCTTTGTTATTTACTCAGGACCTATTAGTTCACGTATATTTATCATTTTATGCGTATTTATTTTCTCTAGGTAGAAGTTTATTAATATCAGTGTTCCAAATGATTCACATTTTTATTGTTGGAAGAACCTCAGAGAGTGTAGGAAGTTCATATCATAATTATGTGGACTGATATCTACAAGTGGTTTAAGGAATTGTTGGTAAGTTTGTAGGTGCCTTAAAAAATACCACTAAATTATGGAGCTCAATAACTAAATTTAATCAGGATCTGGGTCATCGAGAGATCCTAATGCAATGTAAGTATAATCAAATCGTTATTTTTAGCGTACAAATGATTAACATACAAATAATAATGACAATTCTGTATGTATATGAACTACGTCGTAAACTATATTACTGATCAAAGGAAGATGCAGTATAGAAGCGTATGCCTTTATGTATCAGTTACGGTACAATGCAAAAAATATTGAGACAAAAGATATAGTAAATAGTCCTTTTTCCTGAAAATGGTAGATACACTATTCTGTTTTATATTTAAACATAATAAGTTAATAAATAACATTATTTTAATTCATAAACTCACCCTAAAAGACCGCGCTGAAAAAAAAACTCTTCTTCGGTTTCAGAAATAAAAATCCACACAGAATCCAAACCAAAAACTCGCTTACACACTACACAGCAGTGAAACCTTATATCGAGGTTCCAAATATTGAAATAAACAGTTTTTAATTCAAGAATAGTGGGTAAAGAGTTCGAATTTCCCGGTCCACGGGCACACAGACGTGTGAACAGCGCGGGCGGCAAGTGAGACTGCGGTGCGCGCGGGGGATTCACGAGATTCAGGTGGCCAGCTCGATGCGCGTCTGGGCTCCCGGATGCGACGGGCCTAGATATCCGCAGCGGGTTTTCCGCCTAAGATGATTCCAATTTCAAACCCTGTAGTCTCTGTAGGGTAGTCGTACAAACTAAAGCTTACCTACACTTAATTTCTTTCCTGATGATAAAATGATGATAGTCAGTATTTAGAAGACGCTTCTGTCTGGACTGGTCAGTCGAGTTATTTATAGATCAATTGCAACGAATTTAAGATAGCTAGATTGTCTTATCTGTTTATTTTAATGAAGTCTAAAAGTTTACAAATTATGTTATTGAATCTGTGTATAAGATCAACGTAAATGACTTAAATTGGAGGGCATTGGAACATTGTAATAGAGGTGGCTCTCAACAACTAAAGTAATTACCTAAATCTTTCTGTAAAATGAAAAAAGATGATGACAATCAAAATTCAACAAAACTTCTTTGAATATAATATGTATGTGTATAATAAATATAATTTATAGGTTAGTGTCTGTAATTGATGTTTATATCTAAAATACAATCATCAGTTAGATACAACGTCGATCACTCACTTCAAATCAAAAACCCATTACTCAATTCGACGCCTCACTGTCGTAGTGACAGTAATATTGATAGTCCCTTGGGTCTTATATAGTAGTTTTCAGCAGATTGCTTTTATTGGAATTGATTTACGATAAACAGGCGTCATTTTTAGAAACGTTACATACAACTTTTCAATAATTATAAGCTGCAATAAAAAAACATAGCACAACTTTTGTTTTAACGAAATGCAACTTTATACGGAGACGTAAAATATTATAAGTAGGTATTTATATATAATTATTATAAGTACTTTAAAAACAATAAAACAATAAAATTGTAGATAGTTTAATATGTAGAAATATTAAACTATGTTTGTTTTCTATCTGTATGACTGCAGGTAGAAAATGAAATTTAAGTCCCGAACTCAGGCAAGGTACCCAAAAGGCTGACGAAATTGCCTGGCCTCTTTGTATATCATTGCTAATTTTCTGACCGAAGTAAGCGCCACCCCTCTGGTCATTGTAGTATGTAGTATTGTAATGTTTCAATAATATAAGTAAACCTTATTGTATGAGTTAATTAAAGTTCAAAGGTAGGTAACTCATTATTCTTCAAAATGTCTCCATTGTTACGTAATTACGAGGGTAGAATTTTGTGTTTAATTGAGAATTGAGGAAAGAGTAATCCTCTTTCCTCAAGTAGGAATGGATTTAAATGAAATTAACGTTTAAGGTGATACCTAAAACATTAATTTTATTTAAATCCATTATTACTGTACATCCATCCTTTCGACTGTGGACAAAATTAGGAGTAGTAGAGATTGTGAAAGAGCTCGTCTGAAGAAGTACTACAGATATTCCTTTCACGAAGTCCGTTTGTAATTTTTGTTGTATTCCATGTCACACATTGTTTTAGTATATGTAAGATCAGGAGCAATCCGTCTCGACTGGGACGAGGTTCGGGTCAATAGTGCTTATTTTGTTCACGTCAGCTGTTGACAGCAAGTACCGTTAACACGGCAACTAAACGCAAAGTAAAACGCAAACCACGGCTGAGCGGACTTCGTGAAATGGAACAACTGTTCCACCATACATATTTCTTCCGCCAAGCAGAACTCGCATCTCTGGTATTGCAAGCGTTCTCAAGTAACGATAATCGCTTACGAGCCGTAAGCTTGTTTACTACTAAAGCTGTATAAAACTATAAGTTTCCTGTCAGTCCATTTTTTCGGTAAGACTGACAGTCAGTCCATTAGTTGCTCGACAATAAGATCCCACGTATGAGAAGTTATTGACGGGCTTAAACGAGACGCACCGTCCCATAGGCTTCCGTTCACCCCAGATCCATCTGATACATAAGCGGCAAGAGCCCGACATGTAATTTGCAGTGCCATACCTACTTTAACTGGTCAATGATCTATTGATACGCAAAACAAAAAAGGAACAAGATGTAAAATAGGAATTACATAATGCGACTCTGCAAACTTTGGGTTTCTTATATTTCGTGTTTTTCTTTCTGCCACCGTTATTTTCTTGGTAACCCTGCGTTACGTCAGTGACACTTTTAACAGTTTGCTTTTAACACTTTTTACAAGTAAATATTGGTAAATAAAGTTCCCGACGGTTATTCCATCATTATTACAGATCCCCCTAGTGACACGTGGCGATAAAATACATCTACGACTCATTCACACATCATATCCTATCCTATCCTCATACTTATATTATAAACGTGAAAGTTTATGAGAATGTTTGTTACTCTTCCACGCAAAAACTACTGAACGGGTTTTGATGAAACTTTACAGTAATTTTATACCATAAACTATCATGAACTTGACTATTCATATTGTAAAAACGGGAATTTTCACGTACTGCACTATCGGTGAAGGCACCGACTAAGTTTCGACTCATTCCGAGAGTCTTTATCAGGGTGAGTGGTTGCGACTTTCTCCTTCCGCGTCGCGCCGTGCACTAATTTACAGTAATATAGCTAATACATCAGAATAACACATAGGCTACTTTTTATACGGGTACTAAGCGAGCGAAGCCGTGGGCAGAAGCTAGTTTTAAATAAACAAATAACCTTTCACGTCAAACGCCTTTACGGGCTTCTTACGTCGCGGGTAAAAAGTGAAGTTGGGATGTAACTGAAAGAAAGTCGTATTAGTCGCATTTGTTTCCTTTTCCTTTTTTCGAAAATATTGGATCGTAAAGTGAGTTGTGATAAAGGTTTAAACGAGTTGGTAAGTATGTACAGTTCGCTTGAATGAATTTTGCTGAACCAAACATGATTGATCGACTTCATATTTGCCATCGCTGTGGTCTGACAAATTCGGAAACCACACGCTTCAGCCAGTCAACTGTTAAAAATATGCGGGATATTTCATATATCATTGCATTGTGGTTACATTATATTAATAATAATTTATTTATTGTCGACCTCTGTGGCGCAGAAGGTTGCGGGTTCGATCCCCACCGCGGGACAAATGTTTGTATCTGCAAATATTTGTCTCGGATCTGGGTTTTTTCTATGTATTATATGTATTTATTTACAAAAATATATATATAAGTAGTATATCAGTCATGTAGTTCTCATAATACAAGCTCTGTTTAGTTTGGGGCAAGATAATGTGTGAAAATGTCCTGCATTATTTATTTTTTAGGCAACAGGACATAGCATAAATACTTAACTACTAAAATACATATAATTATGTAAAACAAACATAACGTAGTACGTTATCTAGCACGTATAGTGACTGCGACGTGGGCGTGGCTGGGTTCGGTAATCGACCCCGGAAACGTCGATAGATTCCCTTAGGCCGCAGACCTACCCTTCTTAAAGGTTGACAGGTATTCGGTTGGCACTCTCACCACGACGGAGTTGAAACTGATCCTGTGGCGTGATTCCAACCGTTCGGCTCTTAGACTGAAATAAAGTAGTATCTATAAACAGAAATGTTTATTTTATCTGACTATAACTCATTGGAAATTATCGAACGCGATAAAATTCATCCGATGGACTTATGACATTTTAAAGGTAGCGGGAAGTAGTTTGGTTCTAGATCGTTCATGACACTTTTTGGGTTAGGCCTATGTCCAGCAGTAGACTTCTGCAGAAGTTTGATGTTTGTTTGGGAAGTTGATTTTATTACCATCATCTGATGATATTACCAAAAACTAACAGGTGAGGATATTGAATACTTAGTATAAGGAACAAATTTCATTTGGTCGCTACTTAGATCGGCAGAAGTTAAAAGTTAAACGTTACTCAGACAAAATTATGTATCTGGCATTTAACAGACAATGGCCTCGATTCTGTAATACACTAACTAAACTAAATTTAAACTATCGCTCTCTTTTACTGATAGTGTACGCAAGAAAGAGATGGCAAGAATTTTACTGCTGTGTGCTGCTGTGAAATCAGTTTACGTGCCGCTTTTCTTCGTGTTTATAGTCAGCATGTTTTGAAATCACGACTAAATATGTATGAAAAACTTAAATCTGATTAATTTGCACTAAAATTGTAGCTATCTCTTTCTTGCTTGCACTATCAGTAGAAGAGAGCGACAGTTTAAATTTAGTTTAGTTAGTGTACAACAGAATCGAGGCCATTTTTTCACTGTTAGTTGGCCTTTAAAAATAATTTATTTTTATATTCACTACGATGAATGGTGGGATATGACCAACCCCAATTCTTGCATGATAATTATATTTTGGCAAGACTGTCGTCATAAAGCGGTACATGTGATGTTAACCAGTTTACAGTTGGTAAGTATTACAACCGTAATATGACGGCCGCTCTTCTTACGATAGCAGGCACTACGTTTAGAGTCGGAGGACTATTCCTTGTCCTCTAAGCTCAGAAAATAAAGTTCCTTATAATTAAATGTAATGTAATAAACAAACTTTGAAAGTATAGTCGTAACATCTTCTATACTACTTTCACCCCATTGAAATGGGGGTGGGGGTGAAAGTTTGTTTGAGAGTATCTGTTTTTTTAGAGGTAGGGACTTTGAAAATTAAGATAATATTAAGAGGTATTAAATTAATAATTCGTAACGAATACATCTGTCAGAGAACCAAAGTTATCGATATAGCTCAATGAATTAGCAAGCTGAAGTGGCAGTGGGCCGTTCATATCTCGCGAAGAACCGATAACCGCTGGGGTAAACGTGGTGGAGACCGCGACTCGGCAAACGTACGAGTAGTGTAGGACGTCCTCCGGCCAGGTGGGAGCACGATCTGCGAAAGACTGCAGGCAGATGCTGGATGCGGCAAGCTGAAGACAGGACGCTATGGCGCTCATTAGGGGAGGCCTATGTCCAGCACTGGACTAATATTGGCTGATGATGAAATAAATAATTACTTGTTTCAGGGTTTTTTTTATTTAGACATTTACAGGAGGGATGTGTGTGAAAGTGTGTCAAGGAGTATCGGTTTTTTATGGGTAGGAACATGAAAATTGTAGCTACTCGTCATAAATAAATTATGACGTTTTTCAGGGTTTTTGGATTTTGATATTTTAAGTTTGAAAGTTTTATAGGAGTAATACAAGTATTTTAAAGGTAATAATAATAATAATGTTGGGACGTGTCTCTGACTACCCCTACTTGTTTTTCTCACAGATCTGCGTACTGAGTATGGATCTGAGGATCTCCATCATGGGGATTAAAGTCGTGAGAGTGATTTTTTATTTAGTTTATTTTAGAAGTCAGCAGGAGAATTGTAAAGTACGTGGTATAGTCATATCTTTAAATGATACCAAACCACGATAACTTCAATTCTATTTTTATTATTTTAAAGTAAAGTTGAACTAAAAAGGTTGTTAGATTTTTGTATGAAGTCTGTTGGACCAGTATATATTTTGTGTATATCTATCTGTGGCGTGTTAATAACGTGGCCGAGCTAGGTGCAAAAATGTCGGTATGGTCACAACGAATAAATAGGTATTCGTGCTTGTTATGTGGTAAGACACTTTTACAACAGCAAACAAAAACTTTTTTCAAAGCCTCTTTGAGAATAGATAAACTCCGGAACAAAAGTTTGAGAGATTATTTAAATGCTCAAGTATTTTGTAGGTGTATTCTTTAACGGCTGAATAAACTTGAGTTTCACAAAATAAATATTTCGGGAGGCGTTGAATGTCGATGTCGAACTTTTTACCCTCCATAGTACTATTGTTATGCTAAGGGAATCCGGATTAACGGCCAGTGGATAGAGGCCCTTCAGAGATGAGTCAGGAAACCGGCCACTGATCAAATATTTGTATTTGAAGTGTCACTTTAGGGTGGTTATATTGTGGTTTTCTTTGTTGGCATGTTTTTGAACGTTACTTGAGAGTTTGGTGGTTATTGAAGGTCACTTGCTTTCGATGATAAATGTTTTGGTTGTCTAATTTAATGCACAAAAAGTGCGTAGAGACACGATTACTGATCCTATTGTATAATGCAAATTAACTCGCGAGGCGAATGAGATTTTCCCACCGAAAAAAACCTTGTTACAAGAGATTTCGCTCTTGCTTTGGTAGGTATATTTTTACAGTTATTTTGTAAGGCGATGTATTCAAACATTTTGAACAGATGTGAAGTGTTGTGTGTGTGTGTGTCTGTGTGTGTGTGTGTGTGCGTGCGCGTGTGTCTGTGTGTGCGTGCGCGTGTGTCTGTATGTGTGTGTGTGTGTGTGTGTGGGTGTGTATGTGTGTGTGGGTGTGTATGTATGTAGGGGGGGTGTATATGTGTGAACTTCGGGTATGAAGTTTAGATGAAGGGTTGCCTTTTTTCTGTCTGAACCAAAAACTCCATACCTATTTCTACCACCAAGCAGTAATACTTGCATTGCCGTGTTCTCGTATGAAAAGTATGGGTGCCGGTGAAATTACAAACACATGAGACTTTTCACCCGTTTTGTTTCAGGGTGTTGAAAACGTCCAAGGGTTACGGTAACCGCTTACCAACAGGTACGCTGACTTACCATTTTAGGTGTATAAAAACCCCCTACCGAAATTTTAGTAAATAGCACAATGTCAGTACGTAGGTAAATCTGTACTCACTTATGTGAGTCGATCTCAATGGCGTGGCGAGCGAGAAGCCGGCTGCGGCACAAGGGATGCGGGTTTGATTCCCGCAGCGGGACAAATGTTTGCATGTTCCGGATCTGGGTGTTGTGATACCACGGTACTCGTAATGCCTCATACCAACGACACAGGGAATCCTAGTGTAGGGTAAGGACTATGTATGTATCTGTTGGAAGTTTATGTTTAATAAACACAATGCAATAAATGTAATACTAGCTTCTGCCCACGACCTCACCCGCGTGGTACCCGAATAAAAGTACCATATGTATTATTCTGATGTAAACGCTATATTACTGTAAAGTTTCGTTAAAATCCGTTCAGTAGTTTTTGCTTGAAAGAGTAACAAACATCCATCTTCACAAACTTTCGCGTTGTAGGATTTCGAAAGCATCAATCAACAAAGTATTGATTGAACGGTATAGTTAATTCCCAACAGGTTTTATGAGAGCTTTGTGAAGTATGTATGTGTGGTGTAACTTTGAAAGATAGAGTGAGGAACAGCGTGATAAGATAGCAGTGTGGAATGAATGAAGATGTAGTAACAAGAGTTGAGGACGGTAAATTAAGATGGTTTGGGCATATAGAAAGGATGAATGAAAGAAGATTAACAAAACAAGTATACAAAGCGAGCGTAAATGGGATAGTTGGAAGGTGAAGGCCTCGGTGAACGTACTCTGACTAAATTAGATACATCCTAGAGAAAGGCCAGGTCAGAAGTACGCTAAACCGCTGAGCTTGTCTGAAGAATATTATGAGGATGAAGAGCGGAAGAGGTATGCCAGGATTCCTTCAAGCAAACGGAAATCTGCTACCCCTCCGGGAAACAGGCGTGACTATATATTTATTTATTGCAACGATCTCATAATGAAACCAATTTAAATTACGTTGCAAATAAAAAACCGAGTGCCATTATAATTATAGGTGAAGACAGCATGCAAATATAATTGATTGCGAGTAACGTAAAAATAAAATTAGAAAAAAAATCTAAAACTAATTTCTTTAGTTATGTTAGTTTAAAGGATATAACTAAAGAAATTAGTTATGTAAGTTTGTCATTAAAAATACAACTAAAATTTAAATAAAGTCTGATATATTTAAATGAAATAAAAAAAATACAATTGATAATTTATGACAAGAGGTTTGTAGAATAAGAAGCTGGATTTCAGTTTCTTGATACTGTCGGCGAAAATATCGATCTGAAAGTATCCGTATGTAAGTAGGTTTTATTCGAAGTTCCCAGTTGTCAAGAGATCCTCGAGTGCTGATTGAAGTGGATTCGTTACTGCTACACGACAGCATAGCTTGTTAACATTAACGAACCCCAGTTTACAAACTTTGCTCCGGATTTCATACTCCTAAAGGAATTAAAGTACCTATAACGAGCCCTTTGATAGAAGAGCGCTGTTCGACAAATAGAGCTTACGCCTAGGCGACGATTTATTCGAAAAAAATATTTGTTACTAATATAAAATTATGACAAGTGATATTGTTTTAGAATATAGATTTGGATGCACTGCAACCGATTGCAGGCCTCTGTCCGTCAAATAGGGAGGTTATTAAGTATTCGCAAAATTTCAAATTTAGCTCTATCAGCTTGCTTGTCTCCAGATTTTATACTCCTTAAGAAATAAAGGTACCTATAACGAGCCTTTTAATAGATTTGACAAATAGAGCTCACGACGACAAAAAATATTTTTATTGCTCCTAATATACAGTGTTTTATTTAACTGGGACAGTACGGTGGCACCCATAGTCAGAGAAGATACAGGTGCAGTTTCTTTTGAAACATCAGCTCCTTTTTTGAGAAAAACATTTTGGTATTAAAAAATTTGATGCCAATCGACTCAGACCCTTGTAAGGGTTATTTTACTGTACCGGATGAAAAAAACTGAGCAGCGGAAGTTAATCAAATTTAATAAAATATTTTCACTTACAATTTCCTGATAAAGAAACTCCTATCGCAAATTGCAACTCGGTGCGACCAAAAAAACAATGAAGCTTTTTATAAACCACACGGATATCTGCAAAATTCCCAAATTTTCAGTCAGATTCCAACTCATTACGAATTCGAGCACACTTTGTCAGCGCTTCATTTTTCATAAAAGTGATTTTACTCGTCAGCTAAATTTCGTGTTGCTCACAATTCACAACTCCTGTTACACACCCTCTGGCCACAGTTGGAGAAGAACAGTTTGTTTATTTTGTGGGATTTTATTATAGTTTCAATCTCATCTAAGATCATTTTAAACTACCTAGTTACTTCTGTATTTTAAAACAAACAAAGCAAACACGCTTCAAACGTACATACATATAGTCACGCCTGTTTCCCGGAGGGGTAGGCAGAGACCAAGGATTTTCACTTGCTACGATCCTGGCATACCTCTTTCGCTTCATTCATCCTCATCAAATTCTTCATACAAGCTCGGTGGTTTAGTGTACTTCTGACCTGGCCTTTCTCTAGAATGTCTCCAATTTGGTCAGCCGAGGCCTTCCTCTTCCAACTACCCCATTCACGCTCGCCTTGTATACTTAAACTACACTAAATCCCTCACGATGGCAAACTTCAGGCTTATACACGCAGATATGTTAGGACACCAAGTAGGGATAGTCAGGGACACGTCCAAATATTATATTGTTCGGACGTGCATTGAACGACAGGAACATTGCACAACCGGGTTAGAATATTTAACCTTCAGATCAGAATTCGGGGTACAGTCACTAGGCAAAGTGTTACACGGCTTTTAAATAATTATTAAAAACAAATAGTAGATATTCAAATGAGCAATAAGTATGAGAATAATATCTACTGTTTTAGCTCAAAACTCAAGTGCGTCTTGTTCGTAGAATTTGTTTCCTAGTTTGTTCTTAGATACAAGCGATTTGTTTCGGCTGTTCTGGAAAAGCCATGTCATCAGTATAAGAATACTGGCGACGATGTAATTTGCATGTTATTATAGAAACAAGTGAGGGAGCATTTCAATTTTGGCAGCTCATAAGTTCCAAGCAATCAGTTGAGCTTATACCCTCATTAAAGTTTGGCCTGAGTTTAAAGCCTACAGGGACAGACTCCGAAGAAATGTTCGCCTATTTAAAAAGAGACTCATTTATTATTCATTACGAATAACATAATGCTTTTTAAAGCAACTTCATCAATGACCTTTCTATGATTTAGTTTTTTTTTGCACTTGCAATCAGCTCACACAGAGGGGGAAGCAAAAATATTCAAAGGATTCCAACTTTTCGATGGTTTCGTTCAAATGGACTTTAATATGATTTTGAACGCAAAAGTTCACTATTACGAACATAAATAAAAGACTAGTTAATTTTCACAAAATTATAAAACCCGTACGCGTTATACACATAGGTTTTATTGCCATATGTTACCAAACGTTTTATTTAGTTATTAATTATTTAGAACCATTATTGAAATCATAAATCCCCGCTACAGGATAATTGTTTGCATGTTATGCAGATATAAATAAATATAATAAATAAATGATAATAATAATATTTTATTTGATAACTGTATTTATTCCTTAACAGTAATAGTCTGTTTATTCATACAACTATATACGAGTAGGTATATATACAAAAAACACAGATGAAACAGCTAGCTATCTAAAGACCGTTGCAAACGATCTAAGATAGCTCAACTGATCCAAATCACTACCAGACGGAAGCGTTTCCAAAATACTAGCCACATTGCAACGCTGAATGGCAATGCTAATGCGTTGATCCAGATAAGTGCCAGCTCTCTGGTCACGCGTCACTTCGACCAGTCGCCCTGAAATTATTTTGAAAACCGCGAAGGCCCCCGGTTCCCCACGGACCCAGAGTCTCAACCCCAAAAGGCTCAAATAAGTAAGCTTTGTTGAGACTTCTATATTTGCGCCTCTTGAGATTCTCGGCCGAATCAGCCGCTGCACCGGCTCTAACTGATGGCCCTTAATTTGCTATTTGATAACTTAATATTATAAATCGACTGAATTATATAAAAATAAATATTCATTCATAATTCAGTCGACCTCTGTCGTCACCAACCACCAGATTGCTGACGGAACTGCCACGTTGAATGGCAAAACTTATTTCTCTAATCCATCCCTGTTGAGTTAATTCAGCGGTTTTGTGAACTTCTCGCTTTATCTCAGATATTGCTATTCTTGTCGCACGACCCTTTTCAAATTGACTTTCCGCTATGAGAATTTGCAAGCCGAAAATCTGGGGCTGAAAGAAACGATACACGGATCCCAATATATTTAGATGGATTACTTTTTAATACAGCCGTCCTTCCGCGACGTGTTAGCGACTGCCAGAAGGCCCTTTAATGTGTACTCGTAGGAAAATAATATTATGCGGAATATCTACTGTTTGTAGACACGCTGTTTTATAATTAAATATACACCTTATTTGGTAAATATTTTATTCGATATTACACGGTTTATAAGGTATCGAGATCTCTTTTGTAAAGTTTAAGTAAACCTGTAGGCCTTTTGCAGTAAAGTAAACGCTCAGATTAGTTCAGTCAGAACCCCTAACCGACTTTTAAACACTAGCTCAATATAGTTAAGGTCTGGAAAAGATCGATATTAGCAATAAGACCGTACATTGTACTTCCGCAAGTAGCTTGCCATTTACTCTGTCTGTATATAATGTATTATCTATAATTATAGGTGACAAATTATTAACAATAATAATTTTAAATTGTATTAATTAATTTGTTATTGTATACACTAACAAATAAATACATACTAATACTAACAATTAATAAATATTAATTAACAAATTAATGAATATTAATAGATCGTATGATATTTTTATTGATTTAAATGAATTTATTCGACCCTGAAACCCATTCTGAAATCACAACTGACCAGAATTATTGTGTAGCGTTATTATAACTAATTTGACAGCTAAATAAATGTTTTTCTTTCTTTCTATTAACCGTTTTATGTTTTTTTATATTAATTTTATCTCGTGCTTTTGATGGAATTTTGCTATTTAGTCTGGGTAAAATATAATCCGTGGCTCTTTGTCCATAATATTTTTTGGCTGAAATTGTGTATAGTTTTAAAATTGTTTTACTGTCTTGCGTTTGTGGTGTGTGTGGTTTTATTTGAAAACTGCACTTTAACCTCTGTATGTACCTTTTGTAATGTGGGACGAAACCAGAAATATTTTTGACATGGGGCAAAAGCCGATTTTTTTGGAATGTAGGGCGTACAAGTGGGGCGAATGTGGAACAAATCGAATTGGCTCATGGTAGTGTTAAGATAACGAGTTCTTGCTCTATTCTATGGCTTTACTAGCCTCTGCCCACGGGTTTGCGCGCGTGGTATTTGGGTGATAAGTATGTGTTATTCTATACGAACTATATTTTTTTCAAATTTCATCCAATTTGGTCCACCTGTAACAGAGATTATTAGAAACAAACATCATTCAAAAATAGAATCATCCAATATTTAATATATTTCAGTAAGGAGGATTATGGTGAGTTTTATACTCATTGATAATTATGAAACCACCTCTTTGTGTACCAGAAGTTATACAAATATAAAGGCACTTATGAAAGTAAATCCTAAAGGTTTTTTTATCTCATGTATCTCTCGAGTGTTTGGTGGATACAAGTATTTTTGCAGGAACACGTAGGTACCTACGTGAGTGAGTCACATGAAGTAAAACAAATTACCTACTTACTTTATGCATGAAAATAAAACAGCGGCTTCCGCGCCAACGCGTGTTTTGCATGGGACCATTATGGTAACCACATTTGCCGAGTTTTAGGGTTCCGAAGCCAAATAGCGAGAACAGAACCCTCATAGTTTCGTCGTGTCCGATTGTTTGTCTGTCAGTTCGTCCTTATGTCATATTCCGATTGATAGCTCAGTTTAAAGCATATTGAGACAAAATTTGCTATGTAGACGTGTTTCGTAAGTTCATAACTCAAAAAACTATCTGGTAAAAATTATACCTTTTTATACCCCAAAAGAAATAAACTGACCTTAACTATTTGGTAAAACTTTAATATAAAGCGTTTCCGGGAAACGCAAAACTAATGCAAAATTTAATCACAAATACCCATCGCTATGATACTCTAGAAACGGCTTTGTGGAAGTACCTCCGTGGGACAAAGTTGAAGCCTAACTTTGACGTCAACGGGGCTTCTCATGTACTTAGCTACTTTGGGTGACATAAATTTTCACTCATCATATTGAGCAAAGTCCTGGCATCCTCCCAAAATGTGAATTCATTTTGTTCAATGGCGCTCGAAGACTTTGTAACAAGTTTGTAGTTTAACGGCGGCTTCAACATGGAGAGAGGAATTTTTGTAATAGAAAAGTTTTGTTATTATATATTACTAAAATCTGCCCTCGACTTCACCCGCGTGGTACCCGGTTAAAAAGTAGCCTATGTATTATTCTGATGTATAAGTTATAATACTGTAAAGTTTCATCGAAATCCGTTCAGTAGTTTTTACGTGAAAGAGTAACAAAAATATGCACATCCTCACAAACTTTCGCGTTTAATATTAATAGGATAGGATAGATAGAAAACCTTTATTGCACAAGATAAAACAAAACTAAAACTTAATTATACTACACAACTACTATCTATCGGCTTTCCTTAAAGGTTTGCTGAACCTATTGTTAGGGTTAAACTCGCCTTTGTGCATGTACTTTATGCAATTAATTTGTCTCTGTACTCTGTGTATACAACAAAGAATAAATAATTTAATGCTAATTAGTATTTTCTTCCAGCTAACCTTAATGTAATGAAGAGGTAGTGCGTTTGTAAAAGGTTATCAAAATAAGAGAAAAAAATAATTGAAAAATAACTTTATTACTAATTAAACACAAAGAATTATTAAAGTTAGCAAGGACATTATAAATTGATTACTCTTTGAATAGGAATCTTCGCCTTTGTTTCAAGGATTAAAGATATAATTTTCGTTTAATCAAAGTTTTTAATAATCATTATTAAAATACGTTCAAGGGTTGGCTACCCTTCTAATCATTTGAAGTCGATATAAAACCTCATAAATAAAAAAATACGTATGCAAAGTGCCGTAGCAAAATATTTTCATATTTTCGACAGTGTAAACAAGCATAGAGCCCCTTCGAAGGCAATCATTTTTATCAAAATATTTGTTGGTTCAGCGTTTCTTGGCACGCCCTTACTCGTAAACGACGGATGACAAATAAATGATGATGGACTACCTCATGCTACCACTCCTCGAAGATATTGATAGGCAAGATAGTTTGGGCAGCTCTCGTGAAATTCAAGTAAAGTTTGTACTGTATGTACCCTAGTTAAATACCCTCTAAGTTAGTGCTTTTTACATTTTTAGGTTTTTACACTTCTATTTTCATGAAAAGTTTACTGGTCGAACCTTTTTTATATTAACTTATTTAGTCCAAAAACGGTTTTAATATAAATAAATATACTATTAAATATCAGCCCACATTCACATTTTTAATACCACTTAAAATCGTTATGTAGCAGATTATCTCTGTTTTGATACTATATTGTCAATTTATGGTTACTGTGATTGTGGAATTGAGTCGTCACCTGTAGATTTTCCACTCGAAAAATGTATGTGTGCCAATGCACACATACACGTGCTTAAAACGGCGAAGGAAGTGTGTTCCAAAAGAGGCAAGGCTTGCAAAACTGTCACGTGATATACAAATATTTGCTTAAATGCAGCAGTGTGCCAAATATTATGTGTAGACGTGCCTCTGACTACCTCCTAATTGGTATGTATCTGATGATGCCCATCATGGGTAATACAGTCGTGAGTATGTTTATTTGTTTTTATATTTTCATCAATATAACTTGTATAACAATATACAACTTACAACTTACATATGACGATTCCTGTCACGCGTCAAATGTTTGTAAGATCTGCAAATATTTGTCTCGGGTCTGGGTGTTTTTTCTATGTATAAAATGTGCGTATTTACAAAAAAAAAGTATATAAGTAGTATATTAGGCATGTAGTTCCCATAATACAAGCTCTACTTAGTTTGGGGCTAGATGATGCTGTGTGGAAAATGTCCAGCATTATATATTATATTAATATTATTATTATACAACTTCGATGTATCAGCTTCTATGTACTTACATTTGTACCACACGGCGTCGATTTCAATCATAATACCGCGCAAGCCTAAGCCCACAACGCACCACTGTCGAAGCATAAAATGATTAAATAAATTTTCGTTCTAGTTAGATGTGATGTTTTGTTTTAAAGTTTTGCTACCTGCCTTTTTGCTTGCCTTCAGAACAGCGCTGCCGTAGTGCACCACTGGAAACTATAGAAAAAAAAATTGAAGAAATTTGAAGAGTGGAGCGATAGTGAGTTTGTCTGATACCAAATTATGACAAAAAAATAATAATAACAAGCTACTTAAAACAGAAGTAAACTACATACATAAAACGAAAAATAATTCATACTTAAATACATACATCCAAATATATATATTTAGATACATACAAATATAATATGAATATAAATGCTCAATTTTGTTGACTATTTTGTAGAAAGATGAAATGTTTGTAAAGTTTGGATTTGTAGACTCAAATCGATATAGCAGGGCGGATTTCTGCTGGGATAGAGTTCCACAAGCGGATCGCAGTGACAGTAAAAGAGTCCGTAGAGGTAGAATGCTTTCTCTTACGCTTTAGATCTAAACTACAATAAATTGTAATTAGAATAATTATCATGTAACTGTAAACTTTAATATGAAAAAAAGCTTTGTGGCAGTAGAAAAATAAATAAAATAATAATAAATAAATAATGCTGGACAATCCACACAGCATCATCTAGCCCCAAGCTAAGCAGAGCTTGTGTTATGGGTACGATGACTGATATACTTAATACAATACATTACATAGATAGATATTTTTATTATACATAGAAAATACCCAGAACACCCGGAACAAATATTTGCAGATCGTACAAATATTTGTCCCAGGGCGGGAATCGAACCCGCAACCTCCTGTGTAGCAGGCGGACCTTTGCCCACCGCGCCACATCGGTCGTTGTTATACGACCGATGTGGCGGCAAATGTTTGGCAAAAACAAATGTTATCCTCGTAATTCATGAAAACCTAATGGGAAAGCAAAATACAATATTATCTTTTCGCGCATTACATGTAATTGTACATTACATGTACATGGTGGATGAAATTTGTTAATCGACCGAAAAAACTTGTCCCCAAAACTAACATTAAAACCTTGTTTCGTAAACAATACCTAGTAAGTATAGCTTAGCGAATATTGGTTTGGCAACTTCGTGATCCTAACATAGCGTGTCTCGATACGTTTCGGGCAGATTTCCTCGTTATTCTGAAACACACTTACAAAATGCCCTGTCCCAGTCACAAATAGGTACCATACAAAATGTCAGTCGCGGCAAACTCGACCGACCCCTCAATATTTCATATTCCAATTTATTTTTGTGTTTTCGTGTCATAAAAATGCCCGCTGCTTTATGAGGGTTTTTTTTAATAAGGGTCAAACTCCACTTCCCATTATACAAAAATGCGCTATACTAAAAAATATATATAATACAATAATTGTGTCTGGCTGCTTTTAAATTTTAAAGCAGGTATCTACATAATAGACACAGTCATCTTATGTTACACGGGTCGACTCTTTGGGAACCCATCCGTTTATTTCCGGGTAAAGGCTTGTAAAATATAAGTTAATTTAGCTTTTTAGAATCAAAAATAAAACAAAAATATGGTGCATATGAAAAGTACCAGCATTGAGGTATTTTACTATAACTTTTTTAACATCGGATGATTTTGATTAGCGACGATGATAAAGTGAGTTTTATATCCCACCGTGTCCTTCGTTTACCGTAGGATTTCCCTCAGGCATGTAATATTGCTCTGTCTTTCTCTCCCCAGCTTGCTGTCCTTATACGACCTGGGGGCATCTAAATGCTTTTTACTTCGATTAACTTCAGTCAGTGTATAGAACTAGATGGCTGGTTGATTAGTTTATCAGTAATTCATCATTCTTTTTTGTAGTCATCATTTTTTTTAAACGTCAAATATACCGTCGACTATTTTATTTTAACAGTTGTTTAATTAACGTTGTTCTTTATCCGTTGGTTTAAATTGAGATACACCACCGATTTAAACTACCTTTCGTAATAATACCCCTAAGGACAAAAACTCACCACAATGGCTTGTGGCGTGTATCAACAATCGATAAAATATGAAATCGAAGGGTTGTTTGTTTCAGCCTCTGAAAATTGACAGCCAAAATTTTCACTTGTGCATGTTTATTTGAGTAAATGTGGCGGCTGGCAATGTTTCAGTCATGTCATGCTAGTAAATAAGAAGAACGTGGCCGATTTCATATATTATGAGTATGATCGACATCAAAAACTGTTGACAGATACAGATTAAAATGTATTAAATGGATGTGTTTATTTCAACAATTACACTGACGGCATTGGAATTAACGCACTAGGATTATAACATCTTTGTAAGAGTATAGCATAGTGCGTAGGTATTTAAATCTTTTGAGATTCCATTTGAACACACTCAAAACTCTATATTTTCTCGAGCCTTCAGATATTTCAGAACACATTTATTGAATTCATTTAAATAGACGCGGACTCGAATAAATCATCCCTTTCTTTTGTCCCGTTGTTCACGGTTGGATTAGTTAACCGCTTTCCATTAACTGGACGCTTACACATTTATGACTGCAATGACCGAACCAGTATAACATAAACTCACTACAAAACAAAGCTATTTTAGCGCACTAGGTAGGTGAATTTATTGTACCAGGGCACTCGCCACACACGAAACTATATTTGAAAAAAGTATGACGCAATTTTTACTCGCCTTGCACCGCAATAGATTTGCCTCTTGAAAGTACCTACATAATATGTAGTGAAATATTTTATTCATTGCCCATTTACCTTATACCAATTCCGCCTAAACATAAACCTTATTCACCTTTAACAAGATTGGACGTACGATATTTTTGTAGCTTTTTCATTCCGAACCTTTTTACGGACACCAAAAAGCTATAAATTTTCTATTTGTAGTATGACAAAAGTACTATTGTATTGTGATTTATCGTGGCATTGTTATGTAGGCCCAATTCTTTTGTGTGATATGGAAAGTAGCTGGACTTGAGAAACGAAAGTTATACGTTCTTTGATGCGGAAATAAAATAACGAATTTTAACTGTGTAACTTACGTTATGTAACTCAGCTAAGCTTGAAGATAGAATTGAAATTAGCTGAAACTTTAAAACGAAATAAATAATAATATTTACCTATTCAAAAATACGAGCCAAAATAACTAGTCTTTTTCTTGAGGTATTTTGAAGTTTTATTGGGGAGTTATTCTCTGTTTATAAAATATTAAAATGATGTAAACAAAATTTTTGGTTACTAAAGGCCCGGCCAAACCGACAGGGTAGTGGTGACGAGCAAAAGAGTTGTCAAATGGTTATCAAAGATCGCTTTCTCGTCAGCTTGACCTACCCTGGCCATATATCGTTATTTTCGAATACAATTTCGCACAAAAGGTAATGCAAACAATTCCAATTACATTCAAGAAGGCAATGTCAGGCCGTATACCTTTTTAACGTTTCATAAATGAGGCAGAATTACTCGGCGCGCGCGTATAGCCTGTCACATCAAAATGTCATTTCCTTTTTACGCGGACAATTTAATTTCCGTCTAATGGCGACACCCTACCTCGGGAAATAAAAGATTTGGAATCGTAACTATTTGGGAAATTTATTTGTAGGTATGGCAAAGGAATAAGAAAATAAAAAATATAGTACCTTGTACGATTTCGTATCATCTTTCTGGTAGTGCAATAATGAGTTCATGAGTAACTACACTTAAATATAGGACATCTTTTTGTCTAATAATGACATTAAACATCATTGGAACACAAGAACAGTTAGATACAGAAGTCACAATACAGTGGAAATCTTTAATTAACTTCATATTTTTAACTGCAGGATTATTCATACAAAGATATCATTCTAATAAAATAAGATAGCTAATAATCTCTGTTGATGGGCTAAGGCAGGGGTCAAACCCTCATTTTTGATAACCTGCCAACCCAGCCCAATCTGATAATATCCGGGTATTTTTGTATTAAAGCCTAACCCAAAAATATTACCTTTATCCCATCGATTACCTTTGAAGGCACTACAGCACAATTCCATTACGTCCTAAGCTCAGGGAAAAAATATTACACAGCGCGTTTCAATACTAACATCGTTTGAACCTCAATACTCAATACTCAATACATTTATTGCTTTCACATGGTAGGTACATAGATGGTGTTTATAGGTAGGTATCTCACATGAACCCTGTCTAAGGGTATAGCAATAGATAGGTAGGCACCTAACACATCAATGCACAATAATGAACATACTACTTCAACTGATATATTAATGTTGAATTATTTTAATTTGTTATACTCAGTCGTTCTTGGTCACTATGCACTCCCACAATATGGGTAATTCCAAAAAGTTTTACCAGATGTAGAGTTATATTCACGCTGCTATCGCACTCTGTTATCATTTCTTTCTCGTCCTGGGTCCGGGTCATTGAAGGTCAAGTAAAGGTGCAACTTATAATATTTCCAATCCCGTCAGCAGCTAAGACCTTTTCCAATAAATTCTAATTTTCAAACCTCATTCAATAAAATGTCCGATTCAACGAAGAATCGGTCAAATGAAAAAATAGGTTCCCTTACTCCATAAACGAAATCCTTGTTAAAGGAATAAGATTGGCTCAATAATATAGAACGGTAGCTACCTACCGTTCTATATTATTGAACGAGTTCAAACGAGTTTCAAAAAGCTTTTTCAGGATAACATGGATTTTAGGATGAAAGAAGCTTTTGTGAGGGGCTAACTGAATCAGTTTACCATCGATCTACTCCCAATATTGGAACTGAAAAAGAAATACATAAAATGCAATTTCAGAACATAGGATCGATGTTACTTTGATAAATCGTTTGTTCTGTAGGAAAGCTTATAAGTAATATTAAAATAAATACGCTATGTACAGAGAACAAATAGTGAAAAGCAAACTTTTAAGTTAAAGTTAGATTTATATACTTGATGAAGTATCCAACAAAGATGTGGGACGGGGAACAATTCGCTGAGTAAACACTGCGAATAGTAAATGTTGGCAAACCAACCTCTCGGGTTCTATGTTTTGAAGATCCTTAGATAGACAATATTATCATCCATGAGTATCATCGCTAGGCATAGGACACCCCCATGTAATGGATGCACATATTATGATAATGTTGAATGTTTTTGTTTGTACAACCTCGATGGCGCATCGAGCTGAGCCGGCTGAGATGCAAAAGGGTTCGATTCCCGCTGCGGGGCAGACCCGGAACAGATATTTGTTCCGGGTCTGGAGGTCGTGGTACCATGGTACTCGTAGTTTCTGATACCCACGATACAGGGAATCCTAAAGTGGGATCAGGACTATATATGTAACTGATGGGTGTTTCGTTTACATATTGAATTTCAATGTAATTTATTATAGTAAATTATAAATTAAGTATGTTACTTATTATTTTTCTAAATTAGATTTTTTATGTCATGTTTAGTACATTTATTTCAGTTTTTTACAAACCATCCTAAAATGTGATTATGGTGTATCTACCTTCTTTGGGTTTTTTTTCTCTGAAACAAATTGATCCTACTAATATAAAAAATGACAAAATTTGAATGATTTGATGTTTTTTTTTTCAAAATTTGAATGTTTATCATAAATAATCTCCTTATGGGCTTAACCGATTTGGATAACATTTGGGACAGGTATAGTTCGTCGCCTAGAATAAATAAAATACTCAACAGACACATTAGTCCTGACTCCATACTAGGATGGATCGCTGTGTTGTAAATATGAAAAAAAAAACGTAATGTTGACCAAAAACCACTTATGTGGATTATATTTTGAGTGTGATTTGGAAACCTGTTTTCGTTTTCGGACATGATTAAAAGTAGTACTTTTCTTGACAAATCGTCTCTGGGTTAATTGGACAAAGAAAAGGGTGAACTGAAAGATCATGGATAATCCTATAACATGAACGAGTCTTAAAAGGGCCCTATTTCAGATAATTTCTATGGCTTAGAATAAAAAAGACCCTAGTTTTGAATTGACCAATACAGTTTGGACGTGGGTCACATCTCAATTCAGTTTTTGAAATTCAAATATTAGTTGTTAACTCCTACCTTTAAAGCAGGCGTTTCGCGTTTCTGGTCACGTCTTTAATTCTACCTGGATCATTTATTTCATGTAAGCAATTCAAGCAAATTATTATCTGAATAAATTAAGCTTTTTATTAACCCTAAAAACTTTAATTTATTCTTTAAGTTTTTGTACGAGCTATTATCAAAAATCTGTAACAAGAAAAGCAATGTTATTCTGTGGTGATTATTAACAGCTGGAACTCTCCAGCTGTTAATTTTGCAGACTCTACTGACCTGGATACGCATCCAGGAGAGATTACAGTTGTAATAACATGTCAAAATTGAAATCATGTATGGAAATTCTTTCCTTTTCCGAACTCTACCACACGGAAAACGCAAACGATGCATTTAATTTGTTTTTGGACACTTTTGGTTTATTCTACGACTTATGCTTTCCGAAGATAAAAAATAAAATTTCAGTTAAAAGAAAGCCAAAATGGATCTCCAAAGGAATAAAAATATGCAGTAAAAAACAAAGAGAACTTCTATGGGAGTATCGACGACGCTCAAGTACTTCTAATAACTAAATTTAAAAAAATATTCTACTAGACTTAAAAAAATTATAAAACTAACGCATTTGTCACAAAATAATCATAATATAAAAAAATCTTTTGAATAAATCAAAAACTATCTGGCAAATAACTAATAATACTAAACAAAACATACCTCACGAAAATATAACTAACATAACTTTTGACAATATTAATTATAATAACCCACTAGACATGAATGTAGTAGCTAACATTTAACAATTATTTCATTGACCAAATAAAACCATGCCAAAATAAATCGTTAGATAATAATAAAATTATAAATTCAACAGTAAACTCTATGTACCTCTATACCCCCTACTATCTCCTTAGATGTAGACAAAATAATTAAATCGCTAAAAAATAAACGACGACTTTTCTATCCAAGTAATTAAACTAGTTAGTAACTATATCTCCCCATCTAAGCTACATTACCAAATTTGAATTATCTGATGGCGTTTTCCCAGAGCGACTCAAACCAGTAGTAGTCAAACCCATTTATAAGAAGAAGGGAGAAAAAAATGACATAGTTAATTATCGCCCGATAGCGCTTTCGTCCGCATTTTCCAAAATATATGAAAAAATAATATTTAATGCACTGAATTCATTCTTAGAGAAAAACAATGTACTAGCAAATGAACAGAACGGATTTAGAAGAGGAAAGTCAAGAAATTTAGCTATTTTTAATCTTTTAACTAAAGTAATAAGAGGAGTAGATGAACGGACGCCTATATGTGCCATATATATGAACATGACAAAGGCGTTCGATTATGTAGATCACAGAATACTCCTGGACAAACTTTTTCAATACGGAATCAGAGCGAATACACATAACCTTCTAAAATATAACAAGAATATGTACAAAAGCTAAGGAATAAATTAGGTTTATGTCTAATGGAAGAACAATCAAGTATGGTGTCCCGCAAGGTAGTGTACTGGGACCATTACTATTCTTTATCTATATCAACGATCTACCCCTAGTCATCAAACATCCTATGGTCCTCTTCGCTGAAGACAGCACTGCCATAGTAAAATGTGCATCCGTTGATACGTATGAAACCGAAATTAATGACACTTTACGTAATATAATAGACTGGCTTGACAATAATAATTTAAATGTAAACCTGAATAAGACAAAAATTATGCATTTCTCTCAACGTAAGCCTATACCTCAAATAAAAACGATATACAAAAACCAAATAATAAAGAACACGACATATACAAAATTTCTAAGTCTTGTAATTGACAGACAACTAAACGGGAACTTACAAGCTGAAGAGTTATGTAAGGCGCTTAGTAAATTCGCATATATGCTCTACAAACTCCGGAAAGTAGTTGGTCTAGACGCGCTGAAAACGGTTTATCACAGCTATGTTTCTTCTAAATTACGCTACGGCATTATGTTTTTCGGAAACTGTACTGAAAGAGAAACAATCTTTAAGGCGCAGAAGCGGTGCATAAGAGCAATGTATGGCCTGAAGACCACCGATAGTTGTAGACCCTACTTCTTATCTTCAAATATATTAACAGTTCCGGCACTGTACATATATGAAATGGCTGTCTTTGTGAAAAGCAACAATAATATGTTTGAAAAACCAATTAACACACGTAGTGGACGTGACCAACAACGCCTCTGCTTTAATAGTGGTAAAACTGTATTGCTTCAAAAAAGATTTTGGGGCATGGCACCAAAAATCTATAATAAACTGCCCAAAAACATAAAGTTGCTACCAATTACATTATTTAAAAATAAACTAAATAAACTACTGACATCAAAGTGCTTTTATAATATAAATTACTTTTTATTAGATAAGAATATAAATATTGATGAATCTGTGAAATGAATGTATTAATTAATTATTATTTAATCAGTTAAATCTTTAATGTATTTTGTAATCTAATATTCTTCTTTCTTTTTATCTGTAATGTAACTAGTTTCTCCTACTGACTTATATGTATATTTGCATGCCCTCGTTTTAGGCAAAACATGTACGGTGCTTACCCTTTACCATTCTTCCATCTTTGTGACCCATGTTTGCAAATAAATAATTTGATTTGATTTTAAACTTATTAAAAATTTACATATTACATCATAAGCCGCCTGCAGAAGTTCATAGCTGGACATACCTATACGCCCTCCCCAAAGAGTGCCGTAACGAACTGTTTTGATTCATCAGGTCTCCAACCATCAGATTAGAAATCTGAAGGTACCCGGACTCTGGGCTCTGTATAAGACTTTATTTACAAAGGTTATTACAGACTAGACTCTGCACACGGCTTCGCCCGCGGTGTATCCGGATATAAGTAATGTATAAGCTATATAACTGTAATGTTTCATCAAAATCCGTTCATTAGTTTTTGCGTGAAAGAGTAACAAACAGTCATCCTCACAAGCCTTTGCGTTTATAATATTAGTAGGATAGTAGGATTTAACAAAAGATTTGAAAAATCGTATTAAGGGGGTATGCAAGTGTATGCAAGTAACCTTACGCATCAGTTTAATCCACTGTGCAAGCAAATGATGGGAAAAAATAAGAGTCAGCTCTACGCTCAAATTATCTTTTACGATTCCCTAGATGAACAGTCTTTTACGAACAGTTGTACGATTCCCTAGATGAGGTGGATTATACTGTCAACGAACCGCGGTGCACGCGGATATTGATTTGTATCAAACTAAAGAGGCAAGATCACATGCACAAATGCATATCACTGTGTTTACATGCAAGGAGATTCGATATTAATAGAAATAAAAAAAAATTAAGACGAAGAATAAAAAAACAAACAAATCCATGTCGTTACTTTGTTTTTTTTTCTCATAAATAGAATTTCATGTGAAACGTTGTGTGCATGACTTTACTACTCATAGCCTCTGTGTGCACCGCATTAGGTGAAGGCTTTAGGCTGGCGTCCAAATTGATCGGTTTGATCGCTAGAATTTTTTCTAGCGATCGTATATTCTTTCAGTGAGGGTTGAATTCACTGTGGTTATCCGCTGAATATTCACTGAATCGAGCAGGTCATTATTGGATATCGAAGGGCTCGCTCGATCATCGCTTCTGACTGAATTTTAAGATTGAATTCCCGACACGATTTTTCCATTAAACTTTCTCATGCTCTCCACGTGCGCTGCGGTTTAAACATTTGATTGGGTGGGTTTTGAATCTGTTGACCCAGACTTAAATAAATGCTTACGCTGTCCGGAAACTGATTCCGAGCCGAATGAGTGAGTAGACTAAAAGCGGTGGTTCCGTTTTTTTAATACGCTTATATTAGCTTCACTTGTAACTAACTATATAACAAACAATGTGATCAAACCTAAGAAGTCGATTTAAAACTACTCCTTAGTGTCGTATCGAAATGAATGTATATGTAGTATACATTCATTTCGATACGATATAGTGGAACTCTTCAGTGGCTACTAGTAAACCCCTCGAGTTTTGGCTCATATGATTCGTTTTGAGGATTCCAATAGATTGGATTGATAACGAGGGTCTGATTATGGAGCCAGGAGGTGAATAGTGGAATTAGTTTTTGACTAATTCCATTAGTACGTGATAATAGCGTGTATTTAAGTTTTTTTTAAGTACACATTTAAATATTATTAAAACCATTTTATTGACGGCTTGATCGTTGACGGCTATTTATGATAAAATTGATTTAGAAAAAAAAACCACAACGACAGCGAGACGTAATTGTGGATAGAGACAGGCGTATCCGCGCCGATGGTGACGGTCAGATGTAAGTACGGCGTCGCCAATTTGACCAACTTACCGCTAGCCATTCACTAGCTTCTGCCAAGTTAAGCAATGCCGATACTAATTTAAGTGCGTTGCAGTATGGAGTTTCTTACAAATAATACAGAACGGCTCGAGTTGTGGCAATGCCGATCCAGTTCCAGGCTGATGATAATGTGTGAGATCACGTTTATTCTACGGCTCAAAACTTTTAGCATTCAGTGAAAAACTAATACTGGCTTCAAGACTATAAGCTACACTGTTGTGAAAGGATATTATTTGAAATGTTTATTCCATTCAGATGTAGGCATAAGTAAATCAGCCAATCTAATACTCAATTGGAACTTATTCCACGAAGTTTTTACCACAGAACCTATTGAGACTTTTCTAATGTAAAGCTATGCAATGCTACTTTTTTCGTTGCATTGATTAGTGTCAAGATTGATCACATTATTTTATAGTTTCTTGAAATGTGGCAAGTATTTCTTGAAGGCGCACTACTTCTATTCTCTCCTGAGACGTTATTGCTACTGTCCCAAATAAAAGTTAGTATTTTGCTTTTTTGACATATAGAATCCATATCTACTCGTATATACCCCTTTCAGTATAACAACATATTAAGTATGCTGATGCGGCTGCCTCGCTATTGCAGAGCATCTGGCATGTTTACAGAGACGCTTGCGGACGGATGGCTTTCATGCGATTATTCGTAATAAATTTATCGGCCACCTGAGTAACTGCTTTAACATCGTATCACTGATTTTTTTGGTTTCCTACGTTAGGTCAATGACCTGATCAGTTTGATTTATGATACTGGATAGGGTTTAGTGACGGATGATAAAAAATAAACCTTTACTGTGCTAATGTAGATACTTTATAGCACCAATAGCATTCAACATAGCTACCTATAATTCGGGCCCAGTCAAATAGTCTCGTATAAATTGCTTGACGGCATGTGAATAACATGTCTTTGGAACACGTCTTTCCATCACCTTCATGGAATTGGGCAGCATGTAACTACCTAAACTATTTATTGTATAATTTTACAATAGTGACATAGTTTGTTTAAGTCATATATTATCACCAATTGCGACGACCTCAATGGTGCGGTGGGCGAGTATTCGGCTGCGAAGCAAGAGATGCGAGATCAGTTCCCGCTCTGGGTCTAGGTTTTGTGGTCCCACGGTCCTCGTATTTTCTGATACCCGCGATACAGGGAATTCTAGCAAGTGGTGATGAGGATTATAAAAGCATATGTACAAGGTATGTAAAATGTATTTAAATTTTATGCGTTTAATTTAATTTGTCATCATAATCTTGGTTGAAGCTTAGCATAGCTTTTATAGCATAGCTTACGAATAGTAGGACAAAGCGTAGGTTGAGCATGTTTAGATGCGAATGAATGCGAGCTGGCAGCGTCGTAATGAGGGCATTGAGGTTCCGCCCTCCGTCCTACTTTCCATGTATTATGCCTTTATTCTGACCACTTGATAGGCAATTTGCTCATGGATGAATGCATTCAATGAGGGTAAAGGTGTATGCGTACCTAATTGAAAGGGGCATGTCAGCAATTATGAGAATGAACATTGTACAGTGTAGTAAAACTAAAACGGAATGCTCAGATCGTTATTGTCGATCAATTCGCATCGACGTAAACGGTAAACAAAATATGTCATAAATGCCATATTTTGGGCCTTTGATTTTCATATTTTTCCAAATATGAAAAGCTGAGTGTACCTTAGGTATTCACTTATAAGAAGTACATAACTTATGTAGTTCTCGCATAACACAAGCTCTGCTTACTTTGGGGCTAGATGATGCTGTGTGAAAAGTCTCCAGCATATTTTTTTTTTTCGTTTTTTTTCTAATTTTCTGATGATTTTCGTTAGTTTCCAACCAAAAGTGGCACTTGTAAGAACAACATCATTTGTTCCGGACACCTGTCAGTTCAGCTGAAATTGTGGAAAGGCTGGAGGAGGGAAAATATAACATATTATGTAACTCAAATAATAATAATTTCCAACTTCTTAGGTGATACGAGTGTTCAGTGAAAAATATTTATATATTTTATTCTGAAATTCAATAAGGAACAGAGTACCGTGAGACGCTTCTCACAGGCTCTCACGTGAATAACTTCTTCGCTTTGTGTCATAATGAAAAAAATATTTTTGTCACCTACAATGGGCAAAGGTTCCGAAGGACGCTATTGTGCCATTGAAAATAAAGGGTATCTAGAATACGTATACTCACCCGAAAGAGAGTGAACAAGTTTTCCTAAAAAAGGAAGATTTTATAAATGATAATTAATTATGTTTAAGAAAATTATTTTAATTTATTTGAAACGCGCCTTTTATATTCAACTGTATTTTCAGGTTTTGTGGTTGCCCCAAGTCTAATAATGTTAAATCAACAAGACACATCGGATTTTGAATTAAATACAGCGTATTTATCAACGTGACCAAGAAAAAGCCACACGAACCACAGAAAACGACAAAAAAGAAGAATTTGACTTACTTTACAATTTTTTACCGAAAACCAACACATTTTTAACTATATTGTATGCAATGAAGATACTTAGCCAATATTGAAAAGTTGTGGAATAATAATAATTGTTTCCATAATTGTGTGTTGTTTCCCTTTCGGTTTGGTGTATATATTCTGAGACACCCCGTACAGAAACTTCTTAGAATAAGTATTCAATGATCAAGCCCCAAAAGATTCGAGCTTCTTCATCACAAACTTTACATCCCATAGAACCCTTTCCCATACTTCGATCACCATAAAACTCCAGTACACCTCAAAGAAAGTAAACAACATAGCCGTTTATGACTAGAGTTTTATGTAGATCTCGAATAAAGCCAGGAAAATCGTATTGTGATGCATATAGATATAATTATAGCTAGAATGGACATTATTATACTTGATATAAAACTTAACACATGATAATTAGACCTTTTGTTATGATCAATCTTACTCACCCCTATGTAATTTCTACGACTTTGAGTATCGTATATGTGCGCTTATCTTACCAATACGTAAAAGGTTTCACATGGAATAAGTCTAACAATTTAGCGATCGGAATTTTTAAAACCAGATTTAGATTTGAAGTGAACTTATAACGGCTAGAATAGAAGCTATTTCGCATAAAATATATTCAAACCTACAATTACAAACACACAATATTAAAAAAAACCGGACAAGCTTGTCATTTCGCGTCCCTATCGTGGCGAATACGAAAAAGGTTTTACATTTCTGTCCGTAAAACACGATGTCACAAACTACCCGATTCGGGAAACAAATGGGAGCCGTCCCCGGGTTCGTTTCGTTCGACCGACGCGGGACTCTCATCAATCGTCGAGTGCGGCAGATGGTATCGTTCCTCATATGTATTGTTGTTATCCACAGGCTAACAAGGACCTCTTAAATATGTAGGTGCACCCAACACTTTAATAAATACGAGAGTTTCTTGTAAGGCAAAGATGGCTATGGTGCAAAAGTAGTGTATTATAAACAATTACGTAGTTGAAATAATCCTACTGATATTATAAACGCGAATGTTTGTGAGGATGAATGTTTGTTACTCTTTTACGCAAAAACTACTGAACGGATTTTGATGAAATTTTACAGTAATATACTCGTAGCTTATATATCAGAATAACACACTTTTTATCCGGGTACCACGCGGGCGAAGCCGTGGGCAGAAATTAGTAAATAATAACACAATAATAAATTATCAGTTGATGCGTGATCAAATATTCATCACAAGTAAAATTTTTTTTCTTGAAAATAATATAAACTTTACATGACAACTAAACACCCCTTTAACACGAAAAAGTCAAATCCGACACAATAAGATTCCATGTGTCATGAGTACCAGTAACCAGTAACGAGTACTATTTTTAGAACACCTATACCTGAAACAAATATCTATTTGTAGATCATTCAAGTATTTGCCCTGCAACGGGAATGTAACCCACTGAGCCGAGCCACTGAGGTCATCGAATAGACTTTTACCCGACTTTGTAGTTTTATTAAAGTCAACTTTTATTACAAACCTACAAAAGTAAAAAAAATAAAAAGCTTCTTCAAAGTGAGAAATATAGTACCTATCTTATTGGATAAAGACTTCTCACGCAGTAGCCATTTTGTATGATCGGTTTCTAATCCGATCAAATTTCAAAGGAGCGTAGCACAAACTCCGAACTTTTGATTCGATAGAGGGTAGCCCTACAGTTTGTTGGATAACTAATAACGGTTTTCCGATAATCGTTTAAATTCCTGTGTTTTATCAGAGTTTAGAATTAGTGACTCGTAAATCTGGCTTCGGTAATTAAAGCTCGCTTTCACAGTAAAACTGGAGGGAATTGTTTGAAATGAATGAATTGTTATGTCACTGAGTTGCTAGCCACCTCTCACCATCATTAGAAATATTCTGATTACCTATGCGGGGCGTGAAATTTCTCTGTTCTTTTCATACTGTTCATATAAGCGAATCTAAGGATTTTTTGTTTTTTTGTACTCTCTTCTTATTATACTCAAAGATCTTTACACTGAGTATGTATCGGAAGTTATCTATCATGGGGAATACAGTCATGAGCATGTTTGTTTCTTATTTCCTTTACCACAAGAAACCGTAATGGTGTAAATGGCCTCAAGCGTTTCTATCCCAGTGCAGTTTCGACTTCATTGATCTGTGGATCATTCTAATTAGAACTTAGACGGTCTTAACATCTACCTTCTCCTGTAGGTATTATTTCATTCATCCTAGCAATCCTAGCAAACTAAGTCCTGATTCTAGCTTGATTAAGACAGTTCTGGAGCATCTTGTTTGCATTCGAGCATTGTAATCAGTCATCACATAAGCGTAGACGACAGATATTTACCTAGTCTGCAGTACGTAATTCATAAGATTTGAAACACATATTCTTTTTTGTCGTCTACAATGTCATATTAAAGACTAAGAAAGCTTTACCACCAGCAGTGTTGGCCACAAGATAACTCAGGTCTTTATATCTCAAATCTGTACATTGGATACTACATAGTTTGATATACTTATATTCGATAGAGATCTAGAGATTGGAGATAAAGTGACAGGACAAGCGTACTATACACTCTGCGAAGTGGAGCGCGTCTATTTGGGACCGTGATCGTCTATTCGATTGTCAATCAAGAACAAAGCCTTGTCGTTTGTTAAATACCGACTGACTCATTTGTGTAATGATTTCAGTTAATATTACGTTGAAAACACCTGTTACAGCATTGGGCATTTTCGCACGGCAAGTTACGCTTGTAAGTTTATTTTAAGCTTTATGTTCTTGACGAGCTGGTATCCAATGAGCGTAATTACAGTGCTCAGCCGCCAATCTTTAAGTTTTAATTACCTGGTGGACCTGATGGGTGGACAAAAATGCGAGAAGTTGGTGAATGGAAGTGGCTTAAGACTGTTTGTTCGGTGGACTTAGAGGCTGTAGATGATGATGATTATGGTTTTCTATGTCGGTTTAGTTCCAAACACGCTAGGAAGAGCCTTGTCGCTCGCGTGCACTCTTCAGCACTTCATTTCGGAGCGCTCTAGAATATTCAATGGACGAGACGGCCGCCGTAATGACTCTGTCGTGCTGCGGAATACGTTAAGTGTCGGGATGGTTATTTATTTATTAATTTTACCTACCTTGGTGGTCATGGGCTCTCTGATGGCGGTGCTTTAGACGGTGGTAGATATGTTGGGCTGTATCGTCACTGCCTGCTAGTGTCATGGGTCTACGACGACGTTTTCATAATGCTTCAAAAATAGATAATTATTATTGCACTCGAGATAATTTGGTTTTGGAACGAGATCATTATTAGTCTCTTTATTGAAAACAAAAGACAATCAGAAAGCAATTTAAGGTTATTTCTTGGACAAGATTAGCTGAACATAACGCTAAAAACTATTATTTTTATTTATAATAATAAAAGGGTAAGGTACCTTAACCTTACATTAGTTTATGCACTGGAATAAAGACAAATCGAAAAAAAGCACTATCAATTACCAGTACATGCACTCTTATGGTTAAATTAGTATTAGAAAGTAACGAGAAAAAAAAGAGTTGAACTGCTTCTTCCATTTGTGTCAAACATTTCTTAATCTACAATTTTTAATGAGATAGTGAGGTAATTGGACTCTTCCGTTAAGATATCAAAAATTTCAAGAGAAAGGCAATTTTAAAAAGTTCAAAAGTGGTAGGAAATAAAAGGAATTTAAAAATTAATTTCCTATTATTTCTATGCCTTTTCAGTTTTCTAGTCACGTGGCAATTAAAACGGAATAGTTTTATTGATCCAACAGCTTCCACTTGATACATTTTTGTATACAAGAACTTTTGATTACGGCTAAATCAAAGTTTATGGTGTATCGAGTGCCTATAGCCTAACGTGACAAATAGCAAAATTGACACCAATGTGTTCTTTTTCCCCGTCTGTGATTTGAGATATCAAAGAAGAAATAGTATGTTAAACAAACGTTTGATTACAAAGGTAATATATATTTAAAAAAAATAACAACTTGATGTAATAGGTAAGCTTTATTGGTAGTTTTATGGCGTTATATATGTAGCACATAAATTGTAACGGCCAACTGCAATTACTTTTTGAATAGTCAGAGAACGTAACTTGGAACTATAATGATAAATTTTAACGCGATAGGATTGTGATTATTTAATTTTAACGCCACAGATGGAAATTCATTATAAAACTATCTGGTTTTATGGTTATGTTTCGACCTAGAAACACTTCGGTTAAACAAAATTCTTCGACAGGCTCAGATGGAGGTATGGGTACTCACGTTCCACCAAGGCCGCTTCCACAGGCCCTTATACTTGTAGTTTTGGTGATTTCATTAATGTGTAATAATGTATTTATTTTATTGACGAGGTACTGCAGTTTTACGTATTTTATGTAGATTTTATAATTTTCACAAGAGGCGCACAAAAGTCGAACGAGGTTGGCAGACATCTTGCTTTCTTCCATTCAAAAACTCCGTGGCCAGTTGATTTGAAACGTGGCGCCAAATTTGAAATTATGAGTTGTTGCGAGGCGAGGGAAGGATAATACAAAGGAATAATATCTAAAGCCTGAACAGGTTATATAAACCCATTTCTCGAGTATATTACCTATCACAAAAAAAACGTGTTCATACTAATCGTACTATCATAGTTTTAAAAGTTAATGTTCCATCAGTGATGTGATGATTCTGAATAGTCGTGTAGAAAAGTAAATAGATGATTATATATTTGGCTTTCCCTTAAAATCTGCTTGAAGAAGCACTGTTTTCTAAGATTTTTACGATGGTTTCAAATGGCAGTCCATAATTTATCGTTGGCTCTGATAGAACCACATATTAAGTCTAACTGTAGTGTGAAATAGGCATGTATAAATGCTTTATATACGTGTTTAGTTTTTCTCATGCTTTTATTTCAAATCAGTATCAAATGCACAGCTCACTAGCATAGCAGTTGCTCGTATATAAATTAAACGGCAGGCGGCGCCGGCGCTATAATTTCTCCAAATTACTTATTTCATACGAGTACCTATTTAAAGAAAAAGCGAGGTTTTAATGATGCCATATTTTTTATCATTGAGGGGTTTCTTTCCGTGAGGGATAAAATACTTTTTTTACATGATATATCTCGCTTTAAATTATAACGAGTTTTCAAAATACATACATTTTAGTTCTTGTAACTTTTGTTAACCTCCCTTGATTTTTCTGGGTATTTTCAGCTAGTTACTGTTAATTAAAGTAGAATAGTTTTTTTTACTTTGGTTGTGAATTACCATTTTTCATGCTCTGTTTTCACTAGTCGAGTAGAAGAGAGCGTTATGGTTAGTACGCCTGATCGAGCATTTACTTTAAGTTTATTATCGCATAATATACTGGTATTCATCCAGTGCTAGAACTAATTTATTCAACTGTAGGTATTATTTAGGTAATTTAATAGTAGTTACGTTGATACGTCCCACTTGGATGAGAGAGTTGGATGAACCACAATTGGTATTAGACGACCTAAGCCTTTTAGCAAGCTACGTAACTTACATAGATCGCGAGTTAACAAAATTAATGCTGCATAATGTATTACGATACCATTTAGTTCTTGCTCAGTTGATGCGAGGGCATTTGGTTGAGTGAGTCAGAACGCTCCGGCAAGCTCAGCGTGTAGAAGACGCATCGCTGTGTGCTAGTCTGATTTCTATCGATGCTTAGTGAAACGCAAACTGTGTGCGAAGTAATTAAATTAAAGCTGGCTGTTCCTCAGAGCGTTCCAAGCCAGTACCAATTTGTAAATCAGAGCTTATTGTTATAATAATTATTAGACATTAAATACCAAAAAACCGACTTCAAACAGGAAATTGATAAATAGTCCCCAAAAATTCCTTATGGATCAGAACAATCAGAACTGGATTTTGATAAAAACGGGAACAGTTTGACAACTCATTTTATGTTGTTAGACATCAGCAATTCATCAGCATATTGGGGAAATATGAAGCACTGGCGATAAAACCAAAAGACTTATGCCGCTAAATATTTTATTGTTTATATAGAAATTAAGTAAAACTAATCTCACGGAAAATTTATTCAATTGAAATTTCAAACCAGGACTATCCTCTTGCGACCAGATTTTCAATTATGTGATTACGAATTCGGTAAAAGCCGAGGCGTGAGGTTGTAACTAATTTACAATTCTAACTACACCTAATGCTCGAAGGAGGATCGACAGTATTAAGTCGCAAGCACACATAATGGCAACATAAACTGTGGAATCGACCCTAATATATTCCTAAAAGGAAAGGTAGGTATTTGCCTACCTTTCCTGTTGATTAAATGACAGAAAATGAAAGAGGATTTTGAAGGGAAAAGCAGAATCCTACTAATATTATAAACACGGAAGTTTGTGAGAATGGAGGAAACTTACAGTATTAAAGCTTATACATCAGAATAATACATATTCTACTTTTTATCCGGGTACCACGCGGGTGAAGCCGTGGGCAGAAACTAGTTATAAATAAATTAGTTATTAGTAGAATAAGTACCAAATGATTGGTGGACTGTTTTTGTGTATATGTCCTATGGTGTACTATATAAATTTTAAGAAAGTTACATACATTTAATGTGATCTTGAATCATTTCTATCAATCGGACATACTTTTCACACCCATACGTGGAACTAACCAATTGTCCATATACCCATCATCATTATATATGACGTACATAAAATAATTTCGCAAGCTATGATTAGACTATGTCACACTTTCATCCACTTTGGCTCCTTGTATGTGCAGACCCTTATACCTCAAAGAGTTTCTACTGTTTTAATTAAACAAATCGAAAAACATTTTGTAAATTCCCTGAATCATTGAATACGTAACTTAAAAGTTCCAAACAAGGATTGAAACTTCTAAATTCTTTTTATTCTTTTGGTTTACGCAATTTGAAATTCTTCTAACGTTTCATTCTTTGGCACTTTCACTTAAAATTTGTAGTATTTATTTCTTCACAGTTCACATCCGCAGTAACGCTCGTGCTGATGTTTCTTTTAAATGTTTTACGGAATAACTAAATGATGTATTGAAAAATATCAGAAGCGTGAAAATTAAAATTCGGGATTTTAAATTCTCGGGGCCTTTTTTCAGCACTATCCCGTTTAGTGGCGATCAGCGCCCATTATTTTCGCTGATGACGCATAGCCACGCGCTCTTTGTTTATTTCATTGGTACTTCCTACTTATAATACTATATATAATACTAGCTGCGCCCCGCAGTTTCACCCGCATAAGTTTCGATTCCGTGGGAATATCGGGATAAAAAGTAACAGCTATAGGTAACAGCTATGTACCTATCAAGTTTCATCGCAATCGGTTCATAAGTTTTTGCGTGAAGAAGTAACAAACATATTATGTACCTACATACTTACTGATGCGTCTAAGCCGCGCGGGGTACCTTACTCATAGACGTAACCCCTCCCGCTCCTCATCAACGCCCGCTCTATAGAGCAGGGAACGTCGCGGCGGCGGTTCGCGTGTTGCATTTTTATACTCGTGATAACTTTGAAATTCAATATCCGATTCGAATGAATTAAAAATCATTTTACTGTTACATAAATACTCTTGATGATTAAACTATTTATTTGAATAAGAATTAATACTGCGATACAATGTAAACACCTTTTGCTTCTACCGGCGATCTAATTAAATTTTAGAACACAAAAGCTGCTATTGTGACTTAACTATGATAGATATATTCCCTCGCGGACTTTTTTGTAAGTAATAATAAGTACTTTAATCATGTAGTACATATTTTTTATGGATCATCAACAGTTTTCTCAGCGCACGCCAAATAATGAATTTTATAGGCAAAATTTTGCTACCTTGGGTTACATTATTGCAAGTTTCTTAAGTATCTCAATTTATTTTGAAAATAAATTATAGTCTATGTTACTTCCTGATAATTTAGCTTTCTATTGGTGAATGGTTAAAATCGGTCCAGTAGTTTCGGAGCCTATTCGTTACAAACAAACAGACAAACAAAAAATGATTCCTCTTTATAATATTATTATAGATTATTTTAAACGTAAAGGTTTGTGAGGATGGATGTTTGTTACTCCTTCACGCAAAAACTACTGAACAGATTTTAATGAATCTTTACAGTAATATAGCTTTTACATCATAATAACACATCGGCTACCTTTTATCCTGGTACCACGCGGGCGAAGCCGTGGGCAGAAGCTAGTAATTGCATAAAGGTTATTATACTGTCGGCTCGCTCTTGAATTAATTTTTTAACTCGTAGGTCGTTCTTAGTTTTCATAAAAATATTGCGCACATGTTTTCTTGATATAACATAGTTCATTTTACATCGTAATACATCAAGTGAAAAAAGTCGTCGTTTCGTCTCTACGTCTGGAACCGCAGACGACTTCAAAAGCGCATCTAGTTCAGTACACATGAGTGCACACACATACTACACAGCACTCGAGTGATGTTTGAGATACAGTACAGTGCGTGCCAATTAAATCATTCACCTGAAAGTTACAGCTTTGAATATCAAATTTTTATTATGCACAAGATTTTTTATAAAATAAGTTTTAGTGAAATCTTGCCAACCTTTCAAGTTCTAATGGCAATAGATAGAATGCAGTAGTGGGAGAACCACGGCACACAATCGGCAATGGATTAGCACCTCCACGGTATCGGCGCATCTACTCCTGGGGAACCGCGCGGTGACGGCTGGAAGACAGCTTTTAGCTACAACTTTATAGTTGTACTTCAAAAGTGCCTCGGTGGTCGCGAGACGTAAGCGTGACTACGGAGAGGCATAACCGCAGCCACACCAAACTTAAGTGCGGCGTCGGCCACTCACTAGCTTGCGCCCAAGTGAGGCGATGCCGTTAAAATGATGATTAGTTTACTTTGTCCACTATAGCATTAAGAGGCTTTACATAAAGAATACTAAACGTCTCGAGTTGAGGCGTTGCCGATTTGGTTCCAGGCTGACTCTATTTTTGAAACGTCATTAAATTTTCGAAAAACAATGGCAAGACGTAATTTCATGTTTTAATTCGTAGTTGTAGAGGTAATTTGTGATAAAGTTCATTTGTTTATTTGTGTATTGGTTATCCACAGCTTATATTGTAATTTAATGCTGATGTTGAGATAGGGGTAAGCTATAATTAAGTGAGTAGGCATATTGCCATCAGATTAGATAAATAGTGGTATACCTAGATGTAAGATTGAGGTAAAGTAAGTATGTAATATTTACAGCCAAGGTGTTAATCTGGGGAAACTTTACCAAAGTCTCCATTCGCCGTCTATTTAGCTGCCAAGTATATTAGCCGGTAAAGTTACAGGGACTTTATACTTTTCCTTTTTTTCATAGCTGGCAACGCGTGAGCATTGTCCTGTTATTACTGTATCTAAGGTATTATCTAAATCAATATGACCATCTGTTGTGTGGTATATCATAATGCCTTGACTAGGTCACCTACACAAAGAGCCCAAGAGCCCGTTCCGGCGACACCTCGGTAACTGAAGACCACTTGACCCACCTCTGGCGATATAGGTCACCGTTTTAATTAACGGAAACAGCCTCGTGAAATAAATACCGTGGCACCAACGCTGGCTTGGTGATGTTAAGTGATCTACTCGTATATGAGCTAAGTTTGGACACAAAACTGTGACTCTTCGAGATCTTTAAATCCTGTAAAGCAAAAACACAATTTAAGAAAAAAAATATAATCCAGAGAACCCTGTTTTACCACAATTTTCTTGTTGATTTCCTAAACATTACTGGGTTTGAAGCTGATTTTAACTGATTTAATTGTCAAAACTTTACTGAATTTCAAAACGAAAAAAAACAGTGTTGTGTCATCAGTTACCGGCAATATAAGAAGCTCATGTATGCGTTTGCCACAAGAGGTTGTTTGTAGCACACAAACAACTTCTTCGATTGTTTGTTAAAATTTGTCTCTAAATCGGCTTATCGGATTTTAATGGGGTGTTTTGCAATCGATTTTTGTATTTTCAAGGATGGTTCTTATGGAAGATAAGGCGCCGTCTTCTCTGTGGCGCAGTGAGCGAAGGCCCGTATGATCTGCAAATATTTGTTTCGGATCTGGGTGTTTCTATATATATGTATGTATTTAAAAAAGTATATAAGTAGTAAATATATTTCCCATAATGCAAGCTCTGCTTAGTTTAAGGGTAAGATGATGAGAGACAGTGTGAAAATGCCCAGCATTATTTATTACTAGATTTTGCCCCGGCTGATGTTATTCTAATTTATAATCTATATTACTGTAAAGTTTCATCAAAATCTGGGGAGAGGAGTAACAAACATCCATTCTCACGAACTTTCGCGTTTATAATAGTAGTAGTGTTTATTTTATTTATAAGGCTTTCCTGCTATAAGTCTCCAGGCGATTAGGCATACTTGCTAGGCGCGCAGCTGGCCGTAATTCAGGGGTACCATAAAACGTTATTACACATAAATAGCACAGAACACTACGATACGCCCGCCATCGTCGGCCAGATTGAATATAAATAATTCAGGAATGTGATGGGAAGGAGAGCGCCTCATCGATAACGATATTTTCAGTAACCCCAATCATTGAATGTTTAACGAAAGCCTAATAATTATTATATAAGTAGATAAGATTTAAAACAAGTTAAAAGTTAAGTAAATAAGATCCAAAATAAGTTATAAGTATTTTTTAAATCTACCAAATTTTGTTAATTTGTAATTGTTTTATTTTATGAGAACTAGATTTTGAGTATTTTTCTGTAATCACTAACTGTTGCCACCGAAGTTGAAAGCGTGGAGCGTGGTTTAAAAAATATATACTCCCATACAAACTTCCTCCCCCATTTTTTCAGTGATCCTTGTGATTTCATGAATAAATGAATTTTGACTTTTGTCTTTTTTTATTTTCCCGCTTAAAATTTGAAGTTCCAAAAGTCCTGAAATACGTCATTATTTAATTATAAGACCCGTTAAGTCTTAATCGCGTTTAACATTTTTATTATTCCCAGCCATACCTTGACCACGGCTGTTGCAATACAGTCGAAACGTCGAGAAAATAATAAAAAAAGTAAATGTGATAAAGACTAAAACTTATAATTATGTTATGTAATCGCGAAAATTTGAAAAATACGACATTATTTACTTATGATGAGTAGCTACAATTCCAATTTTCAAGTCCTTCAAGTTTTTGACTTTTACATTTTAAGTGGGGGATACGGGGGTGAAAGTTTGTATGGAAGTATCGTTTTTTTAAGTTAGGAACTATAGGGAAGGACTTGAAAATTGGAATAGTACGTCATTATTTATTTATGCTCATTTGTTTCATTTTTCATTTTCATTCTTACTTCAAAAATAAAGACTTTCATACGAAGTTCCTCCCCCCATTTTCCCACTTAGAGAAATCTATGTTCCAATTTTGGTTTTGTAAACATAGTACATTTGGCTGTGCGTTGATAGAACAGTCAGTCAGGACAAATTATTTTATAAGTTTAAATTTGCTCTAGCGAGTCCTAGATCCAAAACGAATCTCAAACGAGACTCAAAGATATAATTTTTAATAGTTATCAATGGATATATGTGATAAAAAAGACGTGGGTCTATATTCAGTTCGAGTTTCGATATGGAGTGCCCTAAATTAACGCCTCGCCCATTCTCAAAATAACATGTGGAAGAGATCACTTAAGCGATAAGACCGTGCGTTGATTGTTTAATGTTAATGTTATTGTTTATTTTATACAGCATTTTCATTCATTGATTACGATTTTTCAAGAATCGATTATCAATTGTTCATCGAGTTCGATAAAAAACATACAACACATCACTATTTGTTATCAGCCAACCAAATCTGTCTATAATAACAATAATTTGTAGTACTGTTATTCGATACGACGTAACAATGCCTATATCTTACTCGAAACGAGCGAAGTAGGATATGAGGTGCTCAAATATGAATTTGAAGCAATTTTTTGTGTTTGTGCCAAGTTTTTGTTTGCAACCTTTGTTGGCTCTTTGTAATTGTATTTTCTCATGATCTTCCTAGTATTTTTTTATTTAAACATTAGAAACTTAAACTACACTTGCTTATGTTTTACACAAGTACTTTATATGAAGCTAGGTTCAAATTTATAATTATTTTACTAACATGATCATAATTGCTAAGATGTTAAATTATTTTATACATTATATATATTGTTGTTGTAAAGGGGCCAACAAAAGAAATTATTCTAATGAATTACAAGAACGATTCAATTCTAATTTCTCAATCATTATAAACATTACATAATAAAATTATCTAAAATATTATAATTTTTTGTAGTATACAAACATAATTTAACAAACTAAAATCATTAATCTTAGTTATTAACACAAGAACCTAAGTATTTATTTAGGAATTTATTTTATATGCCCCTAGACTAAAAAGGCACAATGTGGGTATTTTGCTCCCACAATCTAGTTTAAGTTTGTCATGAGTATGATTTATTAAACTACTTAATTGTATTTATTTTTATTGAAGTATTATTAAGTCATATTTTGTTAGAAAAAAATCTTAGAATAACTAACAAAGCGTTATCTCGAACTTTTTACTTTAAAATATCATTGAATAGGATATCTAATAACATTTTGTATTATGCATATAAACGCCTAAGTAGAATGTCAAATTCGTAATTGTATTACCCTCCGAACTTATTTGAGACTATTTATCGCCGGGCAGTGTTCCTTGAAAGGCTGTGATTTAATAATGCTTCAGTATAGTATAATTCAAACGAGTCCCAATGAATATTAGGACAACTATGTACTAGTAGGTATATCCAAAAAATACAGATGAATAATCAAACTATTTAAAGAACATTACAAACGATCAGAATCAAACAGTAGAACAAAATGGTAGTCGTACTAGAACTAAAATGTGGAAACGGGCCCACGAAGATCCTTGATGGGCACTATTAAATGTGCCTATAAGCTGTGTTCATAGATCTGAACAAGACATTGGATAGCCTCATCTTGTATTATAATATCTGTAGTTTAGTTTTTAATATATTATGAGCAACATTTTGCTCCACGTTTTACTACGCGATATAGTAAACAGTGCACAGGAACAGACGAAACTCACAAATTATGTCAAATTACCTTCTGACCGCTCGGGTTCATCTTTATTTCATTTGTATGTTATCCGTATTGGCAGTTTTTATTAAACTTAGTATATATTTGGAGGACATTTTTAAGTAAAATTTAAATAAATTATTAATAATGATTTTTAAACAGTTATTTATATGAACAGTGTTTTCGTTTATAATGTTAAATATAAAATTATATATATGTTTTACTAGAAATAGATTTTCCGAGCACTGGTTAGAAAATAAACTGCTTTTAAATCTTTCCAAGAAAAACATGTACGTTTTGCTTTCATAATTTTTATTTTAAAAACACGTTCAATTGTTTTCCGTTCCGTAATTAATTAAAGTCGTAAAGTAGCGAGCGCAGGAGAGCATTACCGAGAGTGCTTTCTAGGTTATAAAAAGGATTTTTAATGGATATCTATAATAATTAAAGTGAAACCAGTCACTGGTAAGGCCATGATTAGCTTCTTGAAATACATCGACCAAGATTTTGTACATCTTAATAGAAATACTAGCATTTCTCAAACTTTCTCGATCAGTAAACATAATTACAAGTCCTATACGGTCCTTTATCGCGTTTACCCATTTTTATTACGCAATAAACGAGATGAACATTCATACAAAACTCATAATTATTGTACAAAATAAGTATGCGTAGTCAATTGTGCATTGTAAAAATTAAAACAATTTGCCAATTCATTACAAAGAATTGGCAAATTGTTAAACACAGTGCACTTTATAATAAATTTGAATTAAAATGTATTTGTTTGCATAAATATATCATCCTCATCGTCATCATCAACAACAACAGCCTGTAGAAGTTTTTAGGCTCCCAACATGGTATTTTTTTTCTTTTTTATTTTAGGTCAACTATACCTGTTCCGAATTTTATTTGGATATTTGTTTTTTATAATACTTCCTAACTTTGACATTTATAACATGAAAAGGATGAATAGAAGAGTAAAGATTTTTAGTCTTTCAGTCTAAGAACTTTTATTCCACTTTCAGTCGCAATATGAACAGTTTATGAACTACGCTTCGTATGCTACAAAAGACAGAATAGTAAACGAGAGCCCGCCTATAAACATATTTTCTGACGACAATTCTAGTTGAATGTTAGACGAGCGACATCAAACAGAGCTTGCGGCCTCAAAACGGAAAAAGGACTATCGGCTTTGAACGGGCGGGCACTTCAGGTGATTGAAATGAGTAACTGGGAATTGAAAAATATATTCGTACAAGTAAAATAGATATTAATCATTTTGACAATATCTGTGGCTCAGTGAACGAAGGCCCGCTTGAGACGCAGAAGGTTAAGGGTTCAACTCCCCGCCGGCAAATGTTTGTATGATCTACGAATATTTGTCTTGGGTCTGGGTGTTTTCTATCTATAATATGCACATAAAAATGTAATATATCAGTCATGTTATTTACATAATATAAGCTCTGCTTACTTTGGGGCTAGATGATGCTCTGTGATAAGTATCCAGCATTATTTATTTATTTTCAAAAATTGCACATTCACTCTTCTTTGTTTTTTCTTTGTCTTTGAACAGAACAACTTGCAAAATGTCACGTCGAATGCAAAACATAAGCATATATCAATATGCGTCCTTGACCTACTTGGTATCGTCATAAATCTACGTACCTGCTGAGTTTTGATCTGAATGTATTTGCATGAGGGGTGGTACCTATGGTTCTCCAAAATATGCTTATAGATAGATAGATAACTATTTATTGTATACCACATATTATGTTGCATACAATTTTAAAAGCAAATTAAAAGCTAATCGCGGTATTATTATGTCGCTTCAATAATTTGATGATTTTGAGAGAGCTAGGTAAATTAGTTAGGTCTTCCGTCGTGAGAGCAGAAGAATGCTACTACGAATAGGTAAGGGACCAAAACTTAGTAAGTATGCTCGATGGGAAGTGGGAAATATCAAATAGTTTAAGTAATAAAGTTCTTGGGTATTTGAATCTGCGCATTAAATACGTACCTACAAATTCAAGTGAATTTTAGACCCTTAACATTCATAGCATTCTGCGGTAAGTACGACGAGGCACAGTTTGAGGGTTCCGCAGTTAATTTGCTTCATGCTTTCAGGAATGCCAATAAAGATAAGTACGTGATGATGACAGACCTGTATGTGTAAATATGCGGCTTTATCTATGAACTCTTTTATCAAACTGAATAATGTAGAGTTTGGAAATTATAATTCCTATCGTTTTTTTTATTTTATTACCTAAGGCATTCGTTTTCAATCGTAAGTTTTTTTATTATTTTTGTAAAGCCTACTTAGCTGTAATAGATTTTCTTTTAACTTCGTTTTAGATACTGCTGCCGTGAAACATTTGACTCTAACAAAAAAGCTTTATATTTTGGAAACGGTTCCCTGAATAGAAAAATGGTTTTCAAACAACCGCACTATTTTTGAACGACCTATCCAACGACATACCACACCATGAGACGAGAAAAAAACCGTAGAACCACTTTACGTCTAAGGAAGTAGCCCTAAAAATATGATTTGCCAATTTGTCAGCGTGATTAATATGAATACCCTTTGCCGATCTTTGCCCACCGGATCCAAAAAGAGGAACAAACGACAATATAAATACCCATGCCACGCGGTTAGTACTAGATATTACAGATATCTAGTACTAACCGCGAACAGACAGGCAGGCAGTCAGACAGACGAACAGACATGGTGAAATTATAAAGGTCGACTACGGAACCCTAAAAAGATGTCAGTAAGAGACGCCTAAGTTTTTGCCTACTCTTAGTGCAGACGGACACAAAGATGTAGTTAGTAAAATAAACTAAGGTGTTATTTTAAGATTTTCATACTTCATATATCGTTTGAATTGAGACATAACTAAAATTTTCGATTAGAAAAACTATATGCCCATACGATCAAAGGGAAAGAAAAAGGCAAAGTAGTTTCCCACTAGAATACAACTGAACAAAAGTTTATTATTAACTCAGGTTTCAATTTATCAACAACAGCTTGGAAATAAGTTGGTCATTTTACAGCGCGTCAGAAAGTTTTCAATATTAATATCCACCCGCCCTCACCGGAGATAGCCCCATCCCATCTGTCGCATAAGGTATTACGTATTTCATTTGCAATATTATTTTCCATCCAGACATCGAACAAAATAAAACTGTGATTTTAATTTTGGAGTCGTTATTTCGTGTTTGACATTTTGAAGTCTATTTTTACACTTAGCCATTTTTGAATTTTATTTTGTTTACAATGAAATAAATTAAGTATATAGATTTAGTAAATCTTTTTAAACCTACTCGTACCTAAAAACAATTAATAATAACAATTTTTACATAAGATATTCTGATTGTGATTCATATGAATTTGAGCCTCTAAAATATATTTAATACCTTATCCTTGCGCTAGTACAAAATTATTTATTATATTTTTAGTTAAATAAATGAATTATAGATAGATAGATAACTCTTTATTGTACACCACATAACATGTTGCTTACAATTTAAAACAGATCAAATTAAAAGCTAATCGCGGGAGTACAATGGAATTATGTATTATAAAATTATGATATTTACCTATTTATCGTTAACATCATCAGCCAGTCCACTTCTAAGGCATCTAACCACCGAAGTCTTGAGGTACCTTCATCCACTCCCCGAAATCTCTGTCTTCAACTTTTTATGCTATAAAATGAGAATAGGTACTTACAATAAAAACAAATATAATTTAAGATTATGTATATATTTAACAAATGCTTCGCAGGTACCAGCCACCCAAGAAAAAATGTCGCTATAGATCTTTACGGGAAGAATGCTACAACATTTTGTGGATTTTTTCCTATGAAAAATCTAATCAAATCTAACAAAAAACCTTCTACAAAAGCCCGTTTCAGAGGGTAGGTACAACCTACTTTTTCAACCGCAAATAATGTTCATGAGAAAGTTCTCATTTCTCGACGTTTTATCAAGTCATCTCTTTGGGTAGGTAGCATGGGCCCTCGGGGCTTGCCGCTCAATTTTATTTCCTTTAGGTCATTGTGGGTTTTGTCCGCGTCTCAAAAATTCCAGATTTTTGTTATCACTCGCTACGTATAATATAACTTCTTTGCCCCTATGATATAGGTGGTGGTTGGTACCGTACCATTCATTTATTTGTACGCAAACTACGCCTCATCATCAGCCCACATCGGTCCACTGCTGAACAAGACGTGCAACTGAGCCCGATATTTGGCTCTTTCATTAAATTTCTGCCCGCCGTCTTTCTTAAGTCATTGCTCCATAAAGCCAAAGGGTACCCCATACTGCATCTGTCAAGATACGGTCTCCACTCAACAACTCGTTTACCCCAACGGTTGAGGTTCTTCAGCTGAAGTGGTAATGGCCTAAGTGGCCATTAGCTTGCTAATCCTCTGAGCTATGTCGATAACTATCGTTCTTTGTCGGATAATCTCATTACGAATTTATCCTTCAGAGAAATGCTAAGCATAGCCCGTTCCTTAGCTCACTGTGCAACCTTGAACTGGTGGATTAGCCACCTTACTGTGAGTGTCCACATCTCGGCACCGTTGGGTATAACGGCATTGTGGTTTGGCGAATACGCCTACAATGAATAAAGGCCTGACAAAAGGTCGTGACCGACATATTTATCTGAAAACAGGATAGTTAATGAAATAGCGACTGCGCTTCTTTTCATGCGTATGATTAATTGAGTGGCCGACTTGTTATTAAAAAATGTCTCTGGAGCATAAGACTTATTTTTGGATGATGGATGGTAGGTCCTGTCCTTGGTTGAATGCTGTTCTGGAAATATAAGTAGGTATTTTTATTTGCTGTTGTAGAACTATTGTATTGTAGAACATAAAATCAAGTAGATAGATACGTGTACCAATTAAGGTACTCAAAATAATAAAAAAAGGAACTTGGCATCTAATTTTTTAACTACTTTGCTACGAAGATTCTGCGAGTGCTAATTACTTGAAAAGTGTAATGCGATCAGAAGAAAACATCAATTTAATCAATAAAATATTTGTGTGAAATAACTTTAAGTACATACTAGCTTCTGCCCACGGCTTCGCTCGCGTGGTACCCTAATAATAACTAGCCTATGTGTTATTCTGATTTATAAGCTATATTACTGTAAGTTTCATCAAAATCCGTTCAGTTGTTTTTGCGTGAAAGAGGAACAAACATCCATCCTCACAAACTTTCGCGTTTATAAAATTTGTTCATAATAAGAAATCTAGGTATTCAAAACAACAAACCATAAGGGTGGCGCACAGTAAAAAAACCCTACTTTACACATATACTGGACGTGTGCATAAAAGTTTATCCTATATTTTATTTATTAATTTTCCTGGTACTTACCTACTTATAATTGATTTGTGTAAGTCTTAATCAGTGTTGTGTAAGTCTTGCACTACACTGCGAATATAACCCAAAAACCTCACATTTTCTGAAGAAGATTACCTTGTTAGCGTCGCGTGCACGCCGCGTTCATCCAATTTCATGTCACGTCAATAACTGTAGTCTGTTTAAACTTAGGAGCGAAGTTTCAAATTAAACTTGAACGTAACTCGCTTCTGTAGTTTATTTTCTTATGCTTTGGCAGGTATTTGGGTGATGAAAGAAGGAAGGATTTTGGAATAAAGGAAGATTTATATTACTGTCAGGTGTAGCGCTGTCAATTTAACGATTTTTTCGATTCCGCTCCGACATTGCCACAATTATTGTTATTCGTTGGTATCACAAGAATCAGTTTGGAATAAATTTTCACTTATACCTCGCGTAAAATTAAAGTTAAGAAATTAAATTTGACAATTTCAAAACAGTGGCGACGCGGCTTTTAATGAGTGAAAAACTCCGAGCTTTATCAATAAACGTCGGGAATTAGTGCGGTCTATAATGGCCGGCTTCCGTCCTAATTCTTTAAGCGCACAATATTCACGTCGAATGGCAAGGTTGAAAAAAATTAGATCATATTCATTAAAATCACATCATTAAATAATCTTTTGATTTTTCTTTTACAAAATTGTCATCATGAACATTGCCAACAGGAGAGGCTCTCTTTTTGGTTGGAGGCAAAAACAAGATATATCTTTCACAAAATACAAAACCAACTGACCAGCTCTTATTAATTTTCTTAGTCATTACATATTGTTTAAGACAATAAATGTGCCTAGATTTGGGTGAGGAGCAGTAAATAACTTTAAAGTTACAGTTAGGTGGTGGAAATCGTTCAAACGATTAAATAATAAATAAGCCCCCAACAGACACATAAGCACAGTCCTGAGCCCACACTAGGATTCCCTGTGTTTTGGGCATCAGGAACTACGAGTAACTACATGGTACCACAAAACCCAGACCCCGAACAAATATCAGCAGAACACACACACATGTGCCGTGGATACAAATACAAGACCATAAATCCTACTAATATTATAAACGCGAAAGTTTTCGAGGATGGATGTTTGTTACTCTTTCATGCAAAAACTACTGAACGGATTTTGATGAAACTTTACAGTAATATAGCTTATACACATAGGCATAACACATAAGCTACTTTTTATCTGGGTACAACGCGGGCGAAGCCTTGGCAGAAGCAAGTATTACATAAACATCGAGCTTTAGAAAAAAACAATCGGATAGTTCATACTACACAAGTTATTTTTGCAAAATTTAAAAACCTCTGGTGTGTTTTCCTCTATCCATTGCAGTGCACCATACATAGTTAGGTACTTATGGGAATCAAAACTATCTAAGAAATCATACAAATCGATCCGAGTAAAATGCCGAAAAACGGCATTTCACTCGGAAAAGCCGGTTTAGACATATGCTAATAAGTGAAGTACGTACGTAAAAAAAAATATCTGTTGTATTCACAGCCTGGTACCTGGGTACTGTGGTTGCATAAGCTAATCAGAAGTGGCAGAAGGTATTTGTTGAGCCATAAAGTATAATGTACCCATTGCCAAATGAATTTCACGATGACAGCCACGCAAATCGTGCTCAGCTATATTATATACCCATGAATATTATATACTCATAGCTCTAGATTCTGCTCCAGACATCTCGGTGACGATGAAATCCACGCAGCGAATGAATTCAGTATCGCGGCCGAGCTATTTGGAATATGGCTGTAAAATTCATAAGGAAATATCCAAAGCGAAACCAGCAAGGAAATAAAATGTATCAGCGTACCCACTCTTAATAATTTCGTTTGTAAATTCTGTCGTTTATCATCGGGAAATGTCTTCCAATTTTATTTGAAATTGGTAAATATGTAGGTAAATACGTAGTAGTGTAGGGGAACGTTTAATTTAACTGCTTAAGCAAAGCAAAATTTAGCATTTTAGCTCAGCTGGTACCATTTTTTTTTATTAACCTTTAATTTCCCACTTCTGGGCCAAGGTCTCCTTTTTTTCTTCCACGTCACTCGGTCTATTGCAACATCTGGCCAGTTGTATCCGAATGCATCCAGATCGTCACGCCATCGTTATTCGTTACCCACTTTGTAACAAGGTTTCTCCAACGATCTGTATGCATTCAAGTCATATGACCTGCCCAAATCCACTTTAAGCGAGCGAGAGACAGTACATTTTACATACCACAACTTTCAATTAAATCTGCTAAAAACAACATTTAAAATCATTGCCTAGCTAAATTCTCTCACTTTTTTATAGGTATCAGCTTTTCTGTTTATTTTATTTCATCGTTCTTGAATTAAAGAGCTTACGAAATCTGTACGTGCTCGTTTTCAATTAAAGTTATGCAAAGTTAACAAAAAATTTTAAGCATGCAGTTATGACTGCATGCTTTAATATATGCATCCATTCGTTTTTAATAAGTTATAAAAACCAACAGGACTAAATACCAATGATGGACAAACGGATATGCTCCGATTTATACTGAGTAGGTACCTACCTCCTCATTTCAGGGAGCATACCTACTAAGTAGACAACAGAGGCAAGTCCAAAGATTAGGTACCTAAGTACAATTGGTATATGTCTACGTTTTGCATCGTAAATTTAGAATTGCACGTGACATGACACAATGTTCATATTATTATTATTATTATGATGGGCCTTCTACCAACTTCAACTCCATAGTTGGTACTTATTTGCTTGGCCGCAAAAAGTTCGAAGGCATGTACCACCGGTTAGTGTTCCTATAAAGCGACGATAAGCGACAACCTGTCTCTAATGCTACAAATATTGGGTTCATTCAAGGGATTCAAGGGATATTGGGTTCATTGAAATAATAAAAATAGCTAACGTCATATTATTTATTTTTGTTCTGTGTTCCAGCCACCCGCTACAAACGCAGGGGCGTAAAATGGCGTACATGTTACTTTAAGTACACGTATATAACGCTACTTAACCAAATTCTCGAAATACTGTTATCTGAGGAACCGAGCCCCGCAACACAATCTAACAGCGGCATTGGTTTTGTGAGATCATTAAAGCTAAATTACAAGCAATAAATTACTCTAGCTATACATAAATATTCTCTTAGGAATAACCATTCATACCCACATTTAGATCCAAACAACTGTTTTGAAAATTCCTTAGGCCTCAACCAACAAAATTATGTAAACATTCAATAGTTTCTAACAAGTGCGACTTTTACAATCGATACAGATAACGTCTATGCGATCAACAGTAATATATAATGAGTATATTGTATATTAGTATGACTCGCAGAACCATTGCCGCGATTCAAGCCACTGAAGCGTGCCGTAGTTCTACACGCTACTGACCGCTACACGCGGGCTAACCTACTGTCGAGCGACACTTCAATCCTATCACAAGACAAACGTGCTAACTGAACTATTCACAACGTTCCCTAATTCTTACATACCACCGTTGATAATGACGATGATACAGTATAAAAGTATAATCAAGGCGTTCAGAATTAAAATAAAGGTCCTCATATTCGGCCGCTTTTTTTCATTCAACTTTATCGTATGGCACCGCATAAATATAACGTACGGTTGACATTAACCAATGAATACTTCAAATACGATTCTACAAAATGAATATTACGGCATCAGTAGGAAAAAAAACTTGTTGGCAAAATGTTATTTCCTAGTTTTACACATTAAATTATAGTTTAGTATTTATTATTTTTTATTTCAGGCATTTGATGTTTCATCGTAAGTTTTTTATGCATATTTGTATTTTATTCTCTTTAAAAATGGTTGCCATTTTCACAAAATGGTGGCAACCATTTTGTTTGAACGAAAGCGAAGTGGAAAACAACTTTTTGGAGTGAACCCTTTTTCAGTACACCTAATACACTATCGATGCAATAGGGAAGCTCCTGTAGAATCTCCTGACAAGGTGTATTGAAATTTCTTGATGTAATAATATACATTTTTACATTATAGCTACCGTGTGTAACGACCTTTATATATGAGTACGTAGCGACATTGCTACGCGCGTAGACTGCTACGTAAGTCTACGCGCGTAGCAAAACCGATAATTGTACGAAGCGTGTAAAATGGTTTACAACTCCGAACGCTTGAGTGTCTCTAACTATATTTTTAGCCGAACGGTAAACATGATAACGAAATCCTCTCACACTCAAAAGCTTTTGCATTCTACGCTACATTGCAAGAGCATTAAAAACTATATGAAACAGCGATTTCAAAATAGATGCAATATTTTGAAGCCGATGGAAGAAACAGAGGTTTGTTATTTTATATAAAACCAACAATTACACATAGATGTAGCGTAGTCATGGGAAAGCCATTCGTATCGACAGATCGTCATCATAAACTACAGTCTATTCACGGATAAAGACTAATATAGAGCGCGCTTTTTTGAATAATTGTATGAAAGTGAGGACGTACCACTAAGTAACCATAATAACTAGTCAGTGGCGAAAAATGACGAAACGTCCCTTGATATCAGTAAATTTATCTCCACGAACAGAGTATCTTTAGAGTCCTCTCATTTAAAAACATTGTACTTTCACAAGGACACCATTAACCGTTCCTACTACCCACCACATGGAAATCTAGAAGTTCAGACATTGTTCTGACCCCTATAAAATATATACTACTATATACTATAGACTTTATAGAAGTATATTGTAATATATACTTCTATAGAGAAGTGACTGTTCGGTGTTAATTTATTTAACTACATTTTGATACATATGAGCATGACATCAGCCTTGATGGCACTACAAGTGACAGCAAGTGTTTCAAAGTGTTTCGTGTGTTTCAACAAAGGTTTTGTTCATGAAGGCGATATTTTACGATTTGTACTTTATCGCTATAATATTGTCATCGAATTTTCAACAATCACAACATACGTTCTTCGTAAAATTCGCATATGAATTCCCTAAACACCTGCAAAAAATAAATAACTTTCATTAACGATTTGAAACATTTTAAGAAATTCATTCACGAATGTTTACAACAGTTAAAATGTACAGCGTTACAAGAAAATGTAGCGATACCCAACATCCTAGATTTCAACAGTAAAAAATAGGAATAGGTAAAAAAGTAAAAGTATCAAAAACATTTTGTGTCCCATTTCAGTCGTGTTATTTGTGCAATTTTACAAAACAGTAGATAAACAAAATTGTCTTGAAGTGTCGCTCAAAAGTGATAGTTACCGTGTAGCCCTCGATAGACATAAAACAAGTGTATATTTTTATTGTTTTCTATAAAATGGACCAATCATGGCAGTGAAATTAACAATCAGTGATATCATTGGTCGATTTCTACCCACTCTTACCCCTACGTCCACGGCGCCACTCTTAAGAAACTACCTACCAATCCCTATTACCGCCCTTTTATTTTGATTGATGCGTTACATTCCGGTTTGTGACCGGATGTGCTACCATCATGTGCTACCATTATGTGCTACCATCATGTGCTACCATCATGTGCTACCATCATATGCTACCATCATGTGCTACCATCATGTGCTAGCATCATGTGCTAGCATCATGTGCTAGCATCATGTGCTACCATCATGTGCTACCATCATGTGCTACCATCAAAATACAAGGACGGTGATGTTCTTGCTACTTGTTAGTAACAAAGGCTGAATCAATCTGAATCTAGACTCAAGTATAATTTTATTCACACATAATCAGAGTAAAATTTTCAAAAATCTATACTCGAATTTAAATTCATTTTAAGAACGAGATTAAGTTTCTTTCGAGTAAGACCGTAAACAATAAGGTTATGTCTAGCAGACGCTGTTGTAAGAACTGAGGTACTATTTTCAAATTCCTTTATTTTTTAAATTACTTTAATAATATTTGTTAGTAGAAATTTGAACACAGGACCTCTGATCTTGAGAATGCGACCGATCGCGATCCAAGATACTTATACATTCCTTCATAGAATTAGCGACTCGTAAAAATGCTCTAAACACTATTTTATTAGATAATATTATAATATCGTTACAATATGTTTTATTATTAATGAATCAAGATTATTTAAATAGTTAACTCGTTACATTGAAATAATGAATCTGCTAGTTTTTGATAAACGTGTCTATAGTCTATATATACTCTCAAGTAACGTCAAGTCGAATAATACAAAATCTTATTTTATCTATCTTTATAGCTCCTTTCTAAATCGCGTTATGCCTAACTACATCCCGCCTTTGTAAAGAACAGCAGATTTGAGTGCATAAAAACTTAAAAACATAAATATAATTAGATTTCATCAGTAGGTACAGATAGAACTGATTTGTTTTGAGAGATTCGCGAGAATATTCTCGGAAATGTAAGATGGAACGTTTGCAAGTAACTTGACGTATGTCTGAGCGTGTATAAAGACCGCTACGACGCAATCGCTGGTTCTACGACGGATGTCCTTCGAGCAAAGGCTACGCTACTCTGATATGGTCTCAGTCTCAAGACAGTCCGTAACGTCTGATACACTCCCCCTACTCTAGCTACTGACTTGTGTCCACTGCCCTCACTTCCTACCTTATCAATATCCTTTACGATACCCGCCATGTAGCATTGCGGCTGTGACGTTAGCAAATACTACCTACCAAGGAACGCACACCAATTAACGGACTTGAAATTTGAAAATAATTCAGTGCTAAAAGTCTCGATGTACGCTCTGGAAGTTATTACTCTCTGGAACTACGGGCCTAATTAATTTCCCTTCAGCGCTAAATTCAGAGCCGCAGTAACACGTTGAGCCCTACACAAATAGTTGCCTTATACTCATACTTACGTTGCCATATACTTTTATATCTTTGCCTAAACCTACATTATTTCTTTTCTGTTATTATTGCCAACTTCATTAACCTGAATAAAATTTTCTTGCTCAGCCTAGGTAGGGTACCTATGCAGGTAGTTTCCATTAACATTAAGAATAGGACGCCATTTTGCAGTGCATGACGATCAAAATGGCGTCTTTGCGATACTATTTCGTATAAAATTCTCGGTAAACGATTCAATGTCTTGGCTAATAATACTTGAAAAGGCAGTTTTATTCTAACATTTTCTAACAATTATTTTACTAAGTTTGTTAATTTTATAGTGAAAACTACACTTATGGAGACCATTAAATTTTAATGTGTCCCAAAAATTTCGATAAAGCGGGACTCGAACCCGCATCTCCGCCTCTAATTTGTAATGCGCCAAATTAATGTAGACACTGCACTACTTGATTCGTGGCGGGTCACTGTATTGCCGATAAGAGGCAAAAATGCGGATCTAGAAACCGCTAAATATACATTTTCGGGACACATTTAAATTAAATTATTTCTCTCTTTGGACTGTTTAAACTTGCTTGTCTTTGTACTATTTAGCTGAACTGACATAATTCTCTTATATTATGATTAAATATAGCTATCAAGTCTTTTGATATCAGAAATTGGTGAAATACCTATAACAGACAGGACTGGACATGATTGATGGATTGATAAATGCAGCTGGTACATTTTTACGACGGCAATTTAACCAATGGATCTCAAACTTCAAACAGTGTCCCGTAATTACGAGCTAAACAGTCTATTTTCACAATGTGACAGACAATTAAGTGTCTTGTGTCCTGTGGTGAAATCGCCTTTGTAAAATTATTGTCAATGAAAATGCTATATTAGTTTATATCAGACAACTTATCATAATCGTGTATGACAGCGTACACAAGTCCCTGATATGTGGGATTATGTGCGGATTATTCTCAAATGATACACTTCTCTTACGATCTAATTCTTGTAATACCTTTTTTGTAGAGATTTTGCTAGTATCTCTTGTAAGTGTATCTTGTGGGAATGAAACTGTGTAGTGCTGCGGCCGCCCGCCGCGGCCCTACTGTACAAAACTGGGCTACCTACTATACGTTTATATATACAATATACAATAACATAAGCTAGGTAACTACAGGCGGGACGGCGGCGGCAGCTTAACATTCTCACAGTAATATACAAAGTAAGTCGCGCTATATTAACAAACATTGGGTTGAGATACGGTTGTATGGATAGGTAATGGATTGATAACGGTTATCAATCCTTGCATTAGAGACGCAGTCTTATTCGAATAATATTCTCTGATTTTACTTTACGGGTATGGCTTTATTATTATAAATCGCAAATCAACCATAATCAATCGGTCGAGATTAACTATGATCGATTTATCGTAGTCACAACTCTCAGTTTATCGGCTTTTTATCTGCTGATTAAATCAGTTTATTCTATATAATAGCTTTTAATGAGTCATTTCGGTAATTATATTTCATCGATACTACACTTACTCCATGACCGCTAAACTTTGTTAAGTGTTATCAGACAAAATTCATACAATAATGACCGTCAATCTCAATAACGGCTATCAATCTTCAACCATACCCATTCAAACCACTTCTAAGCATACACGGATGCGCACCACGCCAAAAAACAATATATAGCTCTGAATCAGACGATCCAATAAATAAAATTGACTAGATTCAATTCGCTAAAGGGACTACGCTTGCGTGGAGAATATATCCGCGGACCGCCACGCCTCAGCCTCTGCCTCTGCATCGTAGTGCTGCAAGAATGGATTGGTAGAGGAATTGTAGCGGGGACTCAGAGCCCCCGTGGTATTGAGCGTGACGGCGAGACCAGCTGATGTCCCGGGAATGGCGCTCCCTTGAGGCGTGCTCCGGGGCGAGTCACGCGGTGATGCGCGCGGTGAGTTCCGGGGCGAGAGCGCCCGGGACGGCGACGCGGGCTGCCTCAGGATGGAGGACACAGAGCCTGGTAAAGAAATTATCAGTTGTATATTTCAAACTTTCGCAATCAGCAAACATAGTTGTAAGTTTTTATACGGGTCTTTATCGCATTTATTACCTGTTACTGCCGAAACGTCGACAATGTAACAAAAAGGCAAACGCGATAAAGGCTCATATAATATGTACATAAATTGATAATTTCATCCCCTTCTTCTGCATAAAAGCTTGAGCTAAGAATTGGCCTGTCTTATGTACACTTTTTCATACAAATCTACCCTCAAACCTTTTCCACCCTACCTCCTTTTCTACCCTATGATGGAGATCCTCAGATCTTTCCACGTGACAAATGGCACTGCCGCTCATTGGATTACGAACCGATGATATATGCCCTCAAATTTTTGGTTTTAGGATGGTGTTCATGTAGTACTTAGTAGTAGTCATAAATTTAATATGTTTCCTCTTATTGAGTGCCCGAATTGTCTGTACTATATATCTGTTAGCATAGGTACATAGCGTGTAGCGTAAGGATATACTCGTAGCTGAATTGGTTGCAATACCTCCGTGTTTGATGGTGTCGGCCGGGCTGTGGCTGCCCTCGCTACTGCTGGCCGAGCCGGGCGAGGACACTGTCACCTGCCGCCGCCCGGCCGCCGCCGACGCTGACCCCACGCCCCGTGGTGACGCTGGACGATATAGGCCGCCCCTGACTGATGAGAGAACCTGCATACGAACAAATATCTCGTGCTATAAGACGCTCACAAAGAAACAGATATATTACTTTTCTCAAACATGCGCGGAAATATTGTCATTACTTTCGACAAATGAACACGCGAAATATTGTTTTTACGTACATATTGAATTTGGAACATAAAACGCACCAGAAATGTTGTATAGAAATCGATGGCAATAATTTACTACGACAAATATTTTTTCTTTGTTGGCCTCATTTGAATTTGGATCTCTTTCCTCGAGCTTGGAACAAATAGGTTGCATTCAAGTGGCTATAAGCAGACGCCTTTACCACAGATATGCCTTTTGGCACATGCAAAACTTTTTCTTTATTTGCCTTTTTTAATTTGGATCGAACTGGGCACAAAATAGGTTGCGTTCAAGAGGTTGTATGAAGACGCCTTTACCACATGCAGTAACTAAAATAAAATAAAAATGCCGGTAAAGCAATAGATAATTTTGATAACGGATAGTAAAAAAATGAATTCCGAAAATGAAATGGATATTGACTGCACTCCACCAGATCTAAGATTGGAAGCCTAATTAGCAATGAAAAACCTGCTTCCAGCGTAATCAAAGAAAAATACGTAAAAGTAAGTAAGTCTTCCTTAAGAAACTTTATTATTTCCTTGCATTTTATTGAGAAAGCACTATATATGCCTCGGCGGAAATGGCAATTGTCAATTTCGCGGCCTCTGCATTGCTCGGAAATGTCTTAATTATTTAAAAACAGTACGTTAATTACACGTTGATTAACATTTCAGTATTCGTCGATGTAATTTTACTTAAGAGCGCTACTCGCGAGCTGATCATGTAGTTATTATACAACTAAAGTTGCAAACAAGCATACAACCCATCATTTAATAAGATAAAAAAAGTCAGTAAAGTCCGATATAATAATAATAATACATTTATTAATACAAATAACAAGTTTGTATAGCATAGAATACAAAAATGATTATAATATTAAGGAAACAGTAATGAGTTTGTACATTTAGAAGATGGTGTGGACTTCTTAACTCCTAAATTAACATATGTTAATATGAACTGGCGGAGCGTGGAACTCGGCCGGCAAGCTAACTGTGCGTCTTGTATTAGATAGTTACATGTGCGGGTGGGTCCGGTTCGTGGGCGGTGTGGTGTGAGAGAGCTGGCGGCGGAGATGCTGCCGATGCTACCGCTGGAGGCCGATATGGACTGGCTGAGCGCGGAACTCGGCCGGCAAGCTGACTGTGCGTCTTGTATTCTGTTCATGCAAATTCAAAGTCAACAGGTTTATTCATTGAAATCACAAGAATTATTAAAAAAACGTCAATAAGGAACTAAGCCAATTAAAATTTTGTATTTTTATGTAAATTTATATAATAGGGGTTTACCTATGAAATTACCATTGTCGAACTGAATTATTTATGGTTTTACTTGAAATTGTAAATTCAAATAAATTGCGTTTATAAGACTTGATATTCAAAGATTATCATTAACATTAAAAATAACTGGCTTATAAAAGGTATAACGCACGTAGTAACATAAAGTAATAGGGAGGTAGCCTGGGGGAATGGGAGGAAGCACGTACCTGGGGAGCACGTAACACGTAACTGGGGAGGGAAGGTTGTATGGCATGAAGCTGGAAATAGGGAGATAGAACGTACCAGGATCAAATAGGGGTGGCACCTACAGGAGTTAAAATGGTTATCACGTAGGAACCTATGGGAGGGAAAGAAGCACGTGTCATGGGGAGAACGGAGTACGTATCAAGGGGGAGGAGAGGTTATACCTTATATATAGCACGAAGAAAGGGTTAGAACGTACCGAAGGGAAGACGGGGGGCTCGTACTGGGGGAAAAGAGTTAGCACGTAGGTATTTGGGGAAGGGGAGGAAGCACGTACCTGGGGGGAGGGTGGCTGACACCGCTGGCGACGCACTGGCTCTGTTTCCACGCGGCACGGTTACTGGCTCGCCGCGCCGAACTGTCTACAAACATACATGCGTTAAGGCACCGCTCGGCCGCTACAAGCGTCCGAACCAACGGACTACTCTACACGAAACTAGTTTTTAAGGTTTACTGTGCGTCAGAATTGTGCACGTGCGTATGATCAAGTGCCCATTTTTATCATGAATTTTTTTTTGACCAATATCTAACCTGTAATGTTGGTACAGGTAGTGGTAAGTGATAGATAGATATAGTGCACAAATGAAGGTCTGGATATACTGTATTTTTACTTAATATAATGTTAACTAAAATATATTTCCAATTTAACCAAAAATATTTTGCCGTGTACAATTATTAACGCACAGCAAATCCATGATTGCACTACTAGCTATGAAAATATCTGGTACTTAAATAGCCAATGAACAGTAAGAAGCCTCAAATAATGAAAAGGTTCGGGGTCAATTTCAAAATACCTAATGGTTTAAAGCCTGCAAAGCTTGGTCTGTGTTTTTAAGCCAATTTCATAAGATATTTTAAATTATTACGTCAAGTGCTAGTCGGCGCTCGCGAATTGCTATTTTCTTGTCATTAATAACTGTCATAAGTTGAGCCCTCATTTCTGAAACTTGATGAAGGTGCAGTTTAATAAGTAGGTATTTTGCAAAACATGCTAGTTTATTGATATTTACAAATATGGTAGAAAGCTTAAAATCTTAAATAATATGGGAAGTCCTAACTATAACGCTTTCATCAATTATCAACGCAAATGAAGCTCATATTTTGTTATTCTTTGGAATTTTATATGGAAGTCTGGTTTAAGTTTCACAGGACATAGGGCCTCTTAATAGTGATTGATCAGGTGCGTGGAAATTAATCAACTCTAGCGTACCAGAGTAGAATAACAGGAAATTTCATATGAAAGAAAATGATGTAAGAACATATATTACCTAGAAATTTTTGCACTATAGAGTAAACTTTGATATTTTTGTCACCTTCGAAATGACCTAGTACTTTTGACGTTATCTGCCACTATTTTATTTTTACTCAGGGTAAAATTATCATAATTTGTCTAAATAATTGTAGCAGTATTCATAGATTAGTTTTGTTAGTAATAATAATAAAATTGAATCTAGTCACACATATAGATTTTTTGCCAAATATAATGTATCCACGACAGCAGTTTGCAAAGTAAAGCATGGACCGGGCTATATCTGTGCGTAAAAATTTTGGCACTATGCTTTGCAATGGCAGCCTATCGATATACTATTTTATGAGCCTTTGGCCCAATTAGGCACGTGATCACTATTTAAGTTATTGCTGTGAAGTTCATATTTTTTGTCCATAGCTTGAGTATCTAAACATTCAGTTTGCGATTTATTCTGGAATACGGGCTTTTTAGTATTGAAAATTCTCCAACTCGATAAAAAATTAGGTACCTATTGTTTTGTAAAAGGATAATGAAAAAAAATAACCAGACTTGTTTCTTTGCCTTTCTTTCGTGGCTTGGTCGCGGAGGAACAGTCAATAGCACAGACTACTATATGTACCAATAGATAAAACTGACGTTTCAAAGTCATCCTTGTGATTTTAATGAATAAACCAATTTTGACTTTGACTTTGAGTGTTCAACCGTCCAAGGAGATGACATTACCTGAACGCTTGGGCGGGGGCCATATCTGCAGCAAGCATTGTAACACATGGATTGGTCGAGAGTAATCCAGTTCCACTGGTGGCTGGCTGTGCAGCATCAGAGGCGGGGCTAGCGCAACGGCTAGGTGTTGTGGCGACATCTTGAACAATAGATAAAATTTAGGATATTAATATAAGTCGTTATATTACTATGTACATGCGTCTACTCAGCGAGCGCTCATACTTTTAAATGATTTCTTCCAACATATAGACATCTTTAACGATAGTCTTAAATGTATCTATCAGTATTTGAGAATGTAGTTTTTGTTTTAGGTGAGATAGTTTTATTCTGACAATTTATCAAAACAGTTGCGGTTTGGTGTTCAATGTAAGGCAACGTCTAAAGAAATAAATTAATTCTGAATTCTAATTCGTACTCCTTAGTATAGTTGGTACCTTGTTGCGGTCTTGAGCGGCGACCACTAGAGCGAGGTGGTCCAGTAGAAAGACTAAGGTTGCTCGCGCGGCCCGCGGCAAGCACTCCACGATGGACGCCATAAGACGGGCGTTGCCTTCCCGATCGTCTGGGAGGCATACTCCTGAGAAACATACCATTCGTTACGTTGTCACATTCGTTTCATGTAATTCATATAACACAAGCTCTGTTTACTTTGGGGCTAGATGGTGCTGTGTAAAAATGCCCAGCATTATTATTATTATTATTGCTAGTTTTCTAGAATCCACCCACATTGACAATGCAATACCCAGAGTCTTACTTATATTTCATAAGTAAGGCTCCTAACTGCGGTACGAATATTTGCAGCTCTACTACTTCTGCGTCAGTACCGATCTTAGTAGGCCTCTAGGAGGCGCACGCACTCACCTAAAGCATCAACCGTCATCTGATACAAGCATCGACTGTACAACGGCTGCGGTAACTCCCTGAGGTAGTCCTTCAGCAGCCCCGTGATCACGTTGATGTCGGGCACAGAGTCCGGCGCCAGCTCCACCGTGCGAGCGTTCCTTTCGAACGCCTCTCGTAGTATCCGCTTTTTACTCGCCGAGCCACAGAGGCGGTATAAACCTGGAATAGACACATCAAAATTAGCTCAATATAAAAATAAGAGTATCAACCATATGCCTCCGAAGGATACTCGAAATATAACAGTTACGAGCACAGAAGCAACGGAGCATAGCAGCTAGGGAGCGTAGCAGCTACAAAAATTGTATCTATGGAGTGTAGTAGCTACGGAGAGTAGCAACAAGGAGCATGGCAGCTACGAAGTATAGCAGCTACGAGCATAGAAGCTACGGGACATAGCAGCTAGGGAGCGTAGCAGGTGCAAAAATAGTATCTACGGGGTGTAGCAACTACAAGCATAGTAGCTACGGAGTATAGCATTTACGGATCGTAGCAACAACGAACATGGCGCTTAAATAACATTGCAGATACAGATCGTACAAGCTACGTCTTTTGAAAATATGGGTGTGATAACGTTTCTATAATTAAAGTTAAATACCAATAATATCAAGTCCGCGTCGTTCAATCTCTTCGACGCATCTGCGCACTATTAGCGGCACCGGTGGGTTATGTCTGTCTGTCCGACTGGATTCCCTCGCCACCACCGCGTCCAACTCGGCCCCGAAGAGCGACGGAGATGCCCGACCGACAATGCCGCGGCGTCGGAACAGCTCGGGCGGTTCCGTGTGACGTACTCGGACATACAGTGTGCCGCGGGGCTCCATCTGGAAAATAATTAAGACCCTTTTTACAAAATTCCAAAACTCCTGACGTGTTTTTCGGTGTCTATTCCAGTGACTTTTGGTGATAAAATCTATCTAAGAACCATCTTTGAAGTCATAAAAATCGATAACGTAAAACCGCGTGGGATTAGCTGTTTCTAAAAACAACATGCAAAGACACAAACATATAAACGTCCAATCTCTTACAGCAAAACCATAAAATGGCATCCTTACTTTTCGGGTGGCGGGTAAAAACATGCTTACGACAATAATTCATTGGACATCTAACATCAAGGATACCAAGAAAGGGCAAGTCACGGGCACGTCCGATCATCATACTTGGCAATGGCTATGTTTCACAAAGTATTAATCAAATCACGTGACAGGTTGCAAGCCCATCGCTGCTTATTGGAACACTAACCGATGGCACATTCCGTCGAAGTTTTGATTCTAGGACATGCCGGTTTTAATCTGTGCATAATCTGAAGAACTTTTTTTTGTTAGTAGTGCTCACTGCCTGATCTGTTAACGAGGGGGCCGAACCATTAACTTGTGCCCAACACAAGTTGATGGTTCGGCCCCCTCGTCAACAGATCAGGCAGCGTCACCGCACTCCTTTAGCATAGTTTGTGCCTGTGCTGCGGGATCCAGGAGTACACCAACACATCCATCTGTCTGTTATCAACCAACCCACTTACCGTGTCTTTGAAAATCTGTCAAAACGAGGCGTCAACATTTTACGACTGAATTTAGGACCCGGGGTTGGCAATACTCACTTTGAGCGCAAGTTGATGGTTCGGCCCCCTGGTCAACAGATCAGGCAGCGTCACCGCACTCCTATAGCACAGTTTGTGCCTGTGTTGCGGGTCCCAGGAGTACACTAAAACATCCAACTGTCTGTTGTCAACCAACTCCAGTTCGAACGACTCGTCCCAGTCGAACTGTAGCTCGCCGGTACGGACCTGGGAAATTAATAATAATAAAAGTATCGATTAAGGATTTTATTTTTTACCAGCCTCTGCCCACAGCTTCGCCCGCGTCGTACCCAAATAAAGTAGCTATGCGTTATTCAAGGTCATAAACTATAACTGTTTCAAATCTCATCCAAATCAGTCCAGCCCTTACGGAGATTACTAACAACGAGCATCCAAACGTCTAAACATCCAATCAAGTACGATTTATTGTTACCAACAGCATTTTTTAGAGGAGACTAGGTATTGTGGTACGATAGTACTCGTAATTCCACGTTACAGGGAATCCTAGTATGGGTTTAGGAATATGTTGGGTGTTTTTTTGACGTTCCCGCAGCTGATGCTCGGTCCCATAGAGCCAGATAGAGCCGGTTGCAAAGATATGAGCGAGACTCACCACAGTCCTAGCCTTATGCACCCTGTCGCACTCCAGCACGCAGTACAAGTCGCGCGGCGCTACGGGGGGCTCTCGGTGCGAGAGGGGCGCCCCTGGGGGGGAGGAGGGCGAGCCTGCGCCCCCCGGCCGCAGCCCCCGCCCCGCTAGCAGGTGCACCCACAGCATGCCCGACACGCGACCACCTATCCGCGACAGACCTGTCATGGAGGCTGACAGGCCTGCGCTCGGCTTTTCCACCTTGTATTTTGTGTATTCTGAAATTTTTATTAAATTGATGTTAATAATAACAAAAAATTACAATAATAATAATCGTGAGTTCGAATCTAACGGATTTTCATCTCTAAAAACATTTGTGCGCATTATAGCACGTACTCAAAACGGTGAAGGAAAACCTCGTGAGGTAACCGGCATGGTTACCTCACGCGAGTGGGGGGGCGATTGTGTTCTTAACGTTATTGTAACTACTGGTGTCGGGGTGCTACATCGTCTTCGCTACTGCTCACTTCGTTGCCATAACCTATTCCAGACAGGCTACGCTCACTGTGGCAATGTCAGACTCGACTCCCGCGTTATCATGCAGTCCATATAGACATGACTTCCAGGCGGGGGTAAAGTAGTTGTATCATTCTATATAATAAATTATAAGCAAAATGCTTACCACTTGGATTGAAATCGAGTTGTCTCTGATGCCTCGAACCCGGTGTCGGCACAGGACTAGGGTTGGGACAGTTGAAGCGAGAGCCCAGCTCCAACAGCTGTCTCACTCGTCTAGCAGAGGGGGATCCCCCCGCCAGCCCCGACCCTCCCGCAGTAGCCCCTAGCTGCTGGGAGGACACGGAACGGGCGGGCAGGTGACGTGGCCTCTCAACTCGCCGCGCTAGACCGAGGGATGATCCGAAACGACTGCCGCTTTCCATCTGTAATTCGATGTTGAACACATTTTTCTCACACAAGTTACGTATTGACTCAAGCATAGATTTTTTGACAGTTTTCAATGGAAACGTGTCAAAATGAGTTAAGATTGGGGTCTGAGTTTCGTTCTGGAATACGAGCCCAATGTTTAGGCTAGCTGAACTTAATATGACAGCACTGGTACTGTCAAATTTAGTTTAGCTTAGAAAGTTGCTATACAGAATTGCTACCAATGTCACATTTTTTTTTTAGCAATATCCATAACTTCTAAAACAGGATCTTTTCGATCATATAGCCATTTTGTTTGTGCAGTCAGGAGCCGCTTATCAGCGGATGCATATTCTGTACATCTAACTAATATTATCAACGCGAAAGTTTGTGAGGATGGATGTTTTTTTTTTTTTTTTTGATGAAACTTTGCAGTAATATAGCTTATACATTAGAATAACACATATGATACTTTTTATCTAGGTACCACGCGGGCGAAGGCGTAGGCAAAAGCTAGTGTCGTAATACCTAAAGAAAAAACTTACGTTTTTGAGCGCATCATGAATGTTTTCAGCGGAGTAGTGGGTGGGAAGGCGCGGGCGCAGTGACTCGTAGAGCGCGCTGGTGGAGGGCGCACGCGACAGCCACGCCCGGTACTCATCTGACGTGAATATTGAAGGTGATGTTGGTAAACGACCTGATGACATTGGATTTACGGACTTATAGCTATAGAGAAGGTCTATAACACTACCCCTGTATGTACTATGATTTACGCCAATTCCTCGCAACCAAACTTCGAAGAATCAGACACCAAAATCGGTTATATTTTTTGATGATTTTATTCCATAACTTCATTCCATACTGTTATGATATGCCGTGAAAAAAACCCTTTGTTTTTTTAGTCGGACCATTATTACCGTGATGTGAAACCAAACTACAGGTATGCAAATAACTATAACAATGTAATAAGATGTGTCAAAATAAATGTTATATATTCCATTCTAATTTACTAAACTGACTCATGAGACACGTTAGATCCGTTCAATTGATCACACTCAACTATGGACTTTTGGGATTTCAAAGATCCGTAAGGGGTTTTTGGACTATGGGATAGGAGGGTATCCGTAGTCGGATAAAGCAGCGTAGTAGCAAGATTTCATGGTGAAATAATAGTTACTGAAAAAACGAAACATACCTCTGGAAGAACGAAGATCCAATCTAGAAGAAAGCGGTTCCGGTTCATCTTGCAATACGCTGCCGGCTCGTCGTGATAGTCCCAACCTATAAAGTTTTTACAAAACATAAATTATTTCATTAGAGATTGTCTATCCACAATGCTGTAAACGCTCACCTTTGTCCAGTGCCTCGGACGTCGCGTGGTAATGAGTTGAATTTCGATCCGATATCTCTTCCCAATGTGCTGCTCCGATATCCACTCAGTCCTGAATAGTAGGGGGTTCTGGTCGGTGCTGTAGCTTCAGTGTCCGATGAGTAATCTAAACAATAAGTAAGTTTTTACGATGAAATCTATGTTTTTCAAAAAGGCTACGGGGAAGTGACGAACGACCACACGACGTGGAAAAATTTGAGGCAGACCTTTGTTTGTCCTGCATTGGGAAGTAAATATTACACATATCAATGGGCAATGGTTACTACTTATCATCACCTACCTAACACCATGGAAAATAGGATATTTGCCTATTTTCCAAATAACACAAAAAATAACTTAGTTCTTACTAATGAAAATATCCACCCGACTGCGCCAAAAATACACGCTACGATCCTGATATACCTTTTTTACTACATTCACCCCATTTTCATGCATGCTCGTTGTTGGTTTGAGTACTCTTAACTAAAAATATTCCTTACGTTCCTACGTTGGATCATAATCCAACGTAGCAAGACAGTTAAATTATATGATTTCAACTTACCTAGGGATCTATTTCGTCTCGTTGTACCAAATTTGCTGCTATATGAAGGCAGACCTAATCCAGTTGTTCCGTAACCAGCGCCGAGGGTTGACGTCAATCCAGTGCCCGATAACCCTGTTAAAATAGAAAGGTGCAATACCCTTACATGCTTACTTATAAAGATTTTAAACAATTGTTTGGTTGATCAGTATTTTGTTACCTCTGTAAAATTTAAAATGACCCATATTAGAAGGAGACAAAGTATTATTTAGTTAATCAACTGCTTAATGATCTTAAATATTTTTAAACAGTTCTTTAGTTAAACCGTCGATCATACAACCAGGACTTGTTTTAACCTCAAAACTAAGCAAAGCAGAGTAGTCATACCTGTACCAAGTCCAGAACTGGTTAGTCCAGAACCAACCAGACTCGATCCGGTTAAACCACTCAGACCGGTCGACGATAAACCTGAAGGGAGTCCCGTTCTGCCCATCGTCCCGCCAATATCACCAAGGCCGCTTGGTAGACCAGACGGCATGCTAGATGGCATGCCTGAAGGCATACCAGCAGATATGCCAGATGGCATGCCCGATGTCATGCCAGATGGCATACCAGAAGGCATGCCTGACGTCATACCGACGCCACCGTATCGTTGGTTGTATCGTGAGAGGCTTGCTGAAAATTTAAGAATTAAAATGAGTAATATATTTTAAAATAAAAAATCGGGCTTGTAATTTCCATGATTACGCCCGCAGACCTTTACTCAGCGCGCAGATCAGTTATTATACTAACAAGGGGGTATTCAGAGGCGAGTCCAAGCATTATACCTATTTGGCACATTCCCACATTATATATCGTAGCGTAACAGGTTGCAAACCCATTGCTGCTTTAATGGAATACTAACAGAACCTTTCGAATTTTTGGTTTTATACTATTAAACGACGATGTTTTCCTTCACAGTTTGTCATAACCTTATTTCATGGGATCTAATAAGGACTGATTCTTACCTCCAGACGCAGCAGAAGCTTTTAAACTAGACCTCAGCAGCGAATGGCGGCCAAAGTCCGAATGCGTCTCCGCCCTTGGTAGCTGTTGTTCCGACCCTGACCGCGGCACCCTCCCGCCGAAGCGAGTGCTGCTATCTTGCGGGTAATACGAGTGAACCTTCTCAGCGAGGCTATCCAGCGTATTGGGGTAGGACCTTTCGTACGGCACGTAATGCGTGGCTGAGGACTTAGGCTGTTCCGTTATCACTGGTGGAGGTGGACGGTAACTGCGGGTACAAACGTTTTGATCTTATCAACGCAACGTATTATTCAACATGTTCTGTATTATTTCCTAAGACATCGGTCGTATTTTGAAGGTAAGATTATAGGTTCCTCATTGGAAACCTAGGGGTCTACTCACACTTAGTATTCCTTTCACGCAAATTGGTCACGGAAATCTTGGCAGCAGTCACGTGACATTTCAACAGCTAATGTCATTTCCATACAATTAAATCTTCCCGCAAGCGTTAACGCCAACATAAAGTGGTATTTGTCTACACACCCTGGGCTGTTCCGTTATCACTAGTGGAAGTGAGCGGCAGCTGGGCGACGACATTTCTGCTACAGAATTTCTCAATTTAGATTTCTCCACATGGCATGTCGACGATAAACCTGAAAGGTCTCTCATGCTCCTGCCAATGTCACCAAGGCCGCATGGTAGACCAGACGGCATGCAAGAAGGCATACCAGCGGACATTGAATAAGAGCTTACCTCCATGAGTGGTCAGACGGCGGGCGTGGATTGTAGTAAAGGTCAATGGCGTTAGAGTCAGGCGACATGGGGCCAAGTGCGAGTCGGCCACGCTCCTCCCGGCCATCACCCACTGGGCGCACGCTGCTGCCGGGACCTCCCGTAGAACGTAGGGTCCCGTGTCTGGTGATCAACACAGTTTCGTTTTTATATAGGGTAGTTATATATTGTTATGTCGCATTTGTGCTGTATATAGCTGAAAAAACCGCTCGTGAATCGTATGCCAAGTTCTGAAATTTGGAGCTCAAAGACGCAGTTCGTTTTGGCCATCCAGTTGAGTTCGATGACGAACGATTAATCTAACTTTTGCACGAAAACTTGCGTCAAACCACAGAGGAACTGGCAAAGAAAATGGAATACCAATCACGGGCGGTAGAACAAAACATTTTCTTTCGAATGATCGAAAACATTTATGTCAAAAACATTTAATGCGTAAAAATATAAAAAAAGATTGGGAACTTAGTTGCTAACTTAATAGATCATTATACTTTGACTGATAGGTGAGGATACTGACTGCGAGTAGAGTCCGTCGACGCGGTCTCGCTCCCGTTCGTCATCGTCGCGGCAGTCCCGCTTCAGCACGACCACCGGCGGCGGCTTGTGCTCGGCGCGCGGCATCGACGGCGAGCCTCCACCTGATTTACCTGGACACGTCTTAATATGACAATCGAAAACAAATAAATTAACACACACCATCTTATTCATAATCATACCCTAATTTAGTAGGTCGCTAACTCTAACCCTGTCATTTTCTAACACTAAACAAAAGATAGAGGTAGACAACTTTTAGCACGCTGCTAGAATGAGTGATTATGAATAAGAGGGCATATTTATAATGTTAGACCATACGTGTAAGATGAATAACATAAGTATAACGTATATTGTTTTTACTGTCACAAACTAAACTGATTTTACACAATTTTAGTTTAGCTTATTTTTGGCATGATCGTCACACTCTATGCTCCCGATAAAAAGTATGAAACAAACGCGTCGTACATGCGTTAATTTGTGTACGTGAACTGTGCCATTGTATGTGTGAGTGAATTAGAAATGCTAAGGTTGACACCATTTAATTAATACGCTTATATCAGCTTCACTTGTAACTAACGAACAAACAATGTAATCAAATCTTGAAAGTCAATTTTAACCTACTTCTAATTGTCGTATCAAAATGAAACTTTGTATGTATATGTAGTTTGGATGACAATACTATAATTTGGTATCTTGGAGCTTATCTGCTTATGGAGCCAGGAGGTGGATAGTGGAATTCTTCAGTAGCTACTTAGTAAGCCCCTCGAATTTGGGCTCATATGATTCGTTTTGACGAGCCCAATAGATTACACTTGGTGTCAAGATTCTGATGATGGAACTGGGAGGTGGATAGTGGAACTCTTCAGCAGCTACTAGTTAACCCCTCGACTATGAGCTCATATGATTCGTTTTGCCGAGTCCAATAGATTACACTTGGTGTCGAGGGTCTGATGATGGAGCTAGGGGGTGGATAGTACGATTATTCAGTGGCTACTAGTAAACTCCTCAAGGTTGGGCTTATATGATTCGTTTTGCCGAGTCCAATAGATTACACTTGGTGTCGAGGGTCTGATGATGGAGCTAGGGGGTGGATAGTACGATTATTCAGTGGCTACTAGTAACCTCCTCAAGTTTGGGCTTATATGATTCGTTCTGACAAGTCCAATTTATTACACTTGGTGTCGAGGGTCTGATGATGGAGCTAGGGGGTAGTGGGATTATTCAGTGGCTACGAGTAGTTAGGTACTACTTTTTTTAAACTACATATTTTATTTGACTTATCGACAGAGCATGATGTCGTGCTTTCGCGCGCTCCGTAAGCGTCTGTTGAAATCCGGGCGAGGTGAGGTAACAAATTAACCTTTGATATCATCTTAATCAGCCTGAAGATGACCACTGCTCGACATAAGACCCATTATGCCATAACAACCGACCTTTATTTGTTTTTTGTCTGACAATCTTTATGGCCACAAGGAGTTCAGGAAATAAAACTAGTCTGATAAAACTGTAAGATTTCTAAAGTGTATCCTCACCTTTCCTTTGCCTGGTGCAGAGCAGCAGTCTTCTGGGTATGGACATGATGATGACGACGTCGTCCAGCGACATGCGCCTCACGTCCACAAGGTTCACTGCCAGGATCTCATCTCCGACTTTCAGGCACCCACTGATGTACATACAAAAATATGTTAATCTGTATTCAAGTTAGGTTCAGCTGCTAAAATAAATGGACACGTCTACAAACTAAACAAATTTCTCAAAAAAAAAAAAAGTAAGTTACTTTGAAAGGAACTGAACTTGTTGTGGTTTGTTCATGAAACGCGGTCACGTGCAGTGCTCATGATGAAGAGTTTCTCAGATATAGTTTCAATTCTATTATAGTGAGCTGATGATGATAATCTACGCAAAAAACGCATTATGACTCGTATTCTGAGCCGTGGACTAATGTCCTTGGCGGAGCAGCAATAAGCTGAGGGACCTAGGAGGACAGAACCTTTTTGTCCCATACCACTGCAGCTTCGTTAGCACTGGTTGACTAGTACCCAATTATTATACTCCTGTATATATCCTATTTACCTATTTACCACCTATTTTATTTTTATTGTCTTTACTGACTTTTCTTGTCATGTCTACTTGTCTGTGCTGTGTCTGTATGTGTGAAATAAATAATTTATCTATCTTATCTTATCTATCAAATGTGGGCAGGTGATGATAATCTACTTATAAAACGTATTTCTGAGATGCCTAGGCCTAAATGTGGGTAAATGATGATAATCTACGTATAAAACGTATTCCTGAGATGCCTAGGCATAAATGTGGACAGATGATGATAATCTATGCATTCTGAATAATTGGGCGGATCAAAAACCTATTGTACACGGCAGATTCCAGCGCTATCCTGGAGATGAAGACGCCGTCCGTTCGGCCGCCACCATCGCCTTCCCTGATGTAGAGGCCCAGGGTCTGGCCGGGCCGCTTTACGATCTCGACCAGTTGTACTATGTGGCGGGAGTCCTGAAAAAATAAACAAAGTTTACCACACTCTCTTGCTAGATTACATTGCTACGATAGTAAAAGTTTAGAAAGAAAGAATAAAGAAAACCATTTATTTAGCACGACATAAAAAACACAAATTTTGTAAGTTAGGATGGTGGAATAAGTTATGAAAAAATTGGTTTTAATATCTAAATAAGAATAGAATAATTTTATTTAAACAAGGTGTATAAAAAAAGTGTTACCATTCTAAGATTAATGTTAACAGTTTTTGAAGGAAGCCCATAGTTTTTTAAATTAAATATGATTCGCTGCGAGACCTAAACTTGGCATATCTTGAATCTCAGGAGTATGAGTTATCCTGATTCGTTTGACACAGTTCACATACATACATACAAACATACATATTGTTACGCCTGCTTCCCTCCGGGTAGACAGAGACCAAGGATTTCCACTTGTTACGATACTGGCATACCTCTTTCGCTTCATTCATCCTCATCACATGCTTCATACAACACAGTTAACAATTGGGTGAATTTAGGGTAGTAAGTGCTTTGGTAAAATTATATCCTACTACTATTATAAACGCGAAAGTTTGTGAGTATGGATGTTTGTTGCTCTTTAGGCTACTTTTTATGCGGGTACCACGCGGGCGAAGCCGTGGGCAGAGGCTAGTAACTATGTAAAGTTTAAAAACAAATAGATAAATAATTAAAGTACCTATTAGGACAGTGGCTGATATGTTTGGTTGTGTGGTGGGGTGTGTGCCTGTAGATCTGTTAAGATGCCTGTCATCTAACCCGCAAGATATGTATGTTTATTCTATGTAGTCTAACGCGTCCATGATACTTTTTAGACTTTATTCAATTCTTTGAGTAGCACTCTTTTTCTATAAATTAATTCACCTTGTTCGATTGGCACCACACTAAAGCTGAATGAAGGATCATCAAAAAAATAACCAAGCAGAGTTTGTTGCCTGATTCTTCTATGCTTGGTCGCGCGCGAGGAACCGGCGTAAATTCACATTCGATTTTAAATTCACGTAGTTTTTAAGTTGACGTTTCTATATGATCCTTGTGATTTCAATGAATAAAAACCTATTGACTTTGACTTTGACTTTGACATGAAAGTTGCAAAGCTTTCAAAACGTCAAAAATAAAAGAACGGGATGAATCCGATAAAAGTGTTAATTGTATCGATGTTCGATGTGTAGCAATTAAGAAAGCTAAAACATTAAAAATAGGTTATTTTAACAAAATGTTCAAACCCGCAACTTATTTTCCATCATATATTGCAAAGCCTCCTTAGTAACGTATGGCGTTAAAACCTATTATAACAACTTTCTTGAAGTCATACAACCTATCACCTGCTACCCCAAATGCCTGTGGACTTCTTGCGTAGCGGGTAATAAATAATCCTACTTCCATAAACCCACTTGCACGGAAGCACACGATAGCGGTTATAGTACCTACCGTAAAATCTCCACTAAATAAGATATTTTTATTTTATTATTTATAAAATAAAACAAAAATAAATAATAAAATAAAATAAATAATAAAATAAAAATGAATTATTATTATATAACATTGAAATTATTATCGTTATTTTATAACTTGATAATGTCTGAATTGATGAATTGTTAGAAGATAATACGTAGGTACTACTGTTTCTTCTGTGACCGAACCATCGATTGCCTTTCAAAAGATAATAAAAGCTTTTAAATCCACTCTGTTTGCTATCAATCAATCGTTGTGACGCGCGTGTTGTTGACATTATGACTCTGAAACAACACTGGTGCCGGGGAATTTATTTAAAAATGAAACTCATCATATCTACAATGTGTGAATGAAATAACTGAATACCTGAAAATATTAAAGAATAAGGAGCGGAATATAGCATATACATTAGCATCTCCCCAAGGCTTCGTAGTAGAACATAGTAGTCTATGTTATTTTCTAGGTACGAACTATACCTACCTATTCAAAGTAGCAGCCATTATGAAGCTTATTAACAACAAACATCAAAAATTCCAAACTTTCGCATTTTCAATATTAGTAGGGTTGAGTTAGTCTAAACATGTTGCTAGTTCAAAGCCTGGAAAAGTGTTATGGAATAAATCACTAAATTTACCAAAAACTAAGCATAAATTACCTTTCATTAGCACTAAGTTCACCTATCGACTTTTTTGTCTTGTGCAATGCATTTTTTATCTATCCATTGGCGATTGAAATCGAAATTTTAACTTCCAAATATAAGTATCACAAAATAAATATTAATAAAAATGTCAAAAAAAATTAGGTGGGAAATTCACTAGTTAATGTCATTTATGATCTGTATTTTTTTATTAATTCGTGAAATTAAGGACTTTCAGATAAAACCAGAAATTAGCAGTTTTATTTCTCTTTTATTTTAGTGCTAATACTCGTAGATCACATTTCGGAAGTCCGGAATTGTCTCATTACACCATTGCCATCATACGGGATTATATTCCTAAATCGGATATCGCATTGAATCGAACACGATCCAACCAGATCGATATATTGACAATAGAATTTCATAGCGGAATAACATAGGGCTGCATTGCACATCCGAACAATGCCTGGTTAAATTGCGTTCGCATTCCCAGCTATGTGGGCCAGCAAGGCGAACAATGCGGCTGTGAGTAGGCATATTCGCGCAGGGTCCCGTACTAGATTACAAGCTTTTACATTCGGGTCAGTGAAGAGATAATTACCAACTAGTTTTAGCCGCTCTATAGGTCTAATCTAGGTCTCAAAATAATGTTTTAACCCTTGTCTGCATTAAGCTTAGCCAAAGATTGGCATCTTGTCTGCATTAAAAGTTACAGTTAAATATACACGTCTATTTTTGAAGATAAAATGTAAGGCTATAGTTTTAAATAAATAGGTTTTAATGCCCGTCTTCACTAAACTTAAAAAAGGAAAGACTAGTCTTTTTTATTAGAAATTGTCAGTAGACTACGCCAAGGTCTTAGTAGCCTAGTAAGTGAAGGCAGACATAAGAAGCCATTTTATTGTTTGACACTTGAGACTTTTTAAACCGACACTATCTAGCCATTGATACCATTAGGCTACCGACAACTGCTAAATTTTAATTTGCCAAACATTTTAATAATTTAAATTGACTCTAGATGGTTAAGACCTACTTTCATTATGCAAAATTATTCCTTCAATGCTTAAATAACTGGGCAAAATGATTAGGTATGTACTCGTACCTAGTTCTCTCAAACTATATGTGTCACTTGAAGAAATATGCAAGAAGCTATGAATCAGAACTAAACGAAACCTAACTCTACTTTCAAGCTAATGAAGAGGAAGTGTACTATCCTTTTTTTGAATTCCTAATCACCCCAGAGATGAAGAACCAAAGGAGCCGCTTTTCATATTTAAGCGATGTGCATTTTAAGCAGCAATATCGGGGTTGATAAATATGTAAAGTTTTAGACTGCCTTTGACGTTGAGAGAGTGATATTCTACTCATTTATAATGCAAAATGACTTCCTAAAGACCAGTAACAAAAGTTTGATCTCTAAAATAAAATAAAATATAACAAAAAAATGTCGGACCTATTTTGTAAAATTAATAATGGGTCACTTAATAATGGATAGATTACTATTGAATTTAAAAGTGACCATACGCCAAAGGTCTTACATGAGAATAGGCAGAGGGCTATACTCGGAATTTACGAGACAAAATCCGAAAGGAGAAAAGCTGTAAAATTACTAAAGTCCCATCTCTCAGAATAAGAAAATTGAAGTGGCGATGGGTAGGCCTCAAACAATATGTAGCAAGATTATGAGACTCTCAAGGTCGATACTTACTTAGGTATATAACCTTTTCTTTTGTAGTAAAAAAGTTTTGTTCTCAGGACACATTTTCGGAGAATTTTGAGGAGAAAAAAACCTTTTTGTTTTTTTTTTTTAGAGTGGTAGTCAACTTATAAAATATGTTATGTCGAAGTTGAGCTCAGTCGACTTTTTTCCTTTTTGAAATTTTTACCAAAAGTAACCCAATCAAATCATAACAAATTCCATACATTGAAGGTGGCTCAAGGCCGTTCCTCTTGGCACTCTTAGCGGGACATGTTCAGCAGTTAACTTCCACAGGCTGATACTGATGATTTAAATTAAATACCAAAATAGTTTCACGATTATCACGGTAGTGTTATATATTAGTTACTCGTATATATTGATCTCATTTATTAGGTATGTTTTATGTGTGCTTAAGTGTATGAATATGTAATGAATGAATGAAAAAACTTTTTTGTACATCTTATGATATAACAAAATAAACAATAACACATTAAGATGAAGTACAATGGGCGGTTTTATCGCTTAAAAGCGATCTCTTCCAGACAACCTTACCTTAAGTTGTTGTGAGTAATATGCGAGTTCCTACATAATATATTATAGTATTTACATAGACTAGTACTCGTATCTGAGGATGTATATCGTGGGAAATACAGTTGTGACAGTGTGTTCGTTTATTTATATTAGTATTTTAATTAATTCATTCAATAGATGTAGCAACATATGTTTATTAAGAATCTGTTATGCTACATATTTCCTGAATAAATAACTATAATTTTAACTTTATCGATCAACCACAAAACTTTTTGCCACCAGATATAATTCAAGCTCGTTCCTGATTAAAAAAAAACAAATGCCACGACGAATGAGTGAAGGATACTTACGTGTAATGCGAAGAATTTTTTGGCAGCCTCCAAATTGTTGCGGCCGACTTGTCTGATTTCAAGGATCCGGACAATCATTTCGCCGCGACGCTCCACCGCCTGAGGATACAAATTGAACATTAATTGTACATTATAAATGGGCTGTGTGTTTGCCCTTAAAATTACTTGATGGTGACTTACACGCCATATTGGCCTAGTGGGCGGTACCTCGATTTCCGATCTGGCGGTTTAGAATACGCATTAACAATAACTGAAAACTGTGAAGGGAAACATCGTGTGGTAACCGGCATGCTCTAGAACCAAAAACTCGAAGTCATGTACCATTAGTTAGTTTTTCAATGAGCTGCAAAACGAGGGCATGAGCTTACATTGCTTGAATGTGTCTTTGAGGATACTTTACTTGGTATCCTCAAAGATTAACTAACTGATGAATCTTAGAATATCCATCATAGGGAATATAGTCGTTTTTGTTTGCTTTTGTAGAGCGTTTTTGTTTGTTTAGGTGATAGATCCCAGCCTTGCATAGAAGGTAGGACGTAACTGGTCGCGCGTGAACGCCAATGTAGATAATTTGACGACCTCTGTGGCGCAGTGGGCGAAGGCCCGCCTGAGACGCAGAAGGTTATGGGTTCGATTCGCGCCGCGGGACAAATGTTTGTATCTGCAAATATTTGTCTCGGGATCTGGGTGTTTTCTATGGATAAAACGTATGTATTTACAAAAAAAATGTTATAAGTAGTATATCAGTCATGTAGTTCCCATAACACAAGCTCTGCTTACTTTGGGGCTAGATGATGCTGTGTGAAAAATGTCCCGCATTATATTTTTTTTTTTGGTTGTTTAAACTGTTAATCCACAGAATATGTTTTATAATATCCAAAAACATTCGGCTTTATACCAGAGGGCTATACTAACTAAGCCACGAGATCGTTACCAACCTAATCATTTTTTTTTGGATAATATACTTTTACAACAAGAGGGACAAATACCACTTTCAGTTGGCGTTGTCGCTTGCGGAAATATTGAATTGTATGGAAATTAAACGGAAATGTCACGTGACAGCTCCCAAGTTTTACCTTGATAAATTTGCGTTAGCGTGAAAAGAAGAGTAAGCGTGAGGTATTTGTCTAGACCCCTATTAACTCTATTGTAGTTTTTCCATAGAGTATTTTGGTATTGTACATCTTTGTAGTCTTTGAAAAACTGTACTTCTTTTTCGTATAAAATCAGTTGTCCCATCCCTAGTTGTAAAACGTGTACAAACTGTATTTGTGATATGTACACGGTGTTTGGTAAATGTACAATTCATTTTAAATTTTCTCATAATGTAAAAAAAGCACTTAGATTTTAAAAACATGATACACATCAAATTGTCGTCAATAATTGTTATAAACTTTGAGCGGTTTTGTGGACAGACAAGCCAATGGGGAAACTGAACCGAAGAAATGAACACAGAAATGAGACTTTCAACTTTGCCTCCGATGTTGCAGATAGGTGACAGTAATCTTACCGCCATTTCGGTAAGACGAGTCGTCTACCCGCTTGTTTCCAAATAACATAGAAAAGTATCTCAAAATGCTTCGAGATAGCTTAAACATCCGAATGTTGATCCAAGTCAGTTAAGAGATTATTTCTCTTCACAAATATATTTTTTACGAGAAAGTAAACAATTTTCTATAAAATTATCTATCAAAATAAAGCTTAGCTGCATCAGCGTCATAACTCGGCCGGAATGCCGGGTTTGCTGACCAATACCCACTTTCGGTATTTCGGCACATTTCAGCGATCCATCTTCCAACCGAAATAATAACAGAAATATCGTGTCCCGCATTTACTCAGAGCTCATCCATTTTCGAAAAGCATATTGCCCATTGCTATTGGCAAATACATAATCTTCCTTATTCGACAAAAGACTACAACTCCAGATTCCGCTTATTTTTTTTTCGAAGCTAAATGACGAAACCACCAGTCCGTGTGTCACCCCAATTTTTTGATTGAAAAAAACAAAGGGAGAGAAAATAAAATAAAATATTTTTTTTTTAAGTAGGTACTTCAGTAAGTTATATGATTTTGTTTCTCATTATAGGTATCATATGTTTCATTCGTGTGAGGTATCATTGCATATGTATAAAAAGGCACAACTTTAGCTTCAAAGTAGCCAAACTGTGCCTGATACGTTGCCTGCCATTAGGTAACGTAAGCCCCTGATGTTGGAAATATCAATAGCTGACTGTAACTGCTTTCCATTACGTGTACCGTATGCCTATATGCTTTTAATAAACATAAAAAAAAACAAAAACTTCCGACCGAAACGCCATAACTATTTACAATTTTGTGTAATACAATAAATAGGCACTAACCTCAAGCGCCGCGGCCGTGGTCTGGTCGTGATCGTTTTCAACCATTTCAATCTGCCTGAATATTTCATTGCTCACTCCTGATACCTGAAATACGTAAAATATCGTAAATTGAATTATGTTTACGCGGCGGATAAAATGTGGCTGAAAATACAAAATATAATTAAAATTAAAGTGACACTTTTATGATTAGGCATAGGATGAATTCTGTTTTTATAGCATCATAATTTTAAAATTACGATCCTTTTAATTTTCCCATAAAAGGTACCACAACATGATAATAAACCGCTGACTTTTGATGTTCAGCCAAAAATATGCGGAAAACATTAATTTAATCCTGTCACACGCGCGCCATGGTTGCGGCTGAGCACATAGCTGTATTTGATTAAATAACATTACTTATAAAATATAAAAAACGCGATGTAAACTGCACATTTGGCTGACATCGTGGAAATTGCAATGGATCGTGGAATTGAATTGAATTGCAATGCACCAGTATCGCGTAGTTCCATTTCCTTTAGTTTTACAAGTACCTAGAGAGAATTTTAATAATCTTAAGAAAAAGCGACTGTAACGTGACTGCTTACCATCTTGTGCATAGACCTGTTTATCTCCAAGTAACATTGAATATTCATTTCATTTCATTTCATTTCATTTCATTTCATATCATTTCATCTTTACCATATTCTATGCTCCAAAGCTATATGTCCATATAGCCATACCATATTTCTGAATAAATGAAAATGAGTGTACCGATTAGATTTGCCCACAACAAAATAATTAATAAATATCAGCATAAAGAACTGACCGATGTTATAAGAAATTCTGTCTATAATCCCTTTACCGATACCACAGCCGATACTAACGGTGCGTAAAAATCCCGTATTTGATACATAAATAGATTTTTAGAACTCTTCTATCTGTAAGTATCAAACACATACAGATATTAAAGAAGTTAAAATGACAAGAAAAACAGTAAAGTATAATAATAGTAAAAGGTGATAAATAGGTATGTAATTCATCATCATCATCATCATCCACCTTTATGCCTATATTAGTCCACTGCTGGACATAGGCCTCTCCTAATGAGCGCCATAGCGCCCTATCTTCAGCTTGCCGCATCCAGCATCTGCCTGCAGTCTTTCGCAGATCGTCATCCCACCTGGCCGGAGGGCGTCCTACACTACGTTTGCCGAGTCGCGGTCTCCACTCAAGAACACGTTTACCCCAGCGGATATCGGTTCTTCGGTATATAATTACAAACAGTAATGTTGTACGTGGGTACTAACCAGTGCTAATGACGATAGTCAATGCTGCAGTGGTGTAGGTCAAAGCTTATTCGCTATACGAAAAAGCCCTCATCACATATTAGTAAGGAATACTAAGTTACAAAAAAGTTTACTACCACAATTACTTGTTCGCTCTCATGCACGAATCCTACAAAGTTAAGTAATCGGTCTCTCAGCTATATACAGCTATGTATTTATGTAATGGAGTTTATCTAGGTGTTTGTGTTTTATGCATAATATAGCTCTAACATATAATTTGTAACTATTGTTTTTATTCATGCACTACCTCATGAACGTTTTGCATATTACACAAAGGTTAGATAGAAGAGAATGTTATGTAGCATTAAGTTCACCTATGTACAGTACTTTTTAGTTATGCAATAAAGATTGTTATATCTATCTATCGATGTAATACTACAGATGCCCCCATTTCGCAGTGGTGATGAGTATACCTTGCGGAAGTCCGGCTGCAGCACGCAGGGCGGCGCGTGGTTCGCGCGAGGCGGCTGTGGCGGCCCGGTCGGCGGCGGGGCCCGGCCCGGCGACGCCGTCAGGTCCGGTGCCGCGCGCCCATTCTCCTGGAAAAACAAAACCCATTCATGTGTGCAAGTCAAACACTACGAATGAAGCGAAGTCAGCCCTGAGATAATGAAAGCTCATCAGCTCATATATAAAACTGTTAAAGCCTAAACCAAAAGTCCTAGGCGCATGAAACTTGGAGGGTATATTCCTCTTATGGTATGGGGGTGCACTAAGAAAGGAATTTGGAAAATTGTACCCCTAAGGGGGTGAAAAGGGCTCAAAACCTTTGTATGAAAAATCGTATTCCTTGAACTTACAGTCTAGAAACTTTACATAAATATTACTCAATCCAAATGATAAAAGTCATATATAATTATTTCACAAAAATACCCCTCAAAGGGCATGTAGGGGGTATCCAAATCCAAGAGGTGGATCAACGCACAGCCTAAAAAACCATAAGTCCTAGAAGCAAGAAACTTGGAAAGTACATTTCTCTTATGGTGTAGGGGTACACTAAGAAAGGAATTTGGAAAATTGTACGCCTAAGGTGGTGAAAAGGGCTAAAACCCTTTGTATGAAAAAAATAGTATTCCTTGAAATTAAAGTTAGTAATGATTTTTAATGCATCTATCAATTACTTATCCCACGCGAGTAAAACTGCGGGCATCGGCTAGTCGTCAATATATCATTTATTATGATTGTATTTAAGCTTTAATTTAAGATTTGTTTTACATTTTTGTTTGTAGAATTTTAGTGTAAACTTCAAGCTTACTATTTTTCTAATACATTTTTTCTGATTCTTATTTGAAAATGGAGTCTGTCGACCGTCTCTGTTTACAAGCATCTGCCCCCGACTTCGAAAGCCATCGTCCCCATATCTTTATACCTTTAGTTTGCTTGCGAGGTACCTTTCCTGGTAGCACGGGACCCATTCATGTGTGAAAGTCAAACACAACGAATGAAGCGAATGATACGAATTCAGCGCGAAATAGGCCCTGTAAATCGAGTTCATCGTACGTGTAGGCATCGTGTACTAATTTCTGCCTGTGGCTTTGCTCGCGCGGTACCTAACCGGATAAAAAGTTTAATGTGTTATTTTAGTTCGATATCTTAATATAATCAAATTATACACAATACATATATCAGCCGCAAAGCATTAATGCTTGCATTGCCATCTTCCAGTTTGAAGGGTATGGGTGCAGGGGATTTTTTTTCTTCTTAATATTAGATATTTTTCACACAGCATTATTTAGCCCCAAACTAAGCAGAGCTTATATTATCGGATCTACATGATATACTACTTATATACATATATTTTTTTGTAAATACATACATATTATACATAGAAAACACCCAGACCCGAGTGAAATATTTGTTGATCATACAAACATCTGTCCCGCGGCGGGAATCGAACCCGCAACCTTCTGCGTCTCAGGCGGGCCTTCACCTACTGCACCACGGAGGTCGAATTAAAGGCACATAAGACTTTTCACCAATATGTCTAAATGTCAGCAACACCCGACTGTAAGACTATAGCTAAGAGCCCATATAGGCTACGGTAACCAATTTAGGTAATGCAATGTTCCCAAAAAAACTCAGAGTAAACCACCTATCACTTTTCACATCAATTGACAGTTTAAATAAAGTACAAGTGCCTAATAAGCAGTGCCTTATACTGCTTACAAGGCACTTACTGTACTGTCGAAGTTTGTAGATAAATACCTCAGACATGGTGTAGTGACCTGTATATCTAGGACAGGAGAGCGATGCACATAATTTTGACAGTAAACTTTGACAGCTCTAAGGGTCCGTTCAAACTGACGCAGTGGCTATCAAAGTAAAATTGTTCTCAAGCGGTTGTCAAAGTTTGCGTGAGTGTATTCGCCACCGCCACCGCCATTACCAACAGTGCCTCAGTTTGACTTGGCCTTAACAAGTTCCTACAGAAAAACTGACACTATGCTTAAGTTTACTCGTATTTAGTGCAGACTGGCAAATGCACTTACTACCAAATCCATTTCCAAATCCTATCCTTACTATCTTATCCGTTTCGTTCTACAAGTTCCGTATACGGAACAAGTTCATCGGGAAACCAATACTAACGGTTTTCAGCTTTCCTTAAGTACATCACTATGTTTATGCATATAAGCCTAGTATTAGAAAGGTACATGCCTAATGTAAATCTAGTGAGATAACTGAGATAACTAGGCAACTACTTAGATTGCAATATCGTTTATTCTCAGTAGTTCTGTTATATTCTAGGATAGTTTCTCTCACTAGTTCTGTGACTTGAAAAACACACCCTAGCACAGAACTACTGGGATATTTTTTCTCTCACTATAAGTCAATTGGGCTAAATGTATAATATGAATGAGGTAATATGTAAGTAGTCACAAATTGGGATAGGACTCAGCATAAAGCACCGCAGATGGTGTAGAATTTCCAACGGTAAATTAGCACAAAAAATATGTTTATTTTCGCATCAAGAGACAGTGTGCATCCATAGGGCTTACTTCCGCTTCCCGCACAACATTGTCGCCACATCCTGCCGCGAGACTAGGTCAATTGGAATCGCAATCACGTACGAAACTTGATTACTATTTCAACGAGAGCGGTCATAAATGTTTTATGGCGGAATAGTGGTACAGAAGAAATGTGCTGTTATTTACAGAACAACAATTTTAAAAGTGTTACGGTTTATTGGAAACGATAAAGCATTTATTTTGTGGTTTTTGGTATATACCGAGACAATTTAATAAGCATTCTTAAACCTAGCTATAATCGCATGAGAAATAATCTATAACAAATGTTCGTTCGACTTGACTCGACTTGAAAGCAATTGATAAAGTTTGTAGTGAACTTCATCAAGCATGCTGGATTTTCAGAAAAATATTACTTAAGCTCGTTTAGCCCCTATGACACAACAGTTTGGCACAACCAATTGCGCTACAGGAAATTTCTCTCTTCCGTGACACTACTGGCAGTTGTTTGGTAGAAAAGCCTGTCCCAATACAATACTCTGAGGTCAGTAGTGCCACAGGAAGCCATGAAATTCGTCTTTGTACCTTCTATAAATGGGCCTAGTATTTTTTTACAAATGCTTGAGTTAAATCACTACCTATACATAACGAAGCCGAAACTCACAAACTCCACATAATTCTTAGAACCCGATTTTTGTTTCTCATGCGTTAGAATTTTGGCGGTCGATTGCGGAGATGGCGGGCGTGGACGCCGGAGGGGGGCCGTGACCCAGATCCCGCAACCCCGCCCCCCTCGCGTACGCACGAGGTCACTGTACTGCAGTTGCAACCTTTCGAATACCGCAGGGTGACTGGACTGTCCCGCACAATGGAAATCCTCTCATTGTTGCTTAACTTTATTTCGAGAGCTACGAACTTGTGGGGTGCTACGAAACTCGTAGAGGGCTGTTTGTAGGACAATCATGTAGTGTTTGTGCTCGACGAAATATGGTGGTCTAAATATACACGAAATAGCATTTAAATAAAATAGATTGCATCTGTTAAAATGACTATTTTTCCAAGAACTATTTGTTTGTATAAAAGACTGCACCGCATTATATTGGTTTAGGGAGGTTATCATAAACCTGCCTCGCGACTTTAGCAGCGTAAGTTTATTTATACAAGTTTTACTATCCCGCTACAACCTCTGAGTTTGATATTCTGAATTGTGTTTTCATAGTCATGCAAGATTTCACAAACTTACCAGAAAGTCCGTGCATTGAATTGAGATACTAAATGATTGGTCTCCAAAAACTTGGTCGACTTAATATCAGTTAAGGACAAAATTTCGTTTATTGAAGTAGATCAGACCCAGTCTTTTAAAGTACTTCAATTCCAAACATTTCGAATATTAAAGACGTGCTCGTGACCTGTCTGGCACTAAGCCTTTTTGTCCTCTATATTTGCAACCCCACTCAGGGCATCAACCCTCTAATACGCTGAGCTAAAGCTCACAGCACCAATAGGTATTCTACTATACTACGAAATCCTTCTAATGTCATTGGATCTAATGGGTTACGTAAACTTATTTCGACCATAAATCTTTCAAAACTAGTTACATCGTGCATCGTTGCAATCTGTCAAACCTGTGCCACATCGTTAAACTGTAATAAACGTTGATAAAATCCGATTAAACGTAATCCATTGGACGTGACTTTTTCATCCTTTTCTGTTTGCAAAGCAATTACATGACTAACGCAACCCTATCCGACAATGTCGCTGCATACGAAAACAACATAACTTATTGTACTATCAGCGGAATACAGACGATGTCCGCTATAAATAAGAACCATTTTTCATTGTGTGTAGCGGGTAAATAATACGTTTTCCCGGCAATGTCACGGCGGTAGACGATAATAGAGTTCTGTCGTCCGCCATGCAAATCTTTGGCATCAAAGCACACATCGGTTGGTGTAATGAATATAAATTAGCTTAGGTAATATAATAAGGTTGTGGTTCTTGACACTTTTTATAAAATTTCAATGAGTTTTATAAACACTAATCAACAAAAGGAAATAACATCTATCAATGCTTATATATGTGCTTTTATCATGCGAGTACATTTGGACTAGAGTCTTGGCGAAAATCTTAATTTTACGCTGCATAACTAATCCTCTGACTGACTGACTAACATTAAATTCCCAAAGATCCGAAACTTGAAAGCTAGGTACGTTTTGATTTTAAGAAGTGTACTAAGAAAGGAATTTTCTAAAATCTATTTTTATGTATAAGGTACCTGAGACTCCACTAGGACAAAGTCAGTTCCTAAAAAAGCACACTTTCCATCTTCAGGTGGATTCATAATAAAAAAGGATCAAATTAAAAGGTTTTCAGGCAACGCTAATGGCATTCTACGAGTATAATAGTTTACACGTGCTATAATATTGTATCGCTACCGTAAATACCTAAAGTAAATTATTTGTGCTTCGGCCCTAATATGTTGGTCCTATTTCACTCACAAGGCGAAGCTTAGTTACCAAAGCTGTCCTCTTTTCTCGCTATTAGGCCAAACGACGACTGAGTAGATGCGAGGAGTATTTTCAGGATGAAAAACTGTACACCCATACGTGCAGTGGAAGAGTCGTGGGCATCGGTCGGTACATTTTGTGTATCGTTTACATTGATCAGCACTAGCTAGCTTATTCTTTTGCAGATTAAAAAGTAGTTACATTCGTAGTAGTTACATTTCAAATCTAGGTCAGACTGCATCTAATAAATCTTTATAAAATGTTGTAAATATTCAGTGCACTCGTTCACGTCGGCACTATTCAAAAAGTCGGGTTAGTTTGTAACTGCTGAATAAATCATTCCATCAGTCTAGACCGGGGAAGGGGGTAACTAGTCTTTGGAAATCAGGGTACTGCCATGATAGATAATGATATATCAAGTAAACAGTAGCGGCCACTTGCTTTATGACGAGAAAATTATAGGGTGCGATGAAACGAAAGAATAAAATAAATATTGTTTGGCGTTTAAGCTTTGGTTATTTAGTCACGCATATACTTACGCAATTTAAACGCTATTCAAGGGTTTTTTTTATTTTCCAGGTTAAAAAAATAATACTCATTAAATGTACCATTTTTCAAAGTTTTTTTTTTTAATTACAAGGTTTTTATATTAAAAATGACCCAAAAAATACCATTCAGCGGGTATTGAATTCGCCTCTAATCGTCCATGCGTTAACTCCGCCATTAATAGAGTGACGCCGAGCCCTATAAAAAGTAGCCTATGTGTTATTCTGATGTATAAGCTATATTACTGTTAAATTTTATCAAAATCGGTTCAGTAGTTTTTGCGTGAAAGAGTAACAAGCATCCATCCTCACAAGCTTCCGCGTTTATAATATTAGTAGGATAATTTATTTGCCACGTTCTATGCAGCTAAACACAGATAGACGCTATTGAGTCCTTTCTATATCCTAGACTCAGAGTTCAATAGCGCTATATTTCAAGAATAACACATATTTGTGTAATTTGAATTAGAGTGCTTATGACAAAATAACGGCAAGTTTTCCCCTATTACTCTCCAATCCAAGACACAACAAATCCATTCTCGTGTAAACATTTAAAGCGCTCTTTTCACAACCACTCCCTCCCATCAATTTCAATTCGTTCATGCATATTCGATTCAAAGTAAAGCGGTGACGCCCCGGAAAATACTCCACTCCACGTGTGATGATGGAAACCTATTATATGCTAATCGAGCCAGCCAAGTGGGTGCGGCAAAAAATCTACGAACATTTACTTGGCAACGTTGGCAAACCAAGAACAGAAATCATAAAAAAGATTCACTGGAGTGTCGCGCTGAGCAAACCTCGCTGGGTCTCCAATTAGTGGAAGTTGCTTATTCAAAAAAAGACAATCGAAGACGAACTCTTACATTAAAAGACGTTCGGGTCGGCATACGACGGCTCTCAGATCGATGGTGGAACGTACTCCTAATCGATACGGCGCCGTAAAACCAGCTCAATGGGGTGCGCGCGCCGCCGGACTTACGTAACGCGCAGAGATAACACCTGTTGCTAAATACTACCACCCATTTTTAACCCAACCGAAGCTTAGAGGCCGTTTCGCGCTCGTATGGCGAGGTTTCGGCAGTGGTTTTAAATTAAGTCGGTTTATCGGAGTCAATGCACTGCAGCAACCTTCGTCACTGCACTCAAGGGTGCATAGTAGAGTGTAGTCGTGCATACGGTATGATAATGATCTTCGTTAACGTTATTGGTGGTCGTAATGAAGGGTCTGCTGGTTTACGACCAAGCCACAACTTTCTTACTCCAAGTTTACTTAGCTTATGAACGGACAAGTTTGACGTCACGTTAAAAGCCTTGTAGGGTCGAGTTGACTTAACCTAAGCATATATAACAGGATTTAAAGGACGTATTTTTTTGAACCTTTAAAATACTTATGATTGGAATATGTAAAACAAAAAGCTTCGTCGTTTTTAACGTAGGATGGTTTTCATCATCATAATTACTCAACAAAACACCTAAGTTAATATCTATTCACAGAAATACCGTAACCTTTTCACGTTAATACCTACTCATTGACATTTATAATGGATTATAGCGGGGGTGAGGAGACAAGTTATCTCAAAAGCATGTTAGCATTTAGGAGTAGGTAGAACCTATTTTCAGATCAAAATCATACGATACGACTTTTGAACTGCAATTTACATACACTTAGTATAATAGCAGTAAATCGGCAACTTTTTCCGCGATTAAAGGGTCCCGATTGCCGCTGCAACTGGTAACTGGTATGTTTCTGGATAGCTATCAGTGTTCCCTAAGATGATGGTACGTCCCGCGTTCTGATGATTAATATTTCCGTTGCCTGATTAACAGATCATACGATTCATCCCTTTCTTAAAATTACTTAGTATCGATTAAAAATAAAACTATATGATCAAGTGATATTTTTTGTGTTAAGAGGAGTGAAATTTTAACATTTAATTTAAACATTTAAATTAAATTTTGACAAAAAAGGTTTTTTATACAGGCTTTGATACCTTTTTTCACCCCTTTATGGACGTTTCGAAGATCCTTTCTTAGTACATCTCTAGAAAGGAAATAGGTGTATATACACACTCATTATAAAAGGAAGATTAGTAGTTAAGGATCTGCATTGATGCGAAATCTGACAGTCAGTCAGGGCATTCTTTTATATTACTTGATTCTCTGTATTTCATGTGGTTTCGTTAAAAATAGTTAATTTCGAGAAACAATGTTTTTGACTGCAAAACATTGTTTCTCGAAATTAAATTACTTCTTACGATGACGTAAGCAATACAGCAAATTTCAGGACTCAAGGACAGAGGAAGGCTGCCTCCGTCCTTGAGTCCTGCGAACTTTATGGCCTGCCCATTGCTACTTCAACTTTCTTACTATGAGAGCATACCAGTGACTTTGGTTTTTCTACGGTTTCCTTTTTTCAGATTGTATCACGTTCAATCTTTGTACAATATCAATTGTACGACAGTCCAATACTTACGCTGAATATTCAAATCTGGATCATAATTATACAAAAGGTGTAGCGGCAGAACAATATTTCAGTGAGTAAATGCTAATATCCTAGTACAGAGTAAACTCAATTCCGTTAAAGACTGTGTAAATAAATTCTCGGCGCAATCTCAGCTAAGTGACAGTTAATTACCTAACCGCGCTGTTCCACAGCTTCCTTATAACGTAAACGATGTTATTAATAACACTTTTTAGCAGTTTGTACAGATTTTTTTGCTCGTTTTTGTTTTTGTTCTAGAAACGTGCATTGTTAACTAAATCACAGTATACATTGTACTGGACAAAGCTTTTATGCTTATCTTGTTACTTTTATTGTAATACCGTTTTATTACATCCTAGATATGTTTTTCAGCATCAAATGTTTGCAGAATTTACACTGTACTGCATGAACGATAAAACTTGAACTCCGCTTCGGGATCTTCCCAATTATTCTTAGCCCCCGACGCAAACATAGGGGTGTTATAAGTTTAATCTCTGTCAGTAACATCGTAGCTCCCAAACGGATGAAATATTTTTTTATGTAAGGTGACTTGATCGAGAGTGTTCTTAGCTATGATTCAGAGAATCTGTTCAGCGGTTTAAAGATCATCAGTCGATGAAGAGATGTGACTTTAGCTAGACTCTTGAATTTGAACAAAAGGATTTTTTGCAATCGATTAGTGTCCAGTACTTTATACGCATGAACTTTTAAAATCAGTAGCTAATAAACCATCTTACAGAGCACTCGTGTATTTTAATCCAAACCTTCCTACGAATCTAAATTGAACTTTAATGTACTGAACATAATGGTCAAATCGAGCCGGATCGATTAGTAGGAAGGCTTGCGGACTCGGCCAGCGCTTGAGAACAATAGCTGCCGCATTCCTGAGAGATAAGGAATAGTTGTTTACACCTTACGAAAGTGAATAATTTGAACTGTTTTTAAGTGTAATATTATAAAGGATTGGTTTCGTTTTGTGGACAAATAGACGGTTTGCTGTGAAATATAAAAAACTATTGTGTTTGTGTTACCTACTTTTAGAGTGAATTGAACTTTGATTTTGATCGTAATTTAACTAGGTATTTGGACAAATCGTACTTTAGATTGCAGTGAATTTGGATTGTTTTAACTACCTACATACCTACCTACGAATGAATTGTTGTAGGTATGATATGAGTGACATTTTGTGTGCATTGTGTTTGAGCTGACACTAAGTGAACTGAATGAACACCTACCTAAGTTCCGTTGTAAACTTACATAACAAAGTGTAATAACCTTACGCCGGGTTTCGCATGGGACCTGGTGTTATTCGAATATTGTTTTTTTTTTTGTTTGAAGACCTACCTACTTAATTTATGTTACTAAAATGTCGCCGCCGACTGCAGAACAGAGTCAATACCTATCTACGTTGGAAGATGTTGCCAGTATGTTACAAAAGGCCCAGAGTAATATAAAAAAATGTCCTAAACAAAGGTTAACAGAAGGTTATGTGAAGACTAGGATAAAATGCATCGAAGATTATTGGGAAACTTTCAAACAAGCTCACAACAAACTCACAAAGTGCACACCTCGAGAACAACGGGGAGTTATGCCATACTTTCTGAATGAAGAGTTTTTTAAATTCGAGGAAATATTCCTTAATCTTCAAGCAGATTTAATGGATCTTTTATTGAAAATGGAGTCTGATCAGAAGATGGAAGCTTCGATTTCCTCAGCTATGACACAAGATAGTCATCGTCATTCAGCGTTCGCAAAACTACCTCGGATTCAACTTCCCACGTTCTCGGGAAAGTATGAAGAGTGGCCATCCTACCAGGACTTATTCACTGCACTCGTCCACAACACCACAATTAGTGACGTGCAGAAACTGCACTACTTGAAGACCACGGTTTCTGGTGAAGCGGAAATGTTACTTAGAAACATACAAATCACATCAAGTAATTATACTCAGGCATGGGAATTGCTGAGAGAACGATTTGGTAACAAACGAATGATTGTTAATTCTCTCCTTAAGAGACTTTTTGGTCAGAAGAAGGTGACCGCCCAGTCAGCGACACAAATTAAGGCTGTACTCGATACCACGACGGAATGTATTACCAGCTTAAATAATTTGGAAGTTAGCACCGATTCTTGGGATCCTTTAATAATATTTCTGGTTGGGCAGAAGTTGGATACAGAGTCGTTGAAGGACTGGGAGGAATACATACAAAAGGAAGATGGTGATGCGATGCCAAAATGGGACGAGTTAAAGAAATTTCTCGCGTCTAAGTTCCGCACACTGGAACTCATTGCACCCCTTGCAATTTCTTCAAGAGAGAAACTACAGACACACAAAACATTCCACGCCACAACCGAAGAAACTATGGAAGAAACCGAAGGAGATTTATTTCAATCTGCACACGCCGTCGTTACAAATTCACAAACAACACCGTCATGTACTTTCTGTAAGGGCAAAGGGCACTACATTTACAGCTGCAAAGAGTTTGTGAATCTATCGGTCGAACAAAGACAAGATTTCGTGAAAAACAACAACCTTTGCTTTAATTGCCTAATACCAAACCACAGTGTATTTAGATGTAAACATAGAACAACATGCCGAGTCTGCGGAAGAAGACACCATTCCCTTCTTCACAAGGTGTACGAAATCAAACAAGAAGGGACTGAACAACAAGACAAAGAACCGGAACCAGAACATAAGGTTACCAGCGCACATTTTTCAAATGAACAGCCCGTCAATCAAGTGTTATTAGCAACAGCACAAGTAAGTGTCAGATCGAGAAATGGTGACACACATTTGCTACGTGCCTTGATTGATCAAGGCTCAGAGGCGTCCTTCGTATCAGCGAGAGCAGTCGAATTATTGGGCTTGACTAAGACCACCATCAACGGGGTCGTCTCTGGAGTGGGAGAAGGAACAACTGTTTCAATAAAACATTTAGTTGACCTGTCGGTGATGTCACGATTTGATGAAACTAAAGAAATTCGAGTAAAGGCTTATGTGCTGAAGACGATTTCTACAAAGTTACCATCGACACATATCACGATTGACTGGCCAGAGCTCCAAACTTTATCATTGGCTGATCCTACGTACTGTACACCGGGTAAAATAGATATGTTACTCGGCGCTGAAGTCTTTTGTAAAATTATAGAAGATGGACTAGTGAAAATGCCCGAAGGCGCAGTGGCTCAAAAAACAAGTTTGGGTTGGATTATTTCAGGTCAAAAGAAAGACAAACTATATAGCAACCAACACAAGGTCATCACCCTACATATTACGAGAATGGTTGCTGAAGACAATGACATGCTGAGAAAGTTCTGGGAAATAGAAACAGAGTTATACAAAAAAAAGAATTTACTGACAAAGGAAGAAGAAGAATGCGAAAAAATATACAAACAAACAACTACACGAGACAATAGTGGAAGATACATAGTACACTTGCCTTTGAAATATAGCATCGAAGAAACAGTCAAGTGGTGTGGGGATACAAAACAACAGGCAATAAATAGATTCAAAAATTTAGAAAGGAAATTCGAAAGAGACCCGAAACTCAAAAGTGAATATACGAAAGTAATTAACGAGTATAAAGAGATGGGTCATATGAAAAGGTCAGAAACACCAGATGACAAGGTTGCAATATACCTTCCACACCATGCGGTCGTACGCGAAGACAAAGATACTACAAAAGTCCGAGTAGTTTATGATGCGTCTGCTAAAGGATCTAATGGGTACTCTTTGAACGATGCCATGATGGTAGGCCCTGTCTTACAGCCTGATCTTCGAAGTCTTATTATAGCTTGGCGAACACACAAAATATGCGTAGTAGGAGATATCGTAAAGATGTACAGAATGATAAATATGACAGAAAAACATACTAATCTACAGCGCGTCGTCTGGCGTGAAGATATTAATCAGGAAATCGAAAGCTATAATCTAACAACTGTTTCATTCGGTACAGCAGCAGCTCCTTTCTTAAGTATACGAACGCTAAGTCAACTAGCTGAAGACGAAGAACAAAACTATCCGGAGACTGCACCAAAAATAAGAAGGTCATTTTATATGGATGATTTAATGACAGGAAATGATAATGTGAAGACAACAAAAAAGATGTGTGAAGAAATTAAAACAATACTACATAAGGGAGGATTCGAAATGCAAAAATGGTCGAGCAATTCTGAAGAGATTTTAAAACATTTACAAACAGAAGATAGTGACAGCACAAAGGATAAAATTGAAATTAAACTAGACAAGATTATAAAAATTTTAGGTTTGACATGGGATAGAAAAGATGATACATTTAAAATCACAGTAAAATTACCTGAAATCAGCTATCCTATAACAAAGAGATCCATTCTCTCTGATGTTGCTCGCCTGTTTGACCCGTTTGGATGGCTGGCACCAGTTATCATCACGGCTAAAGCTTTGATTCAAAAGTTGTGGCTATGCAGTTTAGGGTGGGATGATGAATTGCCATCAGATTTGAGTGAAGAATGGATCAACTACAGAAAAGAGTTAATACATATGCAAAACATAAGAATACCAAGATGGTTAAAAACTACTCTGGTCAATAAAGATGTGCAATTACATGGTTTTGCCGATGCATCCACTCAGGCATACGCTGCTGTGACTTACCTCAGAGTCGTTGAGGATGACGTTGTGCACGTAACGATGCTTGCTTCCCGAACAAAGGTAGCACCGTTGAAACAAATGACGATTCCTAAATTAGAGCTTTGTGCAGCAGCATTACTCGCAGAACTTATTAATGATCTAGAAGAACTTCTGTCCATACCCAAGGACCATATTTTTGCATGGACGGATTCGATGGTTGTTCTGTCCTGGCTTCAATCTCAACCTAGTCGTTGGCGAACCTTCGTTGCTAATAGAGTTGCTGATATAACAAGAATTCTTGACAACGAGCGATGGAGGCACGTCCAGTCTGCCGATAACGCTGCGGATATTGCCACAAGAGGCATCCACGCCAGTGAGCTAGCTGATTTAGAAACATGGTGGACTGGACCGCAATGGTTGAAACAAAAAACATTGGAATTTGTTGGGTGTGATATTCCAAAAACAGACCTGGAATTGAAAGTAACTCTTCACACAACGTTACAAGACGAACCAATTTGGGAAAGATTTTCAAATATGACAAGGATGAAAAGAGTACTAGCGTACTGTAGAAGATTTTTTAAGAAAGAAGAACACGATGTAAGAAATAAATATTTAACCTCAGACGAATTGGAAAGAGTATTGGAAGACTGTATCAAATATTACCAACATTTTGTTTACGAGAAAGAAATAAAAGATTTAAAGAAAAACGGGCATGTAAAAACTAAAAGCTCCCTTATCACACTTTCACCGTTTTTAGATGAGAAACAGATAATAAGAGTTGGTGGAAAACTTCAAAATGCTGCAATTCCTGATAAGACGAAACACCCTATTATAATACCGAGTAATCAGCACATTACTAAATTGTTGATAAGTGAAGCTCACAGCAAAACACTCCATGGTGGAATTCAGCTAATGATGACATATGTAAGGACTAAATACTGGGTGATCAGTTTAAAATCTGCGGTAAGAAAATGCATTCGCAATTGCAAGACATGTATCATTCAAAAGGCGAAATCGAAGCAACAATTCATGGGGCAGTTGCCAGCAATGAGGGTAAATCCACACCGAGCATTTTTGAATAGTGGAGTCGATTATGCTGGACCTATAATGATGAGAACTTCAAAGGGTCGTGGTCATCAAGCTACCAAAGGATACGTCTGCTTGTTTGTATGCATGGCTACTCGTGCCATTCACCTGGAAGCTGTCACAGACCTTACTTCTCAAGCGTTTATAGCCGCATTTCGGAGATTTGTAGCTCGCAGAGGACATTGCTCTCACCTATGGAGTGACAATGGCACGAATTTCATCGGTGCGGCCAAAGAGTTACGAGAACTCTTTCAAAGAGGCACTGACAACCTGGCAAAGGAAGTGGCTGAGTTATTAGCTAACGATGGAATAACCGCTAACTTCATCCCACCGAAAATGCCTTCCTACGGAGGTTTGTGGGAGGCAGGAGTTCAGTCAGCCAAAAGACACTTAGCCAGGGTAAGTAAAGATACCAAGCTCACCTATGAAGAGATGGCCACCTTGCTAGCGCAGATAGAAGCCTGCCTCAATTCTCGCCCACTTTGTCAAATAGATAATGAGGTAGAAACACCATTGACTCCTGGTCATTTCCTAGTGGGAGAGCCTCTAATAAGTGTTCCTGATTTAAACTATACCGATCATAAAGTCAATATGTTAACCAGATGGCAGCTAATTCAGAAGATGACCCAAGATTTTTGGCATAGATGGCAGAACGAATATCTCAATACACTGCAACAGAGGTATAAATGGCAAGTTGCAGTCCCATCGCCTGCTTTTGGTGATATTGTCATCTTGAAAGATGAGGATCTACCCCCAACAAAATGGTTACTTGGGAAGATAAAATACCTCCACAAAGGGGTAGACAATCTTGTACGAGTGGTAACAGTCCAGTGCAAGGGCAATCATGAACTAAAAATACCACTTTCCAAGGTAATATTGCTCCCAAAGGAGACAGATGAATGAGTCACGGCGGGCGAAATAATGTAGGCTTTATCTATGTGTGTTCTAATATATATATACATATATGATGATACTGTTTACTTCAGTAAAATCAAATTAATTGTTTTTTTTTTGTTTATAATATCAAAATGTATACAGTCCATTCTGTTTAAATATGTTGATTAGTTAGATTATTAATTAGTGCTTAATATAAAAACAATTGTTTTTGGCGGGCGATATGTCCAGTACTTTATACGCATGAACTTTTAAAATCAGTAGCTAATAAACCATCTTACAGAGCACTCGTGTATTTTAATCCAAACCTTCCTACGAATCTAAATTGAACTCTAATGTACTGAACAATTAGTATTCCATCTAGGATTGTTCTTATCTCCACAAAGTCACTAGATAGCGTTGCAATCGATTCAAATTCAAATTCTTTATTTACACAAATACAAAATTACAGATAACTTACATCTTATTCAATAATGGAAATACACGTTGAGGTTTTCCAATTTTGTAAAAGTTACTTTGTCAATGTATAACTTCAAAAAGCTCACCATGACAGTTTATAAAATTAAAACAAAACTAGGGCACAAACAGTTGACATAATTATTTAAAAAGTGTGCCAACATAAAACGAAACACTCATGAATGTGACGTGACTTGAGAAACACTTGTTTGAGAATATACAAGGTACTTTTCAGCACTACAGATCTAAGCTAAACGTATGCGATCAAGTCTCTATCACAAGGATGAGAGCCCATCAAGGCTGCCAGCTGTCTAGACATTCGGCGACAGTCAACAGGGTGAGACCAACCACCATTATTAATATGTAATCTGACAAACGACCTCGGCATATCGCTTTTGAACATGCAATAGAATAGCAACGTATATATATGGATGACATATTAATAGGGATTTGATGATTTTGTTAGGCATTGATATTATGACTGATCTTTTATAAAAAAAAATATCCAGTCTGCTATTCAGAATTTTTTTACATTCATAACCGTTTTAAAAATGGCCTACAATGAAGCAATAAAATCGAAGCTAAGACACAGATATATGCACAAAAAAAAAGATTATACCTAATCTATTATACTCGTGCTGTAACAGAACTATTTATTTCCTTAATACGCTATTAGGCAAGAATCCTTTGAGGCAAGTTGAGACAGATGTCGACAGACGTCAAGACCCATTACCCAACTGACAACCATGACATAAGTACTAGATAACCCTTCGTTAATTGAAGTCGAGGAAAATAGAAACTTTGACCTTAAAGTTAACCTACTTTCAAATGAGTTGGTGATTGAGGTCAATATCAATATATTTGTTTGGAACAAGATAGCGTTTTCACACTTTATTTCGCTGAAGGTACTTATTTTATATGTATTTTAAGTATCCAAACTACGTTTTCAGCAAATTGCCACGCGTTAAACATTTCCAATACAAACATAAACACTATCCTACCTCCTTTGAGGGGCAGTTTGGAAAAATACATGTATTTGTCTTTTTCAATTTCTTAATTCAATTATAATATGCGAAGTTTCAAGTTTTTTAAGTTCAAGGAATACGATTTTTCTCCTCCTCCCCGTGCCGTGCCGTGTCACGGCACGGTAACAAAGTTAAAAGGAAAACTATCACACAGCTTAGTAGGCTTTACAAGTTAACGAGTAATAGTCGACCAACTAATAAAATGTACTTGGAGAAGTAACAAGGAAAATTTAGTAAAAAAATATTGTTGGGAATTACGTAGATGAAGTTGTTAGTTACTAATTTTAAGTTTATGAGCAACTACGGAACCCTACACTGCGCGTGGCCTGACACGCACCTGGCCGGTTTTTATTTTATATTAGAAGATTAAAATAAAATTATCTTTCTTAAAATTTCGTTACAACTTTTAGCGATTAATCGTTCGTCGTTTACCACAAAGAGCTTATTTTCTTTGAAAGCGTTGAATTTACATAACAAAAGGGTTATATTGTAAACAATACCTTCAACTTCAACAACGTAGGAATTCCTTTGACGAGAGGGTTACCAACTGCCTTGACTTTAATCACAAGTATCAAAATGTTTATGAAGTTTGTGTGATGTGTTTTACTTGTTTGGTAGGTATAATGTTTTGAGACATGTGGCGATGGAATTAAATACATACACTTTGGGAAAATAAACTTCGTACTTTATAGATGTTTTGACAGCGAAAACAATTCTAGGTCTTATATCAGAAGTATGTAGTACCTACTAATTTAAATTATTAAATAAAAAAATTACACTCAACAGTCATTTTCATAGTCCTGACGTGTCGTTAGAAATTATTATGTTAGAATTTCTTAAATATTTTCATTGAATCTTACTAATATTATAAATGCGAAAGTTTGGTTTATAAATTATATTATTTTTCATCATCTTGGTATCGCCTCAAGCAATACTAACGATTTTTTGCTAAACCAGGGTCAAGCGTGTTTGACATTGTCAAGATTATAAACATTTACCATCTATACTAATATTACCTCTATAAAGAGGATTTTTTTTTGTTTGTTTGTTTGTATCGAATAGGCTCCGAAACTACTGGACCGATTTTAACCATTTTTTCAATAATAGGGAGCTGAATTATCAGGAAGTGACATAGGCTATAATTTTTTTTTTAATTAGAGATCCTTAAGAAAATGTAACCCAATGCCAATGTAGCAAAATTTTGCCTATAAAATTCATTATTTGGCGTGCGCTGAGAAAACTATTGATGATATATAAAAATTATGTACTACATGATTATAGTACTCATTATTACCTACAAAAAAGTCTTCGAGGAAGTATATCTATCATAGTTAAGTCACAATAGCAGGTTTTGTTTTCTAAAATTTAATTAGATCGCCGGTAGAAACAAAAGTTGATTACATTCGTATCGTAGTATTAATTTTTATTCAAATAAATGGTTTTATCATCAAGGGTATTTATATAGCAATTAAAAACTTTTTAATTCATACGAATCGGACATTTAATTTCATTGTTATCACGAGTATAAAATCAAAACTTACGCGGATAAAACTATGAGGCGCAGCTAGTGATACTATATAGGGTTTTGTTATTTTTCGGTTTGCACAGCGTATTATAACTGTGGCACAGCTAAGCTTGAGGGCAATTGAGTGGTATGACCTCAAACTGTAACATCTATGTACAGACGAGTGTAGTTACAAGAGTAAGAAACATGTAAACCGTATGACTTCTGTTATATGAGTGCTTAGTAGAGGTAGTGCCCAGATATGCATTAAAAATGTGTGAAATAACTTTTATCAAATGTCAATTAAGACTTATAATAAATTATTTAATGAACTTAGAGAGCTAAAAGAAAACGATTTTAACTATAACATGTAAATGTCGCAGTGCCACACAGATGGCACTGTGACACATGTTTTTAACCATAAATGAATATTATCATTTGATTTCATTTTTGAATGTTATATAATTAATAGCTATATTTATTGATTCGTTATTCTGACATCTTCATAATTACTTTATCTTCTTTTTTAGGGTTCCGTAGTCAACAAGGAACCCTTACAGTTTTGCCATGTCCGTCCGCCTGTCTGTCAGCGACTTGGCTTAGAGACTCTTTGTGATAGAAAGCTATAATTTGGAATGGGTATACAATTTATCACGACAAAAAAGTGATAAAATAAATATGTTAAGAACGAAATTTTGACCCTCCCATGTATATACATTCTCCAGGCATCATTATTTGTAAGAAGACATTGAAATTATTTTAAATCCAATTCAGAGACCAATACGAACTACAACAGACGCAATAAAAATAAATTATTACTACCTTCCTCGAACCTTCAAATATTTGGTAAGAGTCCTTATTTTAGACTGATTAGAATATACAATAAAATACCCGAAACTTTAAAAGCAGAACAAAAAGATAAACTGTTCATTGCTAAACTTAAAAATCTGTTGAAAAAAAAAATGCTATTACTCCGTTGAAGAGTTTATTGTTGACAAACTTTAACTTTTTCTCCTTCCGATGTTTCATGTGACTGACCTACCTCTATACATCTACCTTAGTATAAGTATATTTGACTTGACCTCACCTTACTAGTTTTGATTGATTGGACATTTCTATTTAATTTAATTTATAATACCAAACCAATACAGATAATTTGAAATTTTATTTGCTAATTATGTTGACTAGATTGTAATTGAATTATCTATGTTTTTATAAGGGACTTTTATAATTTCTTCAACCTATTAAATAATATTTCATTCTTAATAACAGATTTTAAAAAAACAGTTACTTATCAACATACACAATCGAACTCAAAGTTGCAGCGCCCTAACGGGGTTCATGTACTCGTACCTACCTACTTTTTATGTATTGTTTAAACACCTATACTAAACTGTGTACATGACAGCAATAAAAATAAAATATGAAATAAAAATATGAAATATTTACTATGGTTTACTATTCTACACGTAAAGTGGGGATGGTTTTTTTCTCGTCTATCCCATGGTGTTGGATACGTCGTTCAAAAATATTGAGGGTGTGTGAAAACTATTTTTTGATTCAGGGATCTGTTTGTGTAATATTAAGTTTTAATGTAGCACATTTAACTATAGCATTAAAATGGTGTCGTCATTTTGTTTACTAGCTTTTATTTAACTTGCCTTATGTGTGGGTCAAATCTTACAACTGAATTTTAAAGCTATCCCCAACCGATTGAGCTGAAATTTTGCATATATGTTTGGTTTGGATGACAATGCATTGTTAGCTAAGTGACATTATTCTAAATCCAATATGACGAACCCCAAATATGGCGGACCAATTATTATCATGCACCCCCATGATATTGGTATCGTATGAGAAGAATACGTCACTCTAAAGTGAATAAAAACTTATTTTTAATAGTTTATTCTATTAGAATAAAATGAACAAATACCGTGATATTTTTAGTGCCATCACATTCAACTTATTCAGAGAATGGTGTTCAGAGTAGGTTCGAGAAAAATATGAAATTTTGGTGAAACTGTTTCAAAGCCTGCATGTATGACTCAGCTAACGGCCATAATGTGAGTAAAGTAGGGACACTAAGCAGGCTGTCAATGAGTCACCTTAGAACGGCAGTGTAACTTCACTTTATATTCATTTTAATACATACGTATGCATAATGCATGAGTCAACCCTTTCACTGAGTGCTAAGTCTTTTCAAAGTCGAAAGGGTATTTAATGTTTCACTACCAAGGATAGCCTTGGTGAAGTTTTTATCGGCTTTCTTAGTATTGAAAGGGTTACATTATCATTTTTTATTTTAGAAACGTTTACAAAATACAAATATCTGTTCGGAAAAATATTTTTTTTTACGTATAGCCAAAGTATTAGACAGAATCCTTATGAGGATGAACGTCGCAAACGTCGGGGGACATTTGCCTCCACGGAGTGCAAAGGTAATATGTGATGATTTGGCAACACTGGTACGAATTCTCCATTTGTGGAGCCGCTTTTCCGTGTTGTCTAGTTGGTTCTGTAGGTTTTAGACGCTTGGTTGTGAGACTCATCGCGGGATAGGATTGTAGCGTCATCGGCTAAGGTGGCTGTTACAGCGCCTAGGGATTTAGGAAGGTCAGCCGTATAGAAGTTGAAGAGCACCCGATCGAGAACTGATCCTTGCGGCACACTAGCTTTGATGTTGTAGAACAAAGATCCGAAAAGTATAAATGCTATGTTATTAAGATAGAGGGGTTTTCTTTTTTATTTTGTGATTCTAGAAAGCCAATTTGTAGGAAAATGGTTTTCGTAGAGTATGAAACTGAACTACCACAGAAAAAAGAACAAACCCCTTCATTGTTAAATGCTTTAGTTCCGGACTAGGCTATGAATATACTAAAAAGTGTAGGGGTTTAGGCATACGAGTACATGCCCTCATTTGATCTCTTTTGCTGTGGGTGGCTATGAATAGCCTTTATCAAAACAGCTTTGATTATTTGTAGGCCTTCTTTACGCCCTCAAATATCGTCAGCAAAACATACTTGAATATTTTTTATGTTGTTCCCATTTTTGATATGCAAGACATTTTCTTCGAAGCTTATGTTAAAGTGTCTTAAATCTTAATGAGCCATTAAAGGCTCTTCACTTAGGTGCCACGTCTGTCCCATTACAAAGTTTTCTTACACATTACACCTGCTTTCTACCTTCGCGATAACTCGTTTGGCTGAAAGTAGCAGCAGATTTTACTACAAAAATGATATTTAAATTATTGTGAAATATTGCTCTACGCCGCAGATGGCCTACGAGATACAGATAGATCCATCTTCATTTTTTGATTGGTTTACATAAAACTTAGAAAACTAAGTATTTTGAGAATTACTACCACCATCAATACAAATATTTTACGAGTATAATATCCGTTGTAGTGCATTTGATAGCTCCAATTATTCCTAAAATATAATTGTTCTTGCGTAAGATCCTACAGATTTTTTTAGCAAACTCCATAAGACGTTACTCCAGTAACGCCAACAGAATACACTTAATTTACTTTGAAGATAGATACAGAATGTGCTTTGATTAACTGTAAATAAAGGTCGAATTACATTATAGGACGTGGGTGCCCATTACCGTCGCCTACTCCTCAGACGGACGGTAACGCCTACTCAAGTTTATGGTGTGGAAATCTTTGTTAGCGTCTAGTTTTCCAAGTTATTTTATGAGGGTGAAATTAACATGAAACATGAAACTTTATCTCGTTATAGGTCCACTTTATACCTACTAACAAAAAGAATAATACGACTACTCAGGTAAGAATATACAAAATCCTTTGCTAATCAGTGCACGACGCGACGCGGAGGGAGAGCATCGCAATTAATCACCCTGATGAAGACTCTCAGAATAAGGCGAAACTTAGTCGATGCCTTCTCCGTTAGTACGGTACGTCAAAATTCCCGTTTTACAATTTGAATGATCAAATTCATTATTGTTTTGGAATCAAAATATAAAGATGAAAAAGTCTAGTCATTTAAAGACCGTTGCAAACTTTCTATGGATAGTTCAACTGATTCAGATCACTACCAGACCGAGGCGTGCCCGAAATGTTCCTATACTTACACTACTCTGTGGAACTCGATGGTACGTTTTACTGACATTCAGCTTTCAGTTTTCAAGTAGCTACTTGATCGTTTCACACAGGATGCAAACTTCACGAAAACAAGTTACCGCGCTTTTATAAGATTTTGAACAGTTTTTTTTTCATTTCTTTATTAATTAAGCAGGTACTTATTCCCTTTGCTGGTTTAGAAAGATTTTGTACTGAGGCTTTACAACCGCTTTCTATGAATAGGCCTGTGGTAGAGCTTTTTAGATTCCTACGTCGTACTTTTCTGTTCGAGATGAGTTTTGTTCGAGGTTTATAAATACCACCTACAAGCTAACTAGAAATATAGACAAAAAATACTTTATTGTATGATCATAAAATACGAATATAAACATTTGAAACTATTTAATATGCATTGGCTCTTATCTTTGATGACTGATTTGCTTCGAAATAACGCTATCTCGTCAAAATGTGTTGTCACGACCGTCAGTTATCTTGCTGGAAGATTTGCCTATATGCTCAAATGTGTCAAATATTTTGCCTTACTATAAAACGCTCCTTTCCCGTAACATCATTGTTCTAGTAATAAATCGTTTAAGTCTGACGCGTGCATCATTAAATTGGCTCTAATTGACGGATAAGTGAACAGGCGAACAAGGCTTTTAGCCATTACAGCCCTTAGGTACAGTCGGTCGAAGTAATGTTACAATTCAATTGGGAAATCCAATTTGAAATTTTATCTCTTATTTTTCACCTTTAGGAGTGGTATTTTTTCATAAAATTTATATGGGACTAAAACATTATCTACCTATTAAAAATAAATATCATTTAAAACGGTTCATAATTAGCGAAGATATCACGTAACATACACACGAAAACAGACGAATTAAGAAATTAATTTTTTGAAGTTGGTTGAAAAGTACTTAGTTAGATGGCATTACTACTCTACACTCAGCAGGGCTACAGTTGACACTCGATACAATGTTAATACAATTCTAATACATATCAAGTTTCGTTCTTTAAAAAAATTAATACAGATAAACTAAACTCGATCCAAATCCCAAATTGCGATTAGAATCGAATATCGAGGGTAGCCCATCGGGCTTTTAATTCCAATCAGCCAACTAATATATCCATAGAACGTGTTTTTTCTATGTTTAAAACATTTACTTAATACGAAAATGTATAGAATATATTCACAGTTACCACGTGCCAACCCTCGACCTACGCGAATAACGCACCTACTAGTCGGGCAAAAACGCTGCTCAACGATTATGCTCGCTGAACAACCAGATCTAGATATCTTCCATGATAAATTGCTTACCTTAGTTCTACATTGTGACACGTTAGATGTTTAGTCTCTCCATTACACCGTACAATCATATAAAGACATTGAAATAGTGCGGCTTTCAAGCTTACTAAATAGAATTAAACATCGGAGTAGTCTAGAAGGGGTGATTATTTTGACGCGTACAGCATTTTCATTATATCGTTCAATAGGTCCTAGTGAATTGCTAGTTTTAACACGCAACTTCTGCTGCCGACTGTACCTACATGACAAAAAGCCCGTGGGGAAAACTAATTTTTGTCGGAAAATGCCGTGCCGACGGAAACTTGTCGGAAATTTTTAAGCAGATTTTTATGCATACCATAAATTACATCGTTTTAATTTGAAACTGTGAGCTGTATCATAAATGTTTTATTGTTTTGGGCGGGGAATTCGGTTGTAATTTTTGTAATCTTGGAATGTAGAAATATCTTAATTTATGCCTGGAATAAAATGTAATTGTTTGATGGTTCGTTAAGATAGGGAAATATGGTCATTTATTTCACAAAAAATATAAGCAAACAAATTCGAACCGATGCATTAAATCTGCGTGAGCGGACGGTGAGGCTGCAGTTTTTTGCAGGGAATCCTGTCTTACTAATCCGGTACGGACGATACTGTATAGTCGCAAGCGACACAAAAATAGTAACACCACATACGAGCTTCCTATTCAGTCGTTATTTGGCTAAGCGCGGTGCCACATGTGTATATTGCGGGAAACTTGCCCGATCACGATAACGATAAAAAAACCATGTCATGCGCTGAACAGCTCAGTGGTGACTCATCACTGCTATTGTTTCTCCATAAATTGTTTGCAAATGTGAATATTAATTTATTAACAATGCTACAGCAATGAACGTGGTATCATTTAAAAGGGCATAAAATAGCGTATCCAATAGTACTAATAAACAGTAAATCTGAGAAGTTTATAGGAACTGTAAACATTAAATATACAACGATGACGCTACGAAAAAGCAAAAAGCCAAAGACAGATGCAGAAAAATAAAAAATATAAAGGCTGCAAATACAGCGCGCATTTGCACTTTAGTACAGGTGGTATCGAATGAAAAAATAAATAAACACAATCGGACAATTATAACGCCGGCAAAGGGGTCCGAAGTCGGCGCGCACTGAGAACGCGCTACAGCGTTAATGTAACAGGGTTACTTTAAAAAGTGGGGTACGATTTAAGTCGAATTTTGGTGTTTTTATAGTAGGTAACTTACGCGATTTACGGTCTCACTAAATTGACTGATCATCACCGGACACCATTCGGTTTGAGCACAAAACTACACTAAACTACTTGTCTATACCTAACACCGTACCGAGTTATGTCACATACGACATGCGGCCCACCAGATGTTGCAATCAGAAACACAGCTAATACCTTATCTGCCCAACAAACTAAGTTGAAAAGCAAGTGCATGTAATATCACCGGCACTCATACAACTCCAACAGGAACGTAACAACGCGAGCATTACTGCTTGGCGGCAGAATAAATACGGTGGTAGTACTTCCCAAACAAACTTTTCGCAAAGGAAATATAAGTTTTCCCCGTATACCGGCATCTCAATGGTTTCTATCTCCAAATCACAGCATTAGCACTACGTAAAGATCACCTAAACCGGAGAGTCTGCGAACATAACACTACGTCTTATATCACAATAGTCGCTCGGTCTGACGCCTCCCCCTCTTTTTACCCCCTTCCCCAAATTCCCACCCGCCAGTCTCGTGAGCGGCGCCTAATGAGAAGCCTTGAAACCTAAAATTTGGTGCCAACTCGAACTCTGAAGAGCTCTAGACGATGTGTCAAGAGCTTTTTAAAAATAGCCCCTATCTCCAGAGAGAAGAATAAGGTGACTGCCCTAAAAGTATATAACTTTGAAAGGATTGGATGACAAATGGCTCTATTGATAGGAATTTTACAGCGAGACACATTTATGGTTACTTTAACTGGATTTTTCAATCGAGATACATGTTTTTTTTTAACACTGTATGAATACATTCGAGTCAGTCATCAAAAATGATTCAATTTTTTCTACATTAAAAAATATACATTACCTTATAAGCTTTGTCCTGAAAAGCATACAATTATACAAGAAGCAGTACTTCACTGAGGCGCAAAGGCTGCTTCTCTACATCTTTACGTGACGCGTTACAAAATTGACACGTTGACGAGCGCAAGTTGGTCCTGGTTCGTGAATTAGGAAGCCCCGTCATAGTAAGAAATCAAGATTTAACAGGTTGCGTAGACAGCCTACGTTAACGGTTACGTCGTAGAAGTTTCTACGAATTGTAGCCGCAGCGAGGATTTATTATTTGAACTGTTAGAGGTTATTGAAATACGTACTTATTTAAACATTTAGTTAAAATACTTTTATCCCTATTTTTGCGAGTCTTTACTTATTTCAATAGTGGAAAATAGTTTAAGTTCGATATTTTCTATCTTGATACACCCAAAGCCATATTCAATACATCATTGGGATATTTTGCTACTAGACTACCCGGGTGAATCCCGGAGATATTGAAGGTCAACGTCGAGTTCTTTGATTGTTTTCGAATTTTCTTAACAAATTACGCATTTGAAGTTGCAGAAAGGCAATGAATATCAAACTCAATGCACACCACTGTTTTGATTTGTACATGTGCCGGAGCACGTACACAAACGCGCGGTCAGCGTGCATTAAATTGCGCGCTACAATAACATGTCTTAAATTAAGTATTTTGTCAGCAATTACTTTCCCGCAATGTTACTTGTAAAGATGAACAATATGCGTAGATTTAGATACATCCCGGAGACCTAAAATTTGGAAAGTAGGTTCTTTTTTATGCCACGATGTATAAATTTCGCCCTCTCAACCCTTCCCTTAGACTTAGAAAATCAACCTCTAAGGTGTAGCAGGAACATGAATTTCGCACAGAAAAACCTTCACGCGGACGAAGCCAGAAGCTATACATTTTATTCTACAATCCTACTTGCTATTTTTTTAAACTATTTCGGTACACGGATAGGATGTCATGCGAAACTTTCGTAAACATTCAAACTTTCGCATCCTATCCTAATAATATTAGAAATGTCAAAGTTTGGACGTTCAGATGTTTGTAAGTAGTTCGTAACGGTTAGACCGATCTGGATAAAATCCGGATCAGTTAATATAAAGCAGGAAAAAGCCGTGAACAAAAGCTAGTTAATAATATTTCAACTAGCCAAAATGTATGCGGCGGCGGTAATACCTCTGGTGTTGTAAGCATCCATAGGTTACGGTAACCGCCTACCAACAGGTGGACCGTAAGCTTGTTTGACACTAAAGTTGTATAAAAAAACTACTTATTGTTATTGGCTCGTAAAATACCTTTAATAAAAAATGACAAGCCATTATTCATTTGATTGGCTTGTAAAGTATTTGTAATATTTCGACCAACGAAAATGTAGGTGTTTACTCGTGTAATGTCGGTAATCAATAGTAATTTCAAACGTACACACTTCAGCGTCAATTCAACACTTCGTGCAAGCTAATGGTTTAATAATTACATTGGATTTTCAATATCTACTCAGATATATTAAAAAATATAAGAATTGGAGTGGTTTATGATAACAATTTTTATAAAGGGTTTGACCTGGTTAAGTGACCTAGCTAAGGTAAATCATTATTGAACAATCATTAGGTATAGCTCTGTCATTATGGCAATGGGTAGGTCATATAACTCGCAGAACCGACAGCCGCCAGGTAACAAGGGTTCTCGAATGGCGACTACGAACCGATGACATCGAAGTCAGGACTTCCACAGGCTGTTGATTATGATGGTTGAACTTTGACCTATAGTCCGACGTCAAAGCTTTGACAACTCATTCATAAAAGGTAGGTACTGTATCTGATCTATCTACGGACGCCGGCGCCCGGTGACCACCCACAGTGTCCCTTGGTATCATGACGTCAATATCAATTGTTTGTGACGTCACCGATACGTGCATTAGCTCAACATCCGAGATCATTCATTTGAATGACAAACATACTAGTTTACATTTATCTCGTTTATAGTTTTTAAAAATGTTAAGGAAACCTCAAAATTATTTTTATCAACCTATTAAATGATAATCCATACGGCGGAGTGCCATTGAAAAAATGTAAACCCTACTATATTTTTTGCGTTGCGAAAACATATCTGCATAGAACCCTAAACCTTTTAAGCTGAGCGAAAAATCTGGGTGTGACAAATGGACCGATAGCAAGAGAGACGGACATGACAAAACTATAAACAGGGGTTTCGTTTTCGCCATTTCGCTTGGAACAATAAAAAACCCCGAATTCGACAGAGGTAAGAACGCGACTAACGATGGTTAGTAAGATAAGGGGGGATGCAAATGCAAACATTTGGTAAATAAGAGTGATTATGGAAAACATATCGCGAAATTGTCAACGCATTACTAGACAAAGGACCTTTTCAAAAATAAACTCAGCTTTACAATAACCATTTCACCGCAGCTAAAATTTAAAGCCAAATAAAGCCTTATATTAAACCGCGGCAAGATACCGAAGATTCGAACACAATACTATTTGCATGGAAATGCATCGATAAATTCCGCCCAAGCAACTGAACAGAGTCTAAATAGGTATAAGCAGTACATTTCCAAAGCAAGAATAAGCGAGCGAAACGTGCAGCTCGAAGAAGTACTTGAATATAGAAGATAATATTAACAATAGTAGGTTGATGCCAAAATCCGTAAGCTAATTCATGTCATGAAGATCCTGCGGGACGGGTTCGACCAAGAAATTCTGCTGATGGTATATGTCAGTCAAGGTTGTGCTTTATATCCATTTAGGAAGGTGCAAAACCTAAGACCTATTTTATAATGTTAGAAAGAGCTCAAAGGTATGTCTTAAAGGTAATGTTCCGCAAGCCCTTCAGGTACCCAACCAGGAAACGCAAACACTCTAAGTAAGGCAGCTGTACATACAAAAGGTTGTTTCAGCCTATCACCAGTCTCAACCACGTACAATTTTGACTTCCGCATCAAACAGTCGTAGTCTAAAAATCAAAGTTCCATTTGTGAAAACCAATTTCGCTACACGTTTTAGATATTTTGCATTTTCATATACAAACGTGCTATTACTCAATGTGAACTCGGATTGTGTACACTATATGGAATTAAGACGAAAATCATTGGCTACTTACGCTTGACTACCAAGCGAAACAGAGTCGCTATTCACCCCTTATCAAAACATGCTGGTACAGTTACAAAAAATAAAAGCTATAAAGTTATCTCTAATTAATTCACAGTATTAAACACATCACACACATACACGCACACACCTACACACACACACACATACACACACACACACACCCTACGTTTGGGCAAACAACCTTAATCTCTTCAGTTGTAAAAATCCTAGGCACATTCATATTTTATTATATTATACTTTGACGATTTCTGTGGCGCAGTGGGCGAAGGTCCGCCTGAGACGCAGGTCCATTGTAATATTGTAAGCAGTTTAAAGTAATAGAAATAAATCATTTGTATTTGTATGTATTTAAGACGGGTCGAACCAGGATTTGACACGCATTTTGTGGCGCAGACAGTTAAATAAATAACGCTGGACATTTACGACATATCGGTATTTAGGGCTTACCGGTTTTATCACAATGTTTTTCTACACCATTTCGTTAATCCATATAAATTTCTTAAGACGAAAAATCTTTTGGTGCTAGACCAAACCACGACCTTACAATCAAAAATTAGAAATTTTTAACTTTTGAAATAGACATAATATATAAATGGACTACCAAAATTAAGATTTTTCTTGGTTCTGAAATAGGTCGAAGAAAACGTGTACCTAGCAAAGTTCAACTACAAAGTACCTAGTAAGCATAATAGCCACACTGTACCAATGTACTATTTCAGAAAGCGCTCATATTGCGAAAGGGGTGCAGATATCTGCATGATTACTTTGTGCTCGTTCGAAAGAAGATTGCCAAAAGCTTTATAAAGCTTAGAGTAGACTACATAATTTGCATAACGTACAAGATTTTTACAACAGTCTATCCCAGGCACAAATTGCTAAGCTGCTCAGAAGTATCTATACGCTAGCTAGAACAAATAAACGCTAACACATATGAAACAATTTTGCAATATTAATCAATTCCTTTTTATAGCTTTTCCAATGGAATTGATTTAAATCATTTTAAACATAAAAACAATATTATTTGTTATTATTCTAAATGTGGTATTTTAACAAGGAAACAATTAATTAGATAGGTAATTTATATAATACTAGCTTCTGCCCACGGCTTCGCCCGCGTGGTACCCGGATAAAAAGTAGCCTATGTGTTATTCTGATGTATGAGCTATATTACTGTAAAGTTTCATCAAAAACCGTATAGTAGTTTTTGAAAGAATAACAAACATCCATCCTCACAAACTTTCGCGTTTATAATAAGTAAGATAAGATTTCAACAAATCAAAAAATATGTTAAGGCACAGATATTATAATAATTAAGGTTAGATAAAATATTACAGTGCATGTTTATCGTGCCCGTTCATGAAATGTGTTTATTTATAAATAATGTACAATACTTCGATCGCCCTAAGGCCCCTTATGACATGTTTAATGTAACGGAAACGTAATGGTATCAACGCCAGATTAGGCGGTTAAAGCCGAATACTTGACCACGTTTCATCTAAAATTGAATATGTTTTCAAGTAAAAAAACACAGTTCAATAATTGATCTAAAGATTTTTTAAAAGATTTATAGAAGAATAGCACGTGTTATATGATATACATATACATACACATCCCTATATTTCATTTCTTTGGAGTTGATTAAAAAGAGTGAGATACATTCCACCTGAGCTTTCGACTTTCATAGCTCAGCTATACTAGACGCTAAGACACTTGAGGTGCGGGTTCTATTCTTGATATGGCATAAAAATAAAATCGGGATAATAGCCGTCCTAGGTGCGAGAAATTCCTTAAACAGAAGGGTACCTATAGGGGTTGCTTAGTTTAGTACACATTAAGTTGTAGGCAATTTTTAGGGTTCAAATCTACAACCTTCCTATTCTACTAATACCACAGGAGCGAACTACCTAGAAGCTAGCAAACCGAATAACCTCAAAGTAATACATGTTGCCAGCGCCGTGCCTATAACGTCTCCGTGGAAAGCCTTCAAGATGGCGTGGTGCTGCAACCAAGTACCGCCATATTACGTACAGATCCCGGCCGTTGATGTTGCACATTGAGAGCAAAGGAGAGGGTTAGGTTCATTTGCAAGTTCTCTGAACGAAACATGACAAGACACACCCGCCAAATGATCACTCAATTCATTCATATAACTATAAATAAACCATCCACATGTCCGTAATAAACTCTACTAGATCATTGGATGCATTGGTTATACCAGGAAAGAGTGTCTTTGTGAAATAGATCTCTGAGTCAGATTTGGTACACATAATTCTATTATGGGGTTGTAATGGGGTTAAAGCGGTATAGATTTGGGCAAAATCGGCACTGCGGTGATCTACTTGCGAACTTCAATGACTTGACTGCCCTACTTATTAGTCTTCAGTAAATTCGTGTTTAGTCGTAAAGAGGACTGATGACTTCACGTGATGTGTAACCTATGTTAATAGATCAACTTATTAGAGAAAGCACTTAGAAAGAAGCGAAACATTTCAACAGGAGGCAAGAAAAGAGTAGAGAAGGATCTGCAATTGAGTTGGTATCTACCAAAGGTAATTAACTTCATTCACCTCAAGGGAGGGGGTGAGTCAATCAGTCATGTGACTCGCTCGAGTTTTCATTGGATTCGTGAAAGGTTTAATGAAGTTTATTATCAGAAAAGGATATTAACAGGGTCACGGAGTTTTAGAAATGTGCGGGGTTTTTGTGAGGCATGAGTGTACATAAGTAAAACATCAAAGAAACGTTACGGTTATAATCTTCGAAGAGGGGCAACCACAGTGCATTTCAAGGATTGTGTATAAGAGTGAATGTGCTCATCCCCGAAGAGTTTCTGACTCAGAAGACGAAAGGCATGGTTTAGCCGTTAGCGGTGAGACGCTTGTTCGCGGGGTCGTCGAACGGGGCGTCAGGCGTCCGGGCCGGGAGGGGCGATGGTTTGGGCGCGCGATATCGATCGCATCGTACCTTCCTGCGGCCGCAGCAAAGCATCCTCCGAGCGCGCGAGGGTCCGCCCGGCGAAGACTTCAACCTTGCCAGTTTCCGCCACTGCATGGATGCAGGTTAGCGCGGCACTTGCGGCCGCGGGGCCGAAAGCTCGCGCATCGCGTCGCGACGTCGGACGCGGCCGGAGCGCGCGAGCCTTCCTCGCGAAGTAACCTCACGACACCCGCGCCTGCGCCCTGCTTCACGGAGTAAGCCCCCACCCTCACCTACCCGGGGGGAGGCCACGCGATTAATAATTCCGGCTACGCTGCCAGTGCGTATGTGGGTTAGTTTTTTGGCGATCGATGTGATTATTCGAGGTTCCGTCGGTGCACCCGAGACGGGAGACGACCTATTAATCGCATTCTGACATCACGGCTGAGTGGCGGCGATGTAGGAGAATTTCACACAATACAATGTAGGGCAAACATTATCAGGAGAATGTAGGTCACTGTCTCCCCTCAAAGGGTTAAGATAGCATAATGGATGTATCTACCTAAATAACTCATCACTGTTACAATGATACAACTCAAATAAAAACCACTGTCTAGGAAAAACATTTTTTGGTCATGAATAATAAACTTATGACCAAACCAATTGTACCAAGTGTTTTATTTATAATTTATCAATCGTTTTAATTTGGAGTAAATAAAAGCCTGATTGGATATTTTGATAATTAGCCTTTGCTCAACAACGCCTAGGAGAGCCCGCTATAGGTTTATATAGGTACTTATAACATCATTCAGAAGCTGTATGTTTAATCTAAATGCATAATACAGTTGCTATTACAGCAGGACAGTCTCCATAGAGATCATAGAGCTCTGCCACTTGACAAAGTGAAACTTCATCTCAACCTCTGCAATATAATTCCATGAGCTCCATCGCCAATTAGCGCGCATAATACCCATTGACAAATCTCAATTACGGCTGTCATAATAATACAAGGGGCAGAAGTCAAGATAGGGGCGATACTAAGCCATACGGCCACCGCATAAAGGGACGAAACCACATACGGGTAGGCACTCTGCCAAAGAGGTTGAACATATAAAGATACCTGGATGTGCTATTAGACGCCTTTACGAACGACGCGAGAGGAGAGTTATAAAAATTACTGAACACACAGACTTTCAATACTTACCGTACAAGTTCCTGCAGTTTAGTGCCCCGTAGAAAAGTGCCCCGTAGGTACTCGTGACCAGTGGAAATCTTCTTAGCATAAGCATGGAGATACCCCGTAGAGCCGGCCCTCCCCGTAGAACGAGACTAATATGCCCTCTAAAGCCCTTCATAGCACATCATAGCCCCTGAGTGCATGAAGGTTTCCCGTAGCAGCACAATCAAAATGGTACTCGGTAAATACCCGTAGCACAAAACAGTATAAAGTCTGTTGATATGCCGTAGCATACAATTATGAATTTCGTAGAGCCCTCCCACCACCTCGAAAATATAGCTGTCCTGTAGCACCGCTTGTAGTATACATAGTATTATGTACCTCCACGCGACCGTAGTAATTCGTGGAGGTCATGGAATACATTTTTATTCACAACAAATTGACCCATCAATTTGCCTCTCAAACTGCGTAGCACAAAAACGTGCAAAATTGCCCAATCTGCATAGCCCCTACAAAAAGTACAAAGTGCGTCCTTAATTTCGAAATAGCGTGGTGTCCCTTCGCCGTTCTGAAGTGATTATTGTAATTTGGTAAAATAATATTTTTGTTTCTCCCTTTTCATGGCGACGATTTGTCGAAAAGACGACGCTCAAGAAATGAAGTAATAAATCGAATGTGGGTGTTGAACCGAATGTGGCTCGACGACCTCGGTGGCGCAGCGAGTGATTAGCCGGCTGATTGACGCTAGAGGTGTCAGTTTATTACCGCTGCGGGACTATGTTTGCAAGTTCTGCAGATATTTGAATGAACGAATGAAAATACTTAATTGTTCACCTTATGAAATAAACAATAACATTTTAAAATTAAAAGTAAAATGGGCGGGTATAATATTTGTTTCGGCTCTGGGTGTTGTGGTACGCACTCGTAGTTCCTGATACCCACGATACAAGGAATCCATTTCAAAACCCTTCTATATATTTATTAACTCTACAAAAAACTTAAAAACAGGAAGCAAATCACACGTCTAAAAATAACTTGGACACAAACAAACAATTAACATGATAGAATGAACATTTATTATAAGCAGGCTGCATACGACAAACCAACATGTTATATAGAAAGTATTTTTTAGAAAATGACAGCTTCCTTATCAATATGTTTATGCTTACTAATGAACACGAAATCATTATCTGCTCCATCGCTGCCCGGCCGAGTTAACACACGAGCAGAATAAATAGATCTAAGTCTATATATATATATATATATATATATAATCTACTTACTATTTATTAGTATATTTTATATTCTTTTATGTATGTAATTATGTCCTTATTTAAATATTACTATCAATTATGTGCTCTACCAACACATCTTTTTCCACAATACCTAAAGGTTAGAAGATAATGCTTTTAGCATTAAATTCGCCTATGTACTAAAAAAAATATAAATATTATATTTTGTGCAGTAAAGAATTTTCTATCTATCTAAGTTTTATCTCATACAGAGCTTGTTGAAGTTGTAACTATCAGCCTACAAACTCACAGGATCAACTTATCCTGAGGCAGGTTACGTACATATCATATTTGTTTATAGTTTGAGACAGTCTTGTATTTCTTGCTGGCAGTTCCAGCACAAATTAAGCAATTCTGGTGTGTTGAGGGCCTTGCGGCATCTAGTCAACAAACTACGTGCTTATATGAAAGCTCCTAATATGAAATATCTATTTCATTCATCAGAACTAAAGGCCCGGTCAAACTGAGCCGACGATCAAAGGGGGTTGTCAAATGGCTGTCGTATGAATGTACTAATCGTCACCGCAACCACCAACGCCACCGGGTCAGTATAACCAGGCCTTTAGTTATGTTTTAATAGTGACCGTGAAGTTGGTGGTTACAACCCGGGCGTGCAACTCCAACGAGCGCCACAAGGTCTGATTATACTACTCGATTCGTTGCAGCCATTTCATAATCGCACTTAAAATGTTGTATGACAACTCCCAATTTCTCTTAAACCACGTTGTTTTCTCTTTAACTAATCCAGTAGATATCATTCCATTCATAAAATGCATAGTGAGGAAACCAGCAAGTTCCAGATACAAAAAAATCTAAGACCATCAAAGTCAAAATTCATTTATTCATTAAAATCACAAGGATATCTTTAAAACCTCGGTTTTTATCTATTTCAATTCCAATTTATTTATTTGCGAAACATGGGTACAAGCAGTATATAATACAGTTATAGTAAGTCCAGCCATGATCTGCTTTACAGCATGCAAAATTCAATACAAGAATAAAAAAATATAAGCCTTAGTCTAAAGAGTCATGCATTCGATTATACAAACAGGCTAGCATGTCACAATATTTTATGTACGTACTTAATAAGAAGAAAACAAATGTATATAATTATAAAATCTCAAATTCTTAAATCTGCGTACTACAGTATAAATTTATACTGTAGTACACCTTTTGTAATAAAAGTTTCTTTAGTTTTAATTTGGATAAGCTTAATGTATTAATTTCCAGAATGTTAGTAGGCAAATGATTGAAAATACGAGGCGCCATGCAGAAAACACTGTTGTTAAACATTGCTATCTTGCTTGGAGGACAACATATTGTAATGTTGTCGTTTACTTTTAATTTTTTTAAATAAATACACGTTGCTTTTTACAAATACCTCTACTGTATGTCCTTCCGAGACCAAGCCAGGAAAGAAAGGCCAGTCTACTCGGAACTTCTTGAGCTCATCTCTCCATCTCATTTTCGGTCTGCCGCGACGTCTCCGCGCAGTGTCAGGTGGCCACCACTCGGTGGTAAGCTTGGCCCACTGGTCGCCCGACATGCGGCAGACATGACCAGCCCAGTCCCATTTGAGCTTGGCGGCTTTCGTCGCTACATCGGCAATTTGTGTTAGTGAGCGCAGCTCAGCGTTACGAATACGGTCTGTGCGCTTAGATACATACAATCGAAAATACTTACGTCGCTCGTGAATATTAAGTGCGGTGCCTCTAACTACCACCTACATGGTATCATCATCAAATACCTGCGCACTGAGTATGTATCCGAGGATGCCCTTCATGGGAATAAAGTCGTGAGCGTGTTTGATTGTTTAGTTTTATTAGGATGTTGTTCACCGAGTATGTTCCGTAAAATCGATGAAAGAATCGTTAACGCCGCGATGATTGGTCAATTCAAAAGTAATTTCGATTGTATCATTCAGATAACTCTGTTGTTAGAATTTTTGATTCGGTGACCAGTGGAAAACTCAAATCCAATTAGCCTCAATTGTGGTGCAATAACCTCTGGCGGTATCCGGGTATTACCAAACTAGCTGTTGCCAGAGACTTTGCACGGCTTTGGTTTTTTTTTAAACCCTACAAACTTTCACTATCTCTTTCCCCCCTTAAAATCTGAATATCCAAAAACATTGAAACACGTCATAATTTATTAATGATGTCAGTCAGTCAGTCAGTCACATATTGCATATTATCGCACATGAAAGTAGTACATAGGAAGCATAGGTTGGTATTATAATATAATTTCCTGCAGTATATTCAGTTTTAATAAAAACTCAAATTACTTGCATAAGTTGCATCCACATATAACTTATCCCACGCAATAAAACTTGTCATGAAAATATTTACAAAAAAATATCTACTATCTACGAGTATCTCCACGTACAGCCTAAGCCGCAAGACATAGACCTGAAAATGTAAGGTTAGAATAACGTGTCCACGCTAAAAGAAATCTGCCCACTGCACTAAAAAAGTTTTTTCCAAAATTTCACCCGTAAGAAGCAGCAGATAATATGTAGTTTGTTTATAAAAAAATTAAGCAGACGAAGTCGCGGAGCGTTCCACTGGTAAAGATACGAGTATAAAATCTTTATAGAAAGCGGCAGATAGAAAGGTATGACGTCACCAGATACCTAAATGTGTAAGTGGGACGTATCTAGATAACTAACAGGAACACAAAATCAATATTTCACTTCGATACTGCCCACGGACTGAGTGCAAAGTATTTTTGTATTTTTGTGTTTCATCACACTCGTACTGTTTTAAACACTTTCCTTTTCAAGCCCACCATATGGTTAAGTATGTGATGGACTTAAAACGCTTGTCTGAAGACAGGGAACAAAAACAGAGCTGATCCAAAAAATATATTACATGAAAGTTATAGATGTTCCTTAAATACGTTTTATTTTCTGAGGATATTATGAAATCTAGAGTGACTTCGTTATCAGTCAGTACATTATGAGGTCGATATTTTGTAAGCTAAACTTTTGACAGCCCTAAATTGATACCCTCCTTTACAAACGTACTGAAATAGAAGTACCTAGTGACATACATATATTCAGAGCTGTCTAGTTGAGCTAAGCAAATGAAACACATAATCACTCCCTTTTTCTAGATAAAATATAACTAATAAAATATTCAAATGTTCACTAAAAACTAGATATTTATCAAGAGCTGTGAGTAGTTTCATTGTTTGAGAAACAAATCTAAAAACAGCTATTTCTACATTACTACTCATAATTACTCGTATGTCCAACAATATTACTTACTACTAACACTTAAATAACAATGAACTTGAAAATCCCATTTTTTGCCTTACGCATGTCAAAATTAGTTTCAATGCGTAAAAGTAAACAGCTAAAACTGTGTTGGTGCAAAAGGGAATCAGTTTTATTTTTTGAGGTTCTCTAGGGCATATATTGCTGCCAGTTATAGCATCCTGATGATAACCTTGCTAGCCTGGGTTTAGGCTACCAATATGCTGTAACTAGCTGTTTTAACAGTAAGTAGCATCGTGTACGGTTGAAGATAGGTAAGTATTAACTTAACACAGGGTGATCACGGACATCTCTCCACGCATGCACCGGTTTCCGTGTCCCTGGTGAGTCCAGGGTTGCATCAACAGTCGCAGTAATGTCGTCTGAAGCCGTGGGCGCTGCGTACTGCGCAGATAACCTCGAAACTACAATCTGGTCCTGGGTTGTACTCTCCCGGAGGGCATTCAGCTGGAAAGACAAAATAGCCCCCATTTACAGATTAGCTTTTAAGAGTTCACTGTAGCAGTCTATAGGGAGGCTTATGTCAACTTTAAGAGACGCATAACCATCATTATCATCAACAGAATAGGCTAGAAAAACAATCTAATAGTAGATTATTCTATAGATAAGACCACTGCTGGACGTGCCATAATAATTTGGGCCACCTCCCGCCACAAACTTCTCGCTTTATACAATAGGTGGATCGTATGCCTTGATTGTATAAAAAAAATGTCACAGGATCGATTATGATCTAGATACCGACCCGGTCATTTATTTGTGGGCGGGCTCAGGTCAAAAATCTTACTGACAATCAGAAACGCATTTATCGTAAATCAAATACAATTTTAAGCGGCTTTTATATATATAAAAGTGTACATACCTAGTAGGTATGTAAGGATCTTTCTAAAACCTATTCAAATGAAAGGTTCTTTGTTCGACTATCTAAGCCTCGGGGATTTGGCACAAAAGCTATACAACTTGGGTGAAGACGCTTAGCAAAATATATTCTTGTGTATCTTAAGGTATACGGGTACATCTACAAAAAACACGGTTTCTTTATAGCCTACTTACTATATTTAAAAAACATAAACATCCTCATATACATACTTAGCGCGCAGATCTTTAAGGATACCAAGGTAGTCACATGCACGTCCAAACATTAAATTTGGCAAATGTCCACGTTTTGCAAGTAGTTTGCATTCCAAGTGACAGATCGCGAGCCCATCGCCGCGTTAATAAGTAGATAACTTGAAATATAGCGTTGAAGAGGAATACGCAATTTATAGGCAGTCTGTTTTGGTTGTTCAGCTCAAATCATAATACCGATTAGTTGCAGACCACGATTCATAAGGAAAATATTTCCTAGGCTATTACATTGCATTTAAGCTGCCTTTACGGAAGGGTATTTCCCACAATTTCTTAGCCATACCGTATTTAACTAATTAAGTTCTATGACCGACGAAGAAACCTCACTATCGAACACTCGGTAATTTCATTGTCTACGGTACTTACCCAAACAGTATCCAACACAAATGAAAATCACGCACAAAACCAAGCATTTTTGCAATATCATCTTTGCTTTCTTTATCATCTTTACAGAAATTACAGATACTAGACAGCAGTTAAGCTCCCATGTATTCTCTGTATAGCCGTCTGACTTCCAGAGTTATTAGTAAAGCTATGATGTTTATTTTATCGAAGTAGACGCATTGACCTTACTTCAACGCTTATCTTAATAAATAAACTATTTTAAGTAACACGGTTAATGGTTATGCATAATAACAATACGCAATTAAATGATGATTCTGCGTATGAAGAGACGTGATTGATGAATCATCTAGGATGTGGATACGTGGCAAATAACTTGACTATTTAGACCAGGATATGATAAATTAGGTGACGAGTGTAATACATTGTATATTTAGGGTTCCGTACCTCAAAAGGAACCCTTATAGGATCACTTCGTTGTCCGTTCTTCTGTCTGTCAAGATCTTTTATCTCAGGAACGCGTGGAGGTATCAAGTTGAAATTAATATCAAATACGTAAGTCTGCCGCGTAGATTTGCGGTGATCAAAACCTATGGGGTAGTTCCCATTGACCTAGAATAATAAAATTCGGCAAGAAGCAAAGTCTCACAACAAAAGTAAAAGAAAAAGTCCGAAAATTGATATTTTGTAGTTTTATTAGAATTTTTGCGATTCCAAACTTACATATTTGCAGTTAGAGAATTCACCGTGACGTATATCGGCAAGAAGCAAAGTCTCACAACAAAAGTAAAAGAAAAAGTCCGAAAATTGATATTTTGTAGTTTTATTAGATTTTTTGCGATTCCAAACTTACATATTTGCAGTTAGAGAATTCACCGTGACGTATATCGATGTATGGGCGAAAATTCTACAAAAGTTAGTTAGTCTTTCAATCCGACTTATCTTTCGCTAGAGGAATATTTTGGTGCTTTCATAGTTTATAAACTTGAATAATGCTAATTTTGGTAAACATACAAGCTTGTACGGACCTTGGTGCGCGAGTCAGACTCGCACTTGTCCAGTTTTTATTTTTCCATAGACTACGGTAAACGCTTGCCAACAGATGGGCCGTGTACTTGTTCGCGAACGTGGTTGTATAAAAAAAATACACAGGATTGATCATGATCTGGGTAGGTAGGTACAGACTACAGACCCGGTCATTAATTTGTGAGCATAGGTCAAAAATCTTACTGATAAATAAAGAAGAGTTCCACAATTTTATTTTCTTGCGCCACATAAGTATTTACATAGTCTAGATCCCACACTAAGATTTCCTGTATCGTGGGTATCAGGAACTACGAGTACCGTGGTACCACAATACCAGACCCAGAACAAATATCTGCAGAGCCTGCAATCAGTTATCCCGCAGCTGGCTATTGACCCGCTACGCCACCGAGATCGTTTTTCTTTTCTATTTTAAAACAAGGTAAAAATATTATCAGCGAAGAGACCGTGGGTAGGTAGCTATTTAGCTACCTATACAACGAACTTATACCCAAGTAGGTAGGTAACTAGGTACTATTTATTATTACTTATCAAAGTCGATGCTCTTTTCAGAATCGAGAGATCTTAAATATTTTATTCAAACAAAAAGATCTAGCTAACTAAGTACATATTTTATTCAAGTAAACTAGGTACGTCTTTTTTAATTGGAGTTCTCTGCAATTTTAATTACTCAGCTACATTTAATTACAAGTTCTACAGTTCCTAAGACTGCACAGAGAAGAAAAAATATTAAATATGAATAGGCCACGATCTGTTAGAGCTACGATCCAACATCACGCTTTTATATGCTTAAATTAAGTACATTTGTACAAAAAGAACGTCATGATTCAGTAACTTTACTTAGATTAGCATCTGAATAATTCAACTGTCGCATACTCAGTGCGCAGATCTTTGACATTATTATGATTATTATTATACCTACCAAGTAGGGGGTAGTCAGCGGCATGCGACATCCAAACGTTGGATGTCTTAATTTTTTGCATTGAATAACTTATTCTATTAGTAGTAGGTGTAGGCTGGTAAGTACCTATCAATCTGTTTAAAAATTGTAGTTAAAAATATCAAGGACATAGATAGACCATAATTTTTAAATTTTAAAATTATGCAGAATACAGGTAGCTTAAGACAGACTTATTCATTTTGTAAAAAAAGGAATCCTTTCACTGTAGTAGCAATATAGTTTTATCAACAAAAAAACAAATCCGACATACATAAGAAACAAATTCTTGGTAAAATTTTCTAATATTTTCCGCACTACCTCCACAGAGATTTTGTCCCACTCCCATGTAAGAATAGCCTTAAGCTCATTAACACTTCTATGACGCGTAGCACAGGATCTTGCATCAACTGTAATCTATCAGATTCAGATCGTGTGAATATGGTGATAATAGAATGGCTCTTTTGAACTGATGAAACCAGGGAAATTGTCTTTGCAATACTGTTGAACACTTACGGCCCTGTGAGCTGGAGCAGTCTCTTTGAAATATCCATGGACGGTTACCAAAGTGCTGTTGACTCCAAAGGAGTCATCAATAATGTCTCATCGGTAGTTTGCTTGCTTGAGTTTGATACCCTTTTCTACAAAAACTAGGGAAGTTTTGCCTGTGGCGCAAATCGCACCCCAAACCATAACTGTTTCCGCGTTTTGGTGATGTGGTACATTTGCAGCTGCTCTAAGACAAGTGGAGGACCAGAACCTGGTGGTTATGGGCTTTTTCTATCGTAAACAATTTTTCGTCTGAGTATACGATATTTATCAAATTTGACGATATTTAGCATAACGTCTTTCAAGACGAACTTGTTTATATTTGTGTTGATCTTTTTTACGTAATTACAGCTTAAAGGTACCAATTGTAGATACATATTTTCTGTTCGCTGTATGGAGCAACTAATCCCCAAGTCTCGCGACATTTTTCTAACCTTGGTCTGTGGATTAAAAACTATTTCCTGAGCAAACTTTGAAAATAAAATTTGAGGAATAATGTTTTTCTTATGTAAAATAATAATAGTTATATGATAGGCATATTTGATGTTTTATTTAATAAATGAGCTTGGGGGTTTTAAAGTCCTTCTATACTAAAACAGCACAAACATTATGTTTTATGTTTGGCATCAAGCCATGATTGTCATGGTATTATTGCAATAATATTTGATATTGTAGTTATACACAATAAAACACAAGGGTAACTCCCTTTTTATGGGCTGGGCCACCCTAATACTCATACATGAATATATCACACTAGCAAGCAGCTTCACCAATAAAACATCTCATCTAATTCTGTACATTTTTTAAAAGAGACTGATTTAAAATCACAATACTATTGGACTATACCTTTCTTAAATTATATTCCAGGTAGTTTATGAAACTTACGATTTTTATTCCTATTAGGCTTACAAAACATGTGTTTTATTCCATAAGATCAATGGAATATAAAAATAATCTTCTTACCGACATAAAACAATCCTTTCTTAATTCTTGATATGTTAACTTCATTTATTCTTCTGTCTTAGTTGAGCCCAAGGGTCTTCTAACATAGATGGGTGTAAGTAGGCATCAATGTTGGATTTGTTACCATAGCTGCGGTTACTGTAACTATTGTTATCACTCTGTAACAAACAAAATCCTACTACTATTATAAACGCAAAAGTTTGTGAGGATGGATGTTTGTTACTCTTTCACACAAAAACTACTGAACAGATTTTAATGAATCTTTACAGTAATATAGCTTTTACATCAGAAAAACACATCGGCTACTTTTTATTCGGGTACCACGCGGGCGAAGCCGTGGGCAGAAGCTAGTTGCTTATATATATCACTAACATAGTTCTTAGAATTAGCGAATTAACATGGCAAAGGGCAAGGGGTCTAAACAAATAGCTCACGCTTAATTTTTCTTTCACGCTTATGCAAATTTGTCAAGGTAAAGCTTGGCAGCAGTCATATTACATTTCCATGCAGACATCAACAGAAAGTGGTATTTGTCTAGACAACTAGGTGTATAGTTTGAAGCACTGACAACTACTGAGGAAGAAAGGTTCTTGAATAATGAACACAAACTGGAAGACACAGGAAGGCCCTACACCTGATGATATCTCAAAGGTTGTGAGAAGTTTATAAGTAGGCTGTTCTAATTAATATTGGTTGGAGTTGTATCGTAACTGTCCCACCATCATAATCTTGCATATTTTTTAGTTTTTTATGTTGTGCTGAATAAATGTTTCATATTTCATTCATGTTTTTCATATCAATGGCTAGAAGCGGCCCAAGACTGTCAATCATGATGACAATAACACAGACCCCCAAATCATAAAGATATCAGAACAAGACTGCAGTTGGCAAGGAAAATGCAGCTCCCAACTATGAATACCTTAGAAAGTTACCTTCACCTTAAAGTCTATAAACCAAAGGATAACTTTATGTGTGCAAGCACTTGCTCAGCCAAAAGAGGCACCTTTGCATATGTTCTTGATCTCACAAATTGTATATGACATATTTATGCAGAGCTGTTAATCCAAAGTTGCAGGTGCTTTAGTTGATTTTAATATAAAATAGGCAAACAACTGAAAGATAGAATCTAAGCTATTAAGGATCCAGCGCTCATAACTTAAATTCAAAGTGCATCCAAAAATATAGCTATCTCTTTTTGACTGATGCAGGCCCGCCCGTGCTTGTGCGATAGCAATATTATCTGTTCAGATTATATATAATAATATTAATATATTATAATATTATATATAATCTATGTACCTAACCAAATGAGACGTAAGGTATTGTTGTTTTTAATACGAAACAAATAAGAAAACATCATTAATGACGTAAAAATATCCAGGTACATTAGGTACATAGATTATATTGTCTAGTTACAGAATAACAACAGAATGTGAAAAATACAACAAGTTTTCATTCATCTTTTTTGGTATTACAGAACACCACCAAATTTATAACAAATTCTGAACGGCTAATATTGCTATTGAGCAAGCACGGGTGGGCCTGCATCAGTCAAAAAGAGATAGCTATATTTTCGGACGCGCTTCGAATTTAATTTATGAGCGCTGTACGCCGGATCCTTAAGTCTCATGGGAGGCAGACACCTAAAAAAGTCTATATATCACCAATACGTAATGAAGAATAGTGCATGTTGTAGACCTGCCTAGACAAGAAATTGAGGAGCTCGCCTACGTGAACCTAATATCGGAACAGCAACTTTATTGTTGGCCCATTCATCTCATACCATAACAAAACTTACGCTAAAACTGCTGTTTCGGGAATTATTTCCCCATTGATTGCTCTGTCTCATTGCACCTTTTCCTCGATTCCCATTGTGGAAATTAATACTTCGATAACCACTTTGGTTATGGTTCTGGTTTCTGCCTTGATTCCATTGACGTGGAACAGGCGTGCTTTGGTTAAGTGGAATGAAATCGTCTGACATGATGTTGTATTGCGTGCGTGAGATTATATATAACGATTTTATTTCAAACACTTTTGGTAGAAAGTATCAAAAATTAGAATGCAAGCCCAGCTTCGTCTAATTTCACAAACATCGAAAATGAAAACAATAATAACTAACTACTAGGTAGGTATGTTTCTTGTTTGATTGAATGACCCACAGACTACTATATGTACCATGACCACTTGACAAATTGACAAGGTGATTTGCCTGCATGTGACATCAGCAGCAGGTTTTCTTCAAACGCTGTTGTTACGCGTGTAGTTAGGGCTCCGAGGAAGCCCTTCTCTGCCCTGGTGTCAAATCGCAGAGACGCCTATCTCTGGGTCAAATGGTAATGAAGCTTTAGGATTTAATCTTCAGGTGTTGATTGGATGGATGGCGCTTTGCTTGCTGTACTATTTATTATTTTTTTATTTTTAAAATTCATACGTATATGTATATAAATACCAATATATACATGTAAAAAATATACCATATTTAATACGTATTTTACATACATACACGTAACATAATTATACCAATATGCATCTACAAAAGCACAAAACAGGCTTTCTCAGGGTGCCTGGCTCTCGGCTGGTCGGCTCACTCGAAAGCAATTCACTGGGAGTGGACGCCCGTCAGGAGACCATGCATGCATGCATGGAGAAATACTATGTGGGTGACAGTACCGGCCGTTATCGGCCAGTTGAACATGCGACGGTGTGACGTCCGACTAATGGTCACAAAGTCTGCCATCATCGGTATTAGTCCGTCCCGTGCATGAGACATTCATTAGAAGCTAGCTGACGTAATGACGTTGAAGTTGATATTCTCATTAAATAGGGAAGAACGAGCACGACTGATAGCATCACTTTTATATTTCCTAATAGTTTAGTCTATTATGTTGCCTGATTTAATATTCATAATATTAAAAGATACTTTTATAAATTACATGAATTTAATTTGACCCTAACACTTAATCCTAAATCACTGTACTTATCGGCTTTAATGGTGTCGCGACTTCCGCGAAATGTAAATATTGTAGATAGCAACACTGAAAAGATTTCATTATCTATGGTAAGATACTTGGATATTTCTATTGACTTCCTCTATGTAATTATGGCGGGCTTGGTATTTCGTATTCTCTCATGCACACAAAAGCTAAGTTTAAATCCAAGTTTCTAAAGCTCTAAAGAATAATACGTTTCTGTTAAAGTGGTTACAGTGTTAAATGATAATAGATTTGGTTTTGGAGGAATTCCTAGAACAAATGCATAATAGTGATAATTACATACGACCTTCAAGAATGATAATAATGACCAACATGTGTCGTTAGGTCTGGAGTAATTACCAGATCTAATGACCCAGTGATTATAAGAGTTAATTGGTTAGGTGTAGTCCTAAGGCCATTGCCCAGCTAAGAATCTAGATCCCGAGTAGAGAAAGAAAGATAATCTAAGATACCTGGTCAATTAAGCGGAATCTAGGTTGACAAGTTGATAGGTCATAGTATCCTGGCTGATTGATCAGAGCCCGTGAGCTTTGAGTCGGCATGGACGGCCATAAAAGGCTGAGGATCCCAGCTGATTGATCAGAGCCCGTGAGCTTTGAGTCGGCATAGAAGGTATAAAAGGTTTCGAGAGTCCTGGCTGATTGATCAGAGCCCATGAGCTTTGAGTCGGCATGGAAGGCCATAAAAGGCTGAAGATCCTGGCTGATTGATCAGAGCCCGTGAGCTTTGAGTCGGCATAGAAAGGCATAAAAGGTTTCGAGTATCCTGGCTGATTGATCAGAGCCTGTGAGCTTTGAGTCGGCAGGAAGGCCATAAAAGGCTGAGGATTCTGGCTGATTGATCAGAGCCTGTGAGCTTTGAGTCAGCATGGAAAGACATAAAGGTTTTGAGTGTCCTGGCTGATTGATCAGAGCCTGTGAGCTTTGAGTCGGCAGGAAGGCCATAAAAGGCTGAGGATCCTGGCTGATTGATCAGAGCCTGTGAGCTTTGAGTCAGCATGGAAAGACATAAAGGTTTCGAGTGTCCTGGCTGATTGATCGGAGCCCGTGAGCTTTGAGTCGGCATGTGGCCCTGCAAGGTTAAAGCATTAGTAGGCTGAATTTAAGAGAACAAAATAAGACGTAAGATCCTTCATCCCATGATGTTGCTACTGGCAAGATCATGGGCTTTAAATTTTACAGGAGGTGGATTTCTGATGAAGCAGTTGAATCAAAGATTATAGTAACAAACCATAACTTGAATTAAGTTGAATAGTAAACTAACAAACGGAGTACTCATGCTAGAAGACATCAGGTACGAAACTTTTCTTATTATTCATATTGTAAAAACGGGAATTTTCACGTATTGCACTATCAGTGAAGGCACCGACTAAGTTTCGACTCATTCCGAGAGTCTTCATTAGGGTGAGTGGTTGCGACATTCTCCTTCCGCGTCGCGCCGTGCACTTTTCTTATTATTTCAATGCTTATAATTAATATAGATTGGTATATTGTTATCGTTGCGACCTCATGAAGTACCTAGAATAATATAGGGCTCGTAACGACAAATGGCTTGTAACTGACTAGATTTATTATGTAGATATTTGACCTGGTTTAGTATACCTATAGACTTATATTAAGCAATTTGACAAAACCAAGCGTAGTTCCATGTAGTTCCTACGGTTAATAAATTAGTATGAAGGGCTGCTATTTCATCCTACACACTAGGTAGGTAGAGTAAATAAATAAATCAATTTATTGTAAATGCTGTAAATAAATACAGCATTTACAATAAAGTTGATAATTAGTACCCATAATCAGTTATGAATGAAGTTCCCATAATTTGTATTAGATGAGAGCTTGTATTCTGCTTAGGAAATGTCCTGCATTTTTATTTTATTTTATGATGTAAGTATCTACGTAAATAACATACGAAATTTACACATTTATGCGAACTTCAAAAGCTTAATTTGTTAAGAAAATTCAAAAATTTTGGTAATTTTTGTTTGGACGAAAGTTAAATAATAGGAATTTCAGAACTCAAAAAATGAGACTTTGTCCTTCAATACCTCTTGAACTAGTGGATTCCTAGAAATGGTTTAGTAGAAATAAAAAATATTCCAATAAGGTATAGAATATGTGGCTTTCGGCTTGCTGAAGATTTTTACACCTGTATATAGGTTCAGGGTGTTAAATCAAGTACTTATGTGTTGCCGCGTACGCTTCTCTCGTGGTTTGTCGAGCATCGCTACATTTCGCTCGTTTTTGCTCAGTATGGATACAACGACGACAGACGGAGCAAGCGAGCGAGCGCTACCTATCGGCCACCACGGTTTTTAAACCATCGGACTAAAAAAATAGTCGATGCCGAACACCACTAGCTTAATTGGCTATGATTCTTTATATATCGTGGCTTTATTGTCGTGGCCGTGGCCTCACCAAAAGGACATGGGAGACCGTATGTATGTAGGTACATGGACGTATACGTCCATGGAAAGCACAACCAGGCAATGGGGGCCAGGGGGTTAGACAAATACCACTTTCTGTTGACGTTAACGCCTGCGGAATGACATTAGCTGCGGAAATAACACTTGACAGCTGCCAAGTTTTACCTTGAAAAAATTGCGTTAGCGTAGAAGGAAAAGTAAGCGTGAGGTATTTGTGTATTACCCCTGGCCAACTGTCATATCATAACACTGTATAATGTCTATGTCAAATTGTGGTCAAAGTTCCTCGAAAGCTGAGCTAGGGGTTTTTGTTGAGAAATTGATTATTTTTCAATTTCAACAAAACAATGTCGAGTTTTCTAATGATTATTGTTAAATAAGCCTCCAATACATGTTCTTGATAAAAACGAATACAGTCCTTGTTTTAAAATGTGGATTCCACTAAAAACAACTAAGTTAGCAGTTGGTAAGTGGTCGTTTTTTATTCAATCAGCATTTTGCTGCGCTTTAAATGATACTACATCCTGCTTATTAAAGCGGAAGCTCAATAACATCCTATGAATTTTAACCGCTATAAATCACGAATTGATCTGTAGAAAGGGCTGGATTGGTGTAACATCTCGGCCACGACTATTGATTCCTTTGTTAATGTCAATTTTTATTATAAATCTCAGCTGTTTATTTTTTATGTTTGCTCTTGAAAAGCAGACCTCTCCAACCTTTCGAGCATCATTAAGTTTTAATAGATACATTAAGATAGCTAGGTAGCTCTAATTAAAATTGCATACTTATATTATTTCAGCTGTTTATAACTGGAAAGGAGATGTGCGATCTGGCTTACCTCTAGAAATAGGAGAAGCTGTCCAAATATTGGAAGAAAATGGAGGTAAATGACTTTTAAGAAGTTCTTTTGGTGAAGCATTAAGCTGTATTATGGTGCCTATAGAATTACAACCTTTAGGGTTAATATACATATTGATTGAAGGTCCAATAGGTCCTTTCCACCAGGTTAAGCCCCTGTTCCATCAGTTAGGTCGATTTGAACTAAATTGTTTATATATATTTTGTATGGTGACAAATGCAAAGCAGGATTAGTCTTGATTTGTTTAGAACTGACACTTCCATACATTATGTTTATTTTCCGACAAGGTTGTTTAAGTTCATAACTTCAACTTATAATAACATTTTGGGTTATTTTTTTATTTGTATATCTCATAAATAATAATATCCTTTCAGTTTGGTACCGAGGGTTCAGTACAAAAAACAGATCCACCTGGGGCATATTCCCAGCCTGTGTGGTGTCCATTCGGCCATGCACCATCAAGGGTTCGGGAGTTGCTGCTATAGCGGAGCTGAAAGATGACCCTTTAGTGAGGGAAATTGCTTGTGTGTTGAGAGAATGGGCGCGCTTGTGGAAGAAGCTTTATGTCGTAAGTAAATTTCATTATTATCTATTAGAAATAAATAAATAATGCTGGACAATCCACACAGCATCATCTAGCCCCAAGCTAAGCAGTGCTTGTGTTATGGGTACTAGATGACTGATATACTTAATACAATACATTACATAGATAGATATTTTTTTATTATACATAGAAAATACCCAGAACACCCAGAAATAGTATAGTTGTAGCTGTAATATTGGTTGTTTGGTAATTTAATGTGAAAGTTGAATTGCTGATAATAGCGGGAAGTGTATAGCACACATCTCAAAACAGTTCTTTCACAATCTGTATGGTTGCCCTGAAAGGGTGAGTCTATCTATCACTCAATAAGTTTTAATAATTAAAATCACTGGTATGTGAATTTTAAAATTTTAAGGGAATTTAGAACATCAGGCAACAAATTATTCTGCTTGTTTTTTTTATGATCCTTCATTCCTTCATTGTCACTAACATAATGCAGTGACCTAGAGAGAACAAGTAATATAATAAAACAAATGATCTCAATTACTGTATTCTTTATGATTTACATTCTAAGATACATACTCAGTGCGTAGATATTTGAGGATACCAAGTAAGAGGTTGTCAGAGGCATGTCCGAATATTATATTTGGCACATGCACTTTTTGCAAATAGCATTCCATGTGAAAGGTTGCAAGCCTATCACTGCTTAATCTGAAAATGCCTATCTATCTTCTATCTTTGCTAATAATAAAGCTGAAGAGTTTGTTAGATTTTTTGTTTGAATGCACTAATCTCTGGAATCACCAGCCAGGTCAACCCATTCTTTAGTTAGCCCATTTCTTGAGGAAAGTTATAGGTTATAACCTATAACCACATCCCTCTACAACCCTTAAGAGCCGAGCTATTTTGCTCAGTGTAGTAATAGCGCGACGGGCGGTGCAACGCGGTGGGTCGGGGACCGAGGGCAGCCCGCGACAGCTAGTAAATAAATAACTCTTCAAGTAGGTCTAAAAATATGGATATGATTGATCTGTTCTGCTAATTTAACATCACACGTATATGTCGATGATTCTCATCTGCGCATAATCAAAAAGCCTGATATGAAAGACTATTTTAAAAAATTACATTGACAATACCTATTTAAAATTCTAACCTATTAAGTTCATTAATAGCTAAGATTGTACTCAAGTTAAACAGCTGCAGCTATAAAATCGGGACTGATGCTTGTAATAGCGGGTTTATATATGTGACATTCGCGCACGAATGTTGCCTACTTTCTCCGTACTTGTTAAGTACTTAATTAAGGAATAATGTACCTATTAGTGTACGCGATTGACACATATATAAACGCAGTCTTAGGATGAACAAGGCAGCTATCTGCTGTCGCGATACCAAGTAGGTACCTACTTACTAAAGTATCATGTGCGTTAGTCATAAATTGTAGTGTTCTTTATCAGCTCATTTTAAAAGTTCACATGGTTGCCATCTGTATAGCTGATTGGCTTAAATGCGGAAGCTCATTATCATTGTTTAAAGTCGGCTTTAGTTAAGCTTTGCGTGATCGCCTCTAACTGTAGCCTATTAGGAATCGCTCGTGAATAAGTTAAGCTACGGACGTTCAGTATGGTTAACATGACCCTTTTTATTTTACTAGCAAAATGCCAATCGTTTAAATTATAATGGGTATGTTTATTATAGGAAATTTAGGGCTGGTTAGATGACTGATAGTGGTATTTATATACAACTGAGTGCTTCAGTCCTTCGGAGGGCAAGCGAAAGCTGTCGTTTCTAGCATGCTGCTTTCAAACTCTGTCGTAGTTCGCATAAGACTAAAAACGCATAAAGTAACAATCGCTGTTGTAATAACAAATACCCTAATTTATTACTAGTCTATCCTTATCTGTTTTGCCGTACTCTTCTGACTTAAATGCTCATTAGGTAAACTCATTAGGTATAGTGATAGGCTTGCAACCTACCATAATTTCTTGTGCAAACCTCGCTATTTTGAGATAAATATAATCCTATGAATGTGAATCATCGAGGAGTTTTGGTTATAGAACTTGTTTATTTTCTCGTAAAACCATTGTCTGGAGTTTGGTTTTGACAACTAAAAGACGTTGTGGACCGGCTACGATACGAGTGATACAATTTTCTGAATTCGATTTATGTTTTTTTAAATGAGGTTTTTTTTTTGAGTTTGTTAATGCTTTCGCGCGTGTCGTGAACTCTCAAGTAAGATTCTATATTCGTAGCACCCAAAACTTTGATTTGAATGGGGGATTGTTAGACGCGTCGTAATCCTAAGTAACATTGGATAATATATGTGCATTGTGTGCATTAATATTCAAGTTAAACAAATATGCCCGCCTCCACGTCGCTTGTAAAAATGGTAGCACTTACACATATATTGCATAAAGCGCCATCTCTTTCCAACTCTACTTAAATTTCGAGTAGTACTTCAGTCTTTGCTAAATAAAAAATAAAATACACCCTACAGACATATACATATTCCTGACTCCATATTAGGATTCACAGTGACAACTATGAATATCGTGGTACAACAAAAAAAACATTTATTTTTTCCTCCTCGCCTCGCTATCAAAGTCGTCAAAATGTATGAGAGTTGAAATGTCACCTATGAACGCCTGTATGAACAAACTATTGTTAATTTCAGGAGCGGGAGACGTACAGATTTAGCGCCGTCGCCAAAGTGATGAGGGAACTTCTCAGCGGCCGGAGAGCGCTCCTCGCCGGGACACTAACACAAGATCAGACTAGAGCGCTCAGATTGAAACTCGTCGCCAAACTCGACTGGGGGAATAGGTGAGTGAGCTTGCACGTCAGATTGATCTTAGGATATTGTTACGACTTTATATATATATATACCATATTTACTATTCTCTTGCTGACGTTTTGTTGATCGCTTAGAGGTTCTTCCTCATGAGCACTGTCCGCGACTACGCTCGACGGTCGTAAGGGAACTGTAAACGGTCAACAAAACGTAAGCAGGAGAATAAGTAGAGTAAAGAAAGAAAGAAAGAAAGAAAAAAAATAGCATGACTTAAAAAAAATACAACAAATTTTGGGAGTTAGGATGGTGTACGATGGAGTTCGTGGTACAGTCGTAATTATATCGTAAAATGATATCAAACCACGATAACTTCAATGCTAAGATTTATCTTCATTGTGTCACTGAAGTGTTCATGTAGTAGCTGACTTGTTCTCTAGTAGATCAGCTAAGTTACATCCCACCAGGTCACAATGTCGATGGGTGATCCGTGATTAAGAGAGACGTTAGGAATGTTGTTCCCGGCTGTAACAGCCGTTAAGTTATTCCGTTGGCCGACGGGTGGCCTAAAAGCTCCGACAGCAGTAACTGCTCTTTATTTGTGCCTGAGTTGTGCACGAAAAAAAATTGTTTTATCCATCATGGCCGTGGTTAGAAGGACCCGGAGTGGTGAAAGGTTGAGGATACGCCGCGAAGAGTGACATAAAGGTGGAAGTTCTCAACATCAAATTTGGTTGTTTGCCTGAACATTTTGGAGTTAGTTATAATTATACATTTAATACCGAATTAAAAACAAATAACATGTTTTGTGGGCGAATTTGCTGTCATATATTTAACTATGTTTATGTTGCCCTATCAAGGTATAGCGAGGTTTGGATACCTTAGTTCTCAATGAATAAAACAACATTATAATATATTTATTTGTATAATTCAAAGCACTGTAAATACATGGATGTTTCACTATAATAACAGTCTTCCTTCATTGTATACGGAACTTTAGGAATGATTTAAACCCAGGCTTATAATCCTAAGACCTTATATTCTTACAATATTGTGTTAGTTGACCAAGAATATTTGTTACGGAAGACTTAATTGAGTTTTAGTTCGACAATATAATAATAAAAACACTTAAATCATTAAGCTGTCCGCTTATGGTCACAAGGAATGTACACTTTATAGTTTTTTAGTATTTATACCGACATGGCACTTTAAATAACGCACATTTGTCCTTCACATACTTTCAGCACTTCATTTCCATACTCAATTCCTAAAACAATATATCAGAGTTAGCGAGGAACAAAAGGTACCATATATTTGTTACAAGTAACCATTATGAGTATCCTATAGAATTCATAAAAGAGATTACTTTTCAGTTTATATCCTAATGTACAGATGCAAGAGTCGTAAAATCGTATGACATGCAAAAACATACTACAAGATCGCATTGAACTTATTTTAAATACATGTATTTATCTATTAAACATTACATGATTTATGCTATTTTAATAAGAATCCTATTTAAAATATTTAAATACCTATCTACTGAATAATATTCAAGTTACCAAAAATATATTCAATACAATATATCGCATAACATTTTCCCACTTATTTATCCAAAAGGAAAGTTTCTTACAAAGTGTGAAGTGTACTTATACTACGTAATAATAATATCATAAAATACCTTAAACGAATGTTTCGTGACTACTTCTAAGTTAAAACAATTGATTGCCTTCCGAGACCATGGATTTTTCACTAGTTAGCTTTTACTCACGACAAGCTTACGTATCTATTCGATACCGTCTTCATATTATTACATATTCTCATAATCTTAAAACGAATTCATGACAGTCATATTTTAGTAATAAATGACTTCTATAATAGTGTTATCCACAAGTCAAATATTGTCTGTCATAAGATAAATTTGCATGCATCAGGTTATATACTTTAGAATCTAGTCGCATTATAAAAATACATCTAGAGTTCGTTCCATGGCATGCTAAACAAAAAAAGTTTAAATTTATTTTTCTTTAAAAATATCAGTGTCGTTTGTCTTTAAAATTGAAGAGTCTCCTAACTAGTATTACTACGTTTTATCACAATCTAGCTATTTAATATTCATCGTTGAGATTGATATGTTTTCATTTAATCATTATAGTGGGATTACGTTTTGTTACATTGCAAAGGCAAAAGACCAATCAACTATTCATTAATTTATATCAGTGCTTATTTAATTTTTAGAATATTTCATAGTACATAAAAAAATCATAGTTACATACTTACATAAATGAGTATGTGTTGTATGTACATATAACAATTCTAAATACACCTTGGCAAGTATTTTCAGTACATTTATTTCATGGCTACAGAAATCCAATTTAATGAAGGAATGTCTTACATCTGTCTCATTGTATACCGCTAAGTGAAAACCACAAGTTTGATTTCTCTCAATTCAAGTATACCAATAAATGAGTTCGATTAAAATTTGTACTTAAAATTCATTAAAAAAAGAGAGCTGAAATTCGAGAACGTATAAGCTCAAAGTCGCCTATCTTATGAAGTCATGACTAATGCTAAGTCCACACCCAGAGTCGCTTGATAAAGCCGCCAAATACCGACCGAGGCGGTGAGGTCAAATTATCTAAAAGTAAAAGCCCCTCTATACAGCTTTTGATCGGTAGCGAAGTTAGAAATATCAGCAGCATAATTATAGCTGTCTCGAAGCGTTCGAAAGACTGTCTAAAAGGGCAGCTCAAGCGACTGTTGGTGTAAGAAGCCTTAGATTTTGTACTCTTACTAATTCGTTGTCCATCTTACGTTTCGGTTTCTTTCGAGAACTTGTCGATGGCTGGGTATATGGGGGCCATCTCGAGGGTCGAAGGGGCGGAGGGTGCGTTGGAGCCAAGGTGCAGTCTTCGTGACAGCTCGTCTAGGACCTCACCGAATAAACGCAGGGGCATGTTTTGCCCTAGCAGATGGAGAAGTAGGAAATCCCCAACCTGGATACAATAATAACGAAATTTGAAAACCACATATGTATTTCTATCAACGATTGAAGCTGCGTCCCGTAGTGACTTGTAAAACTCGTCTAGGAACCAGCGTTGAAGATGTCTTCAATTCGGGTTCAATGCTAATTTGTACGTGTAAATCGATTGCAAAAAATTGCATTCCAATCTGATAAGCCGTTATGGAGATAAATGGTAACAGACAAACAAACAACCTCTTATGGCAAACGCATATACGGCCTCCTGTCGTCGCGGACATGTCCACTGCCAGAACATTAGAAATGTATAAATGTGAAATTCACATAATGGACAATGTCTACGAATTTGCTAATAAATGCAAAGCTCGCTAAATGACGCCCTTGTTGTATGTAATTCCTACCGCTAGATCTCAAATCTCTGATTTCAATTCATTTAGTGTTTGCTCTAATAGCATGTCTGCCGATATAGTTTACTAAACCACAGTAGGTATATTTTATCGATGTTTGTAAATAGGACGCTGGTAATCTCAAACCTTTAAATTTTGCAGTCAAAGTCACACGAGAAAAGCGATTGTTTTAATTTAAACGACCCAGTGAGAACTCTTCAAGTAGCGATATCTTATTATGAATTGTTATGTTATACTGTTCCTCAAGTAAATCACTTAATTCAAAGCAAAATTGATTTACTATGATCTGTGATCTGAAATAATGCTTCCATCTGATTATCATCTTTAACTCGTTAGCAAGATTTTAAACACAACTAAAACGATACATACACAAGGAAAGTTGAATAACCTTTCTATTACTGTCGTAAGCGAATTACGTCTTGTTTCTCTATGAAAAGTTGGCAAACATTTGTTGTTTTCTCACTTTCAAAACTGAGAAGTCTTTAGAAAGATTTACCTGAGTCTTCCGAACAAGAGCCTCAACACCGTTGGGCGTGCCGAATCTGAAGCGCCGTTTCAGTATGGTCTCACGAGTACTTGGTAGGATGATGACTGCTGCGGAGTAGACGATGGCTAATCCAGATACGATGGACAGTATGATAAACCTGGAAAATGTCAGAAGATCATTAACTATTCGGCTCAAAATATGCATAAAAAAATCACACTTACGTTGCACATGGTTACACCGTGCATGTAGCTGGGGCAAATAAACGAGCGGGCTACATGCGCGAGCAAGTATACACAGTAATGCGTCACTGGAACCGCACACTTTTTTACACGGTAGTTTACACGATGCATATAACCTGTGAAAGCGCCTCAACATGCGTATGTTACCCACGACGTGTACAAGCACCAATATAGATCTGAACCCTTAACCCACACTAGGATATCCCGTCGTGGGTATCAGTAACTGCAGGTACCATAACACAGCACCAAGACTAGAGTGTGAATTTAGTACTCGTAACAGAGTAGGTAATCTGTTCGGTGACTTTGAATTCGCTACCTTACAATTGGAACAAAGCACATAGGTTTCTTAAGCTATCAATAAGTCACCACACATTCCTCTCGCATGAACACCGCAATGTTCAGTTGAATTACTCACACACAAAGAAACCTTGCACACAACTATATGAACAATGACATGTATAGGATGAACTCACCAGAACCACAGGAAGATGAAAATTTTCTCATTGAGGATGTTCAAGGCTAGAACGCATAGCGCGTCGTGTTTCTGTATCGTTCCTGATGCTCCGAACTTGTGGAATGTACACTTTGTTAGTCTTGGAAATACTTCGATCTGAAATAAAAACAAATAAAATTATTTTATTGATTCTAAACTTAAAACCGTTTTTTAAATTATGATTTTATTTTTTATCTTACTGGACAAATCTCAGAATTTTGCATCTTGTTGCTCTTGCTATTACAGTGCATGAGGAATAAGGTGAAAACAATAGCTTTCTATCGTTATTAAAGGGTTGGGTCGAATGTTTGCTAAGCAAACTTACCATAGGATCAGTTCTTTGTTCTTGGTTCATATTTGAGAACTTGACTACATCGCTTCCGTAGGTCAGGAAAGCACCACCAAGGAATGTGTCTAGGAAAAAGATGTTGCCAACCTGAAAAGATAATGATGTATAGTACGATACATTCATTATTAAAAAATCTCATATTGAATGAATACATGAGCCAATTTGCGTGCACAGTACTGATGCACGAAAAGATTCACAAAAATAATAAAACCATGCAAACTGAAGGAGTAAGATACTCGTAATTAAGCTAATTTCGCTTGCATTAAGTGCTGATTTATTTTACCACGTTTGCTCTAATTTGTCCCGATTGTAATGCTGACACTTTTGAAATCAGCTATTTTTATTGTCAACAGAATCGGTATTAGTTCTCTGTGAATTGATCATTTAAGTAAAAGTAGGTACTTACAACATTGATGAAGTTCAAAACTTCGCAGAAGAAATACCCAAACGAGTATGTGTTATGCATGTGCAAGGTGTCCATCAGGTACTGGACGAGACGAATCTGAAATTATAATGAGGAGAAAGGTTATTCACACGGTCCCTTAGAAAGTACTTATAACAAGTGGGAACATCGGTATTTGTGTATACAAGTGGCAAGTGTCTTGGCTACATGTTTTTTTTGTTTTTTTGGCTTCGACTTGATCCAGTTACTTGCGCCGTGTGAAGACTTTATAAGACCAAGCAAGTAGCCAGATAGTAGATTACGTAATCCTATTAGCGATGCCGTTATAAACGTCTTATTAGGGACATTCATGAAGCTTCATTAGAACTAGACCTCACAATTGAGTAGAAACAAGATCCAGCACTTGTTAATTGACTCCTGATTAGCAATTCCTTGACGAGTACATGTCTCATTCGTGATGTTTCTTAATATGGCAAACAGTAATGTGTGAACATGAGCATTATTATGTAGACTTCTCATTATTTTGTTGCAAGCTTTTATTTATCTTTACACTTCTCTAGGTTAGCAATCAAAACTTGACTACACACTTGGTTAGCAATTGTTTTAGCTAAGATGTATTGAATTTTCGACCTATTTCTACCTCGTATAGTACATTACTATATTATCCACCCCAATAAGCCCATTGGCTTATTGGGGTGGATAATTAGATAATTTATAGAAAAGTGGGTTTACCTGACGGTTGCTCTTGTCATCAGCGATACAAGCGGTTGTCCCACGCATCCCATCCGAGATCATGCGGACCTTGCCCTCCTCCCAGTTCTTCCAGATCCAATGGGGGATATAGAACAGCAGACCCTGAAATAATAATTTGTTGTGTTAGTGATTTTCTCAGAAGAAATCAAGGATATCTACTACGAAGAATCGTGGCAGAAATTCGTGGAACTGAAATCATAAAGTTGCGACAAATTTAAGAGTTGGTTAGGTACGTAAGATTGATATTGCAATCGTTGTGTAAGATTAAAGACACTTATAAACAATAAGAGTGAATTGGCTAGTAGCTGGGCCGAAAGAGACGGGTCAGCGTCGCATAGAAGGTCAAAGGTCGCTGACAGTTCATGCAATAGTCAGCTAGTTGAAGTAGAAATAGGTGGGCGTAGGTCGCATCGATAGTCAAGGTCTAGGCTAGACCCACGCTAGACCTCACAGTTGAGTAGCTTGATAACATGGCCAGCTTACATAGCAACTTGTAAACTACTGGAAGAAATGTCTCCTCCTTCAAATAATGTGCTATTTAATAGACAGAAACATTAAGTAACTAATCGCTTAGTCCTTTCTCTCTGTCGAGTCAATACAATGCATTATTTGGGGTTGTGACGAAAAGTCAAGTCATTAGATTGCGAGTCAATGTAGTACTGAGGATGCTTCGTGGTGAAGCGAAACACGTGTCGATCTTGCTGGATTTTTTAGCACGTGGGTGGTGTGTTGCTGTTTTTGGAGATTTGACAGATATTGGCCTCGATCCTGTAGTACTGCAGTTTACATTTAGTTTAGTTAGTGTACTACAGAATCGAGGCCATTGTTGAAGAAAAACGAGAGCGGTACATGCTTTCAACATTGTATTGGATACAACAGAGAAAAAGATTAAGCGGAATTAGTTACTAAATGTTTCTATATATTTAATATCTTAAAAGGATATCCGCAAAATCACGCTTCAGTCAATTATCGAATGGGATGAAACTTACCTGGAAGAAAAGCATGAATGGCACCCACTGGTAGTAAGCATGGATACGTTTCTCTTCGCCATGCTCGTTCCCTAGGCCAGGGTGGACGAGACCAGGATGTGGAGCATTCGGCAGCGTGAATGTATACGTGATCCAGCAGAACGTGTTCAGTACATGGCCAGGGATGGCTCCGTCACTTATACAAGATATAGGATCGCCTGTAAATAAATAAAGTAAAATTAAATCACAAAAGGAAAGAGTTCACCTGAAATGAGAGAAAAATACCTAAGGGGAAAATGTTGAAATGTGGTTTGCGCTTGCTTGAAAAGTTGATTCTTGCACGTAAAACTTTTTTGGTTTTCGTTTTTCTGTTAGTCACTGCCAAATTGGCGTTCTAATTTTTCACCACATTCTTTTAGTTAAATAATGAGCATATAACCACATTTTGTTTTTTTTGTCAATTACAATATGTTTAATCAAAATTAAAGATCTTTCTGGTATAACATAAAAAAAGTTTGAGTTTTTCGCGAAAGTTTGAGAGGATGGATGTTTGTTACTCTTTCACGCAAAAACTACTGAACGGATTTTAATGATACTTTACAGTAATATAGCTTATACATCAGAATAACACATAGGTTACTTTTTATCCGGGTACCACGCGGGCAAACTAGCCAGAAGCTCGTAATTAATATTTGAAAATTGAATGATTTATTTAGCTGAATAGTTAGTAGTACAAGTATAAATAATATAGGCCAAGGTCTTTATCTCTTGTATCGCGAATATATTTAATTATCTAGACTATCCAACTAAATTAATTATTATTATTCTTATAGTATGTACATTTTCTACAACGTCATAAATGCGTAGTTAACGGATGATCATTTATTCTGATTCGCATCATAAATATGCTCTATTTATAATGATAAAATACCATGATTGCATAACATAAACATATTCCCACATGCCCTCGACATTGGCGTGGCGGATGACGTTAATATAGTTCTTAATGGCAGTGCAGCTGCTCCTGACTACCTGCGGCAATTGTGACCGTGACTGAATCACCTTGCATGGGGGATCCAAAGAGCCCATTATTTACATCACAAAAATAAACACAACTCCAACAATTTTTCACCAAACCAGCTTTACTTTTTGCCCGCCTGTGCCAATCGCCCACGATACTATTTGAGATTTTATCCGTCTCAATCGTTTCTTTCTGACAGTTTATTGCCTCCTATTCTTTATTGCATTAATTACCTTTTACCTTTTATTATGTATGTTTTACCTTTAGTTAAGGAAAATGTACTTCACCTGACTTAAGCCTGAATTCATAGTCGGGGGTTGAACAGTCCCCCAAAATCCATCATTAATTATTTGCCTTATGGCTGGGTGCATAAAGGTTAAATTCGCACTTGAATTTTTACTTAGCGCCTGAATAGTCCCCTAGGGGAGTCCCTATTTGACTATGAATTCGGGCCTTAGTAGGCTTTTAGCCTACCCAATATTGTACTTACAAAATTTATAGTTGGAATGACTTGTAAAATGACGTGATAAACCAACATCCTCAAGTAACTTACTATAAAAAATTGTATCATACATTTACGTCAACATACCAACAGCATTTACACAGGTCAATGTTTAGATAAATGCTGAATTTCGTAATGTAATTGTATATGCAGTTTCGGCTCATATAACACTGGATCTGATGTGATAATACCACACAAAACCGGCCATTGACAATGCTGGGAGTGACTTCGAAGGACGGATGGTATAGCTGTTTACACGAAATTGTGTCGGCATGATACTGTTTAGAGTTCGATGCACTATTTACCTATATGTTTAGAATTACTTGTAAGTAAAAAAAAAAATTTGTAGTACAAGACAACGCAAACAGGTTTATTACCTGCTTGTATCAGTTACTGTTCCAAGTAATTGAACCAGGCAATATTCTCAAATAAAAGGATTCCTCAAAAAAGCAACACGTGTCTGTGCAGCAAGTAATTCACAAAAGGCTGAGATATTCAATTGAAGTCGCAACCTTCTAATTCCCTCCATAACGAGCATTTAGCATTGTTAGCATGTTTATCGCCGTCTTGCGATCCAGATGTGCCTAGGTACAATTACGAAAACGTAAAACAATATTGTGTTAGTGAACCAATATGCGAACTGTAAAGGTGGGAAAAATCATAATGCTATTGAACTTTGTTTACTAGGTCACTTCCAAGAAAATGCAACAACAGTGTAACAAGATTGCCAGGTAAATATTAGCAATGTTCCTGATGCAAAATGCATCTCGTTATTCCAGTTATGGTAATTGTCCTATTAATATGAATGACCATAGATTAAGCAAGTGGTGTAGACGAGAAATTGCTAGTAAAAACTTGCAAGATAAGAAATGGTATATTGCAGTCGAGAGCTATACAAGTTGCAATCAGTATTATAGTAGGTCATGGCGAACATCTAGTTACACTCTCAAATATATGAACTTTTAAATAATAAAATGTGAAATATTTAATCAATGATGTGTAATATAAAATGACTCATTTAGATCATGTAGTATCATCGCAGAAGTGTTCATATCCGACAGATAGATTGACTATACCTCAGAGAAATGAAGAGGAAAGGTCTTCCTTGGACAGTACAGTAGGTTATGAAACTATGTAGGTATGTTATGTTGTATAGCAAGTAGTTTGTGTTAGACATTACAGCTCTATGGTGCATTTCTTTGCTTATGAACTGGGAGCATAGAAACAATCCTTATCGCTTGCATATGTGTATTGATTGCATGCACCTGGAGCGCAAATGTATAAACATTACCTCATAAGTAGGTCTTGTGTATCGAGATATCACGGACTGCAAAGTTGCATTCGACGTTGGACTTGAGTAAGACTTAACTTTCTTAAGAAAATGCAACTTATGGCTTAAGTAACTTCAGTACCATGTTCTGTTCATACAACAAGCATGCGAGGACTATGCTAAGAACGAAGTTAAGTACAATATTCTGTGACCTAGCAAGAAACATAAATGCCATTATACAACACACATTTAGGTTATGCTTGGGACGAAGTGAACGCTGATTGGAAAGTTACAACAATGAGGCTTCCATGACCTGAGAAGGTTCTGTACATATGGTACAGTTTAATACGTACCTGCAAACTGGTTTATGTACTTATTTTTAGGAACTCATATGCATCTAACTGGTAAATTAACTAAATATAAGGTTTTAAAAATTTGATTGGTAAAATTCTTTGTAAATTATCTAAGAAGTAAGTAACTTATAAACTAGCAACCTTAACTAAGAGCCAAAATTTCTCTGGGCATAACCTTCTAAGATTTAGTTTTTTTAATTTAATATTTGTTAAAAAAAAACCTATCATGGCTATGAACATTATTTATACTTGATATTTCGGCACTGTTGCATGTGCCATGATCGACCACTGAAGAAATAAAAGTCTTTTCTATAGACGGACGATATCCAAAATCAATCAAACTCACAAATCTAGATAAATATCTGATTTTTATTTGAATTATGACCATAAATGACCACACACCTAGTACACGATTTGTGATTATTACTGTAGAAATAAAGTTACTATACGCCAGAAGACAAAACTATGGCGCTTAGTTCAGTCAGTCTTTAAAAACTCTTTAAAGAGTGCTCAAATGAGAGTTTCACGTAGCGTAATATGGTAATAAACTATGTAAGCTATTAAGTAGTTCTGTTTACTATAGTAGCTCATCAAACGCGGCAAGCGATAACACGAACATAAACACCAAACGACTTATGGAACGTGTTCCAGATGACTTCGGAGCCACTTGAGACTGATCTACGTGATCCACGTATGATGCTGATTGACGTGAGAGTTTCTTTGTACTAATAGTCGGATTAGCAGCAATCATTTCATTAATAGACTACTTTGTCTTAATTAGGGACGTACCTCTTCCAAATACATTATATCTTATATCATTAGAATGAGGCCTGTATGAGTAATGGCAAGTTATAATTGTCATAATCCTATCCTACTAATATTATAAACGTGAAAGTTTGTGAGGATGTTTGTTCCTCTTTCACGCAAAAACTACTGAACGGATTTTGATGAAACTATACAGTAATATAGCTTATACATCAGAATAACACATAGGCTACTTTTTATCTGGGTACCACGCGGGCGAAGCCGTGAGCAAAAGCTAGTATTAGGTAAATTGAAGTATAAAGTGATATTTATTATGTTCAACGTAATTTGTACACAAATAAAAACACCGACGTTGTAAATTTATTACGACTTGGTTGGTGTATTTATTTGTAAAACCAATTGTCATAACGTCTCAATTTGGGTAACTGTTACATCTATATCGTATTCACAGGTTTCCTCTGGACATTGACCTGAAAATGATTCACTTTAACGGTAGTTATGTCTAGAGCGACATATATTCTGTAGGCTCTTTGTGTTAATGTGTCTGTAGGTTGGGTCAGTATCAGTATCAAGTCAGTACTAGTACAGCATGAAAGAAATTACTGTTTTCTTTAATTAAACTCTACGTCATGTGTGATTCAAGACTTTCACCGGCTTTCTTCATGCGCTGAAGTAATATCTACTTTCTCGCGACAATGTATATAGACACGATTTAAAGTAGCTTTTGGCCTTTATTTCACTACCTCATTGTTTGTGGCTATGCAAATTATGTTAAACATTTATTGTTAATAAAAATTTAAATGCAAATTGTGCCTTATCATAGTTTTGCTTAAGTCAAGGTCCCTGACAACGTAAAGCCAATTTTATTACTTATTTTAAATTATTGAGTTATCATGGATATGAACCTTACCGAATTTTAATGTGGGAAATGATATTTTCGTGTTAACTGACAGTTTAAACAGGTTCGTACTAGCATTACAAACAAATTGGGATGATACAAAGAATTATCTGATCGTTACATATGCAATAGCTGGGTTGAAAACTGTTGCTAACATACCAATACGAATTAAGTAACGGTTGGACTTACCAATAAGATTATTGGCTGTGACGAGTATGCAGCACAGGAACAGTAAGGCAGAGGTGATTCTGTAGTGCATCCGGAACACCATGTTGTCGATGATAGCTTTGTCGATCAGGTAGCGAACCTTGACGAAGCCCGCCACTGCGGAGACCATTCCAAACACCGCCATCTTGGATCTCTTTGTTTACAAACAATATCTGTAACAAACAAGCCGAGACGTCTTATTTCTGAAAACAAAGGAATGCTAAATATAATCCTACGACTAAAGAGGACGCTCACTGCGACAAGTACCATATGCATCATACCAAATTAGAACTTAACTGGTAAATTTTATTGGTGTTTTATTCTACCAATGTGTGTAACAGCTGCTCAACTTTGTGACGTACTCTGATGTCTTAATTTTCATGTGTTTCTCGGCTACTCGTGTCGCTTGATACTACCGGTTGGAGAATGAGAACGCGGTTTCCCAACTTGTTGAATTTGTTAACTCAGTGAACCGTTAAGTGAGAATCAAGTAAATGCACAGGTCTGCTCGGTCCTCTCAATCAATGACCTCAAACATAATTTAACGACGTAGCTACCTCGCGCCCACGCTCGTCGGGAGAAGAATTCTCAGCCCGGTCGCTTTTTATGAACTCATATTTTTTCTTCACAGTTTGACCACTCATGCCGGTTAACACGTGTGAAATGTGAATACGAGTTCCTTACTATTGACTTTGAACTTAAGTCTTTTGTCTTTGTCTCATGCATATTTCTTTAGATGCCTCGGATGTTCGTATGAGTTAGTTCTGGTGAACATGATAGGGGGCAATTCTTGACAAATGGATCCAACCTTGACGACTTCTTGATCCCGTTCCTACGCAGTATTGCATGTCATGTGTCCAGCGAGCTAGAGTTATTTAGGTCGCTTGTGGGGGGGACTTATTGCTGGAATATTGTTTGTGAATGAAATTGCTCTTAATAAAGCTAATGATCATTATTGCGAGACTTTGAACTCGAGGTCTGATCACTTGGTACCTATATTTATTGGGTCACTTTATCGGTGGCTTGAGAATTTGTTAACATAATCGTAATAGAATCTAGGATGAAATAGGATCAAACGCACTCGTTTGAGGCGAATGGTGCGCCAGCGCAGGGCATGTGTCGGGTCGTCGACCGCCGCTGTTCGTGCGCCTCCTGCGTTTTGAACCCCCCTCTTTTCCCTCTCCCCTCAGCTGCTTTACCTCAACCGACCCTGGGCAGATGCATTGCATGGCAACGCGAATTTTACGGAGAAACCAGTTACCTGACGACAAATATTTGCCAATTCTGCTCGTCGCGGTATTTAGTCATGTTGGGCATGTCTTGGCATACCTGTTTAGTTGAAATAGATCTTTTTTATACTTTTTTGTTCCTCTAATCTAACATTAGACATTAAGTTTTAATTAATTATTATACAATTTCTAACTTGTAAAATTTAACGAAACTAAAATTTGACTTTCAAAGATGTCCCAACAGTTAAAATAAATGAAACTATTAAAATTTATTGTTTAGTAAAGCACGATCTTGAAAATCTCGCCACTAAACGTAGCTTCCGAAATTATATCATCCTATTTTGGGTAGTCACTGTTTGCTAACGTGGTGACTGATAATACAAAGGCCAAATATTCGGGACGATGGAACATTCTCCAGTTTACGACATGCGCATGTTCACATTCCCGGACAATCTTTCTCTCACATTATCTTTACGAGTACCTATACTTTTATTATCGAGTAAACTTTTATATTTCAGTGGATCGTATCTAACAATGATATTTCAAGACCAGGTATCTTGAAATATCATTGTTGGACACCTATTATAACCTAGTTGTAGTAAAACTAGGTTATAATAAGTACTTTATTAATAGCTGATTTGCACTGCAAAAAATTATATCCTTTAGCAAATTGAGCGCTTCCATATTAGGTATCTTACCTAGAGCTATCAACTGCAGCAGTAGATTGTATTCTTATTATTCTTCATCAACGAAGAATCACAATCGTCCAGCCACTGACGGTATCTACTTAAATAGCTCGGCACGCGTTGGAAATGAATGCACAGTAATTACGCTTGATGAGTGCTGTCGCCGCAACACATGCCTGAATATTTTCACCTAAATATTTATGTAATGTGAAATTATTTCTGTGTTAATGTAAACGAAACATCACCGATCCGAAACTAGATATAAGCCTACTGAGACAGATTCTAGAATAGCGTTTGTCGTACATACGGCGCCTATCAGATACCTACCGACCCAGTCTTTCACCATCAACAAAAGCATGGCCAATGATGTAGAACGATCTCAATGTTAGGTAACTCCAAAATGTGTCTAGTTGGTGGTTGATTGACGCTGTAATAGGGTGTACTCATGTATTCAGGCCTTAGGGGCCCGTTCAACTCGGTCTGCCTGTTCCGACACCGGGCAATGACGTCTCGCATCTAATACAATTAGCTCCCATTGACAGCGTTGATGTCGGTGGCATTACACCATCATTGTTTACCTAGCAGGGAAACTATGTGAACTGAAAACACGTGGTGTTTGTTTCACGTGAACGGAAACTCGCTATCATTGGATGTGATAAGTTTTGATACTGTTCAAAGGTTTGTTTTCTTCCTGTCATAGCTAGTTAATACTGAAACGGAAATGCGCTAGCTTGCGGTTCCTTTGCAAAACAGACTCGAACTGATGAGAAACTAAACTCCATTATAATCATCGGTGGTAGCGGTCATTTACGATAATACCGTTCAATGTCTATCATTTGAGGTCAAAGATAAATAACGATTCTTAAACAAAAACAAGCATTGTAAAACTTATGCGGGCTAATTGACATCGCGTGTGCTGAGTATGTAATGAGGAGTATGTCAGTGCTGTTATTGATTTCCAAACTACCTTATCGATATTGCACAAGCTTACCGAACGCTTGATGGGACTTAACGACCATGAAGTTAGCCAGTATCGCAATAGATCTTCTCAGTACCGTGTAAAAAAAACACCGAGACCAAAAATGTATCAAGTATAAATTTATGGTACTTTTCGTGATATAGCATTCAATATTCACAGCTATTCAAAGGGTTGCATTTGATTGATTTTAATATAGGTATTGTATCGCCAAAAAACTCGGCGATCCATACTACTTGAAACGAAAACAAAAAAGAGCTGATCTTCCTTTAAAGCTTGAAATTATAAAACATTACCGTGACTTTATCGTTAACTCGTGTCAGAATATAAAAGCCTGGGAAACAAGAGACATTACGCGAACGTCCATGGAATAGTAAAACGAGTTTGCAAGTTCAAAGTATTATTAAAGGCTATCGCCAGGCGCTAGCAGTATCGGCGATGCATGCAGGTGGCGCGTTGTAGTTCCGTGACTGGAATCGTGTGACGGACCGGTTAAAGATGACCCCTTTTGTGACACCATACAGAACAGAACACGTTATCGGAAAACGATCATTTTCCACGCGTGAATGTAAATAAAATTTAAATGAGTCGAACGGTAAAACGATACGGAAAGAGCTTTCTATTTGAAGATATTAATGCAACTTCCAATTTATTAAAACCGCTTAGTCGACAAACGTGTGCCTACTATTTGGCTGTGTGTAACTTGTTATGCCATCGGAAATAATCGGCATGCCGATGTTGCTAAAACGAATCATGATGTTATTTAATGGTTTTTATTTCATTACGTGTCCTTGGGTGGAACATCTTGTACGAAGATTCGCGTACCGTAAAAATATCACGTGTTCACAACAAATCCGTCTAACCATACCAGGAACTTGTCTTCATTGAACCCTTATTACTTTTTCTCTACTATGCTTTGTCCATTCTATTCAAATATGGTTCCCGGTAATAAAGACCCTTGCCTTCGTCTATGCCGGCCAGGTAAAGGGGACGAACCTACCTGTGTATGTTAGAAACATCATGCTAAATATCATCAACGGTCTTTCATTAACACTACTTGGATTTTTTGTATCAATTCCAAGTTTCAACTTAATTTTGACACCGCCATTTCGGTCTCCCAAGAATACGGGTGAAATAAAAAGAAATGGGATGACTAAGCATAAGGCTTTTGTTCCCGTATATGTATGCTGTCAAACGGCATTCCTCGCCTCGTCGATATGAGTTAAGCGCTTCTCGATCCACAAAGCTTTTGTGACACAACTTACCTTTTCAAAACTTAACAGTAACTTGAAAGTCCAAACTTTGTCTTGTACACAACACTAACACTGTTTCTAAATGCTTATTCTATCACAGTAGTTGTACGTCATGATAATATTCGGGGTGTCAATAAAGAAATTGGGGTAAAACGAGTGGCAAATGGATTCCGGGTGCGAGCGACACGCCAGCCGCTCGCGGGTCAGAAAAACGAACTGAAAGGGCCGACTCCTGCGCGCGCGTTGCTGCGGCTTGACTACACGGCTGTAGAGATCGCTGCGCGAGCGCATTATCTGTCCCTCTCACACTCATGCAAACCGGCTACTCTGCTCTAGCCGAATGCACAGTAGCCAAAAGAAGCTCCGTTGAACGAGTTCTGTCGAGGGTCTTGACTTCGTCTCGCCTTTTCCTCGTGGCCAATACTTTTTACATGCTGTTTTTTCTGAATGTATCACGGTAGGTTTTGATTTGAGGATAGCTTGCGGGTGTTGATTAACACATTGTCGGGTCGCATTGGTTTACGATATAAATTAACTGGTTACGTGATTTTAATTTAACTGTTACAAAACAAATTACAGGCTGCTCAATAATAGGGAACTTATTTTAGATAGATAGATAGGTAGATTAAAAGTTATCTAATTATCTACTGACCTCACGTAGCAATCACATCATACCTAGTTTTTCATCACTTAAAATTTGGTTACCCATAGACAAATTATTGTCGCAGTGGGTGAAGCCCCGCCTGAGAAGCAGAAGGTTGCTGGTTCGATTCCCGCCGCGGGACAAATGCTTGTACATTTGTCTCGGAACTGAGTGTTTTCTATGTAGGTACGTATAATGTAATATGTAAGTATTTATAAAAAAAAAATATCTGTCATGTAGTTCCCATAACACAAGCTCTGCTTACTTAGGGGCTAGATGATGCTGTGTGAGAAAAATGTCCAGCATTATTATTATTATTATAATTTAATTTTTAATTATGAACCTACCTACCTATCTTTAAATGAAAGAATGGAGAGTGAAATTACTATAAATTATTCTCTCTACAAAACCAATAACTATTTTAATATACCTACTGTACCAATACCAGAAAGTACATATTATATTGTCATTGTTGGTTTTGGTTAAAGGAATTAACTATTGGAGGAATCCAACTCTCCGTTTTGTCTCTATTTACTGGATACTTAAAGCCAAAACCGGTAGGTATTATCTTTTAATCGACTTAAAAAAAGGCGGAGGTGCTTAATTCGGCTGTTGTTTTTTATCGTGTATGTTTGTTACTTGATATCTTCGCCGATTGTTACCCGATTTTAATGATTTTGAGTTGTTGTATAGAGGATGATCCCAACATAGTCCCATAAAAGTTTTATTCCTGAGGGATTGCTATTTTTCCGTAAACCTAAAAAACACCATCATTCTATAGAATCACGACTAGCCGATTTTTTTTGTGGGGTTTTTTTATTCGAAAGAATGTCATCCGTGAACAAAATAGCGTAAGCACGTGAGGATCTGATGATAGACTACCTGCATAGAAACTTGGGACTGCAAACTTACCGCGAATATTGCGATTTAATTATTATCAACCGACTTCAAAAAAGGTGGAGGTTCTCAATGCGTGTGTATGTTACGCGATTCTTCGCCAATTGTAAACCGATTTTAATGATTCTTTTTGTAAGTGCTTCAAGAGTGGTCTCATTTAAATTTTAAGAAAAACCCCACTCTTAGGAGTGGGTTTTACACCCTTAGAGGTGTAAAAATGGTTGATGATATTTCATATTGGTCATTTTATCAAATTCTCCTTAGAAGTAGATTTTTTGACATTTAATGACTTATAAATTATTCTTGCTCAAAGCAGCGTGAGTTGATTTTGCCGTTCTCAATAACAATTTATTGCAACTAAATTCAAGCCAAAAGATCTGACATGACCTAAATTCCTCACAATTACACGTTCTACGTGTAGATCTGCTTCGACGTTAATAATAAGAATAATTCAAGACGAAATAAATTCGTGTCACCTTTTAAGGATCTCGGCTTAGTGTTTGAGTGAAATAAATACATGGATCATAAATAATACCACACGAGTATAAAGCCCTTTTTTCAAAAATATAATATTATAAGTAGTATATCAGTCATGTTAGTTCCCATAACACAAGGTCTGCTTAGTTTGGGTTTGGGCCTAGATGATGCTGTGTGAAAATGCCCAGCATTATTTATTTATTTATTTGCGCAGTCGGGTGAAAAGCAAGTCTCAAATGCAGGTATGAAGTACAGCTAGATGTAACATCAATAATATATCGCTATTCCTGTCTGTCACATTTCTCTCCTTCGATCAAGGACCTTTGCAAGAGTAGTTTAAGACTACTACCTCTAGATAGATAGATACATAAACTCTTTAGATGTAGATAGATACATAAACTCTTTATTGTGCATAACGCCAATTTACAGTATAAACACATACACATAATAAAAGAGCGTAAAAAAGAAATGCACAACGAGTGGTCTTATCGCTAAAAGCGATTTCTTCCAGACAACCTTTGGATGGAGAGTACTATTTCAAAGAATTACGGTGTTATTAAGTAGGTACTGTAAATAAATCCTAGCGTACAAGAAGTGATCAGTTTCAAAACAAAGAAACCTAACTGCAGTTTCTTAAGCGTAGTTCTATAATCTTAATATTCCTTTATAAAATTATCTAGGATCTAGCTTTTTTTTAATAGAAAATCGTTTATTGCGGCATATAGGCGCCGTATATTTTATTGACATTTTGTGCATTCTATGCCACACTCATGATCAAGACGATTCTAATGACACCTCATTTATCAAGATTCGTCAAGCCAATTAGGCACAGCGAGAGCCAAATAGACATACATACATACACCCTAAAAATATTACCCACCTTTTGGGCAGTCGGATATAAAGTTTCTCAGCGTTGCGTTTCAGAAGCGATTGGAAAATATGTCACAGGATAGTTTGACGTGATGCATGATAATGCATCCTCATATTCCCGATAAGGTTTTTACCGAAATGTTACTCATACTTAATCATTCAGTTTAAAAAAATATGTTATGATGTTTACCGCTGCGCTGACAATAAAATTAAATAATGAACTCAAACTTTTGCTTGAATAAAACTCGAATGTGACTTGGATTTCAATAGTGTCTAAATCACAAAACTATTAGGTTTTTTATTTAAAAAAAAAACAAATGAGTTTTCCACAACAATTCTGACTAAAAAGAGTCATATATATGACTCTGCGCACATCATAAGGAAATTCCACGGTTTTATATCATGGGATGTACCTTTTATTCAGCCGTTTCGGTCTATGACTGGGAGTTTGACACGGTTCCGGCAAGCACAACTTCGAATCGATACAAAAGATGGATTTTATTCGTATGAGCTACTTAATGATACTTAGTGGGATATGAACACGAAATAACCAGTGTGTAAACTCGTATGTCACCCTTCGCCAGACGAACTTGGTGGCACGGCGGGCAAGTAGCCGACTAAGACGCAAGAGGTGTTGGTTCGATTCCGTGTGGAGTCAGGACTAGTCTGTTGGGTGTTTATCTAAATCAATATTTCAGAGGCATTTTCTAAAATCTCATCACACCTTTAGTTATTAATCACTAAATATATAAATAAATAAATAATGCTGAATATTTTCACACAGCATCATCTAGCCCCAAACTAAGCAGAGCTTGTATTATGGGAACTACATGACTGATATATTACTTAAATACATATTTTTTTGTAAATACATACATATTATACATAGAAAATACCCAGAATCGAGACAAATATTTGCAGATACAAACATTTGTCCCGTGGCAGGAATTGAACCCGCAATCTTCTGCGTCTCAGGAGGGCCTTCGCCCACTGCGCCGCAGAGGTCGTTCCAAAAAACGGTGATAGAAGACTTCATAACGTTTGAAGCCTCTTGACGTTCATGATTTTGATTCTGGCCGAATTCTATGGAGGTACACGTAGGGCGGATTATTCTTGAAATGGAGAATTTGAAAGATTGTTCTTCATAGGAAGCATATGTCTAGCAGTGGACTCCTAAAGTGTGTTTTTAATGATCACAGGTTCTGTAACTAAGCGCTTATCAAGAGCTTACCGTTTGTGTTTTCACGAGAGTTTCACACTAGAGAAAAGTTTTGTAGAAATAATTTGCGCTGCCTTACTAGAATAGTATTTATGGTTTTATGATCATAGCCTCGCCTCTTTATGACTACCTCATTGGTTTGGTCTAATATTTGTTTAATATGTTGTTACCGGTGCGGCGTTGACAACAGTTTTAGGAATAATTCGGTTAAGGATGTGATTCATGTAATAATTATTTGCTTAAGAGTTCGTTGATGTCTTTTGTATGGAATAAACATTTCGTAGAACGTAGACAGTATTTATTCTATATAATGTTAAAATAAACTTATAGCATAAGAAAGCATGAGGATAAAAGTGAGCTTAACCCAAAAAATAGTTTTCTTCTAAACTATTTTTAAACTGGTAATGGTTTGTTAATAATGACCTACAAAACCATGCTATTGATATAATATGATTAAAACAAAATATAATCATATCATATTTTTTTTCACCTTATCAGAATAAGGTGAAAAAAAATATATTTAATCAGTGTTAATATTTGCGTTTGGTTTTAAACTCGCTTTGCCTGTTTCTCCTGTCAAGTCTAATAAAAGCTAAACGAGATATCAAAACTTTAAGTCATGAATAATTTTGTTAGGTTATTCACCTACGGGTAGGTGGATTATTTACTCATTTGCTTTAGTAATCTGTTGACCATATTTTTTTATGCGGTTACACTAATAATTCAAAGGCTCATTATTGAGAAGTTCATATTATAATGCTTCGTTCTTGCTATTTTCGTAACTATAACGTGGGATGTTTTATACGTTACTAGTGAAATGCCTTGCGTCCTTGAGATTTTTCATATATACTTCATGATCTGCACCCTCAAGGGATATATTTCGGAATATCCTTTCTTAGTCATACCCTTGTACGGTTTTTGATGTGCGTTGATTATCAGTAAATCGATCAGTAAGTCAGGTAAAGTTTTAATATATTTAGATAGTGCTACAAAACCCTGAACTTTACCATTCTCTGAAACAATTTGCCCTTGGTATTGAACTCCTATTTGTAGCGATTTGTAAAGTAGGAAAAAATAAGAAAAGAATTCACAGAATTAAAATTATCGTGGTTTGGTATCATTTTAGAATATTATTACGACTATACCACGTACTTTACTATTCTCCTGCTGACGTTTCGTTGACCGTTTAGAGTAGACCGGGAACTGACTGTCCCGTCTCACGACCGTCGAGCGTGGTCGCGGACGGTGCTCATTAGGAAGGACCTCTAAACGGTCAGCAGGAGAATAGTAAAATACGTGGTATAGTCGTAATAATATTCTAAAAAGGATTCACGTCTAATAATAAAAACAATGTTGGCAGTATTTGTTGCGGGTAATAAAGGCTAATTCCCAGTGGCTGTTCAAGTTACAGTGGTTTCAGAAAGAAAGAAAGAAAAAAAACATTTATTTAGCACGACATAAAAAAATACAACGACGACGCGGAGGGAGAGAGTTGCGATCACTCAGCCTGATGAGAATGCTCGGAATGAGTCGAAACTGAGACGGTGCCTTTGCCGATAATAGTACATTACGTAAAAAAACTCGAATTAACTTGTTGTTATGTAAAACTCCCGTATGCTAACTTGTCGTAAAATTACCCCACGTCCTCAACTATACCCCCTGTACCTTGAAATAGTGAAGAAACCTAGGGCTAATGCGAACATAAATACCAACTAGCATGAGGCAAGTGATATAAAAAAACAAAAAAAAACGGTAAAATATTAAATTCTTTTTTAAGTAATCTGGTTTTAATTCTAATTTGCTGAGTCTTTCCTAGCCGTGTAAAACCGACGTATGCCTTAATCGTGAGAATGAGCTATAATACGGCCAGGCAATCTCATGTCGTTCACAACTGGTTTGGTGACCTTTCTACGATGCACGTCGATGGTCCCATACGTTTTTACTTATCGGGCACAGCAGCAGGAAAAAAACTTTGAGAAGCTGTTATTATTATTTCACTATTAATTTTTAAGGCTTGATTGGCTTCGCGTGTATATGCAGTTTGGAGATTATTTTGCGCCTGTTATAAAACCCGACCACCCAATCGAACCGTTGCCTAACTTCTTCAAAAGAATTCGAATCTAACCTATTACTGAAACCATTGTAAAGAGTGATTTTATAAACTACTAGCCGATGCCCGCGGTTTTACTCGCTTAGGATAGATCATTGATAGGTGTCTTTAAATAGATTTTTCACCCCCTTAGGGGTAGAATTTTCCAAATTCCTTTCTTAGTGTACCCTTAGACCATAAGAGGAATATACCCTCAAAATTTCATGCTTCTATAGGACTTATGGATTAGGCTGTGCGTTGATTCACCTCTTGGCGTTTGACACCACCAAAATCCCCTATTCGGTATTTTGGGGGAATAATTATATAAGACTTTTATCATTTGGATTGAAGAATATTTATGTGAAGTTTCAAGACTGTAAGGAAGACTGTAAGGATGTGTTCAAGGAATACGATTTTTCATACAAAGGTTTTTAGCCCTTTTCACCCCCTTAGGGGTATTTTTTTCAAAATTCCTTTCTTAGTGCACCCCTATACCTTACGAAGAATATAACCTCCAAGTTTAATTCTTCTATGGCTTGTGGTTTATTTAGGTTGTGCGTTGATCCGCCAATCAGTAACGGAACAGTTTTATATATATTGATTGATGGGGTTGTTAAGTACTAATTACTACTTACGTAAGCATAAAAATATCAAACAATGCATGTAATAAAAGTGCAATGCATTTGTAAGTTTATCAATTTAACATAATAACCTTGTCTACGTTAGAGTGTGCATTTGTCAATTGTTTTAACCTAAACACATGTTTTCCTTACCTTCATAAGTAAATACCCGTAGGTAACAATGAGATGACATAAAGTTATTCATCTGAACGAATGAGTCGTTTACGGTAAATCAGTTTTATTAAACCTCTACCTATCCTTTTGCGTAAACACTAGGTATGGTTATTCATAAAATTCATTTACATTAGGCACCTTCGCGAGCTTTGCCTACATGAATGCTTGCACGTAACTTCATACTTTGGTGAACACGAAACCTTACTGTTCAGAACGTAAGATTTAGTTTAACAAAATTTAATTCTTATGAATAACTTGATCGGCGCGTGAGTTGATTGAAAGCTTAGAATACCGGCCGTTACGTGACCGATTATCCTATCTAATTTAGCATTTAAGGTAACTAGTTCTTTGAAACGTATCATTATGATATTTGCGATGTTCCCGCCTCAATTAAATGCACGATGATCGACATTCAAATTGCATAGACTGAACGAATCCTTTTCGAATTCTTAAATAGGGTGAAACGAGAAACGCACAGGACTGAAGAGGCTGGCAAAAGAGAAAAGAGGCCTATACCCAGCAGTAAAAAATAAACAGTCGCGTACATAATTCTGACCCCACACTAGGGTTCCCTGTGTCTTGGGTATCAGGAACTACGAGTACCGTGGTACCACAACAAACAGACACAAAACAAATTTCTGAAAGACATGCCAACATTTGTCCCGCAGCGGGAGTCGAACCCACACCTCTCGCGTAATTCTGGGCTGAGATGATGTTGAAACCGACAATTAGGTTATTTTATAATTATTTAGTGGAGACACGTTATTGGTAAAGTTCCCTTCTGGGAAAGAAGGGAGAACTGTTCCCTCCTCCCTCCATTTTCATTCAAAGTGGAGGCAGGTCGTAAAAGTTAAACCTCATTATTTGAAGCTTGTGTCAGTAATAGGTATCTGTTTATGCACTTAACATTTCTCAGAATCCTTTTAACGTGATTCATGACGCTGTTCACAAGCGCTCCTAACCGCTGATTGTATGTATACCTAGCAGTTTTTTGCAAACTAAACTTTCGAGTTTCTGATTTGCTTGTCATCGTTTCCTATTAAAGGTACTTTGCATTCAATTTGAATACGCTGGCGGGGTTTCTTGTAAAATACAAAGAGTACTGACATAGAATAACTCAATCAGGTAATGTCCTTTGGTATAAGATTTCATATAGGAAGATTCAAGGACTTGAAATTATGCGGCTGTCGCAAAAACAGGTTGATCATAGTTGTTTATAGATTTTATACCAAGATGGCTAGATGCCAGTGCACCAGGATGTCAGGGTCGTACCATGGATATATACAAGGAATAATGTAAAATCATGGGTACGACGTATAGTTAATTCGGATCTTGCTAGCTTAACGATACTTGTAAGACAGCATTTAAGATTAACTATTTTATTAAATGAAACCTTTTTAAAACTGTCCATAAAATCACAATATTAAAACAGCACTGGGAACTCATTTTGAGAGGCAATGTCAACTTAAAAAAGGGGCCTTATCCTAAACTTGTACATTTTGACCGTGAAAGTTTTGACGTATGCCACATTGGGCACCCGCTTATACGCCACCTGAGTTAATGGCGCCTGAGGTATTCCACATACGGCACCTACCGATATTTCTTACAGGTGCCATAAGTGGTATCATTTATTATTTACAATTTTATTCCACATTGGGCACCTACGGATCAGTAGGTACTAGTGTTGGGACGTTTAAATTTTTAGGACGTCGAATTTGGATATGGCGTAGTTTGGAAAAAATTGTGCCGTCCGTCTCGATCCTATTGCCATTTTAGAACTGTAGTATAGGGGGATGGACTATTAAAACTTTATGTAGTGTTTGGGTATTAAATTAATGGTACGTTTGTTGAAAGGTATAAATGATGACTTAGTAAATCGAATTATGTTATGAATTCCCTGAATTTTACGGATTTCTGAAATGAAATTGGTATTATTGACGCTTAAATTCCTTTCCAGAAAACTCGGCCTGGAATTAGTGCCACGACGAGGGGCTGAAGCGGTTGACCCCGAAGACATAAGCCTCGTGGAGCTTTATAGGGACCACGTGGAGAGCGCAGAAAGAGCTGCTGCGGTAAGATACTCTGATCCTTCTGTTACATGTATTTAAGGTTTGAAGTAAGGATGGTTTTTTGGTCGATTTTGCATGCCTGAATGAGGTATTGCGCGGGCATTGTATGAGGATTGGAATGTCCAACCGGCATGCGGCATCATGAGGGTATGGCGGGATCGCGAGAGAGCATGCGTTAAAACCTGTTTTCAATGTGTCACAAGACGTAACCAGTTAGCGAAGCCTTTCGTTTGATTCAGGATAAAAATTGCTTACCGTTTACTTTAGTTTTTTCCTGTTGAATGTTCTACATAGACTTATCGCAAATAACATTTCTGATGATTTAAATGCCCAGCAGCGTTTCTATGACCAGGAGTAGACTTCTGCAACAATATCCGGCTAACGCAATTTCTGAGTTATCATATGGGTATCAAAAATTTATCTACGAAAATAAAAGTTTTTTTTTTCAGTAACACCCTGTACAGTATTGGAAATAATGCCAAACATACTCTTTATTGCCAGTCATAGATTTTCATAAAATGTGAAGAACTAGTAGCTACTGAAAAGTTCCACTATCCTTCTCCTGGCCCCACCATCAGATCAGCTCCAAGATACCATATTATAATATTGTCTACAAACAAAAATATAGTATTGAACTACATATACATACAAAGTTTCATTTCGATACAAAAATGATTAGAAGTAGATTTAATTTGACTGCCAAGATTGATTACATTCTTTGTTATTTAGTTAGTTACAAGTAAAGCTTATTTATTCCAAAAACTATCGTGAACTTGACTATTCATATTGTAAAAACGGGAATTTTCACGTACTGCACTATCGGTGAAGGCACCGACTAAGTTTCGACTCATTCCGAGAGTCTTCATCAGGGTGAGTGGTTGCGACTTTCTCCTTCCGCGTCGCGCCGTGCACATCAGTGCACCTCACCCTGATGAAGACTCTCGGAATGAGTCGAAACTTAGTCGGTGCCTTCACCGATAGTGCAGTACGTGAAAATTCCCGTTTTTACAATATGGAAAGCTTATTTAAGTTTGTTAAAAATGAACGCATCCTACTTATATTATAAATGACAAAGTTTCGATGTTTGTTGATCTCCGTAAAGGCTGAACCAATTTGTATGAAATTTGGACCAGGTATAGTTCGTAACCTAGAATATCACATAAGCTTCTTTTCATCCGGGTATCACGTGGGCAGAGGCTAGTCATACATAAATTCCTACTTGCGATACATCATTGAGCTAAACCTCTAATTGACTGAGACAATCTCTGACAATTGAAGGGTTCAATTAACTTCAATTTAAAAGGCAATAACTGCTCTATTTCTGCCGTGTCAGCCTGGTTTAGTGGCAGTTTTCAACTCTTTTTTTTTCGGTGTGTTCTGTCCTTCTTTGACCTTGATTTAGTGCTCGCTTTCCTACTTTTCTTCAACTATGCACCTGATCAGCAAACATAGACTTGCATTTTTCAAAGACCGGTAATTGTTTGTTTCTTCAAAATTATGGAAGTTGAACCGAGTCTTAGTTACCCCCGTGATCGGACAACAGAGGAATAGTCACTTCGGTTGTATCTGTTGTTCGAAACGAAGTCTTAGTTGTTCTCGTGATCGGACAACACAGGAATAGTCACTTCGGTTGTATCTGTTGTTCGAAACGAAGTCTTAGTTGTCCTCGTGATCGGACAACAGAGAAATAGTCACTTCGGTTGTATCTGTTGTTCGAAACCGAGTCTTAGTTGTCCCCGTGATCGGACAACAGAGGAATAGTCACTTCGGTTGTATCTGTTGTTCGAAACGAAGTCTTAGTTGTCCTCGTGATCGGACAACAGAGGAATAGTCACTTCGGCTGTATCTGTTGTTCGAAACGGAGTCTTAGTTGTCCTCGTGATCGGACAACAGAGGAATAGTCACTTCGGTTGTATCTGTTGTTCGATAAAGAAAGGAGTGATCGAACAATGTGTACCAAAAAAACGAAGCTGATAATAATAGTTATACTTCTATAAAATCTTCGCCTAGCAACAGAGTTAAACAGACACCAAGAGATAAAAGTCTCCGATTACTTTGTTCAGCATCCTCGCGAATAAATCTTGTGCTACGTTGCAATAAAATGTATCGAGTTATACTCGAAACGATAAAGGCTCCACAGCCTTTACTTCGAATGTATTACAAGGTTGCATATATCTGCCGAGAAATAGGGAGTTTTATCGTTGTAAATATTTTAATGTTATGCGGTTTTGTTATTATTTTTTGCTAATTCGTATTTTTATTATATTTTATTTGTATAAGGGCACAAACGGTTTACTATATCAAAATAAATGGTAAACACAAAAAATTCTTATACTAATAAAGCTGCCGCTAATAGTTACACTACATAAAGTATTTTCAAACAGGACGGTACTTCTTACACTAGTTATAAATACATATTTCATTAATTGCATAGCTATTCAAATAACTGATTAAATGAGATACATGTGTCTTTGAAACATAATAGCCATTATACAATGATAAAAGTGCGTTTACTAAAGTACAGCAGTTAAAATTAAATAAATAAATGTTAAATAAATAATGCTGGACATTTTTACACAGCATCATCCATCCCCAAACTAAGCAGAGCTTTTTAGAATATTATTACGACTATACCACGTACTTTACTATTCTCCTGCTGAAGTTTCGTTGAAGCAGAGCTTGTATGATGGGAACTATATAACTGATATACTTTTTTTTTGTAAATACATACATTATACATAGAAAACACCTAAACCCGAGACAAATATTTGCAGATCATACAAACATTTGAATCGAACCCGCAAACTTTTGCGTCTCGGGCGAGCCTTCGTTCACTGCGCCTTAGAGGTTGTTAGCTGGTAGTATAAGCGAAGCTTTTTACCAGAATAAAATTGGTATCTATCATCTTAATGAGCAACGTATGTTAGAAAACGGCTTCAATGATTTCGATGAAAGTTACTCGATGAAAAAATTACGAAATTTGCAAAACGCTGCCGGCGCGTGTCAAATATTATAAATTTAGACGTGCTTCTGACTACTCGGTATCTTCAGAGATGTTCTCACTGAGTATGTATCTGAGGGCGTTTTGTTATACGATGGAAAGAGATATAGCTGATTGATGATAATTGTGGTTCCCGAGCAAAGCTTAGTCGCCCAACATATATCGCACGAACGATGTAGGAATGTATAACTTTACTCGGCGTGACATGATTATCCTTATGCGAACATGAAATCAGCAGCAAATCATTTCTCTCGCTCTCAGACTGGTTACCTAACATACATGACTTTGCCTTATCCGTACTATATCATAATAGCTCATAATAGTGAAGACAGCTGAAACTCGACATTAATTTACCGTTAACTCACGTTGTCAATGGATTTGCAAGAAATGCGAAGATTAGAAGATGTTCAGTGAGCGTTGTAATGTAATGATCCTTTTCCGCGATAGAAAGGCACTGATTTCTGCTTCGCTGCTTACCATTCCCACGCTCGATGTACGTACACCATCGTATTGATAGTTTTAGATAGATACTGTAAATTATTTTTTGCACATAACAGTAGACAGGCGAACTTAATGCTAAAAATCGTTATCTTCCTGAGAACCTTTTTTATGGATCGCTAATTAGAGCTCGCAATGGACATCCATACCGTTTAGAATTGTTTCCACGTAATGAACTTTTATTGGCTATCAAGTTTTAAGAGTCTAACAGAGTCCCCTTGCAGTTTAAAGCAACACATTTTGAAATAAAATATGTGATTTTAGCTGCGAATGTAAATTTCACAAATTTCCTCCCCACGACGCGTCGATGCAGAAGTTCGTCTGCGTTGCCTTTGGAGCGTATCTGCGAGTAAAATAAACCAGCTTTTCTCCTGATAACCTATGACAGTACGATACATTTTATATATCAGCTCGCCGCCAGGTGGCTTATGAGGTCAAGTTGCATAAGTTGCTTATTTCTATAATATTTTGTTGCGTTAACCTGCGGTTTTGTCCTGTACTGTATCTCGCTTGTCCCGTTGGCATGGCGAGATGACAGAAGCAAGGTCACCTGTAAATTGATGCAAATAGTCAATTTCAAAGTATAAAATCGATAATCAATTTCAAATTTTAAAATTTCAAATATCAAGGTTCTGTTTTTTTTGTTCGAATACTGTTCTCCGATTCCACCATACACCACCTTACTTATATGACTAAACTACTGCTTATCTGTTTTATATGTGTTATCTATGATTGAATTAGGCGTAAGTGTGCGTTTGGTCATAAGTCCTTTAAATGGAAAATATTCCGGCATATGAATGTAAGTGACTTTGGAAAACGGAGCTAAATTAAAACCTGGGTTTTAGAACTGAGAGCTTCCGGGGGGCATGTGTTGTCGGAACATTTGAATTCGTACTGATACGCGTCTCTTATCAGCACTTACCTGTTTCCTATACCATAGTTACTTGAAACCATGTCACTTAATCTACATGTTTTTTTTTTTTCATTTTTCTATAGTCAAAGAGTAACATTGTGTGGATTAACAACGTTCCACACAGTAACACAGCAGACTTTTGTTAGCAATCTCTGATGAAGGTCGTTACTGAATAAATGAGCTTGACATTGACCGTAAGCGTCTGAATTCATCAATAACATCTGCTACAATGATCACGCTATTGGGTTCCGACGAAAAATGGTTGCACGCTACATAACAAGCTTTGTACCTAAGTACTTGATATTGTTCCCGGTGTTATAAGAATTTTACGCACATTCTGATAGGTACCTAATTTGCCTACTGATTCCAGTAGGTAGATTGAGTAGAATGTTCTATAAAAACACAATAATAACAAGCAGAGTTAATCCTGCATTATTAAATCGTAGTATGTATAATTTATTGGCTTGCAACTGACCAGATTTATATCATATAGACTATAGACTTATATTAAGCAATTTGACAAAACCAAGTGTAGGTACTATGTAGTTTATCCTGAGTAAGGTACCTACAATTTGAAGACTGACAATTATCATCTATGCGTTAAATTAGAATTGCTTTTAATTATTAAACTAGCTTCTGCCCACGGCTTCGCCCGCATGGTACCCGGATAAAAAGTAGCCTATGTGTTATTCTGATGTATAAGCTATATTATTGTAAAGTTTCATCAAAAACCGTTCAGTAGTTTTTGCGTGAAAGAGTAACAAACATCCATCCTCACAAACTTTTACGTTTATATATAGAAGTAGGATTTGTAACGTTCCTTCCTCGTAAAGTCGAAAACGACGACGTGTCGTTTTATCCGCGATGTCAGAAGCCCGTAAATATATTTGCCGTAAGAGGTTGTTTTTTTGTCTGTTTCTATTTATTACTGAAAGGGCTTATCGAATTGCAATGTGTTTTTTTCTAAAGATTTGATTTTTAGGGATTGTAGATTTTATCGTAACAAGTCATTGGAAGGCGTTTCGATCGATCATGGATGTACACATTGAGAATTTTAAAATATTGTTTTTACCTGCGACGACAGGACATTTTGTTTCACATACGTCAAGGACGATTCCTCCATGACATCAGCCTGCCTTCATCAGCTTGTTTACGAAGCGGGTAGGGCAACTTTACCGTTACATAAACTAACTGGCATCTTTCTTCCGCAGTGGCGAGGTACCCTCCGCCGCGCCGGCGGCTCAGGCAGCAGTTTCAACTCCGGTACCCTCACCAACAACAGTACAAACACACCCACTACCACCACCTCTGTACAATCCCACCATCTCATGTGCAGTATGAGAGACTTCGGCCATACCGCGGGCGGAGACGAAGCAGAATTACTGCTATGGCTTCACGATGCAAGACGGGCGCAGCCTTTATCTGAGAGATTTAGGGTCAGAATAGCGCGGGATGGATTCTCGAACTATGTGGACCGGCTGCACGCTAACAGCACCTTATTTGCTGTGAGTATACAGGATTTCTCAAGGAAAATAAGCTTAGTAATAAGCATATGCTGAGCTGTCACATTTTTGTTATGACATTGAACTGTCTAGATGGATTAGTAAGATTCGTGGGGCATTTCTGTTCAGTTGATCAGTTCTACTTATAAGTAGGCTAAGTACCTATTTGTTTTTTTTCCTTCGTTTTAATTGTCCCAATTTGTATGTTTTTTGCTTGTACAAGTTGTGCCAAATAAATGTTTTTCATTTCATTTCATTCCAAGTACCTTTTCTTTTGAGTTAAAAAGTTTCGTTCTCACAAACTAGTGGATTTGATACAAAATATAGAAAATTAACAATAGAGCCCTATAATTTTTTTTGGGAACTTTTCTTTTTTCTTGCGTATTGATAGTTTTTCTGAATTCAGAAATTTACGTTTTAGTTTAGTTTTTTCTAATAGAAAATGAAATTACCTTGAAAGTACCATTATAGTAAAAAACCTTGTAGCCTCATACATCAAACATATCAATATAATTATGCTGTTTATATGGCTCTTAAAAAAAGGGTGAAATAGCGAAAATAATCTTTTTTGCCGAAGATCTATAATATAAATTAACCGCTTTTCGTGTTGAGTATTGATGCTTTTTGAAGTTGTGTTTCATAAAACAGAACCTTCAAGTTTATGATAGCTATAATTATGTTTAACTGTGTATGAGGTTTTACGATATGTACAAGGACCATTGTATTTTCAGTATAAATCCTATTAAACTTTATAACCTATTGGTCGTTGCACCGAACGTGTAGGTATCATTCAAGAACAAATATTAAGTAGAAGGCGAACTGCTCCATAATTCATTTTAACTCTTACCTTACACTTCTGTTGCTGAATTTAATTTTCGCTTACTAATTATAATTCCTACCTATTACGAGACTCTTGTCAAATTGACAGATGTTAAAAAACCTACATGAAACTCTTGAGACTCTTGTCAAATTGGCAGATGTTAAAAAACCTACATAAAACATGTTACATGAGACTTTTCACCCGTTGTCTTACGGTTGGCAAGTAATACCTCTGGTGTTGCAAGCGTCCATAAGTTACGGTAACCTCTTACCAACAAGTGTGTCACTGTGTTAGTATAATAAACACATTTTGTTAAAACACATTTAAACAAAGGATGGTAAAGTTTATATGGAAAATTTTACCGAAACTCAAAACTTCTTCTAGGGAAGAGAATTCTAAAGTATTTTGGATTTTTTATTATAGTTCCAACCACTGACGGCATAAATAAACGTAAATAATGGAAAAATCCCTAAATTAACTTTAGGGAGTGTGCAATAATACTAAGGTTATTAAATTTGGTATTGATTTTTTTTCTGGTTCGATTCAGTCACGACATGGTAAAAATAAACTTTAAAGTAAATAATAAAACACGTATGAATGTGAAACTCAAGCAAAATATCTGAATCTGATATTGTTCTCCTCTTGCGAACACAGCTAGTGTTATATTATATAACTTTCATGTCTTCGTTCGCGGGTTATCCACAATCAATCCTCAGGTATCCTCTGACTGATCCTTCACAGTTGTAAAAATCAGATACGCATCAAAGCTTCACCGATACCGGTAAAGCTAATTAATCTCGGAATTAAAATCAATTTGCGACTGACAAGCAACGATAAACCTGCTATCGGCATTATACTGTCTTCATTGGAAATTACATTGTACAGTCAAGGGCAAAAATGCGAGCCAGCAGAATTTGAAACGAACTCAGACAGGTTGGAAAGTCAAGTCAATTATTTGATAATCAGTTCCTTATTAGATTTTAGATTGGCTGCGCAACTGTATGTTCTTCCAAGTAATGTATTCCTATTAAATTATTAGGTACACAAAGCTTTGTTTAGGGTTTCCTAGTCGAAAAAGTTTAAGTTGCGTATTATCCATGTGTCTGTCACAGCCACTTTGAATGGCTGAAATTTGTTGGTAACTGCCAAACAAGTGTATGTACTTTGATTTTTTTTTTTAGTTATTTTCTTTCATATCTAGTTAATGAATGAAAATCGTCTGTATACATGCCATTTAATTCTGCCTTTTTATAAGTGTTTATTATTTGTGTGAACAATAAAGAATAAAGAAAACACTTTATTGTACACCTTAAATAAATAACATAAAAACAAAACTTATTCTAAAAAATAAAATAAATAATTCTGTTAAAATGCGGGGTCTCATTCGATATTTTTTTTTTATTTTGATAGGCCTTTATTTAACCAAAACCTTACCTGATAGTGATTGATGATATGGCTGACGATGTAGCAAGGAGGTCTAGAAGATACCTATAAGGATAAGTTTTATAGGTGGTTGACTGTTCTGTGAGAGTTTTGATTAGTAAGATCGAGTTTATTAAATATATTTTTAGTGTCAATTTATCAGTTTTCCTATAATACGCCGCTGTTCTGTAAAAATTGGGAAAACTAGCACATACTAGGATTTTCGTAAAATTTCAATATCGGTGAAGGCGTCACTTGTTACAAATCATTTCGAGATTTATTATGAATAGTTTATACTTTTTGTTAGTGATAATCTAAACTTTATTTATTTACTATGGATAAACCACATTATCGAGTGTAAAAAATTGTCTTAAATCTATGTGTTTCCCCAAATAGGACATCACAGCGTGCACAAAGTAGACAAACCAGCTTATGACTAACTAAAAATAGTATAGAAAAGGTCAACTTAAAATATCGCCGGACAGGTTGGTCTAGCTTAGTCTTATCATGACTATTTAAGGTTTACTAGTTCATGAGTTATAGCCGAAGTGGTTGACTGTACCAGGTAGTTTACGAAGTACCTGTGTCGATACCATGTATCGCCCTATCACGATGCGAAGGGTCGTCGCACTAGTCCTTCCGTCTCGGGAAGACTGGAAAAGTACCACGTTTTTCTGAAGTGGTTATGTCATTACTGGTCTTACTGCTTACGCAATAAATGATTGGAAATTGTAATGAAGAGTGCTGTGAGTCACATCTAAGCTTAATACTTAATACTTCTAAGTTATAGAAAATGTGATGGTCTGATAAGTGCTAATCAGGTCTGCCCAAAAATAATTCTTCTAGTCAAATGATAGAGTCACGTACATTTTGAGTAAGCGATATCAATCTTTAAATTAAACAGCTCATTTGCTGTCCCGTTTCAGTTTTTTTCTGTCCTAAGTTCCCGAAGCTTAGCTCAGTTTTAAACCCGTTGCATTTTTTTGTGTCTGATCAAGGAACAGATTTTCTTAGAATAGGTAACGCAGCGAGGCCATGTGCCATACATGGTAGTTAGTACTAACTGTGGGAAATGAGATCTTTTTTCTTCCCCGGACTGGTTTGCAAAAAAATCGTTAGCTTTCGTTGCTTGTTCAAATTACAGTGGGGTGGAATAGCGTAGCTGTAGGTCATTAAACAACGAGTAATAAGTAGTACGTAGGTTTTCGCGCGAATAACGTGCGCTCGTCATAGAACTCGACCCAGGAATGCACAAATGCACAATGCATGTCTAGACGCTGGCTGGCGAAACCAGTTTTGAACCACCCTGCGCGTGCTCAGCAATATCCTCCTTGCGATAAAGCGATAATAAGTACTAATAATATAATATGAAAACTTCATGAGTTGGATAAGAATTATAAATGATTCAGATAACTGTGGTTGGTGGTTTATATAACGCAAAGTAGAATTATAAAGAAAACCCTGATCCAATAGATTTTCGGCTTGGTTTAATGAGTTGTTACACAAAATCTTAATCTCATTTAATTCAGTTATTTATTCATTATTATTTATCCATATGTGTGTGTGTTTTTATATGCAGGGATTTCGGACCAATTAACTAGGATCCTACTACTATTATAAACGCGAAAGTTTGTGAGATAAAATAGATTTTGTTACTCTTTCTTTCGTTTCTTTTTCTTTCTTTTCTTTCGAAGCTAGTCAATAAAATAAAGATTTATCACTGACTAGTGGACAGCCGCGCGACTGCGTCCGCGTTTATGTTTTTTCAAACAATTCTTAAGCTATTCGCTGCACCCGTTAGGGCTGGAATTTCGGAAAATCCTTTATTAGTGCAACCTTAAACACTAGGACTGTTGAGGCTGTGCTTTGTTTGTCAGTAAGTTAGTCAGTGTGTCTCGCAACGATTTTATATATTGAATTGATAATGTTTATATCCAGGCAATAAGTTTATCTGGGAAAAAGACCAGTCCTGCATTCATTGTTGAATAAATATATATATTGAATTTAGCAGTTTCTTAGTTTTTGAGTTTTTTTTTGTGGTGGAGACATTTGGAATGGTAGAGTAATAAGGGATATTACTGCAGAACCAAGTTTATCAATAATATCGTTTATCTGCGAGTGATTCGATGCTACAAACGCTGGTTCAACCCAAGTTATCATACTTAAAAACATCTAATCTTCCAGGACCTATCAACAACTGATCTAACTCGCGAGCTATGGCTGGTCGCGTGGGTGGTCAGAGTGGGTCGTTGGGCAGGTGCCGGCAGCAGTGGCAGCGGGACAGGCGAGAGAAGAGGACCAGTGGCTAGAAGACCATTAGGCGCTGGTGTGTTACCACTAGCCGAGTTCTTGAGACAGCCTGGACAGACGCCTGCGGAGAAGGAATATACTTTTAAGGTTATTAATGAAGATTTCATGAGACATAGAGATCTAAAGCCTCTTTGCGATAATGCTGGCTATATTGTGTGTATTGTGGTAGGAAATAAATGTTATGTCTATGTCTATGCTGGCAAAAGAGCTCACCCGTGTAAGTACTAACACCATACCTATTTCCGCTAAGCAGTAATGCGAGCATTGCTGTGTTCCGGTTTGAAAGGTATGAATGCCGGTGAAATTACAGGTACATGAGATTTTTCACCCGTTATGTCTCAGAGTCAGCAACGTACTAGTGAGACCTCTGGTATTGCTAGTGTTTATAGGCTACGGAAACTACTTACTAACAAGTAGGCTTGTTTGCCAAATAGTAGTATAAAAAAATGTAGGTAGGCTTATCTTTTACTAAAAACCGGGATATTTACGATGATTTGTGAGTTTGAATGTTTCCCGATATTTCGGCACAGTTGCATGTACCATGATCACGGGAGGAACTGAAGTCTTTGCGGGTTTTGAATGTTAGAGGCAGACAAATCGATCTACCCTCTTTCTCACTCTTTTATTGCGAAAAATACCACTACCACCGGTTCCATTATCAAATTCGAGTACATTTCGGTTCCGACACAACACTAACAAATCATGGTAAATATCCCGGTTTTTAGTAAAAATTATGTTCAAAACCATGATAGTTTCAAAAGTTATGTAGGTAGGCTTGTTGTATATTTTTTGTTATACCTAGGACAATCAAGTCTTTATCTAGCTATCTAAAGAATCTAGACTTTAACCTCATCTTAACTGCATGTGGTAACGCAGTACTTCGAGTTTCTTAAAATGCCTCAACTCACCTATTGAGGCATTTTAAATATCACTCTCCTGATCTGATACTGAGCTATAATTTGAACATCTTTGTTTTTCAGGTATACCAATGCGAAGAGAAGGACTTCCATCAGTTACACGACATGCTTATACGAAAACAAATGAACAAATGCAATATTTTACCTGGTCAACCAAATTACGGTAAGCGTTTCTTCGTTCATTATTAATTATCTCATCCTTTCAGAAGGCAATGAGGTCTGTTGTCGATGGCACATTTAGACACAAGAGTTCTGTATTCATTCGATTTCCCAATTAAATCTGTGATTGAATACTCTCCTTGGCAAGAGCCAAATTACTTCTGTAACAAATTTTATTTCCGAATTGAGAAGTTGGTTAAAAAGGGACTGTTTAAATTTAGTTGGTGAAGTGGAGAATCGGCTCCAAGATCTCAGGTCCGCCGCCGCTGAAGTTTAATAGTCGAGTAATAACTTTAAAAACGCATACTCGGATCTCTTTAAACTGCTTCAACCAAAATATACCTTTACTGAGAACAAAATATACCTTTACTATGAAAACATCAATTGCTATAAATTGCTGTTTCCTCTCGTAATCTGAGCATTAGCACGTGCTCAAAACGATGAAGGAAAACCAAAGATTATACATGCGTATATAAATTACGTCACATATACATAGTTCATTTCACGTGACAAGGTTGCAAACCCACCGCCGCATTATTGGCGAACTTTGGATGAAGGTCTTTGTTTGAAGTTACAAACATGAAAATTTAAATTATAAAGTCAAAGTCAAAATTTATCTATTTAATAAAATCTTCTGCCTGTTCCTCCGCGGCCAAGCCAGGAAAGAAAGGCAAGAAACTGATCATAAATAAAAATAATGACGTGATTCAGGTTTTTTGGATCTTTGATTGCAAAACTGTAGTCAAGTCAAGTCCAGTCAAAATTCATTTATTCATTAAAATCACAAGGATCACTTTGAAATTATAATTTTGCCTACTGCCTGTTCCTCCGCGACCAATTATTATGAAAATATTTATTTTACAAAACAATAGGTATATTTTTTATTATCTAACTAAACAATCGCCGCGCGAGGAACCGGCGTAAATTAACTTTCGAATTTTAAATTCACGTAGTTTTTAAGTTGACGTTTCTATATGATCCTTGTGATTTCAATGAATAAAAACCTATTGACTTTTGAATCCAATATGTAGGCCTTAAAGTTGTTGTTTAATGTTCCTTGGGATGTCTTATTTCTTGAAGATGTCCCATACTTACTTTACACATTCATACTTCAATTCTATCTGAATATTGCAGGCATCGTAGTCGCGTTACGCCTTCTAACCAGCTCCGGGAGCATATCGGAAGCGGTCTCATCCGGCGCGACGATCACAGCCAAGCGCGGTTTCCCTGACGTCATAATGCCGGGCGATGTGCGCAACGACCTCTACCTGACGCTGGAGCGAGCGGAGTTTGAGAGGGGAGGAAAAAGTACTGCCAAGAATGTCCTTGCTACCGTCAATGTTCATGATAACACTGGACAGGTTATCAGTGTAAGTAAAAAATAATATTAACGATAGCGCGGGGGGCAAATGTTTGTATATGAAAATATTTGTCTCGGGACTGGTGTTTTCTATGTAAATATTTACAAAAAAAAGCATATTATAAGTAGTATATCAGTCACGTAGTTCCCATAATACAAGCTCTGCTTAGTTTGGGGCTAGATGATGCTGTGTGAAATTGTCCAGCATTATTTAATTATTTCAACAGTTAATGTCATTTCCATATAATTCAATCTTTTCGCAGGTGTTAACGCCACTAAAAACGTATACTAACTGGTCGTTGTATAGACGCTCAGACCTAATTTTTTTCCTAACCTATTATGTTCCACTGCTGGGCCAAGGTTTCACCCAATTCCTTTCATCTGCCTCTATCCTTGGCGGTCTCCCAAAGTTCCGTCTCGAATACATCAATCGTTATGCCAACGCTTTCGCGGCCGACCATAACGTCGTCTTCCAAAGTCAAAAGGGTTTTTATTTATTGAAATCACAAGGATCGTACAAAAATGTCAGCTTAAAAATTACGTGAATTTAAAATTTAAGAGTGAATCTCGCGCGCGACTATGCATTAAAGAATCAGGCAACAAACTCTGCTTCGTTTTTTTTTGATGATCCTTCATTTAGCTGTAGTGTGGTTCCATCCTCAGGCATCCAAGGTGTGCATGGCTTTGATGTCTAACATAGCCTAAGTCTTACAAACACATATGGATCAAGTTATCTGAAATAATAAATCATTACTATTATTAATTTAAAATCTCAGGCTTATGCCTGGAGCCTTTATAGTCATTAGGGGAGCCAAAGCTAATACTAAGAGGCCCTTTTTACATTATCATATAAAAAACGTTATTTAGTAGATGGCAACTGATGTAAACTATTGGATATATGAGTGATAAACTAGGCTATTGCAGTAGTATATGCTTATGTAATGGTTCCTGGGCTATGTAGGATGAAACGGCACCTGCCAATTCTGACTTAAATTCAAATCAAATCATAGGCAGGTGATGACTTGCCATCGAAACGGGCCTCATAAGTGCCGCCAACGATAGGCAGCGTAGGGGAAACGTTGATGTGAACGGCTAAAGGGTGTCGAGAGTTGTGCTGCAGTTTCACTAAACGCTACTCCCGTGAGCAAATATTATTAATACTGAATATTTTATTATATCCAGGAATGCGTATGGGGTGCGAGCGGCAGCGGATCAACGTCTTACGAGTCTCTTGTCCTGTACCACAACAACAGCCCCGCTTGGGGAGAACAGTTGCGCCTCACTGTACCACTTGAAACATTCACCCATGCCCACGTCAGGATTGAGTTCAGGCATTGTTCAAGTAAGTGTAATACTTCGACGGCCTCTGAGACGTAGAAAGTTGAAATCAAATCATTTATTTGCAAACATAGGTCACAAAGATGTAGGTTATTTATAATTAGTAAGCACCAGACATGTTTAGCCTTGATCTAGGACATGCAAAATGGCTGCTTTAAAGTCAGCAGTAGACATCTAAATATAAATAACACAATCATATTTATTTTTTTATAATTAATGTGAATTACAGTTATAAAAATAATTAAATATCTTATTAAACATCAAGTCAAAATCCATTCATGCAAAATAATAGGTACGTTCTAAATTAAACTACCGGTATACACATTTACAATGTTTTAATTATTTTTTGTACAAGGTTGCGGGTTTGATTCCCGCCGCGGGTCTAATGTTTGTATGTTCTACAAATATTTGTGCTCGGTGCTGGGTGTTTTCTTTGATTAATATATATGTATACATATTGATAGTATATCAATCATGTATTTCTCATAGCACAGGCTATGGTTACTTTGGGGCTAGATGAAGCTGTGTGAAAATGTCCAGCAAGCCAATGCCCATTCAAGCCAGGGTGTTAAGTTAAATACCACTTTCTGTTGACGTTAACGCCCGCGGAAAGATTGAATTGTGTGGAAATGACATTAGCTGTTGTGGAAATGTCACGTGACACCGGCAAATCTTACCTTGACGAATTTGCATTAGCGTTAAAAGGAAAAGTAAGCATCAGGTATTTGTCTAGAGCCCCAGGCCCTCAGATTAGCATGCTGTAATCATAATTCTGCATTGTCATCGGGGCATGAAACGTGAAATGAAAGCTTCTATAAAGGCCGAACATGACAGGTGAAATAGAAGCTTAAAATGATTTATTGTACACAGTAATAAAACAGAAATATAACAAGATATTATGTGAGGCATGTACAAAAGCGAGCTTAACCCTAAAAAGAGTTTTCTTCCAGCAAACCTTTGAGGAGATATAGAGAAGTGATAAAGTTGGTAGATGTATAAAGTCAGGAAACATACTTAAAATACCACTATATTTTAATAAACTACATATTATATATACTTACCAACTTAAACTACCTAAGCTTCTTAGAACGCCATGTTTAAATTGACAGCACGAGACAAGAACGAGAGAAAGCTATTTGGGTTCGCATTCGCGCGACTGATGGAAGCCAGCGGGGCCACGCTGAGGGATGGCGCTCACGAACTTTACGTATACAAATGTGATGACCCCTCCAAGTAAGTTGATTCATCATCGCTCATAGTCCGAATTCATACACTGCCGGGTATAGGTTTTCCCTTCCGCGACGGGGGTGGCGAAAGCGGGTATGCGGGACTCAAATCTAACCCCACTCAAACAGTCCCCTGCCGAAGTGGGGCAGATGGGTTCACGTTAGCATTGACCATCTCACCCCGGCAAGTGCCCGGGGCCCGCCTGAGACGCAGAAGGTTAAACAAATGTTTGTATGATCTGCAAATATTTATCTTGGGTTTGGGTGTTTTCTATGTATCTTCTTCTTCTTCTTTCTAGCCATATTCAACCCTAAAAGTGTAGGCCTCCTTCATATGATGCCACCTCACTCGGTCCTGTGCGGTCTCCATCCATTTAACTCCAGCTGTTCTTCTGATATCGTCGTACCAACGCATTTGTGGTCTGCCCTGTGGGCGTGTTTCATCCCATGGCCTCCATTCGGCCATGTATATTATTTCTATTTATATTATGTATGTATTTACAAGTAAAAAGTATATCAATCATGTATTATATATAATACAAGCCCTGCTTAGTTTGGGGCTGAATGATGCTGTGTGAAAATCTTCCAGAAATATTATTATTATGCTCATCACACTTCGATACAAGTTGTTCAGTTCTGAGCAAAATTAATATTTCGCACTACAAATAAGCGCGTTCCCCTTGTAGTAAAGTAATTATAATACTTTTCAGATTGGCATCAGCTAGCTACCTATCACTACCCTCGTGCGCAAGTGACACCACAAGGTTGCCGCCTACAAATGGCGTCGTCTCCACTTTCCAAAGAAGCTCCAAAGAAAACTGTACTATTAGTACTTTGTTATGTTCAACGAAGCTTACACAGAATGGTGAGTGTGTTTTTTATCTAGTGTTGGATAGGCGCCACATTTGATTTCGAAATGGAACTCATTTCCATAATCACTACTCTATCAAGGCTGGGGATGTGGAGGAGTATTATTTGCGCGTGAAGAGCAAGCCTGAGGGTCGAACAATTGGAGTCACGCCACGGAGTCAGACTCCTTCGTGGTGAGAGTTCCGACCTAACACCTGTCGACCTTTATGAAGGAAGATATGTGGCCTAAAGGAATCGTCTATCAAAGTTCCAGAGTCGGTTACCGAACCCAGCCGCGCTCACGTCGCAGTCAATACGTGCTAGATATATAGGTTTTGTTTTATATAATTTTATGTATTTTCGTTTCTAAGGTATCTATCATATGGGACCTATATTTGTACGTGTACTTTACTATGTTGCTTGAAATAAATGAATAAATAAAAAAAAATGAATAATCATCCCAAGTTGTCAAAAACATTCGCTTGCAGATGATCAGCATCCCTCAGCAACCCTAGGGCACAGAATAAATAATAGTACACAAATAGAACGGCGCCTCATCCCTCCCGCATATAATTCTTGTACTTTTTTTAACTTTATCGTATATTTATAATGTTTACAGAGGATTTGTTAGCGCTTCTGCAATGGCGCGCTCGCCCTGAGAAGGTGCAAGAGACATTGCTCCGAGTCCTGAGACTCGGAGACGGACTGAGCTGTGAGGAGCTGATCAAGTTCCTTAGAGATGTTCTAGATGCGTTGTTCGCTTTGTTCTCAACTGAGGATGGAAACAGGTATGGAAACAGACGCTAATGGCTACTAGATATGGCACATAAGCTGAGTTGGACGCCATTTTGTTGCATTTAAGATTCTAATTTCTAAGTAGATAAGTAGTTATTATGGTGTTGGTTAATTTAAGTAACTAGACTAAGCTTACTTTATTAATTGTTAAATGCTCAAATAAAGATTACCTTGTTTCTGTTTTTCTTTCTAGATAGATAGATAGAGACCATCTCTATGGTCGGCTACTCCGGCTGCGACGTAAGAGATGCGGGTTCGATTTTCGCTTCGGGATAAATATTTGTATTTACTGTAGATGTTTGTTTTGGGTCTAAATGTTGTGGTTCCACTCATAATTCCTGATTTCTTAGTGTAGGGTCAGGGCTGTACATGTTTTCTTCTGTTGATTTTGTAATGTTACGTATCAGAAAGGAATAAAGCAGTATTTAGTTAATTAACTGTTTTATAATCTTTATAAGTCCTGCTGACGTTTCGATGGTTTTCTCAGCGCCGTCGACAACTGACGGATCTGCAGGTTGCAGATCCGTCAGTTGTCGACCGTTGCCTTCTGGAAAGTATGGAGGTTGTCTGTTAGAAATCGCTAATTAGCAAAAAGACCGCTCATTGTACAACATTGTCAAGTTTGTAGTTCTACATTTAAGCTAAATTATTATTTGAATGAATGAATGAATGAAAATACTTTATTGTACACCTTAAACAAATAACATGATAAACAAAATCTTATTTCTAAGAAAGTACATTGGGCGGTCTCATCGATTAGAAGCTATCTCTTCCAGACAACCCTTGGATGGAGAGGATAGTAAGAGATCTACTCTTTCTTCCAGCTTCGGCCCACGGCTTCGCCCGTGTGGTACCCGGATAAAATATATCCTATCTGTTATTCTGATGTGTAAGCTATATTGCTGTGAAGTTTCATCAATATCCGTTCAGTAGTTTTTACGTGAAAGAGTAACAAACATCTATCCATCCTCACAAACTTTCGCGTTTTATAATAGTAGCAGGATGAAGATGAACTAAAACTCATCACGCCAAAAAAGATCCTGCAGTTTCTAACAGCTGCAGGGCTAAGCGGTGAACTTTGAACGCCCCCTGAGGAGCGAGGAAAAGCAAGTGGCAATCACAATAGGCCTGTGACGGCCGCAGTGATACTAAAGCCACGAAAAGCTAATAAAAAATAAAATAGTAGTAGGATCTATCTATCTAGATTGTTGTCATCGTAAGCCAAAATAGGCTTGTAATGTATTGATATGTTTCAGCACACCACATTCCGGCACCGTGTTCCTGGTGCTGATATCGATATGCAGTCTACTCGACGAAAGCAGATTCCAGCATTTCAGACCCGTCCTTGATGTTTATATTGAGGAGCATTTCTCAGCAGCCCTTGTTTACAAGTATGTTTATCAGTTTAGATCATTTTAGCTTACTTTGAATGCCAGATTGGTGTTCAAGTCACATTCCAACAACCAGTATACATATAACTTTGGTTTGTGCAATTATTCCTCATAACTGGTGTTCTTAGTGTTGATTTATTTGACTCATCTGTGATCTGTTGATAAATTGCTATGTCGATGGGCAACTATCGACGATAGTTACCTTTTTTACCTTTCTGTCGATAGTCGATTTTTTAAAGGGATGGGGGAAAGGGTTCTTTTTCTTACTATCTATCCTATTGATTTAGGTAAACTTTTTTTCACGTCGTCCAATATTTTTTCTATTTAATATAAGATAAACCAATCGGTTTATTTTTGATCTGTGACAGTCCATTTTAACAGCCTTTCCAGATAAATGGCTTCGAAGGGTAGTCATTAAAAAATGTCATTAATTTATCTTGTATCACTAATGAAAAAGTTCAGTTGGCACTACATGAGAAATATTACCTAAAACTTGCATAGGTAGTAAGGACGCAAAAAAAGCCAAAAGTAAACATTGCAAAAGGGAAAAATTACCTGTGCATACATTTTTGATAATCTTTAAGAAAGCTAGATTGTGTGGTCCATTAATTTTAAACTAGCTGTAAAGTACATGCTTCACAGGGGTCTGCTGTCGTCAGTTCAACACTGCGCTGAATGGGCGGCCGGGGCTGAGGGTCAAGAACCCATCCGCAAATGCCTTCGTTCTCTCGGCGCTGTGTTCCGATTGGCTGTACGTTCAAGAAGGCTGTTCGCCCGAGCCACCGGAGGCCAATACGAAGACAGCTTCAGACGGGATGTGAGAACGGCGCTACACGCTTTGAGAGCTTTCGCGCAATACCCTCATAGAGAACATTTGGCTCCGGCGCAAGTAAGTTTAAAACATAACCATGGTACTATAGATAGACAGTCGTCATATCTGCGTTCGCCATTATTACTATTTTTGAACATATTTCTACTATGTCAGCGTTGCAATCCGATTGTTTGAATAATCGCGGCCAGTATGAAGATAGAACGGGATAGAAGGGTTCTTGTACGTTTTAATTTTTATAGTTATTGAAAGTCACCGAACTTAGATGTACTATAAAAAAATATGTCACTTTATTTGCTACAGATCAAAACCGCATGATAAGAATAAAGCTGGAAAGAGACGGGCCTATACTTGATAACTCAAGTCATGTTTAATCGTTAGCCTAGTATATACCGCATGCTGACTTTATTTAGATTGTATACATTGGATCCCGTCAGGTGGCGCTGATGACATCATGGGCCAGTGTCGCCAAGGAAGTCTCCGCGGCACTTGGCCCCGTGGAAGCGGCGAGGGTGACCGCGGCCATGTTGGACGCTCCGGCCAATAACGCACCGCCAGCATTAGCCAAAGCCCGGTTAGCTGCCGCTCAAGAGACGCTGAAAGGACCCTTGGGAGAAGACCCAGGTAAGATTACTTCCGTAGCAGCATTCGCCTTATGGCTGGGTACATAAAGGTTAAATTAGCACTTGAAGTTTTACTTAGCGCCTGAACAGTCCCCTAGGGGAGCCCCTACTTGACTATGAATTCGGCCCTAACTGACTCCGCCTCTAGCGGATGTCTCTATGCTGAGACAGGGCTTGTTTGGCCCGCACGATATGGAGAGGATTCTGTACGGCTTAGTACTACATACCTATCAAAGATTTGTAATGGATCATTATGTATACCTACCCATGTATGCCTACATAAATAAATAATGATGGACATTTTCACACAGCACCATCTAGTCCCAAACTAAGCAAAGCTTGTATTATGGGAACTACATGACTGATATATGTGAATACATACATATTATACATAGCAAACACCAAATACCCCAGACAAATATTTGCAAATATGGTGTGCAATCAAGTATTTTCTATCTCTTTATTTTGTTAAATCTACAGAAGCTCGTAACATAGTCCTGACCACTGCCTGCCATCACTTGCGGGTGCATTTAGCGCGACGCGACGAGTTAGCGCAGTGCGCTGAAATGCTCGGCGAACTGGTCACCCTACTGTGGAAGAAGGAAGATCCGGACCAAGAGATCGACCCGGATGAATTGGACCCGGACGTAGATGTTCTATGTCTGAACACATTGGACGTATTGGTCGAGACGGTTCTGCATTTGATTGGAGGAAACTCGCCGGTATTGGTAAGTAATACATCATCCTACTACTATTATAAACGCTAAAGTTTGTGGGGATAGATGTTTGTTACTCTTTCACACAAAAACTACTGAACGGATTTTGATGAAACTTTACAGTAATATAGCTTATATATAAGAATAACAAATAGGCTACTTTTAATCCGGGTACTACGCGGGCGAAGCCCTGGGCAGAGGCTAGTAATAATAATAAATAAATATATTGGTCGCGGAAGAAATAAAAACCCCGCAATGATTGACTCGTATTTTGTAATTTCAAAACGATTGCGAGGGAACTTCAAAACGATTATCAGTGGGCGATGATTCTTATTTGTAATTACATTCAAATATTTTACCTAAATTCGGTCCTACACACTTGTTCTCTCAAAAATTCTCGTCTGTACTTAAATAGATGTCGCGTATCGCAGTTGTTGGCCCGCACGCACACCGGCGTCATGGACGATCAGCGTTTTAGTAGCGCAAAGTGCTTCTTGTGCGTTTTTGTTGTCAATGAAATTTCTTCTTATGTCACACAAAGGATACATGAGTATTTTTATATCTTTATCTTTTATCTATTGGTAGTGGATACAGCTCTTTATTCTGTGCCATGAATGTTTATTTGTGATTGGAAGAAAAAGGTCCAGATGAATTATTGTTTTTATTCATGAATACAGTTTGAATTTTTAAAACACGGTTCTTTGGTTTGAGGCAATCCGTCTTGACCGATTATGAGATTATTTTCAACTGTCCTAAATAAAAGGTTCTATGTTCGTCTGTATGTATTTTTTATCATGTGTTACATTTTATTCATTTTCTTTGATTCAAGAGGTATAGATTCGTTTCCCGATGTGAGATGAATGTTTACATGCTCCACAGATATTTGTTTCGAGTCCAGATGTCATGTTAGTTCCTGATAACCACAACACAGGGAATCTTAGTTTGGGGTCAGATCAGGAATTTGACTCAGACGTGGATATGTCAATACAGTACATATAGGTGGAGACTGTTCTTTGTTTGATTGTAACTCGCCTGAATTCCTGTTTTTTTATGTGGCAGTACTTCTCCGGGCAAGCTCTTTCACAAGATGCTCTAATACTAGTACTTGAGTCCTTTAAGATGTTGTTAAATCATGGCGATTTGTGTCGACAGGGCTCAATGGTGGCTGGTCTACTCGGAGCAATGGAGCTCCTGAAGCCGATCCACTACCAACGCCTGTGGAGCCATCTAGCGCCGCATCCGCACGATAGAAAACCACTGAAGGATTTCTTGATGCGAGCATTTCTCGTATTCAGACACCTCATCGAACAGGATGTAAGTACTCAAAGTATTCTCGTCATAATCTTAGGTACTTATTTATTGCGTACCTGTCCTTTATCGTTGTCAAAATAAACCACTTTCTATTCTATAATACGCACACTGCATATGCATCTGATGATATTTATTAAGTTTTTATGGGTCTTTATTCCAAAAAACTATCGTGAACTTGACTATTCATATTGTAAAAACGGGAATTTTCACGTACTGCACTATCGGTGAAGGCACGGACTAAGTTTCGACTAGGTCTTTATCCCGTTTACCTTTATTATTATTTTCTCGAGGTTTGCCTGTATTTCAACAGCCGTGGTCACGGGATGACTGGAGTAATGACCTGTAAAAACTTGTAATTACGCTGAGTGATCTCGAAAGTTGGAAAAGGATCTGAAGATGTCTATGGTGGGGAGTAATTATTAGTCGAGTGCATTTTCGTTCACCATCGATTAAGAGGCAAATTCACTGAAATGTCCGAGAACTGTCTAAGACAATCGAGTGGATAAAATGTCGATTTTCATTTTGTGCAGGTGTTTCCAGCAGACTGGATGGTCCTTCGGGTGCAAAGCTGCAAAGTACTCCTATCCGCCCTCCAGGATTTGTCTGCTCCGTTACTTGAGAGGTTTTTGGGCGATGAACCTCCACAGTTTGACTCCCAGGTAAAATTGTAAATTAGTGTTTGACAAAAGTTTTGAATGGAATCTTTTTAAAAAAAAACAGTGATATTTATTATTGAAATCGCAAACTGCTCGCAATTTGTGAAATTTTCGAAATTGTTTCTTAATTGCAATTAACCATGTACAGATAAGATAAGATACCTCAATATGTTGATTAGTTTTTTTTTAAATTGAATATTTAATTATAAATTATTGTACACTAATATGAATTGGTAACAGTGGAAATAGACTAGAATAATGACATCTATATTTACCTATGTTTCACAATAATTGAATTCTGATTCTGATTGTAATGAGGGATTTTCAAGAAAACAGAAGATTACCACTCTGAGTAAATCGAGGGGTATCTCGGTAGAGATTCAATCAATGTAAATGTAAAGTAAAAATATATTTATTTGACATATAAACATATAAAAATATGTCATGTCGCAAATGAGCATTTCGATTATGTGAACTTGACAGGCATCATGAAAAACAATAACTTTTTTTTTATCCGACTGGTAGTTCCAGAGATTAGCGCGTTCAAACAAAATATAAATAATAATATGTAGTTAAAATAAAACTAAAAAGCACACTTTTATCACGCACAAAAAATATAGAAAATAATTCTACTATTCACCTCCTGGCTCCATCATCAGACCCTACCAAGCATATATTTGACTCGTCAAAACACATTTTATGAGCCCAAACTCGAGGGGCTTACTAGTTGCCACTGAAGAGTTCCACGATCCATCTCCTGGCTCCACCATCAGATCAGCTCCAAGATACCAAATTATAGTATTATCATCCGAATTTCATATACATACAAAGTTTCATTTTGATACAACAATTAGAAGTAGGTTAAAGTTGACTTCAAAGATTTGATTACGTTGTTTGTTATTTAGTGACAAGAATTAAGCGTGTTAAAAAAAATAAACTAACTCTTCAGCTTTATTATTAGCGTATTACAATATCTGTGTTATTAGTATAGATATTATTAGTTGTATAGATAGTATAGATTAAATTGAAATGCTTATAAAAAGTATTAATTTCCAGCTATGGTCCGGCTACATGGAGCTCGGCGTCGCTCTGGTGACGTCCAGCGCGCTGCAGCCCGAGCGGTGGGCGGGCAGAGGCCCGGACCGGCCGAGAATGCGAGCCGCGGCCGGCATGCAAGTCTTATCAACGTGGAACATGCTCGGTGAGGGTTTTTATACTTTTCATAGAAATCCGTAATCAATTTATAGAGAATACGGTAAGTGGTGTGTCACCGGGCCATGGTATTAAATTATTTCGAACATGGTGTTTTGTTATTGAGGCATTATAGGACACCTCAGTCTATCGTATTTGAGAGTAGGCCATTAAAGCTACTTACCTGTTCGTCTGTGGGTCTTCGCGAGGACGAGAGATCCCATCTTGTTCCAGATGAACGGGGATCCATCTGATCCACTTGCCTGGGGCCCTAGGATTAACAGGTGTTCGCCGTAAATATTACATATGGAATTTAAATTATCGTGGTTTGGTATCATTTTTGAATATTATTTTGACTATACCAACAAAAGTGAACGAAACGTCAGCAGGAGAATAGTAAAGTGCGTGGTATAGTCGTGATAATATTCTAAAATGCTATTATGTTCGGAGTCTAGACAAATACCTCACGCTTACTTTTTTTTTCACGCTAACGCAAATTTGTCAAGGTAAAACTTGGCAGCTGTCACGTGACATTTCCACAGCCTAATGTCATTCCCATACAGTCCAATCTTTCCGCAGTCGTTAACGCCAACAGAAAGTGGTATATTTTGTCTAGACACCCAGGTTGCGTTAAAACTCCGCTTGCGCGATCCTAACACCTCAATAGCCATCTGTGTATTGTATGCGGTAGCTTCGTATTTATATCAGTAATTCCTTGCTCTTCGTTGATGTGATGTAACTTAATCATGTGTCGAGAGATGTCGCTACTTTTTTTAAGTGAGTCTTTTATTTAATGAATGTTTTTCTCCAAGTGTCTCGATATTTCAACTTCTAAAATTCTTCAATGTTTTTTTTTTCAGAACGTTTGAATTTTCAGTTTAGATTTGCTAATGTGATTGAAGTTGATCATTGCCAAGTGTAAGTCGCATTTGGATTCAAATTGTTTAACCTGGTACGCATAGGGCATCTACGTCCGGTTCCAATTTATCCAAATATCCCTACTTTCATAGTAAAGTCTAGATCTTCCAGTGTAAAACTGCAGGCCCCTCCACCGAAATTTGCTTTCAAAAACAGAAATAAAAAAAAAGGAATTTGAGGAGAGGGGCATGCAATTTTAGTCTAGATGAAGAGTTCATGTTAACCTCTGTATTATGAATTATTCTGTGGTAGAGAGGGTGACTTTATTTCAATCATTATTTATTCATCCCGGAATCACCTGTTGTTGGGTTTAAGCCCCTTTTGCCCCATTCTCGGATTTGTGCATCTCTAGTGCAGGTTTTGCAGTGATTTTATCCATGTCGTTGAACCGACGCGCTGCCGCATGATATAATTTCTTCAACCTGCCCTCGGCCACCACTTGGTCAAGACTACTTCACCGACCTTGGTGGTAGAGACCAAGGTGTCCTGCCCAACTCCATTATTATCAACTCTATTACCCGGTTTCTGTCGTTATGAACTTTCATGTAATGCCGTATTTACTAACTTTTTCGAGGAGTGTTGTATGTATTTTGTCTTATTATATAGTATATTAACGTAAACTATAACTCTCCTCCAGGGGCAGCGCAACTCCATATGTTACCAGGCGCAGTCGGTGCGTTACTGGAGATAACTCTAGTCGGCTCCCTCCGCAGACCGGCCTTGGCCGCTCTGGTAGCTCTGATGGCCGCTGAAAGGGCCGCTACTGGATCCGCTCGACGGACCGAAGCGGCTTTAGTTGACAAACTGGACTCACTCGTGGCTGAGAATAAGGCGGATGAGCATTATCGACGACTCTTTGACACTGTGTAAGTGCTAGAATCTCAAAGGTGACTTAGTTTCCTTTCTAATCGGCTTTGGTCGCCTAGCTCGAGTGACTTTCAGATATAGAAAAGGGTGGTTGGGTAACTCTAATGGCTGCTGAAAGAGCCACAACTGAATTCGCTCGACGGAACGAAGCAGCTTAGATAATAAACTGGAAACTGGACTTACAATTTTGTATAATTGTGGCTGAGCATTATCGAAGACTGTTTGATACTGTGTTAATGAGGAAACTAACTTTTTCCGCTATGCTCGGCTTTAGCTGCTCGCAAATATATCTTATAATCAGAGCGGGAACAGGCGGTTCTCATCCCTGCTTTGAATTTTGTGAGCTATAACATAAATTTAATAACTGTCTGCATTACAAATAGCATTTCAAGAATTTCCGTTTTAATAATAAGAACTACAATGGAATCTGCAATTAAGTGCAATTGTCATTTATAGTTCGTCCCGTTCCGTTCCGGTTAGATCCATCGAGAAGGCCGTCCAATTTGCGTGTTTGACGGCACCCATAGCCGCTGAAAAAGCCGGGAACTATTTGATACTATGTAAGAGTCCGTATGTACAAATCTGTACAAAGATTCCGTGAAGGCGTTCGTCTTAGCCTAGGCCAAGGCTAGGAAGAACGCGGCCTTACCAAAGAGACGAACGGTTTGATAGGCCCCGTCGTCTCCATCAATCGACTTCTTGTGGCCGTTGCTGTTATTTTAGATGTTTTAGTTATCTACCGAAAGACCTAGTTCTCAAAATGTTTCTTATATTCACACCTACTAATCTGTACCTTCTTGTTCACGCTATACTAAACAGGGAGCATTTGAGTTCAGTGTAAGTATTGCAATCGTATCCTCGAATAGCGGTAGTGTGATTATTTTTGGAATCTTTTATTTTCTCGTAGTATAGTTACTAAGCTTATTTTTGTGTTGTTTAAATCTTGCAATAGTGTTTTGAGTTCCTGTTATCCAATTGAGAAAATAAATTGCATAAAGTATCTTAAAAGTTCCAATGACAAAACAATATTAAGGTGACAGCGAGAGCTGATCTGATGATGGACATTCGAATATTCTATTCTATTTCTAACATTCTCACGGTTCAGATTAACAACATCATAAAAGTTATGTAACTATAGCCGACGTTTAAAATTTAGATGTAGCTATACCCGACCTACAAACATTATAATATGCGTATTTACATGACGCGGGTACAACATCGGATACTTCTGTATCCGCCGTACAAACAACGGATGCTCGTCGTATAACCTCCTCGTATCTTTTCTACTAACATAGATTGATGGAGCGAGTATCAACCGAGGGATGGAGGGAAGCAGGCGCGGCCTTTGTTGGTTGTGTGACGAGGTTACTGGAACGTTTGCTGGACTACCGGGCAGTCATGCAAGGAGCTGAGCATAGGGACAAACGGATGGCGGCTACAGTCAATCTACTGGTAAATTATAGAATGTCATACATTTTTTGTATGTTATTTGGAGACATACAGGCATTGGCTTACAAGATGGAGATTGTGTCGCCAATTGTCATTTCTGCGTTAACTGCCCTAAAGACATGGTTGGAGTTCCTATCTGCCTGTAAATTTACATACGTACAGGTATAAAAATAATAGTTAATATGAGTTTGTGACTAGTTTAGTGTAGGAGCTTTTAGGCCGCACAAAAGCCTTTGATGTGAACTAACGAGTAAGTTAACCAGAATAATGCAATTATTATGAAATAATTCAACGTTTTCTAATGTTTTTTTTTTTATATACGTCCTAAATAAAGCGTAAATTTGCCAGATGCGTGTTGAACTACAAGTAGTGTCGGGTTCCGAAGTAGAAGTTTTCAGGAGTAGTGAAAACTACATGATACCTCAAAATAAATGACATGTTTCTACCCTCACCCTGTTACGGACTTATTGTAATAGTATTGTAATCTATTTATCGTGATTTTATAAGTTGGCGACGAAGCAATGGTATTCGATAAATTCGAAAATAGGTACATACGGTTTACCGCAATCTGTGGTTTTTCTATGGGCACAATCGTGTCCACCCAACTCATTCCATTTTGTTTCTTTTCAGAACTTCTACAAGAACGAGATAGACCGCAAGGAGATGTACCTACGTTACGTTTACAAACTGCACGACCTACATATGGCGTCGGACAACTTCGTCGAAGCGGGATGCACCCTTTTGGTATGTGCTTATTACTAACTTCCAGGGCTTACCGCTAGATGGCACTAAATAAACAAAAGAATGCGTTATTTATCGTATAGAAAAATCTTCCATTGAATTGATTGTTTGTCCAACCAGTTGTATGCTGAAACTCTGAGCTGGGATAGTGATCAAATTGGTGTTGATCCGGAATATCCCGAAACACCTGAATGGAAACGCAAAGAAGCTATCTACAATCAAGTACTGCAGTATTTTGATCGCGGGAAGGTAACTACATTAGTATTTTGCTTTAAACTTTAAAGGTACACCAATATGGCTTTTTCTTAGAAGTTATTCTGACCAATCCCGTCCATGAAAGCCATGCCCGTTTTGTCTTAGTATGAAAAGCCAAAATAAGAATATAATTTAATTTTAAACCGAGCCTATCCGATTCTCTTTAGATTCATGGCATAATTGGCCGATTACGCGTTTTCGATTAGAGGCGAATATGCGGTCGTAATTTTCGGGACACATTCAAATTGAATGGTCTACATAAGTGTTGTTTTCACTTTATAGTTACACATTTTGAGAAGAGAAAAGTAGTGGCGCCATCTGTCCGTCATTCGTTCGAACGAATTTCGGACCTTGAGCAGGAATGTTTCCGAATAAGACCTATGTCTATCTACCAATCAATCAGATATTTGTTCCAAGTCTGGCTGTCGTGATATGTACCATGGAACTTGTAGTTTCTGATACCACGACACAAGTTATTCTAATGTAGGGTCAGGAAAAACTAAGTTATCCTATTGTAGGGACAGGAAAACTGTGAATCTGTCTGTTTATTTTATTTAATTAAAAAAAATGTTGTCAATGTTTCAGTGCTGGGAAAAGGGATTACCTCTTCTACGCGAGTTGGCAACATTATACGAAGTAAAGCTTTGCGACTACGCAAGCCTAGCTCACTGCTTGAGGACTCATGCGACCTTCCTAGACTCGGTCATGGAACAACTGAGGCCGGAACCCGAGTACTTCAGAGTCGGATTCTATGGGAAAGGATGCCCTCTGTTTGTTAGGGTGAGTATTTTGAGATAAGGAAGAAGTGCATTTTCGTTGTCACAAACAAGCCTCCGAATTAAAAAAAAGATATTGCGTGAAATAGTAACAAACATCCATCCTCACAAACTTTCGCGTTTATAATATTAGTAGGATTTATTATTTATGTACTGAATTGTTTTCAGAATAAACAATTCGTGTATCGTGGACTTGATTACGAGCGAATCGGCGCGTTCACGCAGCGTTTGCAGGCGGAATACGTAGCCGCACACATTCTGATGCGAAACACACCACCGGACGAGTCCATCATCGCCAACGACGGTCAATGTAAGTTATGGATGGTTAATCATCAGTTATGTTCAGTCTGAAAAGATCTACTGCTGGACATACGTCTCGTATTAGCCCTTCTTTCTTTATTCTTCGTGTTCACACAGAGAATACAGACAAAAAACTTACTTATCGGGCAAGCACAAAGGCGCAAGGGTGCAATGTATGAGGGTACAAGGTTTCTCTTGATATAAGTAAAATCGTCTTTTAAGCACAAATACGTTTATTTATTCCAAAAACTATCGTGAACTTGACTATTCATATTGTAAAAACGGGAATGTGAAAATTTACGTCTATTTAATTAAAAAATGTAGAGACTAATAGGTAAAATCTACTTTTAAGCAAAAAATACGTTAGATTCATTGAAAAAAATGTAGGTATTAAAATAACATAACACACATGTCTAGCCATCAAGCTCGGTCCGGCGTCTGTCGAGAATTTTCTAATATCTAGAATCTACGCGTCTAATCTACGATCCTGCGTTTGTCCACGCCCACTGAATGATGGCATGTGCGGATAGCACGCGTTTACCTAACATGATAACATAGCCAAATTAAAATCTAGATAGTTGTTATTCTAACGGTCATCCTAAATAGTCGCGCTACCTACTTAACACTAACTGGTTATATATTTGCGAGTAAATTATTGTTATAATATTTTCAGGTAGGTTTCAGTTTAAGTTTCAGGTAGGTAATATATCTAGGTATTATTCTAACGGTCATCGTAAATAGTAGCGCTACTTAACACTAACTGTTATTTATTTGCGCTAAATTTATTGTAATAATATTTTCAGACATTCAAATCTGCAACGTGAAACCGGTCACGTCTCGACGCACCTGGCCGTCCGGCGCGCCCGACCAAGTGAAACGGTTCTACGCTTGCAATGATGTGGACACCTTCCTATGTGACAGGCCGTTGCATAAACCGCCTATTGACAAGGATAATGAGTTCAAGGTATCTTTAAAGCTAGAATAGATTTCAAAAAGCGCTACTGAAATCGCGGGTACATCACAGGACTTATGCCTCTACGAAGTCATTTCTTCCTCGTAAGTACAAGTTGTGGAATAAGCTTCCGTTCGAGGTATTACCGCTAAACTATCATAATAATATAGTACATTTTCACATGGGTCATCTAATCTAACAAAGTAAGAAGCGCTTGTGTTATGGGAACTATATGACTGATATAACTACTTGTAAAACATATTATACATAGAAACAAGCTATACAAACATTTCTTCCGCAGCGTTAATCGAACCCGCAACCTTCTGCGTCTCAGGCGGGCCTTCGCCCACTGTGCCACAGAGGTCTTCATAAACTACATTAGCGGAATTATCCATCTTGAATAAAATGTAAATGCCCCTATCGTTGCAGATTTTAATAGGCGACGTTAAACGCTTTTCATCAGATGAGCCGTGCTTCCCCATTTATTTAAAAAACATTGGAGACATACAAATCGATTGCATAAAACAGCTTTACAATCCGATAAGCCGTTACGGAGACAAAAAAGGGCATTTATTTACTTACACTTATACCTAGCCTGAGTACAGTATAATAAGTAGATAATTAAAATAGTATGGTGAGAAGGTATGTCTGCATGTAAGTAAAAAGGTCGAGGACTCAGCTTTTTTTCAGCCTCGCCTACTATTGTGGCTGCTGACGTCACAGCTACCACTGATGAATGCGTATGCCTCTTTGTTTGTGTCTCTGTTAACATACAAATAAACAGCCAAACTCATATTCGAGCTCCTGTCGTCGTGGATAAAAACGAACCATCTGGCTGAACACGGTCTAAAGCTCTGATTAATAACCACACATCAATATTGCTTGAAGGACTATATAGCTAACACAGGCGGAGACCTGAAGAGACCGTTTCTCATGGTATTTTTAGGGTTCCCCCAAAGAACGGTCTTGAGCCATCTCCCACAACCTTTAAGAAATACTTCTCGCAACCTTTAAGATGTTGGTGGGGGAATTCCCTATACTTCGTATCATTATCAACTTGTAACGTTACAATTTCAGAGTCTCTGGATTGAAAGGACGACATTGGTTACGGAAAATCTCCTGCCCGGCATTCTGCGATGGTCGGAAGTCATCTCAAGATCTGTCGAAGAAATTCCACCAGTTGAAGTAAGTTCCAACAGAATTCTTAATATTAATCCATCCTAAGGCTTATAATTTAAGTCTTAGTCACCTTTGACATTGAAATCTTATATAAAATTATTGCGTGACTGTCTGACTAGATAAGCTAGACTAGATAAAAATTGACAATCACGTTAATGTTTCAAAAACCTATACGGTCTCATTACGAAACGTGGTCTAAGCTCGAGTTGAACTCAAGTTCTGTCAGATCCACTAAACCAAGGTTTAAATATACCTTATCGAAAAAAAAAAATATTATTGCAAAGCTACTAAGGTCGACAATTTAAAAATAAAATAAAACCGCGGGATGACCGTTTAATTTAAAAAACACTTCTAAACCAAAATAAAAAAGAAACACAATTTTGATTGGCTACCAAAAATGTAGGTCCTCAAGAAGAGGTTGAGTTATGATAGAAATAAACTAGGTGACTGCCTGGTTTATCTTTTAGCAGTTATTTGTAGTCAAACCTCTTTTTGAAATGTCACATAGACTGTCGGCTATTATATTATAGCATTCAATTTTAAACCCATGACCAATGATGAGACCCATTACGAAAGGTGGTTTAAATCGGTGGTTTATCTTTTAGACTTTTGATTCCTGATTTTCAAGATATACCATGATACCAAGATATACCAACTAAACCATGGTTTAGTTTAGTGGATCTGACAGAACTTGAGTTCAACTCGAGTTTAGACCACGTTTCGTAATGAGACCGAAGAAAGTATTTTAATTAAACAATATTAAATTAAATTGATATTTATGTAGCATACAAACACAAATGATAAAAAATATGATCAAAAAATATTGTAAAATTTTTCATACATACAAAATTAGTGCATATTTCTGTCAAGTTTAGTATCCTAAGTGATTTTCTTATACAATGGTTGTTTGGTTTTAAAGTGTTAACCCAGACGCATTAACTAATTAACTTTATTTTAGGCATAGTAAAATGAAGTTTTTCTTATAGTTCGCCTGCGAAACTATGGAGGCGACTGAGCGCGAACTCCGCAGCCTGATATCCCAATACACCGCCGACCCTTCGCGGAACATCAACCCGTTCTCCATGCGCTTACAAGGAACTATCGACGCGAACGTACAAGGAGGGATCACCAAATACGAACAAGCATTTTTGACATCAGAGTTTGCGAGAATAGCGACGCCTAGAGAGGCCATCGCTGCGGCTAAGTTGAGGAGACTGGTGTCCTCGCAGTTGGCGGTTGTGGACGCATGTCTGACGTTGCACGGACGATTGGCGCCTGAGGACGTCAAACCATTGCATAGGTGAGTTTTGCTACTTGGATCTCTAGGTTGTATCATAAATGCTGAATAGAGTCAAGGGTTATGAACGTCAGAGTTCGCGAGAATAGAGATTTTCGCAGCAGTTGAGACTAGTGACGTCATAGTTGGCGGTTGTGGACGCATGTCTGACGTTGCACGGACGATTGGCGCCTGAGGACGTCAAACCGTTGCATAAGTGAGTTTTGCTAATTAACTCATAGATAGATAGTTTGTACCATAAATGCTGAATAGAGGCAAGGGTTATTAACGTCAGAGTTCGCGAGAATAGAGATTTTCACAGCAGTTGAGACTAGTGACGTCATAGTTGGCGGTTGTAGACGCATGTCTGACGTTGCACGGACGATTGGCGCCTGAGGACGTCAATCCGTTGCATAGGTGAGTTTTGCTACTTGAATCTCTAGTTTGTATTATAAAGCTGAATAGAGTCAAGGATTATTAACGTCAGAGTTCGCGAGAACAGAGATTTTCGCAGCAGTTGAGACTAGTGACGTCATAGTTGGCGGTTGTGGACGCATGTCTGACGTTGCACGGACGATTGGCGCCTGAGGACGTCAAACCGTTACATAGGTGAGTTTTGCTACTTGACTCTCTAGTTTGTGTCATAGATGCCGAATAGAGTCAAGGGTCAACAAGGGGGACGTCAATAACGTCAGAGTTTACGAGAATAGCGACCCCTGGAGAGGCCATTGCTGCGGCTAAGTTGAGAAGACTGGTGTCGTCATAGTTCGCGATTGTAGAACATTAATATCTGCGAAAACCCTTGATATCAGAAAGGCATAACCAAGTATACAAACATGAATTTTGCCCTTAGATTCAATGATAGCCATTTCTGGTAATTAAATGGAAGATGATTAACTTATAACTGTTGTTTTCAGGCGTTTAGTGGAGAGATTCAACCAGCTACGGCAGAACTTAGGCCCTGGACTGGCTCGGGCTAGACGGCAGCTTTCTGAAAGCATCGTCAAGTATGTATTTCATCTGTCTAAACTGAATCTATTCGGTTATTCTTCATCATTTAAATTATGTCTGTTTTGTGCAGTACCCCACTACCCCCAGTACCGGCTTTGGATAAGAGATCTCAGAGCATCCAGCAAGGGGATAACTACTATGAAGACGGACATCTCTACGACAAACCTGTGAGTACTCTTAATTTTGTACTAGCCTCTGCCCACTGCTTCATCCGCCTGGTACCCGGATACCTATGTGTATCACAAACTATACCTGTTTGAAATTTCATCCGAATTAGTCCAGCCGTCTAAACTTCTAAGCATCATAATAATATTACATTTATACCTTTACATTTATAATATAAGTAGGATGTCCCCCAAGAGAATGCTCTCTTCCATTTTTAACCGCGACTTAAGGAGCGTATAATGCGTTCGACGTAAGAGGTTGTTTTTTGTATGTAACCTTTTAACTCCGAAACGACTTAAGCGATTATATATAAAAGGCCATTAGAATGACTTAAAAGATGGTTCTTAGATTCGTTTTATCGCTACAAGTTACTTAAAGGCGCTACAAAATAAAAAATACTATACGATGAAAAATACTTTGGAATTTTTTAAATGTTGTAAAAATTGACTTGTTTTTCCTTTCCACACCGTCAAAAGTAAATTAGTCTGGTGCAAAGAAAGCAATTTCGATCGCCTGGGGTCCAGAAAAATACCTCACGCTTAGTTTTACTTTCACGCTAACGCGAATTTTTTCAAGGAAAAACTTGATAGTAGTCACGTGGCTTTCATCAGCTAATGTCATTCCCATACAATTCAAACTTTCCGCACGCTTTAACCAACATAAAGTGGTACTTTTCTAGCCTTCTGTATAATTTGTTAACTAGTTTCTTACTTAAACAGTAACAAACTAGACTGGCAGATGTCAGCAGTAATAAGCTGATAATGTAAGCATCCACTCTGATATGATTTAACGTTGTCCTTCCCAGGTATCAACAGAGGACTCCCTTGAACAGCAGAGCATAATGTCCTGCAGTCTCCCAGTCACTGACAACAGAGACTGCCCTGATGAGAACATGATCAAGTCCGCTCCGCCGCTGCCCACCAGACCGAAATCCGGTGACCCGCGCAGTCCGACCAAACCTCCCCTTGATAAGTATCGGTAAGTCAGCGCTGCTTCTCATTAGTGTGCGGAGCAGCACTAAGCTGTTCCAGGACCTGTTTGGCCCACACGGCACTGATGGGACTTATTAACACAAAAAAACTTCCTCTTTGTCTCTGTGTTTTTTGTAAAACGGTTACCTCTCATCATCAGCTTGTAATCACCAACTGCTGGGTATAAGCCTAAAACTTCTTCCGCATAAAAGCCTCCAGTAAAATATATTGAATAACAACACGTTGTTTTAAAGTTTAAAAATAACTTTAAAAACAAGCATATTTTTCTTAGCAAACCCTTTCCTTTGATACCCATATCATGGGGAGCATAAATAATAATTGGTCCGCCATATTTGGGAGTCCGCCATATTGGATTTGGAAAGATGACGCTTAGGTAATCATGTATTGTCATCTAAACCAAACTTGTATGCAAATTTTAAGCTCAATCCGTTGGGGTTTAAAATTCAGTTGCAAGATTTGACCTCTACATACTAACAAGGCAAGTTAAATAAAACCTTGTAATAAAACATTCAGGGATTCGATGGACGGCGAGCTGGTGGAAACACGAAGACACAGCCGCGCCTCTTGGAGCGAGCCAGCCGACGCGCCGCCCTTACCACCACGCGTGTCTGGTAAGTCGGTTTGTCGCCCTGTTGCTATATCCGAACACAGGCTTCATAATGTAAGAAAACCTTTACAAATCAAAAAAAGTTTGCGACCGGATTTAAAACTAGACTAATATTTAATAATATTTCAACATAATATATGTTGAAATATTATTAAAAATAATATTATCATGGTTCCTTGTTAAAACTACAGTATTTTTACAATAAAAGCAAACCGATTTACATTTTCGTGTCCTTATCCCATTATTATGTATACAATAAATTGAAATCAATCCCTATGGAACAGCGATTAAAAGGAAAGGAAAATATTTCAACTCTACAAAAAGAGCACAAACTTTTTTTATACTTTTTAGTACTTGCCATAACAACTTTGAAACTATGTCAAAACAATAAATGTATTGATTACGAAGTGACAAAAAACAATATAATAATGCTTCCTCATTCCACTAACAAAATCTCTCATGCGCGTTATCTGTTTTTTTCCCTTGATCGGACCACAGATACTACTAAAGTGATCCTTGTGGTTTTAATTAATAAATGAATTTGACTTTGACTTTGACCCGAACCGCATCCCAGTCGAGACGGATTGCTCCTGGGTAAACTAAAACAATGTGCAAGTGCATGCAATACAACAAACGGACTTCGTGAAATGGATTCAATTCAATTCTTTGTTTATGGCCTTTGCGGGCTAAAGGGACCGCAATTTCGTCAATGTCACGTTGCAAGTTAGGCCTTTACACGAAGTAGAATGAACGGTGGTGAGAAGAAAGTAAAGAAAATATTCAGCCCATTGATTACATCCAAGCAAAAGAATTACATCATCTGATGTGTGAAATGGATAAAAATAATGCTGGAAAATAATGTTGGACTTTTTCACACGGCATCATCTAGCCCCAAAGTAAGCAGAGCTTGTGTTATGGGAACTACATGACTGATATACTATTGCGGGTTCAATTCTCGCGGCGGGAATTGAACCCGCAACCTTCTGCGTCTCAGGCGGACCTTCGCCCACTGCGCCACAGAGGTCGTGGAACAATCCGTACGAATTGTTTCCTAACAAATGTCAAAAGTGACAGGAAATCCCAGGAGTGGCAGATGTTAGTACTTGACTGGTACTAATCGGAGGTTATCTTCAGGCGACAAGCGGTCGTGGGGCGAAGCACCCGCGGTGCCGAGGAGGGCGCGCGCCTCGGACGCGGCAGACGACGCCCGCGACTCGGGAGTTAGTGTGGACAATCACGCCTACACCAATGCTGACGACCATCGACATCATAAAGGTCAGTCAGACATATTCACAAACTTTGCATGTATGACGACCTCTGTGGCGCAGTGGGCGAAAGCCCGCTGGAGACGCAGAAGGTTGTGGGTTCGATTCTCTCCGCGAAACAAATATTTGTATGATCTACAAATATTTGTCTCGGGTCTGAGTGTTTTCTATGTATAATATGTATGTATTTACAAAAAAAGAATGTAAGTAGTATATCAGTCATGTAGTTCCCATAATACAAGCTCTGCTTAGTTTGGGGCTGGATGCTGCTGTGTAAAAGATATCCAGAATTAATTATTATTATGTATAAAAGTTTGCAGGCATTCAATTTCAATAACCTTTATTAACAATCTGTCGAGTTAGGATGCAAATATTCGTCCCGCAGTAGGCTGCGGGACGAATATTTGCATGTTCTGCAGGTATTTGTTCCTGGTTCTGGTATTGTGGTGCCACGGTACTCGTAGTTTCTGATACCACCATACTCACCCACAGGCTCACGATACAGAGAATCCTATTGTGGGGTCAGCCTGCTTAGCATGAGCACCCAAGACAGCGTTTTGTCTACGAAAGAGAAGACAAAAACCATATCTGTCGCATATTCTGTCAAATAAAAGAGAGGGACAAAATATGTTTGTCTCCTCGGCGGTAGACAAAACCGTTGGGTCTTCATGCTAAGAAGGACAAATGTATAGAATGATTGGTTCCACGATCAATGTGTTAGATACATTTTCAGTGTTAACATTTTTAAAGGTTCAAGCTGTTGAAAGCGTCCATAGGCTATTGGATAACCGCTTCCCAACAGGTGGGGCCGTATTCTTATTTGCCGCCATGTATAAAAAATATACTGCAATTATTTTTCTAGATCTCGACCTAGCAGTGGAAACGCTCCGATACGAAGAAATCATATCCATGATGTCTGAGCCGCTCCGGGTCGACGAAGGAGAGACCCCTCCCCCCATCCCCCCCAAAGGTCTCGGCCATCTCAGCAGCTTCGACTCCGGACACCACGAGAACAGCGAGTCGCATTGTTGAACTAAGAACAGAACGGAAGAAGGAAGGGAGGTATTCTCTTTATTACTATTGTTTGCGCGAAAATGCTGAGAAATATCGCGTCTAGGAAGTAGGGCTACATAGTATACGGGGATACGAACGCGCTTTAGTCTGTTTTCTATATTATTTAGTGTTCCAATAAGCGGTGGTATGCTTGAAACCTGTCACGTGGAATCGTAACTACTTGCAAAAACGCGGGCATGTGCCAAATGTTTGGACGTACCTCTGAATACCCGCTATTTGTTATCCTCAAAGATATACTCACTAAGTATGTATGGATGTCCATCATGGGGAATGTAGTCGTGAGCGTGTTCGTTCGTTCGTTCATTCATTCGTTCTTTATTATTTCCGCTTCCTTATCAATAATGATGTTATTTTCTCGATACAGTTACCGAAGATACAGTAGAAATGTGCGTATAATTGTAACATAGCAATTTAGTTTATTAGATTTTATGCTGAGAGATTCGATTTTATCTATCTTTCCATTGTGAAATTATTTAAATTAAAGTGTGATGATGATAGGGTCATGTTGGTTAATTAAAGATACAAATAATATAGAAGACAGACGAAGTAATAATGACCATCTCGATAGCGTTGCGGACGAGCAGCCGGCTAAAACACTAGAGATGCGGACTCGATTCCAGCTGCGGTAATGTTTGCATGATCCGCAAATATTTGTTTGGTGTCTGGGTGGTGTGGTGCCATGGTACTCGTAGTTCCTGATACCCACGACACAGGGTATCTTAGGACGTTGTGACTGTTGGGTGAGCTGTGTACAATGTGCTTGTTTGAAAACTCACTAAACTCGCCCATAGCTAGCGGTTATTAAGCGTTCAATCTACTCTGAAGCTTTTCCACTTGTCTGCGGGCAGAAGAATGGTAGCTATAAAATCGAGATTTTCGTCTACAAATCTAAAAGTTCTCAATAAAGTTGCCAAATATATCGAATTGTAAACTTACGTCCTAGATTGTATTTGTGACAAAATAACCTAACAGTAGGCTGTTGCATACGTTTAGAAATGTTCGTCCCGCGTATTTGTAGTGAGATAACTTTTTGGAATAACCTAATGTATAATGTAAACAAAGTACAATTTCTAGAAAGCTAGATCGAAGCGATACTAAACTTTGTTCTACTATTTAGTAGACCGCCTTTGGATATTATGATAGCAACGTTAACCTTCGTCCTAGAGAATTGCTATCATAACTTAGCTGTTGGCTAAATCTGAAATTATAAAATTTGATGTAGATTTTTATTATTTTTGCATGCATATCATTCCTCGAACGGAGAAAAATACTAGCGTATTTACATTTATGTTAATTTTAGGCTTAAGTTTTAATTTTACTTATTCGGGGCCATATAACCGGTGATACAATCATAGTACTAATATAACCGCTAATACATAACTTGTAAGTAAATAAATAGAAGCTAATACACAAAACCGTGTTAAATCAGCTGTACATTGAATGCCATATTTGATCTTATACATTTTATATCTATTATAGCGTTGCTCGATTTTTATCATCATATGTGATAAAAATGCTTTGAAAACGCCATCTGCTTTGGAGCTTTCTCTCTGAAAATGGAGCCGCAGTAGAATTATTCAAGTTAAAAACAGCTTAGTTTTTTTTTTACAAAAAATTGCAGAATAAAAGTTCAAAATTTCCAATGGCCTGAAGAAAGCTTTTTAAGTACCTAGACCTACATAAGAAGTAGGTTATTAATTTAGTATTATTTCCGTGATATTTTTATGTATTTTGAAATTCCAAAATTATTTTTTAAATTTTATTTTAATCTGAATGAATTTAATATTAATTATTAGTTTTGTTAATTTTTTTGACATAATCAATTATGCTTTTTGTGGCATTAATGGCATGCATAAATTATGAGTTAATTTTATAGATTTATTTAATGTAGGGTTATATTTTTTAATCTATAGAGTACTTTCAAGATGATTACATAAATTAAATAGTCAGAAAAAACAAAAACAAAAGAAGCCGCCGGCATTTTGTGCAATTTTTCAATTCTATAAAAAAAGTCTATGGTATCGGAAAATTATAGTTGATGCATTTAATATAACATTGATATTCAGTTATGATCTTTACTGATAAGACCATATGAGATAAAAAAAAACTCAAAATGTAGGAATGATAAAAACAAATATGGTTCGTTTATCATAATATTTGTGTCAAACAAATTATATGGTTGTCAGTAGAATTTTAAGGAAGAATCAACAAATTAATGAACATGGCTGTTCTTTAGGCGTAATAAGTTAATCTAGGACTTCTTGCTAACTCGCTTTAATGAATAATGCAACAAACCTCAACTAATGGTGCAATCTTTTTAGATCATTTGATAACGAAACCCAGTGAAGTACTTGATTATTTTTTCCAATGAGACTACTGTGAAAAATTTACCGATAGGAAAAGGCATCACTTGATCTACGCGCGATTATATTATTTGCTTTGTTGTATCGTACTGTTAAAGCTCGTACGTATTGCTGAAAGAATTTGAAAGTTAATTGAATCTCAAGCATAGACTTTTTACAGTTTTCTTTAGAAATATGTTAAAAAATCTGCAGTCCAGCTTCAGCTTGGAATTCGTTCTGAAGGAGCCATAAGGTTCTGGAAGTGACGGGTGTATCGCGTCTGCAGCGCATTCTATTTGCGTCGTACGCACTTAACTGCTCGGATAAAATAAATCTTAAGTTTTAATGCAAAAAAATACTTGTGTACTTTACTGAGCTTAGCGTTTTACTGCTTCATTCCTTATCATAGTTTACATTTTCTATGTAATTACTTTAATGATCAATGTTGTCTATATACTAAGGGCCTCTTTGCCCAGTAGGTATTGTACGCTGGAATTAAACTGACAAAAATAATACAGGAGGTCAAAAACTTTACTATATGTATAAAATAGGATCTCGTTTTTTTTCGGTTAGAAATTCTTATGAAAATCTTGGCACAAAGATCATAAAAAATATTAACTTGCTTATTGCGTGATGCTTCTAGGAGTTAAATATAAGTTTTAAGAGTTTTAAAATATATCCATTTGTTTTAAATTATCGAAAACTTTTTACATTGAATTTGTCTTTTGTTCTTAGTATCTTTTCGAATAATTTTTAGAATTTTTAGCAAGCTCTTGTACACTTTTACTAAAATTGACTTAAGATATTTGCTACTGGATTTTAATTACTCTGTGAAATAAACTTTATGCAAGTCACCGATGACCAAGTGATATTTTTTATACTTTATTACGAACTGTAGCTTTTCTATCTTAGTTGTTAAGTTCTAGAAGTTAAGAATACATTTCCAACGAATAATATTTTAGGTTGATTATGAAATATATTGCATGTTACTCGTACATATTAACCATTATTATTTTACATACTATTTACAGTTTTACTATTATGTTATGTTTGAAATTGCATAGTTTGGTGCTTAGGCTGTTTCAAATTATTCCTTACGCATAATTTTAATTAACTATCGAGGCCCAAGTTCACCAACGCTGATTAACAGCCGAAGTCTTTTGATATGATGTTTTTATTCTTAAATGTCGTTATAGCGATAGTTAGGGCTTGCATCCGTTCATAACATTGACCTATTTTGGTCGAGGCCCAAAATAGATTAAAAAAAAATGATTTCAGCTATCTGACGTTATGAAAAATTTACTCAGATATCAATTTGCTCATAATGTTTGTCATGTTCTGTAGCCGTCCTCTTAATTCGCCTACATATGCGTCAAAATTGAATACCTTCCATTCAATAGTAACGTAGGTTACTGCAATAATTTTAAAGGTATTATACAAGTATTGAGTTACCTAAGTTTGAATGTTTCGACTGATATTATTTGAATAGTTTAATGTGTACGTGAGCTCATTGTATCCTCGATGTTAATGTTACATACTTCTCTGAAGTTCAATCATTTTATATTCTAGCGTAGTTTTAGTATTGTACCAAAAATTTTTGTCATGCAGCTATTTTTATATCAAGTCTCAAATGCATTGATGATAATTTTTTTATATGGTTTATTTCTTTATTTTATTGTGATCCTATTCGCCATCCCAATAAGTGAGAAGAAGTCGTAGGAGATTCTAAATAAAGGCTTTTAAATAATCTATGATCATGTTCAGTCAATAAAATAACCTTAAATAGTAAGCTAGCATGAGAGATTAAGGGAACGGATTCGTAGACTAAATTATTAATTTTTCTCTTTTATGACTGACGAAATAAGAAATATATTTGTTTGACATTTTTGACGGACGCAAACGGGAAACAAAAGCCTTGGTTTTCATATTGTAAAAACGAGAATAACCTTAAATAGTAAGCTAGCATGAGAGACTAAGGGAGCGGATTCGTAGACTAAATTATTTATTTTTCTCTTTTATGACTGACGAAATAAGAAATATATTTGTTTGCCATTTTTGACGGACGCAAACGGGAAACAGAAGCCTTGGTTTTTCATATTGTAAAAACGAGATTTTTCACCTACCGCACTATTGATGAAGGCACCGACTAAGTTTCGACTCATTCCGAGAGTCTTCATCTGGATGAGTGATCGCGACTTTCTCCCAAGAACGCGACTTTCTCGCGAGAAAGTCGCATTTTTACAATATAAGAAGCCTTGGTGCTCATCTAATGGCGTCGATTCTCTTGTACCCCACTAAATTTAATTTAAACTGTCGCTTTATTTTATTGATAGTGCACGCAAGAAAGAGACGGCAAGAATTTTATTCGGGAGTGAAATTGGTAAATTAGTTTACGTATCGCTCTTCTTCGTGTTTATAGAGGTAGTAAGCGAGTTTGAAATCACAACTAAACTTGTATGGAGAACTTAAATCTGACTAATTTGACAGCACTAAAATTGTTGCTTTTGTTACTGTTATTAAAAGAGAGCGATAGATCAAAATAAGTTTATTTGGTATAGAAGAGTCGATTCCACTACCTGTTAGAATGAAAATGTAGTTCCAAAGTTGCCATGCTTTTTATAAAGAAAAATAACGAATCGCAACTGCGCCCTAAAACCAGAGATTATCATTGCTTACTGCTAGCAAAGAAATGTTGTTGGTGCGTAAAAATCCTACTGATTCTTTTCTCTTGTTGAGATAGCGAATTTGAACGAGGTAACCGAAAAGTAGATCTGTAGGAACGAATAGATGATCGCCAAAAGAACTTAATCAGTACAAAGTGTAGTGTTTAGTATAAGGATCGACGGTATCTGATAGTGGGTATGTAGCCATGTCTAATCGGGTGTGTATGTAATCTATGGGCGAAATAAATTTTAGTTCAAGTATAGTTGTGTGTTTCATTTCACTAGCTCCAAGAAAAAAAGAAAAGCTACGAAGGAACGTGGAAAACTCTTAAAGAGACATACAATATTAAATATTGTACGTTTGTTGTTGAGTTGAAAGCTACTAAGCTGTATTCTTCTGCAAGGAATCTAAATTCATGGGCGTCATATCTTCCAACTTTCTTTACAAAAATTAGGTACTTCAAGCAAAGCAGCTCTGAAATTTTACTATTAATAAAAGCTACGATCAAAACTCATACTGCGCACTGAAGTAGGCACGCTTATATGAAAGAGGGTCATGATGAGCATCCTTATATTAATATCAATATTTTATAAAGACTAACAATAAAATTGAAAGTGCTATACCAACGAGCTGTTTAGACATCGATTGTTTTACAGTATTTACTGAAGAATTTCCAGATAATCAGCGCTCTTAACTCATAATTGAAGGACAAAGACGTGTGGTCACACCTTTATTCGTGGTAATTATGACGTAATCTGTGTTGATAGCGCTTTGCTATACAAGCGATTCGGTCTAAGGATAGGCCTAGAGATACAACTATAAAAAACGATGAAGTAACATGCTTACTTACATTGTTTTATTCTGATGATTTTTTAATGACGCTTATCAGAACCAGACAAAGCAGTGTTTAAGCAAATGTTTGAAAATATTTATAAGCAAGGACCTAAACCTTGAGTAAACTTTCCTTGAATTCGGGCTGACTCCGATTTTGGCGAACATTCGAGTATACGATGACGGATACGGTTGTATGTTAAAATCATAAAATCCCCACACAGCTGCTATAAAAAGGTAGATATTATCGCAATACGATGTCCATTTTTTAAAGTACATTTTGTATTATGACGCTTGCGATCATTGCTACGATAATAACAAAGCGCAAGCAAAAACGCATTGCGATAGTTTTGTCATTTTAACGCAGCTGTGTGTAGGAAGCCTTAAGAAAGAAAGGAAAATATTTTATTTTGACCAGAAGCTAAATACACATCTGTTTTAGATATACATAGGTAATTCAGATAGGTTAGTCCTTTAATCTTTAAAATATTACATCATATATGTGTAAAGTGCTGTCAAAAAAGTCTGTGCTCAGCATAATGCTGCAGCATACAAATGAATGCACAAAATTAATTAATTACGTTAAATCAACCGTGAACGTGTTAAAACTGCACAAATTACTGACCGAGGCGGTACATTATCATTTTGTCTTTCGATTATCTTAGGTACCTGGCTTTAACGTGTGTACCTAACCGATAGCTTCATAGCCCCGCCCTGCGTTGCCGTAATGGACACAGTGAGTATTTGACAAATCTTGACAATAATGAGAGAAACGCAAATATGACCTTTGAACACTGAGATATCACAATTCTCCGGACATACAGCCATATACCGGGAGTTCATACTCTATCAATCGAGGACGGGTCCTACATGAGGTCGAAGAGGCCAAAAAAACATTTAATACTAGCTTGGCAGGATTTTTAACACGTTTTTCTTGACGGTTCAGTCAAGCATTAGATGTACCTACGTTAGGTGAAAGGGAAACACATACAAAGGCAAATATTTAATTGGATCGACCAGGCGCAGCATGTTAGATTAGGTACAGACAAGAAAAATGTGATTAAAATAATCATGCCACGCTTTTTCTCTCAGGTATCTGAGGATGTCCAGCAGTGGATTTCTACAGGCTGTTGATGATGATGAGGTCTTTATACTTGTTGGCAAAGAGAACCACGGAAAATCAATGAAAATCATCTATACCTATAACTTTAGGCGACGACGTGGTAGGTCCAAAATGAAATGGCGGGATGAGCTTAATCCGCGTCTAACATAACAAGAACTTTTACAACGTTAGATCGCGAAAGAAAGGAAGGTAGGCTAGTATGCCTGCAGTGTAACAGCGGCAGCTGGATAGTAATAAAAATATTTGGAACTTGATTAATTTTAAAACAACTAACTTTAAACTAAGCCATCTGCATATTAGCCCTTTCGTAGCTTGATATAAATAGTAAGATAAGTGTATGTAACTAAGTGTTGGTAAACCAAAGGGATTGATAAAAAAGATCACGCGGCTGATATGCGAATGTCGGGATGTGTGGATTTACAAGAATTGACAAGATATTAGTAAGTATATCGGTGAAAAATTTGAAATTAGTGCCAGGTACGGAAAAGTTGAGGAGTATAATAGACTAGCTGTGCCACGGCCACTCTTGGTCCCCGACCCACCACGTTGTATCGCCCGCCTGCGCTATTACTTCTTTTGCTTAGCTTCTAAGATTCGTAGCTATGATGGCTAGCATATAACCTTCCTTGAGAATTGGGCTATCAAATGCAAAAATAATGTTTCAAATCCAACAGGTAGTTCCAGAGATTAGCGCGTTAAATAAAAAAAATAGGACAAGTGCGAGTCTGACTCGCGCACGGAGGCTTCCGTACAAGCTTGTATGTTATAAACTATGAAAGCACCAAACATTGCTCTGACGAAAAGATAAGTCGGTTTAAAAGACAAACTTAACTTTGTAGTTGCAAAAATGTTCTTCCATACATTGAAATATGTCACGGTGAATTATCCAACTATATATAATAAATGTAAGTTTGTAATCGCAAAAAAAATTATAATACCAAAAAATAACTATTTTCGGTCTTTTTCCTTGACTTGTGCTGTGATATCTTGCTTTTTGCCAAATTTTATGATTCTAGGTCAACGGGAAGAGCGGGTATCAAAATATGTCGCCTAAAGGGCCATATTTTTTTAATGCACTGATATAGAAGCTTGGTTTTTTAGACTTGGTAGACCTAAGTATTTGATATTAATTTCAACTAATTCCTCCACGCGTTCCTGGAAAAAGGGTCTTGACAGACAGACAGACAGACGCACAACGAACTGAAAAACTGTTCGGCATCTTAAAAGCAAACAAACTCTTCAGATTTATTATTATCTTTATATTTTTTAATTTCCATGTAATTCTAATTGGAAGTTTTTTTTTTGGTTTATTATCACTGTATCGTATTATATTATGAGCTCTATGGCTTGAAATAAACTATTTTTATTTTTTATAAGCACGGTATGGGCACTTTATGAGGCGGCAAGAATGTCACATTACGAGAAGAGTTAAATGTGGATGGAAATAAAAGCAGAGGTAGGCCAAAGATAAGATGTATTGATTGAGTGAAGGATGACATGGGTACCGAAATTGTAATACTATACCTTTACTATATACTAGACACAGGTAAGAAAGGAATGAATACTGAGATGACGGCTGATAGAGGAAGTCTTAGAGTTACGTGAGGACTTGGAGGAGAGTGGAAGAAGAAAGCATGTTCTGCCGATCCCACGTCTGTAGGAGCAAAAATTTTAAATTTGTAATCCCACATAATAAAAGACAAGAAGATGATGATTATGAACTATGTATTGCACTGCAAACACACCAGCATTCATATTTATCACTTTCAAGACAACAGTTAGAAACCTCGTGGCCGAGTCAAAAACTTCGCAGATTGATACTCTTCCTTAGTGTAGTATAGTATCTATTAAAATACACATGGAATAGATTCGTGTGTCGTTAAGTCCAGTAGTCATTAGGTCCAAATCAACACATTCGCATTTGGGTCCAATTCTTTTCGTTCGTGTCGAATTCGCGGTGCTTTTTATGTCGTCTCTCAGCGTCTCATAACTGCTTGACTTTGACCTAAGAATCACGCCATTCAAAGATACCGAAAATTTCTTTAAACTGCATTATGCAAAATGTTATAAGAGGCAAACGGTTTTTTTTGATAATTAACAGAAATAATGTGGGTGTAAGTTATATTCACTTGCTTGGTTATTCTTTAGTAAAAGAGACTAACCGGTTTAAACGTGCTTTAAACTGTAAAAACTGCATTTGACACGGAGATTCGATTAGATTCAATTAGAACTGAATATTAACGCTTCAAATAAACGCATATAAATTTAATAACACGAAAACTTCTTCATATTTTCTCGTCACAGATATCGCACAGTCACTAACTATTGGATTTATGAATAAGCTCAAGATCGCACAGCGAGCTATGGAAAGACCTAAGCTCGTATTTCACTACGTGATAAACTCGCTTCAATGAGGAAATCCGTAGAAGAACTAAAGTCATCGATGTAGCTATCAGCAAGTTGAAGTGGAAATGGGTAGCCCATATAGCTTGCAGAATTGACAACTGCTCGGGAAGGTAGGTTCTCGATTGGTGCCCACGAACCAGACGACGCAGTGCAAGGGGGGAAGGCCCCTACCCGACGGAGCGATGACATCGTTTAGGTTACGGGAAGTCAGCGAATGGAGATGACCCAAGATCGTTCGTCATGGCACTCTTTGAGGGAGTCCTATGTCCAGCAGTGGACTTCTATATGCTGCTGCTGATCATGATAATGTGATTTAATTATCACTTGACTCATAAAAAACCCGTAGTCGATGGTACTATTTTAATTTTATAAAACGTAGCCATTTTTGTATGGCAAGATAAAATACTAGCGAACTACGATGCAAATCGGTATTCGATGAGCCTAAGTGAATAAATACTCTCATGTGCAAGCACCTGCTTTTTTGCCACAATTAATAACCATTACACTTCTATATGCCAATAATACTTAAGAATAAGCTAGTCGTTAAGGGGTCCTTTTAGGGCCCATAATGTTATGGTAAGTTGATAGCACTTCATAGAAGTGTTAATGATGGACAAATAAATAATAGTTTTTCTAAAGGGGCTGTGTTCTGGTCGTGGATGACATACAAGTTCACATTTCTCTTAAAGCTAGGTTAAGCCTCATAACTTAGCATGGGTGAAAAGATCCCCAAAGAAAAAACATGAATAGACAGACAGACCTGACAAAAATATTAAGGTTACGATTTCGCCAGTTGGCTTCGTAACCCTAAAAGTACCTACGTTCCAAAGAGAATCCATAAATCACAGAATCGAAATGTTTGACAAACATTGAATTAAACCTTTCTTTAGAACTTTCGTCACAACCTTTTTCGTTTTAGTGACAGAACTTCACAACCACCAATTATTTAAAAAGAAGAAAATTGTTAACAGCTGTCACATGTCGAAAAAAGTATCCCAAATTCTGAGAAATCTCTATCTTTTCTTCCGTGAAATATTTCCAAGCAAATCCACGATGGCCGTAGCTCTTCCTATGGAGTCCAACCCGGAGACTATGAACAAGTATATGCACCGCCTTGGAGTATCCGAACGATGGAGGATGGTGGATGTCATTGGGTTAGAAGGGGATTCTCTTAGCTGGGTGCCGCGTCCAGTCTTAGCCGTAATACTCCTGTTCCCGTTATCAGATGAGTATGAGCAGCATCGTCGCCAGCAAGAGACTGATATCATCGACAAAGGCACCCAAGCGCCGAAAGACGTGTTTCACCTGAAGCAGGTCCTTAGCAACGTTTGCGGGACTATTGCTTTAGTTCACAGCGTGGCTAACAATACACATCATATTGAACTCAGCGATGGACTGCTGAAGAGTTACTTGAACGACGCTCAGGGTCTCGACGCGTCCGCCAAAGGAGCTCTACTTGAGAACTCTACTGCAATCCTTGAAGCTTACAAAGATGTCGTGAATGCTGGAGGTGTTCTAGGTAACGAAGAAAATGAAGCCGTCAACAATCACTTTGTAACCTTCATCCATAAGGATGGAGCGCTGTTCGAGCTGGACGGACGCAAGTCCTTTCCGATAAACCATGGCTCGACAACTCCTGAGAATCTTCTTGAGGACGCTGCAAAGGTGTGCCGTGAATTTATCGCCAGGGAACCCAACAACATTGGTTTCAATGTAGTGGCGCTCGTTCCAGCTGAGTGATTTTGTTTGCATTATTTTTGTTCATTCAATACATGTTTCTAACTAACATTTATTTTTCAATTCATTACGAAACAATTTTTTGTAGGTAAGTAGTTACTGCGTTCGTTAGGTTATTCTTTAAAAAGCTATCATGGTTAGTGAAATAATAGCGCAAATTATTCGAGTTGTTACCTAAGCTGAACCGTCACGCGATTCTTCAATATGGAACAGCGCAGAATGGCGTCAATTAATTCAGTTCATTAGCGGATACCGGCCGCCTGGCCGTAGTCCTCGAGTCGATCCTTTAATTCATAATTAATCTGTTCGCTTAACAAATCGCACGCCTCAGTTTGCAACGGTGCGTCCACGTCTCAATTAAGATATCCAACACGGCTCCCGCATTCCTCCTTAAAATTCTCTATCTTCGGAAACTAATTAAAAATTCGCTTCGCCTCTGTCGCCCCGTGTTCAACCGGGAACATATAACTTCATTTAAAAACGAGAAATCTTGTCGAAGATAAAGGCTGGCGAGAAAACAACGAAAAGCAGCGCTCGCCACACGCGGCCAGCGCCCGGCTTGCCAGCGAGCTAGCCAGCGTCGAGACCTCACAAAAAGAAGACCCAACAAACAATTCCAAACTTTTAAATGGAACGCGAGAGAATCCACCGCGTTAACTATGTCGATACTTGGAAGGACGCGACATCGGTAAGTCACGTCACCGAATAAATGACGCTGGACCAGAAATAAATATATAAATATTGTGTAAATAAAGAAAAATAATGCGACGGGGTCCCGAAATGCTTTAAATATTCAAATGAAGCGAGCCGAGGTGAAATACGAAGGTGCGCTCGCTCGAGTTGAGCCCAATTAAATCGGTGCCACTGAGGTAGAAATTAAAAACAAAAGGAGGATGGCGGGTCGGGCGCATTTTTCTCATGAGTATTATTAGCGCGATGTCAACCACAAAAAATGTTAGAGGGTTGTCGCTTTGATCATTATCGGTAACATCCCTTGTTTAGTATTGTTTTGATGAGTGTGAGGTTGCTACGATCGGACGTTTTGTTGACATTTTATATTCAGCAACATGTTTGATGGATATGTTGGTACTCCTCGAGGCAATTACTCCGACATTCTCGAGGGTTGAGCCGAAGCGTTTCATTACTCGAAATAATGCGTCAATCAAACAAGTGCGCGGATGATTAAACGGGTGAAAAACAAAACGTTAAACAGTATCGGGCACGGTCATTACTCATCAGGAACCTGGTGAGAACTGATTTAATATTTACCTATAAATCAATTACAGACGTGTGGAGTCGCTAGCACTTAACGCTCTATTATTGCTCCTTTCTTAAACGGTCTATGATAAATTATGGATTTTTTCAACCTCTTAAGCTGTAATTAAAGGATCTACTACCAACAGCCTAAGTATCAATTTAAAACTCCAAGTAGGCATCGTTGTGCCTAAGTTATACAGAACCCTAAACAACTGAACTACCTTAAAGCTACATTTCGTTTCTGCTTTATTTTAAAAATGATTTCGCAGAATATTTCTCTAGAATCTCTTGTCAGATCTGTCTGTAGAGAACTTTGCGGTGGGTAACTATAATGTATTTAACAATACAAAACTGTAACAAGCTCTCCAGAGATCACCAACCTGTACCATTTATCCAAACAAAATCCATTTCATACGAGACAATGAGGATCTAAGTGCTTATTGAAGTCATCTACTAAATGCATGATTTGACTCTACACACTCACTTTGTTATTGTTCCATTGATGTTATACCAGTTATATGTAACTATAGGGTTGTATCATAGAAGCAATGTATGTTGTTATGTGAATGTGAGTTGTGTAAGATAGTGTAAGTAATGGACCAATGCCTCAGCAGGGGTTCCGCCATGGCCTACCGACGCTCATCACTATTCAATAAGCTCCATTTATTGAAATTACATAATTTGTGTGTGAATAATGACGATTGTGATGAATCTTCGTGGGCGATGCGAGCGACTTAAACGCGATTAACTTTTGACCGCAATACGATATTAATAAGCTGTCGGTATTCTGTCAGTGCTGGCCTCCTCACCCACCATAATGACATGGAAATAGACTCAGGGTTAAGCCTCGTTGTGCCTTCATTGACTCTTAAGTCGCTTATTTGAATGGATATTGTTTGGGAGACTGTGCGTCAATGGCAAGGTAAATTTTCTCACTCGCTCCACTCCAAATAGTCATCACCGAGACAAGAAATTGGAAAAGACTTTAGGGTTAATATTGCTCGGTCTTTGAAGGAAGGACGAGATGGCTTTTTGACCAGGTAATTAGGTAGTTACTACAAAGACTTATTTTTACATAATTACCACATGGTTGAAGCCATAACCTGAAATATCTGTACGTTGGATATGGATTTTCCTGTGCTGTGTATTTTAAGCTGCTTTCTTTCGAGGTCGTAACTAAAGCAAAGCATCGACTCTACCGATTCTATCAAAAACCTTAAGATCTTTTCTCATCAATAAAACACCAATAAATAGGAAGTTACAACCTTTCTACCTATAGCAGCTGCCCATAAACACCCAATCAACAATCTACATAGCCTATTACATAAACATATTTATGATTGGAAAGATAAAGCTTTCAATGAGAAGAATCAACAGTGGAGGACCAATAAAAACTTAACGATGCAATAACACGACTAATATCATCTTTAAACGCACTTAAATCTGGTTCTATCTATTGATTTAATTTAGGCGAGTAACGTTTTGACCTCGTGTTATGGTTGTTCTATTTCTTGGAACTCTTAACTGAGTTCTGTAGATGTACTACGATTAAGGTTGTATATAATAGTGTTGGCTACTATGAGTAGCTCTTTTTAACTTACACTTATTGTCAAGAAAGAAAGAAGCGTGGGGCCGAGATTGCGCGTATATATCAAAATTTACTAAGGAGGGGTCACGCGAAGCGGCCGGCATACGCAACGCAGAGGTTACGCAATTCACGGATGCAGTTGATTGACAGCTTTATACATTGTTTCCAGGATCTTTAGAAACCTTAAATCACATTAGTAAAAGTCCTGTTCCAGTAATCTAACTTTCCTATGCAAGTAAAATGTTTTTTGCTTTCCTAAAGTCTTTGCTTTCTACTAAAATATGTATGTATCTATGAGAAGGTAGATGTTTGTTACCGATAATCTTAGTAACGACTTGACCGATTAAAGCCTTACTTAAAAACTCATCTTAGTACTTTATCTGTTGGTCACACACTAGTCTGAAGTTACTGCATTTTCCTATTTAGATTTGCTCGAAAGAGCCAAGCGGGAAAATTGGATATGCAGCCAAATGCGACTGTTATGGTTTCGAATGCAATTGGAAATGATCGGGAAACTGTATCCATCACGTTCAACGACAAAAACAATGGCCCATTACGATGCAAAAGCCAATACACTTCGTTCGGCTGTAATCTCGATGGAGACATTTCTCTCTAAGTTTTTAGAGCGTTTTTATCGTGATATTTTTCAGATTTGTCTCTTTATGTTCTAGCATTCCGAAAATAACTTTTGTTCTTAAAATCCGATATCAGCATTTTCCAATGTGAATCACTTCTCAACAAGTCATGTCATCAAGCATGCAGTAAGTTGCCAGCTTGGAGAAGACGTCTTATGGCGTTAAGGGTAAATGATGAACACGTTTTTGTAGCCAATTATTTTTTTTTTGTTTGCAGGTTTGTTGGGCATGCATAAAATTTTCCATAGTGGGTGCAAATAAGAATAGTTTTAGCTTGATCTGGCGTTGTGATGTTATTGCAACAGCTGTATTTTTTCATACGAGCACCGTATTACCACAACCCTCAGACCAGGAATAATTAATTTCTGCAGAACATACAAAAATTTGTCCCGCAGCGGGAAATGAACACGCATCTCTTGCATCACAGCCGGCTACTCACCCGCAGAGCCATCAAGGTCGTCATAATAATAACAATAATGAAGCTAAGAGTTGTGTTACTCGACACATAGTCTTGTATCCCAAAAATTGTTTAGCCATTGTTTGAAAGCTTTCACTGAAGTTCCTGGAACAACATCTATGCTTGTCCAGTTAATTGGTAAGTGGTGGATAGTGGGGAGTGGGTAGATTAATGAGCGGCTACCGCTGGCTTATCGCAGCATCTGGCGCATGACTGATCATCTGTCGTGCGCTTGCGCCGGTGTCCACAGTGATGGGAACAGTATCGTGTGATTATCGATAGAATGCACTGATTTTATCGACCTTTCTGTAGAAGGTATATTTTTTGTTAGGTGTCGTGATTGCGAGTTTCATAAATAACTTTTTGCATACCAAAACTGTAACTAAATAAATAAATGCTGGATATTTTTACACAGCATCTTCTAGCCCCAAACTAAGCAGAGCTGGTTTTATGACTGATATACTACTTATATACACATTTCTTTTGTAAATACATAAATATAATACAAAGAAAACACCCAGACCCGAGACAAATATTTGCAGATCATACAAACATCTGTCCCGCGGCGGGAGTCGACCCCGCAACCTTCTGCGTCTCAAGCGGGCCTTCGCCCACTGCGCCACAGAGGTTGTCAAAACTAATTTAAAGTGTAACTTATTTATTTAGTAACTAAACACAGGTACAGACTACATTACTATGATTACCATCTACAAACAAGATTATACATCTTGTTTGTCAATAATAAACTTTCTCTATGGGAGTCTACTTTTAATTACAAGACTACACAAAACACAACAGACCCTAAAATAAAGAAAGAGCTATCTCAACCAAATTCATCGATAGTGAATTTATCACGCATAAGCATCACTAGCAGTTGTGCTATGACATTGGTCCGCATAACTTCCCAGAAGTCATACCTACTCATTGAATACCTTACGAGCACCGTGCTTCGACCAGGGTTTTTTCACTGCCATAGTCTTATTGGGCATTGAAATATTTTTGTTTAGATTAAACGATGGTTTACCACCAGATCGCTACATTAGGATTAATGTTGGACATCAGTTAGATTGTTGGTTCATTCTAGGAACCCATGTGGGAATACGATATTGAGCTTCAACGAAGATTGTTTTTTGATGGTCGATATATGAGTGGATAAAATACCGGCCTACCTGTATTACGGCTTTAGAATATGGTGATGTCGAAGATAAACGGTAAAATGATATTTGGAAAGCTAATTGATTTTATGTGCTTTCTTTGATGTTTAGTGACTGCTTCCTTTGAGCAGGTGATTATCGATGCGTTAGTGATCGCTTAAAAGCGATCTCTTCCAGACAACCTTGGGATGGAGCGGAATGTACGCAATTGTAAGAATGATAAAATTTATAAAAGGTTATCCAAAACGCAACAACTGTTTACAAACTCTGAAAAGGCTAATTTTGAACAATGTTTATAATAGTGTATACGAATGGGTAAAGTAGGACCGATGTGTAAAAGCTTTAAAAATATCTTTAAAGTTCATTTATAACTTCGAAGATCTTTCTCATCGTCAAAACAGAAGCTCACATATTAATTTTCCATACAAAGACTAATTTAATAACTGGACTCCAAAATGTCAAAGTGATTCAAATAAAAAACGAGAATGAAATATCGAAGAAGGATTGCGAGAACGCCCAGCCTGGTGTCATGGGAAGTGGGTTTTTGTACTCCAAATAAATTGGGAGTCATTTTTTAAGAGACGTTTTTGTTTGGGCATCAACTTAGTACAATGGGTGGACACAAACGGCTGTTAGGTAACATTTTTAACATCATTATAAGTGAAAAACAGTGACTGATGGTGTGCCCTCTGTCTCGTTATGATACTTGTGGGACCTACCTGGAACTTTGGTTTAAAGTTTATTGAAGAAAGGCCTCGAATCAAGCACATATTTGTTGAGCTGTGATACAGTACACTATTAGGTAGATTATGTACTTATTCAAAGTTGATAAAGATACGTACTTATTTGAAATTGAAGTATGTTTCTATTGTTTTTCAAGCTTTGTTTTTTAATGAAATTAAACATTTAATATCAGAAATAATAATACAACTGTACAAGAAGACAAACAAAAAAAAGGTAAAACAGCTAGTTATCTAAAGACCGTAGCAAACAATCTATAAATAGCTCAACTGATCCAGATCACTACGAGATGAAAGCATTCCCAAAATTCTGGCTGCATTACCACGCAAAATGGCAATGCTAATGCGTCGACTCAGATAAGAGATCTCTGGTTACAGCTTAGCTTTGCTATTTTGCTATTATTTTTAGTAGTTTATAGTTAGTGACTCACGCTACCGACTGATATCCGCAATTAATTACCTGGAAATCAAAACATTTTTGTGATTACCTGAAGGATTATTCAGGTAACCACAAAAATCTATTTTGAACTTCCGTTACCAAATCGAAATAATAAAACATTCCTACAAAACTTTAGAACAACATTCCTCGAAGGGTGCTTGGAAACCGTGGGAGCCTAAGATCCGCATGACTCCGAAGGTTCGGTAGCTGCCTCCCGTCGTCATGTCATTATAACCATAATTTCTTATTTATTAATCATCATTATTTAATTATTGATATTTATTTAATGGTCTTTAAAATGGTAATCACTGTTAATATTTCTTTTCAGATTGATATGGCTGTGGGATGGTCCACCCATTTTATGTAAAAATAAAGATCTCAATATTGTCAAAACTCTGATCAAACCTGTTGAGGTTTTGATACCTAGAAACATGACTTTCTACTTTAGCAGGTAGGTATTTTTACCGATCGCAAAACAAATACAAGACCAATATTATTTCACAAACGTTAAAAACATCCCAACCCTGCCGACTGCAGTGTTCATATCTCAAACAAAATATGCAAAGTATTTCTTTAACGATCTCTTATTTTTTATTCGGAGTTTTCGAATTCTAACCTCTAGTTACACGGCCCGATCGTCGAGATTAGCCGTTCAAAGTTTGTTTTTTTGGGCGCACCCATAAAACTACCATAACCATCTATGATATTAAGCATCGACAGATATATCTAAGACGTGTGGTCGGAACAGGCATCGATAAGAGATGATAAAGTAATGGCCGAGATACAACGCCGCGGCTACCGAATCTGATACAGTACGGTAGCTACTCGAACGGTCACTCATACGACCATTCCATATTCAGCTTATTGAATTCCTTTCTAATATGCATCGATATTATATCTCGCTCCATCAGTTAGCCCCAAAAATGACAAACAAAAACTGACAGTCACGCAAACAAGTGCGAATGCCAATGCAAGGCCTCATCTCGTCCGAAGGTTAATCTAAAAGCCATCAATATACTGTTATCTATAACGGCGTCGGTAAACCAAGTATACGATCCATAAATGAGTCCACAAAATGCCGGCGCTGAAACTCTAATAGCCGAACAGATATCCACGAGGAAGAAACTGCCAACATTTATAACGCTAAACATAAAATACAACAATAAAACGAAACGCGTCGACGCGCAAAAGTTTATGCTAATCTAAATATATAAAACTGTTGTATATCTGACTGACTGACATTCAACATAGATCGTTATTCCTAAAAACTGTGGGTGCAAAAACAATATGTAAAAAGTACCTACACTACAGTCAGCGACAAAGGTAGATTAACAGTTTCGATTTTTATTACTTAAAAAAACCCTGGAATCCGCTGACCTTAGTTCAAAATAGCGTGGTTCATTATAAAGATTTGCGTATCAATTTCATTAGCAATCTTAAGTCATCATTTCCTTGCTAAGCCCGAAGAGAAAGAGTATCTCAAAACTCAACCTACATTTGTTGCCGACTACATAAAGGATTTTCCAAAGTACTTGCTTGATACTAGAGCTTCCAAGTTATGAAAATCCCTTAAAAAGTATTGTAAATAGTCGCCAATAAAAATATAATAAAACCTGTGGCCTTGCTGGACGCTGCATTCCGTTATTTATGGCAATGTTTTAGCCGGAATTTAATAAAGTAAAAATCTGGCTGCATGATGTATCAAACATCTAACACCAACACAAGTGCATCTCTCGAGACACTGACTTGTTTAAGCTTCCAAAAATAGTATATTTAAGTTTGTTGTACATTGCAAACGTACCTAGCTATTTCCATTATTTGTAACTAATGATCTCAAAGTAGCGCTCCTACATTTTGAATGTATGTATCTGAAAAATTCAGACAGTTTGTGGACAACTTTTTACAAAAAAAAACATATCCATCGCAAATATAGAAAATTCTAAATTAACCCGATTTACTTGCAGTGAGTAAAACTATGCTACCACGTTCATAGAATTACAAAGTAAGGAAGTTAATATATTCTGATGAAAGCAATAAGAAAATCAAACGAAAACCCGCTGCTTCTTTGTTCGTATTGGTCGCATTAGGTTTTTTCCCACCGGCATCATCGATTGAATTTCATAACAAACCTGTCGGCAACTTCGAGAACTCGCGTTTAGTATTACGAGTCAGCATAGTTAATTGTCGTCTAAAAACTCACCTTAATAGGAAAAAGCGTCCGCGCGTAGCGAGAGCCGGCCGCTACCGCCGTATTACGATTAATTGATGCTAATTAATAAATTAATTATCCATGTTAATATTACGCTTGAGCGTCTCCGGTTTTTCTTCTGCCACGTTCATATTTGTCTGAGCTACATTTATATCGCTGACCGCAGCATTCGCCTTTTTGTTAGATCTCTCGATATGGAGAGACGCATCGTGAGATGTTCATATTTAGAAATTAATTATTTCAATGAACATGAGCTTCGAGTCCACTGCCAACTCCTAATTGGATATAATATGTATGACAACCATTCATGTTTTGATGATTGAGCTACAGCGTATAAATCAAATCACGTTTAATATTGTGGCTGTAATACTTAATTAATAAGTTATGAAGCTTCTTGAATGTGGTTTTTCAAGATTTGAGGTTGCGCCGCAACTCTTGTCAATCGTGATGATAAGGGATACAGCGGCTTCGCATTGCGGGCCGTTCAGTTCGAGGAACATTATAGTGCACGTGGTCAAAGTGTGCGGTAGTAAATGAGTAGAATGTTATCTTGTCGCGAGTGGAAAAACTGGAAAAACACAGTGGGCACGCGCCGTGCCCATTGAAGTCGGCCGCCGCGGACTATGTTGTCACGTAGGGGACACTCAACTAGCCTTTTCTCGGAAATGCATTCAGTTTCATGAACACGACATGCCTCGTTCCTTAGTAAATCTAGATTTTGAAGTTGCAGTACGTGCTTCGGCCGCAATGTGTAGGTAGGCGTAGAAGACAATTTTTACTCGTCATGCCTTTCTGAGAATTTTATTTCTTTGTCTGATTTGGCAAAGTTTCTTATCTGTTCCATAACCGTTGTGGAAGATAATCAGTACGTTTCTCGGTTATCATGCATAGATCCAGACTTTATAAACTAGAAAAATGTATTTTATAAGTGCAGAAAAAGCACTATTTCATGACGCTTTGAACAGTGTGATCACTTTTATGCTAGTTGTTAGCTGGAATTTCTCAATTGAGTTGTCGAAAAAAACAGTTAGGTACAATTTACTTATGATTATAGTTCAGATTAACTTCATTTCCCAGAAACAAAAGTTTTGAAAGCTTATTAGAACAAATCAAAGTACAATTGCAGCGAAAACAAATTTTACAACAGAAAAGTGAGCATGCGTTCAGGCCGGGCATAAATACAAACAAACTCAAGTCTTCGGGCACTGAGCATGGGCATATAATATAACGAGTACAGCAGGCCAATTTAACAGACTTATTGTCTCCGTGCGACTACAATGCGAGACACGGAGAGACGAAAAAGGAACATGAGACCGGGGACCCCGAGTCTGCCGATACAAAACAATGGTATTTAATCAACGATGATAAATGCAGTATTCAAGCACGTTTTTTAACGATACTGGGGTATTGTTTTGGCGGGAGCTTACCGCTGGATACGGAGATAACTCGCCAGCAGAGTGGCTTAGCTGACAAATTGGAATAAAAGGAATATTTATTCGTGTTGGGAACGGAGCCCGATGCTGACATTGTGAATCTTCACGTATCCTGGGAACACGAAAGCACGTGTCTACTTTTCTGAGAACGATGTTATCGTTGTTCTATTCCTGACTGAGCGACCACGGCTCCAACTAAAAGTTATGTGTACATAAGAGCAAATAAACGTTTTTCTTTGATAATTTTTAATCTCGCTTGCTGAGCCCAGGGTGATTTTATACATTAAAAAAGGTTGTTCTAATAATGATAATTATGTACAATGGTCCTACTTCAGAAAATGCGTTTGCACACAGCTTTAGAAAAGGAATCTTTAAATTTTGTTGTCCATATTTAGCTCAGTTTATTTGTCATTACGAAGTACTGTGTATCAAACAAGTACTTACAATGGCACCTACCTGTCGAGTAACGACAGAAATAAGTAGGATTAGCGTGAGACAAGACAAGTCCTGGAATCTCGCAGGCATTTCTGCCCTTTAGCTTACCTATGGTATTTATTATGTTATAAGAAATATATTAGCGCTGCAAATACACAGTCCACTGCGCTTGCGCTGAGTTTGTATAAATCACGTTATTTTGTTGAAATGACTTTGAGAAAACGATCGGTGCATCTTGACTCTTGTATTGTAGTGTTCGGGGGCGATCGTAAATTTGTGCGGTAAAACAGCAGGACGTCCATATTGAACTGAGCGACACGACGACGGATAGAGCAACGTTTTGATTTATAACAATATGCCTTTTGGAAACATGACTCACCTGATGTATTCGACTCGTGTATTGCCTTGACGACATCGCCGGTTTGTTCCTGTACACGAATTGTGTAAATGCTTGCGGATAATAGTGATTCTAGTCTAGACCGTATTTTAATATGCTCAGGCACAGATTTTTGTAACTTCCCTTATTGAAACGGTAACCTTAAGCTGGTAAGTATTTTTTGCCCGCCACCTTTCCCAAGCCATCGCTTCACCTAGGCGCCCCACTCTACGTTTGTCAAGACTCAGTCTCAACTGAAGAAATCGTTTTTTTCTTTAGCATAATTTGCTGAAGAATCGACAACCGACAAATATTACATTAGTTACATATTAATTGACCAGCCCACTGCCACTTCTGCTTGCTAATCCTCTGAGCATGTAGTTACCATAGTACAAGCTCTGCTTAGTTTGGGGCTAGATGATGCTGTGTGGAAAATGTCCAGCATTATTATTAACTAATTTCTGCCCGCGACTTCGGCCGCGTGGTATGCTAATAAAAGTAGCATATAATCGTCTCCAGGCTTCAAACTATGTCCACCAACTTTTGAATGAATCGAACCAAGGATTACAATTTTCCATACAAAGTTTAGAATTCAATTGCAAATCCCAAAGGGTAGTTTTGAAAAAATAAAAAATAAGTGTTTCATTATTTATTTTAACGTTTAGTTGTACCGAGTTTTGAGTGAATCAAACCAAGGAATATTTTTTTCCATACAAACTATACCACACTGTTTAACCCCCTTAGGGGTTGATTTTTGAAAATAAGATTAGCCTATGTACTATTCCAGAACCTAAACTATTTACATTCCAAATTTCAACAAAACCGGTTTAGTAGTTACGGAGATACGTGGTAACAAACATTCACACACACAGATTTTCGCATTTATTATATTAGTTATTAATATTAATCTAAAGTTGCCATTTAAATATGGGCATTTCATCAAATTGTTAATCTAGTGGAATTTAATTCTTTGTAATCTTGCAAAGGAATTTTGCCCTCGTAAAATTTATCTAAATGTAGATAATCACAATGCAAAACCAAGTTAAGCTTTACAAATGTCTCTCTGAACGGCGGATGGAGGCTACGTGGAGAGGTTAACTCACCATCAGATGGGTCCAGTTCTCCATTTATTACCTTAAAAACATTAAGCACAAGTCCCATATAGATTCAATGATATTTCGACGTTAAACATGTAACGGGAGTCCCTACAAATTACTTTCAAGTTTTCAACAATGCAAAAGGTTCTTATCACTTTAATTTTTTCGCGAGGGGAAAAATAATGGAGTGGCGAGGCAAGTTTGTGAAATACTGTCTTACGCAATAAAAAGACAGTGAAATGAAGAAAGATGATCGTGCCCCGTGGCTATTCGGCCTGATATAAATCTATACGTCTTAAAAATGGCACTAACGGTGTGTGCCATCCTGATAAAATTCCAGAACAATCGGCAAAAACAATTATGCCTGTTAGGAATGTTGTATTATTTTTTGGGATGGTTAGGACTATGCCCCGATGTGGCATAATGCGAGATGATAAATATTTATGCAATACAATCATATTTCTTGCGGTAACTTAAAGGTTGCGTGGTTAGAGGGATTTAGGTTAGTTGGGGTTCGAATTCAAAATTTAGGACACCTAAGCCTTAAGGTATGTTGATCAAACAAACACTTTCCATCGATTTTCATCAGTGACGTGCTGGACTCAATGTTTACTGTATTTTTATTGAGAATGCACTGGACTTTGCAAGATCTGTTAATATTTTTAGAAGGCCTTAGAAACGAAAGATTTAGGTAAAATCAAATCATGTTTCCGTGAAATGAAGCGGAAAGTCAACATTTGCGTATGTAGGGAAACTCTTGTGATAAACAGCATGGTTTCGCTTATTTATTTAGCTAATAAATATGGCAACTAGGGATTCAACATCTCGCCGTCGTTTCAAGATATCTTGAATAGAATAAGAAAGATTTTTTAGATCATCGTCAAAATGTATCGAAAAAAGTTAATTATAAACGGCGATATGTTTGCAACCCATTTTTTGAAATGCTAACTACTTGGAAAACGCTGTCATTTGCCAAGTGTAATATTAGGACGTGCTTCTGACTACCCTCTACTTGGTATCTCAAAAGATCTACTCACTAAGTATGTATGATGCTTGCGACACAGTATGATACTCGCAGAAGTGAACATATGCGAGTATCATCGTTTTTCACTGTTTTTCAATCACATGTAACTGTTCCAATAAAGATATTTTGTTTGATTTAGATTTTTTGATCTGAGGATGTCCATCACGAGGAAAACAGTCGTGGGCTAGTTTGTTTTTTTGTATTTTTCATCGACTTTCTCTGCTTAACTAAAGTGAAGCTACCAATATGAATTCTGGCGCGAACGAATTTCAAAGAGACTTCAAAAAAACAACAATACAATAGGCGGTATCGGGGCTGGCAGCATCGTTGTCGAATCTGGTATCTGGCGGTCGCGGATCAGGGCATCAGTGTTGCAATAAATACGTTTGGTGACAAGCAAAAAGACGGGTATGCGCGGGCGCGCCCGGCGGTCTCGCATGCTTTTTCGATGGAACTCATCTTTGGACACATTGTCTTTTTTAAATTATGACTATTATATTGGTCTTTGTTGGGATTGTTTGGAGATTTGGCGTTTCCATTTTTGTGGCGTTGGCGAATCTTAAGCTATAATTCATAGTCGGGGGTTGAACAGTCCCCCAAAATGCATCATTCAGCATTTGCCTTATGGCTGGGTGCATAAAAGTTGAATTCGCGCTTGAATTTTCACATAGCGCCTGAATAGTCCCCTAGGGGAGCCCCTATTTGACTATGAATTCGGGCCTTGGAAATTTTACCACAATAATACAATCTTTAGCCTTATTGAGACACTTATTGGTACGGTTACTTTGAAAGCGTGATCTTTGGATACTAGGTATAATAAGTACTTATCTACATATTTGAGTAGTAGCTAATTAGTGAGTACACTAATTACCGATAATTGCTATCTATAAATAAGTACGAATACCAATTATTCATACACCTCGATGGCGCGGCGGGTGAGTAGCCGGCTGCGACGCAAAAAGTGCGGGTTCGATTCCTGCTGCGGGACCTATTTTTGCATGATCTAAATATATTTGTTCCAGGTCTAGGTATTGTGGTACTCGTAGTTCCTGATAATAAAAAATACATATAACAAAATGTTATATGTATTCATAAAGCATCATTTAGCCCCAAACTAAGCAGAGCTTGTTTTATACGAACTACTGACTGATATATATATATATATTGTAGTGTATGTACATTGTACTAGACACGCCACACCATCTTTTTGCACGCCCAGGATGACTGGTAGAGAATGCTTTAGCATTAAGTCATCCTAGCACTACATTGTTTTGTGCGAAAGTATTAAATAAATAAATAAAATATACAAAGCACCCAGACCCGAGAAAAAATTTATGCAGAGCATAAAAAAAATGGACATTCTGGTTCTGGCATCACATCACTCCGCCAAAGACTTTAAGCATTTCTGGAAGCAAACAGGCAAAATGAATGTAAAGTCTGGCCTCCCTGTGAGTGTAAATGAGGTGAGTGATCATACTATGATTGCCAACCTCTTTAAAGATAATTTTAGTGTAAGGCCTAATCCGAACCTCACTGAATATGACGGTGTGGGGACTGTCACGCATCAGGAGCGAATTATTAGTGTCAAAGCTACGGATGTACTAAGGGTGATTCGTTGTATGCAAAGAGGCAAATCTCCTGGACATGACAGTCTCAGCATTGAACATCTAAAGCATGCCCGTGTTCATCTGCCGCGCATGCTCTCCATGTTCTTCAATCTGTGCCTGTGTCACGGCTACTTGCCTGATGAATTAACTAAAACAGTAGTGGTTCCAGTTATCAAATGCAAGACTGGAGACGCTTCGGATAGGGACAACTACCGGCCTATTTCGCTGGTATTGGCGAAGGTTCTTGACAGTCTGCTCAATAAAATTCTTTTGCAACACGTTGAACTGCATGACGCCCAGTTCGGCTTCCGGGCTGGGCTTTCAACGGAAAGTGCTATTCTATGCCTTAAGCAGGCTGTCAGATACTACACGGATAGAAAGACGCCGGTATACGCCTGCTTCCTGGATCTCTCTAAGGCTTTTGATACTGTTCTGTATGGAAAGCTCTGAGGGAAACTGGAGGCGGTGGGCATTCCGGCTGAAATCATTTATATCAGTTGAAACACTGGTAGCGCTGCCAGCAGAAACCAGGTCCGGTGGGCGGGGGCGTTGTCCGATGCGTACAGGATGGAATATGGCGTGCGGCAGGGCGGAATAACTTCTCCTTTGTTGTTTAACCTGTACGTTAATGACCTCATTGGCGAGCTTAGCAGCACTCATTCGGGCTGTTTTGTGGATGGAGTTTGCATCAAAAACATTAGCTACGCAGACGACATGGTGATGCTGGGACCGACAGTGGGGGCGGTGCGCAAACTGGTTTTTATGAAGCTTTGAAGAAGTGAATTTGTGAAGCTTACGCGGCGGAACATGGACTGAGATATAACTCGAAAAAGAGCGAAGTGCTCATTTTCAAGAGTGGCACAACTAAACCAGCCCAGATTCCGCCGATTATGTTGAATGGTGCGGCTGATGCGCCTGCCTCGCTTTTGTAGTGCATCTGGGATATTTGCGGAGGCACGCACGGATGGTTTTCACGCAATAATTCGCAAGAAAGCCGCTTCCCTACTCCAGCGTGTGCGAGCCAGTAGCAACAGCATCCTGCAAATGGTGGTCTCCCCAATGGACTGTCCATTACAAAATAGGATAATGGAAGTCATGATAGGGATCTTGTAATTATTATTATTATAATAATTATTATAATAATTACAAGATCAAAATTTGAATAAATATTCCAATTTTGACAAGTTTTATCATTATACTTAATATTTTTGTCATTTTTATATGAATATATGTGTGTGTGTGTGTGTGTGTGTGTTGTATTGTGAATAATGTGTTTTTAAATGTTTTATATGGATTTGTTATAATCTGAAATAAATGAATTAAAAATAATAATAATAATCCCGCAGGGCGCGCTTGTGGCGAGCGTTCGGTGCGTGGCGACACCGCGGAGCCCCATTACTCCCTGGGGTCGACGGAGACCCCTGACCCTCGGCTTGCCTTAGCCGGCCGGTCGAAGGTGGAGGCGCAAGAGCGGAACCTATGCTCCAATGGTGGAAGTGTTAAAGGTAGTAGCGTTTAGTGAAACTGCAGCACACCTCTCGACACCCTTTAGCCGTTCACACCAACGTTGCCTCTACGCTGCCTATCGTTGGCGGCACTTATGGGGCCCGTTTAGTGGACGGCAAGTCATCACCTGCCTATGATTTTATCTGAATTTCAGTAAGAATTGGCAGGTGCCGTTTTATCCTACATAGCCCAGCAACCATTCCATAAGCATATACTCCTGCAATAGCCTAGTTTATCACTCATATATCCAATAGTTTAGGTACATCAGTCGCCATCTACAAAATTCCATTTTTTTATATCCACTAATGCCTGTAAAGGCCCCAGGCATATAAGCCTGAGAATTGAAATAAATAAAGGATAATAATAAAAACATTTCCCCGTGGCGGAAATCGACCCCGTAAGCGAAAGTTTGTGAGGATGGATGTTTGTTACTCTTTCAGGCTAAAACTACTGAACGGATTCTGATGATACTTCACAGTAATATAGTTTATACATCAGAATAACACATACTCTACTCTCTCTCTCTACTCTTTATCCGGGTACCACGCGGGCGAAGCCGTGGGCAGAAGCTAGAAATATTATAAACGCGAAAGTTTGTGAGGATTGATGTTTATTACTCTTTCACGCAAAAACTACTGAACGGATTCTGATGAAACTTTACAGTAATATAGCTTATACACCAGAATAACACATAGGCTACTATCCGGGTACCATGCATGCGAAGCCGTGAACAGAGGCTCGTCAAAAATATAATACTAAATTATTACCGTTTCATAACACGATTTGTATTTTTTTTTAATTTCCTGTCTTCACACGTTGATCGTTAAAGTCTGTTTAAACGCTTTATTTGGCGTGTAGTTACATCGTTTGCGTGCGACACTCCGTATCTGTGGTATCGCGCACGTGACGGTATTTGCGAATGAGAGCGCAAGGAATCGCGCGCACTGAAGTTTTGTTCTAAATCTCGAAAAGGCACAAGTGATGAGATACGAGTGTGTAAGAAAGAAAACGCTTGTTAACAAACAAAAAACAAACACAGTCATGACTATTAATATTGTAAAAACGAGATTTTTCACGTACCGTACTATCAATAAAGGCACCGACTAAGTTTGAACTGATTCCGAAAGTCTTCATCAGGGTGAGTGATCGTGACGCTCTCCCTCCGAGTCTCCCTATGAGCTTAACTTAGTCGGTGCTTACACCGACAGTAAGTCACGTGAAAATTCCCGTTTTTACAACATGAATAATCAAATTCAGGATTTTTTTTTAAATATAACGGTCATGGCTGTAATCCTCCATGATGGAAATCCTCAGGTCCTCAATACGCTGATCTGTGAGGATACCAAGTTGATCCAAATATGTTTAGCACATGTCCATGTTTTTGTAAAATAATTATTATTCCAATTAACAGGTTGCTTGCCCATCGCCGCTTATTGGAACACTAACCCATGGCACACCATTATAAAATGGGGTTACCACGGCAATACACTAATTATTTTAACCTTTTTAGAAATTAAATATAACTGGGGGTTATGTGCTCGATTAGCAACTATTACCTACTGAATGGTATTTTAAAAGAACGATATGTAAAGTTGTTCCTCTGTTTAAATATCAGTTTCATGAGTTTGAAAACATGTCTTGCAAGCAGCGCACTTTGCACTACGTCTAATCTTGCTATCACTGTTTGTTACTCGTTTTAATACTTACGAAGTTCTTTGTCCATTGAGTCCATCATGCCCTACAATTATTTATAAAACTACGTGAAAGAATTACCTACACCAGCAAATTTAAGAATTCACTAGCAAGAAATCCTTTGGTGAGTTTATCTCACTGTCCCGTTTCCCAGAATCGGTCCATCTAGCGCGTGTCTCCACGTATGCCGAGCCGAGCCTGCCTAGGCTGGAATGGCTTGCGCGTGATCTTTCGGAGATCATTGCTTTTATCTTTAGATAGCTAGTTTCCTTTTTATAAGCAGAATATGTTAGTTGCCTTTCTATTCTATAGATAGATACTTGCAATTTTTTTTCCGAATTTGAGATGAATGTTTAAAACGTATAGTTATTATTTTACAGCTTCGTAGAATATTTTCGATTCAAGAAAGTCATAGTTATATAATTTATTCACCTTCGGAACACAGGGAACACTTGGTTTTGTTACTTGGTACATAAATTCTTTAGCGGTTGTACATAAGCCCTGTCAGATTGTAAATAGTTGTAAAATAAAAAATAACACAATAAAATTATTTGAGACAAAACAAAATAATAAACAAATTATAACAATTAGTCAAATTACATTCAAACAATAAGTGTTGCCATGTCATGTTTATACCTGCTTGCACAAAAATATTCGATCTCCACCATTTGAAGGTGATCTTGTTACGCTTGTTATACCTTACACCATGTTGGGTGAATTCAATCAACTGGTAAATTTACTCTCCTATCTTTTGCTGCGGTAAATGGGAACAAGCCGTGGGACAAAGCCAGTTTCTGAGTATATAGTGTGACTTCACGGATAATTTTTACCTTGGTAATACGTAGCCAGTGTAATTGATAGCTTATTAATAACGTTATAATAATAGGTATCCGATGTTCGTTTAATTGAATTGTGTGCATGTATGGCGGCGGCAGGCGGTCACTTGGCGTCTCGGCGCATTCATCGGCATTGGCTCATCGGGTTTGAATAATTCGCGTTGTTCAGCGGCGCCGTAGCGTAGAGCTACACTCTGGTACGTCGGTGTTAGCAATTGTCGCGCGAACCTTTGTGATATCATCTCGCCGCTTGCTCGTCGGCGCCGCAGAATCTAGATCGCGGCGTCCGCACACCAAAGACATGCGCTTGCGCACGACGGATAAAGTCCTCACCGGCGACTTGGCACCCGCCGAGGTATGCCTTTGAGAATCGCAGCGCATCGGCTGTTCGCCATCGCCGCGTCCGCCCGCGTGATGGCATTCTAGCGCGATGTGTCTCAATCCACATTTTAATGCTATTTTTTTGCGCGCCGTAAATAAGGATCGAGGGTAAATATGGTGATATGGTCAATCAATTCTAGACTCGCCCCATTCAGCTAGAATGCCGTCACGGACCAAATACCTAACGAGATTGAGACATCACGCCGTTTTGGTCTATTGAGACCATTTTGAGCTACGATGATGCTTGAAAAAGTTAATGTTATGTCTGTTGCGCAAAACAGAATAAGAATTCAAGCTTGTCAATAGTGTCCAAAGCAGAACTGATAAGAAAATAAAAGTTCAATTGTTGTGTTGGAATGAGATACTTTTTGAGACGTGTCGAATTGTCACCAGCGGTGTCGAATAAGGCACATAACTGACCAGTGTAGCTCGGCATTCATATTTTTTAGTAGCAGTTTTGAGAAGCTATATCACGTGTCGCATATTCATTATTAATTTATACCAGACAAGGTTAAATTGTTTCACGCCTTTATGCCATCGTTCGATACAGAAAAGGGTTGTCTTGCAAGAAGTGGTGGACATAATTCTTTAAATGCAACCAACGTGATATGAGAAATTGAATTGAAACGCTACTTTTTAGATGCCCATTTGGGTAATTATTGTACCTATTGGGTTGTTTGTGTTTGTGGGTACCAAGTGTGGTTCTTTGAACAGTTTATTAAGATTTTACACCAAAATATGCCTACATATAACAAAATTTAACTACACGCTGTGGAAACGTTGCCCATCCATTTTGACTCTACGTTAAAATATTTGAATACCCAAAAAAGTTCCTATACCTTCCCTAAATTATAGTGTTTAAAGAATTTAATGCAGCGCTAAGAAATGTGCGTAAAAGCTATAAAATGAAGAACTTTATAATATATGTAACACTGCCTTCTGGCGGTCATTATTCGAGTCCAAGCTTGTTATTAAATTCGGTCTTATTTATTTATTTATGAGCTTGTAAGTCATATACTTTTCAAACTCGTACGCAGATAGGTAAATTTATAAAGATTTTGTATTTGATAGACGAAAATGTTATTCTTGAGATGAGTAAAGTCATTTTTTTTGCCTTATAACTTGTTCTTCCTGAGGGTCATTCTGATTAGGGTCATCGCGCATCTGTCTGTCGAACGAACAAGTACATATAAGGGAACATGAACTTTAGAATGAATACCAGGTACGTAAAAAATAAGAAACTTCGTCTTATTTATTGCTTAAGCTCTATCATCAAAACAAACAGGCCGAATGAATCACGAACGCGTTTATCATAACGCCTAGGTGTGATCGGTTGAGCGGACTTTTATCCCAACTTAATTACATATGAGGCGATCACATGAATTATCGATTTGGGAATATTGGAATATCAAAACGATTGGTACAGGTGCCGGGGCCCGCCCCACCCGCGGGCCTCCACACTTATGCCGGCAAATGTTACTTTCATACACTAATTTATGGACAACGTGTACTGTAGGTACATTTGGTTCTGCATTCGGGTTGTCGACCCGCATGTTTAAAAGTCAAAATCGGAACTGCGTTTCCGTGAACCCACATTTAACGAAAGGGTCGATCTCTTTCCTATCAGGTAATCTGCTTAGTCGTTTGCAAGCATTTGCTGAGTTTTCGTTTGCGGGCACTCGGCAGATGCATCGAGCACGAATCGAGTTTTCCAATAATTTCATACGGACGAAGCCCGATCGTAGTATCTCCGGATTCATCTGTTGCCGAAGGCCACGCGCGGCTATGTGGGCCCGGCCCTTATTAAATGCAAAATATTACATAAGGGATATCTCGTTAACATTGCATTTGCTATACTTTACAAGCCACGATCGGTATGGCTCACGATTTGCTATGTAGGTACTTACTGGCTGAAATAAGTACGATTTTTATAGAATATCGAAAACTTTAATTATTTAAAACTTCTGAATCCATCTGGTAGAGCCGTTTGCTGGAAGTGGAACCTGATTTAAACAACCAATAATAGGTACTTAAATTTATTATTAAATTATCGATTATCAGCTGTTTTTTCTGAGTACCCACAATGTTTTTCTTAACTTATATGTAAATTAAATGATAGATTTGGTTCTGTGTTTTTTTTCTGTTTGTGTAATTAGGTGCCTTACCTAGCCATGTATGTTGCTTTAACTGTATCTAAAATGCATCTTAGTACCTACTTGTTAAAAAGTATAAGAATATTGTGATTATTCAGTAAGCGATTTATATTTTAAATCATTTTGAGAAATAAATTATCTTAAACCGTTAAACCGTAAATATCCAAATATATACTCAGATAAAAATATTATATTATAAATGCTCAATTTTTTTGATTATTTTGTAGAGACGTAAAATGTTTGTAAAGTTCAGATTTTAAAACTCAAATGGTGCACTGGAATAAAGTTCCACAAACGAATCACAGTGACGGTAAGACTTGATAACCTTCAATGTTTATTTTTGTAATTAATCCAAGAACTTTGTGTACAAGTAGATACTCCAAAACTTGTACATGACACGTTGCAGTGGCAGTAATTATGGCTTTCATAACTCTCAACAAGGAGGTTTTACAAGCAATTCGCGCCTCCCTGTGTGCGCTTGCGCAGGGCGGAGCATCATCTCGATCTTGACGTGATCCCTCATGTTCGTCGATCCCATCGTAATGGAATCTTTATTCTTATTGACAGCCTCGTTTTCATAGTAGGTATTGAAAAATGTATCCTGAAATTTTAAAGTTTCACTGTAGTGGATCGTCGGGTAAGTTTTAGGTAGAAGAGAGTAGAGCTGAAATATTATGAAGCATCAATTTTAAAAGAGTGAGCTGTAAAATGCGTTCAGTCTTATTCCGAGCCTTAACAACAAGTAGAGATACAAATCATCATTTCGAACAAAAAATACTTATATAATATCGATCGAACTGCACATCAAGAAGTTCGTGTGTATAAATCAATATTTAAATCAAATAATATCGTCCACATTAAATTTATACCATAACGTAAAAAAATATAAATTTATCTAAAACATCATTTGGATAAACATTTATCCAAAATACACTAAACTACATAGGCTATGATGATATAAGTACGCAAGCAGAATTTCATTTTAATTTCTCTATTTGTTTAATTTTGCAGCTAAGATGCCCCGAAACATGCCCACTTTGAGCTTGAAGTTGACCTTCAAAAATCATAAAGACTTATTCATAGGTGCACTCCGAACACACATCAAACGAGAAATCTTTCTACAATATCATGGCAAAATACACCAGACAACTACTGGAAACGTGTTACGGTTGGTCTATAGTATAACTTGAAGATTATGGTATTCATTCCTCTGGCAAAGCATTACGAGTGGATTCGCATTTGTACTAGCTTGCAGTAGCCTGGAGGCTCACAATAGCTCCGTTTTGTAAATAAATTACCCAGCACCGGTTACCAGTACATCTGTCTCAATTACACCGACACTCCTGCACACAACTCAAACTTGAATTTACATAAAATCGCCTCGTGGACGATACGCCACGGAATTCAGAATATCCATAAACGTAGCTGCCAGCATACCGAGAGCCATACTTAAAAACAAAATTAAAGGGGATAGCCGTACGATAATATGAATTAAAAATAATAAAACAAAAAACATAGGAGTCACGGATCGCCCCGAGTGAGTTTTTTTTTCGAGTTTTTTTAGCTCCGATGCCTGCGAACAGAGCCTATCTCCTGACAATATCTTTGACGAGCTTTTTATACGGCATTATTTTTAAATGAACAGATTATAAATGGCTGTTTGGCGATTTAACGCCCAATCTAATTAGGCAAATGATATGTGTTTTCTGGTGAAGATGGATTGATAGGCTGCGCTAGCCAATGATTGATATTTAGAGTTGAGTTTTGATTGTGTTGAACTATCAGGTTTAATGATTTAATATCTCTACATATCTAGTTAACACTTTTTTTGGGTTCAAGGATACATAATTTAGATTTTTAGAGTTATTCATCTACATACATATACCTACGCCTCTCGAATAACTGCTGGCTTATTCTTAAATACCTTTATCGCGTATTTTTTAAGAAAAAGTAAAAAGTAATTTTCTATAGTACCACGGAATTTGCGAGATAGTTCAGGGTTTCCAGTATACACATATACATAGGGTACATAGAATATGTTTTGACGGGTTTGATGCACCTAAAAATTTTTTGAAAGCATACCTACCTAATTTCATCAGAATATTTTGTTACTTTGCTTCGCCTCAATTGGTGAGGGGATAAAATTATAGCTAAACTAGATCACGAAATAAGAATGTATATTATTCCGATCAGTTCAGCCATTACGAAGAATAAAATCAGCAACAACCATCCAGGTCCCATCCTAGGACCATCCATCCTAGGTTCTGGCGCAGTATAAAAAGCCGAGACAGGGACCTATTTGACCCCACGCAACACAAAATGACGTACTTAGTTTGTCTATTTTTCGTTTCGCTTTGTTGTTATATGCTAAGTCTTGTTTAACTTTTGTGTTGTTTGCGGAAGAACAAATAGATTTTCTTTCTTTCTTCTATTAAAAAATCCATTTGATGAAAATTTTAATAAAAGAATTAATGGCAAAATACTCAAAATACTACCTACTTACCTATTGGCCTATAATCCAACGAAATATTAACAGACAGGAAATAAAGATGTAAAATATACCTAGATAATTATTTATGCCTCGCCTTTTTTCTAAGCCCTAGTGATGATGAATACCTTAGCTTTAAGTGTGTTTTAGTAGGTAAATCTATGTCCTATGCTTTTACCACTATTATCAAGCCGTCAAGCACGGCTCGAAAATAGACTACGGTCTTATGATTGATATCATAAGTCTGTTTTTGTGAATTAACTGCACAAAATAAAACTTCGTCTCTTAAAAAACTAAGCAGAAATGAGTTAGTTTCTATTTTCTAAATGTTTATACTAGTAATCTGTAACTATAAGTATTGGTAATTATAGTTAACGTACTTATTTTGATATTAAAATATTCCAGCCACTTTTGATTAACAGCTAGTCCTGCAGCAACATCATCATTTAAGTAAAAACTGTTTTTTTTGTTTATAAACCTGAATTTTTTCAGCATCCATAACTTAAGAAGCCGAGGCGGGAAATCGGATGGAAGTCGAGGGCGAAACTTTTAAAAAAGGAAACTGCTCTTGCGGCTGTGCGGCCGGCCGCCATTGGCGCACGCAGCGGGGGCGGGCTGAGCGCTCTCGCCATTGGCTCGTCGCCGACGCACCGTAGGCGCGCTCATTTCATCTCGAGACACGAACAAATAGATTTTTTTAAACAAAAGCAATTTTCCTATTCTTCTTGTTGTGGCACTGTTCGTATAGTTTGTTTTTGCTCAGCGTTTTGTATTGTTTATTGTGGCCGAGTGCGACAATCCGCTGCCGGTTAATTCTCGCGATATTAACAAGTCGACTCCTCTCGTATTGTTCTCGGCATGCAAATTTTGAAAAACAACCGATTGTTATGAAAAACAAACACGCGGTAGGTGTTGCAACTTCGTAACATGGAAGCGAGCCTGCGTGAATGCTAATTAACTTTAGATATCGTGGAATTGCGAAATGACAATAGGTATAAGCTTTTATGTAAAACCCATTTGAATTCTCTCAACTAGGCAGATACAATCAGGGTATCACACAATGCTCGTTAATTATCTTCGTCTAAGAGAGAGGCTATCATAGATAGTACCCATTCATACGTGAGAAATACTTGCTGTTTCCCGTTGAGAAGTTACTAACAGAGGGAAAATCTTTTGCACTTGAATTGTACTTTTTCTATCAAAATAAATGAAATGTGTAAAATATGTATAAATCCCATCTAAGTGTTAAAATATCGAGATAGAGCGGAGACATTTAAAATCATAAAAACTGACGAGATTCACATGAAATCACAACATTAATTTCAGTTCATGCACAGTTTCATGTTGGTAACTTATGAATAAGGTCGAATTAAACTACTTAGACCGACCCTAATTAGTTTTGAGCAAGGGTTTCAACATAAATCTGAATTTAAAACATTTCTCCCTTTCAGGAACCCACTTTATGTTGTAAAGGCAAAATGCGAACTAATATTAATTTCTTTGTTATGTCGTGTTTTCACGACTATCGAGACTAACAGACTGGTGAAATATTCATCAGGAGAAACACAAGTCGTGCTCCTGCCTGTGTTGTAAATATCTGGATCATAATCGCTATGTTTTAATCTGAATCAGTTCGGACATGCTCAGAATTTGTTTATAGATCTCTCAGATATACCATAAAAGAAAAATGTAGGTGTATAAATGAATGGAAATACTTAAATGTACCTACACCTTGGAAAATAAACACAAATTAACAAAAACTTATTATTAGAGTTCAGTGTAAAGCTAGCCTAATTTGTAACCCTTTTCCCCTTTAAATCTAATTAAGTATATAGTTGAAAAAAAGCTTGGTTCTTGGTCTTTGGTACTTTTAGCATATTTGTTTCAAACTACTGAAGAGCTTTTAATTCATTCCACATGTTTTGCTAGACATTCAGGTGATCAGCTTGAGGAAAGAGGTCCTGAAAAGGACCTTGTGGCTAATAGTAAAAGAAATACTGTTGTGAAAGGGTTCAGTCCACTGTTTTATGAATTGTTTCTGTTTGTGCAATAAAAATCTCAAATAAACCATTGAATTTAATTTAATTCTATTGTTTTGTAAGATTGAATTACATATTATTGTATACAATAACTTAAATCAATAAGGATATATCATTGAATCAGGATGGACAGTCAAGCGATCCATCTTTGTTAAAATGTCATAGCCTCATATTTCACGTACCCATTCCAATACATCATCATAACAGAAGCACATCAATCAAAACAGAACTACTTACTGCAAGCGCAAAGCTCCGCTAGATGTCCCAAGATCCCAAACCGAGTCCAAGATCCTAAATTGAGCCCATTTTTCGTCCAAATTGTGGGCTTTGTTATGCAAAGCGCGCAGGCGCCGTGTGCGGGCCACAATCGGTCGTTTGTGCCCCGCGCCCGTGTGACACGGCCTTATCGCCCATCGCCCGCCCGACGCAGTTTTACAATGCGACTAGAGGCTGATTAGAATATTTCATCAGTCTGCACTAGGCCTAACTTGAACTTTTTAATTACTTACTTAATCGTTAATCTGGTTGGGAGGTCGGAAAATGCCCTTTTATCCGTAATTTTCCTGGAAAACATCCTAATGGTATCTTTATAGCAAATTATAGCATAAAAGTAACCTTTGCAATAAACAAAAGAAAATATTATGTTGTACAGTACATACAACAGAAATAACAGTAAAACACAATTAGCAATCATTTCGCTGATAAGCGATATATTTCAAACATAATGTTATAAGTAAATTATTTGCTTAATTTACTTATAACATTAAGTATACATACCTATGTATGTATACTTAACTATAGGTATTAACTGATAGAGTAGATACTTAAATGTTATTCTACAACTAGCGACTTTAAATAAAGTGCACTATTAATAAAGAAAAATGCATCAAAAAACAGCTATCAGTAGACATAATCTAGGTAACAGAAACGCCCGATCATTCATTTTGTATTGAGTGGGCGTTTAATCGACAAAATGAGCCCCATTGATTTTCCTACATTAATACTAATTGCGATAGAGCCCCCCAACCAAATTTACACTACAACCCATGAAATAAATCTATATTTTTTTCGTCTCTATTCCGCTGTAATACGGAGCACAGTTGTAAAGCGTAGAGATGAGACAGGGGCAAAAGTTCAACCGATTCTCTGCTATCTCTCATCACACCAATGCATCATATTTGCCGAGTGTTTCGTCACAACACTAGCAGATCTCAATCGGGGGATAATATAGCATGTGTGTTAAAAATATATGCAAACTCAGCAGGGGGTCTAGACAAATACCTACTACTTTCTGTCGGCGTTAACGCCTGCGGAAAGATTGAATTGTATGGAAATGACATTAGTTGTGGAAATGTTACGTGACTACTGCCAAGTTTTACCCTTGTCAATTTTGCGTTAGCGTGAAAGGAAAACTAAGCGTGAGGTATTTGTCTAGATACTCTGTCCTCAAAATCACTTAAATTGTAAAACATATTCATAAACAGATCGATCTTCATTCTTCTGGAGTTTTACGCATCGTTTGTTACGCATCATGCCACTATTAAGTCTTAGTAACTCTATTAAACCAGATCATGGTAGAGTAACTATGAAGAAACCTGTCGTCGAACCAAAATACAAAATCTAAAATTTAGTATCTACTTAACAGACTACAACCCATATAATTATTTACGAAACATGGGTTACCTACAGTGTAGGAGCATATCTACCTAGCTTAACTTCTAAGATGGCAAAAAAATTAATAGGGGGACAACGGAAAAAACCCAAAAAAATAAGCTAAAACTGGAATAGTTCAGCTGTTTGAGTTTGTTCAAATTAAAAGTAAGTTAGTTTTCTAACAATATTTCACTGAAACGTAATGTACTAGATCCTAATCTAACCTCATTATGGAAAAACGAGAGCCAGGTTCAATATTACAAGATTTCGTGACAGCTTTCACAGAGGTATAAATAAAAATAACTTTAAATTAAACATTTTGCTCTTAATAATAATAATAAATAATGCTGGACAATACACACAGCATCATCTAGCCCCAACATAGCAGAGCTTGTGTTATGGGTACTAGATGACTGATATACTTAATACAATACATTACATAGATACTCGTAGATAATTTTTTTTATTATACATATAAAATACCCAGAACACCCGGAACAAATAATTGCAGATCGTACAAACATTTGTCCCAGGGCGGGAATCGAACCCGCAACCTCCTGTGTAGCAGGCGAACCTTATTTGCAGACGACCTCTGTGGCCCAATGGGGAAGGCCAGCCTGAAACGCAAAATATTGTGGGTTCGATTCCCGCCGAAAGACAAATGTTTGTATCATCTGCAAATATTTGACTCGGACTGGGTGTTTTCTATGTATAAAATGTATGTATTTAAAAAAATGAATATCAGTCATGTACCTAGTTCCTATAACACAAGTTCTGCTTAGTTTAGGGCTAGCTGACACTGTGTGAAAAATATCCAGCATTATTTATTTATCTACGCTTTGTATTGAATTTCATATCATACTATGTTTATTATTGTTTTTTTTTAAGTATTTATTGGTTCTTTATATATAAATAAACTAATCATCATAACAGTATGATTGTAGCCATCTTCGTAAAACTAAACATACCTACATGGATTTGCAGTATCTCCACCAAACAAGAGGCAATTGCCTCTTGGCAACACTCAGTACGTAGATCTGTGAGGATATGAAGTAGTCAGAGATACGTCAAACGTTATATTTGTTATACATGTCTGAGTAGTAGATAGCATCCCACGTGAGTCTGCCAGAGCATCAACGCTTATTGGAATACTAGCACTTATTGATAGCACATGCCTTCTGATTTTTGGTTCTTGTGTATACCAGCTTCCTTACGATGTTTTCCTTAAACAACTGAGCAGGTAATTCTGAAGATTTATATAGCCATCACCATTCATTAGTTTCTGAATAAGGAAAATGCTTGTACAGCATTTTCATACAGCAATCTTTGAAATCATAGTCATGTTACCCGTGACGACAGGTGAATACCTATGCGTTCATATCCTCCATATCCTCCATAGGATGTTGTTATATCAACCTTGATCTTTGATTTTCAACCGACCTTAAAAAAAGGAGGAGGTTCTCATTTCGTTTGTATGTTTCTGTTTTTTGTGTTTCGCGATATTTCGCCAATTGTTAATCTATTTGAATTATTCTTCATTATTTTCAAGACAGCTTAATGTGGTTTTTCACATAATTTGTAGGTATGTCATCAAGGATGGTCCAGTTACCACAAGTCATTTCAAGCAGTGGTGCTGTAATCGATGAAGGAAATCTAAAACAGGCCTTACAATTTTGTAAAAAATTACTTTCAACTGCGTCTCAGACAGGCCTTCGCCCACTGCGGCTCAGAGGTCGTCAATTGTACTCATCTCCCAACTAACAGCTAATAACAGTATTTTGGTTCATATAAGACGGTTGAAACAATTTGCTAAACCATCATCAATTGGAACAGGAAATGATCGATCAGCCAGACACGTTGATTGCTGCCAGCTTGCCACCAATGCTAGTCTACCAGTTGTCAGCTCGCGTGACCAACTCGCAGGAACCGCACGAATTAGTAAGTGTTGAAAAGTAAATCGAACTTTGCGGCTTGAAATATGTATGGGGAACTGATTAATGGTGCCGTGCCGTTTGTTCTTCAATTCCAAGAGTTTGTTCCACGAAATGGGTTTCATGTTAGTGGCCATTCGTACTTTGGTGCCTTAGCTAGGCATCACCGGTTCCGTTCTCACATCTGCCTGAATCTCGGTATCCATAGAGCTAAAAGTTAGACATTTGAACACTCTGTACTGAAAACGTAAAATCCTTTGATGTTATAAGAATATTAGATAATTAAAAAAAAAGTCTTGTACCGCCTTTTGAAACTGAATCTATCATCACAAGAAATTGACAATTTCGCTAAAAAAAGGTTCAAGCAATAAGTGATTGCAAATACTTGAATTGACTTATGTTTAGTTTATTTATTTATTTTCAATTATAAAAAAATACTTAGATAAGAAAAGATAAGCCTTTTATTTACCAAAAGTTTTTTTTTATTATTTGACAGTTCTAATTCTGAAGTTGTATGTTTCGTATCTATGCAATTATTATTAACATTCTTATTATGTAGATAGTCATTTTACTATGTTATTATATTTTAGTAATCTCATAAAAAAACAATGTGATATCGAACATATTCACTTAATATTATAAAAAACGACGTCAGAGAGGTGTATCTTATCTTGTCAGGTTAATTAATCTATTTTACTAAGTATAAGGAACTTTTATTAAAAAATTTGGTGGCCTTTTTGGACAGTGCCTTCGCTAAGGCTTTTAATCACGCAGGTACTAGTGTAGTATTATAATCTGTGATGTATCTATAAGTTTTAATCCATGCTGTTCGACTTTACTAATTGTTTTACTTCAATGTTTTATTCTAAGTAAATTATTTCTTTTTTGCAAATACTTCGGTACTTACACATAACTTCACCAAGAAACATTTTTTAACAAATTACACATGCAACGTGCACCGTGAATGCTGAATTTCAACGAAATTTCCACTGTTGCATACCGGAAAAATCATAAAGACATGCACAGACTGTACAAAATTTAAATACTAAAAGGCATGCAATTAGTGTATAACATGCGTATATTCCGGCTAACATTTCAAAAGTCATAATCAAGCTAGAAAGCAGGTTACCTGCACCTGTCTGCGGACTCTAACTGGTATGATCTGCAAATCGTAGATCACCTTCGTCATACACATGGTATGATGATCCCAGGAAGCTGTAAGGAACTCACTCTCACACCTTGAAAAGACATTAAAAATAAAAGTTACTGCCAAGCATTTTTTTAAGACTCAAAAATCAAAATATATTTACTGAAGAACAGAAACGATGGCATATGATTACTATTGAAAACCGATGATGTATGCAGAAGTATAAAAACTCGTTCTGACTAGACAGCGCGTTGGGTTTTAAACACCAAAAACAAAAAAGTAACGCACAAAATAGGCGTATGGTTCTAGATGTCGCATATAAATGCGTCAAAGATTGAAATCGCTCGCTCTGGTTTCTAATAGCACACGAACCCTTCTTTCTAACAGTTTGAAGCGCAGTTTCGCTCGTTACCATGCTTAAGTGCTGGTAGGCTGGTAAATTCGGGCTACCTGCTTTATCCTCAAATATGGCCAAACGTCCGCATAACTCATTCGCTTACATTTCTCGCCGCTCGTAAATTGTGCAACTATTTCGATAACAGCAAATTTGAATTTATGATTTTATGCTTGCTATGCATTTTATAATGTTGAGGCGCGCTTTGAGCAAAAACATGGCGTTGCCTCTAATCTCACGTGATCAACAAGCTTCAGGCATCTGGTCAGTGATGTTGGCGGATTTTTTATCAAATTAAAATTTTAGAAAAACACCTCTGTTTCATATATTCGCACTGATACCTATGCTAAAACGATATTAGCTAGAATTTGAAGTGATAGTTATTAAAATGTGTCATTTCCCGTTAAGTTCGACCCATGGTACAGTTAGCGACATAAGTAAATCAACGTAATGATTCGATAAAAAAAACGACATTTGATACTATCTGTACCTACTATTTTTTAGGAAAAGATAAATAATACTATTTTTTAAGGCAAAATAAACCCTTGAAAACATTTCAAAATTTATAATAGCAATAGGTTATGCTTGCTCGTTAAGTTATTTTTTAAACAACACGTAAAAATTATGTTTGCTCATGCTCTAACAAATTTTATCAATTACTTTGTAAATGACAGTTCCATAATATGTATCTTGATAACTTCCATACCTACTATAAATTAAAACTCGTAATTATTTAAGTACTTCATGTATGTGCAAAAACACCTGCCCTTACAAACTGTGAAGACATTTTAATTATCTACTTAGCAATTTTATTATTTTCTACTCAAAAACACTTTCAACACAGCTTTGACTTTAACTTTATCGAATTAACGCTTGAATTAAATTGATGCGCTTATCAAGTACTTACTAGGGGTTGTCTGAAACATTTTCCCACTGAATAAATAGTTGAGGCATTAAGATATCAGTACTCAAAGGATAGGTTGAAGGGTAATTAAAGCTTATTATTGTCTTTAATTAATCGTACGTGTTCTGTTGATAGTATCGAAACTTGCTAAACTTTTTATATAATGAAGGGTCTGCAAAAAAGTGGCATAATTTATGTAAACAACATAATTTCAGTGTAGGTAATGCATTGCGTTTTTTTTTCGTTCCTTTACCTACATCCTTAGTTTTAAAAGCTGTGGTTATTCTAATATATTTAACGCAGAATACTGGAAGGCTAATCAACGTTCAATAACGACTAAAAATTATATCCCTTCTTTAATATCATTCGGCTTTGCTTGTAGCATTAGGAGAAATGTGTGTTATATATCATTTATATTACCTATAAAAATCTTGTTGATACAAAACATAATTTTACTAAAAATTGACAATTTTTTTTATATTTTTTTTTACTTTTCATTAATATCTATTGTCTTACTCATTTTGTGATCTAACATTTTTGAAAGTAATCGTTTGAGAGAGAAATGAAAAAAATGTGTGATTTTCTCGAATTTTTTGTTTATGATGTGCAATTTTATTCGGGTTAGATCCGTTGTCCCCCAGTCCCGTATTCCCGTCCGTTCTCCCCCGATTGAAATAATGTTTATATCAATATTTTTGCAACTCCCTTATAGAAAATTACAGCTTTACAAATCGATTGTATTGTATATAGTGCCATATCATTCCCACTGTACTGAAATCTTGAGTAGTGTTACAGTATTTCGCTATCAAGCATCCAAAATCTAGTAATAGTAGCTCATACTAAGTATTTTTTCAGCTCGCCTAGTCGCTAGAATCAATCTAAATAATTACCTTCAGTTTTCTAATAAACATTCACATGGAATTGAATAAATGAAAATTGAAAAATCTGACTTTTGTTACATCCGTCACATGCTTAAGTGGTTCAACGCGATTTCCAATCATCATACACTAGATACAGAATTCACACTAAGCCCTAGACAAAAGTATCGGAAATTATATCGTTTCAGTTATAGGTGTGCGTGTTCAGGTGTTAAATGAACGGGCGCGATCTCAGGAAGTCTCAACACGCAACTTAATGCGCGCATCGATTCCCCGTGTGTCCGAGCACAGCACAATTTGGCGGGGACACAGTGGCAGCCGAATTACCAGTTAACAAAACCGACACATAGGTGATCTCCCTTATACTGGGAGGACTGACCGGTTGATAATCTATTTGTCTACCTATTTTTTTTTATTTTTTTATTTGCTTTTAGTGGCTTTGGTATCACTGCGACCGTCAGGCCTATTGTGATCGCCACTTTCCTAATTGTCCAGCCTATTGCATCTTCAAATTGCTTATAAGAGCTACGCATTATCGCTAATTTTCTATACATTTCCGCGTTTCAGATTTTTTCATGAAGGGAAAACAAAACAAGCGTGATAATCACTGCTGGTTTTGCTGCCTCTCCTTGAGAGATTGCATCGTTCGTTTGCGCCCCAGTGCAGCGAGTGACTCCTCGCTCATACATTCATTAACTAACATGCAAAACCTTGCATAAGTACCATTACTATTATGTGAATACGATTAGGTACCTAAAAAGCTTTTTTGTTCTTAAAAAACTTGGTGAGGTTGTTTTTTTTGTATATTACCATTATAACCGAAATAGCTTGTAATGCAGTTTTTTGCCATTGATTTGTATGTCATCAAGGATGGTTTTTAGGAGGATGAGGATTTATAGCCACAAGTCACTAGGGGTGCGCGGTAATGGAATATGAAACGGTGTAACCGATCACTATGCAGTTTTATGTAATAATCGTGTTTGTTACTAGGTGGCGCTGCAAGACATAATATAAACACCATTTCAAATTTTGAAAAAATAACTTGCTACCCTGCGAAGACAATAGTTTTCTAACAAAAAGTTAGTACATTTATTAGTTACACTTATTTTAAGCGGGAAATTTTTATCTACGGTGCAAGTTATATTTATCAAGTTGTTTCTCATCAAAAACATGTAAACATACAAGCACCCAATATAAACAAAATCTGGGGACTTTAAAAGCCCGGTCAAGTTGTCACGGTCGCGGTGGCAAAGAGAAATGGTTGTCAAGTGATTGTCAAAGTTTACGTGAAAGCGCCACCGCGTTAGTTTGACCGGGCCCTAATAAAATTGGAACTTTAGACTATGCTGTAGTAATGTCAGTGAGAATAGCTTATAAGTTTAGTGATTTAAGACCGCCCATTGTACAACATTGTTAAAGTTGATAGTACTTAACTAAGCTGATATGTTATTTGGTGTACAATAAAGTATTTTCTATCTTCTATCTTCTATCTATTTTCATAATAACTGCCTCTTCATCATAGAATCGATTAGAACACAACAGTAATCGCGGAACCTTTTGGGCTGACAGTCCAATTTACGTACAATTGTCAATGAGCAGTGTGGCGTAAACGCTGATAAATTGTAGAACAAAGAAATACGTAAGCATCGGTATTGAAAGACAAGTAGAAAATGTATTTATTTTATTACATACCGGGTAAATCTCTGTCAATGGAGTTGGCCATTGGCCTCGATTCTGTAGTACACTGACTTAACTAAATTTAAACTATCGCTCTCTTTTACTGATAGTGAACGCAAGAAGGAGATAGCTACAATTTTAGTGCTATGTGCTGCTGTTAAATCAATTTACGTGCCGCTTTTCTTCGTGTTTATAGTCAGCATGTTTTGATATCACGACTAAATTTGTATGGAAAACTTAAATCTGACTAATTTGACACCACTAAAATTGTAGCTATCTCTTTCTTGCTTACACTATCAGTAAAAGAGAACGACAGTTTAAATTTAGTTTAGTTTGTAAACTAAATTTGCTTTAAAGCCAGAGAACTATGTCTGAATTTCATGATTTCTTACTTCAATAACAATCTCAGCCTTTCAAGCTTATTTGTAATTACCTACATTGTTTTCTTTTATTATTATCTCAATTTAAATGGTAATTTAAACTGTAATAATAACAAAACCCAGGAGTTTTCCGCGTTTGTGAGGTCATCTTACCTAGATCCTGTCTGTAAATCACCGCTGCTTCTCACTACTGTGCGAAGCAGCACTAAGCTGAGACAGGACCTGTTTGGCCCACACGGCACAGATGAGACTAATTAGTACAAAAATCTTCTCTTTGTCTCTGTGTTTTATTTAAAATCTTAGGTAAATAAATACATAATGGTGGGCATTTTCACACAGCATCATCTAGCCCCAAACTAAGCAAAACTTGTATTATGGGAACTACATGACTGATATACTAGTTAATATATACTTGTTATTTGTAAATACATACATATTATACAATAAACACACCCATATCTTTTTATTATAGTATTTTATTTTATCCGGGTGTCTGTTTTAGTGCAAAGATGATGTCTTCTTTCCGTTTTGCCAAATAAAAATATTTTCTTTCTTCTTCTTTTCTTTCATATACATAGGTACCTATTTCTAGTGTCTATTTAATTTATTTATTGTATATCTGTCCTTTCGGTGCTTTGTTGTTGTCAAATAAATTACTTTCTATTCTATTCTATTTAAACAGCTGGGACAGTGGTGGTGAAGAGTATCTTTACCTCACCTCGAGTTTGGTTTCAGAAAAACCAAAACGTGGAAACCTTTCCGTGATTCGTATTTATAATTTGAATTAAATAGATTTCAGTTCAATTCAGCTTACATAATTTAAAAAAGTAGGTACCAATCGAGCAAACGAGAAGATCAATGACAAAATTATAACACAGCTTCTGACCACGACTTCGTCCGCGTGCTATCGATTAGCACGCGGACCGATTTTCAATCGATTTGTAATCTGATTTTGTAAAAATTGTTCTTAGATAGGCTTTATCACCACACTAGGGATGCGCCGCTATCAATGCTGGAATGTATGTAATATATGAAGTATTACATTACAGATCATCATGCAGTTTTTTTCACTTGTTTTAGATGACTTCAAAAAATGTGTTTAGATAGTTTTTGACGTCATGAAGGGCGCTACAATACGTGATGAAGAAACACGGCAGGGATTTTAAAAAACAAAAAAATATACACGTTCTCGTTTTCCCCATGATAGATACTTTCAGGTTTATACTAAGTGAATAAAGGCGACGTCCAAACATAACATTTGGCACATGCCCGCGGTCGAAGTCGAAAACGGGACTGCAAGAACTTATCAACACATGCTCTCCGTCATCATTAACTGACAGGAGGTAAGGGATACTGGAACACTGCTGTCAGCAACCCAGAGTCCTACGCTACTTCAAGGAGTTGGGTTGGTTGGGTCAGGTTAGAAGGGGGATAATGCATAATACACCCCAATGCGGGACGTCAGTGCAGACCTCAGTTCCCCCACTTAGAATTAGAATTAGGATTAGATACCCGCGGTTTTGAAGTACGTGGAATAACGAATAGTATTCCACGTGACAGGTTGCAAACGCAATATTTTGTTTTGGGTTTTCAAATTTAATAAAAACTAACACGAAAATTGCTAAAAAAACTGAATTATAAAAAAATCTGTTACCAAAACCTTTCAGCTTCGCGTAAATAAATCCACGTTGTGAATAGAGAGCGGCTCGCTCCCGTTCCGCTGAAAAATGCGAATTACTTTTGAAGATGGCCAGCGAGTCAGAAACTCATTGTTGTGCCGATAACGATTCACCGATGCCTCTCCACTCTCGAATTATGGAAGTGGAAAAGTGCCTGAATTAAAGGACCTTTTTGTATTTTTGTAGCTTTCATTCTGTTTTTTTTAAATATTATTATCAACGTTTGTTCGTTCCACGTGGTTTTTCTTGGTCACCCTGCATTTTATCAGTGACTAGATGGTGATATGATGACCGTGAAAGGGCCTTGTTATCGATAAGGAAAGAACGAGTGTGGTAAAAGGATTCAGCGCGTCTCTATTGGGTTAAATGGGGTTCGAATATTAAATTGATTAAAATTGCAAGAATTCTGCTACTAAAAGAGAGTGCGACACCAGCGCCCCTATCGTGCGAAAGGAACATTCTCATGATGGAGCCAGGAGGTTTATAGTGGAATACTTTTTTATAAATTTAACGTGTCATATTCTAATTATTGTTTCTAGGACAAGCCAGTTTTCTCACAATGTTTTCCGACTTCGTTAAAAAGTCGGGGAAATTAGTCACTACACCAGTACTCACTACTACAGTACAATATATATTTTCAACACTGAATATAGACTTTAATTGCCAAGTTTCTTCTGGCTAAGTAGCTACAACTGCAGAACTTAGAAGATAATCTATATAATAATCGGCAAAACTCAACAAACTGATTAACGACCTCTGTGGTGCAGTGGACAAAGGCCCGCCTGAGACGCAGGAGGTTGCGTGTTCGATTCCCGCTGCGGTACAAATGTTTTCTATGTATATTTTTTATAGTCATATTTTTGTATAAGTAATTTATAAATATATCAGCCATGCAGTTCCCATAACACAAGCTCTGCTTACTTTGGGGCTATTACTTGGGGATTTACTTAAACATTTTCACACATCAACACCTAAATTTTGTGTGAAAAATTTGGCATTTTTTTTATATTTTATATGGACATTATTAAAAAAACAGTGCATTCGTTTTTTTACTACAGAAATCATCAGCATTTTCCCATGTTAGTTCCCTTATTATTTTTAAGTAGGTATATTAAAAGTAGGTGTTTTACCGAACCTAAATTAGATGATACCACGGATTGATGTCGACTATTAACCTACAGGAAAAACGCATAACGACCAAAACCTGTACAGTACACAGCAAAGATTTTAACGTACAGACACTAGAATGTATCATCACTAGAATGACAATATTATGATCTATTGTGGGGGTTGGGGAGCTTAATATCTATAATAAGACGTTAAATGGCAAAAAACCGACTTCAAATAACGGAAAATCGATAAAAAGTCCAATATAAAATTTCATCACGCATTTTTTAACACTTAGGAGTGGGATTTTTTCATAGAATTTATATAGCCACCTTTGAAGTGGGATATCCACTACCCCTGATGATGAATACAGTTTGCAACGTAGCCCATTTTAAGAGAGTGTGAAAACAAAGATGGCTTATGTTATCAAAATGGCTATCTGGAACTTTGCCATTCATTCCAGAATCTATCACTTGCGAAACCTTCCGATACCTATCGGAAGGTTTCGCAACTTCGCAAAAACACCTTGTACCTACAAGGTGTTTTTGAGAAATGGCACATGCTTAGAGTACACAGATGCCTACTAAGCCTATAGTGCCTGAGTAGGTCTGAGGTCTGATCACGGTGAGGGCGTTGCGATTGCTCACCCATGATACACGGACGATACATGATACATGATACATGATTCTTGTATCCTGTATTCCTGTATCATTTTGCCTCATGATGACATTTAAAGGGGTGCCCTACGTGAACGCAAAAATCATTGGCGATAAACACGTCATAATTCCAAAACATGATTTTGCGATTTTTAAAATTCTTTTGACTCTTAACATATTTAGATCGACATAACATTAGCGAAAAAATCTTTGTTCCAGAAACGATACACCTATATCTTATATTCAAAGATTTTTTTGCATGAAATATTAAGAAAGTGTGTAGTTAAGAATAATGTCATTGTTTTATAAATGCCTGCTAAAACGTCTTCGACGCATTCCAAGTCTGCAAACATTTAAAGTTTTTATTAAGTGGTTTAACATTTTTATTTTATTTTAGGAGTTTGTTGGTTTCGGGTGTGCTGTGTTATCAGAGTTTGGTTTCACGTGCCCGGGCGGATCGTTAATTGACTTTCGGCTCCAACTGCTCCGAGTGTTTTGGACAGTCATCGTTCTACCATAGATAAGTTACTCAAGAACAGATGCGGCGCAGCCAGCAGTGATCGATCGCTACATGAAAGTGTCAACATTTTATTTCGTTTGTTTTGTATTGACCAATTTACTAAGTTAGTCGTTGTATTACAGAGAAGGTAAGCATTAAGTATTGGCCTTACTTATAAAAATCAGTTACTTTTAATTAGTTATTCAGTTATCAGTTATTATGTATAATACTGTTGAATTTGAAAAGACACATATAAAAAAGAGACAAAATAACCTCTAATTAAGTAAAATGCTCTGGTGGCAATGAAGATCAAATGGTTGTCACCACCATCGCCACCGCCTTGTGGCGATGGTCCACTGCGACAGTTTTACCAACAGTTTAATTCATAAGCCCCATAAAGCGCAAACGAGATATAGTTATATTATATTAAAGCAAAGTAACAACAACAGATACTATAGCTTTAGTACAATAAAAAAAAAAAATTTCAGGGATCAATTAAGTTTTTTTGGGATTTACTATATTTTATAGTCAATATGTTTTAACGAAGCTGATCTCAATAGTTTGTGCCCTAGTAGGCACCATTTGCATGCCAACATCTGAAGTGTCTCATCCTATATATTCTAGTTCTGTATTTTTGGCGCCTATTCCATCCTAACAGCCCTATATATTTTTTACATGCCAGATCAATTATGATTTCGAATTGGTTTGATGAATCTGAATAAAATCCCATTGCTGTTGTTTAATTGCCTTGTTGGTTGTTTGAAAAATGGTTTAATCAATAGTATAAATACGATTGGACATTTGGGTTAACTATAGTGGTTACAATGGTGGCTGGAACTTAAAACTAAAATGATGAGAAGGTTTTTTTGTTGCTAGAATTGTCTTTGGCGCTCCACGAAGGATACAGAGAAAAAGTAGTGCAAAACAACAAATTTTAATAGAAAGTACAGAATTAAAATTATCGTGGTTTGGTATCATTTTAGAATATTATTACGACTATATCACGTACTTTACTATTCTCCTGCTGACATTTTGTTGACCGTTTAGCTGCCTCCCCTGCCAAGTCAGTTCCCGTCTCACGACCGTCGAGTATGGTCGCGGACAGTGCTCATGAGGAAGGACCTCTAAACAGTCAACGAAATGTCAGCAGGAGCATAGTAAAGTACGTGGTATAGTCGTAATAATATTCTAAAATAGAAAGTATATCATTTTTTACTTTTCACATCATCGGTGAAAATAAACGAGTTAATTTTCGTGGTAGAATTTGATAAGATCTCTACTTTACATCCTTTCCTTTATTAGTTTTTGGTTCAATGAAATTAATTTACTCTGAATGACCGTTGCATTTATAATTGGCCATGTGTAATAAACATGCGTGTACGCACGTAATTTGTGCAACATAAAAAATCTATTTCGATGCAAATAACAACGAAAATTGCGCAAAGCGAACATTTCGCTTTCGAATTTTCGATTGTATCAGTTAATTTTCGCGTATCTATCTTAATTATCTGTGTAAAAAGCTAGCGATGCATCCCGGGGAACGGGCACAGCCGACTGATATTATCAGATACAAATATTGTTTAATTGTTTGCACCAAAACTTTGAATGAGAAACGTAGGTAAAAATATATATATTGACTTTTGATGCTAAAAGTCATCCAGGAAAGACAGATACAGGCATAGAGCTTTAATAATGCGAATTTACTGCTCGACACTACCCCATCCTATTGAGTTCCTACAACGATAAAACATGCCTACTAACTTTAACATACGAAGACACTGAAAAACTTCAAATTTTTGCTGAATAGAAGTCACGTGTATACACATATACCCACACTATACACACACACACACTCCACACACAAACACACACACTTTCTCACCCCACACATTCACCCACTTCACACCCATACCCACACACAATTCAAATACAAATAATAGCTATATCATACAATTGGTCTCTAAACTTAACTTTAGCTATATTTACTTTTTTATCTTATTTTGTTTACCCGCCTACCTATTCTGTATTTGTGGAACCTTGTAAGCTAGATATACGGAGGAGGGCGTTGATGCTTGCGACACAGTATTTTTTACTGCTGCGAGTATCATCGTTTTTACTTTGTTTTTAAATCACATGAAACCGTTCCAATAAATATATTATTATTATTTTTTTGCCTGGGGTGAAAGTGCAGCTAAACAATAGTAAAAAGTACACTGCGTTGCATAGGCCGACTAGGCACAGCCTGCAATATGTAAGAAAAAAATATGTTTCTTTCGAAAAACCTACCAGGCTGAGCAGAAGACAACAAATAACGTGCAAAATATGCGTACTGATATATTTTGCACGTTATTTGTTGTCTTCCCACATGTTGTATTTGGCCTCTTTCTATTTACTCCACGGGTAGGGTTAGTGTCGCCACCTGATTTATAGATATACCTAGACCACGAAACCTAGCTTTAGGTATATTCACTTTTCTCTGTGACATTGAAACCAGTTTTGCATTGGTCGAGCCGTCTAAACCTTAGGGTGGCCATACATTGTATTAATTAATTGTTATAGCCTAGCCAAGACGTTCGCAACGGCCCCTCGACATGAAACTGAAGTAGGTTCTGTCGTAAACCTGACCGCTAGCCGAGCATGGTACTGAATTAAACAAAGATAAATTAAGTTAAATCGCTTCAAATTTGACATAGAAACTGCGTCAGACCAGTAGTTTATTGGTTTTGTTAACGCTTGTGTTGACGATTAATTTGGTTTTCACCCCTTTGGAGCCTTATCTTTTAGACTAAATAACCGGATCATTAAGGAACTTGAGCCGAAATTAAATACCTCCATAATGTGTATCAAATTTTAAAACTAGTTAATGACTTTATGAAAGGCAGATAGCTGCTGAATTAGCGCATCAAAATTAACCGTTGAAATTTCAAATACAATTTCATTGAATGAATTCATATAGTAGTTTACACAAAACCGTGGCGCTTACGACAAAAAAGTGAGCGAAAATTACACGATTTTGGCATTTTCTCTCTCAAAAGATAACTTTTGAAAGTTAATAAAAACAAAATTCTTAACTAATCAAAATTTTATCAATATCAGATAAAATTTAGATTAATTAAGTGGTTCATAAAGTGGTTACTATACGGTTAGTTAAGGACCTTATAAATTAAGAACTTATTGTGTTGAGAAAATAAATGTTATTATTATTATTATTAACTAAGATTTAGATAATTAATATTTTTATTGGCAAGTATACCTGGCAAATTTATTTAGTCCTATGCCTAAATAACACTTGTAAAATCGTATTTTGGAAACAACAAAATTCTTGGTAATATAATACCTTAGAATGTATATGACACTGCCACAAACTAAACCGTATGAAACATTTTTTTAGTAAAGCATACCTTCGGTTTAAGTCCCGTATGAAATTTTCCACGACACGGCTTTAAGCTACCTATTACGACCTTTTACTTAACCTACACCGCCGCACCGAAATATGTATTTTCTAATTTCATTTCATCTATGACATCTCATCCACCACTGTCATACATAGAAGTATTTTGGCAATATTATTATACTAGCCCACTACTTCTGCCCACGGCTTCGCCCGCGCGGTACCCGGATCAAAAGTAGCCTTTGTGTCATTCTGATGTATAAGCTATATTACTGTAAAGTTTCATCAAAATCCGTTCAGTATTTTTTGCGTGAAAGAGTAAAAAAATCGATCCTCACATACTTTCGCGTTTATAATAGTAGTAGGATGTTTCCATATAGCTCTAATGTACTTATTACCTGAGCACTTAACCGAATACTTTTTCATTCGTGTTTTTTATGTAAATAAATTAAATATAATGATTATATCATTATTTTTTGTAATAATAACGATTGGTACATTGCTACAGTGTAAATAGGTACTGATTGTATCTAAAATTTAAATACATGCAAAATCAAAACAAATAAGTATTAGTTACCTATTTGCTTTAGCAGGAAGTATTATTATAATTTAAGTAAATTTATTACTTAATAACATATTCGAACATGATAAATACATAAATTAACAAGAGTTAAAACTAAATAATTTAAATAAGAATAAAATTCTGAAGCACTTTAGTTTTCGCCGGTACTTAATGTAAATTAACGCAAAAGCTACAAAAAATATTGATACAAACTTTATTTTAATCGGGGGAGAACGGACCGGGTGAATACGGGACTGGGGGACAACGGACCGAACCCGATTATACTTGTATACATGTTGCTGGTCATATTTTCAAACACGTACATTTTGTACATTAAAATGACCACAGCAAAATTTCCGAAACAGTACGTCAGCTAGCAACACAGTATAATTAAAAGCTGCTTGCGTCTACGTCCGATTACTATGCAAATAGCAGCTAAATGTGCCCCGAGCACGATTGCAAACCCTAAACTTTCTACTTTAAATGACAGTATTACTTACACTGCACGATTATCCTATCAAATGGACAATCTGCTATTTATGACGAAGAATTGAGAAGAACAGACATTGTCTTCACTTATTGAAGTGAAAAAAAGAGTCAATATTAATGGTTAAAAAACAAATGCGAATTAACATAACATTAATAAAAATGATAAAAAATATACAATCACCATCGTCCTCTGACGACCTCTGTGGGGCGCAGTGGGCGAAATCCCGCCTTTGATGTAGAAGGTTGCGGGTTCGATTCCCGCCGCGGGACAAATGTTTGTATGATCTGCAAATATTTGTCTCGAGTATGATGTAATTAAAAAAAAGTATATCAGTCATATACTACTTATAATACTTATCAGTTTGGGGCTAGATGATGCTGTGTGAAAAATGTCCAGCATAATTAAAGCGAAGAAAGAGTCAATATTAATGGTTAAAAAACAAACGCGAATTTCATTATTGATAAAAAATATACAGGCACACAATGTGTGTTCTATGATTGTTTTATACTTCAGGAGCTAGGACTTTTTTGGCCTTGACTTAGTGGCCTGATTTCAATCATTTCATACAGGAAATAGTTTACGTATAATTTACGATTTGGTGTAAACACTTATTGAAAATTTCAGACTTATCAGTGATTGAACTGTCGAAGTTTTTTTATACAAACGACCCACCTGGTGGTATGCCACGGTAACCCGTAGCCTATGGACGCTTGCTATAACAGAGGGATTACTCACCCGTTGCCTCTCTGAGATATTAAGGTAAAAGATCTCACGCGCCTGTTATTTCACCAGCAACCATACCCTTCAAACCGGAACACAGTTTTGAGAACATTACTCCTTGGCGGCAGAAATAGGCATAGAATAGAATTATATATTTTTATAAATATATAAAAATATTGAAAATATAATAATCACACCTTGGATGCCTGAGGATGGAAGAAGACGCGAAAAGCGTTGGCGTGATGATCTCGATGCGTTCGAAACGGAATGGTGGGAGACCGCCAAGGATAGAGGCAGATGGAAGAAATTGGGGGAGACCTTTGCCCAGCAGTGGGACACAATAGGTTGTTAAATAAAAAAAAAATAAAAAAATTGGCCTATTTTGATGACCAACAAAGTACTAGTAATACGGCAAATTCAAACGTGGACACTTTTAAAAAACTGTCTGTAGGTTCTCTTAGAAAAAAAATGTCTTTGAAGTTGAAACAATAACTTTATGACAACCTTTGTGGCTCAGTGGGCTCGCCTGAGATGCAGAAGGTTGCGGGTTTGATTCCCACCGCGGGACAAATGTTTGTGTGACCTGCAAATATTTGTCTCGAGTATGGGTGTTTTCTATACATAAAATGTATTAACTGTATGTATTAACAAAAAAAAGCATTTATGTAGTTTAACAGCCATTTAGTATCCATAATACAAGCTCTGCTTAGTTTGGGGCTAGATGATTCTGTCTGAAAAATATCAGCATTATTTATTTATTTATCTTTCCTTGTAACGTTTCTCCAAATCCTCTTATAAATAGTTAGATACTTTATCACACAACCTTGACATACCTACCTACTCGTACCATGATGCATTGGTATGCAACAAGAATATTTTGTTCGAATTCCTCGGAATCATTCGCACTTTATTGTTTTACTGAGAAGGGCAGTTGTTTATTTGTTTTTTTTTTGACGCAGATGTTTGGATACATGTACTACTCTTTGCAAACAAGTTCAGGGATTGCCTAAAATAAAATTAAGCATGCGACATCTCAAAAATAGTATACAGATTTTTCTTTTTTTTTGTAATTACACTTCGTAAGATAATTTGATGTAAAATATTATCTTGCATGAAATAATATTTTTCCGGAGTGACAGCACTAAATACAATTTAAATGAAACTTCCGTCAATCAATACATACAAAATCTATTTTCATTTGGTATTTGATTGGCCATAATTAAACCAAGCAACCTTTAAATTCTGATCCGAAAATTACAACGTAGTCCTAAATATTTCTCAAGACGTCTCGTAATGATTGTCTATCGGGCCTTCCACACCTGCCTTCAGAAAGCTTTGTAGCCATCACTTAAGTTTACCATTTTTTTATCAGTATTCTTGAATTTTTATTCAGCATAAAATGTGCGTTAAATCTATTAAATTATAAATAGGGTTAATTAATAGAGCCAATGTCTAGAAACATTTTCTTAGAGTAAGGTGGCAGGCCTGTAAAATAGCTTTCAAACGTGCTGCTTGCATGAGACCACCAACCCATACAATAGTAGATAGTTCAACAAGGGACTAAAACGAGCCATATTGTACGAGATGTTTAGAGTTTAGGCTAAAGAATCGAGTATGAAATGGTTTTAGTCTTGAGAAACACTCTCTTCACAGTAAAATACACAGTAATTTTATTACAGTAAAAGTTCTAAAGGTTTCGCGGCAATGCCAACTTTTTTTTAATTCTTCTATATGACAAACTCATTAACGCATACATCCAACGATCGCTAATAAGAGCTACTAGAGGTATAGTAGTTTAGGTCGCTTTCAGTTCCATTCTCAAAAATAAAATTACATAAAAAATGTTCTATCTTTACATTTTTTTCTAAGAAATTATTTCAAAAATGGAACCAAAAGCCGCTTCGTAATAGCCGTGTTGACCTATTGGGCGGTACACCAACTTCCTATCCGGAGATCGAGAGTTAAAAACTGGACCAATGGATTTTCCCACTAGAAAAAAATATGTGCGCATTAACACGTACTTAAAACAGTGAAGGAAAACATCGTGGGGAAACCGGCATGCCTTAGAACCAAAAATTCAAAGGCATGTATCATTGGTTAGTGTTCCAATAAGCAGCGATGGGTATGCAACCTGTCACGTGGAATGCTAACTACTTGTAAAACGCAGATATGTGCCAAATTTTATGTCTTTGACTACCCCCTACTTGGTACCCTCAAAGATCTACTCACTGAGAATGTATCTGGGGATGTCCATCATAGGAAATACAGATGCGATCTTGTTTGTGTTTTATTTTTGATCCGAATCTTTATAAAAGATCACATTAAAAAAAACTGTTGATAATGACTAAAATTAAAAGAAAATAATTCTCTAGAGGTTAAATTATATACTTCAGTCTGCATAGGCTAAGCTTAAATGATACACTTTTAGAGCATTAGAAGTGAAAACACTATTTGGTCGTCAACACGTCTAGAAGCCCCATAGTGATTGTCTAATGAAAAGTAATTAACTGGACGAGTCCAGTGGGGCGGGGGGAGGGGTGTATTGACAGACAATGCCGAATGGAACAATCACAGTGAGATGCTGAGTCAGCGAAATGCAGGACAAGCTTGTAACTAGCTGAGCGCATGTTACCACGAGCCAAGAAGTAAAGCTATAAGGTACTTACGAGTATAATGTCAAAAAATGTATTAATCAAAGGCGCGCTGAAATATCAAGTACTAGCTTCTGCCCACGGCTTCGCCCGCGTGGTAACCGGATAAAAGTAGCCTTTGTGTTATTCTGATGTGTAAGCTATATTACTGTAAAGTTTCATCAAAATCCGTTCAGTAGTTTTTGCGTGAAAGAGGAACAAACATCCTCGCAAACTTTCACGTTTATAATATTAGTAGGATTTGTATGCTCGATATAGCTCTCTCCCTTTTGTACCTCAAATGTGAGACAGGGAGAGAGAACGCTAATCCTACTACTAATTATAAACGCGAAAGTTTGTGAGGATGGATGTTTTTTACTCTTTCACGCAAAAACTACTGAACGGATTTTGATGAAACCTTACAGTGATAAAGCTTCTACACCTAAATAACATATAGGCTACTTTTTATACGGGTACCACGTGAGCGAAGCCGTAGCCAGAAGCTGTATAAGGTTAAACTCTAACGTCGCTATTTCTTTTAAAAACACAGGGTAGGTGTATATGAGAACAAACGATACGACATACCGAAAGATTGTCAGCCGACTGCAGTTTTATATAGAGGTAATCTTTTGCGTGATAACCCTCCACTGCACCATTACTATACTTTCATTATTACCGACTTTAGTGCCTTCTTTCATGACACTAACCAAGAGATTGGTAATACCTTCTCCATTCACCACGTAGCTCAAGTGTTGTGCGGTTAGTTAAACCGCAAAGACGCCGACATAACTTCATTGATTAAAGTTCATGTTAATCGAACGTACCATATTCAAAATTTTAATATTTATAAAAATAAATACAATAAATAATGCTGGACATTTTCACACAGCATCATCTAGCCCCAAACTAAGCAGAGCTTGTATTATGGGAATTACATGACTGATATACTACTTATTTATTTATTTTTTGTAAATACATACATAATATACTTAGAAAACATGCATGCATGGAACTTGCTCCTTGTTAGCTCACTGTTAGCATAAAATAATTACAAGAAATAATTACGGCCGAGATCAAGAGGCGCAAATATAGAAGTCTCGACAGAGCTTACTTATTTGAGCCTTTTGGGGTTGAGACTCTGGGTCCGCGGGGAACCCTTCGCGTTTTCAATTTTTTTTCAGGGCGACTGGTCGAAGCGACGCGTGACCAGAGAGCTGGCTCTCATTTGGGTCAACGCATTAGCATTTCCATTCAGCGTGACAATGCGGCCAGTATTTTGGTAGTGATCTGGATCAGATGATCTATCTATAGATCGGTCTTTAGATAGCTAGCTGTTTCATCTGTATTTTTGTATATACCTACTTGTACATAGATATATATATAAACTCTTTATTGTGCATAACACCAATTTACAGTATATACACAGAAACATAATAAAAGAACAAAGAGGTATAGTTACAGTATATCAATAAATATATTTTTATATTAATTATATTTTTATATAATAATATATAGTTATATGAATAAATATATTTTTCATATAAACAATGGTTCATATTATAAAAGCCGTGAAGGCGACCGTTTTGATATACTCCAAGAGTCTTCAGCAGGGTGAGAAATCTCTCCATCCACGTCGCGTCTCGCAAAGAACAGTTATAGCAAACCACCTCAACACCTTCACCGATTTCTTTAATTAGTTCATTCTGTGCAGCCAATCGACGCGGCGAGGGGGTTGCGTGTACGCACTGCGGCGACCATGCGTGAAGATGCCGCGATAGCCAACCGCTCCGTCCACATGACGCACAGCCTGCGTACGATACATATACAGTGAGGGAAACAGTAACTGAACTATAAGATAGTTGTGTGAAGACAGTAGTTGTGGTATCGTTCGCAAACAAAGACTGAGAAATTGGCGGTATCATTCAATCACCAAGATATCATTTTTATTTTTCATTAAATGGATTCGCCAATGCGCGTGCCGCTTTTTCAAAATATCAAGAAACAATAAAATATATATATCATACTAGCTTCTGCCCATGGCTTCGCCCGCGTGGTACCCGAATAAAAGTAGCCTATATGTTCTTCTGATGTATAACCTATATTACTGTAAAGTTTCATCAAAATCCGTTCAGTAGTTTTGCCGTGAAAGAGTAACAAACATCCATCCTCACAAAATTTCTCGTTTATAATAGTAGTAGGATACAAAGCCAGTTGGACATGTTTTGTGACTTTTATATGTTTATGTTTTGTAATAAATAACACTCTTCATATCTCTTTATTTAATAAAGCTCAAGCAGTTTGGCTACTTGATCTCCACAGCACTGGGAATCCTAGTGTAGAGATCAAAGTTAATGTTGACCTATGATGATTCACCCATCAATGTAATTCTAGTTTGTACAAGCATTGTACAAAGTAATTGTATCTGGTTCAATATAAATTTGTTTTGATTTAATTTAACATGCAGTTGTTAGATTTTAAAGACTACTTATGTAGAAGATATAAAAAAGTTACTAGAAGTCCTAATAGGGGGTAGATATTGTGGATAGTAAAAAGGAATAAAAGTTAAACAAATCAATATTTAACACAAAAACTTAGTTAGAACACAAATTATGAACAAGTATTAACACATCTATGAATTTTAAGGCTAATAATTAGGTACACAACTACATGAACAGTAGTTAACTTTTTAGTTCCTTTTAGGTCGGCATCTGATCAAAAAGTGGTCGCTCCCCAGCTTTTTGATGGTATTCAAAAACTACGAAACCGTAAACAACTTTATCGTTCGCCTCACTCAAACACCTTTCGGTGCGAAATTACAAAACAATATTTAGTTTCTTGTTATCTAATAAAAGATGATTACTGAGAAAAACAATGATAGCAGAAATTCTTAATAATTGTAAAAAAAAAATATTTCACATATTTATATGCCACGAAAGTAAGTATTTAACTTAGTATAAATAATTATCGAAGATAATCAGAGTTAAAAATAACAACGAAATAGGCAATATAAATTCCTATATCTATTTTAAACATACGTTTTACTTTTAATTTCCACGATTTTTCATATTAACCTGTTACAGTTAGACATACGAGAGTTCCCTGCATCGTAGGTATACAAAACAGTGCCATAGTACCACAATACCCAGACAGAAAACGTTGTAGATCATGCAAACATTTATCTCATAGCGAGAATCGACCCCTCATCTCTTACGTCTCAGTCCAGCTACCCGCTCGCCGAGCCACGATGGAAGATGAAGCTGATGTACTGAATAGATGACATATACTGTGGCAACCGCGACGCAGCGGCGACTCGTACGCACTGTCGCGTGCTGCTTTTTGCTGATGGAAATACATAAACATTTCTTTTAATTTCTGCACATGTGCCTTGTAACTAATTACCTTTTTGGTAAAGAAAGGCTTTTATTACCATTATTTTAACCCGTTTTCATGCTAACTATGTGGTCAGATATTAAAAAAATTAAACAAACAGAGTCGTGACTATAATTCCCATGATAGACATCATCAGATACATACTCAGTGCGTAGATCTTTGATGATACTTGAAGGGGGAGACCAGAGGCACGTTCAAACACCAAGATTTAATTTTTATTTTTTCATCAAATGGATACGCCCTTGCGCATGCAACTTTTTCAAAATGTCAAGAAACAATAAAATGTATATATCATACTAGCTTCTGCCTATGGCTTACTTGGAGGGGGAGACCAGAGGCACGTCCAAACATTACATTCGGCATATGCCCGCGTTTTTGCAAGGTAGTTAGCATTCCATGTGACAGGTTGCAAGTTCATCGCCACAGAAATGATTAACAACGCTCTTTATTTAATAACGTCGATTTCAATATAATAATTTCTCAAGTAGCCAAAGCTCTTTCACAGAGATGATACAAATCTGATCACAGGTAGGAAAACCTTGTTTCTATAATTATAACTCAGGCAATTGTTTTTGATGAGGCAACCAATAGGTATTTTTGGGAAGCCTGACGTATAATACTACGCTTATCTCATACAAGCCTCTGCCCACGGCTTCGCCCGCGTAGTACCCGGATAAAAAGTAGCCTATGTGTTATTCTGATTTAACTAAAGTTTCATCGAAATCCGTTGAGTAGTTTTTGCGTGAAAGAGTAACAAAGATCCATCCTCACAAACTTTCACGTTTATAATAATAGTAGTAAATGAATCCACACTCCACATGCTGATTTCACATTAGGTGGCTTTCAATTGTTCATCAAATGACGAAACAGAGAACAAGAGAGCAATCAAATCAAGGTGTGTCGACAAAATTAATAACACATTCACACATCCATTTGCACCACACAGATTACCCAACGCAATAAGTACTAGAAGAACCGTAGGCGTATTCCTCAGCTCTAGCAGTCAAACACAGATCAGCGATACGATGTTGAAACCGTTAGTAGACAAACTAAAAATTAAAATAGCTAAACGTGCGGTGGTGAGGCGGCTAAGCAGGCAATTGTAGCGCGCAGCGGGCGGCTTGCCTTTCATTATTTTATAATAACTAGCATAGAGGGAGTGAAACCTCTTGTCATGGTGCTCTGGGCCCATAGCCTGCTTTACCGAATTAATTGCCGGATTGCCGGCCTGGGCGGCGACGCCACTCGCGAATCAATCACGCCGTTGTTGCTTTAACTGTTGGTTCTGCGAAATAAACCGACAACAGATAATTATTGATTGCGTTTATTGAAGACCCGCGTTGATTAGATTTTTTTTCGGTGGTATCTCCCTTAGTTTGCTATAGCAAAAGTTATGCTTTGTTTATGTCAGTCAGTCAAGCAGAACCCATGGAAGAACTGGAAGAACCCAAAAGAAGACACAGATAATTTATTGGTAAAATATTATTTCACAAGTCAAATAGGTTTAAGTTATTATGTGGTACGTAGTTACACAATAAAGTATACTATAAATTATACGAAAACAATATAGTTTACTCATTAGTAATATTATCCATCAAGTCGCTGACCGAATAGTAGGTTTTTTTGTGATACTACTTCTTTTGAGTTCTTCTATCAGCTGGCATTCTAACCCTTCCGATAAGTGATCCAGCCTCCGAAGGACCGGCGTATTCCGTAACATCTGTAGCGATCACCTCTCGATCGTACCCGAGATTATGCTAAATCGATGTCGAGCTTGTAGAACGCATATCTCTGATCGATATAAATCATCTTATTAACTATTGTTTCGGGAGGTGTGGTGTGAACGAACCAAGATGCTATCATCACACCGATGTGTTTTAAATTAACATAATAGGTTTGTGAATGGATATCAACGTGTTTGTTGTTGTATCGGGAATAGGCAGGTGTCATAAATTCCAAAGCAAATGATTCTGATTTGAGTGCCAAATCGGGAAATTAATGGGTGTGATCTATGATTGAGAGCGATTTGTATTCGTGACAAAATGTTCGAAAGTTTCGAATCAAACAAACTTTTCTGTAACGGCGACTTGATTTAAATTTATGAGGGCATGCAGTGATAAAAAAAACAAGACACATTGTCCTAGAAAATTCTCCATTTCCACTTTCTTATTGGTGGTGAAGAAAAATCTCCTAGTATCATACCATAATACCTTGGTATATTTGTACAATTTAGTATGTCATCGTTTAAAACAAAGAGTTGAACGACCGCGATCCGTCGAATTAGTATGTAAGGAACGATTGTGGCTACATGAACACCGCTGACTCATGTACCGACCGACTATCATCTCACGACTGGACTATGAGAACAACATCTAGTTTTATGTACGAGAAACAGAATAGGTACCATATAAGTTTCTCTTAAAATATCTACAATATTGGATTTTGGTTATTATTTTGTTTGATTCTTGTGTTAGCAATTCTTTCTTACTCAAGCCTTAGGTCATTGGCCATGGTGGACTTAAAAAGGGCTCAATGATTTATGGTAGAAGGCCAGCAAATAATAGTAAAGTAATGAAATGAAATGAAATATTTTATTTGCGAAAATGGGTACAATATACGTTGTTATAAAATAATGTCGTGTCCTCCATCATCTACTTATAAAGCAACCAAAAATTTTAACTGTTTAAAATTTAAACATTAATTTGTACGAGCCTTTTAAACATATATTTTTTTTAATTTAATTCATATTTTTTTAAACTATTGGTATTTAATCAATGACTTAATGAATTTGATTGAAATAAATTAGGTATAAATTAATAAATGAATCACATCGTTAAAACTTATCGTTAAGAAACTCATCAACAGAAAAATAAGCTTCGTCTTCTAATATACAGTTTAGGTAGCAAATTTTTAAATGCATTCAAACTATGCAAAGGGACATGGTTATATATAATATTACGTAGCATAGTAGTAATATAATATGTGAAAAGTCTCATGTGACTCTAATTTTACTAGCGCCCATACTTGTAAAGCGGAACACAGCAACGTGAGCTTTGCGACAGAGATAGGTATGATGGTAGTACGTCCCCGGACGAGCTCTTTTCTACTATTTCAACCTTGATCAGGCAATAAATGGTGAAATTCAAATTCTCTTGTCAGTGCCACTGATGCTAATTTCATTTGCATCATTTACTTTGATGGGAATTCTTGCCCTTGCGTTCTGCACCGCAATTCGAGGTACGCACCGGGTACCGCTCCTTGATGTCCAATCAGAAGCAATTCCAATAAATTATTCTTCTGTCTTCTGCCACGCTGATATAACTACTATCTTGCACCAGAGAAAAACTAATAAGCTTTTCTCCCTGTCAATATACAGGTGGCATTGAATCGTCATGCCACAGGTTAGTCATAAAGACTAAAGAGCTCTTTAGGAAAAACTTCTCCCAACATTTCTTAAAAATAAAAGTGCAATTTTTCTTGATCTTGAAGTACTGGGTATTTATTATTAATTCTTTTAAATGCCTTTGTCTCTTTCAAGACATTAACCCTGGCTATGTGAAGATATACCAATTTTTGTAAAGTGTCTCAGGATTTGGTTTACGTATTATTTCTACGAATTAGTATAGGACTTGTGACCGGAAGGATAAGTTGTTTGGAACGCGTAAATCTCGGCTACTATAAATTTTACAGACCTCTTTACGTGGTACATATTATAATATAGGTACTTACAAAAAAAAATTGCGTTTAAATTGCGCCATTGACATCTGGAGTTAAGGTAGTATAGGTATTCCTAGTTGATAAGTACCAGGCTAGGCAGGTCAAGTACTTATCCGGAATAAATAATGTCTGCAGAACATGCAATAATTTTTCCTGCAGCGGGAATCAAACCCGCACCTCTAGCATCTCAGCCCGTCGCACTATCGAGGTCAAAATATGTTTGACATATTTGAATTAATTAAGTAGATAAATCCTACTTATCCTACTAATATTATAAACGTGAAAGTTTGTGAGGATGTTTGTTACTCTTTCACGCAAAAACTACTGAAAGGATTTTAATGAAACTTTACAGTAATATAGCTTATACATCAGAATAACACATAGCTACTTTTAATCTGGGTACCACGCGGGCGAAGTTGTGGGCAGAAGCTAGTATATTATAAACGCAAAAGTTTGTGAAGATGGATGTTTATTACTCTTTCACACAAAAACTCCTGAACGGATTTTAATGAAACTTTACAGTAATATAGCTTATACTTCAGAATAACACATAGGCTACTTTTTATCCCGGTACCACGCGGGCGAAGCCGTGGGTAGAGGCTAGTGCCATATAAATGTGCAATCACAGTGTTATTTTATTTCCGTTACATCTATTTTTTTTAAATTATGTATAATGTTTTAGACATTTTGAATGCGACATGATCGTTTCATTTTACAAGTTCGTAATTTGCATTTGAAACTCATTGGCTACATTTTAATCTCAATATACGATTTGTTATGGTTTTCTCACTAGGTATGAGATTATCTGTCAAATGTAGTCTCTTATCTTTTGAACCAAGCAAGTCTCTGGTGTTACAAGTGTCCATAGGTTATGTCCGGTAACCGCTTACCAACAGGTGCGCCGCAAGCTTGTTTGCCACTTTCGTTTAAAAAAAAATGCATAGCGTAGCGTCGCGTTGTCTAAAATCTTTGGTTAGTACTCTTTTCTGTCAACAGTTAAAAATCATATTTAATAAACAACAAATTAAATACAATGTCATGCCGAACCGACCTTAGCGTTCCAAATTGGACGGTACACTAGACAGTAACACAAATGTAGGGTTTTGTTCAGTCAATATTTCAAGATTTTTTATATAAGTACGTAGTTAGATGGATGGATAGAAAACGCTTTATTGCACAAGATAAAACAAGTACACAAGTACGATATTTAGCCATTTTAGGGGTCCGTACCTCAAAAGGAAAAAAATAACCCTTCGTTGTCCGTTCATCTATCTGTCTCTCAAGATCCTTTATCTAAGGAACGCGTGGAAGTATCAAGTTGAAATTAATATCAAATACGTCTACGTTCCCTTGCAGTTATACAAATATCAAGCTTCTAATTCAACGCAATCAAAAAATACAGCCATATATGCCTTATATTTGGACAATCGCAAAGTAAATCAAAACCTATAGGGTACTTCCCATTAACCTAGATTAATAAAATGTGGTAAGAAGCAAGGTCTCACAACACAAGTAAAGCAAAAAATCCGAAAAACGTTATTCTGTAGTTTAATCACATAACAAAACATTTTTTTCGATTACAAACTTACATTTGCAGTTTGATAATTGATCGTGACATATATGGCTATACCAAAGTTGAGTTTGTCTCAATCCGACTTATCTATTCGTTAAGAGCAATGTTTAGTGCTTTTATAGTTTATGAACTTGAGTTATGCTAATTTTGGTGAACATACAAGCTTGTACGGAAGCCTTGGTGCGCGAGTCAGACTCGCACTTGCCCGGGTTTTTTTGTAGCTAACCTTTGTGTAATGAAGTGTGGGACTGTATAGTGTGTATAAGATTACAAAATAAGACAAAAAAAGGAACTGCATATGTACCTACATACCATTAAATTTTGGGTGATGATCAATTGATACCCCTGGTGTTGAAAGCGCCTATAGATGGGTAATTCCCACCAACGCCAAATCTATTGTTCTCCAAATTATAAATTCCATACATGGGTTCCCAAGCAATCCCATGCCATTTTTAATATAAAAAAAATAGAGTAGTTTTCTTTCCCAGTCAATGCCACGAGTTTTAGGTAGGTTGGTAGGTACAGTTAACAGAAAAAGCTTTACGGTAACCGCTTACCAACAGGTGGGCCGTAAGCGTGTATACCACTTTATAGTAGTATAAAAAAATCACCTTGATTAAAAAATCTGTGATGTGAGATTGTGTACAAAAAGGTAGCCGTCAGTCCGATCGTGCCAATAAGAGCACCTAATAAGTCATAATGTAGACCCAATGGTAAAGATCTTCGGATATCGCAGTCGTTAGCATTATCTGCGGGAGGCGTGTTGGCGCTCGAACTTGACTTGTGATTCACACAGCAATTTCACCCATATTACCATGATGTTAGGCGGCAGATTAGAGTAAATACTTTCATAGCTATAGTAATTTCCTAGTTCTAATGCTGACGTAACTGATTCCTGAGGACGCTTCTGATAAACTCCTAATTGGAATCTTAAAAGCAAACTAGAAGTAATTTGAATTTCATCTTGCTGAAATCGTGATGAAGCATGAGAAAAGGAAGGGATATCCTACTAATATTATAAACGTGAAAGTTTGTGAGGATGGATATTTGTTCCTCTTTCACGCAAAATCTACTAAACGGATTTTGATGAAACTTTACAGTAATATAGCTTATACATCAGAATAACGCATAGGCTACTTTTTATCCGGGTACCACGCGGGTGATGCCGTGGGCAGAAGCTAGTACAAAAATATAGATGAAACAGCGAGTTATCTAAAGACTGTTGTAAATGATCTATAACAGGTCAACTGGTGTTGACCAATAGGTCAACAAAAAAATATACAGATCGTTTACTTTCAAGACCCCAATATGCTGGCATTGCCATGCTGTAAGGCAATGCTAATGCGTTGAACCAGATTAGAGCCAGCGTTCTGGTCACACGATTCAGAAAATATCGATTTCTGATATATATTTTTCAGATACATTATGTATAATAAATATGTCATTCACTTGCGTGTAAAATAAAAAGACATTTGAATTTTAGTGAGAGCTCTCAATCATTCGCAGAAGTTCCAATGAACAGTGCAAATTCTGAACTACTACGACAGTTTAATGGAACTACTGTAAGTGAACCAAAATATTGATATTCGTAGACCGCTTGTGGAATCATATTATGGATAAACTTCTTCGTCTATCTTTGGCCTCGATTTGACCATCTGACCTCAACCAACTCTTTCTCTTCACATCTTACCAGTCATTTAGTAATATTTTTACTCGTTTTATCTTCTGAATGTTCGTAGTGATTAGTTATGTTATGGGATTGTTTAATAAATAACATCTCATTACAATGGCCGCTGCCGACAATGAGATCGCGTTGTATTTCACGCGCTCTATGTGTCGGGGTTTTATCCAGAGGCGTAATAAGGGCATCTGATTTTAAACTAGTCGTAGCACATCCCAAACACTAGGCCTGGTGGCAAGAAATATGATCACAAAGACATAGTCGTATCAAGCAACGTCAAGTGCTATCCAATCTTTGGGGTTTCGGTGAAATTACTGGCTCGTGAGAGTCAGTAATTTGAGTTTGCACATTAGTAATATAAAAAAACGTACATAATATCTCATCTTTACATATACCATTTATTTACAGCTTATGTGGCTATTTGGGTCATACTCGAATATCTTATCTAATCGATATCTTGCAACAGTAGTGTTTGCAGTCACCTGCTAAACTCGGCCTCAGTGAGCATAGTGAGCTACTTAGTCGAGGGCACTCTTAATCACAGTTACTGATGATTCACTCCCTTCTTAGTGCACTTTGAAGAAAGCGAAAGAAGGTGAGCGAAGCGATACTCTACTATGAATAATAATAATAAATCATTCATTTCAGGCAACACAGTAAAGTATACCTACGTACAAATACAGAGCCTTATGATAAATACCTGAAAACTAAAATGCATATAATTATAGAAAACCAAAACTTATTTATCAAGCACGTAGTCACTGCTACGTGGGCGCGGCTGGTATCGGTAACCTATTCCGGAAACGTCGATAGACGTCTCTCAGTCCACAGAATTACCTTCATGAAGATCTTCATGTGCTTAGCACTCTTACGACGAAGGAGTTGAAGCTAACTCTGTGGCCTGGCTCCATTCAACCCTCAGGCTGAATTTGCTTTTCACGCCCAAATATTCGTCGTCTTCCTCAACCTTGATGGAGTACTGCTAATAGAAAGTGTCAGGACTGTTGGGCAAGGACTCGCCTAGTTCAGTCCTCAGTCCAATCCAAACTACTCCAATTGTTCAACCTTCAAGCTGAATTTGCTTTTCACGTACAAATACACCTCGTCTTCCTCAACCTTGATGGAGTAGTGATACTATGAAGTGTCAGGACTGTTCAGCAAGGACTCACCTAGTTCCCTCAGTCCTGCGCTGGCTGGGGCGTGGTGGTCGTGCTGCCGCCAGCGTGGGGCGTGCTCGCTGCGCGCGCGTCGATAAATCGCTCTCTAATACGCTGCAGGCCCTTGCTCTGCTTTGCGCACTTCGAAACGGCCGATTTGCTTTAAAAATTTCGATGCGTAACTTATTTTTCTTGAGAATCCTACTACTATTATAAACGCGAAAGTTTGTGAGAATGGATGTTTGTTACTCTTTCACGCAAAAACTGCTGAACGGATTTTGATGAAACTTTACAGATATATAAGCTTATACATCAGACACATTAACACGCGGGCGAAGCTAGTAATTAATAAACTCTGAATTTGTGGCCATACCTAGTTTGTAATAACATACGAAACTAGAATCCATCATTGTTTTAAGGTAATCATTGGCCTCGATTCTGTAGTACACTGACTAAACTAAATTTAAACTATCGCTCTCTTTTACTGATAGTGTACGCAAGAAAGAGATAGCAAGAATTTTAGTGCTGTGTGCTGCTGTCAAATCAGTTTACGTGCCGCTTTTCTTCGTGTTTATAGTCAGCATGTTTTGATATCACGAAATAAATTTATATGGAAAACTTAAATCTGACTAATATGACAGCACTAAAATTTTAGCTATCTCTTGCTTGCACTATCAGTAAAAGAGAGTGACAGTTTTAATTTAATTTAGTCAGTGTACTACAGAATCGAGGCCATTGGTATACTTGTAACGCTTTTCATTACAATTGAAACAAAATCATCACATGAGAGAATTCTCAATTCGATTTATTATTAAACATGGATAAAATTTATATTTATTGAAAGGATGAGCACCAACAAATTATGAACCCCGGAAGATGTTACCAGAAGAGGTGTGAATACAATTTCTTTCTCTGGTTTATCATTTTGATAGGTATCAGTGTTGGTTCGTTAGGTAGGTGCGTCTGGTTTAATAAACAGCGATATAATTAAATGTTGTACTTGAGTTGTTTATACCGAAGGCGCTAGAGCCCGCCTCCGTCGGCGCCCGGCTTGTTATAACCGTAAGGTATTAACGAGTACATGTACCTGGTTATACCTACAAGATATGTTACGTGATGGGAATGTATTGGTAATGAAGTCTGCGGATTTAAAAGGTGACTCATACCAGAGCCCAGATATAAAGGCTGATTTTCCAAAAGTGTATCTCATCTCTACAGCAAAAGTTGTTTTCTATTATCTAAAGAACTCCCTTTCCAGATGCATTTAGTCGTTAAAATGATTGCTATAACAAAATGCTTGTGGAAATATAACATGTACAGCAAAATTGGCATTTAAGTATGTAGGTGTTTAAGATCAAGCTAAAACTGTATCTGAAAGTAAGATTTGAGTTGATAAAAGGAAATGCTGCTATAAGGTAAGTAGTGTTGAAGCTCTTTCTATAGATGGGACACCTGAGATACAAATAGAAAAAAATATACTTATGAATAAACATGAAATAAAACACGCTTTCCATTTAAAACACCCCATAACGCCATTAGACTGAAACTGCAAACAAAAATAGCTGCGAACAGTTTTAAAGATATTTCTGTTCCAAATCTCAAGCATATTGCAAACAAATCACAGGCGAATGGGTCGTTTAGCCGCCATTTGTTGCCCCCAGGGGGTGTGGGGTGGTAATTGTGTTTACAATACATCCCCCCGCACCCCCCTACCTTCCGCTCATTTCTCATCCTCAAACATCAGGGCGCTTAGCGATTTCACCTCGGGAAATCTTGGGGAAAGTGGAAAATGCCAGGTCGTATTATGAAAATGATGTCCTTAGTTAATGTCTGAATTTTGGGCAGAAGCAAAATTTTTACCGTCTACTGTTCGTATGAGCGAGTAGTAGCTTAATGCAGTATTTTATAAGGTAAATTCTGTTTTATATTGGCATGAACCTTTTTTTCTCTTGATCGTAGTTTTATAATTCAACTGAATAAAATATAGCATCGTTTAAGAAAGGAAATATATTTTTTCATACAACTATGTACTATTTACAAAAAAATATAGTTGAACAGCTTTCTATCTAAAGACCGTTGCAAACGCTCTATAGATAGGTTAACTGATCCTGATCGCCAGTCTGAATGGCAAAAATGTAGTTATTTATCTCTTGACAAATAATTAACCTTAAACTGGACTATTTTTAAGGGAAATAAAGTTTACTTAATCTTACCTATGCAAAAAAGCTGAATGCTTAACGAGACCTGTGCTCGTTCAGAAAATCTCATAAAAAATAATAAACAATTTACGTTCCCTGACACGCGCGCATTCCATCATAACACCGAAAGGTACCACAAAATGCTATGGAATAATAGAAAAATCTTTTAACTTTAGTTTAACATAGGCTTGGGGGACAATTTTCAGGGTCATAGTCAAATTCTCAGGATAAGAATTGGTTTCAAGAAATAAATGTAAAAAAACTATTTCACTCCGTCCTACACCCAATGTTTGCAACGGAAACTACATAGTCTCAACTTTTGTCGATGCGTGTTGCGGATTTCTTCAATGTCGACTCCTATTAACTTATACATCTTTTAATCGATAATTCTACCAGTAGTTGTATTACTTACTCTGTTATCTTATATACATTTTTAAGTTTTAAAAAATAAAAAAATATTTCATAGAATTTTCTTAAAAAGTCAAAATATCATGAATGCAGTTGCATTATATATTTAGGTTCTTTATTATAAATAATAAGTAATTAAATAACTCATATTTTATATATTATAATTTCAAAGTATATACATAAATATAGGTACGCCTGTTTTCCGGAGGGGTAGGCAGAGACCAGGAATATCCACTTGTTAAAAAAAAAAGGTGTTTTTCGACAGAAGCGCCCATTCACACAGCATAACCATTACAATATAAAATACTTACAAAAACATGACTCAATTAACAAAAATAAAATAAGTACATAAAAAGCTCTCCTTTCCCTGTAATTTTTTCTTCCATACAAGCTAAAGATATTGAGATATTGGACGAATTTGATGCGCTGTGGCCACTTTTTTACTGTAGACACGCAAAATGATAGAGTTTTTGAGAATCGTAGCGGAAGAAAGCTAAGTCAGAAATATGAAATGGTAACTGACAGTTACTGCCCATGCGCCCATGCACCTGGCAACCCCTCCAGGATTACAGCGCCGACCGTTGTTGATAAGCAGGTGACTCCGAACTCATTGAACATGTAGTCTAATTAGATAAATTAATTTATTAACGTCATAAGTGCGATAATGAACACTCTATCTAAATATATTATACTACCTACTGCCCACGGCATCGCCCGCGTGGTACCGATGAAAAATAGCTCTTTCCGTAATGGCAATTTTTCATTGACTTACGTTTCTAAATTAGTCTCCACGAAATGCCCTTTTATTTTAACGGGACAATATTCAGTTTATGCGCACCCTGAATATACATTCTACATACATATAGGCACGCCTGTTTCGGGGAGGGGTAGGCAGAGACCAAGGATTTCCACTTGCTACGATCCTGGCATACATCTTTCGCTTCACTCATCCTCATCAAATTCTTCATACAAACTCGGCTGCTTTTGGTGAAATATTTTTTGATGAGTAGTCAATAGTTAATTTAGAACATGACTTAGACTAACACATACTTTTTATATTGAATAACACAAAGGCTACTTTTTACGCGGGTACCATGCAGGCAAAGCCGCGGACAAAGGCTAAGTCAAAGTCAAAGAAAATATGAATGTATAGGAATAATGGACAAAGTCACACACAGACTCTACTAAAAGACAAGTAAAGAGACCAAAAGAAAACTAGTAACACGAGGACCTGTTCCGTGAGCTAAAAATGACTCTTTTACTAATTACTAGCGATTCATATCGAATATAATATTATGTTAGTAGGCAAGAACGAAATGATGAAATTGGATTGTATATTTAAAATATGGACTTAACATTCATTATGTTTGTTTAATGGAATTAATACCTTTCATTTCGAAAATTCAATTATTGTATGAAATTAAATTCTCGTAGTCGCCATTCAATAGTATAAATATTAAGAGATTACGTTTATATAGGAAGCAGGTTTCCAACGCCAGTAAGCTGGAGATTATTAATAATAATAAAACATACCCCCAACAAACACATACATGTTCTGACCCAACACTAGGATTTCCTGTGTCATTCTAATAACAGCAACTACGAGAACTATGGTACCAACCAAACCCGGGAAACATATTTGCAGAACATGCAAATATTTGTCCCGTAGTAATAATCGAACCCACACCCCTTGCGTTGCAGCCAGCTACTTGCCCACCACACTATCGAGGTCGTACACCATAATGTATAACTCAACTGATACTCGATATTGACTGACAAATTTCTCCGATGAAACTGATAATCGATTTGATATTCGTTAGTAATATTTACCACTTTGCACACAGAAAGGCCGCAGCACTGCACCTTATAGTGAAATTAGTATTCTCTTGTATCTAAGCATTCCGTTGCAAATATAAAATAACCAACCTCACCATTTTTTTAAATGCGGGCGTGTATCTACTATCTCTGTACAATTTTTTTTTTTGTAATCTAAGTTTTTGATTATTTTCAGGTTCGGCGTGATAATCTAAGTAATGAGTAGTACCACACTATTCAATCGGTACCTATCGGTATGAATAGTTTGGCACTACTCTATGTATGTGTGGTATGGTACTCGTATGAGTACCATATCGGTTCTTATCGATAGGTACCGGTTACTGACTTTCTATGTAAGTTTAGCCAGTACGCTATCATTTCGCCCTGTGTTAAATTTATGACTGTTTCTGTATGTATGTATATCTGTATTCTGTAATGTCCCTCTTTTTTACCGGGTAATATATTTTTTTATATAATGTAGCCTTTTATTGTAGCCTTATCAAATAGTGCATATTCGATCCCACATTTATGTGTAAGTAGCTCCAATTCATTATTGCTACAAACGAACTGGTCACCGTTCAAAAGCAACAAGACGTGTACAATTCTCCGAATGCCTAACAAATGTTACGTTTTTTCCGTTGTCCAAGCGACATGGCCCAATTAAAGCGGGGACACACGACCTGGCCGATGATACAACAGGGTCATACTCAAAGGGGGCAACGATTTACTCTGAGACATTCCAGAATGAGAAAAACTTAATGAATTAGTAGGGAATTGAAGGTAATACTAATATTAAAGCGAGATAAAATAATAATAATACATGTTGATTGAAAAATATATATACAAGGATTATATTATAGATCGTTTCTTTATGATCCTTGTGATTGCAATGAATAAAAATCATTAGACTTTGATTTTGATAGATGTACAGAATTTCATTACTCTCTATTTTATCGAGGTTTTTGATGATTCAAAAGACATCATCCTTTGATCCCTTCATCATCCCTTAACATCATCCTACCTTTACAGGTAGGTGTTAAGGGATGACTCACTAAAACTTTTTCTCCCTTAGCTTATCATTACTCAAATTTTACGCCTGATAGAAAACCGCCAACCCCCATGATTCACCAACACTTGATTACGTCCCTGCCCACTCCACCGTCTTATAATTTATTCGCTAAGGATTTAGTTTTGTTCCCCGTTTTTCCCGATCAGAATCGGGATCGTAAACACCTTGTTTAGTCGTCTCCAGCCTTGATAACTTTGGGATTATGGGAAAAATCGATTTAATCGATTAGGTACGTTCACTTTTATGGTTATGAAAAACTTTTTTTTACAATTAGCTTTGATTTTACGGTGTGAGCATTTAAAAAACTGAGTAGTCTCATTATTGCTTTTTTGAAAACGAACTAAACAATCGTAGGAAGGTAAAGCTTTAACCAAACCTGTGTGGAACGATAATACAAAGAGAGAAAATCCGCTCGATCAGTTCAGCTAAATCTTTTGCCACACGATTTTTTCACCTACCTGTTCTAGGTCATTTTCATAACCATACTTTCAACTGATCAGGATTATAACGTAACACAGATAAGGAAAGAAAACGGTAACACCATTGGAACATTGCAAGAAGAATAAATAAATTAATAATGCTGGTCATTTTTCACACATCATCATCTAGCCCCAAAATAAGCAGAGCTTGTGTTATGGGAACTACATGACTGATATACTACTTATACAGAATGAAAGTACCTTTTTAAACTAAAAGTATATCACATTCTCCGTATTCGCGGACTCACACCCCAAAGGGCGACTATATTCGTGCGCCCGCGCAGTCTTTCTCGGAACCCTTTAATTGCGTCCATGCATCGACTGAAGATCGAACGTTTAAAATCGATTTTTTTACTCGATTTATTTCATGTGAGCTCGGGATCTTGCTTTATTTTGCTTTTTTGAGATAGTGAACGCTGTGTATATGCAAATTTTACACACATCTACTGAAACTTCTCAATTAATTAAGACAGAGTTTGATCAACATTTCAAATTAAGAATCATCAAAATCTCTTCAACATTTTGGTTCTTGGGCATTCCAGTTTCCTCACGAAATTTTTCTTTACCGTTTTGAAGTTTAAGTTCGTTCGAGTGGTATTGGTAATCCATTGATTATACCACTCGATCGGGTTTGAAACCACGACTACGGGATCGGAAGTCAGGGCACCGCCCACTTGGACAACACGACCTTATTTTTAAATTTTGGCAAGCACCAAAACATAACCTTCTTTGATTAACCTCGTCAAGTCAGTGACATCTATCAAGCCAGTTGGAACCATACTTTTTTAAATCGTTAATGTATATCTCTCATTGACAAGCATCTCAAAACAAAGGATTGCATTCGTACGAGAAATATTTTAATTGGCGACACAAAGAATAGTCCCCATTAGTCCCAGTTTTGTATTCCAAAGAGCGAAATTGTCGCATTCTGAACACAATACGATATTCTCGAGGAGAATGTTTTCACACCTCAATAACTCAACAGACAATACGAATTGAACCTTGACGTTCATATGATAGAGTCGAGATTCGACCACTGAGTTGTATTTAATCGCAACAGATAATAAAAACAGACAATTTAGAAATTTCTAGTGCAGCGTATTGGGTTTAAATTTGTCTACTTAGGACTCAGTTGAGAACTTGAATTCTGCTGACATAAACCAAAAAATAGGCCTTTAGAGATAGCTGATAGAATTGCAATTCAAATGAAACAAAATAATAGAACAGAATATTCGTGCGCGTAATGAGGTGAAACTATTCAAAATACCATTCGCTATGGAGTTTCCAACAAGAAATACTTAAATCTATTTAGAAATAAAAACATCCGTGAATAACTTTACATAGATACTTACTGTCCAATGTCTACTAGACTTCCATATTGATGATAAGAAAGTTTACTTTAAAAAAAAATTAAAATTACTTAAATGTTGGTCATCGCTATCGCATCGTTAAAATTAGTGTTCATTTCCCTTTGCCTAGTGTTATTATAAGGCAGGACCATTAGCATGAGATTGTTTTACTGCCTCGAATGCGCGTCGTCCGACCGTTATTTCCCCTAATCTGACGACAGAAACTGAACGAATATTTTTTGACCAAGTTGAGCCTATTAGGACAAAGATAATAGGTTATTTTAGTTTCAGTTCCAGTTTGTCAGTTGTGATAAATTATTTGTCAAAAATGAAATTAATACAAATACATTGCTTACAATTATTAGCAATGATGACAATGAGCGAACTTCAGTTTACTGTTTGTGTAAATTGTAATACTTTCAGATATAATGAGTAACACTCCCAGTGTTACAAGCAAGTCAACAATTGAAATCATAGTCATTGTCATTCATTGGAAAAAGATTGAATTTTACAGATCTTTGCGAAGTAGATAGGTATATACTTACTTAATCAGTCAAAAAGATCCGTCTTTATACAGACGTTGACACAGCTAGACTAGTTTACTTCAGCTACTTCCACAGCATTATGTCGTACGGTATACTGCTGTGGGGGAGTGCTGCTGATATCAATACCATTTTTGTGCTGCAGAAGAGGGCTGTTCGAGCAATTTATAATATGGGCCCAGAGAATCACTTCGCGAAAAGTTTAAAGAAATAAATATAATGACATTCCCTTGTCAATACATTTATGAAAATCTGATGTATGTTCACAAAAATTATTAATCTGTTTAAGAAAAAAAGCGATAATCACAATGTTAATACTAGAAATAAAGATAAACTCGCTGTTGCCACTTGTAGACTCCATAAAGTTAGTAAATCGTTTAAAGGGCACGGTGTACGCTTTTATAACAAACTTCCAAGAGATATACAAAAATTATCAATTAACAAATTTAAAAACGTAATTAAACAAAAGCTTTATAAAAAGGCATACTATAAAATATCTGATTATTTAGATGACAAAAACTCTTGGGATTGAAAATGCTCCAACTCGAACCTATTGTTTTGTAAAAGGATCATTAAAAAGAATAACCAGCCTTGTTTTCTTGCCTTTCTTTCCTGGCTTGGTCGCGGAGGAACAGGCACCTAGATAAAAACCGACGTTTCAAAGTGGTCCTTGTGATTTTATTGAATAAATGAATTTTGACTTTGACTTTGACTTTGACTTTAATATTTTTGTAGTCAAATACATTTGCAAGATATTACGAGTACATTATTAATTAACATTTCACATTATTACATTTAATTACACACTCACTATACATTCAAACTCGAACGGAGTTTGAATATATAGTGTGTACTAAACTTTTCCACTCTACTATATACCCACTGTTAGCTAGCTTCGTACGCTCACATGAGCTTATTTTTAAATAATAAAACGTAGGATGTGCAAGTGTTCTTAAAATAAATTAACCTTAGTTATAAATAAAAAACGTTTGCTTTTACACATTGAACTACTGCTCAAATCGCCGCCAGCTACCTTCACTATTCCTTTATCATTATATCCTAGAGAGACAAGAACAACTGCACTAGCACCTATAAACAAAAGAGACAGGTGAACCAACCGTTCACATTTAGAGCAAGGTGCAACTGGCATCGATCAGGTGTAAGTATTTGTTTAAACAAGGTGTTCTTTTTAAGAGCCGTAGTAAAATATAATTTGATTTATCGTTGTAGTGTGTAATATTTTATGGGCTAGGCTTACCGTTACGCGGCTGTGCTGGTAAATTGCAGACATTGCGGTTGTTAGCTGGCGCTGACTCCAGATTTCTATGTCTATGTCTATGGGAAGATGCAGTAGACATCTCTCAACTGATGATGATTGTTAGCAAGAGAGATTACATTTGATTATTGATGCGTTATTTGTTGACAGCGTGTGTAACAGAAACAGATGGTGATTCCTTAACGGTTCAGTTAAGGAATAATAATAGGATCTGTCTCGTTCAAAAAGTGCCACAGCTTTAACCGGGAACTGTATGTAGCTTGCCGGTTTGGAATATTATTTTCTAGATGTTTCATAATAATCATTCAATGCTTCCAGACAGGTATTGTGACCATTAAAATGATTAGTGCCCTTTTGCTGTAGTTGTCATAAATACTGTTTTTACTTATTGCAAACCATGTAGGTAATTATTTTAGTTCTTTTATTGTCACTTTAGCCTGCCAGTCTACTGCTTGTCTCATTTTATACATACCCATGGCTTTTCATCATCGTAACGCGAATAAAAGGAATAAAACCTAACCAAAGATCGAGGAGCTGAATTTTTTTACATCTTATCTAGGCGTGGAATTTTTGAATTATCTCCTGAAAACTTCATAAAAAAGCAAATCACGTTTAGCTAAGCCGGGGCCTACCTAAACTACAATAAACCTTTATAAATAAGGCGATTAAATAATACGACTAATAGAGAAATTTTAAAATATCATCCTATATATTAATTGGGACGATCAGGTGCGAGGAACGCGTGCGGTGAGCGATGACATGTAATCTCAGAACAAGCTGCATGTATCGGGTTGCATATACCGAACATTAAATAATAGATACCTACCGAATAAGTAGGACCACGTATCTTTACAATTTATTTAGATTTGCGATTTAAAATAAGAGAAAAGAGGGCTATCTTCATTTTAAAAATACGGTTACAAGTTTTACTCGTTGATTTTCTGACATTTCGAGGCGAAGGTTCGTGTTCACCAACACAATAACGGGTGGTTAGAGCATAATCAAAGCTTTTTGACACATGTTTTCATAGGAATCTGTCATATGATGACAGATCAGTGGGTTAGACTTGACCGTTTGTTTATTTTATTGGTGAACTCAAGCTTAGGCTTAACTTAGATTAGAGCCTGATCAAAGTGTCAGTTTAGAAGCTTTATTATTTATCTACGCTTTTAAATAGCATCTAAACTTAGAAACAAATGAAAATTTATTTGTCATCTTATTTTCATTATAAAATTATTTCTTATCCTGCCTACGTTAAACTTTTTTGATAGACCTTGGTTCAAATCTTTTAGCTGATGGTTTTATTTTTCATCTTCCAAAGCTTTCCTAAAGCCTTTTAATTCTTCATTGTACGCAAAGATGCAAAAAAATATCAGGTGTAACATGTTTTTTTTTTGCTTGTGGCATCCCTATGAGTAACAGCTGTTGATATTGTCCCGATTTTATTTACTCGATTTTAAATATATTTAGGTGTTTTTACGTAGCCCTTTCCGAATTTATCGCTTTGAAACAATCGTAATTACGTGTACAAATGTTATTAGTAGTGTACATTGTGAAAATAAAGTGAAATTGGCCAAACACTAACGGTTAGGAAGTTTGAATATTTTCATTGTTTTTTACCAGTTTGGAAGTGTTTGTTGCTCGTTTTGTGTAGATTACAAACGTTGGAATACAATTTCCCATCAAATAAGTATACACAAAGCACGTAAGTACACAAAATTTCAAATTTTATAACCTCAACTTGTGTTTACATTTCTTTGGTATTTTCGCGTTGATTGATTCTTCGTTTTGAAGAACCAAGTTAATTTATTAAAAATGAACACCCGTAAGGCCCTCTCACGCCAGGAGGAGTCCAAACTTCACCAGGTTTTGCTGGAATTGAAGGCTGCTAAAGAATTGTGTTCTCAGTTGTCGTTGGAGAGAGAAGACAATGAAAAACTTGTTTTAGACGCGTTAGATAACAATAAAAAGTTAAAAAATGAGCTGTCCGTACTGCATTCACAGTACACCTTAGTTAATGAAGAACGGGACAAGTTAGAAAATATAATTTTAGGGTTCGACCAGTGTGGTGTAGAGTACGACCAGGCCCTAAAGCGAACATCTGTCTTGGAGAAGGAGTTATGTGATGCTCACAAACAAATCACACTCCTGGAAGAAGCCTCTCAATGCTCCGCCACACTGAAAACCCAGAGTTTATTCAACGAATTAGTAACAGCTGATAGGGTACCTGGCCAAATTCTTGATGCAAGCTGTCATATTCCTACTGTAACAATTGACTTGACAAATGATGACTCAGTGGGTATTTCAGCATGCAACAGGAGTAACACAAGTAAAAACAAACTTAAAAAATATGTTAAAATCAATAAATATATTAACAAAACTAAAAAAATGTTGAAAAATCAAAAATGTTTAGTAAGTAAGATTAAAAATAAGACACAAAAATTAGAAATACTCAATGAGTTGCAAATGTACACAATTAAATTAGAAAATAATAAAATAAAGTATGAATCTGACATACAGCAACTACAGTCAGAACTTGCCAGCGTTGAGGAGTCCTTGGGCTCCATTACTAGTCGCTATGAAAAGTCTCAGGAAGCAATAAGGGAGTACTCACTGGCGATGGATGAATTACTCAAATTATCATATAGCAACAAGGAGCGTTATGATTCATTAGTGGCCAATCACACATGTGATTGCCAGCGCTCTGACATTCCAGAACCAGTGTATCCTGCCTCATCCGCTTCCCAGCTGTATGTCAGTGCCAAAACTTCTGAAACTTTGAATAGAATTGCTAATAAAACTATTATGTTCAGCGATGAAATTGGAAAAAACATGGGCCAGTTATTGACTATGAAATTGGGACATTCAGTCATAAATCATTGTGTACCTAATTCTAGCCTTCATGAAATTATGCCAATAATTTCAAAGTATGAATTTGACAGTGAATCAAATCTGATTATTTGGCTTGGAAATAGGGGTAATGTGAACAAATCAGAACTTATAAAATACTTTGATACTCTGTGTTCACTACAAATTAATAAAATTGTAATGTTCACATTCCCTTATAGCAACAGCTTGCCACAAGCAGAAAATGATCTTAGATATAAGTTAAATATGACTCTGCATACAATATCATGCAATAATAAATTAATTCATTTAATTGATTCTAACAGTGTTGTTAGTAAAACATATTATTTGACCAAAGGTAGATACTACCTTTCTAACTTTTACAAACGACAGATAGCTGTTTCGCTATCTTATTATTTTAGTATAACAGCCAAAAACTTGGCTAACCAAAATGCTTTTTTTGAGCATTGTCCTAAAATTGAAAGCCAGACATTGGAAATTATTCCATGTCATTTAAATTACCAGACACGACAATAGAGGAAATCTCTAGCACTAAAAAGTCAAATAATATTTTTTTAAAAAATAAACATAACAAACAGTTGTTAAATAATAAAAATGTGAAATATACCAACTTGATGCACCAAAATATTGAAGGAATTCGTTGTAAAGAATTAGAACTAGAACTGTACATGAACTCAAATGACATTGACATTATTTGCATTACAGAACATTGGCTGCGAAGCCATGAGGTCATGTTCAGTTTCAGTAATCACCAAGTTGGTAGTTCTTTCTGCAGATTACATGCTATACGTGGTGGCTCATTAATCCTACTTAATAAACAGATAAAATTTAGAGAACGTTTAGATATAGTCCACCTCTCTGTAGAAAGACACATTGAAGTTGCTTGCATAGAGTTGGAGCAATTCATAGTTATAAGCGTTTACAGCCCACCATCTGCCTCATTTGACATTTTTGAAAAAGTTATGGAAGAAATGTTGTTTAAATTATCTAAATCAAATAAATATATTATTACGTGTGGAGATTTTAATGTTAATTTACTAGAAATTAACTCCTTAAATACTAGAATAATTAGTTTATTTCAATCATTTGATTTAAAACCTCAATTTATGGAGCCTACTCGAATAACCGATACTTCGGCCACATGTATAGACAATATCTTTGCCAACATTAAAATTTTAAATAAGAGTTTAATTAGTAATATTAAGTCAGATCATCTTGGTCAAATAATTAAAATAGAGGTTCAAACAAAAAAACTTGAAAAAAGAAATATTACTTGTATACCTATGACCAAAGATCGATTGGACAAACTAAAATTGAATTTAACTTCTGTATTTCCATGTTTATATGGTAATTTTAATCCAAATAATTTATACAACACATTTTTTAAGAAATTTAGTGATGTGTTCAATTCAATTTTTACATCGAAATCGATCATGGTCTCTGACGGTAAAAAGTTCAGTGACTGGGCAACAGCGGGAATACATAAAAGCAGGAAGAAATTGTATGATCTTTATGCTGAAAAACAATATAATTTTAATGAGGAGTTTAAAGAACAAGTCAAAAAGTATTCTAAAATTTTTAAAAATGTTTGTCGTGAAGCAAAAGCTCGTCATTTGAGTTCAAAAATTAAAAATAGCCAAGATAAAGTAAAAGCCACTTGGAAAGTAATCAACAGTGAGACTGGAAGAGTCACAACTAAGAACAATAAGTTTAATTTGAAAATTGACAATGCCACCGTCAATCAGGATAGTGATGTAGCTAATGCGTTCGAAAACTTTTTTACCGACATTCCAGTCTCTACCACAAAATCCTTAAACTCCTCTCCCATAGAAGCAGAGTCATTGTTAAAAGAAAACTTAACAGAATGTAAAATACAATTCAAATTTGATCATGTAAATAGTGATGACATCATAAAAGCTTTCAAACTCATAAATGTTAAAAAAACCACGGACCTCTGGGGCATCTCTGTTTGCGTTGTGAAATCATTGATTGGCATTATTGCGCCCGAACTAGCTTTAATATTCAACGAGTGTATTGACTGTGGTGTGTTCCCTGATTTAATGAAACACAGTAAAATAACTCCACTTTTCAAATCGGGTACATGTTCTGACCCTAGTAATTTTAGACCTATATCAGTACTTCCTACATTTAGTAAAATTTTTGAAAAACTGATTTTAAATCAATTGCAAAGACATTTTAAATTAAATAACTTACTGCATAATAAGCAATTCGGATTTAGTAAGGGTCGCTCAACCACTGATGCTGGTATTGAGTTAATATCGCACATATTTGATGCCTGGGAGGAATCTCATGACGCTTTAGGCGTTTTTTGTGATTTGTCAAAGGCATTTGATTGCGTAGACCATGACACATTGATCAGGAAACTACACCATTATGGTATTAGGGGCGTTGCTCTAGACTTTCTCACTTCCTATTTAAGTGACAGAGTACAAAGAGTTGACGTGAATGGAAAACGGTCTCCGGGGTCTCTGGTTACTATCGGTGTACCGCAGGGATCAATTCTTGGTCCATTTTTGTTCTTAGTATACATTAATGATCTACCCCACCTTGTAAGGGACGATCATGAGGTTGTATTGTTTGCAGATGACACGTCACTTTTATTTAAATTAAAGCGACGACAAATCAATTTTGACAATGTAAACAATGCAATCTCTAAGGTTGTAAAATGGTTCAACGTTAACAATCTCCTACTTAATGAAAATAAAACAAAGTGTATTAGATTTATACTACCCAATGTTACACAAGTTAAAGCAAATATCAAAATCAAAGATGAACAGTTGGCTCTTGTGGACACCACCGTATTCTTAGGTATCACCCTAGATAATAAGCTTCAATGGGGTCCTCATATTGATGGGTTATCGAAGAGACTTAGTTCTGCGGCATATGCAGTCAAAAAGATCCGTCTTTATACAGACGTTGACACAGCTAGACTAGTTTACTTCAGCTACTTCCACAGCATTATGTCGTACGGTATACTGCTGTGGGGGAGTGCTGCTGATATCAATACCATTTTTGTGCTGCAGAAGAGGGCTGTTCGAGCAATTTATAATATGGGCCCCAGAGAATCACTTCGCGAAAAGTTTAAAGAAATAAATATAATGACATTCCATTGTCAATACATTTATGAAAATCTGATGTATGTTCACAAAAATATTAATTTGTTTAAGAAAAAAAGCGATAATCACAATGTTAATACTAGAAATAAAGATAAACTCGCTGTTGCCACTTGTAGACTCCATAAAGTTGGTAAATCGTTTAAAGGGCACGGTGTACGCTTTTATAACAAACTCCCAAGAGATATACAAAAATTATCAATTAACAAATTTAAAAACGTAATTAAACAAAAGCTTTATAAAAAGGCATACTATAAAATATCTGATTATTTAGATGACAAAAACTCTTGGGATTGAAAATGCTCCAACTCGAACCTATTGTTTTGTAAAAGGATCATTAAAAAGAATAACCAGCCTTGTTTTCTTGCCTTTCTTTCCTGGCTTGGTCGCGGAGGAACAGGCACCTAGATAAAAACCGACGTTTCAAAGTGGTCCTTGTGATTTTATTGAATAAATGAATTTTGACTTTTGACTTTGACTTTGACTTTGACAAAGATGAACTTAACCTTAATAAGAATATAGATAGATGATAAAGTTAGTATATACTTAACATACCACTATATGTAATATATAACATTTAAACGCACCAACTTGAACTACCTAAGACATACATAGATACATACTCAGTATGATAGATACATAGTCAAATGTCCAACATAGAAATAAAGTCATGAGCGTGTCTGTTTTTTTTATTTTTTTTATTACTTTTTTGCATTATGTCACTCATTGTATTAACTTAAAATTGCAAATACATAACATAGCTAGTTACAAAAACCAGCCATTTCAATTTCCCCAACGCCTTACAACGCCCACATTCAATAAGCTAGCGAAACTTAAAACGTGGCGAAATATCGATTATCCTTTATGGGTTTTCAACCCATGAAACAATGCCCCAAAACCAGGTCAAGTGCCCATTGTAGGCACTAAAAGGTGCGTGGCCAAACTTCCGTTAGTGAGGTCGGAACGTCGGAAGCCGCTCGCCAATAAACGACCGCGTCCAGTGACGTAACTAGGATTTCTATTCAAGAGAAAGAGAATTAGTTTTCAGTTTAAATCACAAGTGCCTTTTGCAAGTTCATCTTTCGGATAAGCAACGCAGGGTGTTCCAGATTAAGTATACTATCACGAAAGGAGGTTATTCTACAAATAATGCCTAACAACATCTGCCCCCCCCCCCCAACCCTATTCTGTATCTGCAAGTTAATTGTTTTCTCTTGGACATAGTTAATTTCAATATGGCCACAGAATACGGGCTTGTGATGATCATTTGACTTGTCAAAAGTTCGTCACCGAGTGACTTTCATATACACAATAGGGGGGGCTACTATATTGGCTTTTTGAAACTTGGCTGTTTTCATTAAAGAGATTGGTGGTACAAATCTAACATATCAGCTGTTTTAGGTGCGATTCTCGCTGTCAAACACCTTATTTGTGTCGTGTTAGTATACATCTTCTGGGCACACTGTGTATCTGTGTCAATAATCAACTTGTACATTTACGTGTGAGGTAGTTTGAGAACCCCTCCTCATACCCCTGGGCGCGGGACTGACGCGACATGCACCTTTCCTTGCCTCAGGTGATGTTGATAGCTGTATTTATTCAAATCTTCTGTACGGATTAAATTAGTAGGCACAACTATCATGATTGCAAAAGCATTGTATCTACAGTAGGTACTACGACAAGTTATTATCAATGATGAGAAAAGTTTTTTACGTCTTCAGAACTCTTCGAATAGTAGCTGACTTCACCCTGGCCATTCATCAAGATAAAAAGTAAAAAAAATATTGATAAACTTGTTCGAGTTTCCAATTTCTGAAGATAGACGAAGATTTCCGAAGCGCATTACTTTTACAGCAGTACTAATATTGTCTTGATTTTTTATCAGAATAAATCGCGAATTTATTATTTTCAAGTGTACGTACTTAACTGTTATCATATAGCTACAAAAATCCTGGACCGGGTTGGAGGGGTAGGCAGAGACCAAGGATTTCCACTTGCTACGATCCTGGCATACCTCTTTCGCTTCATTCATCCTCATCACATTCTTCATACAGACTCGGCGGTTTAGTGTACTTCTGACCTGGCCTTTTTCTAAAATGTCTCCAACTTTAATGCATAATTATTTTGAACTAGCCTCTACCCACGACTTCGCCCGCATCTTACCCAGTTAAAAAGTAGCCTATGTATTATTTTAAGTCACGAACTATACCCGTTCCAAATTCTATCCAAATCGGTTTAGCCGTTACGGAGATTATTTGCAACAAACATCCAAACTTTCACATTATAATATTAGTAGAATTACGATCAGCCGATGAGCCAATGACATGTAAAAGATGGCAAGATGGTGCCTAAGGTCCGTTCATTAGGACACTATTATATATTATATATGCGCACAACCATGATTGCACTGAGAAAACCTAACACCCTTTACGTCCCTTTAGTTAGGACAAATTATAGGCAAAATGCATTTGTATATAGAGCTTCTTGCTCCTTTAACTCTCTAGTAAACAAAAATAGTGAGGTAGATTTGTTTAGCACCAGTACAAGTAAGCTAAAACGCTTACGTAGTGATAAATTCTTCCAAGTGTAAAGCTAACTATATTTACCTATCCATCTTTATTTTTACTGTTAAAACAAATTTTTTTCTTATTATTTTATGCTTAAAGACGTCAACTTACTTTGTATTTATCTTGCTATTTTTTACTTGTCTGCGGAAACTTCTAATTAGCCGTCAGCAAATATGCACTGGTCTATCCAGTCATATTAAACTCTTATATCTGTTCTTGTTGTACCTAGCTGTAAGATTTCCCAAAATTTTGAAAATAAAATAAAATATAGAGATATAGTATTTGATTATTGAAGATGATAATAATGATGATTTTTAATGCCAATCAGACAGGTACTTGTATAGATAACTCCTTGGATATTTTGTCAGCAAACAAGGGTCTCGACATGACAACATAAGTATCTAAGTATATTATGTACGAGTAAATCGGTATACATAACCAAATGAGTCCCCAAAGGCGGAAGACGACATCGCGGCAGACCTAGATTGAGATGGTGCGACGAATTGGACTTATTTAAGAAGGATTGATCCTCATTAGTACTCGACCAAAAGTGGAAGGGGGATAGACAGGGCTTTGCCCTGTAGGACGACGAAGGTTGTTAAAAAATATCGGTACATATAAAAATGCCGTAATTTTTTGCCGTGTCACCTGTCCCGACCCCTGTTACTGAATTCCGTTACTATGGTACAATTAGCATACTTTAGCCTCAGAAAAAGATTATTACTGCCCCCAATACTGGACGTTAATATTCAATACGTTTACACCAAATAATAATTACAGCAGTTCGTCTGCCGAATGCATTAAAGGGTCGTTTCTTTCGTATATATTATAATTTTAATGTGTAAGGAAAGGACGCAGGTGTATCTCCAACGTTATTAGGTTACACACGGACACTCAACACCACTTTTTGTTTATTGTGATTAGCCGCGGATGTAAATAACGATTCTAAAGAAGTAAGTATAGTTATCTATCAGATTCACTCGTCGGTCTCCAAGTCTCTTTAAGTTCGAGTATTTTATTTGTTAAGCCACTGCTCCCTCAGTGTCCAGATTCCGTGGCATTTCTCCGAGTTAATGGTTGCTGGTTAATTTCAATGATCTCTGATCTGTTATCTAATAGGAGTAGTTCCTAGAACAGAATTCTCTGATTCTAACATGAGATGGAACTGGTTTTGTCAACTTTATCACTATGTATAATGATCGGGTGTAGGTACAATATTCAAATTTTTACTTTATTTCACGTAATAAATGTGAACATTCTTCAGGTAGTTTTGAGATGGAGAGATTTTCACCTTATCAATTTGTGTAACAGGCCAAATTTCAACGAATACAAAATAAACATACTTATGAAAATAATACATAATATAATTTTTATAATATTTTTTATCGAAATTGAATAAACGAAATACTTTATTGTAGGTACACATTAAGATATAATCAATAACATACGTATTACTCATGAAATCAATCAAAACACATATAGACAATAGAAAAAGGGCTCGTTGCATAACAAAACCTTATTATTCCTCTCGTGATAAAAACTATTGAAACCTGTAATTCGAAAGCAACCGTTCACCGACAAAAAATTGAGAGGCTAACCTGACGTCACATTTGCCTGGGCAGGGTCAGCGAGATAAGCTAAGGCGAGATTGATTCTCGGATCACAGACCGCTCAAGTGTGCACGATCCCTTACTTACAATCCACTGGACTCTATTCGTACGGGATCTTGAGACTGTCTGGGTGAAAATGTTATAGATTGACTGCATTATTGTGAATATTGGATAGGAAGAAAGATTGCGTGGAAAACATAAAATGAACCATAATCAAACATAAAAACATATGGATTGTCTTTTTTAATTCTAGCTTACTTATGTTTAGGCGGGATAGATTTCAAATAAAAGTCATAGTTTTGGCCTCTGTCATCTCGGTACCAAACTTACTTACAACTCTTTGTAGAAGGTTTTGTAGATGATTGTCCATTAAGTTTATGCGTTCTATGTTCTGGATTGTACTGTCTACACTACGAAGCCTAATTGGATCAGTTGAAACCCGCTGTTTTTCAGTCATCCCACGTACTTACATAAACACAGTCTTCCTAGTATTGTGGAAACCAGAAGCGAGACAATAGGCCATTTCAATTTTATCTTTCCCAAGCTTTTGCAATTTGTCTAAAATGAATGGGAGACGAACGTATTTGATTCTAAGCTTATTTATTCGGACGTAGTCGTGTGAATATTAGTGATGGGCTAATTATTTTATTACCATTAGTAGGTTCTTACTCACATAATTATGAAAAGCCTTATATAAGATAAAAAAATATTGTATACAGAGCCACTTTAAAATAATTTGCATTCTATGATCATAGGTATTATTAGTGCCAGATAAATTTTGAGACAAATTTTGTCAGCAGATTCAAGTTAGTTCTGTAGTTTTCGGAAGACTCACCATTATTAACAGAAAGATAAAGCTAGGTTGCAACTTTCCCTGAGCCTACAATCCTACTTACGAGTATAATTGAATACAAAAGCTTGAATGCTTAGATGTTTTGTGACCTTTACTTTGGAGCCGCTGAATATATATTTTTTAAAGTAAGTTCTTAATACGAACTCGGCCTGAACCAGTTCTATAAAATAGTCAATAACTAAATAGAAGTGTAACTATAAAACGGCATGAACTACTGATATGAATGAAATATACTATTTAGAAGAACACATTTACCGTCGATGTCTGTATAATGTTTGGAATTGTACCTACCATACAATTGAAGCCAGATGTGATAGTTAGTCTAGCTTATGAAGTTCGTTCGTTTGTAAACTCCATGTTTTCAAGTTATCATCCAGCCTACTCGTAAACCTCTTGCATAATTTGCAAGCGAGTAATGTAATTATTTATCCAGTTCTCTGTTGTACCGACCAGCCGTTTACGGTCATTATTTAGCCAAGTGTGAACTGCCATCACATCGGGGGGTAGGACATTCCGACTGAGGTGTAAGAATATTCGCCCTCTCGAATTGTTGCCTTCCAAAGGTGTTGTTACACGGGCTTTGTGATTAATTTAAAGAAAGCAATAATTTGTAGATGGCCAGATCTACAAATTATTGCTAAATCTAGGCGGAATGGTCGGCGCAATGCTATGCCACTTAGGGCATCTCCAGATTGGACTAAGCCTAATAAGTACCTACCCAATGTAATTGTCATAATTATATATTCCTGCTTCCCAACAGGTGGGCCAAAAATACTTAGGACCTTACGGCATGTATATACTTTCCATTGTAGCATAAATTACTGCTTGATTCAATTTGACATCGCTTTTTTTCTTACCTCATGAAAGTCATTTTATTTCATTCATATATTTGATTCATTTTGATTGATTTGGTCACGTATGACAAGAAGGTATGACAAGATTGACCACAAGCATCAATAACCTTCACGGGTGTTGTTATATAAGTAACCAACTCTCTAGTGTAACATCCCCTTAGAATATTCGCACTCTCGAATATTCCGCAGTGTTGCCGTGACCAATAAATCCAGTAGAGTGATGGCGCGGTTTTTGTTGTGCGACATTTTTTCCCGCGCTAGCGACGCATTTATCACCCGGCGGCCATGGTGACTTATGCCGCTGCCTGCGTGTTTTGAACTCGAAATTTTCCTTCCTTTTGTTAACGAATAAGTTTTGAAATATACTTTCCCTACGCAAGATTTCTGAACGCGTACACAACTTCTCTTATCTGCTTATTTTGACCGTTGTGTCAGCTATTTGATCAAGCTTTTGAATTGTATCAGTCCCATCAATACCGACCGGATCTTCTTTGTGACATCTCAAGAATACAATTTAGTTTCAATCAAGGACTACTAAAAGGTCGCATTGAAATCCATTCATATATGCAGAAAGATTGCCAACTGTCAAAAACCAACCCGGAACCAACGAAGCGAGAGTGCTTAGAAACTTGCTGATAAGTCGCAACTTAAAAAGATCAAAACCAAACATTGTGTGTCAACAATGGGCCTCCCAAATCCGAACCGCAAATAAAATTAACTTAATAAGGTTTATAGGGAGCGTTTTATAGGTGCTTTTATACGATGTCCATTCTTCTGAAATACGATTAAAATTGAATAGGTCCATATGTCGGTGGCGTCCCGTCCGCGTGTCCTTGTGTCACAATCACACGGGCGGCTGCATTTTCAATTTGCCGCGAGATAAGCTAACTTTTCGAAGACTTTTTCTGCGGAATAGTGGAATTGATCCCGTGACTTATGGCGGAGCATAAGACGGCGTAATTGGATGGTCAATTGATTTGCTTTCCAATTTGAAGGATTTGATCCGAGGGTCCGAGAAACGACAGTTTGAGGGAATTCGTTTCGAGATCCCGAAGTGTCGGAGCAGTTTGATGTTTTGGGATTTTATTTAATCTCGATTTTATGAATTTTATGGACCGTATTTGAATAACGGCTTTGTTTTGAATTTACACTAGAATTTATTTCCCTCTGATGCCGTGCCATGCAATTAAGTAAAATACCTACTAGCACCCTTTTTATAGAGGTAGACCTATAAACAGAATTGCCGTATTTTAAATTTGCAAAGCAGGCGGATTAGCAAATAACCTACGTGATAGTGAACAAATGCATCAGCTCTCTAGGGTTCAAATAAAATTAGAATTTAATATCAATATTGATAATTTATTCACAATTTCATTTAAAATACACAACTTCACAATGTTTTGTTTTACAAACTAAAAACTTTAGGTATGGGATATAATAGGCTGTTTTTTGCTGTGATAACTATTTTACAATTATCTTGAGTCTTATAATTCAATTCTCTACAATGTTTTTACATTTTATATTTACATTCTGGGATTTGGAAATGATGTTTGTGAATAGGGTCTAAGGTGCGTATTTCTAGTTTAACTATTGTTAAAATAAACAAGTGTAAACTAGAAACATCGGTGACCAAACAATTACAATAAATGAAAGCTATCAGAAAATTCTCTTCGCACTATTAAGTAAATAAACATGTATCACAAAATAGTGATTTTATATTTATTTTTCACTGTTATCACTAACTTTCAATTCATTCAGGGTAAGTCAACTGACCTAACTTATTGATTACTTCATCATCAAATGTGTAGATTGAGTTTTTCAGCAATATTACGAAGTTACAATAAAAGTTTTTATTTTTTTACTTATCCACAATCATCTTTCCATCAATAATTTATGGCCACTCAATACCTTAAATTTTACAACAGTTTATGATAATATGAACAATCTCCATACGTAATTCAATTCTCTAAATAAAATACCAATCGTGACCGCTATCTCTATGATATCCACAAAATTCAGTTCTGTCTCTTGTACATTTTTACTGTTTATTTACAAGACTTCATATATCTAGTACATAAATTACTATTGCATTTCATTACAGCTAGAAATAAAATGTACAAAAACATGTGTTATCTGAACACGTCACAATTCCTATAGCGAAACAAACCAAATTAAATTATTAAAAGTAAACAAAATCTATACAGGAACGGAATATATGTACAAATACACAAAATTGTTTGAACTATCGTAAATAAGCCAAAGTATTCATCGGCTAACATTATAATACTGTACATTTCGCTATGTAAAACACTCTTAATGTTAACACTTGTGGGAAAACGATCACGGAATATCAAAGTCTTGGGGATTCACTGGGACATTCGTGGATATGTTCGTGTAAACTGCACTTTACAAACATCAATTCTGTTTCACAGTCTTGTTAACTTCAGGTAGTAGATACCACTATTGTAATCACAGCTAGGATTGCTTGTGGGTCAAGTCCTACGTGGGACGTTTTCACGTGCTAGTTGGTATCCGATGGACGAAGACGTGTTTCACTTATCACGTGTACTCACTTCTCCAGCCAGTCTGTAAACAAATAATGGTAATATTGTTAAAGTGTTCAGATTTATAGAAAATGCTTTATTGCACAAAATAAAAACATGAATGACATAGTTTATACATCAGTCTAGGACTTTAGATACCTTGCTCAGTTCAATACAGATAGGATGAGGTTCTTGGTAACAATTCATCTAGATAGAGGCGATTGATAATAAAAGCTTACTACATAATTTGTTCAATCTATCATTTAGTATTCAAAGTTTGTGCGTAAAGGGAAAATGCCCCCTATGATCTAATTCACTCTTTATCTTGCTTATAATTGAGACAGAAGTTGGTAAATTATATTATGCGCTTCATAATATAATATTCCTTTTTAATGTTTTTTGTGTTGTGTAAATTGAGGTACTAAATTTATTTTTTTATTTATTTCTTTTTCCCAGATGAGGATACCAAGTAGGAAGTAGCCACATGCCCACGTTTTCTTAGGTATGAATATAAATATTTAGGGGATAACTAAATGCTCATTGGAACTCCCTAGCCTTTCGCGATAAATGTTTCAGCAGTGGTAGGAACTTACCATGGAGTTGAGTTGCGCGAGGTGATGATGATGGTAGGGGTTGTGGGAAGTCGGGGGTGGCGCGAAGCCCTGGTGCGGCGCTCCATACCAATGCGACATATGTGCCGCCGCGGGGTGGACTAGCCCCACTTGGTGCTGACCTGTTCAACAAAACAAAATATTAAGAAAACAAGAAAACTATTGATAAAAGCGTTCCTTCCCATCCCATATCCCATAAAAATGTCACATACGTTCAGTCTATTCCATCTAAAAGTTGTTTGGAAAAGACAACTATTTTGTGATAAGTTGCCGATTGTACAACAAAGAAATGTTGGTGTGCTAGTATTTTTCATTCATCTCATGATGACGATAAAAATGTCGTCTTTGCAGATTTTGCTTAGCCATATTAAGCTCTAGTACGTAAAGAATATTACGACTGCGGGCTTTTTGGTCTTTTGAAGCTATCACTCTATCTACGTCCAAAATCAAAGTATTTGATGGAGATGGTTGTTTTTTCAATTTCATTATATTTCATTTCATTCATTTAATTTACGCAAAATTCATCCTTTAAAGGCCTGTCTAAACTGGCGCAATCACGGGGACAGTGGTTCAGTAAATTGACGTGAACTTTAACAACCACTAACAACCATTTGACAACCTTTTACTTTAGATCGCAACCGCCACCGCCACCGCGTCTGTTTGACCGGGCTTTTACTGATACCAAAGATATAAAAATGTCACAGAGATAGTTAAACATAGTGCGCGTGATGGAGCATGGGTGTTGGTGGATAAAATAAGCCCAGTTTTGAATGGATTTCAATGTGAAGTGTTAATATAAAGCACAGAAAGTTAAAGTCCACCTACCGAAGTCCATAGCAGAAGGGAAGGCTGAGCCCCCGAAGCCCTTCGTGGCGTCTCCCAAAGGCTTGATCATGTCTCCCATGACGCCGCCCAGGGCTAACGCGCACGCGCCACCACCACCCATGCCCATGCCGCCTTTCTTCTTCTTGCTCTTACTGCTGAGCTTTCGGTTCCGGGTCTGGATGCCCTCCTTCTTCATTGTGAGCGGCCGATTTACCTGGAGACAAGGAAAATTACGTTTAGTTAGGAACAAGATTACATTGAAGGTAAAACATCGTGCGAGAATTTATCGTTATTACTCTTGCACTTTTTTCATGAATTTTATAAGAGCGGGGTGTAATATGCCATTCTTATGTACGATCTCATATAATCATCTCTATTTAAAAGGATCACTTCTAAGCGATGTATTTTAAATATGATATTTTTTGTTGTGTAAGTTTTGTGTTAGGTCGGTAAAAATATTATATATTCATTCTTTATTATATTGCTTTTCTAAGAGTCAGGGTTGTCGATTACCAAACATCAAATATTGCTCCTGGGGTTTCACTGACTCCTGAGTTTATTAAAAATAAGTCACAAAATTCGGTCTGAAGATCAATGCAGTTAGAGTAACATCTCTTTACTTGGCAGCAATACTCTCAGCAAATTGAAATAGAACCACGTACTTAATTGAAACATCAGTCGTACTGTTAATAAATCAAGTAACATGTTGAATCATACAAACTTTTACTTATTCAACTTTATTGCTCTGACACGACGTTTTAGCGGTATGAAAAAAACGTATGAAGCACATTTTGAATACTAACAAGCGGTATAAAGGCTCGCCGAAACCATAAAATGGTATCACAATATAGTTGTGCGAATGTTCCGCTGTGATGTGCATCCTAATGTACAATGCACATGCATTCGAGACAGATACCGTTTGCTGGGAATCGACGTTTGAAGTCTAGCTTTCACTATACCCTAAACTGTTTAGAGGAAAAATGCTTTTTCCTCTAAACAGTTGGTTGTGGCCTTTCTAACAGCAAGGCTCTTAGCCTTGCTTGCTGTTAGAAAGGCCACAACCAAACATCACTGACCTAAAACAGATTGATTAAGGAAGGACCAGTGTTGAAAATATAGAAACTATAGTGACTTTGAACAATTTATAAAACTTAGTAGCAATTTAGCTTGAACTACTTCCTACTGTCTGAATGTCAGAAGTTGGAACATTATACTGAAGTAGATAATGATGATTCTCTACGAGGTTTTATAGTTCAGCAAGATTAGCCATCCAGTTTGATCTAGTAATTTGCTCCCTTTCACTTGCAGTTAGATTAAAACGACATTTCTCTGCCAAATTCTAGGGTCAAGTATCTCGGTCACTCCTTGATTCCAAGAAGCGTGCGTCACGACCGACGGACGGACGGACAATGAGTTATTCATCGCCTTCCAGGGAACGGCGGCATGCATGTGGGCCCTAAACGCACGATTGCGCGCAAGTATGACCTGCCCTTGTTTGTCTTGTTTTTGGATACGTTTGTACTTTGTGGGGATAATTAGAAATGACATGATGAGCATTAATTAGCATTATGCCTTGAAGACAAGTGGCCAGTGGTCAGTTGGTACATGAAAATTGTCTCACCAAGTCTAAATGTGTAGCTTGAGCAAAATATTTCTATAGATTAAGTAGATATGTCACCATATGAATGGTCTAGTAGTTACGCTGATCTTAACATTTATAGAACACATAAAAGGGCCTAAAAACTGTTGCAGCTAGATTGACAAATGTTGTACGTTTTGTTAAGGTATTAAACTTTGGCCTTACACATATTCTCTCTGATATATTGCTTGAAGAATGTGTGTCTGCAGTGTGGCTTTGGTTAGACACCGACAAATCACAGTAGCAGTATCATAAACACGCTACACTGTGATAATCAAAGACAACAGACGACTGTCTTCATTAATCTATAACTGCAAGTGCGCAATGTGCCAATTCCCGGCGTCCCTAATACGATCCCTCGAATCGCCCACACATCGAGACTACAATTCTCGTCTCGCATACCGCGCCGTCGCTCCCCCAATTGAACCAATATAAAATGCATTAACATGCTATTCCACATGTCGGCAGATTTACTGACTGCACGCACTGCAGTGCTGTATGATCAATTTAGAAAAAGTGAGACAGAACACAATAACGTAGTGTAAGAAAACTAGGAAGACCACCCTTCTCAGGTTGTGGGAAGTCGGTGAATGCAGAAGCCACTCTTGGGGGGAGGAATCTGCACTAAGTGTATGCAAAAATTAAGTTTTTTTCTTGACAACCTTGTCTTTAATCCTACTAATATAATAAATGCGAAAGTCTGTGTGTGTGAATGTTTGTTACCACGTATCTCCGTAACTACTAAACCGGTTTTGATGAAATTTGGAATATAGATAGTTGAGGTTCTGGAATAACACATAGGCTAATCTAATTTTCAAAACTACCCTTTGAAGTGTGCAATTGAGTTCCAAACTTCGTATGGAAAATTGTAATACTTGGTTCGATCCACTCAAAAGTTGGTGGGCATAGTTTGAAGCCTGGAGACCGTCATACGCTACTTTTATTAACATACCACGCGGATGAAGCCACGGGCAGAAACTAGTAGTGATTAAAAACAAGTTTATCAAGAAAAAAACTCCATAAAACACTCTTAAGCCTTTGCCTAAGCTGTTGCAGTTGTTGAAACACAAAAAAGATTAATTAATACGACTCGAAAAATACTTTAGACAAAGTCAATGGAACTTTGATCGAGAACGTTCACAGACCAAAAGTGAATAAATGTGACAGACGAAAGTGTTAAAGCTGTTTATTCTGTACCAGAAAATAATTAGGTCAATGCAGACTTCATTTTTTAATCAGTCCAAGTTGAGCCGCGTCGGTCTGGTAGTTTTATTGCTAATCGTTATAATTAAGTAATCAAACGAAATTTATATGGCACTAAAATGAAGGTACTAGGAAACAGCTGATGGGCACCAACCTTTACACATACCCAACTTTATACCTTATAACTTTATACGCTCTTTTTATTCATTAATTATGTCCTCGATGGCGCAGCGGATGGCAAGCCGGCTCAAATGTAAGAGATGCTGGTTTCATTTCCGCTGCGGGACAAATCCGCATGCTGCGGAACATGCGGACAAGTCTGCATGTTCCGCAAATATTTTTACGATAAGAAATTATTTTTTTATCTTTCTTTTCAGGTTGATTATGATCATGATCATATACTTACCATGAAAAAATTACACAACTGTGAGCATAAAAATTAGTTTCTAAATTTAAGCAAAGGGTTACTCAATAAAGTATTTGTATGTAGACTAGTATGGGAATATTACAGAGCACCAAGACATCCGCCATGTTTGTACAGAATTGTTTAATAACTAGCCATTATATCATGTTAATTACATTTATGTCTACACTGTGAAGTAGTGTTATGTATTTGGGTGTTAGTACATAGAATTCACTTAGGAGGTAGGAACTCCAGTGTTGGTATATAGGAAAAATTACGTGAATAGAGTTTTCTCTTGGCTAAGGTTCAAACTACTTACACCATAATTTACACTTTTGAAAATGGAACAAAAATAACAGGACTTTTTTTCAAAGAAGTCTAATATAACTTTTTTTTCCATACATCTTTAGCACCTGAACTTTTAGTAAAAATAGAACTTTGAGAAGCATTTTATGTACTTCAACTTTTTGTTTTTTTGTTTTGATTTAATGTTGCTATGTTTAAGACTCGAATCTTTGGACTTTGGATTCGAATTATGGGTCAAAATGATCGACATGAGAATAGGAAATTTTATAAGAAGTTTACTTGAGAATCATCTGATTATAAGTAGGAAGAGCAAAATAAGCAATGCTATGATTTACTCCAAGTCCTTACCTCCTCTAAATTACGATTCAACTCACATCATGGAAGTTTTCCAGTACGTGGTATAGTCATACACTACGGTCATACAACAATGCCTACTTTCCGGAGCCCACTTCAATGATACTAGACTTTTGCATGCAACATTCTACGTACAGTCGGCGCCAAATGTAGTAAGTATGAAGCTTTACCCTACGAATGGAGGTGTAAATAAACTTTAGATGTCGAATGTACTTGACGTAGGAACGTAGTGAAGCGAAACTAAATAATTCAGTACTATTGCGGTCGGTTTATAGCTAAACTATGTTTATACGGATTTATGCCGAGACTTTTATGCTTGGAGTGAACTGTACGTGGTTTTCAAGAGTAGTAAGTCTTTACCTAAGTCTTTCCCAATAAAAAACATTTTAGAATTTTATTTTACGAATTTTATTTTGTTTTATTCAACGTAATAACTGCAACGTTTCGTTTTATGCTTATTTAGTAAGTATAGTTTTTTTTTATTTCAACGCTTTAATTCTATCACTATGCTTCAGTGCAATCCTATATGCTTACAAGAAAATGAAATAATTGTTTTTGTTTCTAGTATATAATAATATTGAATGTTTTCTTGAAATCTCTTAGTAATTAAATGCATTTTCCCACACATTCCATAACAAAGCAAGAAAACTACGTTTTAATTTATTCAGGAAACCGCGGTTATAAAACAAGGTGTCATGCCGTATGTTCCAACCCTTTTGTTTTCTACGTTGTGTGGCGTGCAAGGCCGCATTTGCATCGTGTGCAACCACCCTTATGAATGTGCCATAGTTGAGGAAATCTTCAATTTATACACTGTAATTTGGCGCAGTTTTACTGGTGTTAATATACGGTGGCCTTTGTGTATGCTAAGAATATATATTTTGCGATAACGCTGTGACTGAAATAAAGCCTAAATGTTTTGGTACGATATGGGTAAGTACATTAAATTAGATGACTATTCTAAAACACCTACACAGGGTCAAAAAATACACTCCTGAATACTGATGGTACCTTTTCAGTGCCAGTATATTCAACCATCGTCTGAATGCACTGATTCTGTGTAATAGGAGGATCTCGCTAAGTAGCTTTGCCAAAATCGATATTGCGAATGCTTTATGAATCTAACTAATATTATTAACGCGAAAGTTTGTGAGGATGGATGTTGATGAAACTTTACGGTAATATAGCTTACTAGCTTCTGCCCACGGATCGCCCGCGAAGTACCCAGATAAAAAGTAGCCTATGTGTTATTCTGATGTATGAGCTTTATTACTGTAAAGTTTCATTAAAATCCATTCAGTAGTTTTTCCGTGAAAGAGTAACAAACATCCTTACAAACTTCCGCGCTTATGATATTAGTAAGAGTAAGATAAGATACATTAGAATAACACATAGGCTACTTCTTATCCGGGTAATACTGGGCTTGGGTAATACTGGGCGTGGGCGTGGGCAAAGCTGTGGGCAGAAGCTAGTAGGCTATATGTAGGATATTCTTATCCATATTTGTTGTTTCTAAACTGTTCCTGTATCAAATTCTTGCATTGTTTGTTTTTTTATGTCATGAAAAATATAGGTTTTTTTTTATTTAATTTCAGGCTCACATATAGATAGATTCATGCTGGTGGTACCCACATAAGTTACTGATGAGAACCTACAGTGACCTTCTAGCAAAGGTCAATGCAATAAACCTTTATGCTACCAATCTATATTTCATTGCACGGTGCATGTTGACATGCAGTTCTGTTTCATGAAACAAAGGAAAAATGAAACTTAAAGCTCTTTTATAGCTGATTATACCATTTCTATTATCATTTCTTCCTCGTAATTTATGGTACAAGACTGTGACTGACTAAACTGTCTAGCTGGATATTTTTGAGTGAATTGCTCAGACTTTTTTATGATACGTTTGTTAGATAGCAGGAATTTTACCTATTTGATAAATACATTATAGCAAAAGTATCTCAAAAAATTGAGAACTGTTCTGCGTATAAGATGCGCATTTACTGCGTTTGCATTGCGTCTGCACTGCGTTTGTGTATGCGTGCGAATAATTACGTTACGTTTCTAGGACGGAGAGTGCGCAAATTATTGCCCTATCTGCGTCCATCTGCTACACAAACACAGTCATAAAACCGCTCAAATGGGAAAATAACAGGCTCAGTGTACAATGCCATGGAAAATGCACTGAGTAATTTTTTGCAGAGCGCGTCTATAAAACTGACACGAACCGTAGGTAGACAAACGCCTACCAAGTTCATACTCACTAAGGAAACAGAAAAACATGCCCAAAAAAACTCACGACTATATTCCCCATGATAGAAATCCCCAAATACATACTAAGTGCGCAGATCTTTGAAGATACTTTATGTTTAGAATACGTATTAATGTTAATTTGCACATAAATCCATCGCTGCACGACCGGGTTCTCGAACCCACGACCCTCTAGATCGGAAGTCAGGGACCCTGACTTCCGATCCAGAGGGTCGTGGTCCACTAGTCCATCTTGGCTCATATAAATATACTTACCTACCTTTATAGATAAATAAATATGTACCAAAAGTATTTGAAATAATTTTTAGCATAATTAAGCTGCTTTTTTCCAATAAATGTAACGATCACACCGACACTTGCCTTCAGGTGAGATTGTGGTTAAACACTTGCCTAAATTCACTTAAAAAATGCCAAGATAGAGCTGTGTTTTTCACTTTAGGATAAGCTACTACATGAACTAAAAAAATGTTTGCTATAGCAACTTTTTTTATCACTATAGCTATGACTATGGCTTAGGTCTTCGAACAATCTGTTATACTAAGCGAGCAGTTATCTCTCGCACGCTCTATAGTATATTTTGCCTTTACGACCGTTCCCGACTGTATTTTTTCCAATGGTTAGAAAGCTTTATGTCTCTAATTGTTGGAAAACGACAGACTATCTACACGAGAACACACAGCTTTCAACATTAAAATAAATGAACTTTTTTCTGAGCGAGTATGTCTCATAGAAACTTTATAAAAAAAGGTACTGTAACACATAAACTTAACAGCATTTACATAAAACTTTACGTAGGTAACTGATAGGTATCATTAAAAAGTCTACGGTATGTCATTAACTTATTTTTTTAATTTTCGTTAGATCTTCGACCGTTGCAAATAATCGAAGATAGCTCAACTGAACCAGATCACTACCAGTAATCTGGTTCAGTTCACTGGTAACAAAACAGTTTCAGTACAGTGAGGCAACACAGACCGCCATTTGGAGACGTTTTCGTCTAGTAGTTGAGCTATCTGAGATCGTTAGCAACGGTTTTTGAATGCCTCAGCTGTTTATCTACAAATTTGGTAAATACATACTTTAGTAGTTTTATTATTATTTCTGATAATAAAGGCAGTACTTTAATATAAGTAGGTATTTTCAGCGTATTGGGAAGTGGCAATTTAAAATAAAATTTTAAAAGTGTCTGAAATTTAACTACTCATTAAAATATAGGTTTGTCCTAACGAACAGCCTTAATCATACACGTAAAAGGACTAACTTACGTGTACTAACACACAGATACGTATACTTATACGTAGTAGATATAAAACTTAGCTAATTAGTCAATCTTGGCAAAACATCCTACTAATATTATAAACAAGAAACTTTGTGAGGATGGATGTTTGTTATTCTTTCATGCAAAAACTACTGAACGGATTTTGATAAACTTAACAGTTATATATCGGAATAACACATAGGCTACTTTTTATCCGGGTACCACGCGGGCGAAGCCGTGTGCAGAAGCTAGTTGGCATTAAATCGATTGCAAATACGTTTCATCAAGTATTTAAATCAGGATATAAAATGTTGTTTCTAAAACTTTAATGCTTCGTGGTTGTAACTGTTTTGAGTTGTTGGTTATACAATATTTATTGCATCTTGTTTTTTAATGTGGTATAAACTTCTGTTTATTGATCTATGGTAATAAATGTTATTTTAAAATATTTACAGTGATCGCATGAATAATAATTAAATCAATATCCGTATCGTCACTTTTTGTAGCTTAAATTTACTAGAAATATATTTTTTGTTAATTTTATTTTCTCTAAGATTTTTTTTTTGCCATATGTTTTTGTATCACACGAGTTATCATTATTTTCAAAAATAGATCTTTGTCTAAAGAATGTGTAGGTAAGTATATTTAGATAACGTGGCGACCGCCAATTGAATAACGCTTAGCGGCGGTGCCAATGTACCGATGCAATAGTAAATTTAGCAAGAAGTCGAAGGACGGTTGAACAAGGTGCCTTGACGTACCACTCAGAAGAAGCCTACATCTAGCTGTGATTATGATAGACATACGAATAATAACATAGATCACAGTTACACTCGGCCCGCACCCATATTCAGATACCGATCAAAATAGCTTAGTACAATAGAAGTAAAAGAATTAGCAGCCAACAGCGTGAACCATTCAGTCATTATCGGGCAAAAACTGTAAATTGCTTATTGAAATCGATACCTGCAATTATGAGCTGTTTTATCTATCAGTTAATAATGTGTCAAATACTTAAGCATTTACTTTTTGTTAGCTGGTAATGTGCATTGTATGATTAATTAAAAAAGTAAAGTGATTCTGGATATTTTGACAGTTTAACAAAGGCCCAAAGGCGTATTTATAGGCCCTTATAAGCCTGTAACTACATGCTCATAATGTGTTAAGTAAGAAAACATCGTGAGGAAACCGGCATGCCCTAAAACTAATAATTCACTGGCTTGCGTCATAGGTTAGTGCTCCAATGACCGGTGGGCTTGCAACCTGTCATGTGGAATGACAGGAACTACTTGCAAAACGCGGGCATGTACCTCATGTAATGTTTGGACGTGCCTCTGACTACCACCCACATGGTATCCTCAAAGATCTAAGTACGCTCTGTGTATGTATCTGAGGCTGTCCATCATGAAGAACACGGTACAGTCACAAAAAAAAATTGCAAAAAAAATCCTATGCTACTAATACTACCTCTATAAAGGTGAAAGTTTGTGAGAATGTTTGTTCCTCTTTCACGCAAAAACTACTGAACGGATTTTGATGAAACTTTACAGTAATATAGCTTATACATCAGAATAACACATAGGCTACTGGCTTTTATCCGGATATCACGCAGGCCAAGCCGTGGGTAGAAGCTAGTTATTTAATACTTCTGCTTCATCTCCCTAAGGGTTTATTTTATTGGCATAAATCCATTTGATTTAATTCAAAAACAGGTTTAAGAGCGTGTTCAAAGATATACCCCTTACCCTTCTAAAATGGTTTACAGAACCAACATCATCAAAAATTTAACATAAAATTGCACTAAGCAGTTAATTATGAAAAGACAGGTGTCATGTTATTGTCACAGATAACGATCATCGGTTGCCAATTTGAAATATTATCTGTAAGTGCCAGATTAAACACTAGATAATCTCAATAGTCATCCAATCATTTATACTAGAATTATTTATCTTAGAAAGGATGCAATTTTCAAAAAAAACATTTACTTATACTTTTTAGGTAAAATATATCGATAATTTTATATCAATCGTTTTATCGGTATTAATTTCAAATAATGTAAATTTTCCATTTGGGAACTAACCAACGCAGATTAAAAAGTAAAATATATACACATAAATAAAAAACTACTAGATATGAAATCTTCTTCTTATCTTATCTTATGATCGCAACCTTGAACTATGGTTGTTTTTTAGCTTTTATAACGATATGCAAAAAAATCATTAACATTAAAGATATAATATTTCTAGAATCTAAACGATTAGAGTTCCAATACCGGCGATCGGCTTATTGCCTGTCACGTGGAATGTTTACTACTATGAAAAACGTGAACAAGTGCCAACATAATGTTTGGACGTATATTTGAGTACCTACTCTTTACTTAGTATTCCCGCAGATCTACGTACTGAGTATGTTGAGAATCTCCCATCATGGAAATCACAGTTGTTAGCGTGTTTTGTTGGTTTTTTATCTTTAGAATGCCAGTGAACCTCATAGCATAGCTTAGCTAAGTTAGGTACATTTATATTAAGATGAGCTAGTACATTAGTGGAATACAATCTTTATTTTTTATAGTAATATGCAAATGAATGCATACCAAGTTGTAAACACAGTTCTTTAATTTAAAACAAAAGCAAGATCCTAAATATATTGGCAGCGAAAGTCTTGTCAATAACCGTTACAGCTACCTCATATAAGATTATAGATCTTGTCAGTTTTCGAAAAACTCCTTGCATCCACTTTCTAGTATAGCAAGTTGGAATCGTAAGTGGCCACATATTTAATTTGAGTATAGTTCGTGGAATCCACGAAGACGCACACACCGCAGCTATGACAATCATTTTGAATACCGTAGCAAAGCTTCTAAATCTTGAGTAAGAGAAATTACTCTTAATAGTTAGTTACATACATACATACATACTCACATACACACATACCCTCCTCCACTCATACGCAAACCCTCCCTCATGATTACTCCTACTACACCTCTGCGATAAGCAGAAGCACCAACACCAAACACATCCCTACTTAACACCCAATTCCAACATATACAAACCTCTTACCTTACCCGCCCCACCTCCTGTATTTGTCTGCAGTTTTTGTCTGTCTGTATTTGTTTTACTTTTTGTTGTTTTTTTTTTGTCTTTTTTCTTTTTGTTCTTATTTTTTATTTCTATTAGTAGTAGTTCTCACCTGATTAATGTCCATGTCCCATCATCCGTGGAGCGAGAGTACTGGTGACCAGTAATACAGGTTTCAAAAACCTTTCTCTGGCACCAGCCTCTCACAAAACTGGTTTTTATAAATTTAATGTAAATTTATATCTAATCTTAAGAAACCTATGTGAGAGAAATAAATGATTTTATTATTATTATTATTATTATTATTATTAACAAAAATACCTAAAAAAATATTTTTAAACTCCAGAGAGGTAGGTAGCCAGTTGGTGACGTTAACAGTTTTTGATATACATTATAATTGAAACAGTTGAATTATGCCCTTAGTATACTTTAGACCTAACTATTTCTAATTTTTATACAGTCAGTTTCATCAAAAGGTTGTCCAGTAGGAATGCTATTTAGACCGCCTATTCTACTCAATACATTTATTGCTTTTACATGGTAGGTACATACATGGTGTTTATAGGTAGGTATCACATATGAACCCTGTCTAAGGGTATAGCAACATGACGGTAGACCGAGGTTTTATTTTCATAGTTAGAATGTCCAAGTGAATTCTGAAGTCAACAGTAAGTCAAAATGTATTTTATATTATATCAAGGTAGTGAAATGTTTTTATAGCACAAGCTGTGCGATATCATAAAGTAAGAAAAAATTACAGAACACATAGCAAGTTTATGAGGCGCGTTGACAAAATAAACAATTTGGTTGTCAATTACGCGCATCGGCGTCGACCGAGGCGGTCGCCACACAGAAACAACTGGTAACTGGAATCGGTGAAGTGTCACGAGCACCGTTCTATAAATTCGTAAATATATATTTTTTATTATTATTTTTATTTAACAACAATACATCTATTATTAAAGGCTTGACCTAATGGAGTAGTCAACTTAATTCACAATTTTTTTTTTTGTATATTTTTTTTAATTTGAATTTGAACCTTTATCGTAAGGGTTTTCTCGTACTCTAAACTCGTAGGTACGTATTTTTCATCGGTTAGTGTGCCAATGGAAATGGCCTTGCAACCTGTCAATGATAACTACTTGTAAGACACAAACACATAAATAAATAAAAAACAGCCAAAAGACACATGCATGATTTGACCGACAATACGATTCCCTGTATTGTGGGTATAAGGAACTACGAGTACCGTGTGTGCTTGTCACACAGCGGGAGTCGAACCCGCACCTCTTAGTTGAGTCTTCGCCCGCCGCGCCACCGATGTAGCTTATAATTAGCTCCGATTTAATAGAACTTAAATTAATAGTTCTGATTTATAGGTTTTATTTAAATAGTGTAAATTTTATTTGCATAGTTATCTAAAATATATAGGAAGATAACATGAAAAATAAAATTTGGTTCATTATAATGTGCATAATAATTTGCTGTTTAGCCAAGAAAATGGCTTTTAATAATAAAGTTCTATGTTTTATAATGGCAACAGTATAAGAAGCAGCTCTTATTCATAAGCCCAGAAAACTGGCATAGAGCTGTTTTTCTCCTTGTTTTTTATCAATCGATAGACAGGGACGAAGACCGCTGTCTGCCTTTTCATATCAGTTTTTAGTAGTATAATGATTTTAATAAATACGATGAAGTAAGTTGATCGATGCAAACACTAAACAGATCACAGCGGGTGGTGCGAATGGCTTAAATAATTTGTTTAATTATTCAATAACCATGTAAATACTTTTTGAAAAAAACCTCTTTTATTTATTGGCGCATTATTGAAATTAGGTCTCATTTTATTTTACGATAGTTTAAGAGCCTATGTCAATTATTTGTACTATGAATAAAAGAATATATATCTAAACAAACCGCTGTAGAAGAGCAGATAAATAGGTACCTACTTATTCCATTTTGTGACTTAACTAATTAACTTAACGCAGTTTTATTGAGATGCTTAACAAAACTGCAGTAGCAGAGTAGATTCCATTTTGTGACTTAGCTAATTAACTAGACGCAATTTTATTGAGACACTTAACAAAACCGCAGTAGAAGAGTAGATTGCCTAGAAGAGAGCTTCTAAGCGATAAGACTGTCCAATGTAAGAATAAGATTTTGTTTGTTTATATTTGTTTATGGTGTACAATCAAATATTTTCATTCATTCATTCATTCCATTTTGTAACTTAACTAATTAACTCAACGCAACTATAGTAGATGCTTTCAAGTAAAAATCGAAATCGTGTCTCGGCGAAATTTTTGTTCCAAAATCCCTCTAAATAACCTCCCGCAGTTGGGTAAAAAGAGTTGTTGGTGGACAAAAGTGTAAAATGAACCGCCCCACTACTGAGGAAGTCTCCCCAAAAGCTTTATATCTTTATCACATAAATTTAAGAATATTTCTGTTGACGTTGGACAAAAAAGTCGGTACCTTTTAGTTTCAGTGAAATTAGTTCCACGCAGTTAGCATGCGAAGTAATCGACCATTTAGGCGCCTGCGCAGTAAGAGTTAATTTTAAAAGTTTAGTATTGTTTTTTATGTTTGTTAGTGACAATCTAGCAGTTGGTACTATTCGACGTGTAGAAAGTTATTATAAACATATAAATATGTAATATGAAAATACGTGTCTCTGACTACTCTCTACTTAGTATCTTCATAGATCTGTGTATTAAATATGGATCAAAGGATTACAGCTGTGTGCATGTTTGCTTATTTATTTTTTGAAAGCATCAATGGCACGTTGGGCGAGTAGCCGTTATAGACTCAAGAGGTGCGGTTTCGATTCCCGCTGCGGAACAAATGTTCTGCAAATGGTGCTCGTAGTTTCCTAATACCCACTGACGTCATGTCATGACTGTTGGGTGTGATTTTTGTATTATATTGCAACGAGACCATTTTATAAGCCTCTAGCGCTATCGTGTGATACCGATGTAGGAATTGAACCCACACCTGGCTGGCTACACGCCCGCCAAGCCACAGATACCGTCATAATAAAGTACAAACCCGTCGCTATACCTATCCACATCCGCAGTCAGTCGGTGTGGCAAAACCTTTAGTAAAAAGATGGCTAAAAGCTCCCAATAGTGCCATTTTAAAGGATTATGTAAAGTTCAATTAAATAAAATATTCTCGATACGGCCTTGAAAAGTGAAATGCGCTATTGTTGATGCAAATCCCAATTATTCTAATAAATTAAGCGCTTTATTAATCAGAATTGTGCTGCATATTAGTCAAATATAAATGTTATAAGTAGCTAAATTGACAATAATTTAGATTATTATCTTTCTTGATTTCTATGTTTAAGAATCGATTCTGAATTCGGACTTGTCTACTTAACTAGCTTTTACCTGCGATTTCCTTTACTATTCTCGAAATTTATGTAAGAACTGGTAAACCTACCAAAATACGAGCAAAGCATTTATGTTGTTTTGAAAAGTATAGTATTTTAGATAAATTTTTAGGCATGAACAGTTGAAGATTCAACTGGCTATAGATCGTTTTCAACGGTCTATATCCAGTTAGCTGTTTCATGTGTATTTTTTGTATATACCTACATGTACAAAGTAATATAAATAAATGTTCCTAGGTATCTATCTTAGTACCTACCTATCTTAAATTCAGGAAATATTTATCTCTCTCTACCTATTAGTAAAATCGTATAGGACAAACAATCTAACAGTAAGACATTTTGTGGCCATAAGTTTTTTAGATGTGAAAGTTTTGACTCAAAACTTTAATACCATTAAAAAACTATTTCATTTTATTTTAAACGTTTTAACAGAGTTGATTACGACTTTTTAATTTGATAAAAAAGGCTGTGCGTGAGCATACAGATGAAACATTGGTATACGCGTGATTAAAATAAATACAGCCAGTAGTCGACAGCAGCTGTTTCGGTATAATTGAAACGACGATTTATACAACCGCCAAATTTATCGACCACGATTTATCGTTACCGCAAAACTTTTTTACCACAAAGGTAGTTTTTATTTTAAATATTTATTGTATAATTGAATCAGTAAACAGTATCTAGCAATAAAATAATCTCACATCAAAAAAACGTAAGACAAATTATTCTTAGCCATTTTTCTAGATTATAATAAACTAATCTCTGCCTACGGCTTCGTCAGCTTGGTAAAAGATAAAAGTATGCTAAGTCGCGAACTATAAATGTGCCAATATAAATCCATATTATAGCTGTTATGGGGATTAATAGCAACTTACATCCCAAAATCTAAACATCCAAAGATTTAAGCATCTAAACTTTGACATTTATAAAGTTTAGTTAGTAGTATAGGATGTTTGGTCAGCGCTACCTCGAGGGCAAACAATGTCAAAATGGCTTTAATAAATCTGACATCCGTTCACTTCCAAACCGAAGGTTCGATCCCTGACTGGGATTGATCAATAGATCAATCGAATTTCCATTTGAATGATCTACGCATGAGCATGTGCTAAAATTGGCGAAGGAAAAGATAGTCAGGAATGCATGCTCCAGCAATCCATAAATATGTCATACGTTATTCGAGAAGAAATAACATACTTTCTATAATGCATGCTTGATATAAAAAATGGCGATACGATGGTTTGTTTACAAACGGAACTGTGACTACAAGTTAGTCACTGATACATATCTTAATACGGTTAATTAATGCAGATGCCAATGAATCATCTTAATTAATTAAGCAATAATAGCGTAGCATTCTGTTTTAAAATTGCGATATCAAGATCTGTTTTATGTCTTTTTATAATGTATTTATATATCAAGTCGATAAACCATGTTATATGTTATCCTAAGTTTACTGATTTATATTTATTTACTTACTTAGGATACATTCATAGTTACTATTAATATAACGTGTATATTTGTAAAAAAATATCTAAATGTTGGATGTAGATATTTTTAAAAAGAACAGGTAATTAAAGTATACGTTTATTTATTTTTACTAGTGGAAGGTCGAGTTTCCATACAAACTTTAAATTCTCGCTCCAAGGAGGCTGTCTAGGGTAGCGACTCTCTAGGAATGGAATTTCGCCTAAAACCCTTTCTCAGTGGACTCCTATAAGACTAAAAGGAACATAATTTCCTCGAAGTCTTAGGTCTCTTGCGGGTTGACTGACTGACTATCATTCAGTCAGCGAGTCAAGCAAAGATTTTATATATTAAGATAGCAAAAAAACAACACAATTATTACTTACAACATAGATCAAACTAAAATAAGACAGAAAGCAGCCACCGCTCAACATTCGTAGGAAAAGCATATACTCGTAAGTGATAAATATGAATTACTGGGTTCACATCACAAAAACAATTATTGGGCACTATAAATTTTGATGTTCCGCGCCTGAAGCATGGAACCCAGTCCCATTAGAGTCCGGTTGCCGCACTAAATCTCACACAGCTACCATGCTACACCAATTCATACACTGCAGCATCGAAACATAGCTTTGGACTGCATTCTGGAATCAAGTAATCTAGCGCGAAGGATCATTTTATATGTGGAATATCAGAAAGTTTTTGATTTTCTGATCAACAGCTGTCTTTTTTTGATCTTGAATAGATCTTCATTTGAAAATAAACTTAACTGATGGTATATGATGACATGATCGATAGGTATCTTCTTAACCTTCATACTTCATCTGCTTTTACTCTTACCTTGAAAATTGTATTTTTCAGGAAAGAAAATTATATTCTTAGTGTGCTCCATTCCTTTAACATTCTCAAGGTAGAACCAAAACGTTTAGTGTAAATTGGTGGTATACTGACAAGATGAGGATGGTACTGAGCTGTGCGACTATTTGTCCTTTGGTGAAAAGGAGAAATGGTATCATTTTCTGTTCACGCTTGGTAGGTACTGCAATTGTTTTCCTTTTATTTATAAATATGTATAAATAAGGGATATTGATTTTAAAAAGAATTAATTATTCATGATTTTAGCATAACACTCTCGCTTATCGATATTTTGTGTAACCCAGCACTGTTTTCACTAGATAAGTTTGTAGTTTATCTTCTAAATTCAAGGTTGATGGATAAGAATCCGGTTGAATTATTACGAAGCTTTAAATTATAGTGCGTATCGGTTTCCTAGAAAATAAAATAATAAATTTAATAGCGTTAACATAAATATTTCATAGCTATTTCATAAAATTTCTAATAGGATAAGTGACATATGTACTTAAAATATGTTCAAACATCCTGTTTAAAATATAATACTAGTTATTCGGAAAGATACTTTATTGAATATAATTTAACCTATGTCTTATTATTTACCTATAATAGTTTACAATAAAATAACATAAGTAACTCCAATTTTTTTATAATATATTTTTATGTCTTTGTTAAGTCTTCGTTATGTTGTAAAATGCTGCCCGGCGCGTGCGCACAAAACTCCAATCCACCTGCTCCTAAGACCCCAATAATTATTCTTCCACTTATTATATGATTATGACGTTTTTTTTGGTGCTTTCAATCAAATTACACCTTGGCCTGGCCACTTTGTTTGAGTGAGATGTCCTAAAGTTTTTTTATTTTACAATTTTAATAACCATGGCCAACCAACAGTGTAAAATGAGGTTTCATATTTTTTCTTTGTGTCATGTTTAAAGTGGTTTCAAGCCGTTTACATTTGACAAGTATCGTTTTTTTTGTATTTATTAAAAGTATAGACAAACAAAAATAAGCCGTCTCAAAGATTAAAATAGCCGGTTTTGAAATATAAAATAAATATAGACATCTAAAATAAAGTATTTGAAACCGTGAATTCGTTAAAATGAGCCATCAGTTTATTACCATCCATCTATAATTTACTTTACCCACTTTCCCTATCCATCGTTGCATTGGACTGGCTCCTACTGAGATAACATGACCAGTGAATAGGAACTGCATCAAACCCTATTCTATAGAAGACAAGTTAAATAAAAGTTTCTAAAAATAATGTCTATAAGCAAAGACATTGCGCTAATTTTAGTGGAACTGCCACGAAGATCACCTAGATGATAAGGGCGGATTCTAAATTTGAGTTCGTGTAAACTGCGGCCGAGCATTTCGCTCAAGCGCATCGATGGTATGATAGCAGAGCATAAATAAATAATTAGACGGAGAAAGAGGAAGTGAGGAATGAGAGGGGAGGATAGTTTGAAGATAATATCTCCCGCAACCGCGCTTTGTGTCAAACGTCAGATGGTTATCTCAGAGATGTTTACAGATGTACTGGAAGGGTAACGGCCCAAACCACTCTCCACGGCGCAATCGACCGGCACCACTAATGCGCCCGATATACTATTAGTTAATTACCTGTGCTTTTTAAACGTCAGAACCGGCTACTACATTCGAACGAATCAATTAGGTTTTTTAACTCTATTTTACAAACATCAATTCAAATGTAATGCTTATTTTATTGTATTTTAAAGAAATTCCCGAACGTAGTTGAACAAGATTAGAGACCATTTTTTTTTATAAATATTGTATAAAATAATAAGTGAATAGGAAGGAGACGCCCGCTATTTCTGAGTTGGTCGTAGATCACGTTAGATGGTGAGGATAGCGTGGCGGAGCGCCAGATCGCCGATCTGTCTCGGCATTTCATCGCCTAATTACTAGATTATCGTTTTATGTTGCTAACCTAACACAAGATTATCGTGTGCATGGATCTGTGTGGATGTTTTATTAAAAACACTACGAAGCAACAAGTCAAACTCAGTAAAATATTTAAAATTGTCGAAGGATTTATATGGCAAAAGATATGGAAATGATGCTAACAAAATTATATTAAATTATATTTTTAATATTAACATACAATAAGTAACAAAAGCGTGACCGATATGATTGTTAAATAAAATAAGTCGTTTGGAAAAAAACACGTAGTTAATAATCATAATTATGTCGGTAATGCTTTATTATTGATAAGGTGGCCAGTCTGCTCCGTTGTCCATAATAGCTTAGCATCTTCGAGGTATGCTTTAGGCTAATTTATCAGCATAGTCAATGATCTCCGTATGGCCTTTTAATCGCTAGTAAGCTCGGTGGAAGTTAGTGCTTTCCAAAAACTAATACTCAATATACATAGGTACGTAAGTAAATAGCCTTGTTTCAAGAACCGCCTACTTTTAAGAAATCAGATACAAAAATGCAAACGTTCATGAATATCGATATCACACAAATCGCCGACTAGCAACAATAGCTTGCGACAATAGCAATTGCGCAAATCTCTCTCCACCCGACCAAAGCATAATAATTGTTTTGTAGAAGGACACGCGCTTATCGCCCTGGACGATCGCCCGGTGACGTGCAGCTGCCTTTCTGTTCCTTTTTCAAAAACCCCTCCATAAAACTAGAATGTAAATGGAAATTGATTTGGTAGTGAGCCCGCTTTTGTTTTAATGTTTGCTTTTAACAATAAAATATTAATAGCTTCTTGCACATCACTACATGACAAATTTAGGGACAAACGATGAATTTCCTTTTTACAAGCTTTTATTTAACTTGCAAATGTTTGTATGTTAGTTTATTTGTTTAGGGCAAATCTTGCAAACTGAATTAGAATCACTTCCTTTTATCCTACATAGTTGCATTTTTACATGCTGGTTCAGATCCGATGAAAATGCATTTTTATAGTAAGCATGACCTGAATTCGGGGTTAGCTCCAGATAAACGAAACTCTTCAACGATGAACAGCAATGTCACCAAATTTTATTAAACGAAGTTTTTAAGTTTTATTATGATATGGTTGCTGCACTTAGGGTTAAAAACTTGATTTTGAAAATGTTTTTGTACTATTTTTGTACTTTTATAAATTAATCTCTAATTAGCAACTTGAATTCATGACAGCTTTATTTTACGTTTTTTTTAGTTTTCTCTTGCTGCTACTAAACAAATGTGATATCGATATTCATAATGTAAATGTAGGTATATTTGATAAATAATATTTTATCCTAGAAAAACTACTAATTGTCAAAACTTATTATTCTTATTATACCTATATAGACATTTAAATGGAATCGTATACAAAATATTTAAAACGTTAACTGAATAATTCTCACATTTTCACAAAATTTATTACAATGGCAGTAAATCAGCTGGGGCTAACTCACCAAACAAAATGGGAGCTAAATCTCATGAATAAATACATCCTATTTAGCGCTACACTCGCCACGTCTTCAGGTCTGCTGAGGCGCACCCGATTTAATAATAATTAACTTTTCTACTTTAGTAAAAAGAGCCAAAATTGCTCATTTACCTTAAAGGACTTATTGCCGTTTGTCGATGTAGGGTAGTTCTACGCAAACGCATTTCCGGTCGAACGATGCCGGGAAAAAGCCATTTAAAACAAAAAAGGAAAAAAATAGTAACGCGCCTCGCGCCGCTCGGACACTTCCGGTGGGCGCCATTTTTTCTGTATTGCCAACAGATAAAATCTTTCCGGCCTACTGCGTGAACGCCCGTTTCTATTTTTATTTGGATCACTTTTTGGCAAAATAATGTTCAACGTTTAATTTAACATAACATTTTAAATAATACTTTAGGTATTATATACAGTACTTTTTCAGAATATTTATTTTGATAAGCATATTTCGAAAACACGTTTCAAGTATGTATTCAGTGGAGTCATGGTTATATAGAGGATCTCTACAGTATTCTACCACAATGAAAAGTTATTTTGTAATATGTTGAATATCATTATTGATTTTGCAAAAACATTGCACTCACCCACATTTTATAAAACAGGAACAACGGATATCACAATTAGTGTAGGGCATTTGCATCGCCACAAAATTCAACGGTTGGACTTATGTAAATGGGATAGCTGTTCGATGTTGAATATTCAAATTGATGTCATTATAACATTCGGCCAAACGTGCCGGCCGTTTGGCCTCTAGCCAGCCAGCAAGCATGGGCGAATATGTAATGTAATGAGTAAATTAAACTTTTCTTTCTTTTTTAATTCGCACGCAAGTAAAAGCTCGGCTTCAAGTGGGTTTCTACGGAAGCCTTATAAAAATATTTCGGTCGGTAAAATTTTAACAAGCTAAAATTTTGCATGTCGTTATAAATAATTTTCAGATTGTAAGCTCTATTTTGTGGTAAAGGAGAAAAAGTATTTTTTCGTCTTGTTAGTATTGTTCGACATCAATGGCTCTCCCAAAACATTCGGTTTTGTAAGTAATTCTGGAATTCGATGGAAGTGACACGAATATGCCTTAAATACTAACGGCCTCTTATGAATCTTTATATATAAAAAATGATTCCATAGCCTGGCATTATTAATACACAGAAAACTGGGAGAAAAAACAGTGACTGTCAAATTCCCTCGGATACTGGCCGAACAAAACAGCACTTTAGACGAAAAAAATAAAATAAAAAAGAAAACTAGAAGAGCGTTCTCGATTCAAAAATTGAATTGATCGCCCCATTGTATTCCAAATGTATCATTTGAGCTGTTATTATAGCGCTCTCTCTCTAGCGCTCCATACAACTGGTAATCCGATACTTTTGTATGGAAGGCACTTAACGCGTGCCTTAGGACCAAAATGTCACATGACTTATAGCTATTTAATTTATTCCGTATTTTATGTTTAAGGCTATATGACCCAAAGCACCTAATAGACGACACAATCTACTAAAAAGTTTTATTTACAATAATGTAACAAACGAATCGAAACGTCTCGAAAACGACCGCAAAAAGTTTATTACCAATTGGGACTATCGAAATAAAAAAAATTAAATACCGACCACAAAAACCTAATCGGTTATACCATGGAGGAAGTAACGTATAAACGAGCGTGATAAATTAAATAAACATATAAAAACCAGGACGAACAGACGGACGGGCGCTTTGTGGGCATTGCGGTCGCAGGTATGACTGGGAATCGAACCCACGCACCTACTCTAATCCTAATCTGCCATTGTGATTGGCAAAGTAAATAATTTATTTTCAATTGCATTCCATCTGACGGATAATTTTATTATTTTTCGTCATCATTTGGAAGCTGTTTTTTCTTTCAGCACAATAATTTCCAAACATTTTGGTAAGTTTGCAAAGCAAGGCCGTAAACTAATGAAACTAAAAAAAACTATTTTTTTCTCCATGTAACTACATGGAGCAAGGGGATTTACAAAGTAAACGTACTCTCCACGTATTACGTCTCCAGGACTTACGGTGTATATGTTTGTTTGTCAGTCATTTAGTCTATGAGTCGCTTACTGATTTTATACATTTATCAGAAGATGTATAAACTAACTAATAGACTAATAAAACATTTACTAAATAAAAATAATTGTCACATCATTCAACCAACAAGTATCACACGACATTAAAGTAGTTTCTTTTAAAAAACAATGTCGAACAAAAGAAAGGCTTACCCGTAAAACCAATTTGAGTCAATATGGGCATTTGTAGCAGTCCTATAGGCCGATAAAGGATATTTTGAGTAAACATACTTGAGTATTGTTTGTTAAGTGGTTACAGGGTATAAGAGAGTTTGGTACTTGAAAAACAAAATAATTTGATTGTATGCAAGAAACATTATCACAAATATATAAATAGTTTGTGTGGCGAGCTTGATGTCATGATAACCAACCTCACCAACTCATGACTCTCCTCTATCAGCCATCATCTCAGTACTCACTCTTTTCTTAACCATGTCATTCATCACACAATCCATCCATCTTTTCTTTGGCCTACCTCTGTTTTTATTTCCATCCACATTCATATTTAACATGCTTCTCGTAATATAACATTCTTTCCTCCTAATGACATGCCCATACCATGCTAGCCTATTACTCCTCAACTTTTCCCCTGATATACTCATTTCTTATTTTGTCCGTTCTAGTATCTCAAAATTCGCATCTCAGCAGCGTGCACTCTTCTTTTATCGATCCCTTTGGAACTTCACCATTAGTGACTGTTTTTATAGTGAACTATTTTACGAAACGCTAGGATTAAAGTTACGTCTAAAACAACATATAAAAAACATATTCCACAGGATTCAACTTGAACTAACAAAGAAAGTATAGCTAGTATCAAGATAGCGTGGACGCACCCTTGGAGAAGTTGTCGGTAAATCACAATAAACTCGTGCTCTGCTGTATGAATTGCGTTTTTTCACTGAAATCGATCACGATGTATCCGTTCGAGAACTTAAATATCACTCAAGGGGATTTATAAAGTAAAAACTAAATATACATAGAGCACCGTCCTACTTCTAACATGGCTTAGGTAGTTTAGCTGTTTTGTGGCAATTTTTTTTGTTTAAAAACACGCAATTTATTAAATCTTGGCAGTGAGTGTACTAGTATTTGGCCAAAAATGAACATGGGGTCCCTTATGTATCTGCATCGTTCTATGTCAATTCGATAATTGTATAAATTCATAGCAACCTTAAATATTTTATGTTTTTATATAAGAACCATATAATTTATGTCCAAATTTCATAAATGTCTCGTTATCGAGTTTGGGACCTTATTAGCATGTATTGGGATTAAATATATTTTTTATAGACGCTAGATTTCTATCAAACGGTGTCAAAGTCAGATCACTATCTCCTTAGTCTAGGTTTGAGACATTTGAGATGAGGTGACGTAAAAGGAAGTAGCGATGTCGATTCGTATACATATGAATAAGAAGGCGGGCTGTGGGCTTGACAAACGCTACTGCGACATTCCCGTATTGTGCCCCTATTGTGCCCCCGTCATTACAGCTACCGACTGAAGGACCTGGCACTCCCATTCGCTCTTTTGTCGCTCCTTCCGAATAATTAGAGCAAACAACGATCTTTGAGCGGCAATAAAGTATACATTTCAACAGAAAAAACCGTCGAGTGCTCTCGAAGGGTCCCTTGACAGTTAATTTTTGTCATTGTTGCGCTCTCGATGCACGTTCGAGTTTTTTCGTATACTAATGTATCGGCGGCTGAAATTGCACGAGTTTTTGTTTATTGTATTCTCGACGGGGGGCTGTGAGAGTCGTGAGAATAGTTTCTTTGGCCCACTTGACATTAACATTTAAACTTACGTCTTGCTAAGTCAGCTATTACGTTTGGTTTTTTTTCTGTCGTGAGCGGATGATGTAGAATCGCTGGTCATATCACTGGTTCTTTTTTGGTGACTCAACTTAGGTATGTCGTTTTACAACCAGTTTAATGAAAAAATTTAGTGCACCTCGCAGCCGTACCTACATACAAATTGTTTTTCTTATACGCTAGAGAATCTGGGTATACTTTAGGAAGTGCCGATTTCCTTCACGTGTTTGAGAGCAAGAATATTTTCGTAGTGGAAAAATCCATTGGTTTACTGGGAACATTGGGAACTTGTACCCATGACCTTTGTACTGGATGCCGGGGTTACTAATCAGAATACCAGTGTTCCCATAAACGAGAATATTATGCAGAATGTGCTACATTATGGGCGTCGTTAAGATATTGCTTATCTACTCGTAGCTTAGAGTAAATGCTTATCTATGTAGGTGCATTGATTTCTCGTTATTTTACATCACAAATGAGGAAGATAAGAAATTACGTAGGCTCGAAAGAATTTCACAAGTTAGTTTCACTTTTCTGCTATGGAAACCACGGAACAGTGGTGCTACTTACCTGGTTGTTCTTGATTCAACAACGTTTAGCAACGTTTTTGAAAGCTCTAGTGGTGTAGTGCCTCTAACCCCATATTTTTATCAACTTTCGATCTGAAAGTTTATGATGAATCTCAGAAGAAGCTTTGATCCAAAGATTTGAAATGAGACAAATGTAGGACAGGGGCCTGTATAGAAAAGCTCGAATTCTTTCATCACACTAGTTTATTCACTTTTAGTTACTAGATCTTTTTACAGACCTGCTCAGGTGCTTAGGTTGAGAACGATTCGGCATAACGAATGAATGATAGTGACCTTAACAACTTATCGCTTTCATGCTTAGACAATCTCGATGGCGCGGCGGGCAAGTAGCGGGCTGCAACGCAAGAGATGTGGGTTCGATTCTCCCTACGGGATAAATGTTTGCATGTTCTGCAGATATTTGTTACTCGTAGTTCATGCTACTCACGATACAGGGAATTCAAGTGTAGGCTCAGGACTATGTATGTATGTATCTGGTGTTTGTTATGTTTGTATAGAAAGGTTAACAAGCCTCGTTGGAAGACTTTGATCCACAAACTACGACACCAGCGGGGCGATCACACTAATTTCCCATGGCTGGTATCATCGGATGGAATGAATCATATCATACTAATTTGTAAGCTGGATGAGCCATACATGGACAATGCGAATGAACAAAATTGGTTTCATATTGGACGTTCCGTATTTTGGATGGATTGGCCATTAAAATAAGGAACTAGTGTCAAAATTGATTACCATCTCGATAGCCATGAGTTAGTGTGATCGCCCCGCTGGTTTGGTCACCAGTTCAGCTTCAATCTGCTAATCAAACCGCATTGCTTCTCTCTCGTGCAATATTAATCGTTTTAATCTGTTGCCGGGTGTAGATATATTATTTTATTTAACCATTTATTGATGTTTATCGCGATCGTAATTCATCGGGGACAATCGCGCGGGTTTTATGACACATTAGCCCGGCATAGGGGGTTTGCCGTTTCGATGCGGACCCCCGGTTATCTGTCACCAAGATACTGTCAAAATGATCCGTTGGGATTTGAACCCGAGGGTGAGCTTAGATTAACTAAAGAGTAGTTTATTCTTGATGCACGATTTAAACGCGTTAGAGAAACATGCCAAACTAAGGTTAATCATAAATTTTGTTTTAGTTTTTTTCGTAAATTGTATTTGTAGAATATTATTATAGCTTGAATCGGAATTTTATTCCGTTATAATATATTTTTTTATGTGCCTAAGTAGACACTCATTTGCATAGGTATTTTATCAACAGGAAATACAAACACCTACCTAACAAGTACAAGTATCTAAAATTCTGCATACTTTCAAGTACCTAACTGATTTCGTTTAAATTGATTTGTAGAGTTATACAATTTCATATGAATTATTAGTAACAGATTTAGTCGTAAAATAGAATAGATAACACATTATTTGTTATATATAAATTGATTTCTATACCGAAATTAGATTTTGGTTCCTGTATAAGAAGTTTTATGTGATTTAGTTACATAACTTTCATGATTCTTTGATGAAATCAAATAATTTATTTTTAATTTAATAGACCAAAATGACTTTGTAAATTTTATGATAAATATCCCGTTTTGAGTATAAACTAAATGCCGTTGTTTATAACCTAGCCTAAATTTTGATTTATTGGAACATACCTACTATGGTAACATGGCCAGGCCACATTTTGTATGTGATCAATGTCAAAGTCAAAGTCAAAATTCATTTATTCATTCATTTACACATTTTGCATAGTATCATGTTACCTACGTTTATTAAATGGTTTTTATTGACTTTGCAGTTTCTTTCGTGGCGTATTATAAAATAAGTCCAAAGTAGAAATGAGTTCTAGATTATGCATCTTCGCAAACACGATAAAAAATAAGATAAACATTATGTTTTAAAACAAATATGATAAAATTTCTATAGTCTTGAAATTTATGAAAACATTTCAATAAAGTTTATAAATAATAGCATTGACAGAAGCTTAATGATTATAAATTTAATTCTGACGCATTGACGACATGATATTTTAATAGTTCATACAACATTGACCAACAAACTAAATTTTTCCAAATTTTATTTATACTTACAGATAAAAAAAACTAAAATTAATCAATGACAAGGCGTGGCTTGAAATCTATGTTCTGACAGTTGGGGCGAAACGATTATGAATAAATACCGTTCCGGCCATATAAGCCATCTAATCTATCAGGTACAAAAATCGAAACTAATTTTGTCACTGACTGTACCATGGGAGCATAGCCGTGGACAGAATCTAGTCCTACTAATATTTAAAATGCGAAAGTTTGAAACATGAGATGTTTGTTGCGAAATAACTCCCTAACGGCTCAAACGATATAGATAAAATTAGGAGCAAATATAATTCATAACTTTATAGTGCATAAGCTACTTTTAATCCCAGTACAACGTGAGTGAAGCCGTGAGTAGAAATTGCATACATAGGCGTACCTATACACCTGTTTTCTGGAGGGGTAAGCAGAGACCACGGATTTCCACTTACTACGATCCTGGGATACCTCTTTCATCCTCATCACATTTTTCATACAAGCTCGTCCGTTCAGGTAACTAGGTCTTTCTTTTTTTCTAACACTTTTGAACGGTTTCAAATTGGTCAGATTTCGTTCGCCGAAACCGATTCCGACTGTCCCATTCATACTGGCTTTGTATACTTAACTTACTTATCTAAAGACCATTGCAAATGATAGATACCTCAACTGATCCAGATTACTACCAGGTGGAAGCGTTCCCAAAACTCTGTCTGCATTTCCACGCCGAATGGCAATGCTTATGCGTTTGAAGTTATTAAAAAGAAAAGAGAACGTAAAAAGAGACCTTCAGAACAGGCAATAGATCATTAATGCCCCAGCTTTCCATCAAGGCGGTCGTATGCCTGTTTGTCTCGTAATAACATTAAAAAAAAAGTTTATTGTAAAAGTAACTCACATTATGTAGTTTATAGTAGAGTCCGCACGCGTTGCACACTGGTTCCCCGTTCTGGTTGCGTCTCCATAGCGTGGTTGTAGTGGTCTTGCAGTTTGCGCAGGACGTCCCCGCCCGCCTTGCAGCACTCTGCAGCGACTGTCGACAAAAAACACTACTATTATAATTTGATCGTTCGTTCGATGGTGAAATTTCGTTAAAGCCATGCTTAGATTGTTATTGCGATATAATTTTTCAAACTTTCGTAATCAGACAAATGGATCGGTAGGAAAAAACCTCTAGGTTTGACGACATCTGTGTCGCATTGGCTGAAGGTCCTCTTGAGAAAGTTGTGGGATCGATTCCCGCCACGGGACAAATGATTTGCATTGTTTGTATGATTTGCAAATATTGTTCTCGGGTCTGGGTGCTATATATGTATAATATGTATATAATTAACTAAGCTCTGCTTAGTTTGGGACTAGATGATGCTGTGTGAAAAATGTTCAGAAATATTTATTTATTATTTATTTGTTAATTACGTCAAAAAAGTATATAATATCAGTCATATAGTTCCCATAATAGAAGTTCTGCTTAGTTATGGGGCTGAATGATGGTGTGTAAAAAATTAAAGTAAATTTGATAAAGACCCGTATAAAATTTATTTTACATTTCGACGTAAAATAATATTACTCCCTCAAAATATTATTTTAACTCATCGTGCGTTTCTCCGCACACTATTAAATAAATTGGTTTATAAGAAAATGTTACAAAAATGGTTGAAATTTTGATAGAAATTAGCCTTATAAACGATGGTAAAAATAGCAGCGTTTGGTCTCATCATCATTATCAAAAAACAATCTTCATGTTCCTCAGCAAATAACGCAGTCGATAACCCCATATAAAATTAATCAAACATTTGGCGTCACCACATATCTACAATTTTCCACATCCAAAATTTCTCTTGACAAACATGAACTGGTAAAACAGTGAATATACGAGTACATGGCGCGGTTTCTCAATTTTGATTGCGATAAAAAAATAGATAGAAGATAAGGATAAATGTGTTCAAAAATAATATTTCTGCAATTTTTTGATAAGTCAAAAGTAGCAGAGTAGTAGAGTAAACTCCATGCTGCAGCTGAACTAAACTTTTTGAACTCCAATCAATCTTTGGCATGTGACAAATAAAATTGAACTTTACCACAGCTTTCGGAGCGAGTCGAAGTTATAGACTCAATCATGTCATGTAGCTGATAACATCAGAATATTAATACCCTACCATTGCGTCGCATTCTGTGGCTACTGAACTTTGTGAGAACGCAGCAATTTGCAAAAATCTTAACTAATGTGACTAAGAAACGACTATTCTAAACAAATTGACCATTAATAAAAACTAAAGATTTAGATAATTTGCTGATGTAAAATCTATAAATGAATATTCAAACTGCCGCTCTACAATTTACGGCCCCATTAACGTAAGGTACGATATAAAATACGACAGTACAATGTCGAAAAACAAAACGACAGGACAAAAAGCGAATATTCGAAAATGGAATCGAAAAAGCGAGGTAGCTATCGTCTGGCCCTCTTACGCACCTGCCCATTACTACCCGTCAATCAAACAAAAAATATCCACACGCGGTGGCCGTTTTATACAGTCCACAAAAGTGCCTCACTCAATTAAAAATGCATTCGTCCTAACCCGACACGAAAATAAAAAGATGCAGCGCAATCCGACTCATAATAAATCCATTAATTTGTCATGTCATTTATCGAATAAAAAATTGTGGATCGTCGCACAACTATTCATATATGATTCTTGGTAACTAGTGTAGTATCGAATACTACCAAAGATTATCGTGAAATGGTCCCGGCGTATTGTCCGATTTAATATTGTAAGTGACTGTTCAACCAGATGGAGTACACTCGAACTCGAAATACTTTTTGACTAATGGATGCCACCTTTCAAGTAAAGGTTTTGTAGAGATATAATTCACATGTCACTGGTCGCCTACAACATTATTAATTTTATGACTTAAGTAATTTAGAAAAATTGCAGCAGTTAAACTCCTACACGCATTAGATTTCTTTGGAATATTACGATTACTATTCTAAAAGTAAAAAAAACATTATAATATAAAAATTAATGTATGAGTCATTATGATTACTTTACCAAATTTAACCTTTCCAGTGAGGGAATTCAAAAATAATACTGACGTGCAAACTTACAGTTGAGTTTTCTCAAACGATGACCTTATTGATAGTCAATAATTTGTATCTATCGATACGTGGTTTGACAGCTCTAATATTATACCATAGTAGAGTTTGGCCTGCCAGTACCGCAAGTCAGAATACCTAAATATTAAATGGTTTGCATCAATACCGCAGCGTCATGGCAGCTCCTTTGTGCACGAGATTAGTGCGCACCATATTAGCCGAGCTTGAATGACGAGTCATGAGACGTGTAAAATACTATGTAATTGGTAATGTATTGTTGTATGTGATCCTATTTATAAGCTACAACAGGAAAACTCATGAAAAGTTTGAGCGATAAGATTTCAGGGAAGAATCATACATCACACAGGAAATTTAAAAATAGTGCCGTAACTGTCTTTGCGATTCGACAATCGAAACTTTTCAAGAGATTGCTTTTAGCAATAAGGCCAACCATTGTAAGTAACATCACGACTTCACTTATTAGATATTATGTGAAGTGTAATTTTTATTTTGGTAAATGTAATAAGAGTTATTTTTGGTAAATGTAGTAAAGAGTTGATATATAGATATATATCAATCATATTAATGATTAAAACTTTTAAATCCAAAGTTCGCCAGCGTTTATTGTGACCACTCGTTAAACATAATCGGTTAGGATAAAATAATAGAGAGGAATAAGCTCCGTTCTCGAGGATACCAGAATCTTAATAAAAAGTACTTATCTTTAGGTACTTAATTTATATGACACAATTTGATTCAAAACATTGTCTTAGTTAAAAAATCTGTCCTCATACGTCGTCGTACACAATCAAGTTGATCAGCTTGCAAATCAGAAAATCAGAATATTACTGGTGAGTTTACGACTCAATTACCCAAATCCGATTTTATAATCAGATGATAAGAGTTCCCATCAACTCATAAAGGGTGCATCATGCTCCCTCGGGAGATTCCTAAACCGGAGGGCAAGCAAAGCCGATTACAGAAGTCACCCCGTCGCCAGGGTGGTTTTATTTCCGTGGAAAAACGCCTGTTTACCCGTAATTTTATGGGCGAATTACTTTCGCTCTTCAAACGCTGAAATTGCTGGAAGGCCGTAAATTTTAGGGCTGGGATTATTTTTATTTGGGTCATTTTTTATAGGTCCACGGGCGAAAGGTTAAGTGAAATATAATAAACCATGAAAATGCTGGTCGTTATTTTCTTTTTAATTACGTTTGACTAAAATGTTTACTGGTTGGTTTATCTAGATCTAATCCATCATCTCGGCCCGATGCATCGATAGATTCCAATCAAGCTGTCAGTAGCGTGTTTGTTCATAATACTTTTCCTCTAATATATGCTGCAGTAGAGACATTCCAAGCACGCGGGCTCGTCCCGAACCAAGAGCTTTATTAATTGTTAAACCCACTTCACTGTCAACGACATTCCGGATCGATATCTTACATATTCCCAACAAACACAGATAACATGCCGACAAACGTAAAAAACCATCACAAACAGACAAAATCCAGTACCTACATTTATTGTGGTACTTAAATTTTCAGTGTAGTGTAAACTCAAAGCATGCGATGTGACAACGAGGGCTTTCGAACTCATTGTGTCGACAACAAAACATCCCCTTTGTCGTGTTTTCACTCGAAAATATAACGATTGTTCATTTTATGCTGACCGTATAAAGTGGGCAATTTAACCAAATAAATTCTCAATATATTGTAAGAGAAGAATGGCTAACATTGTCCGCCTTTATTCTTAATTTGTGCGTTTAAAACCACACATCACAAAAGAGAACCGTCAACAAATAACTAGTGAGTAAAAACCAATTACAAACAACATGATTATCGAATTGCCTTTTGGTCGCATCACACAAACTGTACTAATTCAATAACGCACCCGCATTAAAAACATATTTCCATAGAGCTGGCGTCCCTCGATCCAATCAGCCTTATCTCCCCCACCCTCGGCAAACACCTCCTAATCAAATCAAATCACAGCCTCCGTCTTCCTTAATCTATCTACCTATCTACACTGCAACGTTAAATTATATTGCAAAAAGGGATACCTACAGCCCCTCATATATTTGCCAACACAAGCGAAATTTATCCCACCCGGAAAGAGCCCTCTGTACATAACTACACGAATCTGTATCCGGAAAACACAGGCCGCACACACGGACATGGCACGACGGTGTCGGTCGCGAAGCACACAGAGCCGCCTATCAGCATATCTACGCCATCTAGATCCCACTATGAGAGTCCCCAGGGGGAGGCAATCCATTTACCAGATCTATACTCGCACTGAAGTTTTCCTCTTATCCGCATAAGGTTAGAGATGACAATCGCGCGGCAGAAACGATGTTTTTAAAGGTTTACACGGCCCCTAGCAGTGAAAGCGCGGAATCGATGTAGCCTTTACCCCTCGCCCCGCGCCAGTTTTTCCGGAGCTCCGTCCTTATCTGACTGGGGCGATTAGATAAAGAGAGATAGAGCGTGAAAATAAAGATTTTCATCGTGTTCACTCACACCACGATAGTTTCAGTCGCACAATTATGTAGCAGTCTTGCGGTGTGGGTGTTTCATGTGGGTAGTATCCACTCCGGCTGAGGATACGTTTGTGTGGATCGAGGGTTCTAGGAATAAAGCAAGGGTCAACAGAACTTTGATGTCACAGGAAGGCTCTTTTGAAACTGCTGTCTAAGTTTATTTATTCATAAATAGGGTATCTACATGAGGGCGTTTGAGCATTTAGAATTTCCTTACAAAGTTGAGTGAATATTTTCCGTGAAGGTAAACGGATCGTATACCTATTACGAGTAATTTATAAGTTTTCGGTCGTGTCTCACATTATGTTTATCGGTGAATCGACAGGCGCCGGAGCGTTGTCGACGCGCTCATAAAATAAAGCGTGCCTCGATGGTTGCTCGTATTTTTTTAAATTTTCACACGAAGATGCACCCCGCCCGCCCGGCCCCCTCTTCCCATTGGCCGTGCCGCGGAAGCCATGTTGGGAAATTCGCTTAACGATTTATTTGTGTGCGGATCGTAGTATCGGGCTTACGCTTCAATTGCCGTGTAACAGCCAACATTCAGAAATGGGACTCGCGTGAAATTTATTTCCACCTTTAACTTGGTTTCTTGGCTCCAGCGAAAGGCAGTCAGTATTGTCCGTCGGTTTCTGTTCATGGGCCGTCGGATTTTATAAGTCCGTTAGGATAACAAAGCGTGGCGGTTGGGCAATAGGAGCTATGGCCGATACCGATCGACACTCTCTCGGATTGACACATCAAACGCCAGTCTCATCCAAGATTATATCGAAATACATTCGAATCGTAATCGACACGCCGACCGCCGTCGCGGTACCTCATAAACTTTGCTATTGCGTCTACAAACACTTATGACAACAGACAAAAAATCCAAACCACGATTTTTTTATGAATTAAGCAACTTTGACACACTTGTGAGCAAAAGTGAAAATTTGAGATCTCGTTGATTTCTTTTCTATGAGGATTTTCTAGTTTTACACGTTACGAAGTAATTTCAACCAATTATTTCATAATCGTTTTTTTTTTGTTTTCGCGTAATGTATAGTAGTTCTACTATACTGAATGTGGGCATGTACCAAATATAATGTTTGAACGTGCCTTTGACTACTCTTTATGTGCCCTGTTTTTGATGTTTCTTTGATTTTTTTTATATGTACCATCTTCTGCAACTACACGTAATTAATAACTTTAACAGAAATATTTTTTAAGAAGCCTGGATTCTCTTGTTACTCCTGGTTTTTGTTGTTGTTAACTTCAAATAAAAATCATCTTAAATATTGGTCATTTATACTGAAGTCGATACCCATACACAAATAGCTGTTCATTCTTCATAATATTTAAAATGAACCCTATTTCCTACTAATATTATAAACGCGAAAGTTTGCGAGGGTGGATGTTCGTTACTCTTTCACGCAAAAACTACTGAACCGATTTTGATGAAACTTTACAATAATATAGCTTATACTTTGGAATAATTCATAGGCTACTTTTTATCCGGGTATCACGCGGACGAAGCCGTGGGCAGAAGCTAGTGACTTTATAAAGTGGTAAAGATTACCTCAGACTTTATTCTGAGAAACGTAGAAAACCAGTAATGTAATGCAAATAGACATTGAAAATGATAAATTATATTAAAATATCCGTGTAACTCGATATCGTGAAGGATTGGCATGCATAAGCGCAGGTAGTATGATCGATGGGCGCGCAGGCGTCAGCATGCATCATCGTAGGCATAAGGGCAAGGACCGCTGATGTCTTTATCTAGATAGTGATTATACATCATAACACATTCAAATGTTGGCTTATATGTGTTTATATCGCTTGAGGGTGGGCGCTAATGCCTATCACACAGGATACTTACTATCCTAGCTTAGGTTATTAGTTGTATCACTTAAACTTGTTTCTAAAACTACCTTAAGCCTACTTTTAAACAGTTTTCTTTGATTGTAAAATGTTTTCTTTTTTTAAGGTGCATATAAATAATTTTCAATTTTCAATTTTCATAACGCCATTTTTATTTATCACTAGTTTCTGCTCTCAGCTTCGCTCACAAGGTACCTGGATTCATATTTGAAGTGCTATCGGTTTTTCTTGGGTACCTTACGTTAAATCGGTGATCTGACCAGGTTAAGGTTTGGTAGCCCTGAAAATGGCATTCTGCCTGATAGTTAAAGAGGCAGTGCGCCTTCATACACGTGTCATGTCTTCAATATATCCTTTTTAGTCTATGTGTAATTATATGTCAACATCTATATCTGTTCCAAATTCTATCCGAATCAGTCCAGCCATTACTAAGATTAACGGTAACAAACATTTTGACATTATAATAGGAAGAATAATACGGTATAGGGTATGTGGGATATAATTGCATATTATGCAACGTTCTATTGTCTACAATAATATCCCCAATCGAAGTAAATCTCTGAATTCTTCACTTTTTTTCACATTCACAGCAGTACAGTTACTAGATAATCTTTCCTCATAGGATGCCATACATTGTTGTTTTGAGTTCGTGACTTCTTAACTTCTTGTACCCAGTTGTCGATTCTGTGATCTATTTATAATGTCCTGCCAATAGCCACTTCAACTCGTATGTTTTAGGAGCAAACCATAAAATAACTTTAAACTGAAACAGCTGGTCTACAACTTTAGATGCATTAAACTCGTGACGGTGAAATTACAAAGATGGCCCGAATTATGTTCAAAAGGCGACTAAACGTTGGTAATTCTGGCTCGGATCGCTTCTCATACGTGTGAATTTGCATTCAATGGCAAAGGACACTGCGTCCTCAACATGGAAATAGCCAGAAAAAAACAGCTAGTTCAATGCGTTTGTAGCTTTGCATAAAACGAGATTCCTAATTCAAATCGTTTAGATAGTACAACTACTTGGGAATAATTCGTATCAATATTATACACTATGGCTAGATAAAATATCTAAGAAGTTTTATTTATGATATGTTGCTATTATTAATTTATAGTTCCTTGTAGTTGGTGTACAAGAGAATCGAGGCCGATACCCATCCATCTAGCTAGACAGAGTCAAAAAACTAACCTGTCTTGGCCTTTAAAAGAACATACTTCACTAACAATTTAATACAATTCGAAAACTTATAGGTTGATTCATGGAATGAACTTGCTCTACTCAAAGTGCTGTGGTTTAAAGGCTCCCAGGCTTTGTTTCATTTATTTCTCTCAGAGAAGGCTACTCATAACGAATAGAAATACAGTGTTGATTTGAGGATAGTTGGAAAACATTTATAATAGTATTATCACGATTAGGTGAAAAAATATTAATATATTATATTCGGTTTTTACGCTTCTCGATTATATTTTATTTTATTTTATACAATAATATAAGAATATGAACTGTCTCTGAAATCGCCTCGGTATAAGTTATTTTATCTGCCATTTGAGAACTAACAGTGAAAAATTGCACTAACGTTAATATATTCTGAAGCTAAACATTAATAAAACTGATAGGACATAAAATGTATTTCTGGGTTGATGGGCTAATAATGCAAAAAAGTGCTTGAGGTAAGAACGAACATGGTTTACAGTTTAGTTTACCTTGCATTTTAATAGATGGCGTTAGCCGTACAAAACTATTTTTATTATTTAATTTTGCTCAGTAGACTTTTAGTATTGAAATGTGTTTAAGCAGAAAAAACTTCTACATTATCACAAATCAGTCAGATCAAAAGTGGTGATCAATTCTTCACAAATAGTGGACAAAGAACGGTTGAAAAGAAAGTATTTTCACAATGTAAGCTAATGTATGCAACTTCAATACAAACGTCAAATCCAGTAGGTAATGAAGGAACCATGCATTAACGTATCAGCTGCCTGTTTTTTAAGTATTTACGACTTCCATCGGCGCAGGCGCAGCTTTGCAATGCACCTGTTTGTTTGATTGATTGCCGCGGGTAATCTACTGTCATATAACTGTATCATCCACACGTTAAAAGAGCTTAAACAGCGAAAAGATCACTGAAAAGTTAGCACTATTTGAACATATATGTTTTTGATGGGTTTTTTTGTGTGGTTTTGCCTTAAGAGTGATATCAGGCGCTTTGACCAATCTTAATTCAAGTGTATGTATAAAAAACTGAACCTTAATGTAAACTGTAATTCAAATTAATGCCGAATGGGCATAAGAGATTACACTACAATAAGAGGAATTCAGGCAAAGGCCTCAATAACAACCTACACTTGTATCGAAACTGACAAAAAATACTGGAATACGGGCTAAAAATCCCATTACCAAATCACAGTAATGCTATACTTGTATAGTATCGTAAAGTTATGCTGTAGTAGTATAGTAAATTTGGTAGCAGTATCAAATCGGAACTGCCTATTTCTGCCTCATTACTAAAATTCGGCAAAGTTTGTGTTTAGTGACTAGTTACGAGAGATTCAGGTGTTTCTCTCAACTCAACTCAACTTGAACTCTCTTATCTTCGCGTTTGTAATCCATTATCATCATAATTATAAAAAAGTTGATGTTTGCGGCTGGTTAAAAAAAGGTTTATTGAATAAAATCTATTTCGCGATCTATCCTATTCTAGTCGCTGTCGGTCGCACGGGGTCGCCGGGTCAGTTCGCACAGTTTAGCACCGCGTCATATTTATAATTACCACGGGCGTGTGCAGCATAGCACGCACTACACACTGCGCCGGCGCATCGATAAATCAAAATTTTAAATCACCGGTGGGCGGACCTCCTCCGCCGGCCAGGGCCGAATAAAATGAATTAAAAATAAAGCAAGAGGGGGCGAGCGCGTCCTGAGAAAATTTAAAATTTCGCTTTAGTTTTTTTAATTAATACCTTGTTAAAATTTAATATTGAGCGCGTTATTACAATGGGTGTGCGCGAGATTTAAACTCTTCGGTAACTTATTGAACCGTTTAATTGGATCATTTTTTTAACGAGAAATGATAAGAGATGATGAGAGATGGGACCGTTTTATCTCTTGTTCTTGCAAAGTCGCTTATGGTAATGTTATGGCACGTTCGACTACAATTTTTGTGAGATCCGTATCAATTCTCGCACTTCCTGGGTGAATGTTTTGCTTTTAGCATTAAGTTAACTACATCGCTCTGCATGTCAAATGGACTCAATTAAAACTATTCGATTGGTCGATATCATCGTAACAGTCACAGGGAAGTCTAGTTGGAGGTGACTCAAGACCGTTCTTCATAGTAATTCAATAGGGGAGACCTATTTCAGCAGCAAACATCTACTACTTGATGAAAATTGACCAAATTTTGGTACAAAATGACTAGAAATCATAAAACAAAAAAAATGTGTTTGATATTAGTTATATACTTAATCAATAAGTAGTTCCAATAAATGATTTATCTATCAATAACTTGTGAATTTAAAATGTCAATATCTATTTTCCAACTCAAGCATAGTTATCGATCACAAATAATTATTGCTTACTTTATAGTTCATAAATTAATTATTGTCCCCTAACCATTTCGTCAGCTTAGTTTTAAACCAATTGTAGGTATGGTAAATCTTTATTGTCATCTGATGATGACTGTATTTGATAAACGATCAATTTGCTAATCTTGTAGCTCAAGAGTCAGTAACCTACCTTATTCAACACAATTTTTTTATCCTTTTATAATTACACAATCTCTACTAGATTTACCCAAAGGTCAGAGATCTGTAAGCTGTCGGTCGGTAGTCGGGCACACGCGTGATTTCCTGACGGCTCTTCATAAATTCGGACATAATGTTGACTGGTACATTTTTGATTCGTCAGTGAGACCGCCTGCCGGTAAATACGGTTAATAACCTCGAATTCCAGTGATATTTTTTTGGTTTACCTTAAGGTTTTTTTAAAGATACATACAATATATTGTTTTGAATTACAGCCTTATCAAAAATTCTGAAGACTAGATACATAATTTATATCAAATAAGACTGAAATATCGAAAGCTCTAGGCCCTCTATTCCCGTGTGTGTCTAAACCATCCACGGCCTACAACATTAGCTATGTCACCTGCCCATCTCGTTGCCAGTCATCCTACGTTTCTGTAACCTGACTTTAATACCGTTAAAGTTAAATTTGACATTGCTTGAAAGCGAAATCAGCCCTAGGCCACGATCTCAGAATATTTAGAGGATCTAACCTTGCATGTATTGTGGAGTTATTTTATGTTGATGCCTTGTATAGTCTCACATCGAATGTTACTGTATTTAACTGGTTTATTTCCAGTAGAAAGGGGCAGGTGCCCCGAAGGTGGATGCCATTTTGCTTTATTACCAACATTTACTGCAACTTACTGCCAATAAAACTAGATTGCCGGCTCTAAAATAAAAGGAGGTATTTGCTATTCAAACAGGTGCTGCTAAGTAGACAAAAAAAACTAAAAAAGATCCCTCTTCTAAAATTCGTCTACAAATGGCAAAAATACCGAACGGTTTGTAAGAAGCTGAATTATTGTGATGCTCGTCTTTTAAAAAACTTATTTTGCCCAAACAATTCTATCCAAACTATTCTAAATGTGAAAGTTATTACGTTAAGATGTTTAAATGTCTGTTGCTAAATATCTGCGTAGCGGCTGAACTGATTTAGATGGTATAGTTCGCTAAATAGAGCTACTTTTTCCTAAGGAATCCTGGTAACACGCGAGCGAAGCGGGCAAGTGCTAAATAAAAATTAAATATGGAAGAATTATGACGTAAAACGCAACCAACTAATGAATTAAAATTAACCTCCCAAGCGACCGTGAAATGACATTCTCATGAGAAACCATTTGTATTTTCGTGAAAACCAACAAAGAAGTTTGTTTTTGTGCTGACACATGAATGATGCATCGAACGCTCTCGTCTGCCTAAACTCTATCGTGGAAATCAGTCAACCACAGTACATGCAGAGGCTGTGCACGTGAACGTCGTTTCGCTTTGTATCGAAATATCACCCAAAGTAAAAGATGTATAAAAAAAAATAGTATGGCTGAAATAAATTAAAAATATGTGGCATTTTACGTACAACCTGTCTGAACCTCATTTGTGCATTTTGAGATTTACGTTTGACAACAGAGGCACCAACATACTAATACAGCGCCATCTATTTAACGCCAGGAAACTAACTTGTCACGAATACATAAAAAAATCCACACTAGCACAGTCGGTATACCATACCCTTTAAAAGTATCATCATCATCAACAACAGACTCTGAAGTCCACTACTGGACATAGGCCCCCCCAAAGTGTGCCATGACGAACGTTCTCAGGTCACTTTCATCCACTGACCTCCCACAATCTTTGAGATATCATCGAAAAAAGATCATCGAAGAATTTAACCATAGGGTCAAAGGATATATAATAATATAATATAACATGAATTATTTATAATAATAATAATACAACCAACAGACACGCACATATTCCTGCCCCCCACACTAGGATCCCCTGTGTCGTAGGTATCAGGATCTACGAGTACCGTGGAACCACTCCCAGGCTCAGAAAAAATATTTGCAGAACAAGCTAACATTTACCCAGCTGCGGGCGACCGCGCCGTGCCACTGAGGTCGTCGAGGTTATATAATATATATATTATACATATATATTATACATAACATTAAGTAATTATTATGGCGCCAAAGACATTGTATCCTTCATCATCTAGTTTGTAGTACGCATTCGAAAATCTTTTTTCCCGAGCGGTTGCGGTTCATACTTATAGAATGTTGTTAGTTTATACGATCGCATGCGGTCCGTATCTATTCATAAACTTTTATGCTGTGTGAATGGAGGATTGTATCAATTTTAATTGAAGAATAATTGCTGAGCGTATTCCATTATTACCCCGTTTACGATCTTCATTATTCGCTTAAGATGCATTTTACTCATCGATACGGGATTATACTCCCATCAACTAGCGACGAAGTCGCATTCGTTTTGCTATCAACTAGCAAAACGAATGCGACTTCGTCCTTGTTGAGTTTTTTTTAAATTTTTAGTTAATCGTGTTTTGGAAACCACTAGGTTCTCAGTTCTCAGTAGTAATTAATACATTTAGTATTATTAGTGCTACATCCATCCACAAACTAAACCGACTTTGCTAAAAAAATAATTTTAGTAAAGCGTAGTTTCAGCTTCGGCCCTTTAGTTTCAGATATTTAAGAAGATTTTAAAGCTAGGCTTTGCTATGATTATCAGTGAGACAGCCATACAACGATTGTATATATTTTTTTATTACCTACACGATTGATATAGTACAGAAAGCACTCGTTTCGCAGAATCTAAACTTGGATAGCTTAGCTCGTGGTATTTTCGTACAAGTAAGCTTTTCCATATTTTAAAGGCACTATAGCTGTTAATCCCAGCTTTTAAAGTCAGTTACTACTGAACTATACAAACTGACTTTTAACTTAAAATTAATAAATAAATAAACACTGGTATTATGGTGCCACAAGTGCCCAGACCCAGGAAGTATATCTACAGAACAAACAAACAAAATAAATAAGTTGATATCTCATACAAACTAACATCCATTAGCAAACTTAATGTAAGTCTCCTTTTAAAAAATCCGGGTCTGATAGCTTACAATCGATTCGGAACTCGTAAAGAGACATTGGTTCGCGTTCCGCAAACAAGGGTGGGCCGTTCCGTAACAATACGGATTAATTATCGGCCAAAATCGACGACTCAAATATACCTGTCACCGGTGTTGGACGTCGCGGCCCGCAGCCCAATTTATATAGGCCCCGAACAATGGTAAACTCGGTAAACACAATGGCAAACTGCAAAATGAGCAAAACCGGAGCGCGTTCGAGGCGACCGTGTACACACACTCACATAAAATACTTTTTTAAACGTTATATTATTTTGAAACTTAATTAATTCTACATTGATTTCGGTATCATTCTACGAGTATAAGAAACGAAAATGGGCAATTCAGTATATATTCAACTTAAACAAAAAGCAAAGTATTGTTGCTAGAGAACTTGCCGGGACTCGGGGTCATAGCAGGTTCAAAACAATTATTGCTTACACATTCCAATTAATATATTTTTGGAAGTGGTAATGGCTACTATACATCTATTATGCGAGTATTGTAGCTATTTGATATATTGATTTTTAATTTAGTATTTTCTAAATCAGTTTATTTCGCGTAAACATAATTATTAGTTTGTATACGGGTATTTATACCGTTAACCTTTTTATTATTTTCCCTACCTTTCGGCTGCGTTGTAACAGCCGCTTAATTTATTCGCGTAGGTAGATGACTAATTTAATGCACTACAAACATTGTTTTTAAGTAAAACCTCGTAAAATTTATTTCTGTTTTTATACTTTTTTGTACTTATATGAGGCATACGCATGCAAATCGTCAGGGCTGATACATGTGAGTGCGGAGCACGCGCGGGTGACGCGCGGACCACCGGGCCGAGTGCCAGCCCTGATTCACGGACATCCGATCCAGGGGTGGCACAATCGGAGTCACCAACAAGAATCTTTTTAGAATTAAAATTGGGCTGAGAATCACGAAATAAGTTTTCTTGTTTTTTAAAAGAAGCTTAATTAAGACATTTGTATTTGTAACAAAGCTGACCAAAATGAGGGCAAATACAGTTTACAGTTTGATTTTGTTTTGGAAATAAAGTTTGAAAAATAAATCTTTTATTTTTGACATTCGTATTTGGGACTGAAACTAAATGAGCCCATACACAGTTAGTCTACTTTTATCTTTCGAAGAATTTCCCTGTTTACCTTCCGCTTCCATTATCAGATCAGCTCGCAGTCACACTTACATAGGTATGTAAATTTTGATACCTATCGGATGACGGTAAATGTGTCTAAAATCGTTTGCATAAGATTTCTTCAACGCGTGTAAAATTAAACAAGCGAAGTTTGCTCTTTTCTGTTTTATTAAGTTCTTGATATGTACTCAGGTGATTGATTATAAATTTTGGTATTACGCCTTCTTAGATTGTTACTGCAAAATGAACTCATTAGATCCATGAGCAAGGATTTTTTTTAAATTGGTCTTCGGATCTCTAAAGCCGTTAAACATAGGAACAAGTGATCAGGTCTCATTATAACTTTAGTGCCGCTCACAAGTAAAGGCTGTGAAAGCTGATGATGAGCTACAAGATAGAGACAACCCTGCTGGCTCGGCGGCAACGACAAGCGTAGCATTGTTAGGAGGCCGCCCCCAGCTTGAATAAATACATTCATATTGCCACTCTTAACATCCAGAATCGATATTCTGCCGGTCTCAAAGGAAAATATGTGAGAGAAGAAGTTTTACAATTCATTAGCGACAAAGGCTCTTGCACACTGACTGAGGGTACTAGCTAAAATTGTTATGCGCGGACTAGACATCACGCCGAACGAGTGGGACAGTTGTGATTCGGTATGACGTCAATGACTTGGTTGAAGTACCTATCATTCAATAAATTTCTATGTTTAGAACTTTTTCACATGGCATCATCTAGCCTCAAACTAAGCACAGCTTGTATTATAGGAACTGCATGACTGATTTACTACTAATATAGTTTTTTTTTGTAAAAACATACATATATTATACATAGAAAGCACCCAGACCCGAGAAAAATACTTGCAGATCATACAAAAATTAGTCCCGCGGTGAGAATCGAACCCGTAACTTTCTGCGTCACAGGCAGGTCTTCGCTCACTGCGCCACAGAGGTCGTTAATAATTCTATGTCCCTGAGAGATATTAAAATTTAACTGCACTATACAATCATAAATAAATATTCCGAACTGTAGAACTTTTAGAGTGAAATTGAGATGATTTGAAAAAGCTAGCGCTGTAATAAATTTGAAGTAGGTTTTAAATTTCAATATCAAATAGTAATAAGCAGTAAGCAACTTTTGTTGCTCATCTTGAGTTGAATTTATTGCCACAAAGTAATCAATGAACGTGTTTGAGAACCGTTTAAGCTGTGAACACAGACAACTTACTCTATCGACCACCCGAGTTTAATCGCACAAAATCAACCGATCTCGGCGCATTCATCGCGCCAAAATGTGCAGAAAACGGAAAAAACATGGCGCTAAACCGCGAAACTGTATGTATTTAAACGCCGAATTCGAGATTCCGATTCTCAAAAAAGCGGCCAGCTTTCGGTCATTTAAATTTTTCCAAAACGTGAACACAATGGAACAGATTTGGAAAGGTTGTAATTTTTTGTTCTATTTTTAATTTTTTAATTTAAAGGAATTCGCTTCGGCGGGGGCTGTCACGTCATTCCAGCGCTACTAAGTGACGCCGGACGCACGTCAGTCCCCTGGATATGTTTTATTTTCATACGAATCGAACTGACTCGACTTGTTTTTGTTGTAATAGTTGATGTAACCGAGTCTCGTACCTAATACGGATATTTTATAATTGTTTGTCGTGGGTGTTTTTATCAAGTTATTGTGATTTAATCGCTGCCTGCTCTATTTTAATCTCTTCTGATATTATTTTTAGCATCCTCTTTTAAAATGTTTATTTAACCAAAGTGCAAGTACCTACGTGTTTAAAAAAAAATATGTTGAAATCATCGTTAAAGTATGAAAGATTATAAAAATATATTTACGTATGTATTTTTGCCATCTTTCATAATTTAAAAAGAAATACCTCACGACTATAACCCCAATGGTGGAAATCGGATCCATATTTAGTATGCAGATCAACGAATACCGAGTAGTGGGTAATCAGAGGCAGGTCCAAACATAATATTTTGTACATCTCCAAATTTTGCATATCAATTAGCATTCCAAGCTCTTCGCCGCATTGCTTTATTCTCTGCCTCTAAATTTTTTATAATATTTATAGCTTGAAAAATATTAATTTGTTAAGCACTCTAAAGTGTTAGTTACATGAGCCCAGATAGTGCATATACTATTTTTATTCCGCGGAACTATAAAGGCGAGTGCTCACTGACGAGAGTCCTGTCGAGACGCTGCGATTGACGCGCGACCGCATGACGCTAAAAGGTCTATTGTATACGAAACGCTCGTTACGGCTTCACGTCCAACCGGTCTTTAACACGTTCGGACAATGATCACTCTATACATAGTAACCATTTATCTTTCAAGTAAGTAAGAAAATCCATACTGATGTAAATAGGGAAATTATTTATATCAATTTTGACTTATTTTGCATAAAAGTCATCAATTATTAATGCGGAATAATCATTATTCTAAAATAACGATATTCGTCATTATTCGTCTTTAAAGAATAACATAAGCTACCAAAACAAAACCAATTATGTAAATCATCAGCTCATTATACATTTCACATGAGTAAATACTGTCACAATCGATAAGGCTATCGGATCGCGATGCGTGATCTTACATCAGGGATAATATCGGATTGCGTCAATTACGCGATTCTCGGCGATCGTACGATACATAACAAATGTATTGTATGCAACTACCTTTATTTTGCGAACGTGTAGACGATTGTATGAGTTGGTGAAACCATTGTAAATTATACAGAGAACTATTTTACGTATTTGATATAATCTCCAATATCTTTTTATCTCTCTACATCATTACGGATATAACATAATCACAGAATCAGTAGGCGTACGTGAATCGTTGACCGACATTATAATGTAAATTGTGAATCAACAAAATCATTATTAAAACGAGTTTACCAGCTCTATCCTGCGATCTGTTACGTTAAAAATAGCCACTGGCTTACTGACCTACACAAAATCAGGTATTTTGCAATTTATAGGTATGTCAATAACTAAGTAAAATCACTTTTTAACAAAAATTAACATTGAATTTATTTGTGTAAAAAGTTTTACGAACCACTGTGACTTAACCAAAATTTAATACTTAAAGATCATCGCAGGCCATGCGAACAAACGCAAAAGTTAGCGTAATGCAAAATCGCTAAATAAGGTGTAAATAATATATAACATCAGCAATTTGACGAACACCGACGCGCCCGCCTTTTCTATTCGTTTCCATACAAGTGGTTTGGCTGTTAGCGAACTAGAGTGAACGTTTGGCTATAGGTCCTGGATACCAGAGACAAACACGGAAGTACTCGTTAGTGGAACTCAGTATCCCGGTGGCTTGTAAGCCGTGTGCGTGGGACGACACTGCCACTATTGACAAAATAGCTCATTTACTTACATAAACCTTCTTAGTACCTCTTATCGGTAAATAGGAATTACATTCACATTTTGTTGTATGTGCTCAAAACTAATGCATAACTGTGGGGAACCCAGCATGCCCTGAGCCAACGGTTAGTATTCTAAAAACAGCGATGGACTTGCAACTGGAAATGCATTTGTCTAGTGGAATACTAACTACTATATATGAAAACGTGTATATGGGCCCAATGTATTGTTACGACATCCCTTTGATTACCCCTACTGGTACCCTCGTGGTCATACTGAGTATAGATCTAAGTAGGTCCATGATAGTGCGGTACGTGAGAATTCCAGTTTTTACAATATGGATAATTTTATTGTTGACAGGCGATGATTCAAATTCGTGTTTCACTCGTGTTGACACAAAATTATTAATTGTGATCTCGTATTAGAATATAGCAAGTAAACAATATACAATGTTGATAAACCAAGTATTCACTAAATAGATTTTTATCTGATTTAAATCAAGGTATCGCACATCGTTCATAGAACGTTGGTTGTTTGCTGTCATTAAAAATAAGTCATGAGTCGTGCAATCCGAATTCTTCACTATGTTTTTGTCGATGGCACATCAATTAAAAGCACTAAGCGAATGTTGTAAGATCCGAGCAAACTACCGTATTACGTTCAATAATCCGAATTAAGCCTCACACAGATTGACAGACGGCTAAGTGCCTCCGTTCGTGGCGTAACAGAACAAAACCAAAACACGATCTAATAAATAATGCGATGCGCCCATTGACTTCCTCTCGACAATTAACATAGCAGGAAGTGCGGACTGTCATTAACCCGTCAGCGAGCGCTCTAGCCGCCAAATGTTCAAAAAGTGTCGAATCACAGCTCGAACGTAAAGCTGACCACTCACGGTCACGGCATTTGGCGTGGCTCCAAAGTCAAACCAAAAATCTGATCAAAACTGTACCTTATACGATCACTGCAAATTTTGAGGAGAAGCTCCCGACATAAAAAGAAACACAAACTGATGAGAGTTCTGAAATCTACGTCATAAGTACGACATTTTGGAGCTAGTTTCATATTTGAAAATTTTATTACACGATTCGTGTTATTTCATACTGCCATGGTCCTTATTCAAGTGGCCTAATCCACACATTTAAATTGGTTCTTACTCGAGTGTTCGCACTTGTAGTTGACTTTTCGTTCGGGACCACGTGATTCGACGCAATGCAGCGACCGCGAGTGGCCACCTTAATAATTAGGATTCGATACAAATACAAATAAATAAAAGTAGCGGTGTGAGGTGGCAGCATGCAATTTACGGATGCGTGCCGAGCTCGGCCGCGCCGCTCAAATTGTCGGGTTGCGCTCAGTGTCTCCCTGACTAATGACGCCACTCCCGGACAGAACCAACGTGCAAGCATATTTAAATAAGCAAGAATTTCAATTATTGATATCGGCCATATGTGCCACGAGCTATGGAATCTTTACCAACAAACTTATTTGTTGTTTCTAACATTAAAGTAATGTGTGTGACGATTTCATCTACTCCAGTATTTAATTAATGACTGTTACTTATTGATTAAATACTAGCGTATTTATAAATTGAGAACAGTATTATCAATTTCACTATAGCTTTATATTTTTAAACGTGTATTTTAAAACTGGGTTTGCTACATTTTGGTGACACATCTCAGTTGCGCCTCTGAATTATGTTTCGCCCCTAGAATTAAAAGTTCCTAAATGTAATGTATTTTCATATTTCCTAAGCTTTTTAATACTTTAAAAGTACGGATATATCTTTGTTCTGTAGAAGTTGCTACTGCATCCAGAGTTACCGCTCCAGAATTTATGCGTGTTAGGATCATTGCCTCAAGGCGGGTTAAGCGAACATTAACTTATAAAGTGTTGATTGCACGTGAAGCTAAATCGAGATGATTGCTGAGTACTCCCGAGGCTGGTCGAGTAATCCCAAGGCTTGCAATTTGTAGCTTTAAATCAGGAGAGACGTCTTACCGGACGGTCCACGGCTACCGATAAATAATACTGAAACGATTAGTGTAACAAGAGGAATCACGAGATCTGAACAACTTTTATTAAGTTATTATGACAGAAATGGTGAGGTGTCTATTATTTGATCGATTTAAGCGAAAATTTGATTAATATTTTCCAATTTTTTTGAAAACGCGATTGGTTCATAAAATTCAATAAAATGCACTTAGCTTTAATGAACACAAATCCGATGTTAATAAATTGGCATGAACAAAGACGAGCTTACCACTGTTTTTTTTTAAACTCTTAAAGAGTCAGCAATGTTCTACAACTTTCAAACAATTACCTACTGACAAAGATGTGTTGGATTAAGCAGGTCCCAGTTACGGTCACTTTCCGTATGAATAGGGACACGTAGAGCCGGGGAATCGATTCTACACACCGAGCCGCGTGAAATCGAGCGCGCTGGCTTCAATCGATCGTTTTCTCGACTTAAATCGATTACCGAACCCTGTTCAATCAAATTACTACTTATAAATCCTATATTGGATGTTTGTAGCATCATTCGGTTTAGGTGCGTTTGTTTTATTTAAGGTATTTTTTGGAGAAAAAGGTGTCATTATATTTTGTTAAGAAAGGTTATGTATTGCCGGGTACACTTCATCACATTAATTTATGGCCTCCTTCCTCGATATTAATATCGACATTAATAGTGTTCCAATATCCTGGCCATAAAATGTCACAGCCACTGGCGCCTAGAACAGGTAGAGAATGTAAATAAAATACACAAAAACTCTCGATTCCCCCACACAATGCGCACTAAGTCACCAAAAAAAATGTAATTTATAACTCCGGCCACCGGTATAAATTCCGGAGAATAGTATTTTTTTTTAAATTTAGTAATAATGTCAAACCTGTTTGACGTGCTAAATAAAAATGTAAGGACGGTTTAAAAAAAAATGCTAAAACAAGGGAAGGTTACCATAATCGATCAAGGCGATGACACAAGTTAACTTTTTAGTCTGTAGGTACACGGTCGGATGAAAAAAGGGTCAGGGTAAAATTAAATAGATTTAATCCTTATATATCATTCATTATCAAAAACAGCCTGTAGAAGTCCTTGGCTGGCCATAGGTTTATAGCATAGTATACGTATAATGAAAGTATTAGGATATCCTAATCCTAATTGATATCCTACTTTTATTATAGAAGCGGAAGTTTTTATGATTAGACGTGTGTAACGGCTAAACCAATTTAAATCCAATTTGGAATTTTGTGTAGTATAGTTGTCTAAATAATATAAATAAAAAAGTATAAATCTCGCCAATCTCATAAAAAAACTAACAGGAAATATTAATTTATAATAGCATTAACTGTATTTATATTTCTGAGTCTAAACCAGAAACCAGATATTATGAATCCTCAAACTATGACGCTCTTTTCATACAAACGTCTTTCAAGTCAGAGCGCGTAGTTTGATCGTCGAATTAAAATTGAACTTGTCAGATGGAGCTTCTTATTCTATTTTACTTTGCTTTTGATCCTGTTAATGTTTTTTTAGTATTGATACACACTGAACCGCGAATCAAAGTGTAAATAAAATAATTTCGATACTAAGCATAATTAAGAAGGAGTTTTATATAACTATACTAAAAACGGGATGTTCATAATGTTTACCAAATTATATTTACCATGAAAGTTTCAAAACTTATATTGAGCTCAATTTAATACAAGTTATATATTGAAGCTATAATAAAAACTCGCATTCTAGGCTTGAATTATGTTTTTATGAAGAGAGAAACATAGGATCTGTTTAAGTGAGTCAACCAGGTAGTAGGTACCTACAAGTGGAAATGTTAAAATGTTTCTTGGCCTCCCGCTGCGCCAACAGCCCTGAATGTCACTCAGAGATGTAGGTTGACCATACTTCTGCTTTTTGCACCCCGGACCGGGCGTTCTATATTGACACATCATTATTGACATAACACTGAGATGAATTATGAGTTTTTATGAACCTTTTTAATATTTTGACAGGTTAAGCTGCTTATGTGAGTAATATATAAATTTGTACCCTACATCGGCAGTAGCCTGTGTAATTGTATATGCGTATGATGCGTGGTCATGTGTTCGTCGGTTAGTTGGTGTGTTTGTTTGTCTGTTACCATTTATCTCCGAAATGGCTTATCAGATTGTAATGCAGTTTCTTGCAATCAACGTGTTCGTCCTCACATGTTTATATATTTATTTAATACTTCCGCACAAACAATGTTGTGCTAGGAGGATCTTGGGCGTGCAAAAAGATGGTGTGGTGTGTCCAGTAAATACTCAATTACATAATTATTAAGTACTAATGTACCTACACTACAATACATAGGTATATATATATTATAAATTTGTACTAGGGGCGTCTATGATGAAAATATACAAAAGTTTTCAAATGATGACACAATAATTTGGTTATTATAAAAGAGTTATGTGAACGGTGGATATTCAGCAAGATATATCAGTATTTTTTAGGTAAAGCGATATCCAGCAGTCACCCGCCTGATGGCTATATATACTTCTGTAATAGGTTATTTTATTAAATATCCTCAATACCTTAGTGGTTACGTAACACAGTAGTTCACACGAAATCTGATTGTCTATCGGATATAATGAGAGATTGTCATACGAACATTTAAGTTTCACCGACATACCGGGTGTAAAACTGCTCCCGAACGTATGCCATCTGAGCAACCAACACAGGACCAGAAATAATGACTCTATTACAACGAATGGACTGATCTATTCAACCGTTGCTTCATATTCTTAAATGCCTTGAGTGAAACTAGGTACGAGAAACTAGAAATGAAATGATTTCTGTAAATTAAAAGATGCCCGCAATTGAATAACACAAAGTCCTGTAAGGCCGCATTGCGATAATAATCACTGTCTGGGGATGCCTTTAAGTGAAACCGAAGTAGGTTTAGAAAATAAATAAATAATGCAGGACATTTTCACACAACATCATCTAGCCCCAAACTAAGCAGAGCTTGTATTATGAGAACTACATGAATGATATACTACTTATAATTTTTTTTTATGTAAAAAAATACATATTATACAAAGAAAAAACCCAGACCCGAAACAAATATTTGCAGATACAAACATTTGCCCCGCGGCGGGAATCGTCTGTGTGTGTGTGTGAGTGTGTGTGAATGTTTGTTACCACATATCTCCGTAACTACTAAACCGATTTTGATGAAATTTGGAATGTAGGTAGTTTAGGATCTGGAATAATACATATTTTGGATAATTTTGGAAAATTGACCCCTAAGGGGGTTAAGTAGGGCGGTAAAGATTCTATGAAAAAAAAATTGTTTGATTCGCTCAAAACTCTGTACAAATAAAATTTAAAGTAAATAATGAAACACGTATTTTTTATTTTTACAAAACTATCCTTTGGGGGTGTGCAATTGAGTTCTAAACTTTGTATAAATTGTAATCTTGGTTCGATTCATTCAAAAGTTGATGGACATAGTTTGAAGCCTGGAGACGGTCATATGCTACTTTATTAACATACCACGCGGGCGAAGCCGCGGGCAACAACTAGTTTTGTAATAAAATTTAGATGTGATTGAACATCCCCTATAACGCAAATAAAGCTATAGTGTCTATTTGCATTAAGATACGGATCTCAAACAGCAATATTAATTCAGTAGCATATTACAATTTCAATCATAAACAATAATACAAATCAACATAGTATGGTTCAATCCACTATGGCGACGGGCAAACCGCTGGATTAGACGTGGCGTCAGTCACCTAAGAGCCTATCTGACCACAATTTCAAGCAGAAACTGATAGCGCTGGCATAAAAACTACCGAAAACTTTTATTTTAAAAGTTTAAATTTAGTTTTTTTGTGGTAATTAATATTTTTACAAGTACAAGTACAACAGATTATGAGTAAAATCGAATTCGTACCTAGTGTTTTACAGGGTATATAGTCTGCATAGATTATGTAATAATTACTGCATATCTATATATTGCTGGACATTTTTTTCACACAGCATCATCTAGCCCCAAACTAAGCAGAACTTGTATTATGAGAACTACATAACTGATATACTTCTTATATACTTGTTTTTTTTTTTTGTAAATCCATACATATTATACATAGAAAACACCCAGACCCGAGACAAATATTTGTAGATCTTACAAACATTTATAGGTCCTCGTAAATTATTCATAAACTATGTACCTACCTAAAGCATCCTCATACAAATCACATGTCTTTTAAAACACAAGAATTAAAAAATAATACAAAAAACCGTAACTTTTTTTATTTCCGCTTATGTTCTGTCACTTGACCCACATCGTGGGCCACAATTTATTCGACGGCCCGCGGTGATCGATGGCCGCCGAGACTTGTCCGGGCTACACGGACCACTACCGTTCCGAAAACATTTACAACGGCCCAAAAACATTTAATTAAATCGTCAAATAAGAACTGTAATGTTTTCACCGACATTTTGAATTTAGATCAACGAACGTTTTCTCTCGTTTCTCATTTATGCAAGTGGGCTGCATTTTTTTTATTTCTAATTCTTAACTAGGACATATCATCAATATTTATTTTGTTTGTTAGAATGCAGCAGATCACGAGAATAGCAACTTTCGTCGATAAATTAACATTTATGTTCGATGCTCATAATAAATTGTTAATTTATGACATCATATAGACTGTGGATCAGACAGTGTGGGACCGATTCCTTCCTCCTCAAGAAGGCCATAGAATTCTTATTGTAATAGTTTATTTGGCACTAGTTCGGCTTTTGAATGCCAAATAGGCGAAGTTCTATGACCGTATTTCGCAGCGCAGTTTTAAATTTAAATTTTGTACCTCCTATATTAGATAGGTACCTACATTTGCTATTCAATGTAACTATTATGTTATACATTAAAATAAATTGACGACTCGTATTTATTGGGGCTCATTTCCTATTTATAAATGAAATGGCCTATCATTTAAACTACATGAAAACTCATGTAAACAAATTCATTTATATTTAATTTTGGGTTTGAGTATATTGATGGGTTAAGCAGACTGTAAGGAGAAATGAGTACAGTTGAGAGCCGTTACTTTGAGGGCACCTACCTTGCTAAGCCTTGTTGGAGGCCTTTAAGCGATAGGGGCTGGCTACTAGCTTCACGTATTTTGTTTAACTTATTCCCAGCAAAGACATAATAAAATATAAAATAAAACCGTTCGCCCTATCCCATTACTTTTACTCGTTGCTCCTGGGACAACGCGATATATTGTTTAGTAGAGTCGTAATGCACCACATGTTTTATACGCACTCTTGCGCAGGTTCTAGCTAGGATTGCACTTGCACCAATATGTGCAAGTTCTAGATTGAAAAAACTTCCTTCTTAGTTATATAGGAGTTGTCTAGAGCGAAATTAGTTAAGATTTTGTTGAAAATTAAATGTTTGTTACATAGTTTTGTAAATTAGAAAAAACAACTGAGTCACCGCGAGTTGCTACCGAGTATGACAAGAAATAAACCCGTATCACAGCTAATCTGATTACATTAACAAATATATTGTAGTACCTACAGTGCGAATACGATATCTTAGCTTATTTTAGCCAATTGGTAAAACTTGCATTGAGCCACATCTTTATAACCCTGAACCGGTGAACTTAGGTAGTGTATCTTGTGCCCATTATTTTTGTAAATACCAGTTTATTCGCTTTGGTACGACAAAGAGTGCCGACGTATAAAACGAGCATCAGTATTAAATACAAATTACTTTTACTGTTGGTTTTATTTGTACCTTTTACTAATTTATGGGTATGATAGCTACTTCTATTTATGTCCCTTAAATAATATAATTATTACTGAAAACAATATACTTCCATGATTTATAGATTTTATTGTTTCCCGATTTTTGGCATTGATTCATAATGAGATAAAGTTTCATAGAGTTCCTTTTGCTAGTACATAGGTACTCCCTGATTTAAACTCAGTCAATATTAAAAGATATTAAAGAATGTTGCATGATAAATTTCCTAATGTTAACCGAAAATGTACGATTTTACCAAAGAAACATTTTTAAAGTTCTTGGAATCGACAAATATTCAACTGCCGCTTCGTAGAAGCAGTTTGAAATCTTTGCATTTTAATTAAAAAATTAAGTAGGTAGATTGCGTTATTAAATTACATCGGGTGACAGTTTTTTTTTATTTACTTTTCACAAAAAACGTTACGTTGTCATGGACTCATCGACTGTTTACAATATCTCCAGATACACTTGTAATAAAGTTGGTTATTATTTTAAAGGAGTGTTGACACTCAGGCAACAACCATTTCAAAAATATGTTAATCACTATCTTACATGTAAAATTTGGGTTTGTTTCTACTGACAAACCAAGCATCATCATTTTACAAATTATATATAAAATGTCTGACAGTTCAGTCTGATCAGTTCAAATAGCAAGAGTTGAAAAAATTGCTTTTTAAAATTGAAGAAGTGTATGAGAAATAATATTATTTGTTGATTCATATATGGGCTCTACTTCGTTTTACCTCCCGCTGATAATATTTGCGTAGCAAGATGTTTAATTATGATCTTATGATGTCATTAAAACTTAATTTTCACTTTTATTCAAAAGCGAAAACTAAGTTATTGACCTCACTCTTGTTTACTTATATAACTTTGTAGAATCGGTATTTTTAGGATCCTGACTCAGATTGGGTTATTGCATTATTATGTGCAGAATTATTCATACAATAATATTTCTATAAAAACGATCGAGAAGGCCACGTTTAGTATAATAAATAAATAATTTAGCAACAGACTATGCAGTTACTTTTGAAATGCTATTGTTGAATCCAAGGTTATTTTACTAAATGAGGTTTAACTATTAAGCACAAGTTAGACTACAATTTAGTATTGTCAGAATTTTCCCACTTAGATAATTAATTAATTCGTGTCAAGTGCATACGGTTAATGGGGTTATTTTGATAATTACTATTTGAAATTAACGCTTAAAGTTTAATTTCGTTTTACCAAACACAATTTTAATTATTTTACCTGTAAGCAGTATAAGCTAAAATAAAAAGATGGAAATTTATGTTCTAATATATAAGTTGAAAATAAAAGTGTGAATTCAATGTTTCCCTTTGTACCTACTAACGGAACCTTTCACACTGCGATGCACAAATCTAAATATTAAAAGCAAGTAACATCCGGGTGTAAGCACCATGACTACTAAGTAGAGTACTCGTAACTCCGATCCAAAATGTAACACAAAATTGCTTAGTATAAGAAAAGGTATAATTTCGTAGATTGAATCAGTTTTTGACAAATTGGCATAATGTCAGTACACAAATGAGCTAATAAACATGTTCGGAGCATCGCTAACGCGAACCGGAACGCTGCAATGAAATCATAACGCACGAACATTACGTAATTTGGCCAACAATAGGCAAATATTCCGAGCCATTCCGCTAGTTTATGTCTGTGAGACGGGTATTAAGTAAATTGTAGGTACAATTGGCCGCACGGGCCACTCGTTAGCCGCCATGCCAGTCTGACGTGACACAGAATGTCGCATTGTTTCAGTTTTATGTGTACCCCAGCCTTAGATCAAATGTTAACAAGATTTATAGCGGTCGGTGGACGCTGAGCTCTTTCGTCGAAACGTTCAACTTTCATATAAGAGCCCAATTTGTGGCAACCTAATGCTGTGTCGTGCCCGGGCATGCATGCTCCGCCTTTTTATTACTGCCCCTTAACTGTAAACAACACCCATTCTTGTCGAGATTGCTGAGGAATGCCATTCGTACTTGATGCTACGCCATCTCTTGAACACTATTATAAAAAATATACCTAAGAGAAAAACGCGCCCAACGCTCGTAAAAAACTAGATTTTAATGTGAGTTCCACATCGGCCGTTGGTCGCATTATTCCGGTCCTTAATTTTTTTCGCTGTCTTTAGTTCTAAGAAGGAGCATTCCTTTATTTTGAATTTACCCACATTATTTTACTCTGAACCTTAACATTAACTTAGCATATCCTCATCTCTCTTAGGAGTCCTCATTGCCAAGTGATTGTACAAAATAAGCATTTCATCTAATCTGATCTACCATTTTGGTTTTGTACCAAACTAAACTAGGCTTTAAATTTTGACATGATGTCAGAATAGGATTGATTCTATTGATCCCCCACTCCCCATTGGATCTTAGATCTTTGAGTATTATGTTAGTTGAGTGCACTTATATCTATACCAGATATCCAGAAATTATTGTCTGGAAGAAATCTCTCACTGCTATAAAACCACCTTCTATAGGACCTACGTTATGCAATCAATATTTATAATTTTTTATTTATATAAAAGTGCATTTCCTATTTTACACAGATAGTACAATCACTTGCCCATCAGGACGTCCATACACCAAATTGGTCGGATTCTTACACTCACCAATCTTCGTTTTGGCTTGATCAGCGGCCTGTTTTGTCCGTTCATCTTGTAGTATAGGCCGCATGCGTTGCAGAGGTAGTGCCCCGTACCGTCCCTCCGCCAGAGGGGAGTACTCGTGGCGCCGCAGTTGACACATTCCCGACCCTCTGCCGGACACAGAATTGTTATAATTTGCAAAAAAAACACGAAAAGAGCATGCAATTGAGATTGTTTGAATCAAATCCAAATTGATGTGGGACATCAGAAACAATGACCTTAATTCGGTGATATTGAGACAGTAAAGCAGGTAGGTTATCTAATCGTCGCTTCGATAACGAAGAATGTTTTGAATATTTTTTATAGGTGCTTAAACTTATACGATAACATTGAAAGCGAAACAAAGAAATAAGCAAAAGTGAAGACAAACACCACGCAAAAACAATCCACCATATTTGGTGGAAAGAAGATAAAATGTGTGAGATCAAGAAATATAATTCTGCTCGAATGACATTACGTTATCCACTCGCTATTCTAGTTATTTGATTTTACACATCTACTCTTCTGTCCGCTTTAATAAAAAACAAACATAGTAAATATAAATAAACAAAGCGTTAGGTAGGAGCGAGATTTACCTGTCTCCTGGCAGGCTGGGGAAGATGAGAGAAAAATCACATTCAGAACATTACAAAATATAGTTTTACTAACAAAGCATGCTTTTACTTTTACACAAACATCATTCTTCACATTTTATCTAAACATCAGCGTAATTGCAATTACTACGAAAATAGTAAAATATTCATTATACGGGAAAGCGCGACGAGTGAAACTCGAAGAAAAAATATCAAGATTTTTTACACGCAAAGGAAAACTGAGAGAAAGTATCGTTTGAGCTGTTGCCTACCAACGCATGCAACTTCCTAGTATTCCTAAGTGTACAGTTAACTATCCTAGAACTAGGATATTTAAATAATTTTCAATATATAATGATGTCGTAACAGATCTACCTATCCAAAGCATAAAAGCGAGTATCTATGAAAATAAATGGTTGTTACAAAAGTTGTGGAGAGCTAGCCGCGAAACAGAGCATAACAGGAGCTATAAAGTATTACCCACATGCTAATTTTCGCCGTACGTTAGCAGCGCGTCTGAAACAGTCTTCAACGCAAGCGGCACTTCATCCATGAACCGAATAGAATTGCAAATCACTACCACTAACACGATAAAAACAACTATTTTGACACCTAATAAATCAAAACTAATCAAGCAAAGTAACTTCATGCTCTACCGTCATGCTTAGTAAATTGGACCCCAGGACGAGCCACCTTCCGGAAAGTTTTATTTTCTTGTTCAATCTTATCGAAGTGCTCACATGGTTAGTGAGAGGATGTTATCACATATGGGATGCGTGTGCGCCGCCCACAATCTTACTCTAAACTCGATTACACGATCGATGATTTACAGAGATCGATTTTAGAAGCACATACACCTTCGCATCCACTTTAAACACGTTCTAAAACACGCACAAGACCTAACCACAATAACCGTGGGAATATCGGGCGTAAGTACGATGTATACGCGCGAACGTCCTACCTATACATTACGCCCTTTGCTTATTCCTATAAAGTAACTTTATTGAGTTGCAGATTACATCCATCAATCTGATACGTAAACATGTATCAATAGTATCAGAGCTAAAATCAAAATGTATCTAGATCCTAAGTCCCCAGACGAAATACGACCGACTCTGAATAAATAATAACTCGCCACAATAAGGAAGGTGAAAGTGCCCAAGTACAATAGAAAAACAACGTTAAACGGACCGAAAATGTATTACGAGCTTTAGGCAGTGCAGCCATTCATCTTTTTATGTAAAACCAGATCAAAACCGGCAATTAAATCGCCCGGACCTTATCGAAAACTTATTGCGATCGGTCCGACGGACGACTCACTTTTTGGACTAACCCTTTATATTTTTTGTCGGATCGATAAACCTGTAATTTGTTTCGAAGTTTGTAATAAATAAACACCAATAACGATTATTAGTAAAAAATAACAGGATATTACACGAGCCGCGGAGTTTTATTGCGGTGTCTCTAGCGTTTAGTACCGACAATGATTTGGTTGAGTAGTAACGTCTCTATTGGTAAAAACTTTTGTGAAAGTCTTCGGCCGCGGGCGGCGAAGACTCGAGATTTACAGCTGCCAGAGTGCCAGCCCATCGCTAGCTCGATATTACACGTATTATTACAGAGTACTGTATTCTGATTAATTACTATACGATTTAATTGTTCGATCCGGTTTCGAAGTTACATTTTAATACGTTCACACCAAGAGTTATTTCTTTATTCCTCCTCCAACCGTCGCTTTGCCCGAGGTTTATAGATCTCAGTTATAGCTAAGACGTGATCTAAACGTCAAAAAAAGATATTATTTTATTGTCGTACAAACGCTTGCAGAGAAAATAAGAGCGAAAACACTAGCGTTTGTTGAAATTAGAATGTGGCTAGCTTTTTACGACTGGAGTGACGTGCGCTCGTGACGCGGCGCGGCTACGTGACCGCGATAAAAGATTTTCATCTGCCATATTTACGTTGCTGAGTGGGCGGTTTTTATTGTTCGAGAGTCTTCATGCGAGCGCCCTCGGCCTCACTTGGCCCTAGTCAAGAAGGTTCAGTCAGACTTTTCACACGCCCTATTCGCATGGGGAAAATAACAAGTCCAAACACACCTTATCTCACGTGCCTTGAGTGATGTTGACCCCTGCTTGTCGGTACGTTCGGCCATGAAGCTTCAAAATCTAAGGAAAATGTTACTGATAGTCGTATGGCGCTAATGTGCGCCATGGTAATGTAATTTAAATGAAGGACTAATTCGCTCCCTGTACCGTAACGCGCTCTCTCGGCGCATCGGCCCATCAACACGTAACGGTTAGGCTATTTTGCATACAAGCCATTAAATTATTGCTCAAAACTTATTCTTTGTTGCGCCACGGAGGCTGTTATTACGCTTTAATTACATGCCTGTATGCAAATAGAAAATGGAAGAATGGTCTCGCTCGAGGTTCGTTTTTATCGAGCATTGTTTAGATTTGCCTGCCCAAAAAGAGATTTTACGAGCTTTTGACCAGGGGGTGTAGTAGATTGCATATCTAGAGTCTGTAGAATAGTAATTAGTGATGTGCTGTGTAAGAATGAAGCCATTTTTCACGTGGCTGGCGCGGTTGATCATGGGGCGATGATGCCACCGTACGGTAGACCGTCGGCGTCCGGATGGTTCTCATTTGCATTCGTTATTAGCATACCGCGAGATAATTACGTGTGACGAGCGGTACTGTGCAACTCCAAGCCGCTCAGTGGTGGCTCGCACAGATGCAATTATAATGCGCCGGTCATGATGCCAGGCTAACAAGCGCACTGACTTTAACCGGTCCACTAATTTTTCTAAGCACCGTTTGATTACAGTTCGATGATAGAAAATTTGCATGAGCCGTCCATCCGTAGCTTCGATTCCATACAAATAAAAACCATTAGATTTTTTTATGTATCTTGTCCTCTAATTTAGTAATTTTATTAATCAGCGGTGTGGTGCGGATGTCCAATGTGAATATGTAAATTTCGATTGCAGTTGTATCCCACAATGCGCGACACAGACCGTGACGAATGTACCCAACATACTCGTGCTACCAAGATTATATAGCGAATATAAACATTAACATCTTGTTTCGAAATGTTTCGTAGTTTTTCAATCTAGGCGGACTAATTCATCATTTTAGCCATTTGTCTGATATGGCATTGTAAAAATTAATTGTTAGAAGTAGGAGTGAAGCATCTGAGTTGGTGGGCTCATTCCTGTAGTCACCGGGCCGTAGCGCGCACGTAGACCACTACTAATTATTGCACAACTATGTTGCTGTAACGCATGTGAGCTGAATACAAAAATGAGAGGCATAAGACCGCAAATAAGAATGCCCTTTACAGTTGCATGAGATAAGTATACTAGAGACGAACTCAGACATTATGTAATAGTTACTGAAGATTGCCCTCCAAACTGCTGAGCAGCTATTAATCTTTCACTCTCCAAATAGTGTAGCTGTTATGTTGCTGCAAAATTTTCTTGTTGTAAAATCCAATTTAACAGGATTTTAATCGATTTTCTGTATATCATACATCAAACATCATCAGAGATGTTTAATTTCATTACATCAAACATACCCCTTATTCAAGTTGGTCTTTACAAAAAACCTTCAGCATTATATCCTCTTGCAAAAACAATTGAATGCGAACAATCTGCACTTGCAACAAGTACCTACAGCTACTTTTGCAAAATAATAGCCAATTGAATAATTTTGAATGCAGTATAAGTGAACGTAACATTGTTTTAGAAAGTGTTGAATGACTCAATAAGCAGGCAAGGTATAATAACAGGTTGGGATTAGAGCTGACTATTCTGTACCCTTTCCATGACATTCTTCAAGAACCAATGATTTGGATCACGATTTTTCGATCGATACGTATTGTTAGCTGAAATGGCTAAGTATTAGTTGCGGGTCGGCAGCTAAGTAATTTGATAGTATATTTCTTGATCGAAATGTCAGGTATCTATCGACAGTTCATTAAAGAGTATACTTGGTTGTGGGTACTCTTTGCTTATAAATAAAATCGTTTTTTTTTTAATTTGTACCATCTGTTAATGTTTTGCCTCGGTTTAGTTTAGTTTCTTTTCTTTCTCAAATTATAGATGGAAATAATGATAACTAAACTGTACCAAACTGTACTACAAAATATTCAACAAAATTGAGCATTTATAATATATATTTATGTATTTATCTTATTATATATTTGGATGTAATGTATTTAAGTATGAATTATTTTAATTTATATATGCAGTTTACTTCTATTTTAAGAAACAAGTTTTTTTTAAATATCCTATTTTGGTAATTTTTCAAAAGCTCTACCGTCCTGCTTTTCATTACACGAAGGTTAGCTGGAAGTAAATGGTAATTAGCATTGAGTCCGCCAATGTACTTATTTTATCTTATTCAATAAAGCATTATCTATATACCAAATCTCAATTTTTTATATTCAATTTCCTATCCTACTAATATTATAAATGCAATTGAATGGATATTTGTTGCTAATAACCTGAACCATTTGTATAAAATTTGGAATAGCTATAGTTCGGGACTCAGAATAACACATAGGCTACTTTTTATCTCAACACCACGCGAACAAAGCTGTGGGCAGAAGCTAGTATAAAACATTTCACGGCTGAGTTTAGGTTCAACTAACATTCTACGATCGACTCTAGACACTTTTCCCGCATAGTATTGAGGGAATTTTATCAATGAATAAAGCTAAAATAAAATAAAGCCTAAAATAAAGCTGCCGTCAGTAGTTTTTATCAGTTTGATTCTTCTCTTTTTAAATGTATGAACGCTACTCGCAACACAACTACAATCATTCGTAGCTAGGTACACTTGCAACTCGTTCTGCTTGGTTTCAACAGGTTTTTGGCTGAAAATCAGTGTTTTTGCTTTTAAGCAAAAAATTTCACTGAGCCATGGCCTTTTTGTTGTGCTGCAACACACACAAACAATGAAAATTTACGAAAGTTTCTTAGCCTAGATCTATGATGCTTATCACCAAAGACTTTCGCTATTACCTGAATATTTAAAACTATAGCTTTATGTATTTCGTGTACCTACAGCTATAACAATTTGTTCTGGCTTCTATAACTTAGAGTCGAGGCCCGAGGTCGAATGGCGGCACAATGGAATGGTCCGCATCCGGTCGGCGAGCATTATCATAATACTTGCTTCCAAAGGAACCTAACTTACACCTATAGCTAATTTGTAAGTACGCTAGAGCACCTACCTGCTACAATAGATAAATATGTATATTACTCTGCTACTAAGACAGAAGGACAATGTGTTATGCGTAACCAGGCGTATTAATAATAACTTGTAAATTATTTATTTAAATGTAATATAAGTACCACAAAGTGTTTAACGACTTTTGATTTAACGACGTTTAATGTTCAGCTTATTCTACATGGGCCATCCATAAAAAAATACTTTTTTTTCTAGACTAGCCTCTGCCCCTATTTTTTTTCCCGCGGCCGCCTTACGTTGTACTAAGAATACCAAAATACCAAGAATATCAAGTCGTAATCTATATCGGTTTCAAATTCCATTCAATTTTAGCCGTTACGATGTTTAATAGTAATACTTTATTTGTAATAAGTATTAAATAATGTACTTGGATAATGTAAAACTCCCGACGTAAGTTTGAAAAAAAGTTGCTCAAATGACCTTATAAATTCTCAACATTTTGCACCATCGTAACACAATCACTCATGATACGTCGTCAAGATAAATTGCATTTCCAATTCTTTTACACTTTATACGCCAGCATTGTAAGCCATAATAATTACTACTAAGTGTGCTAATAGCCAATTTCCAATTACGGGCAAGACAGTCGTATTTAGATGTTTTTATAAGTACTATCTAGAACTAGTTGAGCGCAAAAAGGGGTGAACGACGCGGAACGAGTAAATTGAATCGTAAAATATAATTGATTGCTTTAAAATGGACCGGGTATGATTAAAATATGCTGTAGTGTTTTACAGATCGAAACGGTATAAGCTACAAAAACTTAACACCTAATCTAAAGCACTCAAACTTGATCAAAACTTTCGGTTTTTTTTTTCATTAAATCACTACAAACTTACAAAAAACCGGCAAAGTGCGTGTCGGACTAAACGCAGTGTAGTGTTCCGTAGTTGCCAATAAACTTATATTTACTACCTGTTTTACACAACTAACAACTTCATCTATGTAATTTTCAATGTAATTTGTACAAAATTATCCGTACTTCGCCACTTTAACCAACTTATGAAATGTACTTTGTACTAAGTACCTTTCATAAGTTGCTCGAAAATTAGCACTTTATGACTAAATATTATTTCGCAAACGGATCCCTAAATCGAAAAATGTTTTCCACACACTAAGAATATTAAAAAAAAAATGTCTAACTTTAAGTTTAGGTGAAAAAACTAAGGAACCCTAAAAAGGGTTTGATAGTTCATTGCACTGTAAAAATATGTACCTATCTACCAGTTTTCTTCACATATACTGAAAGACAGTCGTTAACCTTAGAATTTTCCATGTTCCCACATTCAATGAATTTAATACTTTTATTAATTTTCACTACTTAATTAGCCACATTGTATGCAACAGTTTTTCAATACGAATCCAATTATCTCACGAGAACACTATCTTAGCCACAGATAAAAATATAGTTACGTCTCCACAGATTAGATAATTAGTAGACTTTACATACAAATCCATTAGAATTTCACTCAAATATTGAATAAACATAATTATAGCGCTAACTAGTCTACTTTCTGTACGGTCGGTGAGAAAAGTCGACGAGAATGTACCTTCCTAGAGTTTTCCCATCGCAAGAACGTTATCGGATATTTTTTTTTTTTTTTTTAGGTATTATACTGAGTATAGTATGCCACTATGTTAGTATATTGTGTATAATACAGCATATTCATAGTATGTGGTACACCATTGAAACTTATAGTAGTCTTTTGTACAGCCCAAATGATAACGCTAATTATCGATAAGATCGTCTATTCTAACATTATCAAAGTTTGTGTACTTACGAGTATATAAGCTGAAATATTATCTGATATGCAATAAAGTATTTTCTATCTGCGTTTTGGTTAGAGCAAGAGCTCAGTGTAGAAAAAGGTTTTTGCTGGATTTTTTTTCTATATTTTCATCAAGTATTGATATAAAGTATATTTTACTTCAGTACTTCAGTAGTCACAATATAAAGATTAGGAAGGTTGACGAAGTGATAAAATAGTGACCTATAAGGGATTGGACTGAAACTTGAATGAAAAATTGTCGGCCTAAATTGACTTTTCTCGCCAACTGTACGGCAGTGACTCTTCATAATGCTGTGCACTCATTATTATAATCGAGACAATACTCCATTCCCGTCCATTGTCAATCATACAGAGGATTACATTTTTCAAAATATAAGTTAATATTACGTTTTATTATAATTGTTGTTGAGTAATTCATTGTTTTAGCAGTCACAGTTTGTAGAGGCTAGTTGGGTCACTGCATACCGTTCAAAGGTGAAAGCTAGATTTTTTAAAGAACACTGGCACTAAGAGCCTGGTTCGGTTTTTTTTTAAACAGTAAAAGGTTTATGCCATCATTTAAAAATGAGTGTTAAGTTAATAAAACATTTTTTTCCAAATTTGACAGACATTTGTTTAAACATTTCACCACAAAAAAATAAAAACAGCTACCGACATTTTGTTGAGGTTTTTTTGGTACAGAAAATAAACTGACTGGGTGCCACAGCTTGAAAAAATACCTGTTCATCAAATTTTGATCAGTCGTCTACTTTTAGTACGAGATGCTAAGCATTACCATTCAGTTGGCCAATGCAGCCCGCTATGAGACGCTTCTAGCTAGTATTGGTATGTATAAGTTGGGCTATCCTGTATTTAGAATAAACTGTGTAATGGTCTTTAGACGGCTAAAATATATCTGTTTACCTAAGTAATTGTATTATTCTTGCTGATAAGGTGCCTAGTTTCATTTATTTTAATGTTCTGACTAGGCAAATAGGCATACGGCCCACCTTTTCACCCTTTCCACCGGATGGAAAGCGTTTAATGTCGCGTATCGACATCTGCAACACTTAGGCCCGAATTCATAGTCAAATAGGGGCTCCCTCCCCCAGGGGACTGTTCAGGCGCTATGTAAAAATTCAAGTGCGAATTCAACCTTTACGCACCAACCCAGAAGGCGAATGCTACATGATGGATTTTGGGGGACTGTTCAACCTCCGACTATGAATTCAGGCTCTAGGCTATTGCTGATGCGATGCCTGTTCGAAGTAATCCAGCGTTTATATATTTAACCTGTGATAATATTATGGGTGTTGCGGAATATTTAGGTCGTTGCGAAAACCATTCAATTTACGAGTGCGTTTGTAAGAGAACAATAAAGGTCATGCTGTTAATATTAACGTGCGTATCCTGGTGAACAAAAAGTTTAGATTCGATGATAAGTTTATTGTGAAATACTATTTTTAACTACCTACATAAATATTTATCTGCGCTACGGGCTTGAAAGTTGGCGACGGCAAGTTTAATACAGAATTGAGTTCGGTCCAACATTAATTAGAAATACGGGAGTGATGATGACAACGTAAAATGTTTGATGCAAATAACCACTTATTTTAAAATATTTTATTTCCTGTGTTTAACTATGGATCGTATGTCTGCAATAAAGAATCATTATAATTATCATTTCAAGTTCAATCCTACATCTTCATCAGGCAAAAGACGTTTACTTATGGACATATTCCTCCTCTAAATGATACCTCAACAAAGATCTTGAGCCACCTTTATCTACTTATACCTTAACTAAGTCTTACCATTCGTGGTCGCCACTTGAGAACATTTTATTCTCCAGCAAAAATCGTGATAAATCGCAATCATCTTTGTAAACTTTAAATTGGTGCAACTCTTTTTCTTATTTTTATCACGACTTTACCACAAGTCTTTTCTCTGATTAAACTTAATTAACTAACTTTTCTCTAATTTAGATAATGATTAACAATAAAAAAACCGGTTACGTCTCAACTAAGTTGTCTAAACACTCTAATTTCGAAAATTAATAGAAATCTACTTAGAAATTGTTTAATTGCTCACGTTGAACAATAGCGGTCGCAATTAAGTAATGAAAATCGTCTATACTTTTATTAATAAACGTGTTTTAGTCAGTTCTAACCAGAGCTTTGGTTTATTCTTTCTCTTAAACCGAAATTAAACTATACTGTGGCTAAGCCACATTGACAAATAACGCGGCTAGTGTTTGGTCAACATCATAGAGGCCGTCGGTTCACACGGAACAATGAGCTTCCAAGCTCAGCCTCACCGTATCGAGTTGGAGTTGTGAAATAGTTTCAACCGTGAAACGGTCTCATTCGAGTTTCATTCTACAGATTTTGCGCCTGGATTAAGCATTAGTTAGTAACATCCATCACCGACGTTGGTTACAAGTTAGTAACATCAGTTAGTAATAACATGACAAGCTTTAGTAACACCGTGATCATAAGCGGCCTATCCGACACCCGTGTACATCCCTAGTGCGAGCCACGCTTATCCGACCACATCGCTCAATAGCCAATAGAAGATACCAAATGGGATCTTAGCGTTATCGATTTAATAAATCGCAATTGTCAATTCAACTCTAGAAACTCTAATTACGAGTATCGAGAGATTCAGTTTATTTGATTTGTTATCTGATTAGCTCAGAATATAAGTGAAAGCTACGTTTCTATTGTGATTGCTAATTATTCCAACAGCTCTTTTAATCCTCCATTCACTATACGGCACGATATATTCCGTACTATTACACCACCAGTGTCCATCAAAAATATGAAAGGAGAATTATAAAAAAATAGCAATAAACCGTTTGTACGATTCTGTTGACAGATTTTCCAAATTCTCTTCAGCTCATATCGATGGAAGCCGGCCCTGAGCTAGGTAATGGTATGAAAGTAACACATCGTGTCGTATGTACGAACTGTGAACGTGACGTCTAAGCGTGCGATGGTTGTGACCGGATAAGCGCGTGTGTGCGTCGGTGAGAGTTAGATTGTGCGGTCCCCGAGGACTCACCGGCGCTCGTGCGCGTCTTGTTCGGTCGCGGCTTGCTCTGCTGCTGACTATACCCCTTGCCCTGGTAGTTGTAGTACTCGCCGCCGGCGGCGTTGTACTGGGCATTGTACTCCCCGGAGGGTTGGCTGTCTTGGGGGCATGTGTCCGGCTGCGCACCTTCCCGTTGTTTCGAAGGAGGCGCACCCATCATGGGCTTCACGTCCCCACATAGAGGCAGCTCTTGTTGCTGCTGCATGAAGGCGACGCTCATTGCTGTTGCGTGCGCGACAGCCGCTTGGTAATCCTGCTGTCCTAACGCAGCTGCGGCCACGGAGTCTGGCGTGGAATCCTTGGGTGGCGTTGGAGGGAAGGAGAACAGGGGATGGGGATGGTGGTGTTGGGCTGGGGAGAGGGGTTTGTCGGCTTGAGCCGCGTCCTGGTTGAAACCGCCACCCCACGCGCCGCCGCCTAACGCCTTGGAGTCCAGCCATGGGTGCAGGGGCGTGTGGAAGTGCGGCCTGCACACTTGCCCGCTGCCGCCGCTTAGCGATCGACCTGTACACAAAACAATACCATTAGGATATTCTAGTCATCATATTCTTAAAGATGGAAAACAAGGTAAATATAACTTTTGAAACTATCATGGTTTTGAACATAATTTTTACTAAAAAAAGGAATATTTACCATGATTTGTGAGTTTGAATGTTTACCGATATATCGGGAAACATTCCATAAACTGTGTCGAAATATCGGAAAACATTCAAACTCACAAATCATGGTAAATATCCCTTTTTTGTAAAAATTAAACTAAATATACCAATTGGTAGGCGTTAGTACACATAGAACCATAATTAACCTTGATAACATTGATGCTCAACTTACAAACGCTTAAGTGACCACTTTTGAGAGTTTTGTATACAGGGGCTATTGTGACGCCAAACAATTTTGTGGTCATAATAACAGTGGTCAATTTAAAGGCGTTTGTCTCCCCATCCTCGCCCAAATTAATATCATTTACGTTTATCATGTACGTTTGTCTCAACAGCTGACCTTTCACACGACATCTTCATTACATTGTAGTTTGATAATGAATAATTCTAATGCGTATTTGATAAACATATAATAGGGCCAGTGAAATAGTGTCTCGCTGGTTGCGCGCGCAACAAAAGGCCTTTTCCAAAAAGTTTCAAAACTGTATCACAACACAAAGCAATTAAAATTGTAGGCCAGCTGGAAATTTCATTAATTATGTACACGGTAGTGTCAGGTTTTGAATAAACTTTGTTATGTTTTCGTATGTTCATAATGCGTGTTTTGAATTACTCACTTAAGCAATGGAAGTAATGAGCCGAGAGTTAAAGTTTGCCAATTTATTGCGAACGGTTTATTTCGAAACAAGCTTCTTCGTTTCACGTGTCTTTGATTTCACCCACGTTAGTAAATTAAGTACGTAAATATTCGATAAAATAAATACGTTATTGATATATAACATGCACGATAGCGAAACTAATTCTTAATTCGGCCACCCAAAAATAGCATTTAAAGTGTTAGCAGAATCATGAAACTGGCAAACATACGTTGAATTTAACAATATTTCAAATTGTGTGCTTCCCTCCCCTTTAAAATTCTGCGTTTTAATATTATTTATTAGTAAAAGCCAGCATATGTGTACATTCAGCGAAGGGTGGATAATACCGGTGCGTGGATTGGTCGATTTGCTGAGGGTACATCCCTATTCCCCGTGGTAATACCACTACGACAGGGTGCACATGGTACCCTGCGGTGCACTGTTGGTTGTTAATCGTTGGTTACAATTTGATGTGAAACTTATGTTTTGAAAGAAGGGATACAAAATTGCAGTAGTCATGCACTAGTTACTTTTTACTGTACCAAACTTAATCAGGGGTTTAGCTTTCACGTTATCCGCGCGGTATATAGTTTCAGTTATATCTTTGTCTCTTTTTTACAAATAGGAAGAAATAACACTAAGCAGCTTCAAACATAAAAGAGACCACGCGAGGCGCACTAAGTTAATAATAATAATAATGCTGGACATTTTTCACACAGCATCATCTAGCCCCAAACTAAGCAGCTTGTATTATGGGAACTACATGACTGATATACTACTTATATACTTTTTTTTGTAAATACATACATATTATGCATTGAAAACACCCAGACCCGAGACAAATATTTGCAAATCATTCAAACATTTGTCACATGACGGGAATCGAACCCGCAACATTCTGAGTCTCAGGCGAGCCTTTGTCCACTGCGCTACAGAGGTCATCAAAGTTCAATACGGATGGCAAAGGTTCATCCTTCTAATATTATAAACGCGAAAGTGTGTGAGGATGGATGTTTGTTACACTTTCACGCATAAACTACTAAAAGGATTTTGATGAAACTTTACAATAATATAGCTTATACATCAGAATAACACATAGGCTACTTTTTATCCTGGCACCAAGCGGACGAACCCGTGGGCAGAAGCTAGTATGAAATATTTGCTACCTAATAAAAAAATGTTTCGTAACCCGAAAACAAAAGCAGATGTTCTATAGATGAAATAAAGCACGTAAGGATTCGTCACAAACAACGTACGAGTAGATACTATAAAAGCCCGTATCAACCAGGTGTAGATCAAAAGATATTAAGTGATCGTTATCACAAGGGCACCCGTACGGTCTAGTCACGGCTAGACGGGGATTAAACTCGATAAAGTAATTAATTAGCAATATCTACTCAACATGATGGTCTGAGAGTAAGAAATATGATCCTGAAAATTTAGTTCAAAAAGATGTTTTCGTTCGTAAGTGTTATAGTTAATGGCATAAGGTTTTCTTTATGTAAACAACGTCGTAATTGGCTGTTTGTCGAGCTCCGAATACTCAATGAGATTTTAATAATTGAGCATCGATCGGTGAGAGTCATTACGGTAAACAACACGGCATAAAACAATAATGAATCAGTACCGGCGTCACATTAGGCCGAGTACACACTACAACGTTTTGACAGCGTCCGCGACAACCGGGAGCCACCCCTCTCGCGTTAGGCCGCGTTCACAATAGCCGACCGATGGCGGGCCGATAACGTGCGTATGAATAATTCCTGTTATCGCACCATCTCGCCACATGCCCTACCTGGCTCGTACCACGGTATCCAAAAACGACTTTACTTTACCCACAATCCACCCTGACCCGTACAAAACCCATTGGAAACTTCAACCGCTCGCGGTCTCGTGGTACAGGGTCCCCACCGGCGCTTTTTATTCATTATAGGGCTGCAAGTTTCGGCCATTGTACTAGATACGCCGTTTGTGTGCCACTAAGCCTTGATTGTTATAGGATTTCGTGTTTTACAAGCACCGGGCTAATAGAAAACAAAAACTTTGGTATTAAATATAGCGGAAATTGAATTTGGTTCTGTTTTTCTTTGGAGTTGTTTAAGTGGTCTCAAATACAAAAGCTTTGGGTTTTTTAGAGCACCTTTGATGCTCAACAAAGGTAGAGTAGCAACACTTAGATGTTAATATATGACTATGCATTTATAGGGGTAGGCCTGATTAAAACAATATCTCAAACCAACCAAACATTACCAGCAAATAGTAAATCAAATCATAAACCAATCTACGTTTTCCCACCGACACACCGGAATTGAACCCCGACCCCCATGCGCCCATCGGCAGATGCAGCGAGAGATCTTATCACCACTCCGCAGGGAATGCAAGTGTTGTGACGATACACCCGTCTTGTTTACGCACTGTAACGGTTTTTTATCCCTTTTTGTGTAAATGTTCAAACTTTTGACTATTAATGAAAATAATCTCAAAATTTTATCAATTAGCGATCAAAAATGTAACTTTTAGCAAAACACAATATTGATTCAGTTTTCCCGCCCTGTAGTTTCGTCCACAAAAACATTAAGGCGTGGTTAAATCGAAAGCGAGCTCCCTCGTTTACGATCCTTTGCTAGCGGCGAAAATTGCCCCTTTCGGTTGAAACTGCCTCGTAACTGGTGCATATGTACGCAATAAACTAATGAGGGTTCTGTACGCAGCGTGACGTCTTCCGGTAACTGCTATAAATTCCCGCTGAGGCATCTATGTCTAACAATGGGGTATGTGCTCGTATGTATTGGTAAGAGTCTCAGAAATGCACAAAGGAGGCGTGAGAACTTTCCCGGGTCCGCGTCAAGGTCACGAGGACAGCGTCGTCCAGTCTGCGGCAGTTTATTTGCAAGCCGTGACATCAGCCGCATCCGCATGCGAGCTGCGTGCCCGCGCGTGTACCCATGCTTTTACGACACCCAATACGCACGCCAACTTATCCCTTCCCCTTATTGTATTTAGAGGTGTTATCCTTTGTTCCCGCGACAGATCATTACGTGGTCGATCATCGGTAGATGGGTGACCTTTATGCTGGTAAGTATAGAGAATACATTCCCTCGACGGCGACCTCAGTGAAATGTCCGACGTGTTAGCGAATGATAAATGTAGGCGTCGGTATCGCGTATCGGATCTCAGCGTTCGCACGCCGAATTAATTTTAATTTATTGATCGTCGTATCGACGACGAGTATTTTAGGTACCTACTAACGTTGCTTTGCTTTTAAAGTGTTTATTTACATCGCTCGCTTGTTGCTGGATAATATATTGCCTGCGGAGTTGAACTGCAGTTTGCAATTTGTAGTTTATGTGCACGGTGCGACTTTTCCCGATCTCCTTTGAGTATTGTTGTTTACTGCATATTTGAATATAGCCTATGAAAATAACAACCATTCTGCTTCTCACAAACTGCCTCTCTCAACTCAATAACATGGGCTGAAAGCTTATCATAAGCTTTTGGACCGATGCTTGCTGCTCTGACAATTTTATATCGGCTACCATTCTCATACAAATCAGAGTAAAGTAGTAAGCAAACGAACTTCGTTGGCAAGTTTTTCCTGGCCATAGGATCTAGATCAATATTTTTTGTCACAAAACCACGTGCCATGTTTTGTTTTACATGTTGTCAAAGAGCTGTTCTCGGGATTTTACCAGATAGACAGACAAACGTCGTTTAAAGAGTATATTGCAAAACATTCAAGTAATATTGTTAAAATAATGAAATCTAACGGACAAGACAAGGGGAGTTTTAGTCCATTTCACTTTATCATACTTGATGAGGTTATGCAATTCAAAGTGGCTATAACACAGTTTACGATGGACTTTACGACTCAGTACAAAATTCTGTACGGCAGTAAAACAATAATTGTTGGTAGGAAAATGAAACCATTTATTGTGAATCACCTTGTTGGCCAGCGTGACAGCCTCCACCTGCAAAAAATCTGGGTCTCAAAAAGACTAGGGAGTCCTGTCAAAATGACTTTTACTAGACTCTATATGGGGCACTATCTGGCCCTCAGAGACCTCAAGGAGGTCCAAGCTTTTGATCGTTAGCTGGGAAATACCGGGAATTTGTCAAACATAATTTTATGTGCCATTGTAAGCGTGTTTTAAAAAATATTCGTATCCAGAACCTTTAAATCATAGACAAAGAAGGCAAAGTAGGTGTCAAGCCACTATAGCTTTTAATGCCAATAAAACATCAGATCATTTATTGTGAATAATGTGCTGGCGTGACGGTCACACGGATAATACTCGTTGGCTAATTAACCGGATTTCCCGTGGCTTTATTTTGAAAGTATGCAAATTTTAATTTTGGACCAATTAAGTTGCATTCATAATTTGCTACTTGCAAATAAATTATATGAAATGAACCCATTTAACAGCACTGGCATTGAGGATTAATTCGAGAAGGCCAAAAAGGCCGCTGCGACGTTAAAGATGCGGGTTCGATTCCCATTGCGGGATGTTCCGGGTCTAGGTGTTATGGTACCACGGTACTCGTAGTACCTGATATCCATGATACAGGGATACATGATCCCACAATGGATTATGTCTGGTGTAAAAAAACCAAGGCATGTTAATAAATGATGCCTATAGGTTTTGTTTAGTTTTATGTGAAAAATTTAATCATGAATTTTATTTGCAAAAGGCCTGTAGAATTGGGTCACAGTAACCTGCTGAAGCAATTTTAAAGGTAGTAAAACTACCTATGATGAATTGCACAGACAGTGTAGAGCGTAGCAGAGCGACTGATTCTACCACCCAAAGCACGTTGCATGTTTAGACAGTAAACTTGCATTGTGCACCGTAAACAGATACTCACTATTGATCAAACGACAACGATTCGTGATAGACTGTGATAGAATGTAATAGCGCAATCTAATTTTGAAAGTACTTACTGCCGAGCCAGCGCTGGATTGCCAATAGACTGGATTGAAAAATAAGCTCAACAATATTTTTGGCAGTTATTCCGGAAATTAGCATCGCCTCTCGTCTCTCGACTAGACAACCTTTCCGTTGTTCGATAGTTGTTATTCCCTGCGTCGCTTGTCACACGCTACTCGGTAGCACCGATCCGTAATAAGAATCGTAATATAAAAGCATTATAATCCAATCAGAAGGGGAAATGATGTGTGACCGCCCGCGAGCCTCATTCTACATTCTGACGGCAACCGTGTCGATCGTTAAATATTTTTAATAGTAAAAAGAATTAAAAGGTAAATAGGAGACACACACGGTGCTGCGAGCGTTTGTACGCTCATTACGTGGCTGTCAGTTCGAAAATCGAGTAACATGAAAGTACTGCATAATTCAACTACACTAACAACTACCGAGCCACTTATTAATAGTCCAATAAAGTCCGTGAAATGTCCTTTGAATGTAGCTTTGACAGAATTTACCACTAGGTACACTTAGAAAAGGAGACGTGTTGAGCTGTGGGCTGTGCCCTGACTCGCAATTTGAAACGAGGTTTTTCGTGGGTTGAAACCTGGTAGTACACCATAATAGCTCGAATATTTATCGGGTGTACATTAAAATGGCGAAAATCTTGAGGAAACTGTCATGCCCTAGAACCATCGAAGGCTATCGATAAGCGGCGATTGCCGTGCAACCTATCACGTCGATTGCTAAATTCTTGCAAAACGTGGTCAAGTGTCAAATACAATGTTTGAACTTGCCTCTGATTACCCCCAATTTGGTATCGTACGTATGGATCAGAGGATGTCCATCACGAGAAATACAGTCATGAGTTGAGCATGAGCTTTTTAGAATTACAAGGTATGAACAGAAAACAAAAATGCTTACTCCTGTATTCCTCAGATATACTAATTGCGAAGACCTTTGATGATACCAAGTAAGGAGTAGTCCGAGGCACATCCAAATATTACATTAAGCATAATGTGGCGCAGTGGGCGAATGCCTGCCTGAGACGGGCGGGTTCGATTCCCGCCGCGAGACCAATGTTTGTATGATCTGCAAACATTTGTCTAAGGTCTGGTTTTCTATGTATGATATGTATGTATTTACAAAAGAAAAAAGTATATAAGTAGTATATCAGTCATGTAGTGCCCATAACACAAGCTCTGCTTACTTTGGGGCTAGATGACGCTGTGTGAAAATGTCCAGCATTATTATTATTATTTTATTTTTTATATGCCCGATTTTTGCTAATCTTGCGAATGGTTACGTGGCATGCTAACTGCATTCCATATGACAGTTTGCAAGTCCATAACGCTGTTGTTTTTTTACTGTTTTTTTTTAGTTTAGAATAGTGGATACGATAAGTACTCTTTAGTCTGAAATCGGTTCAGCAAGCGCATTAAAACTTACTTCCTTCGCAATGAAAGATGTGGGATATATTCAGTATCTATTTACGTCAATTCACTTTTACCCAACACAACATTAATCCGATCGGGATTAGAGTACCAATAGCACTGCTGTCGACGTGGGTGTCTCTCAGATTTATGCCACTTTAACTATAAGCTTTCGATAATACTTATAACATTTTCTATCATTGAGACTTGCTGGTAGTTTAGCTTTATGGCTGCCCAATAGCTACTTAGGGTTCTAAAACAAAAGAGCAAAAATGGAACCCTAAGGTCGAGGCTTACTTTAGATGTCTAGGCTACTAGATGACAAAAAAGGTGGCTTGCTACGATCATGTAGCCGCATAAACGAGTAGAGAAAAAAATGTATTTACCAATGACTTCAGGTGCCGGTATATGCGTTTACGTAAAAGGTTAGTTTCTTAACAATATCTCCGAAACAACTTATCAAATTGAAATACAGATTTTTGTAATCGATTTGTATGACTTCGAGGATGGTTCTTAGTAAGGTTTTATTGCCACAGATCACTAGGCATTGCAATAGACGAAGGAATACACGTCGGGGGTTTAACATTTTGTGTAAATTTATCGGTTTAAGACCTAGACAAAATGCTTGTGAGCACAATTTATTGGAATGAATTTTATACACTGGCTCCCCATATTTCTATAACTAGTTATTTCTTGGTTACTCTACAGACGTAACCAGCTTGAGGTGCATTGAAACACATTGTTTCATACATGCACAATTCAAACATCTTTGCCAGTTTCCTACAAAATCCCTGCACTGTTTTTTCGTCGTTTGAGATCTAGTAAGAGCCCCTAACTAAAATGATTGAACAAGTTTGGAATGCCATAAATATAGACAAAGCAAAAAACCTACTCTAGCTCTACGAACCGGTTTTCATGCAAAGTTATGTGATCTCGTCAACCTCACCGTCTAGTTACAATAACGAGATGATAACAATAATATTTTCTTCTCGATTGAAGCCCGACACCGTGAAAGGTATTTCTTTGCATACAGGACATGTAATTTCAAGCGCATGCGCCCTGCATACGCAATGCAACTCGTTGGAACTTGGAACATTGTATTTTTATTTTCTTACGAACCCATCACTTCTCATTAAGTGGCGTTTGGAGAATAACTTAACATGGCTAATGTCCGGACACGAATTTTATTGTTATTGCATTTTAATAAATTTCATTGTTTCAACAATTTGTGAATGGACCAGTCGATACATTTCCGAGTATTTAGGAAGGAAGCGCGTCTTTTGTTTGAGTTTATTGATTTGAGTAGGCTTTCATTGAAAAGTAATGCCACCTACAAAATAAAGCTTTAGGTCTGACCGACAACCGCTGGGGATTCAATTTTCGAATGGTGACTACGAACAAGACGACGTAGACTAAGTGTAGGAAGGCCCCACACCCGATGGACCCCTCGGTCTGTGGATATCATCATATCCACGGTCCATTGACGAGCTCTGTGGCGCGGAGGCCGAATGTGAGACGCAAAAGGTTTCGGGTTCGATTCCCGCCGAGTGTAAGTATGATCTGCAAATATTTGTCTCGGGTCTGGGTGTTTTCTATATATAATATGTATGTATTTACAAAAAAGTATATAAGTAATGAACTTCCCATAACACAAGCTCTGCTTAGTTTGGGGCTAGATGATGCTGTGTGAAAAATGTCCAGCATTATTTATTTATTTATTTATATATTTAAAGTTGCGGGAAGTAGTTCAGGGAAAACTATGAGGTAGGCCTATAGCCAGCACTGGATTCCTCATAAGAAAAGATCTCCAACCGGTCAATAAAACGTCCGCAAAAAGCGGTACAGTCGTTAAAATCTCATCCTAAAATTATGCCAAACCCCTGCAAATTCAATTCCATATTCATGGACAGTATAATCTTCAACATTAAAACCAACCTTTGGTCCATTGATCAAGGTTTCAATTACGTTCAAATACTGTGCCAAGAGTAATTATATCACAGAATCCAGTACATGATTGCTAAGCCCAGCTGTCAGTGTAACGTAGTGGAAGCATCAACGGGATGTCGGAACTCTTGATCGCAAGGCATCCATACAACCCACAGCTGATACATTAGTTACTACTTACAAAGCTGAAGATTACACAGCAGTTGATATGACGAAGAGGCTTTGATTTCATAGTCACTGTTATGTAAGCTGTGGCTGCGGTCGCAGCGGGCTCCTTGGACGGTTGAACTCATTCGGTCGGACTGATCGCTCACTACTGGCATCGGCTTCTTTGATCGTAGGGTCAAGTTTTTAATATTAGCTTACAAGTGATTGCCTGATGATTATAAGAAAGGTGACTTGCCTGAGAAAATATGTATTCTGGCTGTGACTTATGAAAGCTTTGATTATGATCTAGTAGTGTATTCTGTTGTAGCTAAGGAATATTTTTTCTTGTCACCAAATTGGCAAGTTTGCCGTCAAGTTGGAAGACCTTTTTCTTGCATGATAAGGAGATTAAGACGACGTATACCTCTATTCATAGAGTACGTATAATATTCAGAATCTCTGTGATAACCGAGAGTTATCGTCAAGCACGATATGCAATAGTCATCATAATTTACATAATTAATAACCACGAGTTGATCACGATCTATGTATAGACGTGATCTATTAAGAACATACAACAATACTGTATATTCAATACCTAATAAATAGGAAACAATGTGTTATGTCGCTTCATAGTATTCTCAGTAAAACTCGGAAGAGGAGTTTCTCAGAAAAACCTTGTATGAGAAGAACATTATAGTTACTGAGCATGAAATAAACTTTTAAGAAGCCACTCTTCACAACACTGGTTTTTACCAATGATCACAAAGCCTTTTATATTATCTATTTCTATATTTTGTTTGTTTGTTTGTATCGAATAGCCTCCAAAACTACTGGACCGATTTTAACCATTTTTTCACTAATAGAAAGCTAAATTATCATTAGAGATAATATTAAAATTAGAGATCCTCATAGAAATTTCAATAATGTAACCCAAAGTAGCAAAATTTTGCCTATAAAATTCATTATTTGGCGTGCGTTGAGAAAACTATTGATGACATAAAAAATATGTACTACATGCTTATAGTACTCTTTATTACCTACAAAAAAGTCCGCGAGGGCATACATCTAACTGTCACTATGATAGTTAGATGTATGTGATGTATACTATATATATAAGTCACAATAGCAGCTTTTGTGTTCTAAAATGTAATTAAATCGCCTGTAGAAACAAAAGTTGCTTAAATTAGTATCGTAGTAATAATTGTTATTCAAATAAATCGTTTTATCATCAAGGTTATTTATGGAGCAGGAAAATACTTTTTAATTCATTCGAATCAGACATTTTATTTCGAAGTTATCACGAGTACAAAATCGAAACTTACACGGGTGAAACCGTGGGGCACAGCTAGTGTACTACAAACTGGAGACAAGAAATAATTATTGATACGATACCGCGTACGAACGCTGTGCTTTATCATTGCGCTATTTCTTTTACAACCATAGTGGCATACGGCCCACGTGTTACTAAACGGTTACCGTAACCTATGGACGCTTGCAAAACCAGAGGTCACTCGCGCGTTGCCGACCCTGAGACATAACGGGTGAAAAGTCTCATGTGCCTGTAATTTCACCGGAACCCATACCCTTCAAACTGAAATACAGCCATGTGAGCATTACTGCTTGGTGGTAGAAAAAGTATGGTGGTAGTACCCCTCAACTACTTCATCCACGGGCGAGTTGAAAGGTCAGCCATTAAAAACAAAACAATTTTTTTTTTCGTTTTCTAGCTAGGCTGACCTATAGTTAGCTTGATTATGCCAGCCTACAGTACAATATCGACATTCAAACTGACCACACGTTCGAAGTATTTATTCTTCCAGTCTTATAAATAAAACTTGTTAGGACGTAGGTATAGTTTAAGTACGTCCTAGTACGTGCTAGGTTCAAGCTAGCTATTTATTGGTATATCGAAATTACAAGCTCGCTGGCTGACCCCACAATCTTGACAATGGGCTCGCGGTCCTGTAATGCCTATAATGACGGCCGGCAGCTTGCTTACATAACCGCTCGTGACTCGCGCATTACGGTATCGAGAAAAATACGAGGCCACAATAACGCACAGGGATGGAGAAAGAATACTAGACATGTACAACTGCAAGATATCCACATCCTACTATTTGATGGCTGGCATAACTTGTATACGAGAGCTCGTGAGCAAGCATGCGTGGAAGCACAGCTTGGTACGAAATGATAGACCACTCTCTGTGTGATACATAATCAAAAAAAAATCACGGGCATAGTTTTATTTTTTTACAAAAAAAAGGTTCTTTTGTTCTTGCTTTCTAAAACAAAGTAAAAATAAACCAAACATATTTTAAAAAGAAAAAGCGTTTTATAATTTTCAAATTATTACCAATCATTATTAATTTAAATCCTATAACAATAATAAAAATAATAGGAGAGAAAATATAAAAAATCCTTTCGTACGCGTTATTTAATTTTAGTTTTCCTCTATTATTATAAAAAAATAATTGCTGGAATATATATCCTCATCTCTTCATTAGGATACTGTAAGTGGATTGGCACAAAGCGTCTTCTAAATCCAACTTTCAGATATAACTAAAGATTACTCAGTCCAAGATTTGAAACTATCATGCTTATAAAGTAATCTGTTACTAAAACGGGATATTTGTGAGTTTGGTTATAGAAATATCGGACGATTAAATACAATTCATAAAGCATGGTCGTTTTAGTAAACAATATAACTCAGTCCCAACTCCAGATACACAGATCTAATAGAATGAAATCAAACCTATTGAATTATACAAACTAATTCAATACTTGAGCACAATTTGTACCTATAAATCGATTGAACCCATAAATTATACATAGAATCAGCTGCAAAACTAAAAACCCATTAGTCACGCGATCAGTACAACCTTTCATAATTACTTACTCATTACGTTTATTGGAACTGTTTCTTACATTAGAATATTAAATTGAGTATGAAACATAGAATAACTAATGCATTTTTTACTTCAAGTCCGCCCCTGTTCGTGTTGTCTCTAACTAGTTTGAGGATAGTCAACAACATAACATACTCGTACTTCTTATTACCTTCTAGTTTTATAATAATTCTGAGAATATGGATATAGTTTTCAAGTGGATATAATATGTAGTTCAGAGGATCTTTGTAAAAATAAACTTTGATACGAAATACTTTTCTGAACTTTTCCGGATCTTGTTCTTAGAAAATAGAAAAGCTGTAGTGCGCATTGTTCAACTTTTGTTTTACCGGATTGGACAACAGAGACTGGCAACTCCGCAAATTAATCCACAGTCTAACAGCTAGCTTTTTATTTTGCCATTTTTGATCAAGAGAAAACTAGTGTATCTTTATCGTTTATTTTAGCGCGAGCAGTGCTGCCAAAGCTGATCAATATAAGTAATGTGATATATATTTTTATTTCAGACCAATATTCATGTTAAACCATGCCATCACGCACCAAATGCTAAAGCAGAAACGAAATATTTTATCACAATAGCTGATCAATACATATTTGCAGAACAGATGAGCTTTCTCTAAGTAGAGAAACATCCTACTATCCTATCATTTCCTACTTCATACTTCCTATCCTACTTTATACTAATATTATAAGCTTGTATCTGTCCAAGGTTCGCCCGTGTGGTCTAAAAGTAGCCTGTGTTATTCTAGGTCACGAACTGTACCCACCTGTTCCAAATAACATCCAAATTGGTTTAGCTTTCACGGAGTCAATTAGCAACAAACAGCGAAACTTTCGCATTTAATATATCAGGTAGAATGCAAAAGCTTATCGATATTTTTCATGGTCTAAACCAGAATAAGGCATAGGCTACTTTTTATCCGGCTACCGTATTGGTGAAGCATGGACAGAAGCTAGTTGCTTTATGATATGTTCTCTCGACCGCATTATTGAAACGCATAGAAATGCAGATATTTTAAGATAGAATTATGTTTTTGATTTTTTCCTCCTTCCATAAATATCAACGCCTCGCTCTCGATTCATTATCGTAGTTCAAGACACTATAAGTGACAACATCGCTGCAACATTGCAACGTAATAACAATAAATCATCGCTACATTATTACTTACTTAGTTAAGACAAAGAATACATAACAATACTAACGTACAAAAGTTTCACTCCGGTCAAAACAACTTATGTTATGGTTTGCACGCAGTTCAAAACACAAAAGCCAGACAAGACTTAATATGTTATTTTCATCTTTCATCTTTTTTGGGGGTCACAGTTCAAGGTCACCCTCATTTTTTTTTTTATTTGCGTTGTTTGTGCCTCGATAAAACTAATGAAGTGACACACGCCTGGGTAGCAATCGTTGACGAAGTGGACATTTTAATCAGCTAACGAAGCGATGACAGACCGTGGCGATCGCGACTCGGCTGATAAATAGGCGCCTATCTATCAATAAACTATGTAAATAGCTGTGAATATATGGAATAGTCTAGTCTAGTGTAATATAAGTAGTGCTGGGTACCATAAAAAGTACTCAATAGCGAGACACGCATGACTCTACTAACTCGACGTAAGAATTTCCTGGGTTTACGTATGGAAATTTATTTTTCTTTTAATTAAACAAATAGTTAAGAGAATAAATGAAAATGCTGATACAAAGTATTGGAACGTTGACTAGGACGTGCTTGTTACTATTCTAGTGTAAGATCAGGACTATGTATGTAACTGGCGGGTGTTTATTTATTTTTATTAAAAATTGACAAAGTCCCAAATAAATATAAATCACACAGCATCAATTAGCCCCAAACTAAGCAGAGCTTGTATTATGGGAATAATATGATAAATAAACTACTTAGATACGTTTTTTTGTAAAAACTTACATATTATACATAGAAAACACCAAATATTTTCAGAACATATAAACATTTGTCCCTTTTGTCCATTGAGCCATTTTTTTATTTTTTTTAAATGAATGAAATCTCTTATTTCCAATTCTAAACAAATAAATTCAATCGCGTTCCTCAACCTAGTCCAATTTAAAACTATGAACGAGAGCCGACAGAATCTGAGTCTAGACTGATGCCTGTTATTTCACGAAGGCATTTCCAGTTATTACAACCTACCTAGATACCTATAAAAAGGTAACAAGGTATCTACAGATAAGTATTTATAACAAGGGATTGTTGCCGGAACTTCGCCGGCTTGACTTGCAGGTGCATTATGGCAATTTGAGGTCAACGCTTTAAATATAGTTTTTTATAACGAATTCTGAACGCTGGCAACAGTATTTAGAACTTTTTGTTTTTGTTTTGAATGTTTGGAAGTTGTGAGCCATAAAAAGAGTATTATTAGGTACCTTCTGAAGTTTTTCATTCATATACTAAACTTAATAAACTAATAAGCATTGAATTGATTTCTAATAAAAAACTATGAAATTCATGAAAAAAAAACATGAATTTCATCGTGCAACCTGCGGGAGGTAGTGCATATAAATGTATATTCTAAAATCTAGTACTCGTATCTATATTTACGAAATGCATCAAAAGTCAGGTAATAACTAATTGAAACCCTATGTTATTGCACACTTACTTAATGAATATAAAAGATAATTTATGCTTAGTAGTTAAATACACATTTATATGCTGTTTTTATTCAGTTTATTTGAATACAAAACCACGACGGAAAAAAGAAAATGAATCCGACGACCGTAGAGTCAACTCGACTCACGGTCAAAGATTAACGATCGAACCGCACAGAAGCGACTTCGCTCTTAAGCACAATAAATCCCTACATTATTAGCTATGAAATTGCTAGTAATATTGCCTGCTTACATAAAATATACACGAAAGGAAAGTTAGTATCCTTTCCTTTTTTAGTTTTGAACTCTACAAAGTAATATTGAGTTACATGAATAATCGATAATATCACAGGTTTCAGTAGCAGATACAATCGTTTATTAAGTTTCAAGTATCCAAAAGGATACGTATCTCGATCTAAAAGTAACAAAGAAAGACAAATACCACACTTTGGTTGCACAAAGGAGTGTCCATTCTTCACCGGGGTTCTGTAATGACTCTGTGTAGTGAAGGTCCAGGATTGTAGCTAGGCTTTGACATATTAGGCTGTACTTTTGCATACATGCATTTCAAATAAGTTAAGTGAGTTTCGATAAGCAAATAGCCAATTTAATAAGTATATAGGGCGCAAAAAGCCTTTAACAGGGCTGAACGACTGTTATCAGCTTGGACCGACCTATACCTTGTACCCTCCACAGTATAGAAACTCTTTCATCGCCACTTATAGCCAGTAAAAGTCAAATGGCCTCCCCTAATAAGTGACATGACAAATTATTTTGAGCTTATTCTATACACCGACATTCAAAAAACCTATAAGATGATTATCAGGTGGAGGACTTTACTACACTTCAACTCTAATAGAATGATGTTTACCGATGTTTACTTTAACTTATTTCACAGAATTGATGATATTACATTTTTAGTTTAACATAAAGTAGTAGCACAGTAGTAGACATGATACGTGAAATGCGAACTACATGCAAAACGCGGGCAATATGATGATGGGACGTACCTCTGATTACTGCTACTTGGTCTACTTAAAGATGAGTATGTATCTGAGAATGTCCATCATGTGGATAATGTCGTGAGCGTGTTTGTATTTGCTTTTTAAGCTTTTGCCCATATAAAGCTGGCCTGACGCTTACTCGTATTTGGACGTCCTAGTTTCGACCCTGTGGTAGTCACTGGTAGCCGCACAGAACAGTGGGACATAAATCATGGCTGCCCAGGAAATCATTCATCCTCTGTAATGTGCTGCGAAAATAGGCTTCCACTCGGAACGAGGAGTCTTAAATGCTTCGTAGAAAAACCTTGTATACGGTAATGAAAACATAAATCTGTTGAATTTTCATAATGTTCGCAAAAACGGATCCTACACTGCCCTAGGCTGGTACTCTTCGATAGTTTGAAAATGCTTTATTGCAGACCCTTTGGCAGACAACGAGGTTTTATAATTCAGTATCTTTGGGTGGCTGGTCTATTCTCATTTTTTTATAAACGAGTATAAAATAACTTTGCTAATTACAAACATAGAAGATTTAAGTTGCCTACTTTACTTTCAGAATATGTTAATGAATAGGATTAGATGTAAAACTTTTAGTAATTAAAGAAGACCTACTTTTTACTACATCTTACGTTTTTAGAAAACAAGATAATGTTTTTTTTAAATATATCGAATAGCAGTGGCTAATCTTTTAATTATTTTTTTCTACATCAAGTCTTAGTAATGAAATCAAAGTTAAAACTAAGAATTTCTAGCGAATTTCGAACTTTTACTATAGCGGGTGGTTAAACAATTAACGCTAAACTCAGATGTAAATCTAGGTAATTCCTTACTTATTAATTTACTGTAATCAGCTCTACCTAGACCCTACGTCATAATCGTGAAACTATAATTACCTAAGTCCTATACAACCTCTAAACACGAACTAACTTCACATTAACCTGTACCTCGGGTAACAAGTTATTTTGTTCAAAGCACGATCGCCATTACTGGGATATTTGAGCCCAATCAATTAAAAACTCCGTCAAGTGTAACAACCGGCAAAACGAATGGGTTCCGTTGCTCCGTCTTCGCTTATCTTATAAACTACTGGCCCGATTAAATTATGCAGCACGACAAAGGAACTTTAGCTTTTCAACCATTTTATAGCGGAACCCTAAAAACGGAGCATGGCATAGTTCATCGGCCGTTCCCATGACATTTTTGTCATATCTTCTGCTTAGGCTACGATCGCAACCGCATATCTGTGTATGACAAATCGTGACAAAACCACCGACTCATCTACACTATTTTACTCTTTGGCTGACCGGTAATGATATATTTTAGAACAAAAGATTTTAATCACTTTACAATAAGAGTCATCTTAAAGATGTTGGTATATCGTTTGATGGTAAAGTTATGTTGGTATTGGTGGGCACGAATTCATGTGGCGCAGACGCATGCCTGACCCTTCTCCTGGTTTAATCCATCAAGTTCGGTGCACATCACCTTCAACTTGGCAACCGACTGGAAACTTATCTACCTAAAAATTTGGGGCTCTACCTCATTAAAGTGTTTGGGGACAGGACAGGTACCTTTAATTAAGGTAAGGTTAAAACAAGTATGTGTTGAGACAGGTTGATCACCAAAAAAACATTTATTTTCACCTAAATATTTCAAGTGACAATATTTCGTTTTTTTAAGAAGTTTTAAAGCTTCGTTTGGATGTGCTAGCAGCTCCAAAAGTTATTAAAAACTTCTTCAGGATTCATATTTTCGTAAGGAGCCCGTATATATGTTTGCCACAAGAGGTTATTGGTTTTTTGTATGTTTGTTTGTAACCATTTCTTTCCGAATCGGATTATTGTAGTCTTTTGCATACAGATTGTATGCGTCCAAAGTTTTACAACATACCAGTTTCCTCACGATGTTTTCCTTCACCGTTTAAGAGCACTAGCATAGCGCACAATATTTTTTGCGCATGGTAGAATACATTGCTGCACGACGGAATTGAACCCACAACCAATGAAGTCGAAAGTATCGAAAGTTAGAACTCTAGCCAATACATCTAGTGCTCTCATTTTATTTTGATAGTATAAAAACTCACTTGACATTGACATAAATAGCAAAGGAAACGAAAAGTGATTTGGTAACAAAATCCGGTAATTAAAAATATATTTCGTAAGCTTTTTGCGTCAATGTAACGCTTCTGGATTGTAACATACACGATTATTATTCATTGTCATGCAAACGGCGACCTGACATTGTTTGTCCTTTTCCCTCTTCATCAGATTGCATATTTTTGTCCTTGTTATGCAGAATTTAATATCAAATATCATTATTTAGACGTGATCAATCAAAGTTAATCAGGCGTACGAATGAAAGCAAAATGAATAAGTAGGTAGGTACCAAGAGAAGTTTTGTTTTTTGTGTATGGCGTTGGTGCATTGGACCGAAATGTACCTACTAGTCTAATAATGACCGATTAGGACAGAAAATAAGAAGCTATTATCCTGTTACATTGTCATGACGTAAGCAGTTTTTGATTTATTAATGTACTGATATAAATGATAATTATGTGGTAGAATGTTTAAGCCGTGTTGTGCGTATAAAGAAAAACACTAAACGACAACACGAGTTTTCTTTTTTTGGCATAGCAAGTTTTGCGTATTCTACTAAAAGTATTTTCACAAAAAGTGAACTAAAATTCAGAGGCCGATTAAACCACCGCCTTAGATCAAAAAAGTTAAAGAAAAACGAAGCAGTTTAAAAAGTTAACTAATTAGGTCAACAGTTCCGTGGCTAGGTATCGATCGAGCACGGGTAAAGTTTTAACTACACGAACGTCAATAAAACTAAACGCTGTTGTTGTTTGTACTTTAGGGTTAACACACATCCCGATATAGCGGGACTAAATTGCAGGTTCATTTGAACTTTTATCCACGACAATAGTCGACATACATATTTTTCATTTGAAAGTCATTTTTTCTATAAGATGTTGGATTTGAAAATAGGACGCCTTAACCCGTAAAAAGGACAAGAATACAAGCTGTATATAGTCTTGAAAAATTTTGTATTCAATTAAGTAACCCTAACACTTTGGTGTGTTGTGTCCTGTATAGTGCTTTTACAAGCATGGTAACCCTACCGTAGTTGTTTGTTTGTGGCGACCTACAATCGATATTTCTAATTGTAGTGGATCTTTATTGAGCTGTGGTGTGTTATTTATGATTATTTTTAGGTTTTACATTTTTAATCACTTAGTTTAATTGAATCACAAGTTTTATACAAAAAGTTATTTCAAATGTTATTTGAAATAGCCTTTGATAATATTTTCTGAGAACTAAAATTAAAAGTGGGTGGGTTATTTATTGAATGTTGATAGCTTATAATTTTGGAATGACCTCTCTGTACTCATTGTCTTTATTCTGAATGAATTAAAAAAAAACTATTTTAAAAATAAGTCCAAGTTTTGATTGTAGAACGATCCAGTTTTTAGGCAGTCAGCTGATTTTTTCAATATTTTAAAAAATCTTGTACCAGCCAACTACTACCGAATTCTAACACGATTGTGCTATTGTATAAAATAGAAATAGTCACTACCACGTATATTAAAACACTAAGTAGAACACACAAGCATAGGCCTCGTACTTTTTATACAGCTTCTTTAATATGGCCGCCTGTTAAATGTATTGTGACGGTTAATAAACGTTCGCTCTAATGAATAACGGGACAGCTTCACTTAATTAATCGTGATGTACTTACTAGATTTGTGATAGTGGCTTTACTTGCTCTTTCACTTTCGTAAAATTTCAGACAAAACCTCTCTCGCTGGTTTGGTTTTGGTATGGAGTTTAATATTAAAACTTGATAATATTAACCTCCATACCAGCAAAATATCTTTTAATTTTTTCGCGTTCCTCTAACAAAGTTATAGAAATGAAGATAGGTTATAGAGTACTTCATCCATTTTTCGGAATTGTCGTAAATAGCACCGTTGTTCAAAAGAAACACAAAAACCCCTTTAATTCTACTAAGCGAAATGGTTATGGAAACGATACCATGGAATTCGTTTTATCAGATTTATCAACGTCCAAAACTTTTAAAGCTTAAAAATGAGATTTTTTGGTCGAAATGTGTACAAAAACACCTTTATTTTTCTTCATTTTCATACACTAATCTTTAAAACATTTGCTGAATTTCGTAGGCAGCGGGGCCGTAGCGCGGGGTATTAAAACAATAGGATACATAGCCGAACAATTAAAATTAAAAATCTACATCTATTTAAACAGGGCCTCTATATGCCCATAATGTTTATATAATGTTTTGACATTCAGACACACCGACTTCTGAGTCAATATCATTACTCTATTTCTTTTTATGAAAAAATACAATTCACTTAGCAAAGACCACTCGCCTAACTGTATCCTAGCTCTATCCATAGATGAAAGCTTCCTCGTAATTCCTCAAATCAATAGGTAGACCACCGCTCCACCGAATTCAGCTAGGTATCAAACTTGGCTGAAACGCGTCTGGAAAGTTGAGCCACAGAGTATACGGTCGCTTGATTTCCGATCGAACGAACCACGTTGCGGAAATGTATAAACGAGAATGGTTATGCATTTCGATGAACAGTAAAAATAAAAGTTTTCTCTTATTTTCGTATTTAGCTATTATTAGTTTTTTCGACTAGGTATCTTGTTTTATCGCACTTTGTTACATACCTACCGAAACTGCAATGATATTTTTTTACTTCCAATTAAACCGATACCTACAAGATGATGCATCGTGATTTCGCTGTCCCATTGGGAAAGAAATCCAAGCATAGCTTTTGCTATTTGAAATAAGGAGAAAGATAGTTCTATAATTATAATATACGAATGACACATTACAAAACTGTAAGATAATAACTTTTTAAATATCTATTTCATTAAGCTAAATGAAAAGCTTAGGTACCAATTTATAAAATCCTTCTAACTAAAACTATTATGTAAGAAAAGGCAGCCCAGTAATTTCCTCATATATCAATTTTTATTCCCGCGAATATATTTCACTCATGCAAATGTGCAACAACGCATATCTCCTGTAAGGCGCCAATTGTAAGCTGTGGGGGAAATAATTAACGGTTGATGGCAACATTACCTATGGTTTATTCCCTAGCGTTCCAGAGAGTTGGAAGTATGGAACCGCAGAAAGGTAAAAAGTTAGTTCGTTTTTAAGCGGTAAGCCAAGACTACACAAATTAAATAATTTAAAATTATTGTCTTCTCTATTTTGTAAATTCTGCAGGCTTCAAACAAATCAACATAATTTAGTCTACAAAATACTTGATCAGCCCCCTGATTTTCACTTGCACATAGTTACTATTAATATGGCCACAGAATATGGAATACCTATGGTTTGTGATGGTCATTTCGACCTGTCAAAGGTTCGTCATCCAGTGACTTTCAGATAGATAGCAGGGGCAGTTATTTGAAGCGATTCATGATGAATGGCGAACAATGGCAATGGTAAGATGATCACAAAGATTCACAAATACAGTCACTGAGTGGTGGCCAAGAGATACGCTGCGGCCTCAAGGCAGACCACCTGTCCGATGATCAGACGACATTGTGAGGGTAGTAGGTGATTGAGCAGTGAATCCGACTGGCACAAGACTGCACCACATTATGTTGCTATCAAATTCTTGTAAGCAACATAATAATATCAAGAGGGCTTTACTCAAACTTTTTACTTTACTAAAAATACATTTTGAAAGCTGCCAAAGCTAAAACTTTCAAAATAATATGACACATAGTCATATTATTTTGAAAGTTTTAGATCATGTTGAAACATCACAAGTAAGGTAATATAGCTGACTGTTTTTTACATAAGTTTTTTGGGGCTCACAAGAAATATTTCTAGTTTGAGATCACTTGGGAGTAAGCCCATATGGCAATACCGGCGCAGTGTGCGTCTGGGTGGAGATGTCGCCCTGCGCACACGCAGGCCCCGCCCCTGCGCTAATTGCGCCAATCTGCGGCCACGCACTCACGCACACACGCACACTACGTATGGTAATAATGATATGACAAACGCATTCGGCAATGAAAATGCGGGAGTCGTTTCGGGTTGCTTAATAATTAGTGAGCATATTTAATTATGGGAAGGGAACGTTTCGATTCAATTAAATCAATGCGATGTGTATTAAAAAAGATAATGAAAACCAGATCAGTTTTTTCAGGTTTTCATTTTTACAAATTCGCTTTTCCAGACTTGTTCCTTTGGCAAAGCTCGTTTGCTGAAACCAGTGCGGCTATGAACGCAACCTATCACCGACAACTGAATATGACGCAGTATTACCAAAAGGAATGCTAAGTCAGTTTAATAGCTTGCGTAGTGACGCACCAGACGAATCAGCCAGACATTTGTTCGTTTATTTCAGCCACAGAACGTGTTAATTGGAAAAATCTCATTTGCTCCCGTCTAGTGATGTAAACTTGTGTTCGAGAGATAATAAGAGGAATCCAATTAAAATTGTGTAGCCTCCTAGGTAATTTACTTTGAGCTCAATCAATAGGCTTCTACGTACTAAAGGCTTCTTTTATTCTCTCTCTAGATCTCTCTTTGTGTTTTGTATTTTGAAGAGCAAATTAGCCCCTTTTTAATGTAGTATTAAAAACGTCAATGAGTAGTTACAGTAGTTCCATACATTTACATAAAATCAATTCAGACCACTTAAGAAAAGAACCCAATAATTTAAAACAACGCGATCATAACTGCATTAAGACACACTTTAAAGGAATTTACATTCAACATACAGAAAATAGAGTGGATTTCAGACTGTATTTTATCGATACAAGGTGCACCGATGTTTGTCTTTGCTCGATAGGTGTGAAATTAGCGAGGAGTAGCTGATACAGGACGTTAAATTGAATTATTCTGCTGTTCTGTTGGGTATTTATTTTATTGATATGGGATCAAACAGAAAACAAATTCTCACAACTAATTCCCGTTCAATGTGTTTTTTTTCTTTCTTTCTTTCATTCTCCAAATTTTCACAACTAAGTTTCGGTATAACCACCGGAATAGTTTAGTTGTAATCATACTTAATGGTAAATAAATATATTTGTATTTGTATTTTATAATATTGTGTGACTGTGCAAATAGTCTACTTGCAATTTAAATTTTGTCAATTTTCATAGTCAATCGTTTTTAGTGGTTATGTCTATCAGATCGAGACTGTACTTATGCGAGAATTAGACTTCAGAATTTACAAGTGTTTTGTACTCAAAAAACACTAGAATTGAAAAATGTTCATCCACTCTATACATTTTAATAAGATATGTAATTTTTTCTCAAAACTTTGTCCCCAATAACTCCATAGTCTTTCATTTTGGGGTTATTTTTTAGTAGGAAAACTTTTAGCTAGTTAAAGTTAGTGAGTTAACCTATTTATATAACATGGTGCTTACTATTTTATAAGGTAGATAATCATATTCAACAACTTTGATATACCTACTCTAACCATAGACTTCTAATTTGTTTACGTGACTCTAACCTACAAGACTTACACTGTATCTTACTCTGAGATTAGATATAACACAGAAAAAGGATTAAAATGTTTTAATTCAGATGTGCCAAACTCTATAATAGACTGCGTTATCCACAACTGTACTATGGACAAGGCGCTAACTTACCTGATAGGTAGGTTTCTTGATAAAAACTATGTAATGAAATACAAGAGGGTTCATAATAAAAATAGCAATAAAATGAAAATAAAAATTACTTCAACGTGTCATCAATCGCATCAACGAGTTATAAATTAGGAGAGCGCGCGTCAAATCGGAGGGCCGTATCATCTTACAGGGACAAACCAGTCTCATACCTACCCGGCAACCTACCTGTCATTTGATTGTCTCAACATTCCAACGTTCAGTTGAGATCACTGGTGGTGTGGTGGCAAGTGTCGTTTCCTAAAGCCAATGTGTTCAAAGAATCAGTGGAATTTTCCATTCGAAAAAATATTGCACTAATAAGCTTACTAAACATAGTGACGTACCCTGCATGTCCTTAAACCAAAAGTCAATAGTAAATTTTGTGATTATCTTAGTAAAACTAAATGTTCGTACTTAATCGCTTTTGCTCATGTATGCCATAAAATAGCCATAGTAAGGAGCGACGGAGGCAATTCGCTATAAAGTTACTGGCAGTGAAAACGATGCGACTTGTCATCGTCGAATATTTATGTGAGCCTCAGAAACTTAAAAACACTTTTTATAACGACTGAGTCCGATCCAACAAAGAAAACTTTATGACACTTCTATTCGCACAAGTTAATATAAAACACTCATATTTATATTCACAAGTAGGTAGCAGATAACAGAAATAAGTTTACACTCATTATGTATTTTTTACTCGCTTATCTTGGTCGGTGATCATTTCATAAATTTTATGTGCAACTAACCTAATCGAAGCTGCCGTGTTCCCAACGACAGTTTTACCAGATTCAGATATAATCAGGGTGACAAGAAGCTTCGGGCGGACAGTACACGATAAGAGAGTGGGTTTACAAAACGGCCCAAAGATGTTCAGCCGCACGCCGAGCGCACATAAACTACGGCACATAACTGCTGTGAACGCGACGAAATCAATTCCAAGTTCCGATTCCGAGAAGTGACACAGTTTCTTAAGTGTCACGTCACTAGCGACGGACCACCAAATAAATTCTAATCGTCCCCAAGCCCGCCACGCCAAACTAGTCCCTAAAACACAGCTGTAGATAAACTTTTGTATCCAACCATACGTGTAGTTAAATTATAAAGAAGAGCCACCTGTCCCCACGAAAACTTTATTGCCTCCATAAAATTTAAACCTCAAAAGAAAAAACAAAAAGTATGGATTCATTTTTTTTCTTTAACGACCGAGGCCCATTTTAGATTATGTTTACCTAAGCTGTCACCTTACAGAATGGCAATTTTGACTGGTCGGACCCGTCGAATTAATTGTCGAGTTTGGGAGAGATATCGTGCGATGGTCGATAACGTCGGCCGAGGACTGAGGACGACTACCGTCCGTGGGAGCAATTTGCTTATTTTTGACAGTTCAGTCAGCGCGGACCGCTATGTTTTTTAATTATTATGACATTCAGTTCTTGTTAGGCCTTCTGTGTCGCATAATTTAACTCTAGTGGCTCATTAATTAAGTAGATAAATAAAAATAAGGTACTTCTTTATTATGTCTTTTTCAAAACACGCTTTTATGGAATTAGTAATTGGAACAGGGAGCTGTATAAGATGAACCCAAGAGGTTCCAGTTTACATTTATCTGACAAGCAGATCCGTTATTGAAGTTCCATCTCCATCATTAGATTATCATCAGATCAGATCATCGGAGGTATAACAAGGATAATTTAGAATCGTTTAATTATGCACTGAGTGAATATAATTTTATTTAAACGATTTTATATCGATCCCTCGTGATATCGATTCCTCAATGATCTTTCATTCAGTTTTATTTTGGTACCAATCCTACTGATTCCTACTAATATTATAAATGCAAAATCATGGATGTATGTTTGAACGTTTGTTGCTGATTATCTTCAAAACAGCTACAATGATTTTAATAAAATTTAAAATATGTATAGTTTGAAACCCAAAACTACTTTAACCAGGCACCACACTAACGAAGCCAGTTCCCACCCCTAGTAAATCCAGGGAATCCGAGTGTGGGGTGACTATAGGGTGTGTATATTATTTACGTTTATATAAACACTCGTAGCGTAGCTTGTCTAGGTTTAAAAAACTTACCGTGCGAACCGACGGCGGAGGAGTAAGGCGCGTGCATCTGCTGATGGTAGTACCGCGCGCGGCTATGGTGCGAGCCCTCGAGCGGCGAGTGGAAGAATCCATCCCCGTTAGTCTCAGAGCCGTCGCCGGCCGCCGGGCTGCCGTTGACGCGGCTCTCGTACCACCGCTGCTGCAGCGCGCTGCCCGCGCCGCCGCCATCGCCACTCATGTCCATGACCGAACCGAACTCACAAACCATGCATCACCCTTATACACACGCACTCAATGTACACTTCCGCATCTCACGATCGCGTCCACTGTTCGAGGCTCACTGCGCGGGTGAGGTCGAGCTCAGTCTCATCGTGCACTCTCCACTCTCACTAGACTGTTGCTTTGGCGAATTAATCTTGAGTCCCGGATCTGGAAAATACAATCATAATCTATATAAATAAAAAATAAATGCTGTTCTTTGGTAAGCGCATCACTTGAGAATGGCTGAGCCGATTTGGTTATTCTTGTTTTTAAAAGTTCGTAATAGTCCGAATTAGATTTTTATGAAAAGAAAAATTGGCAAAATTACCCGAAATATGTAAAAAACGGGTGATAAAACGGGTGTAAAAGTTTCTTCGTTTGTTAATGTGTTGTTAGTTTCATTTTTTGTGAAACAGCTCAACTGTTTAAATTAAAGTATTTTAAAATCATCTAGAATGCTGTCACGCAATATTCTAGAGAAGTTTCAGTTTATAAGTTTTCCAATTTCCAGACATCTCATTTTAGCGAAAATGATTGGAAATTGGATGAATGTTTGACGATAATCGATTAGTAGAAGCATCGGTTTACTTTTTAATCGAATATCATGTGATCAAACAATGGCAGAAGCTAGTGTAAAATGAAGGTATAATGATAGGAGACGCTGTAAGTAGTTACTGATGAGATTGTAAGAAACCATAAACCGGGGAAGATTCTTTCCCAAAACACATACCTACAGTAGTGGAATTCTTCCGGCAAAACGAAAAAAAAATTATACATGCCAAGGACAAAAGTTTTTCATTAAGTAAAAACAATGAAAAGTTGAATCAATTTCAAGTAACTGACTAATTTATAATCGATTTGGCATCAAAGAATCAAAGCCGATGTTTTGTCCAAAAAAAACAATCAATTAAGATAGCAATGCGGTATCGAACGAGGTAGGTAGATATCGATACGCTCCCAATTCGATTAGCTGATAAGCTACACTCGATACCGCGTCGATAACGATAACAGGCATTAAATGTGTTGGCCAACTGAACCGTGATTTTTATTACCACTGAACTCGCAGATAATCTATACGGTAAATCTGTATGTCGTGACACGAGTTTGTTTTTCGAATACGCGTGTAATTTGAATCGGATCGTTTTGGAAATAGCTTCATTTTCGATTATTGTATTCTAAAAGGTCCAATCAAAGTTCCTGCTTCAAACTTTTCATTTGTTTCGCTCCAAAAATCAAGAAAAATTCGTGAATCTGAATATATTTGTAGTCGCTCTCTCCGAATAAAATACTAAAAGTTATTTAAACACATAACAGCTACATGTAGGCATCCCGTATATCTCTACATTAATTTAAGGTATCGCATATTCAGGAGGTAGTCTAATGTTTAAATATCTTTAAACATTATAACATTTAACTTCACATCTATCGAAAAGAATGGATATAAACGTGAACGTATATTTTCATCGCTCTATATGTGCCATGTGTGTAGGAAAAATGAGTATATCAAGCTATATTATCCATTTTACATTACAGCTACCGTGTGTCATAAATTACCTTTATTTATACTAAAACGTTTCTTACCAACCTTTTCCTACCAACAGTGTAGTAAATACCTACCTACTTACACTACCAACGACAAGCAAATAAAGTTATTTTTACTGTTTTTGTAATGCGTAATTTCTTTTAATATCATTAAAAGAAACGCTTGCACCTCACGTAATACATGTCTGAATAAACTTTAACTAACTTATCTTTTGAATTACATCACGGGCGACTATGTTTTTTTTTAAGAATAATGTGTAATCTTCATAATAAATCATAGTTTATCAAATTACCGTGTATGTTCATCTTAGTTATTTTGGGATTGATAGTCAATTAGATACAAGTTTATAATAATTAACTACTTACGGTAGTCACACAACATTGTTAGGAGGTAACACACTGAGAAGATAAGTAACCTTACCTTGCAGGCAGAATACAACTTTAAAAATAAATCTACGATACTGTCTTATTAAATTATTCGACCAAAAGTTATCTTACCTATATATCGAAATCACTAATTGGAATTGGACTAAATTCTGGACAGTATCATCTAGCCCCAAACTAATCAGAGCTTGTATTATGGGAACTACATGACTGATATACAAGTTATTTTTTTTTGTAAATACATAAATATTTGTATGTATACAGTCAAAACATAATTACTTTTTCTAGTCTAAGCAAAACAAAGATAATTTAATCTTATGGTCGAAAAAATCAACAGAAAAGGGGAAAGCTAGCATCTCTTACTATTTTTGTTCTTCCTCATAACTCCAAGCTGCAACATCAAAACAAAAATCCTCAAGATAGACATCTTCAGATACGTACTCAGTGCGTAGATATTTGAGGATAGCAAGAAGGGGGTAGTCAAGGGCACGTCCAAACATTATAATTGGCACATTTTGCTTATTGCAACACGAACTGGTGACACATGCCTACGATTTTTGCTGAAATAACTTCGTTATTTTTTTCTTACACCTGATTATTTATTTTAGTTCGTTTTCGAAACAGGTTTGCTTTTAATAGTCCATTTTGTTGGTAGGTTTAAACAATGGTATCTCTTTACAAACGATTATACATTTTTAGTATCTTAGCAATGCAACACAAGCCGTTTATTTTTTGGCAATCGATTATCATTAAGATAGAGCACGTCAGATATCTCAATTTCGATAAGCAACTTTATCGATATTATTTGAATACCAAATTAATTTAATAATAAGTCACTACCGGATCATCATTGGCAGCTCGTAGTTACCCACTGCTGGGCATAAATCTTCTCTCCCAAACACCACTCTTGTGTGTTCTGAGCCTTTCTCATCCAGGTCTTTCCAATAACGATGTCGCGCCGTGCAAAAAAAAAAATCCGACGCGGAAGGAGAAAGTCGCAACCACTCACCCTGATGAAGACTCTCGGAATGAGTCGAAACTTAGTCGGTGCCTTCACCGATAGTGCAGTACGTGAAAATTCCCGTTTTTACAATATGAATAGTCAAGTTCACGATAGTTTTTGGAATAAAAAAATAACGATGTCATCCATCCACCTAGGTAGTGGCCTGCCAAGGCCCCATGTGCCACAAGGGGACAACTCAATCGTATAATTTTACTAACTTCTGCCCACGACTTACCCGCCCGCGTGTTACCCGGTTAAAACATCCATCCTCACAAATTTTCGTTCGACAACTAGTTGTTGCCCGCGGCTTCGCCCGCGTGGTATGTTAATAAAAGTAGCATATGACCGTCTCCAGGCTTAAAACTATGTCCACCAACTTTTGAATGAATCGAACCAAAGATTACAATATATACAAAGTTAGAACTCAATTGCACACCCCCAAAGGTTTGTATTGAAAAAATAAAAAATACGTGTTTCATTATTTTGAGTTTTGAGCGAATCAAACATTTTTTTTCATAGAAACTTTACCGCCCTATTTAACCCCCTTAAGGGTCGATTTTTGAAAATTAGACGCATAAGAATCCTAAACTAACTATCCTAAACTATCTACATTCCTAATTTCATCAAAATCGGTTTAGTAGTTACGGAGATACGTGGTAACAAACATTCACACACACACAGACTTTCGCATTTATTATATTAGTAGGATGTAATTATGAATTACCACCACCATGTTGAGTTTTTTTACATTTAATACCATAGACTACCTAGTCAGTTACAACTCATATTGACTCGGTATATTTTTTAAGGTTTAATTCGGTATATTAGAGAATAATATACATTTTTGTTCAGAATACTGTATTACCACACTAATACTAATTTTACCAGGCATGATTTCCTATCTGATTCTTTTACATATGTTTTGAAATATGATAAACAATTCTCACCAAAGCTGATAAGATGAAATCTTCCACAGATTTTAACTTCTGATCGGATAGGCAACCGGCACTGCTGCTATCTGACAATCGACTGAAAAATACGGATTTACTGATTATCAGAAGAAATCGAAATGTTTATCGCAAATTACGTTGATTTTGTTCGATTTCACCGTAATATTGGACGATAAGATAGTTAAGGTAACAAGCACAAAATAACTGATTTTTAAATCCGTTACCAAGGCTTTGTAAAATATTTATAGACTGGTTATTTATCCATATTGCAAATTATCCATCCAATATGCGAGCATTCTAAAAAAATTTATTTTATTAAAATTAAGACGTAGTATTTTCTTAGAATTAAAATGTTTGGATAAATTCTTCATTATCATTGCACAAATTTGAAAATTAGATAGATATGAGTCAACGTAGATAGGAGTGTAGCATAAAATATAATGTATGTATAGCACTCGTAAGAAAAATACCCCCCTTACTTATAATTTTTTTATTATTAGTTATTTTTTACGAATCAAGGTTATAATTGCTGATTTCAATGTAAAAAAAGATTTCATTAAGAGATAAATACTCATTTTACTTTACTCTTCCCAAAAAATTGAACATTATCAGCTCAAAAAAATATCTCAGCTAAGATAACGATTCAATACAGGTTCAAAACCACGGATAAAACGCTCTCAAAATATAGGCCTATCCATCTTTGAATCTTAGATCACAGAATCTCGAAGGAACTCCATAGTCCAGTAGCCCAAGTTGTAAATCATCGATTATTGCCTATAAATCGGTTGTGATAAACATTGTGATTTTACACCCGTCTTATTGCTCACTTATAACAAAGTACCTATATGAGTGAGTTATTACTTTTATACGAATACTAGCTTCTGCCCACGGCTTCGCACGCGTGGTTTTCGGATAATAAATAAAAGTAGCCTATGTATTATTCTGATGTATAAGCTATATTACAGTAGAGTTTCATAAAAATCCGTTCAGTAGTTTTTGCATGAAAGAGTAACAAACATCCATCCTCCCAAACTTTCGCGTTTATGTTATTACTAGCTTCTGCTCACGGCTTTGCCTGTGTAGTATCCGGATAAAAAGTAGCCTACGTGTTATTGTGATGTATAAACTATATTAGTGTAAAGTTTCATCAAAATTCGTCCAGTAGTTTTTGCGTGAAAGAGTAACAAACATCCATCCTCACAAAGTTTCGCAATTATCATATTAGTAGGATAGGATTACTGAAGTTTGTTACGAAGAATTTTGTCCCTTAACTAAGTATATTATGATACCTTAACTTTAATTAATTTTATCTACGTTGTTCCTGATACCCACGCCACAAAGAATCCTAGTGTGAGGTCATGACTTTGTTTGTATGTTGTAGGTGCTATTTATTAATTATTAAAAATAGGATAAAATTTTAAAAGCTTGCTTAGCATTGTACTCTACTAAATCCACATGCCATAAACATTTTTCAAACCAGGCGTTTCGAATCAATATCACACGATAAAATCTCTTGTTCATTTTATAAAGCCTGGTCTGATGCGCCGGAGGTCCGAGAGGAATCAATTATCTTAATTGGCTGGCCTAATCTTAATAGGGCTGATAACCCACGTGTACTAACGCGTCGTATCTACATGATGGTATATGTAAATAAATTAATACATAAAGGCTAGCGTAGATACGAAACTCAGAACTGCTACTCTTACAATTTGGGCAATTTTACTGATAAATAAACACCCAAAAGACACAGTCCTGAACCTTACACTGGAATGCCTAATGTGGTAATCAGAAATTATGAGTACCATGGTATCATAGCACTCAGACCTGAACAAATTTCTGCAGAACACACATCAGAAAAATCTGTTCCGCAGCGGACATCGAACTCGCATGAGTTACGTCTCAGACGGCAACTCGCCCGACGCATCACCAATGTCGCACTGTGTACTAATTTTATAAAATTATGTTTATCTACTACATATTCTGAATAAAAAAAATAAAAACTTTTAAAATAGTCGCATGATTAAAATTACCAGTGCTAAATAATGCATTTTGTTACGCGCAGGCTTGTATGGAAGTGGCATGTGTAGTTTCATTTCTATGAGAACATCTATTATTATCATCGATGATGGTAGTTCTCGGGCTCAGATTAATTTGTTTATCTTAAACAGTCTTACAGATACTTGGCTCATAAAATCTCGCATCAACGATATTGACCTTTTTATTGGCAGTTTTGGAGCGTGTGAGGTGTGGGTTTTATCTTGGAAACTATTGTATTCGTTTTGTAGCTTTTTGTTTACGCACCGTTCTTATTGAAACTTATTTATGACTTTTTCATTCAAATGTGACATCGTAAACTAACTTTTACATCTCGAGAATCCTCAGAATACTGACCTATCAGTAATCTTTTTCGATAAACTTTTAACAGACAAACTTTTTGATTATCATTTAACTTACAATGACCTTGATACCAATAAAATTCTATGAAAATGATTATGTACTTACTAGCTTCTACCTACGGCTTTGTCCGCGAAGTACCCGGATAAAAGTTACATTTGCGTTATTTTAAATTTCATCTTAATTGGTTCACCCGTTACGAAGATTATTACTAACAAACATCCAGACATCCATAATATTAGAACGCAATTATAACATAGGAAGGATCTTTTCTTAGTTTTAGGGCATTTTTGTTTATACTTCTTAAAGATAAGTTTAAAACTATGGGGAGTAATATAATGTCAAGAATCCTACTAATATTATAAACGCCAAAGTTTGTGAGGATGAATGTTTGTTACTCTTTCACGCAAAAATTACTGAACGAATTTTAATGAAACTTTACAGTAATATACCTTATACATCATATAGGCTACTTTTTATCCCACTAGTCGTATATAAAGTTAAGTCAGATCATAATCTGCTAGACACTATAATAATTTCAAAACTCTATACACTAAATGCCTCTTTTATCTCGTTTTTTTTAAACATTGTGTACTTAGAGCGTAAATTTACAAAATATTGTTAGGTATTTATTTATATCATGGCTTCAAATATTCTTATGCGTGGGAAAGTGTTTGGGCTCATCAGAAGAAAAAAGGCCTTAAAAAAGATCAAACAAAGCTTTTAAGCTTCCCTCAGCTGCGTTATAGCAGTCGATAAAATCGGTATGCGTTTTTCCGATTTATGTTTTTAGTAGATTTTGTATTAGGATCGTACACACTGATGCATTTTACGCCGCAATAGAAGTTTCGTGTAGGACACAAAAATACATTGCGATAGTATCGAACATTGTAACGCAACTTTCTTTAGGATGATATTTTAAATAGAAATCTTTCATTAAAACAGATCTACGTTTATGCCAGAGCTTAGTACAGACGGGCATTAGCGAACGGAAATATAGAGAACGGACTACAAACTTACTTACTTGCATAGAAATATCTATAATTAACGTCAATTGTAGAAGCACTGTACACTGTGGTAAATAAAAAACAGTCTGACGTCATAAAATAGCTTCTAGTTAGTAAGATACGTCTAAATTGATATTCAAAAAGTCTAGAAAAAATTTTGCTAGCTCAGAAAAACCATTTTAATTGAATTCAGTATTATTTTTATGTAAGCAGGTAAACTGTTGCAATAAAACTAGTAATCAAAATAGCATTTTATTGGTCTAGACTTCTATGAAAGCGCAGTCATGTTTGAAGCTAGTTTCACTAAGTATATTTTCTCACGCTCTACTAAAAACCAGTAGTTCATCAAAACCATAGCTTTAAATTGCGCGTCAACAGGTATCAAGCTGTGAAAACTAACTTTATTATGTTAATTTTATGTTAATCTTTTTTTGATTGCAATTATATTAAAAATAATAATGACAAGTGGACAGGACGTTACCTACATACGCAAATCTCCGGCGGAAATGGCTACCCGTAACACACACATAGATAGGTTATCGAAGGTTAATCGATAGCGCTTGCGCATCTCGGCTCGCATTTAAATTTGGAACCCGAACCCTAAGCTGTCATGGCGGCCAAACGATAAACCAAAAACAACAGAGCTACTGATATTAAATCGAAGTGAGGTGATGTGACATTGACATTGCTTGGTTAGAAGGTAGGTACGCCGGCACTCCGTCGAAATTAAAAAACAAAGAATTTGCTGGATAACAATAACGTATTGCTGCCTTTAGCTTACATGACTGCATACATTAAACTGAATTAACATTTTGTACTATGTAAATGAAAACTGTGTGAAAATCTAAGAAGGTTCTTACTCATACCTAATCAGTGAGGTAACTACTTTCAGAAATAGGTACACCTAGTAGTTTAATTAGGTAGTAAATTATCAGTATGAATTTGAATGTCTATTAGCATACTTGTAGTAAAAATAATACCCTAAACTACATACCTACCTAACCTAGCCTATATTATAGGTGCCTGCTTCATAAGAAGTGAAATAAAATTCTACCCTATATTTAAATAAAGCTTGATGAAATTGTGGTATATAGTTGAGTGGCAACAAAAAAATCTAACTATGGAACTAAATTATTTCATTCGCGTTGAAGTCTTTTGTATGAAGAAAATCTTCGGTACACGCGCAACGAATATTTGTAGCATTAAAAAATATAATCTATTAAACGTTCATTTTTATGAAATTTTATACCTATCCCAAATCTAATTTTTAGAGGTAAAATCAATTCGATGACTTTAACAGATCTATGATTCAGCTATACGCTGATTCGTAGAACTGAATAAAGCTTAGGTATTTAGCTTTATTCACGGACATTTGAATTCACTCAAAATTCATCAAAATTCAATTAACCAATGAGGGTTTTTATCTTTAGCATACTTGTATGACGTTTGACAGTCTGTAAAGCCAATTTGTGAAAAAAAAATTGGACTGACAGGATTACACGAAAAGCCCTTAACTGAATTCGGCAGGATCCAACTATACCAATTAATAAGTACTTATAGGTAATAACAATTTATACGAAAATAGATAGATAGAAGATTAAATCAAATAAAATTTGCTAGCGCACACACGACTATACCGACGGTAAAATAATGGTTAAGTAGGAGTCGTTAGGTATCATGACTAAACTAAACAAAAAAGTATAATTATGTTTTTTTTTTAATACAAAAATTATTATGATTAGATAGTGTGATTTAATGTGTAGATTATCAATAATATTTACAATACGTAATGTTTATTATTTATAAAAGTGAAGTACTTACATCTTCGTGCGCCTGAAATTATTTTTTGTGGGTACTCTAGTTTTGTCATTTTAAGTTTATTAGAATGTTTTTTTAAAGTTATTTTGTGTTATATCTTGATTCATATTTATTATACACGATATAATATTAGTTGAATGTAATTGGAAGGTACCTACCTCAAATGTCCTTATGTGATGCGGTTCACAACGTCGGTCACTATCACTATGTATCACTGTAAATACTGGACAGAGATAAAAACACACTGTAATCATGAGCTCCATTCCGTTCGCATGTCCATTTCCATTATTGAAAACTTTCAAAATTCTATAACACAGGTCACAGTTTAATCAATCCTATGTAGGATAAGATGCACCGCGTAAAATTTGATTACAATAACAGTTGATGTAGAGAGCGCAAGCGCAAGTGCGTTGACGTCGAAGCGTGCGGCACGTGATGCGTTGCCGATGGGACGCAACCCGACACTAAACTAGTCTTGTGACTTTTTGTTGTGAGCGCGCGCGATCGGACGCCCTCGGTCGAGCTCGCCGCCGCCGGCCGCCGCTCGGCACTCTCTGTGCTGCGATTGGTGGAGAGCCCTGACAGGCGGCCGGAAGAGGCGGAGCTTTCCTTACTGATGGGAGTGTTCTCTTTTCAAATTTTCTTTTTCTCTTTTTGGGCGGGCTACGATGGTGTGCGTTCAGTCGACGCGCGCGCGTCGCGTTTGATGGATGACGGGAGAAGCAATGGAAGCTTTCTTGTTCCAGTAGAGGCTACTATGAGAATGGATGAGCATTATACTCATACGTTAAATGCCCGTTAGAGAATTATCTATATTTTATTACCTACTATCAATGCAATAAATAATAAGTTCAGACAAGCACAACTTTGAAATCAGTCAGTCTAAGGTATCTTGAATTTAGGTAGTTATATTTTGTATAATTAATTTCATTTTACTTATGTAATCCAGTAATTATAGATTCGACCAGTAGTCTTTATCGACAAGCATCATTATAATTAAGATGTTCATCCGTCAATAAAGGCAAAAAACTTACATAACATGTAGGTACAAATATAAACTAAACCCTACTTAGTATATAATGATGCTTGAACCTACAATTTTATATAAAATAGTGTACTATTTTTGTTTTGTTTTTGGTGTAACATGATGTTTTTCATTTAACAAGGTGGTAGACTTAAATTAGGTAAGAAATGAAATTAAGTGATGAAATTATGAGTTGGATGGAAAATTATTATTTAGTTTCAACTTTTAGTTTTTAAAAGCATAAAGTATAGGTAATTTGTATTTGCTTACGTATTTACATGCATATTTTAGACATAGATATAAATAAAAAAGACAGATTTTTTATAATCAGTTAAAAAATCTATGCAGCAGTGGGCTTTTCAGCCTGATGATGTCTATTGCCTTACCCTACCTACTTTAAACAAATAAAAACTTACCACAAAATGAACCTGAAGTGACACGGTATGATAAAAAAACATTTTATCTATAATAATTGCTGAAGCAGCACATTTAGAACGCGGGCATATAGCAAACCTAATTTTTGGATGTGCCTCTGACTTCCCCTATTTGGTGGTATCCAAAAAATCTACGCACTGAGTAGGTAAGTAGGTAGGTAAATAAGTATCTGAGGATGTCCGTTCATGGGAAATATAGTCGTGATCGTTTTATCCAAAAATGTATAGTGCACGGCGCGACGCGGAAGGAGAAAGTCGCGACCACTCACCCTCATGAAGACTCTCGGAATGAGTCGAAACTTAGTCGGTGCCTTCATCGGTGACTGCACTGGTGTACTGCACTATCGGTAGTGCAGTACAAGAAAATTCCCGTTTTTACAATATGAATAGTCGTGATCGTGTTTGTTTTTGTTTTGTAATTAGTTCAGTTGTAAAATGTAACGTAAAATAAAAATGAATTTATTTTCTTAGAAAACTAACAACGCATTATCTCGAACTATTAACTTTAGGTGTCTCTAAGGGCTGAATTCATAGTAAAATAGGGGTCCCATAGGGGACTGTTCAGGCGCTAAGTAAAAATTTAAATGCTAATTTAACCTTTATGCACCTAGGCAAATGCTGAATGATGGATTTTGGGGGACTGTTCAACCCCCGACTATGAATTAGTGACTTGCAACACCTGACTACTGTCACTACTTAGATCGAATAATTTAATTTAGTAATGGCGAATAAACAGTGTTGCTATACTATTTCAATAAAATATAACGCGACTGCGTATTGAAATAGTAAAAACATAGTAAAAAAATAAAAGAACTTAACTGTATTGAAATATATTAGTAGTTGCTATCGTAGTTATAGGTAATAATAATAATAAATAATGCAGGACATTTTCACACATTATCATCTAGCCCCAAACCAAGCAGAGCGTGTATTATGGGCACTGGATGACTGATATAATACTAATATACATTTTTTGCAAAAACATACATATTATACATAGAAAAAACCCAGACCCGACACAAATATTTGCAGAAATCGTCTATTACATTTTATTCAGGACATCCAACAGAGAAATCACATACATAATCTAATGCAAAATATTCTGATCTTAATTCTATGCGGTACCTACCTCAATTAAAGGCCACCACAGAGTGTAGAAAGTAGACAAACTAGCTTAATTTTATTAATTAAATTAATTAAGAATATTAAACTTAAAATATTGCCAAGTTGGTAGGTCAAGCTCAGTTATAGCCGCATTTTCATATACTTTGACCTTTGACGACCTCTGTGGCGCAGTGGGCGAAGGCTTGCCTGATACGCAAAAGGTTGCGGGTTCGATTCCTGCCGCGGGACAAATTTTTGTTTCTGCAAATCTGCAGATACGGGATTTGGGTGTTTTCTATGTATAATATGTATGTATTTAGAAAAACATGTCTATAAGTAGTACCATGTAATCATATAGTTCCCATAACACAAGATCTGCTTACTTTGGAGCTAGATGATGATGTGTGAAAATGTCCCGCATTATTTATTTATTTATTATTTAATATGTTTTAAAGTTCATCCCACTGATGGGCCAAGGCCTCCTCTTCTTATTCATTCCTTTTTATTGTTCGCTTTTAAAAAAAACTAAATCAGCTGCTTACCTCTAAAAACGTAGGCTTTAGGTATAGCACAATACCTAAATCACCGAACAATACCTAAGAAAGTCAAGCCAAGTCTGGAGACATCCCGTGATTTATACCTCCCCCTTCCTCCCTCGCTATAAATCCGTCGGGACAACACTATCGCTAGTGTTGCGCCTTAATAGCTAATGACATAACACCCGCGAGTTAACTGGGTTAATAATGCCTATTTTAAAGCTCCTATAGTGCATTAAATTAAGTTATTACTTGACATAAGTGAAGTTATGACTAGGGGTATACGGTATTTGTAGTGTTCTTGCAAGATATCAACAACTTAGGTACCAGGTAGGTACCAGTAGGTACCTACTTAGTTTATCCTAACCCTACTAATATTAGGTACTTATAAATGCAAAATATAGATTTCTAGTTTTTGCTACTAATCTTTGTAACGGCTTGACCGATTAGATTAAAATTGGTTTATTATCTACCTATCTAAAGTTGACTTAGAATTACAAAAAGGCTACGTTTTACCCGAGTATGACGCGGGTGAAACCGTGAGTAAAGGCTAGTTATACTATATACCTACTAAACTTCTATTAATGCGAAAACATGGTGAAAGCATGTTTGCATTTTTGGTACCAATACACTTCCTAACGGAACAACCGATTTGGATGTAGTTTGGAGTAGGTATATTTCGTGACCTGGAATAACACAAAGGCTAACTACTTTTCATCCGGGTAATGGCAGCCGCGAACAAAGGCTAGTTTAAACTCCAAAATAAAAAAATAATACCAAAAATCTAATTGAGAATAAAATATAAAACTGCTACTAGCATTTTGAATTCATATAGAGAACATGTAGGTACTCGTATTTCCCTTCCCGACACCCACCAACATTTTCTAAGCGGGCAGCCAGTCTAAATAACTCTGTCTCTAACCCCTTTGAAATGTAAAAGCATTACGGAATGAAAAAACAGCACTTATGTACCCCGCGACTCTGATAAACCATCTCTGTACAAAGAACACAAAGATACAATGCCTCTGAAAGGGTTCAAGAACGCACTTTTAAATTAACCGTCATGAGCTCAGGAACAACTGAACTCTACACAAACCCTCACGCGATTCTCATCTTTAATGAACTACAAAGCTCAAGCGTGTCGGCTATTATCGCGTAGCGGTGGAAAGCGATATAAAATATTAGCCACTACGATGCTTCTATTTAAAATAGGTCCGTTTACATTTTTCCTTTTCATGTCATTGTCTCTGGCCGAGAGCGTTTGCAACCGTCACGTTCCAATTTTGAAAAGTGTCGGAACAAAATGGTCGTCGCTTTGTGCTGTGCCCCCGCGACTGTGAGTTTGGTAATTTAGCAGATGTTTCTAGCTTTGATGTTGAATTCTGTACCAAGCCTTTCGCCTTTGACTTTCAGAAAACGTACTCGTTTCTGCACGCTTTGTTTTGTTTAGTAAATTCTTGCCCAGGATATTTAGCCAGTCAGGTTACCTGCACTATTTTATTTAGAGGAAATACAGAAACGCTGAATATATTTTATACCTATACGTTGTGTAGTCACTAGTCAGATGAAATGAAGGAGTATCATGCTGGTCTGTTTGAGCGATTTGGAACATGATTCGTAATTATTCAGACGGCATACCGATGTCAGTCACATCAACTAGCTACAAGTCATATTACAAGTATACGCTGTACCCATGTTAGTGGCGACCGTTATATTACTGCCAAAAGTAGCGATACAAGTTATTTTTGATGATTTTATTCTTCAAAAATGTTATAATTCTAACTGCAGCATTTTGAGTATCCCCTACTTAAAGTTAATAGAAAGGTATTTTTTCCAAATTGTAGAATTGGCTATGTTTAATTCTACTAGGTACCTACACAGACTACACTATTCAAAATTTCATCCAAATCGGTTCAGCTGCTGCAAAGGATTGTTTACCCTATTGCCATTAAAACATCTAAATAGTCAAACATCTAAACTTTAGCATTTATACAATATTTATATAAGCAGATAAAAATGTCGTATGTTTCCTTTACTAGGGTATTTTTACAAGCAATTTCACAAACGGAATATTTATGCTTTAGAATTTTATTTGGACACTTTTTAGTTTATCTCTTTTCAATTGTTAAGGTCACGATTTGACGATTCACTATGACAAAATATAAATGTTTGCCACGTCTCCGCTGTATTACGGACGTCATCATGGCACCTTTGAAAACCAAGACTTCTAGTAACCAAATTGGAACATCACTGTCCCGTGTTTACAATTCGACAAAAAAAATAACTGACAAAGGAGCCGAATTCAAATCCCATTCGAACTTTGACACATGTCTGCCACCATAAACAATGGGATCTCAAATCATCGTTGCATTCGACAGCTAATGCGATTGTGGCGTGATCGGACTATATACTCATAGATCTCTTCTAAAGGAGCCTTTTCTCTAAACTTTTTCTTCTGAATCTGAGTCGAGATCGTCCGATAAGCTATCTCGCGTGAGACGGTCTCAATATCCTCAGATGGCCTTGCTCTCAATAATCTTCTGGATTTTTTGTATTTTTTTGTTGGTGATTCTTTGGAAATCTCGCTTTGTAGTCTAATGGGGACATTATTTTGACGTGAAGCGCGCCGCCGTAATAATGTAAACACTGATTGAGGATAGATAAAAGACAATCGAAGGTACGAGTATGAGTTTTTGTGTTAGCGAATTTAGGTAAGCCTCTCTCTACTAAGAATACTCAACAGCTGCTGTACAACTGCGGACTTTGATTTGTATACCACATTGATGCCAATTCCAATTGATATGAAATTAAAATATCAATTGATATTTTCATAAGCTACTTTGATGAGAATGCTTAGCACACAAGCACGTTTATTGCCGTCTGCAGTAGTTTCTTGCTTCCTGCAGGAGTTCCAGGACTATCGTACCAGCCTTGATGTTCAAACAGAATCTATTCCAGAAAAGTATTCTGCTGCCTTCTGCTGAAACAAGTTTCACGAAACAAGTTCTACGGCCATTTGAGGAACTGTCAGATGATGATTTTTAAATTAAAGTTTAGTATAGACACTGTGTCGCCAGGATTTATTCCCGAAACTGACCTTACCAGTGGAATTTGATCATCATGTCACAGGGTCGTCATAGTACTGAGTAGCACTTTATTGGTGATGCCTGCCCAACCTAACTTCCCACTACCTTTCTGTTAACCAGCATGATACTTCGCTGCCGGTTGGGTACTGCTTATTCAATATATCCATTATTACATATCTGATGTCTGTTCCATTGTCCGTCACCTGTGAATTCCACCGGTAGCTTGCAGTTCAGCCCCAACCAAACATGCTTTTAAATTAAGGAAGTGGTTTATTAGTTTTAACGGTATTTACTTTTCTTATTATTTTCCCGACGTTTCGACAGTGTTGCAACAGCCGTGGTCACCAAAAATACCTGAACAAGGTCTTGTAAAAAGTAAATTTTTACAATTTTCAAAACCCCCGAATTGTGTTTACTTCAAATTAACACGGGCTCGTCAAAAAGTTGGCTAAGTTGTTTCTTTCGAAACTGATTTTTTTCTCTTTTCTCTCCTCGTATGTAACCGGGTTACAATCGATAGGTAATGTAGAACGGGCTCGGTAAAAAGTTAGCTAGATTTTTTTCTTTCAAAACAAATTTTTCCTCTTTCCTCTTCTCGTATATAACCGAATTAGATTCTATACTATTTTTGAACTAGGGTCGCCCACAAATTATAGACCGAAGCTGTAGGTACTCTTGAGTATATTTCAGTACGTACGTATGTTGTTATTGGTTAGGCAGAGATAATAGAAACGGCGTAGTTCAATTAAATTGATTGGTAGCGAGTGTGTGCTAGAGTGATTAAACGTTGATTAGAAACTGCATTACAGATAGCATAGCCAAACAGCTTGGTTGTAGTGAATAAGCACCTACCTCTAATTCTGTGGCTAATATCCACATGCTACCTTTAGATAGCACAATCCATCTTATGTCCATCTCCACTAAAGTCAAAACACTTTAAGCATGTCTAAAATGACACCGATGATTATTATTATGTCTCAGACAGACTGCATTTTTTACGCGTATTCAAAATTAATATAGCATAATTACATTTAAAGAGGAAGAATTTATGATTTATAAATTATGATTTAAGAACTATATTTACTGAGTTTAAATGAAATACGCATTATAACTATTATCCGTGAACAAAGGCTATTATAATTCATATAATAAGTACTTACCCGTAGATTTTTTATAGAAGCACCGATAAAGATGTTTGTACTGATAACAAACGCACGTATATTAAAATTTCACTTCAATTACTTGCCAATTATTTTTTATTTTCCACAATTTCATACCTAACGCGTGGAATCAGGATTATGTAGATAAACGTCCCTATCTATAACAAAATCTTATTACTTATCCATGTCTTTCAAAACCTATTGTGATGCGTTTGGTTACATTTTTTTCACATCTTCTTGGTCACTCGATTTATAAGTTTCTCCATGGGAATTTTGGTTAACAAACACGGTGCGGTGAAAGGATTTAGTGTACCTCACAAAAGCTCTTTCGATACTGTTCGTGACTAAAACGAACAATCCTGAACACAAAAAGTCAAATAAAACTCTAACCGAAAGTAAAATAAATTCACAAAGCTCATAACAAGTGTATGGAAATATTTGAACAACTCGAAATAAGCCGTTAATAAAAGGTTTCGTGAAAAGATTGCATGGCTCTAAGCGAAAGTGCGATAACCGCTGTATTACTCCTATTCCTTTTGTTTTATAAGTATTTCATGACTCACGTGCTTTCGACTTAGCTTGATGTATTGCTACTTAGTTCGTGAGTAATTAATTTAGTTCACAAGTTTAGCTTACTGAAGAAACTACTGCAGTAGGGTGCCAACATTTACCAACGTGTGAAACTCTAAAAGCTTCTTTGTAACAGAAATAGAAAACAAAGAAACGGCAACTGCCCTTCCCGCCTATAGACCGTCCAGCCGAGCAGACAATCTCCGTACCTACCCCTTATCTGTACAAGTTAGCAAACAAAACATTGCAACCGGCAATAAGCATAAAACAAAATCGTTTCGACCCCACACACGCCGTCGCCCGAACACTTGGAAAAATCCCTATGGATTTTCCACGCGGGGAGGGCGAGGTGGGGGAAAGGAACGTAAAAGAGAAAAGCTGCGAGTTTTTATCTCGGCGCCATAAATTTTATTCGTAGCGTGATTTAGTGCGCAGATTGCCCCCCGCGCGTCCGCCCCGCGCCTACGCCTCGCCCGGGTAAGGCTGCTAGTCATTGTCAAAATTATTGCACCCCTATCTACTGAAGCTTTAAATATATGTCCCGACACGTAGTTATGCCTACAACCCGTTCCTACTTTCAATACGACGCTTGGCTTCGTCATCGCCAATAAATCAACCTATGTGTAACCATTGCGAGGTAAAAGTGAAAATAAATTCAGAAAAAGTGAAATAACCTTTGTACTAGAGTACAAAGAAAATAATCGATATTAACGTGCATTACTGGTTCATATATTTGAATTCTATTGCATTGTTGAAATTTTGTAGAGAATAGTTGCGCAAAACCTGCTTTCTTTGCTCTGAATCACATTTCCACTTGATCTACTTACAATATTGCCAGTAAAGCTGTTGTATAGGAATCGCACCGATGACTGTAGAAATAATGCAACACAGTATTCAGGCGCCATCTACTTCTTAAGAATGACATGAAAAAAATTACTCCGCCATCCTAATCCTCTATTATTTTTGCTTTAGAAGTAAATCTTCCTTATTTGTCAATACCGAGCCACAAAGGCGCCCAAATACCCTTACACTGGATGAAATGGAATAATACACGCCTCATAATAGTGGAGCAATTCTGAATCTGTTAAAATTATAATACGCTTTTGTTGGCTCCTTGACAGCTCACTTTACTTTTTCTAGGCTCTGGTGGTGTCGAGTTGCTGCGGCCGCAAGGCGATTGTGACATATTTGTGACGATTTCTGGCGAATCTGCGATTGGTATCTTCGGGGCGTGTTTTGTGTAAACACGACAACTTCGTGGGCTAAGGCAGATGCGGCCGCGTCATTTTATTGTCTCTGCGCCCGCAGCTCGGAGGCTCGCATTTGATCCGGGACGCTCACTCCACACTGTGTCTTATCTCGGATCTGGTTTTATGAAACCCTAAATTTACGACTGCGGTCGAGGGTGGGGGATGGTATTAAGCTGACTCTCGACGCTTCGCTGCGAGAGACACTTTTGTCACCGACAATTCATGGCGAAGCACGTTCGGCAAAAATTTTGCGTGTCAAATGACTTCGGCCCCAACAGTCGATTGATGTCGCGATTACACAAATCGAGTGTCGTTGTGCGATGTTTTATGTCTATTACTGCGGGCTGTTACACGGGTTCTTAAGGGGCTGTAAAAAGGGAACTGCCGATAAAATATGAGTACACCTGGTCATCAAATAGCTTGAACTTGGAAAATATAACATCAACAAGTAATGTGACTTTAAACTGGCTCCTATCTGGGTCAACGCATTAGCATTGCCTTACAGCATGACAATGCAGCCCAGCATTTTGGGATCACTTCCGTCTGATTTGACCTATAGATCATTGGCAACAATCTTTAGATAGAAACACGAATTACAATGTTGACCTAGAACTTACAAAACCAGGTGGAGACACATTTTTTCTTGTCACAAGAATGAGCAGATGGCAGTTATGATAACGATCAGGAACCTCTGCCAATTCCATTTGCAAGCGTCCAGTATTGCAATGACGTGGTATCGTTACTTATAGTTTTGATGTTGAGATCTGATCAATTTCATCATCATCAACAGCAGAAGTCCACTGCTGGACGCACGCCTCCCCCAAAAAGGGTGTTGTGTTATCACGGTACTCGTAGTTCCTGTTACCCACGACACATGCAATTCAGGGAAGTATGTATAATCTGTGGGTGTTTATTTATAAAAAAATATATTTTTATGACTAGATCTCATCGGTTCATCGGGTAGGGGGCCTTCTTACATTGCGTCATCCGGTTCGTGGTCACCATTCGAGAACCTTTCTTTTCTTTTCTTTTCTTTTTTGAACCTTTCAGCGGTTGTCGGTTTCTGCTATCTCTAAGTTACGAGATAATATTTGTCATAGTCTTCAAACGTCGTCTGATATTTATTATTGGAATACTGGTAATGTGTGTGAAATCCATAACCGTTTTATACAGGTTTATAACCATTATTTTAAAAGATAGCATGAGAGCCTTGACCTACCGAAACTTCCGATTCAAAGGGTTCAAAACTGGACGTGCACCAATGAATTTTTCAATTTATGAAATGTAAAGTAAAATATCGTAAGGAAACTGGCATGCACTAGAACCAAAATCAACTTAGCAATTCAAAGGCATGTTGGGCATTGGTTAGTCCTATCCTACTACTATTATAAACGCGAAAGTTTGTGAGAATGGATGTTTGTTACTCTTTCACGCAAAAACTACTGAACGGATTTTGATGAAACTTTACATTAATATAGCTTATACATCAGAATAACACATAGGCTACTTTTTATTCGGGTACCATGCGGGCGAAGCCGTGGGCAGAAGCTAATGTTCCAATAAGCGACGATGGACTTGAAATCTGTCACGTGGAATGCTATATAACTGCTATGCAAAACTTGCGTGGACTGTATCAAATTTAATGTTTGGACTCGTCTCTGACCATACCTTCTACATGGTATTCTCACAGTATGGTTTTGAGGATTACAGTCCCCATGAGCATGTTTGTTTTTATTTTTGTCTTTGCATGTCTTTTTTATTTTTAACTTTTCACTATTTTCATCTTAGTTTTTACCGAGTCTAAAAATGCTTACTGCGCATTTATTAGGGACAGATTCGTATGATTTCATACTCTGATAATAATTACATTTCTGATCTTGCAAGTTAATTAGCTACGTCGCAATAATTGCGCTCCCTAGACCCTAAAGTCGGGTTAGCCCAGATACAGGCAGATCCTCAATAAATTACGGGAATAAATCCCGGGAAAGAAAAATTGCCCTCTGGAGCACATAATTCTTGCCTTGTCACAAGCCCTCCTTATCTATAGCCAATACCGGATTACAATGCGATTTTATTTCATGCTATGTTCGTTGCTTCCTACTCGGTTACTTCTACCTACCTATTGAAATTCAGGGATATACAGGTTGAGTTTGTTATTAGTTCACAGTAGGATAACATTGATCGTTATTACAATTTGCAAAGATTTTCAAGAAACGCTTAATATGAACCTTGGTAGGAAAGATTCCTATTTAAATAATTTTACAATAAATAAAAATCATAATGGCGTCGACTCTCTTGTACACCAACTAAACTCAATTTAAACTGTCGCTCTCTTTGTTACAGTTGAGACAGTTGAAATTAAGTTTAGTTGGTGTATAAGAGAATCGACGCCACTATACGAGTAAAATAGTGTCATATTTGGAAATATTATCACTATTACATATTTGAAATACACAAAGTTCAAAAGAGTTATTCCTCAAAATTTGTATATCTTCTCTAAAAAAATCACCCTCTAGATAATATTTAGAGAAAATGGTGAGAGTTATCGAAGGTGGGATTTATGTAAAGGGTTCAAAAATTATAGCTACATGCTTTATCATTTTCCTCCTATAGTATGTTTAGGTCCTATGTACGTAGTTTGGAGTGGATCTATGTAGACAGAAAGACAAGCAAACACGATACACAGAACATTAATTCAATACATACATATCAGTCGGCAGTAGAGCGCCATTTCATTATCTTAAATAACTATAAAATGTATAAAACCATATAGAACAATCTCTACAACAACAAATGTGTGCTACCAATAAACATCTTAGCATTATATCAATATTTTATAAAGTTTCCCAACAATATCTTCTAATGGACAATGACAAATGATTCATTGTGGGACATTGAGTTGTCACGGTGGCTATTGTAAACTAGAAACGAGCAAATTCACCTAAATATTACTGAAAAAATATGGTCAATTACAAGTCGGACCTTGTTGGAGAGTCCAGTAGGCATAGATAAGTATTTAATCAAAGGTTTTCTTAAATGTAAAAAGCCACTCGATAAAAGATATAAAAAATTTAAGAGTTTGCCGTCAACACTTGTTTGTTTTGAAAGTTTTATGAATCAAACTTGAACAACAAACTTGAGAGTAAAGTCTTCTTCACGAAAAATAAAGAGGTCAAACTCAAAAAGTGGTTCTGGAAACTAGTTGTAATACCGCTCATAAAATTACCTTAGAAGTTTTCTTGTTTGAGTAAGGAACCCTAAAATGTGGAGTCCTCATGGTTCAACGAAATATTTTGACAGAGTAATGTATGGGCAGGTAGAGCTGACAAGCTAATGATCCTTTAATTGTATCGGAGAGCGAATATGCGTGTCTCGATGACTCTACATTTATTGCGCACATTTTTGTGTTTTTTTTGTAAGTCGGTGGAATATGTTTTCAAAGATTAATTATTTCATAAATTGAAGAAAGATTATTTCATAAATTGGACCAAGGTATATCACCTAGAATTAGGTAATGAGGTAAATAGGTATATTTGTGGGCATTCTGCAGAATGCACTACCCACGGCCCACTTATTTATATACCAAGTTAAGAATTGATTAAGAACATTTTTTAATAAAAGAGGATGTTAGACACATGCTTAAAAATTGTTTGCAGACCACGTCCTTAGTTGCTTGAATAGTAATAAAATATCATGTGAACTTCGACGAATATGCAATTTCTGCCCATCTATTAATCAATCGTCATATCACACCAATTCGCACTAACCATTTGGTTTCCATAAATTGCATTACGAATGCATTGACACGGTATTGTTAGAATTTATTATTTTCTTTGTCACAACAATGTGGCAACACAGGTATAGTTAGCGGCACAGTGGGCTATAATGACAATATTTATTTATTTTGTCCGAAACTCTGTTTATTTGTATGGCAATACAATGTTGTTTTGTGGCCACTTCAATTGTGTGCTCAGCTTCTGTGGACAATTTCTATAGTGATAATTTAAAAATCATTGGCACAAAAAAAAACAAAGACTGGAAAATGGAGGACAAACATCTTTCATATAAAATAGGTAGGTAAACCGATATTAACTTTCTATGTATGAAGAATGTTTATGCCCACAGTGTAACACACGTTGCACAACATTTGCAAAATATTTAGGTGCCTATAGATAGATAGGTATATAGCCTTCAGAAAATTCGAAGTTTTTACTGAATTCTGCCGTAAATATTGATGATGATAATACAATAGAATGGAACAGAATAGAAAGTGAAATTTGACAACAACAAAGCTTAGAAAAGACAGGTACACAATAAATAAATTAAATTAACACTATAAATAGGTACCTAAGATTTTTAACAAGAACACAGAGACAGAGAATAATTTTGTGCTAATTAGTCCCATCTGTGCCGTGTGGGCCAAACAAGTCTTGATCAGCTTAGTGCTACTCATTACCATCAGGTAATCTAATGCTCATTACCATCAGATAATCTCCTCTTCTACCAACTCATAAGTTCCAACTTTATTTGATCATCTCTAAAACTTTTAATTCCAACAATTCCTGGTTTACCTTATGATGCGAAATATTGGAACACACTAATGCTTTTGTCTCATAACAATGGACTCGTAATCCTACAATCCTTGCTACAATGGGATTGTAATTCTGTTTACGCAAAAATATTATTTCTATGCGTTGGTGATTGCTTACTTTTTTAACACTTTGGCCTTTTGTTACTTGAAGTGCCATGGATCAGTGATGTATACGCAAATTTTAGCTCAGGTAACAGCTTAAGAAGGCGCCACAATAATTTCCGCAGCTCAGTTTAGAGCAGTGCAGGTAACCGCCTACATCATACGGGATTGTAAAAATAAGGAATCTAAATAGGCGATACAGACTCGACCTAGAGGACCAACAGAAACCATTGGTTTATTAAATTTTTATATTTTTTCGGTAAAATATATTAATTTGTATTAGGTACTAGACACGATTACAGTCCCGTATATGCATCTAGTACCTAATTAGAGTCCTTATTTTTCTTTTTTAACTGATGTCTCACTAAAAACCAGGTGTAGGTACCTACTTAGAAGGTTTGACCTGCGTGTCGTATAAACACGTACTTTTTATACTGCACTAATCTCTGCACAGTGCTCGGAAATAAGTAGCCTATATGTTATTTCAGGTAACGAACTTTACATGTTTCAAATTATATTTTCATCGGTTCAGGATTGGATAGTTGGAGGCAAGTGGAGCTTATTCACGTAAAAGAAAGATGAAAGTTGAATGCCAGAGGTGTTTTTATAACTAACTACTTTCGTGAATAAATCGTCCACGCAATGTGAGCTCCATCGCACTATTCAAATAAACTTATTAAAATGCATAGTCTTCTGGAAACAATCTGTTCAGTACAAAACAATAAATCAAGTATGAACAAAACTGACAGACAATATGCAAAAAATGATGGGCATTACCACACAGAGCGTAGGCCTACATAGCCTGTGGAATATGGTGACTAAACATGTATCAGCGGTCTCGGCTTGCTCGGCACCACCCTAAAATTCCATGCCCTATTGCACCCATTAGCATTCGACACGGCTTTGCTTGTTTCCAAACAAGGATACAACACAAAACACCGACATATTTATTGCGATATTAGATAATTTTACGATGTGAACGCATCGCCGACACCGCCAAACAGATAATTCGGTCAGAGTTTAATAAGTTGACAAAAGTAGCAAGTTTCTAATCGTTTGGGCGTGAGGCTGTAATTATAATTGAGAGTTTACGAGAGTTGGAGATATATTTTAATTGTGAGAGTGGAATACATCGTTTGCTATAAGCGAAAATTTAATGGGACTTGAATGAACCGCGAAATAATTGATTCAATGTCAGTAAGTTTTTATTCATTGAAATCACAGGGATTATTTATTGGAAACGTCAACTTTTAATTAAGTAGAAACATTTATTTCTGCAACAAGTCCTAATACAATCTTAGCATACCTATGTTATTTTCGCCGATTTCTCGCTATCTTGCCCACAACATACCTACAAAAAAAAACTTTAAAGCATTTCACAAACAAAATATCAATCATTGTTCAAAACTATACTAAAATGCTAACAATGATTTTGGTTTTTAGACGACCTCGATTAACTCGTATGTTTAAGATCGCATACTTCCTAATACAAAATGTACTAAGTAGGTACAGATATCGCAATACCGCAGGCGGTATTAGGGGTAGGTCCTCAGCTCGTGTGGCACCACTTTTGTAGCTACACACTTTCTCGAAATGAGGCCTCATTCTTTTCGTTTGGACGAGCTAGCACACCTGCACACCAACACAGTGCTAAACGCACGATTGTGCAACTGTGTTGGTGCAAACGCCGCGAGGAAAGATCGTGTTGGCTCGCACAATGCGCCTTACCACCACACCACACAACACGCACAGTGCACACTGTGTTCTCAAGACTGCATCACTCAAGTACGTTCAGAAACTGCCTCGCTGCCTCGCCTCAATTGTGGTACCACAGTGTGCTGGCTCAGTTGTAAAACTGAGCCCCTCGCACGATCCTCGTTTTCAAACAGTGTGCTACCCATGACTAGGCGGTATATTGCGATATATTGCTTCCTGATGCAGTAATGAAACCTCCTAGTTCTATCGCGGTGCAACTGTGTGGGAGAGCCTCTAGTTTTTGTCTAATCATAGTGCAGGCGGGCAAGAATACCGAAACAGTAAATTTTCCTAATTTGCTTATTAGCTTGCCCCTGTATTTAGCCGGACCGAATCGGTAATAGGCCATAGCCAATCAACGACCCCAAACAACGGTCACTTGCCATTTATTGCTTCATGCAATTTTAGGCTCGATTTGCTAAATTACATGGGATTTTAGGGTAGATTTTGGTACAGATTTGATTTTAGTGGAAATCTCCTGGGTATATGATGTGACTTCATGTAATAGAACATTACAAATAATATTTTTAATGAAAAAAATCGAACCTACCATACCATTTGTGGTCCATAGGTTAAGCTAATCACTTACCAACAGAGGCCGAACGCTTTTACGTATAATGTATATTAAAAGTATAGTCAAGGTATAGTTGTATATTAAAAAAACATTTAATTTTCTTAAGGTTTATTTTATTAAAAAAAAACCTAAATCTGGAAAATTCATCAAAATAGTTAAAGCCGTTTTTGAGCTGCTGGGGCTGTTTAAACACAGACAGACATAACGTTGCTCATTTAAAAATAAGAAAGCCAATCAATTAGTTAGATTTGTGAAGTAAAATACACTTTTCAATTCCATAATTTATTTATTTATTTAAATTCACTAATTTTTATTTCAGACATTATTATTACACGATATCAAAACACAAATAAAAGTATTATATTGTCCATATTAGAGAAGACTATTACATACTTTTGGTATTCCTTATTTACCGATATAATTGGGCTTTAAATTATCAATTACTACCTTATTAGAATTTTAATGATAACTTTGTATTGGCTACCAGTCTTGGAAATGATTGTAACAAATTAAATTTGAATAAAAAATCGGTTAAACATGCATTAAACAGCGATATCAATCAGTTTATTTACCTTATGGGCAAGGATTAGTTATAAAAATATTTAATGAATACGGTAGTTTGTTATTTAAGTGGAATTAAAGTTACATGGATTTTTGTTACCAGTATATTTATTATTTTCGTAGCTTAAAGTAACTGAATTATGTAGGTACCTCACTATTTCTTATGAGCGCATTCATAAGAAATAGTGAGTCTCAAAAAGTAATATATGTCTTTTGTAGACTTTTCTAACCATTAACCATTCACAGTCTTAAATTTGTGTTTATCTTATTTCGCGAGTCACGAAAAGTGCCATTAAGTCAGTACGTTTTTGCATAGCGATATATTTAGGTAACATGAATTAGTCAATTATAAACGAGCATCAACAATCAAAACATCAATTTCCCTCAACTTCGTAATCCTCATACGATTCTAAGATCTCACCCTGGCGTATTTCGAAATCCCAGGTAAATACATTAAAATTAATTAAGGGGGAGCGACCGCCCGCACGCTACCGTCCCGGCGGGGGGCGCGTGTCCCGTGTGACGACTTCATGTAGCTTCCAGGAACCTCCCGGGAGCTAGGACGTGACGCCACGGTTCTAGAGGTCAACGATTCATTGTGTAGCTTTAAGTGAGTACCTTACCGCTGTACCTCATTATCATCAGCCAAAAGAAGAACGTCTTGAACCAACTCCATTATGACCCATGTGATCACATCATGCAGCCTTCATGGACCTCACAGGAGCTAGAAAGCCACGGATCTAGAAGTCAAAGATTCATTAATAATAATAATAATGCAGGACATTTTCACACAGCATCATCTAGCCCCAAACTAAGCAGAGCTTGTATTATGGGAACTACATGACTGATATACTACTTATATACATTTTTTTGTTAATACATACTCGTACATATTATACAAAAAAAAAACCCAGACCCGAGACAAATATTTGCAGATACAAACATTTGTCCCGTGGCAGGAATCGAACCCGCAACCTTCTGCGTCTCAGGCGAGCCTTCGTCATTGTGTAGATTTAAGTGAGTACATTACTGCTTTACCTCATTATTATCAGCCGAAAAAAGCTCACTGCTAGACATAAGCCACTTTCAATATGCGAAGAGACCAAACAGATTTTCTGCGAATCTTATAATGGCATCTATCTAACGGTCGTCCTACTTTACGGCTTCTAATGTTTGTAACCTTAATAGGTTATAGTTCTCGTCTTGTAATTTATATACATACAATATCTTCTTTTCAACACGGGTTATGTAATCCATGGCTGCTATATTACAAAGTCAGAAAAGCAACTGTGTATAACCACGGAATAACGTCAGCTCTTCCTGTCTTATATTTAAAAAACAAAAGGGGTTGAATACGCTGTTCCGAGGTGACCCTCAGTATTCTGGCTTTTAAACAACAGCCTATAAAACACCGTCTATTTGGACCTCGTCGACATGTTTTCAACTTTGTGTTTTTTATCTCTTTTCAATGTGCGAGAATGAATTATTATCTATCATCTCTTTGAACCTTCACGATCAATTGTTAGAAAGTTTATTTCTTCCTATGTAAAAGCTTTTTGTCGGTAAATCAGGCCCTTTCAAGCCCGTACTCTACCTAATTTCAATAACAATACAATATGATCAAAATTTCACCCCAAGCATTGCAGTGTCGTGAATCTGTGATTTTTTTAGTGAGTGAGTGACTACCCACTGAGCGCTTACCTGTGCAAACAGTGTCACAATAGGCACTGGCCCTTAACTCGCCCGCTATGAGTTATAGCAACTGCCCCTTAAATATTTCATCGATTTTATTGTGGCTCCGATGTCAACCCCGTCTCGTCGATAGCTATAAAGCCAGTCGTTATTTTTTACGTAAGTAATGCAAGTTTTTGGTGAAAAAATGTCGTGTTTCATGGTAAATTATTGCACAACAGTCAAACAATATCAATTCCATTGTTTATTTTTTGTTGAATAGACTAGTTCGTCGTAGCGCCGTTAACGAGTTTCTTTTGGTTACGGTTACGCAGAAACAATGATCACGGCATTAACAAAAATCCACGCTTTATATGAGTAACTACGAATTGATTCGTGCTACGTGCCAGCGACGCTTGGCTATTTTAAGTCAAATAGAGAACACAATGGAACTAACATCGTCCCACAACCTTCAAAGATACATGCTCTTTTTAAAATAGTGTCACATTGCATAACATGTTTTAGAAAAGGCTCGTATACAAACGATTGATATACTTAACCCGTGCTCACCTGGAATCGCTCTCCCACAGATAAAAACTCTTATAAAGAGATAAATTATTACATTATGGCTTTTTGAAAGAGTCCACTGCTGCTGAGAAATGACAATATTATTAAAAAGTACGCGTCTTTGTCACAATATCTTTTTGTGTTCGATATATTGTCACCGTAATAAATGCTGCCCTTTATGGGTAGTATTGTGCCCTCCGTCTTTGTGGACATTATTAAATATATTTTAAAGAGTTTTATTAATGGTGGGCGTCGAGGAGAGAATGTTTGATTTATTTTTTCGACGCGTGTGCTTCGTGGCTCTTTGATATGCTTCAATCATGTGAGTAATGTTCGGCCACCTTAGATTAAGAGGGTTTTTAGTTACTATGCCAACCCTACTTGAAACTTATTTGAAAGTAAAATGTCGAACTTCTTCACAAAACAATTATTAAATATTTATAGAAAAAAAAGTAAAAGACAACACATCAAACATTTTTGACCTTCTACTACCATACCTTGTCTTAATGAAATAACGCAAAACCTGGTATAGGTTCTGGAAACTTCTTGCATTCTTTGTTGTTACAACATCTAAGTCCTACGCATTTACATATCAAATTAATAATCCCATACAATTTTTCTTGCGCAATATCTCGCAGGTGTTAAGAACATGATAATAACAGATAAAAACCCATTTTATCTCACTACATTCAATGGTATGAGCAAAAAAATGTAATTGTGGTCACATACCTGTTCCCTGTAACAAGATCTCTTCTATAGAAAAAGATAAACAAAATCAACATAATAAAAATGATTTTATAAAGGCGTGAAGACACTCGAAGGAGGTAAACGCATCGTCTTTCAAAATAACGAATTTGATATCTCAATTTTTCGCGTGTTTTATAGTTTAAGCCGGTGTGCGGGGTCTTTTGCATTTTTTTATCGCAATAATCTGGTTATAATGTTGGAGATTTAAGGGAAACAAGTGATAACATTGTCAACATTACGGCAAATACCATAAATAAGTATGCTGATTGAAAGAAAACTATCACAACTTTGACTTTTAATTTTTTGTTGTCGTGTTTTAGAGTCACTCGTGTTCTCTTACGAAATCACTCTTTAAATCACTTTGAGCCAAAACTACCTTTTGTTTTAACAGTCACCTTAAGGCCCGGTCGAACTGACAAGGTGGCTGTGCTGCCCATCGTCGCTGTGACCACGTCAGTTTTAAAGCAATAAAAGGCGTGATTTGGACCAAACTCGTAAGGCGCTAGCTGACCTCGCCTTCAATAAACAATCTACTTTATAAAACAACACTCTTGCAATATTTGTAAGCGCACTTTCAAAATCAAGGAGACCGTACCTTACGTAAGTCATATAAACATAAGTCATACAAACGAAGCTGTTCCATCTAAAGCAGAAGATTAGTTGCCGTGACTGAAATTGGTCTAGAAGGCATCATCAAAAAAACACGTCGACCTCGGTGGCAAGGCTGAGGATACAAATAAATCAATGTTATGTTATGTTATGTTATGTTATGTTATGTTATGTTATGTTATGTTATGTTATGTTATGTTATGTTATGTTATGTTATGTTATGTTATGTTATGTTATGTTATGTTATGTTATGTTATGTTATGTTATGTTATGTTATGTTATGTTATGTTATGTTATGTTATGTTATGTTATGTTATGTTATGTTATGTTATGTTATGTTATGTTATGTTATGTTATGTTATGTTCTGTTCTAAGAGGTGCGGGTTCGATTCAAAGGTTGGCATGTTCTGTAGATATTTGTTCCGGATCTGGGTATTGTGGTACCACGGTATTCAAGTCAAGTTATCTTAATAATGAACAGGACTATATATATGTGACTGTTATAGAAAAAAGTTTATGGATTCCAAAAATATTTGAGTTACAAATCATCACCTAGTCAATTCCACACAAATAAAATCAACTCAAAAAGGATAGTATCCAATACACCTGCTTTCAAACTATCAATAATACGCGCCTGCTACCAAAATCTGCTAAGCAATTGAAACATCGCCACCCTTCACCAATAAGATTTTAAAGTCTATTAAGATAAGTTGACTGTTATTAAAATTGCAGAGAAGTGTCGTTATATTTTAGCATAGAAGCAAAAATAATACTATTTTAGACAAAAGATGCAACGACCCGAGCTCAGACACACATAAATAGTTAAATTATATCCATTAAAACCAAGTTTTGAAGTTCACTCTCTTTTATTCTCTACCACTTTCGTACCAAAGTATTTACTTAAGTAATGACTTTAGTTGTGACCTATTCAAGATTACCGATTCATGATTATTAGCGGTTTGCCTTTTTTTTAAGAAATACTTATCCTTATGAGATGTAAGATCTCATAAGGATAAGTATTTCTTAAACTTATGAGATCTAGTTCAGTAATAAGTTACTGAACCAGATCTCATAACGATGATTGAAAATAGCATTGATTGCAATCTCCAATGTATTAAATAACATCAATAACTTTCTTATAATGGTTTTATAAGATTCTATTTGGTTTATAAAATCTACCCTACGATTATATCAAACTCAGGTGACTTTTATTCTACTAATTTTAATTATATTATGTACACTACGTTCCCAGTATTTTGGCACATTTGTATACCCCATGATCACGGGTTGGTTAATATTATATTAATATTACATACGTTACTATTTATTTTGTTTGTATCTTAACGTGTACAATAAAGTATTTTGATGCGTTCATTCCTTCATAGACAAATAGATATACTCATTCTTTCACATTCAATAATTATTTTGGCAGACGAATCTATGTACCCTTTTTAATTGCAATCCATAGTTTTTTGTGAAAACTATTAGATTTTTGCGTATCAAAAACATTTTAAATTAGCAAAAATGTTTTTGATTGTTTACTTTTCTAACATTTACTACTTCTCTAGCGGGAAAAAAAATTAAGCATCTTCATAATCAGCCACTCATAACGCCTGACCTGGTGGTCAGACCACCGGGTATCAGCACGTGCCTCAATTCACCCTCTTACCACTTCCTAGCACCCTTGAATCATCCACTCTGATACAGTCGCCTATACCCGATGTGCGCAAACGCAGCTGCGCATAGCACGCGCTCTTAATGAACCTTTGTCTTAAATACTTACCTAAGTGTCAACCCTATAATGACAAAGTATTGTAACAACCCTGGGTTATGCAAGCTCTAGTGTGGTCTCGGAATTAACATGTTGATTGCCACTTTGGCTTTCCTGTTTGTGAAACAATCGAAGGTGAGTGAAAAGGTTCAAGTGTTTTTTGTTTGTTTTCTTTATGTTGGTAGTGGTAGTAAAGTTCTATAATGTAAAAGTTCCATAGTAACCGGTTCATTGACTTAATATTATGAAAAATTTATTATAATGATCCTATTCTAATAGTGTTTTCCTATTAGAATAGGATCCTATCTTCAAGATGCAAATGTAGCTAACATTTTCATCTAATGAAGATAAATAAAACCATACTTTAATGTCTTATAAGAACTATAGCATAGGGGGTGCCTTTTCCTAATATGTTTAGAAAATTGATTTATTATTATTAAAATTCGTAGGTAAGTAATGGACGATTTTTTTGGTTAGAACATGGAATTTAATACTTGTGGGTCGAAAATGGACTCCACCGAAATAATCAGCAAACACGGCATGATTTTTTTGATAATCCTTATAACGTAACTCTGTATGATGGTCTCAGCATACCGAGAGAGTTCAGACAAAAACATCCCACCAAAACAAACCCCAGATATAGCTGAAACTGACAACACAATAAAACAGGCTCATCGCTATTCTCGTTTGTTAAGTTAAAATAAAATTTCGCATTAGGCCTTTGTAAATACAAGGGCGGATCGTTTGAAGTTGGGCACAGAGCCGCCCTAGAATAACGTGGATACCTCCTGTTTCACTTTTCAACGCATTTCGTCGTAAAATTGGCTTATTTGCGTTCGTTTAGAGTTCAACATGGCTCGAGCAGAGTGTCTGAAATGATCATAGTTATGATAAATGGAATATGAACGGTGATTCGCTGGCAAATAGCCATTCTTATAGCTCGATTGTGAACCACAGATTAGATAATCGAAGTGATACTTCTGTGGGGTGAAAGTGCTATTTATTCTTTGGTGATGGGGAGTGGGGGGTCCACAGATAATATCAGCGTGACCAAACTGCCGTAGACAGATAAGGCTACGCGTGTGCGGGTAGAATTTTAATGTTGTATTAGATGCGGTTTAACTAAATGCTTAATTGAATTGTTTGTAGTGGCTCATAGTTGTGTAATTTAATTTTGCTCGATCTGATAATTTGTTATGGAAATGTTGAAGTAAATATTTTTATTGTGAAGGGTATTTCTTCAGTTAAGGTTCGCTCCAAGATGTTTCTCAATGGTTCCTACCTTATTTATTTATAACTGCAATCAACCACCTACCTGATAAATCCAGTATTTGGTTTGGTTGGCTAATCTTGTTTGGGTTCAAATCGAGAACGTCTTTATAACGTGTATATTTTTTTTTCTAGAATACTTAAAGGACTATCAAATCACCATCTTACATTTTTATCTTTGATATGTTCCTTTGTAAGATCAATAACATCAAAGATAGCAAAAATCACTAAAAAGACATTATCTCCTGAAAAATTTGCAGCTGAGAGATGTCGGGTCGATACTCCCCACCCCGCAGGTGCGACGAGATAATCCAAGATGGCCGCCGAGATAGGACGTGACGTCACAGCGCAGCGACGTGGGTGGGGGCGCATCCTCGAAGCCTCACCACCCTCCTTAGATCCTTTCAGAAATCCACGAGGTAGCGTTGACAGAATAAGTGCGGAGTCCTTTTATGCGTTTACCGTAAGAGGATGTTTATCACAGAAACGGCTTATCCGATTGAAATACAGTTTTTTGCAATCGATATATTGACTTCAAGGATAATGCAATTGACGATGGAAAAAATGTCTGTACTTTTAAAATTTAGTAAAAATTGTGTGTATACAAGTGGTAGGTATTATTGTCTATAAACTGCAGTGTAAACAGTAACTACCAGACCATATTAGAGCATATTTTTTTAGTATGGGTTGTTTTAAGTTAAAATAAATCAAAGTGGTATGTCACAGGTAGTTTATTTTTAAATGGCTGGCATGGGCACAGGCTGAGGCAAATGAGCGCCGTCAACGTGGAACCCATCAGGGCCCCCACGGTACTTCGTTACGTACACCTTCCCGTCGTCTCCAATGAACTGGTACTGACCTTCGACCTCCAGCACGTAGCCGCCGTTCTGACTGGGAACCAGGTGGCCGCGCTCCGAGACTACTGTGTCTGGAAATCGGAAAATAATGATGGTCAGAACTGTTGACCACGTTGGGGTTTAACGGGCTTCAATCATGACTGACACTGACCCAAATCCCTAAGTTTTGGGTCAGTTTCAGCCATAATTGAAGCCCACTGTCTCATCTAAATTGAAGAAAATTGCGGAGCCAAAAAACGGAGTTACTTGAATTATATTAGACATTCTTACATCTTTGTTTTAAAACCATCATCATACACGATTATGTAACATCTCGTATTCTTTGAAAGAAGGTCTGAAACAAGACTTTTTTATTTAAAAAAGCGGCAAACAAGCATACAGTCCACCTGGTAAGCCGTTGGACACTTGCAACACCAGAGGTATCACTTGACCCGAGACATAACGGATTATTCCCGTTGTCCCCCGATCTTCGGCCTCGACGAAGGACAACGGGTATTTATCTTTCCCGTTGTCCCCCGAATCACAATTATAATAGTATTTATGGATTGATTGATCGATTGATGGATGGATCGATGGGTGGTTCGATGGATCGATTGATCGATTGATCGATTGATCGATTGATCGATTGATGGATAAATCGATGGAAGGATTCATCGATCGAACCAACAATCCATTGATCTATCGCTCCATCGATCGATCAATCGATTCATCCATCGACCAATCAATCTATCGATTCATCGATCTATCCAACGACCAATCGATTCAAAGTCTTCAACAAATGTGACTTAATTTGCTGGCCGATATTATTGTTAAAGATTCAAGGTTATCAGTTGCCTCTAGGAAAAGTTATGACGTTCATAATCACTTCATTACTTTATCGGCTCGTTATAAGTATGCCCGCCTTTATGTTCGAAAAGGACAGAGCTTTTTTCTCCTTAATTTCTTCTTTCTAAGGTTGCTGCATGCTGCGGATTTACTTGAACGGATCAACATATACAATCAACCAACTTGCAAAAGATTTCGAACCAGACTTAATGACCGATATTCCTATTAAAGATTCATAGTTATTAAAACGTATCTCTTATTTATAATCACTCTTTACCTGTATCGGCTCAATAAAAGTATGTCCGTCCCAATTTATTTAATGTTTGAAAAGGACATCTAGTCCTGTTATCAAGATGATATTATGAAGATGATATCATCTCGTAATCATGAGTAATTTTAGGTGTATCACGGATACACCTAAAATTTCGAGACCTTTCAGCATGCAAAATCTCCTACGTATATGAATAAGCTGATGTTATGGTAGATATTGGACCCTCGGAGAGTGTTAATAAATAGGAAAATTAATTTTACCTTCAGCAGTGATATAACGGAGAGCGTACTGGCCGAACTCATCATGGACTTCCTCGTGCCTCAATGCAGGGAGTTCCCGGACAGAACTATCCTTGGACACAGGAGCACACCATGCTATAGCTACCAGGCAGGAGAGTACTATGACCTGTATCCAAAAGTATAGTTATACTTATACACAGTACCGGTACAGAAACAGTAGGTAATTTAGGAAAACAAGAGACCAAGATTGCTTAAGATGGTGAAAAGAAAACGCCTATAGATTGAAATAAACATTTAATTTTGTGCTGTGTTGTATTTGTTTTGTTGTGAAATAAGGGAGAAGACATTAACTGCATAACCAAAGGAAAGCCATTTTGCCTTTCGAGATCCTATCAGAAAACTCCTAATAAGAAAAGTCTATATGCTCTATATAAAAGTCTATGGAGTTTTATTGGACTGCATATGTTTTTAAGATGCAACTACATTCCAATTATGAGTCCTAACGGCCACTAGATGGTGAATGGTCAGAAAAGATTGTAATTTAGGTACGTACCTAATTTAAATAAGAATTAGTAAACATAAATACAAATAGAAGAAGCTAATGAGATGACTTACAAATTTCATGGTTGATTAGATCAGGGGACACTGAGTTGATACAACTGAATGATACATTTACAAAGAAAAAATACGATTTTATACTAAAACAGTGAACTGGTATTATTGCATACCATGAGTTGTTAATGCACTAACACATTAGGTAGGTATTTGTCGTCAAACCGGAACAGAATCCAAATATTAGGCACCTTGCGTTCCCTGATGATGAGCTTATGGACTTTACATACACCTCGTTGTTTGAGCTCTGCATTATCTTAGCATACGAATGAGTGCATAGATCCCCCTATAAAATACCGGATTTACGCTGTTGTGTAGGCAGGAGAGTACTATGACCTGTATCCAAAAGTATAGTTATACTTATACACAGTACCGGTACAGAAACAGTAGGTAATTTAGGAAAACAAGAGACCAAGATTGCTTAAGATGGTGAAAAGAAAACGCCTATAGATTGAAATAAACATTTAATTTTGTGCTGTGTTGTATTTGTTTTGTTGTGAAATAAGGGAGAAGACATTAACTGCATAACCAAAGGAAAGCCATTTTGCCTTTCGAGATCCTATCAGAAAACTCCTAATAAGAAAAGTCTATATGCTCTATATAAAAGTCTATGGAGTTTTATTGGACTGCATATGTTTTTAAGATGCAACTACATTCCAATTATGAGTCCTAACGGCCACTAGATGGTGAATGGTCAGAAAAGATTGTAATTTAGGTACGTACCTAATTTAAATAAGAATTAGTAAACATAAATACAAATAGAAGAAGCTAATGAGATGACTTACAAATTTCATGGTTGATTAGATCAGGGGACACTGAGTTGATACAACTGAATGATACATTTACAAAGAAAAAATACGATTTTATACTAAAACAGTGAACTGGTATTATTGCATACCATGAGTTGTTAATGCACTAACACATTAGGTAGGTATTTGTCGTCAAACCGGAACAGAATCCAAATATTAGGCACCTTGCGTTCCCTGATGATGAGCTTATGGACTTTACATACACCTCGTTGTTTGAGCTCTGCATTATCTTAGCATACGAATGAGTGCATAGATCCCCCTATAAAATACCGGATTTACGCTGTTGTGTAGACCCTATCCTATGACCGTTACAATTTCATCAGTCCTTTCAGCAGAGGATGTAAGGTTGTAGGTATGAAATATTCTTCAGAAAGAGTGTTCTCTTGTTCTGCTGACGGTACTAGGTGGTGGGCAGGCGCTATGTGCTCTGAGCTATGTAAGGGGTTATCTCGGCTCTCGGCGCTCTATCTAAATCTGTATTATCGCTACGCCGCCGAATAATTATTGCTGCATGTAGGTATTATTTATACATACATATAATGTTGGCTGGGTTGAGTTGGAGAAATGGATTTCAGATTGAATGAGTGATAGATATTTTTGGCAGTAAACATAATGATGTCCCATATAACCAGACTCTCAACGATGAATCTTTTGTAGGTTTTCAGAAGCTGTATTCCTCATTATGGATATAAATAGAAGTGTTTGGTTGGATGAGTGCTACTACAATGTATTAAAACTTGTACAGATCAGTGGTTATTCTTCTTGACAATCCAATCTAGATTCGTTCTTTTTTTTTAATTTCTAGCTTGTGATATTTCAATCGCTAATTCTGCTCCAACTTCGAATGTTAACGTCACATTCAAACCAAGTTGCACGAATTCGATCCTAATCCCGATTGCGATTAGAATCGAGTTTAAAGGGTAGCCCTGCTGGAATTATAAATATTGGATATAACGTCACAAATAAAATATTATTATAACATTCGTTTATCAAGTGGCGTAGGTATTGCATACTAGCTTCTGCCCACGGCTTCGCCCGCGTGGTACCCGGATAAAAAGTAGCCTATGTGTTATTGTGATGTATAAGCTATATTACTGTAAAGTTTCAACAAAATCCGTTCAGTAGTTTTTGCGTGAAAGAGGAACAAACATCCTCACAAACTTTCACGTTTATAATATTAGTAGGATAGTATGGCTCGTATAGGTCTCCGTTCCGCATAATAGTGGTTCTAGTATGTTTTTGATAGAATTTCCTATTTTATGTCTGATTAACTTGTAAAATAAAATTTTTAGGTTGCTAATTTTGCTTATAGTTCGAATACTAACAGTCTTATCCATCTCACTCAACGTAGAACCGATAAGGGTGTAGTCCATTTTGCTTGTACCCACGCTTGATACTCATAAGCAAAAAGCACTCATAATTATTTCAGTTTATATAAGTACACTATGTTTTGGAAATTCAATCTCCTATCCACTTGGAAGCAAAATAACTTGACTATACCTTTAGTGCAGGTTTTGCAATTAGGCTGAACGTCAGGTGGCTACGTTGATGACTAGCTGTGGATCTTAATTCTGCACTTAAATCGCAGCCTCTTGAACCTCGACTGTGAATCACATAAAAGGCACCCTGTTCCCTCAGGATATTCCTCTCAGGGTACTCAGCCCGGACAATACCACCGGGTGCTTGCATGTCTGCCTTATCGACCTCATCGCGCGCTTAGCTTCGTCGCCTTTGAATGTGATAAACGCCATTTTTAGGATGGATTATGAAGGGCTTAGTATGCTTTAGTCAGAAATTGTCCTTTGTGTTTTGGGAAATGGAGGTATACTGAACATAAAACGGTAACCTAATATATATCTCGACGCGGTGTTTGAGGGTCTCGAAGTTGCATGTCTCAAGTTAGTGTTAGTAATCCCTCGAACCGATTTATGTTGACATAATATTTCCTAACTTTATTTCAATTTTAAAGCACACAAGATTAAAAGGGAGAGGGGGAGAACTTTGCTACATAGAAGCCTTATATTTCTTGGACGGGGCTTTCAATTAACAATGCTTCAGGAAATCTCGAGGTGATTTTAAAGACAAATCTCAAGCCTTTTTTCTGGCTTCGGAGCATTCCAGTTCCCTTTATTTTTATTTTTAAATCTTAAAGGGTAAAATATGTTAGTAGGATCGCATTGGTAGGTAAAAATATATTTTGCATCCAAATGTTAGCCCACTTTCTGAACAAATATTCTTGAAATTGCTATTTTTAAACTATCAAGTCATGGAACCACTCAAGGCTCAAACATTTGCTTACTTACTTAACTTTTTCTGTGATAGTAAAGTAATCTTTAATCTCATTTCAATTTCATTAATTTCCACACACAAACCACCAATAACAAAACTTCAAATCCAAATAAGTAGACATCCAACTCATCGATTCAGAAAGTAAAGGCCTCTACACACTCTCGTCGTCTCGCGGCGGAAATGGCGTCTAACCGGATATTGTATCGCGCCTTCATCTCCGGCGCGCTTCCTGTTCCGGCCCCTCCCGTGCGTCGCCTAATTACTAAGCCTTCGATATGTGCGGATAATGTTGGTATGTAGGGAAGATATCGATGTACCTACTATCTACGTAAGTCTACGCACATCTTTTGTGCATGGGTATTATTAGTAATAACACAAACAACAGCATTGAAATTATAGTATTCTGTAACATTTTAAAATATATTTACGACTATACCATCGCACCACTTTACTATTCTCCTGCTGATGTTTCGTTGGCCGTTTAGAGGTCCTTCCTTATGAGCACCGTTTGCGTCCACGCGAGCACACGAGTTAAACGGAAATTCCCGTAATGATTTCCTATAACAGCACAAGGGGTTATATTTCTGTATGTAAGTACCTATCTTTCATGCGATTTTAACAGGACGTGGCTTGTCTAGTCGTTCTCGGTCAAGCAATGTTCCGTCAGGTCACTATATGGGTGAGCAGTACTGGCACTTAGAACTACGTAAAGGGATCACTCCGGGATAAAATTTATCAATTTCTCAAAAAAATCCGTCCCTAAATAAGTTCGGATATTTATTTCTAAATATCACCGTAAATGCTAAACCGATTTGAATGAAATTTGGAGCAAATATAGTTTATTACATAAAGTAACACATTATGTATTTTTTTATTTGGGTACTACTCGGGTGATGCCGTGGGTAGAGGCTAGTATTTAATATAATATAATATACTTAAGTAATTACCTACTTAAATACTTACTCTTCACATCCTTTTAATCGACATTATCCAAAGGTTGCCAGGCCGCCGATTACATTACACCGCGACCGCGTATATTTGGGGCCTTTGATAACATTTAATAAATCAAATTGGTAGGGAATCAATGAAAATCACTGAATAACAATATCCAAAACAAAAGTATCATCTGCTATTCCACTTAACACCATCAAACAGCGTGAACAAGCCACAACAAGCCAAACAACTGACTCCAGTCCCTTCCCCTTAGCCCCGCGTGATTTGACCCTACACTTGGAACAATGAAACAATACCAGCTATGAATAAACTATTTCGCGTATAGCACCTTCTGTAATGCATGTTAGAGACACCGCATTCTATTTATAGGGTAGTTTAACATCTGGTCATGCTGGGAGCTGTGTAAATAAAGCCATTTCGGGGTGTAAATTACAGTAATAAAGTCAATTGATTGGTATTTGATTCATTGAAGTGACAAAAAGTGATTATTATAAATGTATTTACAAAAAAAAATATAAGTAGAAATCAATCATGTAGTTCTTATAACACAAGCTCTGCTTACTTTGGAGATAGATGATGAAAAATGACCAGCATTATTATTGATTGCCAGCATTTTGGGAACCCTTCCGTCAGGTAGTGATCTGGATCTCGTTTGCAATGGTCTAACTGTTTCATTTGTATTTTTGTATATGTATATGTACACAAAAAGTTTATAGATATCTATATCACAGATATTATAATACTAGTACCTATATGTAAGTACTTTTATTAATAATCATTATTTGCACACCACTGAAAAGCACAAAACAAAGTTCCCACATTATTTTCATGTTTTAAGGGATATATGATTATAACCCACTCAAAACGATATGTTTTAAATAACATTTGGATATCGTTTTCTTGTTGTTGAATGTGCAATTCCAAAGTAGACACTTTGTGTTCTGCCCCGGTCATTAAATTGTGGTCCGTTTTAGATCAAACATCCTAATTATGCGTATTATAGACACGGGAATTTTCACGTGTACGGTACATGAAAGTTCCCGTTTTAGGTAGGTACATATCGGTGAAGGCGCCGACTAAATTTCGACTCAATCCAAAAGTCTTCATCAGGGTTAGCGATTGCGACGCTCTCCCTCTGCGTCGCGTCGTGCACTGAATAATATGTTAATTAAGACATGAAAATTTATGTTTATTATTTTTATCGAACAAAATGTCATCGACTTATATCCAAGTTAATTCTAAAATATATAAATTATGAACAATGGTTAACTAGTATTATTCAATTATTGAAAAGTTTTAAGTAAGAGTCCGTATACATATGCGTTTGCCATAAGAGATTGTTTGCTTGCGTGTTTTTTATGCTGCTACTATTGATCTCAGAAACGGCTTATCGGATTTTATACGGTTTTTATTAGTACATTTTTAAGTCTTAAAATATGGTTCTCAGATAAATTTTGATCTGCGAAAGACTGCAGGCAGATGCTGGATGCAACAAGCTGAAGACAGGGCGCTATGGCGCTCATTAGGGGAGGCCTACACTGAAAAACCAAAACAGGTTGATCTAACCTTTTTTCAACCTTTTTTTAAGGTTAATATAGCACCTACCTACATGATTTGTTAAATCAGCTAAAATCAAATTGTTACTTGTAAAAGGTAAATTTAACCAAACCCAGTTAGGTTGTTTTAACAATGTTTTGAAATAGTAATTTAAACTTCTTAATGATATGTTATCTAAAGCACCTACCGATAAAAAAGGTTGTTTTTACCATCTATGCTATTGGTTGTATATATCCATTTTTGAAAAGTAGAATCAACATGTGGCAATAAGTCTGATACACCAAAGTTTTTTCGTAAAATCAACATACTTCTACGAATCAACATGTGAGATTTAAGTTAGATGTACTTATTTTATTTGGTCAAATCAACCTGCATTGTTAAGAAACAACTAGTGGTGCTGTTAGCTAAACCTAGTTATGTCGTAAAATTTACCTAGACCATAAGTATTTTTGACAGAGTTATTATGTAGACACAACACCTTGCATTAGGTTGGAATAACCTTAATTTAGTGGTATAAATAACCTGTTTATATTGGTATTCTTGAGTGAGTTGCGAATGTTGAACTAACATGTGACCTAAAGTTAAAATCACCCAATGATTTTGGTACAATAAACCTGCATTCATTAGTAGAACCAACTTATGGTGTTACGTTAGAGGAACCTAAGTTTTGAGGTAAAATCTACCTTTTATTATAGTATTTTTGACTGAAGTGTAATGTAGAGTCGACGCGTAGCATTATGTTAGAATAACCCAAATGTAATTGTAAAATTAACCTATGTATATTGGTATTTTTGACTGAGTTGTAAATTTACGATTAATAGGTGACATTTAGTTAGAATTCCTTAACTTTTATGGTAAAATAAACCTGCACCTTATGTTAGATAAACCTAAGCTTTCAGGTAAAATCTACCTAGATCATACAGTATTTTTGACATAGGTGTAATGTTATTCTTAATTATGTTCGTGTAAGTGTGTGTATGTGTGTGTATCCAAAGGAAACCGAATAGTAAATCAAAAAATTAAAAGATTTAGTACTCTAAATATAATTTATTTAACATTGAATATAACTAAATAACAACATACATAAGACCTAAGTTACACGGCACCTAGACAAAGTAATATTATGTCGCAAATATCAAAAATCTAATTTAAAACAAATGTCACAATTAGGCAATTCTCGTGCTAAATAGACATAATATATTCAATTATATTCGAACGTCACATTTTATATAATATTTATATGTAAAACATGTTGAAATGTGACAGTAAATGACTACAGTGACAGGAGCGTTAGACATATACATTTTAGATTTGATTAGACTTGTACTTATTGCTTTATTAAATTTTGTAATTTCTTGTCACTTTTGTTATTTTTTGTCATTTCTTGGTTAAGGTAAGGTAAAGGACAGGTTAAGTTTTTTTCTCGGTAGACGTCTCGCCGTTTTTCAAGTCTATAGAAACATCAGTTGGAGTCTGAAAAGAAAAGAAAAACCATCAAAAACGAAGACAGATGAACTAATAAACGAGCCAATATGTTCTTTTTTATTTATTTCTATTAGATTAGGTATTATGGAAACCAAAAACCAAACTTTGCATAATCGTAGCAACCTCATCTTAACCTCGTTATTTTGTAGGTATACTCTTTTACCCCATATTATTTTCTTGAAGGCACCTACTTGTCAAAATGACACCATTGTGTCATTTTACAAAATCGTACTATTATTTATTATGTAGCTAAATTACTGTATTCTGTGGTTGCAATAATTGCACCTTAATAGGTGCAATTATTATGATAATAATGAAAACACAATAAATATTTTGTAAATAGTGACAATGGTGTCATTTTGACAAGTAAAAACCTTCAGTTCTGTTGGAATGAAGCGAGTGACAGCTTCTGAAAGCACAATTAAGTCTTATTTTTTCATACATTTGTTAATGTACCACTCCACAATACTTTTTGTTATATATGACCTGCTAGTCGCATCAAGTTTATTACTTGATTTCAGACGTGCTAGAACCAGTTTTCCATAGCTGTTCTCTTTCAGAAAAATAGCCACTCTAAGTCAAATTTTGAAGAATCATTATTTTTTACCATTTTCCATACAAAACAAGATTTGAATGTGGAAGGGGCAAAAAGAGATAGTTTATGATTTTCCTTCTACTCGCTATATCCTCCTTTATACGATTCCATCAAACGATCACCCCTCCCACGACTGCAACTGGGAGAACAACCATGTCGGCGAGTCAGTGGTAGTTTAGATTTATATGTGGGACACTCAGAAAGTTTTAAGAAACTAAAAAACTAACTTCTATGGATAAAATATTTTAATTTTCAAAGAACTCTCCACCAGCCTCTATACAAAGTTTCATGCGTCTGAACCAATTTTCGAAACATTTTTTCCAGTCCGTCGCAGACACCTCTACCACGGTCTTCTCGGACGCTGCTAGTGCGTCTTCCGGCGATGAAAACTGTATCCCTTTCCGCTGATTTTTTACTTAAGGGAATAAAAAGAAGTCACACGGTGCCAGATCAGGACTGTAAGGAGGGTGACGCAAGACTCTGACCGGTGTGGTGTCCAGGAAGTCCCTTGTTTTGAGCGCTGAGTGCGCGGGCGCGTTGTCATGGTGAAGCAGTACCCCGCGGAGCCCGGTGTTCGGTTGCTTGTTGCTCATTGCAGACAAAACTTCTGGCAGGCATTTTGTGATATACCATTCGGCGTTGATGCTGCTTTGGTCTCGTAATGGAATTGAAATCAGATACCCCGTCAAAGTGAAGAAACTAGCGATCAAAATTTTTCCCGCGCTTCTCGATCGCTTCACTTTCGTAGGCGTTGGTTCGTTTTGAAACAGCCAAACTGTCGACTGACGCTTTGTTTCTGGATCGTATTGATAAATCCAGGATTCATCACCTATCAGAATGTCGTAAACGCGCCGAGACGAGCCTGCTTCAAATTTTTTAATCATATCACGGCACCACTCTACACGGGCCTGCTTCCGAGCTTCGGTGAGGTTGTGCTTCACCCAGCGCAAAACTATCCTCCTCACACGAAGGTGCTCGTGAAGAATCTTGTGAACGCTTCCCGAACCAATCTGCAGTGTATGTTGAATCTCTTCGTATGTATTCGCCTGTTTTCTTGAATTTTTTTTTTTTACTGCCAGCACACTTTCTTCCGTGACAGCCGTCGTAGGACGACCCCTCCTTTGTTCATCCCCCAAAGTAAGGCGACCGCGCTTGAACTCGCTATGCCAACGATAAATGGTTGCTTTTGAAGGTTCTTCATCTATAAAAGCCATTTGAAGTCGATCAAATGACTCATCAGATTTTAGGCCACATTTAAAATTGTAGGAAATCATCGCATGAAAATGCTCTCGATGCAGATCCATTTTTAAATGAGACGCGATAATTTAATTTGACTCTCGAAAAAATGTGGAGGGAAATTCGAAATTCAAACAATGGTATTTTTACTTTTCAATAACCAAATTTTTCTAAATATTTACAAGTGGCCAGTGCCTTATACATAAAAACTTTTTTTCGCAAAACTTTCTGAGTGGCCTGGTATAATAGAACAAATAAAATTCAAAATTAACATGCAGTATTATTTTTTCATCAGTAATAAGGCTGGTAGTGCTGTTAGTACAAGCCGAACATGTAGGGCTTGGAGGAGCGGAATTTATGTCCTCGGATGCAATGTAAAACTTTCTCTTTTGAAAATAAACTAAACATTATGCACATTGGGTATTACCGTAGCATAACTGCGTTAAGTAAATTTAACTTTTCTTCTTCGGCACAAGAAAACTCATAAACACACACTTATAAAAAAGACGTCGTTAGTAGGCTTTAATAATCCCTTATATTACATACCTAGTACCTACCCTAGATGGGTAGGTACTAGGTATGTATTTTACTAAAAAAATACATTTTGTCATCATCATCTTCTTGTCCTTATCTCATCCAAATGTTATTTCAACACATTATATTTTGTAATGTGTTGAAATAACATTTTGTTAGATTACTTAGGTACCTACTAGTTATGATGCTGTTGGAAGATAGGTTGGTACTTACATGTATTATTTTGGTAAATTTATTGACGCCGGCTCTTAATAGAATCCTCTCCTTGATTTTCGGCACCAGTTCCTTCAGTTTATATTCGCTAATATCGGTTAAAAGTTCTACAGAGATTTCATTGTCTGAAACGCAAAACCAAAAATTAATTTATACAGTGTGTATCTACATAACCAAATAATTATATTTTCTGACTGAAAACGAGGTGAGCCTATGTCAGAAAGGCCTCTGTTTTTGGTTAACAGTAGACCAATTAGGTACCTACCCATTTTGATTGTACAATTCTCACAGACTAACTTGACCGTACTAAACATAGGTGTTTCGAACTTCGGCGCATGCATGTACGTACCTACAATACCGTCGGTCGGTCTTATAAAAGCGATCTGCGCAACCACTTGCACAAAATTCATCCGGACCTGTTAGCCCGCGAGAACTGTACCTACTAAGAAATGCATAGTGCAGCAAAATAGCTCACTATAACTACACATTTATTTTGTTTAAAGGTAAAAATCAACATAACACTTAGATAGTAGATACGTATTTACCATGTCAATTTTTAATCGTCTCCTCTGCTAAACCCCATTCCTTGAGGTACTCATGCACCAGTGACCTCGCGATTTCCTCTTCGTCCATAGGTAGGTACTTTGGTGTTCCCACATACACCACCACTAGCACTAGATAGGTTTAGATAAAACTTAGGCACTTGAAAGCAATTCCCACTTGGAGCATGCGCGTGCTATTACACTGTCTAAACTGAACTGCACTGCCCGCTCGGCTCAAGTCGGCTCGCGCGCGAGCGGTGGCGCGGAGTGGAGCGAGGCAGGAGGGAGGGGAAAGTATTAAGTTATAGCTTTTTCAAACATCTAGCCAAAAGTTAAATTAATTTAGTTTTTTGACTAAGTTAATTTGTTGATTCTACTATGCAATCATATGTAAGGAGTTAACAACTTATTATACTAGTTATGTTAACTAATTGGTAGAGTTGTTTAGAACGTCTGCAAATAGTTGAATATGTTTTGTAAATTCGACTTAATTTTCATGCTGACATGACTCTTGCAATTTTGTTGACTTATAATTAAGTTATAGCTGTTTTAAACGTCTAGCAAAACGTTAAATTTATTTTGTTTTTTTGACTAATTTAATTTGTTGATTCTACTATGCAATTATATTTAAGATGTTAACAACTTATTACAATAGTTATGTTAACTAATTAATATAGTTGTTTAGAATGTCTGCAAATAGTAGAATATGTTTTGTAAATTCGACTTAGTTGTCATGCTAACATGACCCTTGCAATTTAGTTGACTTATCAATTAATTATAGCTGTTTTAAACGTCTACCAAAACGTTAAATTTATTTTGTTATTTTGACTAAGTTAATTTATTGATCCTACTATGCAATTTTTCGTAAGGTGTTAACCACTTGTACACTAGTTATGTTAACTAATTGGTATAGTTGCTTAGAACATCTGCAAATAGTTGAATTTGTTTTGTCAATATGACTTAATTTTCATGATTACTTGATTTATGCAATTTTGTTAACTTAGCATTTAATTATAGCTGTTTTAAACATCAAGCAAAAAGTTAAATTAATTTTGTATTTTTGACTAAGTTAATTTGTTGATTCTACTATGCAATTAATTGTAAGGTATTAACAACTTAATACACTAGTTATGTTAACTAATTGGTATAGTTGTTTAGAACGTCTGCAAATAGTTGAATATGTTTTGTGAATTCGACTTAGTTTTCATGTTGACATGACTCTTGCAATTTTATTGACTTATCATTAAGTTATAGCTGTTTTAAACGTCTAGCAAAAAGTTAAATTTATTTTGTTATCTTGACTAAACTACTCGGTTGGTTCTTGTTTGCAATATGTTAACTTAACATTTCATTATAGTTGTTTTAAATAACTAGCAAAAAGTTGAAATTATTTTGTTATATTTAGTAAATTGTTTTATTGAATCTACTTTACAATATGTTGATATAACTAAATGAACAGTTAAATTGACCTCTATGAGATTATACATATAAATTTATGTTATATTAACCATTTTTAGCGGTTGAAACAATAATTTTATTTCAACATTTTTTTTTCTGTAATACCAAATGTGTTGAAACGTTTGTCTTAACGTAATTTTATGTTGACTCAACTGATATGGAATCAACATTAAGAAATTCAACTATTGGGTTTTTCAGTGTATGTCGAGCAGTGGACTAATATAGGCTGATAATGAATGAAATGAGATAGATTTTAGTAACACAAATCACCTGCAATCGATAATGGAAAACGGTTTTTTAAGTTTTGTACAAAATAACTTTTTTGAACTCCTACAACGTACAACTGTTTGACAAGCGGCAGCAGTTCCCATGCGATAAAAAAAACAATTGAAAGCTAACAAGTCACTCACAATGACAGTGAAGGGGAAGTTGTCACAAAACCACACGCGTGGCGTCGCGTCGCGTCGCGTCGCGGGCGCATCAAGAGCGATAATTCATACATCCGCCTCACGAGGATACAGTTTCAGAGATAGACCACGGACTCCAGAGTGAAGGGCTGATTTATCTCTGATTTGAACACCACTCTATGCAAACTTTAGTGCCATTTCGTTCAGTCATCGTTAAAAAGACTTAAATGAGTAGGTATTTTGCAGGGATGGTTTAACATGATTTGAATCTTAAAAATATATCAAACAGTTAACGGAGCATGATATTAGTTTTAAGTTACAGGACCTTATTAATTAGGACAATTCCAAACTTAGTTTAATTATATCTTAGACCAAAATTTTATTACATGAAACGAAAGAGCTGTTGAAACTTTTTAAAATAATGACACTTTTATTTATTCACAGTTTTAGCAATAAAGATTTATCTTATTTGACTTATAAACCCAGCAAGTCTTTAACCTTTCATAATTTGGGTGATATTCTGTTTGTTAATTATGAAGATTAACGTAAATATTCGAAAAACGGAATAGTGAAATTCTTGCACTATTGCGGTCCACAGATTAGTGACCTTGAGTTTAAAACGCCTATAAAACTAATAAGGTTTTGTTATGTGCTTTTTATAGCTTAGTTTCTCTCCCATATATAGTACAATAAGTAAGTATATGAGATGGTTATCTTTGCCTATCTTACTTATCTATCTAAAAAAGTCGATATGCGGTATGTATCCTACAAAAGTTGATGAACTGACATCATTGATCATTAATTTAATTTACTAATTATCACCTTATTTGTTTTTTAACAAATAAAGTTAAAGTCAGGTCACAGTTAAAGTCAGGTCTCGGTCATTATTGTAAATCAGTCCCTCTAGCCAACAACATTATTTATTTGTTTGTTAGCGTTTGTGATTAAATCAACTAAGCTAGATATATTATCTAAACGATATTATATTTGAATTTCGATTTATTTAATGAACAAGCTGAGTAGGTAGTTACAGTAGAAAGTCCTAGTGTGGGGAACTAGAATTATACTTTTTATTAGGTACTTACCTACATCGCGATAGCATCGCCGTCGTACGACGATGGAAGCTTCCTAGAAAACTAAGGCTTTTAAAGAAAAATATATATAATTATAATAACACGCTCACAACTGTTTTCCCCATGATGAGCATCCTGAGATGCCTACATACTCAGTAGGTATATCTTTGAGGATATCAAGTAGGGGTAGTCAGAGGCACATCCATGTGTCAATATATATTTGACACATGCTCGCGTTTTGCAAGTACCAGAAAGTTTTGCGAAAAAAAGTTTTTATGTATAAGGCACTGGCCACCTGTAATTATTTTGAAAAATTTGGTTATTTAAAAGTAAAAATACCATTGTTTGAATTTCGAATTTCCCTCCACATTTTTTCGAGAGTCAAATTAAATTATCGTGTCTCATTTAAAAATGGATCTGCATCGAGAGCATTTTCGTGCGATGATTTTCTACGATTTTAAATGTGGCCTAAAACCTGATGAGTCATTTGATCGACTTTAAATGGCTTTTATGGATAAAGGACCTTCAAAAGCAACCATCTACCGTTGGCACCACACCGGTCAGAGTCTTGGGTCACCCTCCTTACAGTCCTGATCTGGCACCGTGTGACTTCTTTTTATTCCCTAAAATAAAAAAACCAGCTGAAAGGGATACAGTTTTCATCGCCGGAAGACGCGCTAGCAGCGTTCGAGAAGACCGTGGAAGAGGTGTCTGCGGCGGACTGGAAAAAATGTTTCGAAAATTGGTTCAGACGCATGAAACTTTGTATAGAGGCTGGTGGAGAGTTCTTTGAAAAGATTTAATTAAAATATTTTATCCATAGAAGTTAGTTTTTTAGTTTCTCAAAACTTACTGAGTATCCCACAATTTTTTTAAATTTTTTACTTATTTTCTAAGTAGATTCGTGAAAACCAGAAACCATTTAATATGGACAGTGTTTAACAAAAGATTTCTATGGTCACTTTAATGACTAATAACCGCAATATATTTTAATTTCACGGCATAACTTGGACTTTCATATTTGATAGGTTGTCTATACAAAATGCAAGCAAAAATTAGTACACTAGACTGACTCCGTGTTAATTAGGCACCGCATTGTTCCACAATGGCAGTTCGCATTCACACTTAAAATTACATCTGTTATTTAAAACTCTGTCCCCTCGCCTCAAAGTCAATAATAGTTTGTATTAAACTGTAGCACGGAATAAATTACAGTCGGCATTAAAACTGTACCACAGAATAATTGATAGTTCGTTAGAATAACAATGCAGTGACTGATAGAGTCGAAAGATCAAAAAAGGAATGGGAGTTCATATGAAATTAATCAAATCAGGAAATATTACCTAAAAAGTTCTGTTTCAACAAAGACTTTTTACAAAGAAGACTATTTTATAACAAAGAACATTTGGAAATAAGACCTTTTTGCTCACGTCTGGTGTTGCGATATAATCAACACAGTATGATTGTAACACATCATCATCACCTATATCCTTCCTTCAACAACCATAATCTTCTTTGTTAGTCCCTAACAAAATAACAGCGGAAAATCATGTAGGTAGCGGATTTAGATAGATAGAAAATACTTTACTGCACACCAAATAATACATCAGCTTAGATATAAGTACTAAAAACTTTGCCAAAGTTGTACAATGGGCGGTCTTATCGCAAATTAGCGATCTCTACCAGACAATCTTTGATTTGTTGGATAATTTCGTCGCCGAAACGGCAGAAACTGCATCAATACTGTGCAAAATTAGAATTGCCGTCGCAGACGACGTCTTATTAAAACACCCTTCTATGCTTGTGATCAAGTTTGTGTCTGACTTTTTAAATTAGACTAAAAAAGTTAGGCAATGTAAGAAGGATGAAAATAGCGATAATAAAATTCCCACCCGATCCCCTAAGACACCGCGGATTCCATAAATCAATCTAACTTTCAAACAACGATCATAACTCTCACGCAACGACTCTTCTGGAAAACTTAAATTACTCTTTTTTCCGCACTAAGTACCAACGAGTGCGAATAATCTTCTTGACGGGCTGCGTAATTGATGGCTGCGAAAAAAGCGCCTCAAATCCGGCAAACTTTTCATGTCAGTCGAATTTCACTTAGTTCAAGTTCTTACATCCATTTAGAAGTTTCTCGTATACGAGAAGCTGACAAATTTTAATGAACCCGCGAGGGCTGCTAATGTCTGCGAGTCGCGTAATGCGAAAACTTCGATTCGTATCTCTTCCTAAGAAGCGGTGGCCGACATGGCGGACGTCATAGGGTGATTCACGCACCATGGACCAAGTGAAGCAGTGAGGAACGGTGGACGTCATATCACGGCCGCAATACAGAATGATTTACGCACCATGGATCAAGCGAAGCACGTAGGAATGGGAATGTCACATGGCGACTGTAATAGGTTGATTTACGTCATCATAGATCAAAAGAAACGAGGTGATAGCCTTAGAGAATACAAACATTTTGCGAGGAAAAAAAATATCTTAGAACGATATAGACTGCATAGCAGCAACTACGATTCTAAACCTTATACGTAGGTTGACATTTCTGCTTTATTCCAGCCGTGATATGACGTCTTCGTATTTCCAAAAATCAACACCTTACAGGCACGTCGCTACAACACATATTTTTACTTTACTCTTGAATTTCTATTGTTTTCGCGACATATTTACCAAAGTCAGCGTAATTGCTGTTTCCAAGTCGCGTTAAGTTCAAATTGTTTCGTTTTATTTGAATTTAATGGAGTTGTTGGGGACCCATAGAGTTGTAACTTTATACCCCTGGGCGCGGTATAATAAAAAGCGCAATGGTTTCGACGTGTGCCTTTAAAATTTTCTACAAATGACATTATAAAGTACAAACGTTCAGTGACCAGTGAAAAATGCATTAGGGGGCCACAGGATTGTGATTTAAACGGCTAACCCCCGCTTTGGGGCGGTCTAGAGTCATCCATCATACGCTTTGAATAAAGCTCGTGGGAAAAGGATTTCCTCTCAGGAGTCAAAGCGAATTCTGCAACATTATATGGTGGCCATGAAATATGAACAGGACATTTTGTGATGGACAGATAAAACCTGTCATAAATAATATTTCAATAATAGTAGATATTAATAATTACTTGATAAAGCACATTTGTAAGGGCCTCATCATGAACTCTATACATTTAAATTATGTGCTATTGCACGGTATACATACGCCTTTTTATACCTCTGTGTACCTCTCTTAAATTTTTGATGATTTTTTTTATAGCATTAAGCTCGGGTTTGTAGTTTGTTGTAGGTACCTTCGACTATTTTCATTTTGACTTCGGCGTGTTTTTATTTGATTATCAAACAAAGAATGACGTCCAACAGTGGATATAAGCTAAAATCTATTTATTAATTCATTTTATTTTCAGGTAATTATAACATTTTCATCCATATTTTTTTTTTTTAATCCAAATTATTCACTACTCGACATAACATAACATATTCATTTTAAATAAACAAATTAACATAATTCATATTTATGAACAATGATGACATTTTAGTTGATGCAAATGAGCCACCCAAATATGATATCTTAGTATAGAAGATCTTGGCTTTTTGATCATTTAATGGAAAAGATTTTTTTTTCGATTTAGATTTAGTTTAAGTTAAAAACTTAAACTAAATCTGGTTTGACTATATATATCTCATGGTTACCCTAACTACAAATAGTGGATTAGGGCAGTTTGGCAAACAAGGCGTCGCCGGCGCGCGCCGTCGCCCTCAAACTAATGCTGTATTAATGTCTATTAGGACTAGTCCTTTGTTTGCAACAAGCGACGATTTATTTAGCTTTGTCCGTACTTTGTCCGTAAGCCGGTAACGTTCGCACGAGACGATAATGTGAACGAGAAAGTCAAGTACCAACCAACCCTCACAGAATTGGTCACAGACGTATGAAAAGTTTTTTTGACCAGTCTAGATTTTGGCCTACTGACGACAAACCTGAAGACTGACGCTGTTCCTACACCTGCCAGTTCTTTCACGTCTTTCGTCAGTTCTTTCGCATGTAATAAATTCATCATTGTATGAATTCTCATCGGATAAGAGTCTATATAAAAGTCCGGCAACAGACACATACCTACACCAGACACCACACTTGGATTCCCTGTGTCGTGGCTATCAGGAACTACGAATATCGTGGTAGGCCCGACACCCAGACCCAAAACAAATACCTATCTGCAGAATATGCAAACATAATACCTCTGTGACGCAGTGGCGAAGGCCCGCCTGAGACGCAGAAGGTTGCGAGTTCGAATCGCGCCGCGGGTTAAATGTTTGTACATATCTGCAAATATTTCTCTCGGGTCTGGGTGTTTTCTATGTATAATATGTATGTATTTACAAAAAAAAGTATATAAGTAGTACCTATATCAGTCATGTAGTTCTCATAACAGAAGTTCTGCTTACTTTGGGGCTAGATGATGCGTTGTGAAAATGTCCAACATTATTTATTTATTTATCCTGCAGCGGGAATCGTACCAACACCTCGCTTCGCATCTGGCTACACCCACCGCGCCACCGAGGTCGTCAATAAATATTCACTGAAATTTTAATTATAAACCGTTTATTCTTCCTACTTTTTTGTTATTGTTGCTGCCGTAGCGTCACGGGTTTTTATAATAATGTTACAATGAAGTTGCGTTTGAAGTTTGTTATTGCTTATTTTTGATGAATCTATCACCATAAGAAATAACTCATATTGCACAAAAGAATTTGAGATTATATATACTTACGTGACTATTGCTCCAAATTATGTATATAATAGCCTCGATTCTGTAGTACACTGACTAAACTAAATTTAAACTATAGCTCTCTTTTACTGACAGTGTACGCAAGAAAGAGATAGCTACAATTTTAGTGCCGTGTGCTGCTGTCAAATCAGTTTACGTGCCGCTTTTCTTCGTGTTTATAGCTAGCATGTTTTGATATCACGACTAAATTTGTATGGAAAACTTAAATCTGACTAATTTGACAGCACTAAAATTCTCTTTCTTGCTTGCACTATCAGTAAAAGAGAGCGACAGTTTAAATTTGAGTCAGTGTACTACAGAATCGAGGCCAATATCTGTTTAATTTGTTTATTCAAAAAAGAATTGACTTAACTTAGACCAAGACTAGCATGTCATGACAATATTCTATGAAAAAGTTTCCGTAAGACACGCCTTAAGTCTTTGCCCAACGTTATAAAGCCTAGTCATAAGTGGCGTAGAAGACGCTACGACGTAGCAACTACGTAAAATTCCAGACCCCAACCTACTTCACAGAAAGACAAGAACCTAAGTTTTACTAAAAACGGGATAATTGCCATGATTTGTTTGGTGGTCTTGTAACCTGTCACGTAAGTGTAAGTGCTAATTATTTGTAAGACGCGGGCGTATGCCAAAAGTATTGTTTGGACGTGCCTCTAACTACCACCTCAAAGATCGCACTAAGTATGAAACATAGGATGTCCGTCATGGGAATTACAAACGTGAACGTGCTTATTTGGCATTTTTTATAGTAAATATGTTTTACGAATGGTTGTTTCGAAATTGAATTAGAGGACAATAATATCATTCACCCTTAAGCTATCAACTATACTGACTAGAAATCTTTCAGAGAATCGAGAGGCTAAATAGGTAAGGCCGCGGAAGATAGTAGGTATTTCATTGATCAATAATTAAGAGTTAACTCTACCTACCTTTTTTATTTATTTTTCATAATAACTTTTACAGTTAGGTACATGTTATGCTAAGTACGTAATAATGTTTTGTCTAAGGTGCATGTAAGTATCGATTCCTCATTTCATAACTACGAGCACCACATGAATCTAATGAAAATATAATTTTTTGCTGACCCAATGAAACTTATCAGTTTTATTTTTACTTACTGCAACAGCATTGGTTCCAAGGCCATTGTCATGAATCGATGGAGCAATCACAGCTCCTGATAACGCTGGCTTATAAGGGGACATTATCGGGCACGTGACTCGACCTACCCTTGCTTTCTTGTAATGTGAAACAGTTCTTACGTTTGAAAATCCAAGGAAAACTGTTTGATTTATCTTTGTTCGTAGGTATAGACAAATCGGTATACTTAGTAACTAGGTATTTCGTACTTTTGAGAGAAATTCAAGTATTTTCTGTACGCATCACCAGTACCTAATATGATTAGCGGAAAAGTCTATTCGACTCTACTAATCATACCTAGTATGAGTACCCACATGGTAGAGCCCATACAGCCCTATTCAAACTTTAGGGCTGATTTTAACTGACAATACAATCATCAGTACCAACTCAAGAACTGCCAATGGCATTACATAACTAGTTACTATACTTAAGGTACCTCCTACTTCGTCGAAACTTTGGCGTCTAGTCAGTTAGTGCATTAGTGTTCGGAGAGTCGCTATAACTCTTTTATTTTTTCCCTGCTGTTTTAAATTAAGTCTTTAGTATGCACGATGTTTTTCTACCAAATAAATAGACCATCTCTACATTATTAGTCGTCCCCACAAGGGCCCTCATTACCGTAGTTTCACTTTACACTTCCTGCTCATTCGTGTGCAATCTGTAGTGTGCAAATCCGATAATCTCATTTGGCGGGTAGTCGGCGCGCACGTGGCGCCACGTGGCCTGAAATCGAACTAATCTCCGCGCCGTACGCGTCGGCGGGCGAAGCGCGTGCGCGACGCGATAACGCCAAGAAACGCATTCATTCCCAGTCTTTTGTCGTGAACAATCACTTATTTATTTATGATATTTGCTACCTACCTAACCTGCAGCCACCCTCGTGAGTTAATGCGCACTTAACGGCTAAAGCTCCGCGCTACGCAATAGGGTATTATGAGGGGCGTTTAGTTACTAAACATTTTTCTAAGTTTATGAAAATGTTTATAAGATCTGAGGTGTTGTTATGTTATTTTTATAGGTAACAAATATATTTTAAGTAGGCTGTGTAGGAAGGTACTAAAAATTAGTACTTACTTAGTTCTTAGTATTGTTTCCTTAGTATTTAAAAGAAAGAAGTAAAAAAATATCTAATCAACACTTGTTACCTAAATAACAAGTGCTAGTTAGTTGCTCTGGAACAACTAATAATAAATAAACGACCCACATTAAATAATTAAATAATGCTGGACATTTTAGCCCCAAATTAAGCAAAGCTTGTGTTACTGGACTGACTACACGACTGTTATACTACTTATTTTTTTTTAGGTACCTAAATAAAAAACACCCAGGGCCGAGACAAATATTTGCAGAACATACAATTTTTTTGAATCGAACCCGCAATTTTATGCGTCTCAGGCGGGCCTTCGCCCACTGCGCCACAGAGGTTGTCAAACACATTAGGATTCCTTGTATCGTGGGTATCAAGAATTTCGTGTACTTATATGTACCTATTTAGCACATATGTACCTACATGCACATATCGAGTAGGTACTCAACATCAAAAACTTAAACAATTTATTTAGAACAAACCGACTATGTATTTAATTTTGATTAAATTTTATATGTTCACTTACTAGCAATAGGAGTGTTTTCTCTACGGCATATGTAAAATGTACATAAAAATTGAGATGAACACTGATCGTTTGTAAAACTCTTAGAACTTGGTTAAAGTAAAAAATGGCAGCACAGTTATAAACAGTCAGTGTCAGATTTCGGTGACTTTTACTTCGGTCAATTTCAGTCATCCTTTCACTCACTCACTGAATTGTTTTGTTTTGAAAGGTCGTGCGTGCGACTACGTTTTCTTTCTAGTGTTTTGGAAAGATTAATGTTTGGTGAAAGTAGAAACCTTCATTTTGCTGTAAATATCACAAATTCAATCGCTAGCCTGACTGGCATTTAGATCAACAATTACCAAGAGATATCGTTATGGGTGAAGAAGACGAGTACGCTTGCGTAAACAGATCTCAGCTAAAAATTAAGGACAACTCAGGAATCAAGAAGAGAAAGAAAAAGAAGTCCAACAAAGAAACTGAAAAACGAATTGAGGAAGACGTGAAACAGCACGTGAAACAGAACCCGGATTGTAAGACAAAAGCTGAAATGGCCTTCCAAAAGATGCAGGAAAAAATGGTACGTAGAGAACCTACTCTGCTTGTCTAATTTGTTGCGGCTGCGGCTGATCGAATCAGTTTCTTTGGGTCAAAGGGACCGAGGGTCTACGCTGAGTTACAAATAAGTTAAAAACATGTCAAAATGACATACCAACAAGATTTCAATACCAAACTATTGAAACGGTTACCGTTTTGACATGTCGCAAAATTCAACATGGTCTATGTTCTGGTTAATTTGAGACAGTGACTGTCGACACATTTCCCGCCTTGGTTTATAACATACATTTAAGTGAGTATTGATGAACATCTGTCTAGCAATTGTTTACAAAAGTAAGCCATTCAACATTGACAGAGTTTCTGCATTAATTGGATAATACATTGATATTTGGGCATTGTAACATAAAAATGGGATGCCTAGGTAATTTAGTACACAGATTGTGTTTTATGATAATCCCTAATGTCAATTGCGTGACCGACACACTGAATGACAATCCATGCATAGGTTTTAGCCGTAACCCCATCTGCATAAAACTCGCAAAGACTAAGCATGTTGTTGTCATTTTTTTCATATAAAATAAATTACAACTCTTAGAAGTTACAGCAGCATGTAAAAGTGTGAGTTTCACAAGTCTATACTTGAAATGTTTGTTACAGCAAAAACAGAGAATCCAGCAAAAAGCTGAAATGACACACAAACAAAGAGTGGAGAAGTTCAACCAGCACCTTGATAGCCTCACTGAGCACTTCGATATTCCTAAAGTATCCTGGACTAAATAAATTAATAAGGGTTGTCTTCCAGAAAATAATTCTAACAATTATGATAAAACATGCATCAGGACAACAGTGTATATGCACTGTCTCTGTAATTATATTAATAATAAAAAATGCATTAAAATATTCCATGGTTTTAATCTGTTTTAATAGATACATAGATGAAAGAAAGACATTTGTTACAGAGTTTCATGAACATTATTTAAATTAAAACATATACACAGATAAAGATATGTAATAGAGTTTTATAAAGATTATTTAAAAACTTGAAAACTATAGATTCCTGCTCTTGTTTAGTTATTATGGCCTCTCCCAGCCTTTTCCAATCCTGCCTGTCTTGTGCAGTCTACTATTTCTACTTACTACTTCATCCATGGTTTGATTATCAATGGTTTTAATAGCTTGTCTCAAGCCCCAGGTAAATAGTTAATCTTAAAAAAGCTTGGTCATGTCAAATAAAAAATATCATGATTATAAAAAAATATATATATATAATTAGCTTAGACACAAAAGTGAGATTTGATTTCTAAAATAAAAACTGTACAGTACCTATAATATATGTATTCAAAATGGAACATCTGAATCCAATACCTAGCAAAAGAAGGTAATGACCGTTAAACTGTGGTCACTCTTTAAAATAACAGACTGAGATTCAGTATGAAATACTTAAATAATGCTTTGTAAGATAAAATTACAATTCCATAAAGCTAAGGCCTCCACATATAACATACTATAACTCACAGAAATGACTTAAAAATTGGACGGACTACATTACATCTATTGGAAATATTTCACTTTAATCTAAGTGAGATTTGTTTTGGTAGTTTTGGTAATCAATCTACCTTTATATTTATTGTGCATAAAACGTTAATATTACACTTAGTTATAACTACATAATAATTATGTATAACTCAATTCTCACGAATTGTCTTGTTTATATGTAAGTAATTTGTAAATAAAATTACTAAGGCTTCATAATATTTTAAGTTCATAGTAACAAGTTTTCATAGTTTTACATATTTATAAAAAAACTCCGCACCTAAAGCGGCTTCGAATTTTGAATCAGATAGCAAATCCCTATTGAAAAGATTGTGCCCTATTGAAGAGGCAATAGCTGCCTAATTAATTTCTTAGATCCTCAAAGTTATGCTATCAGTCTACAAAAGGCACCTTTCACTAGCAAAGTTACAACTAACATTAAAAAATTTATCCTCAGCTCTGTTGCGCTATTACTGCTCCAAAACGAGAAGGTCAGTACTTTGACCTGGTTAGACTTGACTGCCCAGGGGTTGCTGCCGTCATCGAAGTTCATTGGACATTGGTCGCGTTCTCTCTCGTATTCCTCCATCTCCACGGCGACTGCGGCGCCCTCTGTATAGTTCCATGATGTCACATCTTGGTTCAGATCGCAGTAGGGACCCAGAGCCTGGGACATTAGTATTCTGGAATATGAATACCATGTAATGTTAACTAAGTATATCTGTGTCTAAGTCAACAAGCAGAATTTTTTCCTGAGATTTTTTTCTTAAGACATACAGAGCAGGAATGTTGGACTCTACATGAACACACAAAAAACAAAGACAATGATTGACAGAGAGAAACACACCATAAGACTGGGAAACAATAGAACAGGGGTCTAGACATATACCTGACGCTTACTTATCCTTTCACACTAACGCAAATTTGTCAAGGTAGAACTTGGCAGCTGTCACATGACATTTCCACAACGTATTACATATAATATCTGTGCTGTCATTCCCATGCAATTCAATCTTTCCGCAGGCGTTAACGCCAATAAAAAATGGTATTATGGTATATCTAGACACCCTGATGGATGAATATGTGTAACGAGTTCACCTGATCACAACAGAAAACATATCAAACAAGGAAATTGAAGCAAGCAAAGGAAAAGCCTGGAAGCGATACTAGTCATTCAAGGAGATAACTGGACATTTTTCACACAGCATCATCTAGTCCCAAACTAAACAGAGTTTGTATTATGGGAACTGCATGAATGATATACTACTTATATACCTTTTTTTTGTGAATACATACATATTATACATAGAAAACACCCAGACCAGAGACAAACATTTGTCCCGCGACTGAATCGAACCCACAACCTTCTGCGTCTCAGGCGGGCCTTCGACCACTGTGCCATAGAAGTCGTCTGTTAAATAATGTTAACTAAGGTTTAAAAAAATTAAATCTGCCACTTTAATGCTTTTTTATGTCCAAGGCCAGTATATAGGATACACCACAAAATAATTGTAGGGAGTTAAAAGGGTATTAAAAGCAAAGAAACAGACATTCCTATATCTTTTGCCTCTATCTCAATGTTTTTGGTCACCGCCTTGAACAAACGGTTGGTGCGCAAATTTCAGTGATTTAGATTGTCATTAAACTTTTCAAGTTTTACCTGTTAATATCTGCCCTCTGGTACACCCAACACCTATACTTCGAGAACGGATCCAACTCATCATAAGTAATTAAATACGATTTCAAATTTTCCTTCCAATACCCAATACACTTCATCTTATAATCGGGATCGCTGTAGATATCGACCGGTCTTCCCAAATAATCTACAGATAAGCAGTAGTTCTCCTTTATTTGTATCGTTTTCTGGTCTTTATCGCATACGGAGAAGTCGCTTATGTTCAGTTTGCAGTACAAGTTTGGGCGAGGGCTCAGTGTGACTCCGCCTAAGATTCTGGTCTCGAATCGGACATCCCCTCTTTGTGTGAAGTTGAATTTGCCAGCGACGGGACATCTGATCGGGGTGGGGTCGCGTTTGAGAAAGATATCGTAGCGCCATTGCTGCTTGTTTGGGAATTGGACCCAGGAGCAAACTGTGTGGAAGTTGCTTTGGATCATGGCTAGGCCTTTTCGGTACCTGCAAAATAAGATGGCTGGTTGACTCATGGATTCGGTTAGGTACTTGTGGCTTTTGTCATTGTCAGTGACAATCTGAAAAGCTCAGACCGAGGCCAGAGGGGAAGCTGGTTTTGTCTCGCGTATTCACTTTGAGTAAACCAATGCATGTAATATTTTGCCTGAACCAAATGCCATCAAAGTGGTTCACAACTTTATTTTACTACCGCGACCGATTTATTCATTAACTATTGGTCAAATCAAACCCATCACAGATGTGTACCTAGATAGGTAACGAAGTACTTTTATCGAAGTAGCCAACTTACAATATCTAGAGTTATAGTAGTTTGTCAATAATTATTTTACCTTATAACATTGTGATGTTGAGGTACAAAGTCGAAGCACACATAATCCTTTTGGCAGCCATCCACCGTGAGCCGAGCCATCATAACTCTGCTATCTCTTTGTTCCCTGAAAACAAGTAGATACGCAATACATACATGAAAAAATGTTCTAAAACCTATATTAAAAGTGCTTACCCATATTAAATTAACAAAACTGGTCCTCTTTCCAAATATACATATCAAAGACATAAAAAATTGGTGTAAGACATTTAAGTGAATCACGTCATTTTAATACGATATGGGTGCGCTCTACTCTACGCGTAACTGCGATCGACGAATGCTATAGGAACACGTCATTACGTGTGATTTTATCTACTTAACCATTTAAATTATCAGTGAGTCCCTGCTGTAGAAAAAGACCTGTTTATCTCGTTTTTCTTTCCCAAACGACGGAAAATGAGAAATAACGTCAAACCGAACCTAAACTCTATCTGCCCTGTTATTTATAATCATGGCTGCATGATTATAAATAACAGGGCATAAGTAAAAAATGTATATAAGTAGTATATCTTGAAGAAAGTAAATAGTCCCAACTGTGAAGCCTGTGGAGTTAAGGAAGATTTAGAGGAGTGTGTCCGGAGTGCATCGATGAGGGAGAATATGATTAGGAATTTTAATGTTAACCCACTCGACATGGGCCTGTTTCAGGGCATGTTAGCTGCGCAAACTTCAAGTGCAGCAAACATGCTGGTCCATATACGAGCTGGTTCATGAAAATGTTTAATGTAGTCTATGAGGGTACGATAGAACTGACATAGTCGAAAATCGGCGGAAGTTCTTAAAAAAGCAGAATAAAAAAATAAAAAAAGTAGTATATCAATCATGCAGTTCCCATAATACAAGCTCTGCTTAGTTTGGGGCTAGATGATGCTGTGTGAAAATGTCCAGCATTACTTATTTATTTATTTATTAGTTACTAGTTGTCAAGTAGGTTTACCTGCACACATAAATAGTTCTCCTATATCTGCCTTCATCGGGATAGTAAGTCTCAATGATGTGTGTCTCGTTTATAAAGACGTCGGCGTCAATGTTGGCTGTATTGATCCAATCGCCAGAGAAGTTCTGCGGCAATCGACACCCTGGTTCTACTACTTCGGCCTGAAATATACAGAAAAATACCATAAAAAACATTTTGTAATAGACTATTGAAGTGAAAGTCAACAGGTTTACATTCATTAAAAAAAACAAGGATCTTTTAAAATCATCGCCATCTTGTCGCGACTGACCATGCCTTAACAAATTAAGAATTATTAGGCTACAAACTGGTTTTGCACCACTAAAGTAAAATGAAGGAATTCATCAAAACCACTCTAAATAGTTTCCCTCTTACCTTAACGGGAGTGACTTTGTATCTCTCTGGCGACTTCTCAACCGTCTTCAGAGTGTTACATTCCGGGGTAATAGAAGCGCCTATAAACAGGTCGTCATCTCTGTTTTTGAGGAAACAGCGGTATCGCTCATCCTTACGGGATTCCTTCGTGTTTGCTACTGCAAAGAAATGGTTCTTGTCCACGAACCAATGCCCTGAAAAATTATGATTGGCAAGTTTTATTTGCCATTTAGTGAACAATAAATTGCTGTGCCCTAGCAGGTTTACAGGTACAGGTACAGTCACAAACAGCAATAAGTAAACATAGATGTTAAAAATCCATCCATATCAATGATTTACCAATAAATGAAATCAAACATGTTTATAAAAAACAAAACAAATAACAACAAATTAATAATATATATTATGGTGGAATAGTTAAGACAGCAAATTAAACAAATATTAATTAGAATAGTTTCAGTTTTGCATGCATCTTGCTGATTCATCTACCTAGACGGTACAATATCAACACAACCTAGTTAATAAGATTTTATGTAAAGTGTTAGTTTAATTCTGGTGTATGCAATAAAGAGTTATCTATTTCACTATCTATCAATAATAAGTGACACTTAAATCATGTAAAAAATAAAACTAGCTTACCCAAGCAGCTGTATTCAACCACTCCATCGAAAGAGTTGGACATTCCTGGACACTTCCTATAAGTGATGTTGAACTTCTGATTGGTTATGAGGAACTGGGTACCGGCTGTCTGGCAGGACTTGATCTGATTGTCGGGGTGGTTGCATTCTCCCGTGAAACGAAACGTGTTCTGGTAAGCAAAGTGCCACACGCCTTCCAGTGACGAACGGCAATTTACCTGAAATTGAGTATTTTTTTACAAACAAAAGTGTAGGTGTATAAAAATACAGTGAAATGAAAAATATAAAATGGAGTGTGTTGATTTCTGTCAGAACTTGATGACCTCATCACCGGTGATGGTGCTGATGGGTTTGTCCAGGCCATGAAGAACATTATATTGGTTTACAGAGGCCACTTGCTAAAACTAAAAAACCTGTACAAGCAATTCCAGAAAATACTTCTTATCTCCACAGCTAAAGCTTGGAACAAATTACTGAAAAGTGGAATCGCTTCAGGATGAAGAGAGATAGGAGCATGTGGTAATAAATTGCACTGCCTCAAGAGAAGTCAGGTCAAATACTGGACAGCAAGGTCTCATCAAATTATGATCTCCATCACCAAAAACTTCCACAAGGTCAGGGATACTGGAACACTGAACACTGGCGTCAGTGCAAATCTTGTTCACCCCACTTAAAATTAGAAGTGGATATGGGCTTGCAACCTGTCATGTTGAATACTCAATAATATACAAAATAAGGGCAAATACCATATTTGGACGTGCCTCTGACTACCCCTACTAGTGAATTTGAGACTACTTGGTAGTCTCAAATTCTAAGTAGTAAAAGATCTGAAGAATGACCATCTTAGAGATTACAGTAGTTTTAAAAAAAAACTTACTGGCACATAATTCTCTGAGAACAATGTGATCAAGTTCTGATCAGGGTTGAGTCCTCTGCAGACCCTTTCAACCGTGGGCTCCTCATGCGGAGCCACATCCACACACGGAGTCTCAATCTTCTCCAGCACATTCACAGTGCGGACAAGCAGCTTCACGCAATAGTAACAGTTGTGGTATTGAAATACCATTGTGTAGTTTACGCGGTAATCAGCTTTTATGTTTACACAAACACCCCTGTAACACAAATTGTTTGATTAGGTAGGTACCGACTACCTACTTAGAAAATATAATTTAATTGAAAGGTGATGCTCTCAAAACATAAAATATTTCATCAGCATGTATAAATCTATAGGAGGGCATACGCCTCTCTGAAAGAGTACGACAAACATCTTAAGCCACCTTAATCTCAATCTATTAATGTGAATCATTGGCAAGTTTTTTTTTTTACGAGACAAACATCAAACCTATTGATATTTGCAACACCTGGGGTATTGCTGATGTGTTGTCTGCTCTGAAAGACTCTTTTTAATAATTTTTTAAGTTAATGCTCAGTGGAAACACCTCAGATAGCAGCTCATTCTACAAAATCAAACATGTGAATGAACACCCAACCAAACTTTGAAGAATCAGGCTAGTGGGAGAAACAAGAACTGCACTGACTTCCCTTAATGTTTAGTAATGTAATGAGCAAGGTTCAGTTAAATAGACTCGGGTGATAAAATTTAACTTTTATACTTAGTGAGACTTGGCAATTGGTCTACTAAAAAGTTATTGTTTACATACTTCCCAGTCATATCGCTGGCATTGATGTCTGTAATCGTCTGCTTGCCATTTTCAAACGAGAACCATGTATTCCTCAGCACTATTGGAATTGTACAATCCGAATAAACAAAGGTGCCTGAAACAAAATACGATGAGCATTGGGCGTTAACCGATTTTGATGAGAGAAAATTTTCAAAATCTGACTTCGTACTTACTTCCTAAGTAAAGTAAACAAATCAATTGTAAAATAAGCGCGTGTCGAACCATTTTTATGCATAAATTTTACGTAAAATACATCGAAATTTATGTAATTATTTGAGATAATAAGCTTCCTTGGTGGGTTTGGGTTTGGTTTTCGGTTTGATCAAAAAAATTTAATCTGTGAGTTTGATTTGTTTGACGTAGGCTTGGGCAAAATATATTTTTCCATAAAATTATCGAGATGCATCGTCGATATTTTTAACCATTATGAATCGGTCTCCTTAATTTATTTATCAATATCGAATCCGTATCAATCTCGACATATTTTTTAAGCAACTTTGTTCCTTATGTCATTTGATTTTCAAAAAGCTCGTTTTTTAACAGACATTAAAAAAGAAGGTGAAAAAATGGGTGACGAAATTTCATATTGACTTTTCATCATTTTCCCGTTATTTAAAATCGGTTTTTGATCAATCGATTTTATCTTATAAATTTGTAAATAATTAATGAATACTAAAAATATTTTAATTTGCTTTTGTTATGTCATGTAATTGTGTGACAGTATAAGAAAATAAATGTGTCTACTCTAGTAGCTGGTCTACCGACCGTGTAGTGTGTGTGATAGCAACGACGACGTGACGCGGCGAGCTGGATCGCATTGTTTTGTTGTGGTTCCAATAATATTTATAACTAATAGATTAATTGGGTTGAACTAGGAATTGCGTTCTTTATGTTACATGTAGAATGATTGACTGACTATAAATAAAACTTTTACTATTTTTTCAGGTGTATTATTTATTACCAATATTGAATGTTTTAGAAATATATTAAAGATACCTACGCTTAGGAAAACTGACGATATATCTGTTTTTTTACTCGCTAATTATCGATACTGTTATAATGTATACGGTAAAAGTTTACGATAAATATCGATATATTTTTTCCACTTGGCATCCCTAGTTTGACGAATGAATGAATGAAATGAACTACAATATCGTATCTGTCGCTGTAAAACATTGCCAGTACAAAAACAAAATAAAGCCCATTCAAACGATCAATCTCTATTGCTTAATTCATCATTTTCTTTTGTTCAATTTGATTGATGTACGGAACGTCTTCTTTCTTTTAAACATAGTGGTTATTATTTTATTTCCTCTATGAGCTTTAAGCTTTCACCGTCTAACGCATATGCTTTCAATATTTGTGAGAACCAACATGACATTCATTTATTCTTTATTTAAAAACCAATACCGTTACCACAGATATTAAAATACACGTACCGTTACAATACATATAGGTAGACATAGGTAGATAGACACCCTTAATAGCGTTATACTCTTTGCCACTAGGTATAAGGAGACCTACCTATAAGGAGACTCAGTTGCGAACTTTCATTGCTAGTTGTTTATATAATGTATATTTCCAGGAACATAAATTAAATAAAAAACAGTTACAGATTGCGGCACTTGTGTCAAATGTGAAAATGCTCAGCGCCTTGCATTATAATCCTTATAAGTGTTTGAACTAAATAGGTATTATTATTTCAGTTATGTTTTCTCTCCAGTGTGAATACTCAGGTGCTTTTTCAAAGACTTCTTAACAGTAAATGTCTTATCACAGATGTCACAGGCATATGGCTTTTCTCCTGTATGCACTCTCATATGCCGTTTTAAATACTTATTAGAATTAAATTTCTTAGTACATTTAGTGCAGTCATACGGTTTTTCTCCTGTATGAATTAACATATGACTTTTCAAAGTAGTGCTCCGAGGAAATGTTTTGTAACATACATTACAAGCATATGGCTTCTCTCCAGTGTGTGTTCGCATATGGCTATTGAAATTGCTTACATTGGAAAATCTCATGCCACATCTATCACAAGCATATGGCTTTTCCTTTGTGTGAAATCTCATATGACATTTTAACTGGCTCATATCAGAAAATGTTTTGTGACATTTACTACAGGAAAATGGCTTCTCCCCAGTATGAATTCTCTCATGCCTTTGTAAGTTGCACTTTTGCACAAATGTTTTATCACAGTTATTACAGGAAAATCGTTTTTCTCCTGTGTGGATTCTCCGATGAACTTTTAAGTAAACTCTCTCTGCGAATGATTTATTGCAAATGTCACATACATGTGGCTTTCCTCCAGTGTGTAATCTTTTATGCCTCGTCAAATTACCCATCTGAGAAAATGATTTGTGACATCTGTCACAATCAAATGGCTTGTCACCCACATTTCTTTTTAAATGCTTTTGTTTGGTGTTGGATTTGTTTTGCTTCAGTTCAAATTCCATTTTAGGTGTTCCAGGATCCTTTCTTTTTCTTGCTTTTGTTACATGATGATTGTTGTTTGATACTTTGCGTTTTTTAGTAACAGGAACATCTATAAGAATAAACCAATTTATGTTATGATACTTACCTTCTTACATTTTAAGAAAATTATAAGATGGGTAAATTATTTACTTTGATAACAGCCATATAATAATTCAATCTATGTAAGAAAGCTAAGTATCACCTTCTATTTTGATTTGAAAGAGTTCATGTTCTTCATAATCTGAAGTTTCTTCTTTTACGGATTGTTCTTCTTTTACAGATACTTCTATCATATCACCAGAATTCAAGTCAGAATGACGACTTAAATCAGAATCACAGTGCATAAACTTTTTCTGAAATATGTGATTCAGTGGAGTGCCTCCATTCAGTGATTTGACTGCCTCTTGTGTAAACTGGAAATTAAAACAAAGGTTTTGAAATTATAAAGGGAAGTTGATACATGAATGTAGCACAATATTGTAGTTATGACAATCTCTTAGGGAGACCTATGCCCAGCAGTAGACTTCTACTGGCCGTTGATGAGCCTAATAGCAACAAAACTGTGGTACATACTATGTGCTTCAAAACTTCAAATCAAAGATTATTTTTTAATGAATAAGTTGATAGCAAATTATTAGGTTACAGCCAAAATTAAAACACTTATGGCCAGCCTCAACAGTTCAATAATTATTATTAGGCTACTCAACACATTCAAAAATAGGATAGGTATGTATGTACAGTACTTTTTAGTTGAGCAAGCTATGGATGTCTAGTGGCATTTGCAACTGCGAGCTTTGGAGTGCATGTCTTGGCTGATAAACTATAACAGCTGTGTTTTTTGGGCTGCCTTTAAACTCCAGCACCAAAGATAACAGCTAGCTCACAAACTTCTTTATTCCGTAATTAAATTACTTACTTCAATACCATTGTTAAATAAATGTGTAAGTATGTTTTCAGCTCTTTGTGCCATATCTATGACCTTCCTGCATTTCTGCAGCTGAGAGTGACAAGTCTGGCACACTTTCTCAGGTCTCTCATCTTCTGTAGTGAGCTAAAACAAGATCGGACAGTTGTCTAGATTATTCAAACAATTCAGCCCATAACTTCCCCTGTATAACCAATTCCTTATTCCATTAATAATTAAATTTATACTAATAAAAAAACCTGAAGAGTTTGTTTGTTTTTTGTTTGAACACCCTAATATCTGGAACTACCAGTTGGATAAGAAAAATTCTTAAATTTGAGAAGGTTATAGGCACCATGCTATGAATCTTAGGAGCAGAGCAAAAGTAGTAACAGCGCGGCGGGCGATGCGACGTGGTAGGCTGAGAGCTAAGGGCGGCCATGATACAGCTAGTCATTAATAATTAGGGTTGGGATATGTCTATCCTAAATTTGATCCATCTGGGTCCAACACGTATCAGTCTCAAACATCTACCTACTTATGAATTTCTAATGTGAAGTATGATTGAGTTAATTCAGAATGGACCAACTTTCAATACTGACAAATGAGTCTGCGAAGTTGGATACTTATTTTGCCAATTAGATAGTGACAGATGATTTTCTACAGGATTACATTGTATCTTCACATTAACATCATAACTAATCTCACGAAGCAGTCTAATGTGTTGGTTGTGATTTCTCATCCTATCAGCTGAAAGAAAACCACTGCTGAACATAGATAATTTGAAGCATACTTGGACAAACAGTTTTGAAGCACCTATATCAGGGACAAATAAACCAAACGACCTGCATTCACAGAATTCATATAAGTCCTACATAATTCCTATAACAATAAGAATACCTAATTAAACTGTCTTATGTCGGTACCAAGTTTCCTCTCTATTTACAATTATGAGTGTCGATTTTACTCAGATTTGAATAATAAGCAATCTCTAATTATAGGCAAATTTAGCTAGTCATAATGCTTGCTCACCTTAGTTACAAGTTTTTCGTAGACTTCTTGAAGATGGGTGTTTCGGATCGAAAACATTCTGATGTTATCACTAAGACACATTCTACAGGCAGCTATGTTGTTCATTTTATATAAACTAATCTGGCAAAGATTTTTGACGGGCTAGCTTTCTCGTCTTTGAGAACAGAACAACATAAAAAAAAACGTTTAAACGTTTAGTTAAGCATAGATGTAGGTACCTCTACTCTTAGTTTGGCAAACAAAACAAACGATTACCTACTACTTCTTTTTTCGATCGAAATTCAAATATGTAATGTTTTTATATTTTTTTACGATTCTAAAATAAACATCAATTCCACAGATTCTATCCTAATCTAAACATATATCTCGGTGTAACCTTTTTTTTTATTATGGTGTCACGTTGCTCATGTTAGAATCAAGTGGTCGAGACCGTTCTAGAGTTGTTCAAGATCTTTGGTCGATTTTTGACAAGTTTGGTCGGGATCTAGCTCGCTCCAGAGTTGTTTAAGATCTTTGGTCCGCTCTTCATTAATACGGCAATTACCGTAATAATTATACCGTAGTCTAAACATGATTTTATATTATAATAGAGCATATTATTATATACGACAATCTAACTTTCTCTCTTAATTCACAAAAAAGTTAATTTAGAGAGAAAGTTAGATTATCGTGTAACGTAGATGTAGTAACAAGAGTCCTGATTTGCAGTGGTTTGTTTAATAGAAGAGAGATAGTGTGGCCTTTGCCCTACACTGGGACGACGTAGGCTGATAATAATAATATGTGGCCAACTGGCCATCCTAATTTTGTGTTCAGTGGTGTCTTTAAGTTTCAGTAATAACACTGGGCTTTTATGGTAGGTTAAATCATTATTTTATGCATAAAACTAAATTTTTCGAAGCGTACTCGCCCATAATATCTGCCAGTGGCTTGGTTGTTCTTAACTACTCTAAATTAGCGATGGGTCGTCGATGTAATTGTCGTAAACGAAACGAAACCGTTAATTTTCGTTCATCGACTAGTCGATCGACTAGTTGAATTCGTCGACTAGTCGATGTTTCAACTTCGTTATATTGACAGAATATCTAAACTTCGCGACGATGTCTACCTAGTCAATAATATCTACCGGATAGTTATCTGACGTAGCTCGACCGTACCTAACTTATAGACTAGGTAGGTAATCTTATTACCACGTTTCTTTGAAATTTTATAAATTTCGAAGAAATGTGCCGTAAAAGTTAGAACTTCCTTTTTACTTTTGACGACCTCTGTGGCGCAGTGGGCGAAGGTCCGCCTGAGACGCAGAAGGTTGCGGGTTCAATTCCCGCCGCGGGACAAATGTTTGTATTATCTGCAAATATTTGTCTTGGGTCTGGGTGTTTTCTATCTATAATATGTAAGTGTTTACAAAAAAATATGTATATAAGTAGAATATCAGTCATGTAGTCCCCATAACACAAGCTATCGTTACTTTGGGGCTAGATGATGCTGTGTGAAAAATGTCAAGCATTATTTATTTATTTATTTTAATTTACTTTTTATGAAAGCCTACTTGAAAAAACAAACTTACATTTTATTCAAATACAGATAAAACACTTAGGATATCTAAAGACCGTTGCAAACGATTTATAGATAGGTATCTATTTATTTGCAATAAAAAAAATCCCTTCATGCTTTTCCAGTTTCATTATAAACTCTTCTATGGACGCGTGAACGCATCGTCAGTTTATCCGTCTACGATTTCAACTAGTTGTGAATCGTCGATGCGTAGATTCAACAAACGGTAAACGGTTGATTCTACTGCGTGAACGTAGACGGTTAATACTGTCTACGTTCACGCATCGTCTCGTCGCGTTGCCCGTCGATATGAACGTCGTAGAATCTCAGTGTAGCCGTCTACGATTTCAACTAGTTGAATGAGTGACAGTAGACCGTCGATGCGTAGATTCAACGTGAACGGTTCTACTAGTTCGTTTATTCAACGCCCATCGCTACTCTAAATAGTTTATTATTGATTACTCGGAAAAACATCGATTTAGACATTTATGGCAAAAATTTACAATTTTATTATAGATTTTTGTAAAATACGTCAATTTCATGTTTTTGATACGGCGACTCAGATTTTTATGTTAACGTAGCAACACTTCTACCGGCAGGAACTTAATTTGTTTGTTCCTATTTTCAGTAAGATAATTTCAAGCGAATTCATAATATCGTATTTGTTTCTTCGCGGTGTCTCGAGAAAAAATATTTGCGGGCTGTAAATAACTCAAACAGGTTTGCAACACATCAGAAACAAGATATGCTTCAATTGCGCCCTGTTATTTACAAAGATTTTTGTTAAAGCCTAGCAGATATGGGTCGCCGAAAGTCTAAACGTAAGCCTCCACCGAAGCGGAAGGCGATTGAGCCACTTGACCAGCAATTCAATTGCCCATTCTGTAACCACGAGAAATCCTGTGAGGTTAAAATGTTAGTATTCATTTAACTGTGAACCTAAAAATTTGCATTGATTTATTGTTGGTAAAAGCGTAATTTGTTCACAGCTGATCCTAATTTGCTATTATGTTTTCAGGGATCGAGCGAGAAACACGGCTATGATTCAATGTCGAGTTTGCTTAGAAGATTTCCAGACCACCACAAATGTACTCTCTGAGCCCATCGATGTTTATAATGACTGGGTGGATGCCTGTGAAAGCGCCAACTAATTTTAGTTTCTAATGAAATTTTATTATAAGTAAGGAATATATTTATGAAATCTCTGTGGTATTTTATTCCCCAGCTAGCTGCAGCAGGCAAAAATACTGTTGTTGGGTGTTCGCAGTTGGTTAGAGACATGGCCATACATGTTTGGCACATGTCCACGTTTTGCATAGTAATTAGCATTACATATGATAGTTTGCCCCTGCCATCACCTCGTGAATTTTTGGTTTTCAAGCCTGCTCATTTCCTCACTGGGTCATTGATCTTTAGATTGGATATCAGGGTACAGTCCAACATAGGTTACTATAATTTATGTAGTTAATTTACAAAGAATAAACAGTATCAGAAATTCTTAACTTAAGAATCCCAAGGTTCTGAGCTCAATAATAAAATTATATACTCCATACTGATAGGGAGTTTTAATGAAATACAAAATTGACAACTTTATACTTTATTTTCAACTGTAAAGTACATCCATTAAAAGCTACACAACTGTGTAATGCCTTGTCTCTACAACAATTCTTATAACAATCTGCATTTTTTAATTTAGATATTTGTGTTCAGATAATGATTTTATTAGATAAACTAGCACTACAATACAAACATTCAGAGATAAACAGTAATGTCAAAATGATGTCTGAAATTTATCATGAACTTTGAAATGGAATGTATTCAACACTTCTTCATTAACAATACAAAAAAAAATACTACTATTTTGAAAATGTTTAACACAAAGTCGAAAATGCTATTATTATTTTTTAGATACATTTCGATTGAGTGCTTCAATAATTGACAGATTTCTAGTAGTGCTACAAGTACTTACACTCTAGAATAAAATTGTACTAAACACTTCAGACAAACAAGCTTTGCAAACTACTGATCGTAACAACATTATCCTTTTGAGAATATAATACTATGTCTTAGATATTTTCATAATGACAACATCTTATAGCTAACATTAATAATTATATTATTACACATTGATCAGAATATACCTAATAATTAATAACAAAATAAGACAGCATCAAGCTGCATCACATTTATTTAACAAAATAAAATAAATAAAAAATACCTATGTATGTGAAACAATATAATACAAGTTGTAGAGTTATAATTGAGCTATTGCCTAGACTTACAACCCAGGGGTTACCGTAACCATGTCATAGTTCACTAAGGAGAAAAATACTAGAATTGCACTATGGAAATTAATTTACAAAATATTTACAAAAGCTATGGTAGCAGATAGAAGGGACATGACATGGTTACCAAGCCGCATACCACCGAGCTCTCTCTGTGCACAAGCTGTGTTGAGAAGGTAGGAAAGGTATTGGGATAGCTCACTTAACCACACGGAATTAAATAGCGTAAACAATCCCAAAATCTAAATAAATCCCAGTGGAATGTATTGTCCTGTTAAATTATTGGTCAGTGACCAAAATTCAAAAATACAAGCAGTAAAACATACAATATTTAAATACTGTGATTACATTCAAATTCATAAAACATATGCACAATATGCACACAGAAGCATTTTTATATTGCATTACAATAAACACATATAGTATGATTTAAATTAGAATTTTCCCATGTCTATAACGGAATCATACTGTTCAAATCCATCGAGGGTATCTTCAGAATTCAAAGATAAGTTAGTGATAGGGGGCCCTTCGACATCGCAAGTCGCCGTGTCGTCCGATTCACTTCCACTATCGATGTATTCATACAGAAACTTTGGTCGGTCTGAACAAACCTTAAATAGTTCATAACTCGTTGATGTTGATGCTTTATTAACGTTGATGACGTCACACGAGTGAGAGAGCAAAGCATCATCGTACATAATGGCGGTTTCTTTAAGAGATGAAGTAGCGTCTTCGGTGTAGCGGCCGGAATCGCCGACGTCAGACACATTGGGAGATAAAGTGTCTTTAAAAGAAGGTGGTAAAATCAGACTTTCCGTTTGAACGAGAATGCTATCCACTTCGAGTTGTTGTAATTGATCCTGTAACTCTTCGTTTTGTTTTATAGAGACAGAATTATCTTCAGATAAATCAATATCCGCGTTCAAAGTTATGGAGTCATAGCGTTCTCTATCCACATGCAAAGGTTCCAAATCTTCACATTTTGTGGAATCGTTGCTGCTATCCGAAACCAATAGATCGAGACTTCTATCTAAGATACCAGTGTCGGTACAAGTAGACATTTCATCTTCGAAAACGATTTCGACGCTTCTGATTCTCATGAGCGGCATTTTAGCGGGTGATATTTCGTTACCCTTCGCCGTCATGCCCCTTTTGTAGCTTACGTCGAGTAATGATTCCGTGCATTCGCTGATTTCATCGTAATTTATTTCGTAGCTTCTTAAATCGGAGGTGCAGGGCGAGCTTTCGGTTGCGATGTGGCATTTCTGTGCAGTAGTGTGATCGTGTGAGGGTGACAGAGTGGTATGCGCGTTCGTTCCCTATGGTTGTAGCGAGTCCTATTGTATAGTGGTGCCGAGATCTAAGGCGCCCTCCTCTTGCATTTTTGTGAGGAACTTGAAGACTCGGGATCCCTCGTCTGTTTGCTTCACCATATCAATGAGAGCGAGCAGTTTCTTGATGCCGATGAAGATTCTGTAATAACAAGCAAATAATCTTGACTACTCAATAAAAAATACAAATTAATATAGCCTTGTAGTATGTATAAAAAGTACGTTTATTCAAACATCCACCATCGTGTACCGAAATCAACTGCTGGCAAAAAGGAAGCTAGAACGAGGACCGGAATCATCCTAATGTTGTTCCTTTTCCGGTCATAGATAATATATATACAAAACCTTACACTAGTGCGGGCGTACTCCCTAAAGCCTTTATTTCTCTATCTATAACATTAATCCTTAAATTAAGTATAACGAAACGCATTACTTAATTTAAAAAAATGTTGTACACCTAGACTACTTAACAGTAGTAGGAAAATCTATGAAAAAAACCTCAAGAAAAATCTACTAACTTTTTGCATTTCACTCTTTCGCATGGCAATATTACTTTATGTAGGGCCACTTTAGTAGGTCACATTTGGCATATGTCAGTCTACCTTCATAGTGAGATAACCTTTATCGATTAAATTGAATTAATCAATATGGTTTCCAAAAAATCTGTGAATCAAATGCAGTTTATGATAAATTCGATCAGTCCAATTAGAAAAGTCGGGTCAGAAGAAAATAACAAAGAGCAAACAAAAACATATAACTGCAATTAAAAGCAATTCTCCTGTTTTTTTCTGTGACACATATTTTTGAGGAAGTGTGCACAAGGAGTTGTGTATTGGCACAACAGTAAAATGTTACTCCTAGATACAACTGGTGTCCCTACTTGTATTCAGCAGTATTTTGGCCTAAAACATTAAAATTACTGATTTTGTAATTTTATTCATCATGCCTTAAAAAGTTGTGATTGTGAAGTTTGATTGCGTTGTCATTGTCGACTCGAAAAAAATCGTTCGTATTTTGGGTAACATCCATAGTGTTAGGCTTAACCTTGTAACAACGTTCAGTTTATTTAGAATATATTTTTTTTATTATGTCTAGAAAGGTTTTTTAGTCAAAGTAAATCGTAAATTGACTTCTTTTTTATTATTAAAATAATATATGTTGAGAAAGTAAATAATATTGTGTGGTCGCCGTTACAAGTTTATTTTGATGTATTGTTAAATGTGACCTATTACAGTGGCTCTACTGTAAGTCAATTAGTTTGTATATAAGAGCAATATCGAAAACAGCTCAAACAATTTTAGAGAAAGATTTTTCCTGAATCATCAGTTTTGCAGAACAAAAAGAAGAGTCAAAATGACATTCAACAACTGGAAAGACACCCACCTAAATTCAGTGTTTGCGGGCAGCGAGGGCGATCGCTTAGTCCAATTTCTGAAATACTGCTTTAAACCAAATTTTTTCACCCCTTTCCACCTGTGCCAAGACACAAGGTGCAATAAAGTACTTATACGACACTACTTATGCGTACAACTGGGTAAGACGGCACTGTGGGTGAAAATACGACTTATAATCCTATAGGTCGAATTTGCACGGTACTCGAATTTCCTGATACCCACGACACAGGGAATCCTAGTGTTGTGTCAGGACTATCTAAGTGTCTGTTGAGCGTTTATTGTTGAGTCACATTCCTCAGACAAGGTGACCGTTTATTGTTGACCCACATTTCTTAGACAGGTTGACTGTTTACTGTTGACCCACATTCATCAGACTGGATGAACGTTTATTGTTGACCCACATTCCTCAGACAGGGTGACCATTTATTTTTGACCCGGTTTCCTCAGACAGGGTGACCGTTTATTGTTGACCCACATTCTTCAGACAGGGTGATCGAGAATGATAAAAAAAAGTAACTTACTTGGCTCCGCGCATATCGTTTTGTATCTTGAGTAGATCGCGCTTGGAAAATGCGTCGCTTTCCTCCAAAACTGACATCACGTGCTCGGGTTGCGAGAGATTCGGGACGTGCAGTACTCCCGTGAACGCTGACAGTATCTCCATATCATCCAGGACTTGTCTGTGGGGAAAAAAGTTGTGTTCAAAACAAATCATATTCATGTCACGACTAATCCCCATGGCGATTTAAAGGAAGAAGACCCCTATGAGATTTACATCTATAAAGGTGTTTTCGGGACTGAAACAAATGCTAAGAGGCCTTTTGAACATTGTACATTTTGCTTAATCTTTGATTAGTAATCCATCCAAAGGTTGTCTGTGAAAAAGATCGCTTTTCAGCAATAAGGCTGCTCAATTTACCTTGTATTTTAAAATGTTATTTTTTATTTCATAAAGTGTAGGATGCTTACCGTCGGCATAAGATGCATAAGATGAGATAAGCTACCTGCTTTTGGGCGGTTGTCTAGAGGAGGCTTACCGTCGGCTACTGGTGCATAGGATGAGAAGCTTCCTGCCTTTGAGCGGCTGTTTCGAGGAGGCTTACCGTCGGTACTGGTGCATAGGATAAGAAGCTACCTGCCTTTGGGCGGCTGTTTCGAGGAGGCTTACCGTCACTACTGGTGCATAGGATGAGAAGCTACCTGCCTTTGGGCGGCTGTTTCGAAGAGGCTTGCCGTCGCTACTGGTGCATAGGATGAGAAGCTACCTGCCTTTGGGCGGCTGTTTCTAGGAGGCTTACCGTCGCTACTGGTGCATAGGATGAGAAGCTACCTGCCTTTGGGCGGCTGTTTCGAGGAGGCTTACCGTCGCTACTGGTGCATAGAATGAGAATCTATCTGCCTTTTGGCGGCTGTTTCTAGAAGGCTTACCGTCGGCTACTGGTGCATAAGATGAGGAGCTTCCTGCCTTTGGGCGGCTGTTTCTTGAGCAGCACCAGCAGGGCTTGCAGCGTGAGGTTGGAGTAGCGGGGTCCGATGGGGCCGTAGTCCAGCAGCCGCTCGATGTTGTCGACCAGAATGCAGGACAAAGTGGAACGGTACGCATCATCAAAGTACTGAAAGTGAAAGTGGAATTGGGGTGATCATTGATTTCTATAGCATTACAAGAACTACGTAAACTGGAACACGTAAATTTATATTCAATTTTAAATCCCCGACGCTTTATTCATCGTCGAATGGCCCCCAAAGTGACAAGTTAAAATTGTATGCAAATAACATTTGCTGCGGAAATGTCACGTGACATTTCCATACAATTTTATCTTTCCGCAGGCGTCAACGTCAACAGAAAGTGGTATTTGTCTAGCCCCCCAGTAGTGATAAAACATATCTTAGAACCATTCTTGAAGACATACAAATCGATGGCAAAAAACCGCATTATGCTATAAGAATGAATAGAATAATCGTTTATTTTATTTCACAAACAATGAAAAGGTAATGGTACCAACTAAAACACCTCAAGTAAAATTGGAGGTAAGTACTTAAATCTTAAACAAAAACAACAAAATTGTTCAGGTCATGTGTCTGAAAAAGTATGGCTGTACCAAAATGGTGTTCAGCTCAGCATGCATTGATGTCTATAGCCGTTTTGGTGATAAAATATAACAGACAAACAAACCAATAACCTCTTCTGGCAAAATGCATATACGGGCTCCTGTCGCCGCGTGTAATAAACATTACACGTGTGTACATAATTCTCACCTTTCTAATCTGCAGACATTTGGATGTCTCAGTGAATCCGACCATGTCCTCGGGCGAGCACACCTTCACGAACGGGAAGTCGGACATCTTCGCCAGTTGGGCAGCCAGGGCGGTCTTGCCGCTGTTGGGCGGCCCTTCCAGAAGCACCGACACAAGGCCTAAACAGAAAAATAGACACTGAACCTAGGACAGTTGTTATCGGGGGGTATTATAAATGATAACTCCCTAATTCGGCTATAAACAAAGGTAGGTCATATTGTTAGAGCGATTCGCGTTCTGTAAATGTGTCTACAATATATTTAAAAGGCGTTTTACTTTTGTATTTTTTCAGTTAAAAAAATAATAATACGAAAACAACTAAAAAAAACTAAAAAACAAATCTAAACTTTCCCATCTATGAATTTAACTGTATGAACAGATATCGAGAATGCGAAGTGATTCGGAATTGATCCAAATGATAAGTTAAGTGCCCATTGCGCGGTAGTATTGTAGTACAGTGTTTTAGTGTTTTCTTTCTAATTGTGTAATTTTAAAACAGTATTGTTTTGGTGTAGATCTTAGAGCGTGTTTTTGGTACAAATTTAATACAGTGTTAATTTGGTGTGAGATATAACTTAATTAATCCCGAACCCTGCCCGCTTAGCGAGAGCACCCAAGACAACGTTTTGTCTATGAAAGATAAGTTTGTCTTCTCTTATTTCTGTCGCCTATTCTGTCAAACAAAAGAGAGGGACAAAATATTTTTTGTTTTCTCGGCGGTAGAGAAATCCGTTGTCTTGGGTCTTCATGCTAAGCAAGCTGGCGACATACATACCACTGGCCTCGGTGGCGCGCGCCTGCTGTATGTAAAGCTGTCCGTCCTCCAGCAGCGAAGACACGGGCGTGCCCCAGTTGATCACGCCGCGAGCTAGGAAATGTTCCAACGCCTCCGCTGCGGTGCCGAACGCCTGAATCAAACATTGCATCATTTCAAATTTCGTATATTTTACACTTCTAGATAGCATTTAAATGTGCCCCGACATTTCCGATTAAGATTGGAGCCACATTTCATTTCAATGTACTCCATAAGCGTAGTTTTAACTTTAAATTAACAAATATGACACCACTGCTTCTTCGCATCGTCACGAGAGATTCTCTCGTCATTCGTTCGAATTTCAGACCTTGAGTAGGAATGTTTCCGAAACAAGCTAGCTGAATAAAAAGTGCCTAATAAATTTAAACTATCGTCACTCAAAGCATGGAGGAATAGGTCAAAGCATTGCTGATTAGAGGCGAAGATGTAATTAAAAATACACTGAATCGTTATTTTTGGGTCATATTTAATTTTTAAAAAAAGTGTTTTTGGTCCTTCCGAAATTCCAGACGAAACTAAAAAAAATACATGTATCCATGACCTATTGTCACGACAGTTGTTTATTTTTCACGTACCAAGAGTACGTGCGCAAAAGTGAAATCGTCATAGCTAGTTTAACGTAAATTACAATAATGTATTCTTACCAACAAATTATTCGCTGAATGGTGAATGGTTACGTGCAATAAGCATTTTCTAACACAGGGACTAAAAATAAAGAGGTCCTTTGTCCATTTTTCAGCTTTTTCTCGGAACATGTGCTCCACCCGTCAATTTCAAATGAAAACTTAAAACGGTATGGCTTACAAAAAAAATAACTTACTGGTTTGATATCATTCTCAAGTGCATGCATAAAGTCCCCCCTCTCCACCATCAGTTTCTCCATGGCCTCGGGGTCCACCTCAACCTTGCTGGACGCCTTGATCAATCGGTTCATGGCGGTGGACTGCGCCGCGCGGACCAAACCCTCCAATTCAGCACCCGAAAAATTCTTTGTAAGTGCTGCTAGTTCCTGTGAAGAAATTCATTTATTTATATTCGGAAGACCAATACTTAAATAGATAGAGGAACCTAACCATCAAGTCTTATTGCGATTCAATTCAGGCAAAGATATGAAATCCCGCTTTGCGAATGACAAAGCTTTAACAACGCCATAGCGGCTTCAATCGCAAAGCGGAAAGTGGCATCTTTGTCTGAACTTAATCGCTATAAAACCTCATGGTTAGGCACCAGGTAGCCAATAATAGGTCTTCACTGATATCACCAGCCTAGGATCTTAAAATGTGAACACTAAGCTTAGGGACACGTACCTACACACGACATAGACGACAAAACAGAAATGTGTACATGGACAAGCAATAATCCTCGTGTTCGATTCTCGCTGCGGGATGTTTGCATGTTCAGCAGTTTATTCTGAGACCCCTTCGATTCTACAGTTTCGGATTCAGGCCTGAGAAACCTCAAAGATCGACTCACTGAGTTCGATTTTCGCTGCGGGTGTTTGCATGTTCAGCAGTTTATTCTGAGACCCCTTCGATTCTACAGTTTCAGATTCAAGCCTGAAAAACCTTAAAGATCCACCCACCGAGTTCCATTCTCGCTGCGGGATGTTTGCATGTTCAGCAGTTTATTCAGAGACCCCTTCGATTCTACAGATTCGGATTCAGGCCTGAGAAACCTCAAAGGTCCACTCACTGAGTATGTATCTCAGTATGTCCAACATGGGATGTTTTTGGACGTGAAAACCTTTAAATATTGGCAACCTTTTTTTATAAGTTTCTCCTTTAGTTACACCCACTGTTGGTTTTCCTAAATCCTACTAATATTATAAACGCGAAAGTTTGTGAGGATGGATGTTTGTTACACTTTCACGCAAAAACTACTGAACGGATTTTGATGAAACTTTACAGTAATATAGCTTATACATCAGAATAATATATAGGCTACTTTATATCCTGGTACCACGCGGACGAAGCCGTGGGCAGATGCTAGTAGTCAATAAATAATGGGGTTTATTTGTTTAGTTATATCAGTTACGTTACTTTATTATCAACATCTTCTGCGATCTTCTTGTACTCCCGCATGCGCTTAGTGTGGATGGCCAGGATCTGAACGCGCCCCTTTTCGTCGGGCAGTCCGATCTCCATCTGCACTTCGAGCCGGCCCGGCCGCATCAGGGCCTCGTCTATCATGTCGCGGCGATTCGTCATGCCGATCACAAGGATGTTGTTCAGCTGATCCACGCCTGGGTATCATAGATGGATAGATAGACTCTTTATTACACACCACTGGGTATGATAGATACTCTTTATTGCACAAAATACAAAAACACAGGAATTCATTAACAGACAAGGTACAATGGGCGGTCTTATCGCTATAAGCGATCTCTTCTTCGCTTTTAGCGATAAGACAGACCGGTTGGTAGACTGACCTCGAGTCTCGTAAGAAAAGCTTCCAATCAATCTCAAGTGGGCATTAGGGGTTGATGGAAGACTCACTATCAATCTTGCACAAAAACTGGTGGACCAGTTTCATTGACTCCGGTGTTTCCACTCATGGAGACTCTCGCTTTGGGACGGACCTAGATTATCATGAGAAAAATGGCCTTCCATCGATCTCACTTGGCTATTAGGGGTTGATCAAGGTTGGAAGACTCACCATCGATCTCGGACAAAAGCTGGATGACCAGTGTCATGGACACCGGTGTTTCCTCTCACGTAGCCTCTCGTTTTAGAGCGAACCTCGATAATTATGGGAAAAACGGCCCTCTATCGATTTCACGTGGCTATTAGGGGTTGATCAAGGTTGGAAGACTCACCATCGATCTTGGACAGAAGCTGGTTGACCACAGTGTCATGGACTCCGGTGTTCCCTCCTACGGAGCCTCTCGCTTTGCAGATGGCGTCGATTTCGTCGAAGATTATAATGTGAAGACCGCTGTTTGGTCCACACTGTAAAATGAAGTGTTAGGTGTTTATTTATGTTCATTCACTAACTTCTGCCCACGGCTTCGCTCGGGCTCGGGCTCGTATAGAAATGTAACCATGTTTAATTCTAGGTCACGACTATACCTGGTTCCGAATTTCATCCGAATTGGATTAGTTACTGAGATTATTACCAACAGACATCCAAACTTTTGCATTTATAATATTAGTTGAATAGAATTTGTTTATTTTTCATATAAATTATTATGGGGTGTTTAGAGTAATTGATTGGCTTATATCAGTCCCATCATAAATTTCCTACCCCTTTAAAGTATCCCTTTGATAATTGTTTAATGAGATGTTACCCTTTTCTCTTCCTCCTCTGCGTCCGCGAAGAGTCTCCGGATATTGGCCTCGCTCTCGCCCACGTATTTGTCCAGGATCTGGGGTCCGTTCACGATTTTGGGCTCGCGCGCGTTCAGCATGTTACCGATCTGACGAGCCATCAGGGTCTTACCAGTGCCGGGCGGGCCGAACAGTAAAATACCTTTGACGTGCTTGCAACCTGAAATTAACATTTTCGTACAAGACAATTTAACGCTCTCGCTTTATTAAGTTGGGACTATAGTTCGGAAGGTTAGTCTGTTTCTCGTGTGATTGAGTGTGTTTCACATGTGGCTAAGCCTGATTCACATATGACTTAGCTGTTTCTCTCGTGACTTTGTATGACTATATCTGTTTCATGTGTGGGTTTACCCTGTTTCACATATGAACATGACTTCGCCTGTTTTTCGTATGACTTTGTTTGTTTCTCGAGTGACTTATTCTGTTTCCCACAAGCCTTAGTCTATTGTTTTCGTAAAACCATCTATTCATGGGACACTTAGGATCTCATTACGAAAGGTGGTTTAAATCGGTGGTTTATCTTTTAGACCTTTGATATCTGATTTTCAAGACAAATTGTTGTGCAACGGAAACAAGGCTTAAAATTGAATGCTAGAGTATAATAGCCGACAGTCTATGTGACATTTCAAAAAGAGGTTTGACTACAAATAACTGCTAAAAGATAAACCAGGCGGTCACCTAGTTTATTTCTATCATAACTCAACCTCTTTTTGAGAACCTACTTTTTTTGGTAGCCACTCAAAATTATGTTTTTCTTTTTTATTTTGGTTTAGAAGTGTTTTTTAAATTAAACGGTCATCCCGCGGTTTTATTTTATTTTTAAATTGTCGACCGTAGTGGCTTTGCAATAATACTTTTTTCTTCGATAAGGTATATTTAAACCATGGTTTAGTGGATCTGACAGAACTTGAGTTCAACTCGAGTTTAGACCACGTTTTGTAATGAGACCGATTTAGTTTAATTAGTTTTTTTACCTAGTTGCTCAACGACTTCAGGCGGAAACACACGGGATGCGAAGGCTCGCCGGAAGATGGCGTTGAACTCTTTGTCCAGACCACCAATACCCATCTTGCCAAAGTCCCAGTCTGGGTTGATGATGGACTGGCGCGGTTGCTTCCTGTAAAAGTTTATCCATAAACAAAATTCGAAATTAATTAAATTCGCGATCTGTCATACAACAACAATATTTTGCGAGAAAAATGAGCTGCTCTAAATTACCGGCTATTAGAGCCGTGACCTTTCCATCCTCAGATGTCTTACCAAATCGGCGTTAATTAATTCAAATTAGCTATAATATTTCTCGTATAGAAGAAACTGTTGACTATACATTTATTTTATTACGTGCCAAAAAACTTTGTGTCAGAGTAAAGTCCAGCCCAACAATCACACTAACAAAATGGCAATGTCAAAATGAGTCATTCTTGACTCATTATGGAAGGCTTCGCAATGTCCAATGTTTTAAAACTTTAAAAGAGTACAGTTCTTGACCCGAAAATTACAACATTTTAGTAGTTCTGCTAGTGTATTAAGGGGACTGTTTGCTAAAATATATATGAATTTTGTATTGCTAATGCAAGCAATACAATATAATTTGCATTCTTATAGGAATCTAACTAAATGTTCTGTTTAGTTTTTGCTATTCATTATATAGATTATTTCGTAAACCGTTTGTGTTGCAACAAATAAGGTGGTTCGAAATGAGCCTTGTAATTTCAATTAACAAAAACTTATTGAATTTAACTTTACAATTTGGTAGACATATTTATGTTAAAGATTATGCTTACCCTTTAGCCTTGCCGACAATGTTGAGAGAAGAATTCTCGGCTTTATCGAACTGGATACAAGCGTCGGGCAGGAGGCGACCCAGTCGCACGCGCCTCGGGACTACGTTGGAGCCCGCCGCCAAAGCCTGCACGTCCACGGCTACAAGCAAAATAGTCATTGATATATCATACATTTGGGTCACCACTGCACAAAGGCAATCCGAGGAAGTCGTTTCAGCAATTTAGCAATCAGCGCTTTGAGAATTGCGCAATTGTTGCTGTCAAAAAGCCACTTTCATATTACGAATCGATGCCAGAGACAACATCTAACAGGAGGGAAATAATATGCCGCTTGCGCGTTCGCATTCGTCGAAACGATCGTGTACAATTTTCGACGCGAACTACCGTTCACCAATCGCGGAGTCTTCAGTCAGTCACACGAGTCGCGAATGAGTGACGAGTGTGCCATACACACATGCGCCTTTTGTCAAAGCTCTCGTCGCACGTGTAAACACGACAGTATAATATCCTGGTTTTTTACCCCGATACCAAGCGGGCGCAGCTAGTAAATCATAAATTCGAAACATCAAATATGCGTCCGTACCTTCCAAGTTCTTGACGATCAGAGACAGCACCTTCTTGTCTTGGAACGAGAAGGCCAGCTGCTGTCCGACCGTGAATATCTGGCTCGAGAACTGGATCAGAAAGTCGCGCGCCATTTGCTCAGAGTCGTACGGATCTAGTGATACCCTGAAAGCCATAGCAAGTATTTTTACCGTATTTAATTAATAATTAGTGGCAAATAAGAGATCTATCGATCTGTCTATCTTTTAAAACACTCGAATTGATTGAGCTATCAATATTCCTTTTAATAGCATGCCATATTGCTTGCAGAACTCTGAAACCATACTAAGATATCCAAATATTATTTTTAAAGGGCAGGCGATATGGATTATAGAACCGACAACCGCTGGAGAGAAAGGATTCTCGAGTGATCACGAACCGGAAGTATAGGACGGCACGCTATCTGCTAAACCGATGACATTGTAACGTTTGATGGAGGTCAGTGGATAGAGGACGCTTAAAACTACGCTTTTTGGCATTCTACGGGAGTAGCTTCTGACTTTGTCCAGCAAAGGAGCTTGTTGATTATAGATTTTTTTTATTTAATCATCTTCGGAAACCTGTAATTTGCTGACAGTTATATAATAAAATTATATATGTGCTGTAGTGTTGATCATCAGAACTTAAGTAAGATTTCCTCAAACAGGATTTTTATGACATAACATGAGTAATTTTTTGGTAAGACCAAGCTGGCGTAAATCATTACCATCTAAATAAATAGAATCGCGTGACTCACTGACTGGCTGACAATCACCGCAAAGCCTAACTAAGCTAACACCGAAAATTCGGAGGGTATGTAACTTTTGGTATACAGGGATACGCTTAGAAAGGGTTTTCCGATATAACACCAGAGGGAACAGCGAAAAAATGAATTCTGTGTAAAGAAATCTCGACGTTGACGAACCCCAGGTTTCAAATGAAACGGATGTTGGCAGAATAAACTAGCACAAAAGTCACAATCAGGAAGTAAGGTGAAGAAAAAACAAGACGTCGTCGGTCGTCCAAATGTCATTCGAACCCGGGATAAGTCGCAGGCGTTACACTAGTTCTAAATATAAATCTCCACAAAAGTCACAAGCAAGAAGTGAAGGAAAAACGAGACGTCATCGGTCGTCCGAATGTAATTGGAATCCGGGATAAGTCGCGGGTGTTACGCTAGTTTTAAATATAAACTCTAATCTCATGACATCATGTCTGCATAAAGGTTACATCATCAATACCTTTCTTGGTTGTTTTACTAAATACTGGATACATAATCTAATTACAACACTTACGTCTTCTTGAGCATGAAATCTGCCTCCAAGGTGACGCTGCAAAGGCATTCTGCCTGCTGTGCTTTAAAGACCTTAACATCAATGGTCTGGAAAACAGAAAATGTTTCATCAATTTGGCAACTCCACAAAATAATATGAAAAAATACAAGTTATTTGACTTGTCATCCGTTATGTGTCAGTAACATTTGAAATCTTTTGAAGAATCAAGAGGCCAGCGTGAGGAGTTTCAATATAATATAAACAGGGTTTAAAAAGACCCACCACCAAGCCGAAATTTTCACATATTGTTCATCATAACAAGTAACATCAAAATCGTCAAATGTGTAAGTTGTTAATTTTCAAATCTTACAATATTAATATTTGCTTGAACAAAAGTTTAAGAAAATTGGAATTCATTTACGTAAAAAAAAAACTCAAAGTTATTGAAGGCGATATTGAAGATTGAAGTCTCTTTGAGACTGACCTTCATCTCCAGTACCAGAGGATTCCCAGGTATAGTTTAGTAGAAAAAAATATCCCAATAATGTATAGAATATGTGGCTTTAAACTTGGTGATGGGTCTTTATACACCTGTTATATAAAAAAATTACAGCTGTTTTTAAGATTTTCTTACATATTTATGTAATTAAATACACCATTCAATAATATATAAAAAACATGAACCTCCTGCTCCTGCTCCCACTAGCCACAGCCACAATGTGTACTAACCTGACCAATAGAGAGGGTGGCCCATTTCCTTTGAGGAGCCGAGAACCCCACAGTTCCACGATCAACACCATTGTAGAACCTGATGCTGAACACATAGTTCTGCGATGGGCTAGTTGAAATTTCAATGTGTCTGAAAACAGTTGCTGTTTGAAAAGTTTGTATAATTTGATTGTGTATCTAGCCCACAGCTTTGCCCATATGGTATTTGGATAAAAAGGAGCCTATGTTATTCTAGGACGCACTATACCTGTAGGTATGTATAAAACCATTGCATTATTATTGAGTAACTGACACCCAATTGACAGCTTTAGAGCTGTGAAATGTGTGCTTAAGTTAGCCATAAGTTCTGGATCCTGAAATTTGGATTGTGCATGCTTTTAATGTGAGCAAAAGGAAATCATTTTCGAAGATTCCACCCCTAATAGATGCAGTAGGAACAAGTTTATGTGAATAAACTCAATATGGACAAAGATGCTGAGCCTTCGACTACAAAATAATGTGGTTACACATACTTGGTATCACTGGGAAAGTCATCAGGGTTGATGAGAGCACAGTTAGTGATGGCCAGCTCGTCCGAGGGACATTTTACTGCCTTCATCCGCTGAAAATAAATTGAAAAACTTTGAAATTGACCAAGCAATCTTAAATATTTATTACTTATATTTCCAAATTAAATTTATGACGTTCTGACTAATGATTTTGTGGTTCTTGGGCATGCTATGTCGCGAAGATTGAGGGTCTAAGGCGTGTAGTAGACTCTTGCTAGCCCTTTATTGAGTATAATTGAATGTATGAAGAGTTCTACTTACCAGTGAAGACATTGTATTTATTGGTTTGCTGCTTAATTATTTTCTAAAACACTGTTTACGTGATGATTAATAATTTACGTCGACAGATTTGTCATCACAAAGCCCAGCTTTCGTCACTCTAGCGAGAAGGAAGAGGGATGACTGCAAAAGTATTTGGCCAATTGCTGAAGAAAAGATTCAGCGAGCGATCAATACTGTACGAAATGTGGTGCAATGAATGCTGCCATAAGAAGCTATTTCGTTTTCATCGTAAAATAGTAGACTTTTGCCAACAAGAAATCATTTTGTCTAATTTAATTTTTGTATGACATCAAAACATTTGATAATTTATTTTTGACAAGTTAGAGATGAACTTTTCCGGAAAAAAATGTTTTTTTCTAGAATGCTTTGCTTGATGTTGATCTTTTATTTAATATGGCAATGATCAAAGAATCAATAAAGAAAGAGGCTCTTAAGCTCATTCTTCCGTTATATCCCCTCCAAAGCCTCGCTTCGCCCATTATCCATCAAATTCGACCTCTAATGATCCCTTTGGCGCAGTGGGCGAAGGCTCGCCTGCGGCCTGAGACGCAGAAGGTTGTGGGTTCGATTCCCGCTGTGGGACAAATGTTTGTATCTGCAAATAAATGTCTGGAGCCTGGGCTCATTCATTCACTCCTTATCTCCTTATCTTAGTGAGTCTGTGCACTCCGTAATTACAAATGGCGGCCTGTTAATGTTAACGGGACGGAATGTGTGTCAGTTTATTTTTGTGACAACAACGTGAATAGATTTTAAATTGGATTTTAGAATCCATGCGTTATGGATAAAACTTATGATGGGAGAAGTATGCAGTGCTGACATTTAAAATAGTCGTTTACCATCTAGAGTAACCTCCCTCAATTTATCACCAAAAAATGGAGCTTCCACAGCCACCGCAAGGTACATATAGCTGCAATTATCATTTGTTGAGCTCTCCTACTAACATTATGCAGGAAAAACAATTCAATTATAAAATTCATAAGTTGCCTAAAAATTCCAGATCAAGATCTACGCAACATTATCGATAAACTCGCCCAGTTTGTCGCAAGAAATGGCCCCGACTTCGAGAAGATGACGAAGAGCAAACAGAAGAACAACCCGAAATTCAGCTTCCTGTACGGCGGGGAATACTTCAACTACTACCAGTACAAAGTGACGACAGAGCAAGCAAGTAAGCATAGTAAACCAAACGGAAGATGAGTTTATGTGCAACGATTGCGATGTAACGCCACTTTACGATGGAAACTAAATGAACCTCCGCTGTTTATAGTTCTAAAGCAATCGGCCGGTGGCCAGGCGCCCGCTCCCGCCGGGGCTTATATGGCACAGAACAGGCAATATGTAATGCCCCAACAGGCCAGCGCGTCGCCAACGCCAGCGCAACTCGGGCTTGCGGCGTCGATGGCGTCAGCGCCCGCGCTGCAACAGTGGCTGGCGGCGAACTCGGCGCCCGCGCCGCCCCCGCACTCGGCGCACCAGATCGACCTTGATAACGTCAACACACAGATCAACATTCTCAAAGAGCAAATAACGCAGTCTGAGAAAAATCTCAGTGCACAGCATGCGGTTAGTTACTGTTTTCTTACTGTACATGTATTCTGAGGTGTAGCATGCCTGGCTAGGTTGATGTTTCATAGCTTAAATTCTTAATAAGCTAAGAAATGTCTCCAAATCACGAAAAAGACAGTGGCTATTAGCCATATTTTCAAATTAATTACAGTTTCTACAGTTTCAATTCTGTGGGTTTAATATTTGTTAAAGAACACTGTTTTTTTACTCTTGATTCTGAAAGAATCAAGATTCCGTTAGAGCTTGATTTGAGCTCTAATGGAATCTTGATTCTTTCAGAAGAACAGATTATACAAAATATGGTAATTCAATCAGAAAGAGCCTCACTCATCATTGTTGTCTAAATTTAAACATTGTTTAAAATTAGTGTTGTCTATCATTATCCAGTGGAAATTGATGACGCTACATTAGACATTATTTATCTCTGGACTAATTTATGAGTAAGTCACTTGTACTTACATATTATTAGAACATTTATTCTAATAATTATTATTTATTTCTCAACACATGTACTCTGAATCTGAAGTGCTAATTTTAAACTGAAATAATTTTGTTTACAGGCTTCATTATCCCAGACATTAGACAGAATAGCAAGCTGTTTAGTTTAAACTAGTATTTAGCATATTGCCTCTTCCATTCCATTTGGTAAAATATATAAATGACTGACAGAACTACCTCTTTTGCTCAACCACTAAATAAAAATTTCATGTGTAATTTAATTTGTGCAACTCATCTATACAATGCAGAATTGTCATCAAAAAATAAATTTGTAGCATCGTTTCATTTAATTGGAACAGTTCATTAAAAAAGTCTGTTTATTTTTAGGTGTTGATTCAGCAGCAGCAAGTGAAAATCAATGAGCTCGTCAGCAAGGCCCAGTTGGAGAAGATACAGATGATGGCGGAGGAGCAGAATATCAGTCTGTCAGAGCTGGACAGCGTACTGCAGCCAATTATCGAAACTTGCACTAAAGACAGCATTTCTTCAGGTAAAGATTTATAGAACTTCTGAAGACTGGTCAAATCAATAGGTATTCACTAAATGAAATCAAAAGGATTATTTAGTAAATGTCAACTTACAAACTAAGGGCCCTACTTCTGCCTGCTTAGCATGAAAACCCAGGACAACGATTTTGTCTACCTCCGAGAAGACGAAAATTTGTTTGACAGAAAAGGTGACAAAAATAGTTCTCTTCTGTAGACAAAACTTTGTCATGAGCACCCAGCTCATGCTAAGCGTGCTGATTTGTGTTATTTGAAATTCTACTGATGTAAACAAAACACGGTTTAGCTAAACAACTGCTTGAAAATCTTATCTTACTTTTTACTATCCTACTACTATTATAAATGTGAAAGTTTGTGAGGATGGATGTTTGTTACTCTTTCATGCAAAAACTACAGACTGTATTTTGATGAAACTTTACAGTAATATAGCTTATACATCAGAATAACACATAGGCTACTTTTTATCTGGTAACCACACTGGCGAAGCCGTGGGCAGAAGCTAGTCTTTTACAAAATGCTAAGTACATTTTTAAATTTTAATTATACTTTATGCTCTTTTCTTGTGACCAAGCCTAGAAAAATCTGTCAACAACTCTTGTTTTTCTTTATGATTCTTGAATCAGCTGCAGTTTCATGCCACTCTAACAAGGTGAACTTATTCTTTAACTTTCAAAAAATCTCTAACTGAGTAAACTTTTTGACACATTTTCACTGGCCTGAAACTTAGGATAATCTAATGTTGTGTATCTGTGCATACAACAGATGCATGCATTTCAGTCCTATTGAAGCACAAGACATTGCATGAGTCCTAAAGTGGTACTTTAATGTGATGCTAATTTACTAGCAACCCAGCAAAATCTCTATATTAAGTGCAACAATTGTATCCTATTAAATGGAAGTCAATAATAAACAGTCCTATCACTGGTACAGTCATATCCACTGAATAATTTTAAATATGATTGACAACCTTTGCTTGGTTTACTGCTTCTGCTCGAAAGTCAGCATCATGTATTTCAATCAACTCAAATAATAACTTACTATGAGTGTAGTGTCATTTTATACACGTTATTTTATGTATGTAGGTACCTAAATTTTTAACATTACCATGGTAGCTGAATATTGAGGAGCTCCACTAAATTGGTGCAATCCTTCCTTATGTTAAATTCATTATTTTATATTGAAGACAAAAACCCCACATATTAATTATCCTCACTTTTCAAATAAAATTATTGTAAAAAAAAGTTTTAAACAGATTAATTCATCACCATCATCATTAATAATCTGAAGAAGTCTAGCGTTGGACTTAAGACTCTTCCAAAGAATGCCGTGACAAACTATCTAAAGCCATCCCCATTCGCCCTTTAGGATGTCATTAGTGAATCAGATGGGGGGGCCCTACTACATAGTATCGTCTGGTCCACGGTCGCCTTTCGAGAACCTAGCTTCCTCAGCGGTTCTTGGTTCTGAGAGCACATTGCCAATTCAACTTGCTAATTCTTAGAGCTATGTTGGTGACTTTAGTTCGAAAAATTTCCTTGTTTCTGATTTTATCACTTAACTTGCTAGGGCCTCATAAAGGTTGTTAAACATTTGCTTGTAACACTGCTTTGTGACCTCTGTGGCGTAGTGACCTAGAGCCTGAGACGCAGAAAGTTGCGGTGTTGATTCCCGCCGCGGTACAAATGTTTGTATGATCTGCAAAGATTTCTCTCTCTGCAAAGAGTCTCTGGCCTGAGTGATTTCTATGTATAATACGTACGTATTAAAAAAAGTTTAAAAGTCATGTAGTTCTCATAATACAAGCTCTGTTTAGTTTGGAACTACATGATGCTGTGTGAAAAATCTCTTTCTGTTATGTGTAATTTCAAATTTAACAAATGAAAACAAACCTCTTTTTAGCTAAACAAGTGTTTTCAATCTTTATAAGTAACTAGCTACTGCCCACGGCTTTGCCCGTGTCCCCCAGATACATAGTACCCGATGAAAAGTCGCGTTCGTAAGAAACGCATTCGCTAGAATAGAATTGAAAAATATTTTACTGCCTGAAATTATGACCATAACATCATCAGGTTATTAAGTAGTTACTTATACATAAAAAACTAATTATATCTACCTAAACAGACAATTGTCATGATTATATTCAGGCAAAAGGAACACACTAAGCAAAATGCTGGCAGACTAGACCGTTTTTTCGTCGACTTACGTTGCAAACTGAAAACAAACGAAAAATCTTTTTATTTTTAACGGGATAAAACATAATGATAATATAGCGTAGGTATGTTACCCTGAAAGTCCATTCTAAATATTGGTGAAAGAATTTTTGAAATCGGATGAGAAGTTTTGGAAATTACCCCCTACCACAGATATTAAAATACTGTACCAATACACAAACTTTACCTCTTAATAATATGATAAGCTAGTCGGGAATTAAAACTTTTAATATTTTTAGGTAAAGGCTGGATTCTCCACCATGCGACGTCGTACGACGCCGGCAAGGTCATATCCCAGCACCTGCTCAGGAAAGTGACCCAGCCGGGCGCCGCCTTCACGCAGAAGCTCCACATCATTTACTTGGTGAATGATGTGCTTCATCATTGGTTAGTATTGATACATCTCTTTATCACGATTCTCAGCATAACACAGGCTTTTTATGCGTACCATTGATCATTGTGACTAACGAAAATTGTTTTATGAACATTGGGAAAGATTCTTGTTTTTTGGAGTGTTTCTAAATACTGAAATTGGGTGTCTTGGGACTAATGTGGGATTTTGTTTAGCCCAGTCTTGGTTTGTTGCATTTGAGCATTAAAATAAATTTTAGGTGAAAATAATAATGACAGAGACTTAAAATTCAGGACCATATCAATAACTGATCACAATTTAAGAATCATCTTCAGTCTGTTTATTATCATTAAGTAATTTAAATTTAGCTCATTTGTAAGTTAACATTATTAATAGCAATTAATTGAGTATCAGTTCAGAATTACAAGGCTTTAATAAAGGTTAGATAATTATGTAATGTGGTAATTCTAACAGTATTTTGTGTGCCATCTTTGGAATTCGTATTATTTTGCTATATTTTTAATCAGTTATATTTATCAAATGTTTTGGGTTAGTCAAAAAATTAAGGTGTATTACACAAAAATAACGATGATAAGATTAGATGGATCTGATGGAATTTTATCATTCAATGTTTGTTTCTTCAAATGCACAATTATGTATATTTGTTTCCTATATTTATTATTCTGTATCATGTTTCTCGTGTCCCTGTCATTCATTATAATCAATGGTGTCTATTATGAAATTATTCCTAATTACAGTGCACGCAAAAACGCTGAAGATCTCAAGAAAAATCTGGAAAGCGTGGTCATTCCCATGTTTTGCAATACCAGTATAGGTAACATATTTATAATAATGCCCTCGAGATGTAGGACTCTTAAAATAAATTTCGTGAATTATAGTTCATTTTATCACGGGATTCTTCATGACTAAGGCGCTGACAATGTCTCTACTTTTATCAAGATTCTATTTTCACCTACTAATTACGGGACATTTAAAACTTTACGAAACTTAAAGCATAATTAAAACCGTCATTTTAAGGTATCCTTTTGTGTGGCTTCGATGAACCAATAAGTTAAGATTCCCGTTATAAATTGAGTGTTGGTCTCTTGTTTGTACATATACATGTATTTAAAACATTTTTGATGATCATCATCGCCTGTGGTTTGCACTTCAGGGTGTCTAAACAAATACCACTTTCTGTTGGCGTTAACGCCTGCGGATTGATTGAATTGTATGGAGATGACATTGGCTGTGTAAATGTCACGTGGCAACTGCCAAGTTTTACCTTGACAAATTTGCGTTAGCGTGAATGGAAAAGTAAGCGTGAGGTATTTGTCTAGATCCCTGGTAACATGCTTGATAACTGGCTTGTACGACAACAGTTTAAATATTTCACTGTTTCAGCCGTAACGGAAGAGCAAGAGGCTAAGTTAAACAAACTGCTTCGTCTCTGGGAGTCCAAGTCGAACTATTTCGAGACGGCGGTCATTGATAAAATGAAGAGTCCCACCAGCTCGTACCAGGAGTACCAGAACAACTTGATCGCGCAGCATTCGAATGCCGTCTCGCATTTGGCGCAGCAGACCAAATCTACCTTTGAGAAGTATAGAATTCATTCCTAGAGATTTTTTTTATTAATCTGTGGCAAGTGTAATTTTATGTTTCTTCTAGGTACCGAAGTATAGTCAACTAGCTAACCTTAGTTATTGTTACTCATAGAGTTTTTTTTTATTAATCTGTGACAAGTTTAATTCTATGTTTCTTCTAAGTACCGAAGTATAGGGCAGAAGATAGTAACTTCTGCCCACGGCTTCGCCCGTGTGGTACCCGGATAAAAAGTGGCCTATGTGTTATTCTGATGTATAAGCTATATTACTGTAAAGTTTCATCAAAATCCGTTCAGTAGTTTTTGCGTGAAAGAGTAACAAACAGCCATCCTCACAAACATTCTCGTTTATAATAGTAGTAGGATAATTATATTGGAAATATAGCTTTAAACACTCTAACCGTTTTTGAAGTCGACTGAAAATTTGAGAGAAGTGAAATGTTTACAAACTATACTTGTACCAAAATCTCGATTTATCCGTTATAGAGATCCTTAGCCCAAAAGGCCGAAATTTTGCATTTGAAATTAGTAAGATAGTAAAGAGTCTGCTAAAAATCTGTATATACCTCGTGTGTTCATAAGTTTTGAGACGAACTTATTTAATTAATTTAAAAAGAAAGTAATTCATGCAACCTTTTTTAAACTTTTAAAATTTTAAATTTCGAATATTTTGAATCAGAAAAAATATACATTTGAATATTTGTTTCATTCTCCGTGAAAATGGCGCCAACAAAAGATTTGCGTGCGACTGTAATTTCACTGTTTCAAGCAGGAAAAAAACCAATGCAAGTTTTTAGTGAAATCCAAAGTTTGGGATGTAGTCGGAACTTTGTGTATTATACCATAAAGAGGTACAAGGAGACCGGCTCTTTAGAAGACCGTGGAAGATGTGGCCGCCCGCGGTCTGTAAGGACGCCCGCCAACATCAAAGTAATCAGAGAGCGAATTCGTCGCAACCCTTGCCGGACTCAAAAGAAATTAGCTCTGCAGACCAACATTTCGCGAATATCGGTGCACAGGATACTTAAATATGATCTTAAACTAAAGGCCTACAGTCGAAGGAAAGTGCATTATTTAAACGAGCGTCTTCGTAAATTGCGACTGGAACGATGTCGGAACCTATTGAAGAGACACGATCCAAAAAATATCCTGTTTACCGATGAAAAGATCTTCACGGTGGAAGAAAAGTTTAACCGGCAGAACAATAAGGTTTACGCCAGAAGTTCAAAGGACGTCCAGCCATCTGTACGCAATGTCCAGCGCACTCATCATCCAGCAAGTGTGATGGTTTGGTGGGGTGTTTCCTACGAGGGGGTCACTTCGCTTCATTTTTGCCAGCAAGGCGTCAAGGTGAAGGCACAAAATTACCAAACCGACATATTGGAAGCGGTGGTTAAACCATTAAATGATACGCTATTCGCTGGAAAATACTGGGTTTTCCAACAGGACTCTGCTCCCTCCCATAAAGCTAAGACTACCCAACGTTGGCTGGAGGCCAATTTGCCAGGCTTCATTCGGAGCGAAGATTGGCCCTCGTCAAGCCCTGACTTGAATCCTTTGGATTATTCTTTATGGACGGAATTGGAGCTGAGGGCATGCAGAAAGTCTCACCCAAACCTGGATTCTCTCAAGCGAGCCCTTATTAAAGAATCGAAACGGATTCCCATTGAAAAGATTCGTGCCGCCATAGATGAATGGCGCACGCGTTTGGAGGCCTGCATTTAATGCAAAGGCGGCCATTTTGAATGATTTATTTTTAAATACAGATCTAGATGTCAGTAGTTTTAATTTTAATATCCAATAAATGAATACTCAACTTAGCTCCAAAAATATTTTAGTTTTACTGTGTCTCAAGACTTATGAACACACGAGGTAGTTCCAATTAGGAACTTACTGATATTTACTGAAATTTCTATCAAATTTCAGTTACAAATCACAGCATCAAGCATTCGTAACGCACACAATGCAGCAAATACAGCAGCTAGAGATGCAGAAGCAAGCCGTCGAACTCAACAACCACGACCAAAACAACGACAGCAAACACAACAATTCCCATTTCCATACAAACAACTTTCATGAGAATAACTACGATAATTTCTCGAATAATCAGTACGGCAGCGAGAGCGGTGACAATTACGCGGGAAACAATAATAGCGGTAACGAAAACTCATTCGACAGTCAGACGTTCGATCAAATAACGCAGAGACGTAACTCGGAAGCTGAAGAGCCAGATTTAACGAACCTTCCCAATGTGAATTTCTCTGTACCGCCGCCGGGGTTCGCGCCGCAGCCGCCGCTAGCTTTCCAGAACGGGCTTCCGGATCTGAGCAAACCTCCGCCCGGATTCCCGCCGTTCCCGGAGGTTAATAATGAAGATTTGATGCCCTCCGTGCCGTATTTCGAGCTTCCTGCTGGGTTGATGGTGCCACTTGTACGGGTAAGAAAGAACAAGTATAAGATTGTGTAAAAGTGTGAATGTTTTTTTTGGAATTTGTAAAAGATATTATTTTAGCCTTAGTGCATTCTACATGATCCAGCTTAAAATGCAGCGCGATATCAAAGTTCTTGTAGCTACTTACATTTTCTATGCAAAATAAAACTAATAAGATCAGGAAATAAGCTTTTTGATCGTGCTAAACTTCCTAGCTGTTTAAGACAAAATGGCTTCGATTCTGTACTACACTAACTAAATTTAATTTAAACTGTCGCTCTCTTTTACTGATAGTACAAGCAAGAAAGAGATAGGTACAATTTTAGTGTTGTGAAATTAGTCAGATTTAAGTTTTCCATACTAATTTAGGCGTAATTTTAAAACTACTGACTATAAACACGAAGAAAAGTGGCACGTAAACTGATTTGACATGAGTAAAATTCTTGCCATCTCTTTCTTGCGATACTATCAGTGAAAGAGAGTGACAGTTAAAGTTTAGTTAGTGGAATACAGAATCGACACTATTGTAAAACAGTAGCTGATTGTGGGCTTAGCAAGATCAAGGTGTTTTGTAGCACTAGTTTGAAATTTCTGAACCCAAAATAACACACGTCATATTGTAAAAACGGTAATTTTCACGTACCGCACTATCGGTGAAAAAAAAGAACACATCTTTTCAAAGCAGACATGAAACTAGTTTTCATTGATCCAGTACCACAAATCTAAAGGAATATTGACTGGTCGCTATTCTGTTGCATTTTATAAAGCTAAGGTACACTAAATTAATGCCATTTTTTTTTATAATATACTTGACAAAATGTAGTTCCTCCTAGCTTTTGGAAAATCTACTATTATTTGACTAAGCGTTTTAAAGACAGAGACCTGAAACCAATATACAGGTTATATTCACTCAAACTTCACAATAGTGTAAAAAAACAACATTAAATTGAATATAAAATTTGTCAAAATGGCAATTTCATAGGTTATTATTAACCTTTTACTAACGAAAAGACGTAAAATCACAGCGCTATACGGAAACCATGTTGAGAGAGAGATTAAGTTGCCATTATATTACATCAAGCATGATGTAGGCGCCACTGGTGCCAATTACTTTACTTTCTTGTCAGTATTTTGAGCGCGGAGTAACTTATCCAATGTAAATATATAAGATTATTGTGTAGAAATGTATATTTGGTCTCTCTTTTCAGTTGGAAGATGATAGATACATGCCCTTAGACCCGGCGACGATACGGCTGCCTCCGCCCGCGCCTCCAAACGATAGGTTACTAGCAGCTGTCGACGCGTTTTACGCCTCACCCAACCACGAGCGACCCAGAGACAAGTCAGTACAAACCTATATTATTATTTTATGAAGGGCTAAGAATAGATATGTCAAATGATTCAATCACAAAATGAGAATAAAAAATGCTGGTCGTTTTTAACACAGCATCACCTAGCCCCAAAGTAAGCAGAGCTTGTATTATGGGAACTACATGATATACTACTTAAATACATTTTTTTTGTTGTAAATACTTACATAGAAAACACTCAGACCTAAGAAATATCTGTAGATCATACAAACATTTGTCCCGCGGCGGGAATCGAACCCGCAACCTTCTGCGTCTCAGGCGGGCCTTCGCCCACTCCGGCACATAGGTCGTCAATAATCTACTCATTCTCAAAGTTCTTTTGTTACTGTTAGTTGAAGAGAGTGATAGGTAAAATTAAGTTTAGTTGTTGTACAAGAGAATCGATGCTACTGTCAGTACTTTCAAATTATGTTTAAATACTAGCTTCTGCCCACGGTTTCGCCCGCGTGGTTTCCGGATAAAAAGTAGCCTATGTGTTATTCTGATGTATAAGCTATATTACTGTAAAGTTTCATCAAAATCTGTTCAGTAGTTTTTGCGTGAAAGAGTAACAAACATCCTCACAAACTTTCACGTTTATAATATTAGTAGGAAGGATGTAGGATTTGACATTGAAATTGTTACTTTATATATTTCAGCGAGGGATGGGAGAAACTAGGTCTGTACGAGTATTACAAAGCCAAGAACGTTGCTAGGAAGATGAAGGAGGAAGCTATAGCTCAGGGCTTCAGACAAAAGTCCAGATCGCCCAGTCCAATACCAAAAGACTTGCAGAAACAACCCACACCGCCTGGCAGGAAATACAGGTAAACAGTACATGCACACCCTATTGTAACCACTTAAGGATTTGAGGTACGCACTGCGACAGACGACCGCGACGCGCGACACTAGGCGGGCGATCGCGACACTAGACAGGCGATGCGCGACAGTAGACAGGCGGCGCGCAACCCTAGACGGGCGACGCGCGACACTAGACGGGCGGTCGCAACACTAGACGGACGATCGCGACACTAGACAGGCGACCGCGACGCGCGACACTAGACAGACTAACGCGACGCGCGACACTAGACAGGCGAACGCGACACTAGACAGGCGACCCGCGGCACTAGACAGGCGACCGCGACGCGCGAAATTAGACAGACGAACGCTACACTAGACAGGCGAACGCGACACGTCTTTGTATGTAATTGTGTGAAGAACATTTTGAGTGGGAAACAGAGATGAGCGACCACGATGGGATATAGAGACAAGCGACCGCTGTGGTGTCGCGGGTCGCGCGTAGTTTTTTGAAATATTGCCTGAATTTTTCTTTCAGTTTTAATGGTTATTTATAAATCTATATCCATTTTATACTAATAATAAAGCTGAAGAGTGTTTTTTGTTTGAACGCGCTAATCTCTGGAACTACCAATCGGATTCGAAAAACTTTGCATTTAACAGCTCAATTCATGAGAAAGGTAATAGGCTATTTAATATCACGCCACGACTTTCATTTAGTGTGGTTTCAGCTTAAGGTAGGCGTACAGACTTCTATTACTAAAGAATTTACTAAGTGATATGTTTGTTTGTTCAGATCAAAAAGCAGAACTCCAGAAAAACGGTCCCCCGTCAAATCGAGATCGCGATCTCTATCGCCAAGAAGAAAGTCCTCGCACAATAGAAGTCGAAGGAACGATGACAGAGACAGAGAAGTTAGAGAAAGTGAGTGAATTTAACATTATCCCCTTCTGAAATGTAGCTTTTAAAATGACTGCACTAGAGTTGACTTTACAATACATCATCATCTACAGCCTTGCTGGACTTTGCCACCCTCAAGAGTGACATAAGTGGATGACCTACCTTTATTCATCAACTTCCTGTAATCTTAAAGACGACATCGGTCCTGCATTATATATTTACTAGCTACTGCCCACGGCTTCGCCCGCGTGGTACCTGGATAAAAAGTAGCGTATGTGTTCTGATGTACAGTGGTGGTCATATAATTAGAAACACCAACCCTGTCTTCTATTTTCATTACAAATTAACATCATAACTAATTTTTAACGTGCTGTAGAGGGCTCCTACGTATTTATATGGATGTATCGGTTCTTTTAAAGTATTACTATACAAGTTTAGTAATAACAAACAACAATTTTGATATAAAAATATAACATTTTAATAAAAAGTCTATTAAAATACATGGACTAAAGTGGACAACTAATTAGAAACAAAAAAAACAACAATATAAACATTAACTAAGTGAACAAAACCACATTTAATTTGAATAATACTATGAATACTACATCCAAAACCGATTAGTACTGTTAGTACTTGGTAGGGTACCCTCTGTTGTCGATTACAGCTTTACAACGACGTGGCATTGATTCTATCAGTTTTTCACACGTTTCCAAAGGAATACATCTCCAAGCTTCTACAAATGCGTCGTAAAGTTGGTTGATATTGGTGATATGCTCATCCGACAATGTTTTCTTCACAGTGTGCCACAAATTCTCTATCGGATTTAAATCCGGACTATTAGCAGGCCACTCTAACACTGTCACCAATTGTTGTCTGAGAAACGCTTTAACGCTGTTTGCTGTATGCTTTGGATCATTATCGTGCTGAAAAATCCAATTCACTGGCAAATCATCTGAATATGGGATCATTGTCACCTCCAAGATTTTTTTGTATTGAAACTGATCCATCAGCCCTTCATTCTTTCTCACGGGACCAACTCCGTATCCGGAAAAGCATCCCCATACTTTAACATTTCCACCGCCGTGCTTAACTGTTTTTATAGTGTACTTGTTATTCAAAGCCTCGTTGATTGGTCGCCGTACGTATCGTTTTCCGTCGGAATTTACCAAATTTACTTTAGTTTCATATGAAAATAAAACTTTTCTCCATTGATGAACAGTCCAACTGGCATATTTTCTAGCGAAGGCTAGACGATTTTCTCTGTGTCGCCTGGTGAGAAGTGGCACTTTCCTAGCAAGTCTTCCATACAAATTTCCTTCAACCAACCGCCTACGGACTAGTCTTGCGGACACGTTTCGAGGGTCGTCTTGTGAAAATACTTCTTTTCGTATAACATTAGAACCTTTAAAGGGATCTGTCTTAGCCAAACGAATCATAAGCCTGTCTTCTTGAACGGTGGTCTTCCTTGGCCGAACTTTTCTAGGCACCTTATCGGATGTTCCATGTTTTTTGTGTTGTGCAATGGCGTTAAATACCATCTTTACGGAACAGTCTAAATGATCGGCGATCTTTCTGTAAGACCATTTTCGTTTAAAATGAAAGTTTACTATAATTTTTCTTGTTACTGCATCACAGCTCTTGTTTTTACCCATTTTTAATAATTAAATCTGACAAAAGGTAACAAATCCGAATGAGTAAGAAAAGGCGGCAAAATGCATAATGCGGTGACATTCCGAAAGGTGAATTTTAACTGACGCGACTGACGCATATCGTCGGCTAGCTAAAAACACCGCGTGAATCGATATTCGTAACTTTTCAGGGGAGCCAAAATATTGTTTTATCAACTTTCGCGCAAGTCCACATAATTGAAATCGCTAACGGTTTTTCTGTATGGAGAATTGGAAACTTCGCGGTGTTTGAAAACCTTGAAAACTTACGCGGTGATGCTTGTTTTTTTAAACTATTTTTTTTGCTGTCTGCTATTGGTTGAAATGCACTGGTTGTATTGGTGAACGGAAAGGTGATAAGATTGATTCAATGTCACTAAAATGTAAATTAAAATGCAAAATTTCGATTTGAGCGTTGTTGTTAGCTAGCCGACGATACGTGAACGCGGTATGGGTCGCTAACACGTGAGTGTTTGGTGTTTCAAGCGTCCATATGTAACGGTTACCAAGCAACAGGTGGCCTATATGCTTTTTATAAACATTTGAAAATGTATACGCCTTCGCCGAAATACTCATATCTTAAATCTGTTATATAACATTCTTTTCAATCCATCCACACCTTCCTATCTCAAAGAACGTTTCGAATACATTCATCTCTCCCATACTCGATCCCTACGCTCTTCTGAAACTCTCCAACTTTTGGCACCAGTACACACTTCCTCCTACTATGATAACTCCTTTACAGTGCAGGCTGTCCGTTTATGGAATGAGCTGCCTGTTACCATCAGACGTGCTAAATCATTACCTATTTTAAAATCCTTAGTCAGGAAACACTACTTATCCTTGAGTTGCTAAGTGTTGCCTTTTTCTGGCTTACTAAAGTATGTATTATAAAATAGTTAATGATAGTATGTAGGTATTATGTTGTGTAGTAAGTAATTATGTAAGTTAAATAATAATATAGTGTTTTCTTAGTATGTGGTACACCACTTAAAACCCTTGTAATCTTTCGTACAGTCCGTTCCATCCAAAGTTTGTCTGGTAGAGTCTGGTACAGTTAGTCTTATCGCTAATTAGCGATAAGACTAACTGTACTGTACAACAATGTTAAAGTTTGTACTATTTATTTAAGCTGAAATATTTGGTGTGCAATGAAGTATTTTCTATCTATCTATGTTAATGAATCTAGGTCGTAGAAGATCTCGCTCCCGCTCCAGGTCCCGCTCTCGCAGCAGATCGCGCGACCGCGACCGCCACCGCGACTCGCCGCGCTCCCGCCGCATCGAACGATCTAAATCACCCTCACCACCTAGTTTTCTGTAAGTACAGTAGGCGCTCGGTGATACGGCACTTTTTTGTCCCTAACTAAGCAGAGTTATTATGGGAACTACGTGACTGATATACTACTCATATATACTTTTTTGTAAACACAAATATTATACATAGATAACATCCAAACCCGAGATAGGTATTTGCAGATCACAAAAACATTTGTCTCGCGGCGGGAATCGAACTCGCAACTTTCTGCGTCTCAGGCGGGCCTTCGCCCACTGCGCCACAGAGGTCGTAGAGGCCTAGAGGGTTACAGCAGTTACTCATAACAGAACTTAATTTTCAGTGGAGGCTCCTTCCAGAGCACATCGGGCGGTATCGACTCCAGCAACAAAGGACACCAGCTTCTGCAGAAAATGGGCTGGAGCGCAGGCGGGCTTGGGGCTACGGGTCAGGGCATCCAGGAACCCATCAGCGGCGGCGCCGTGCGCGACAGGCAGGACCAGTATAAAGGTGAGACCATAAAACTTGCATTACCAACCACCGCTGGAGAAATAGATAGATAGAAAAGGTGAGCCCTTAAAACTTACATAACCAACCACTGCTAGAGCAATAGTTAGATAGAAAAGGTGAGCCCTTAAAACTTACATAACCAACCACTGCTGAAAAAATAGATAGAAAATACTTTAGTGCACAAAATAAGACCAGTGCATAGGCGAACTTAGTGTTCATTAGCCTTTTCTTCCAGCTAACCTTTGTGTAAGATTACCAAATAAGATTTTTTTTTTAAATACTAGCAAAAAATAGAAGTAAGAAAAATAGGAATAAACTACATACATAAATGAAAATAATTCATTACTTAATTACCTTTAATCCATACTTAATAATGGCGAAGTTTCTAGTCATCACCTGCTCACACTAGCTCTTGCACAATCTGTAAAATTTTTAGCTTCAAGCTAGTACAGTCTCATAAGCAGCATACTAAAAATCTCTCATTTTACAGGTATTGGCGTGAACCTCAATGACCCCTATGAAAACTTCAGAAAGAACAAAGGAGCAGCATTTATTACAAGGATGAAGGAGAGAGCTCTCGAGCGATCAACGTGATTCCTATAAAAAAAAGACTATGTAAATGTGTACAAGAAGTGTGAATGAGCTGATTTATTTTATTTAAATCAACTAATAAAATTATGAATTTAAAGTGCAAAATTTTATTCATTTCTTAGAAACTATTGTCATATGAAATACTATAATTCAAAGTTATCTTCATAATTATCTTTAAACTCGGCTAGCTTATTAAGGCTCTCACTATAGTCTGAAGATTCTAATCCTTCTTCTCTGAATTTGTACAATTTTGTAAACTTTATTCTGCTTACTTCTCTGTGTAGTTTTTCAAGCATATCTGTCATAAAATTGCCATTATGATATCCAGCTACAACTGCACAACTTTCCACTTTCTCATCACTGACATCAGTTTCCAAAAAACCATACTTGTTAAGGTTTTCTGAGAAAAAGTTGGGAAAAGGAGTTTTTACTTTCAGAGGCTTCTGGCAAACAGTAACGTTAGTAGCTGACAAGAAATTGTTTGCTTGGAAATATAATTCAAACATTTCTTGCACATTATTACATCTGTATGCTGGAATATTTAGTTGCTCCTTAGCTTTGTTGGGAGGGGCTTTCAAATAGCTTTCAGGTATTCCTCTCACTGTGATAAGTTGGAAGATCTTATCAGAAGCAAGCTTACAGCTAGGAGTTATTGTTGAAAAAATTGGTTTTGTGTTCTTATTTAGATGATCTATCAAATATTGTGAATCACTAAATGAAAATGGCATTCCTAATGATGCTGCAGCCATTTTTCTGCCATAGCCGGTCAAATCTGCACAGATATCAGATAAAGTATAGTTATTGCTTTTGTGCCTGTACTTTTGACTCAATGTGTCCAAAGCAGATGCCAGTAAGGCCGAAGACTGGTAGTAAATTTCAGGTTTGTATGAAATGTGATCAAACAATCTGGGGTTTCCTGGTTTCCTCCAGCCTTTCTCACTGGTACAAAGAGGAACAAACATTGTGGTGTGTTCTGATAGCTCTTGTAAAGCAAGAGCAATGTTCACCAATCTTGTAGAGTCATTCAAGGTTGATTTATCCCTTTCTTCGGATGTACTTGGATTGTTGTCAGAGAAATGTGATGCAATTATGGGATATGCTAGTATTGGCTTTGTGTATTCATCAGCTAGAAGTTCTACACAACCCAAAGCAAGGCCCGCAAATCCATCTGAAGAGTCCAAGGTTACATTGAATCCTTGCATGCTATCACATTCTTCAACATATTTTCTGATATTGTCTTCAAATGAGTCTCCAAAGTCTGATTTCCACATTGTCTTACCAGTATTGAAAATCTCAAAGCTTTTCTAAAACAAAGAAAATACAATTTTACTAAAATAATAGGTATGGTACAATTAGTCATCAGTGCTATATAATAAGTACTTACATTTTCATTTTCATGATGGTAATCTCTTACAATATTCACAGATCTAGAATGTAGTCTAGGGTATAAAAAATCAGTCCATGACTTAGCATTATCAAGATTATAGTCTTTTGTCTCAACAGTGGATGGACCTCCCATATCAATATCTTGGAGATATTCATTTTTCTGTTGTGTGGGTTCAACAATTTTCTCCACATTGTCCCAAGGTAAAAGATCTTGGTCGGTTTCATCAGGTAAGCCACCTTGTTCAGGCAGAGTATTTAGAGAACCTTTTAGGTCGGCCAGAAGCAACCTCGGTGTGTAAGTTATTTCACCTTTAGCTGTTTTACCCTCACGATATAAAATATCATGATTCACTTCTGTTTTTACAGTCCCGGTGTAATCAAAACTTAGTTCTTGAAGATTCCAAAAATGTGCACCCACAAAGTTGGAGTAGTTTCCGAATTGCAGGGATATAATTTCACGAGTAGACATTTTTCGTATTATGAAATAAATTAATAAACTCTAACAAAACGCAATTTTCATTTTAATCTACTTTGGAAATAGTAGATACACTATTTTATGAGTGGACGTTTCAAATCGTAAATAGTAAATAAAATCACAGACTAAAATAAATGAAGCACAGACTAGAGACTAGTAAGAGCAAAACTTTTTTAATCTATGGATACTACGTATGAAGTGAAGCCGTAACTCACAGATTAAACTTTTTTGTATCTCTACGCGCGATTGGTTTTGCTGCAGGCCTAGTACGAGCCGTGGACAAATTATATTTCTACCGTTTTTGTCCACTTGTCAGAAGAAATAATAATCTTCTCCACCTATCATAGCATAACAGGGAATATGCAACAGGGGTATGGCAAACATTTCAAAAACGGAAAACGGCACCTTTATAATGGCTTTCTTTAACAGATTGCGATTTTGAATACACGCGCATCACCGGGCCTGCCGAGAACGGTCAACAAGTATGAGAGAGAGGAAATGTTTAAAAGTATACCCATTTTACACGTTTCCTTAGAGAGCAAAGTCTTCTTAGTTTTCGATTTCAAGAGAAACCTCATATTATGTTTATCATATACGTCTCGGCTAGTGTGTGGAGTGCGCTCTAGAAGGCAATTATACACAAAGACAACATTAGGGACGTGACTTACAGTTCTTGTAGTTCCTAACATTAGATGGCATGTATGAAACCTCAGACCGATTTTTTCGAATTCATTATAACGTAGAGGTGGTTATTTCTTCTATATTCATAGTGGTAATTGTGACCTCTAGAAATAGCGAATTTGTTCTGTCTATCTACAAACAATAACTATCGTTATCAGCTCGGCATCTTTACAAAGTTAATAGGTTTTTATTCATAGATAACACAAGCATCATACATACATAGAACACACATATGTGCTATTGATTTTTAGCAGCAACAAAACAGCTGTTTTGTTGATTTTAGGGATGTGCTAAGAGCAGGTAGTATGGAAACTTTGATGGTCATTTCATGAATGAAAAACATGGAAATCCAAAAAGCCGTAGAACAATGTTCCCCACTACGGTGTCAATGCCGGAGGCATTATATACACACATTCCGGGACACCCTGTATAAAAAAACTACTGTTTAGGTAGGTACTCACTTTATTAAAAAAAGTTATTCAAATCATTCAACTCGGTTTTCTTAACAAAAGTTTTTTATCACTACTTCTACACTAACTAAAACTTAGCACACTTCTTACCTGCTACTACTTGGATATTTAGGAATACTGGCAGTGGAAAAATACATTTTAGATATTAAATTGTACAAATTACAGCTACATTGGCCTGAAAATGGCTATGTATGAAATTAATATTTATGAGAACAAGTTAGACAAAATCGGCATTACAAAATTAATTATCTATTTAAGATTCTATTCACTATTCTACCCTTACACGAATTTTTATACCATCCAGAAGGAAGATCATAAACACGATCCAAATTTCTAGTAACATTCATATGAATTAGTAAAAAAAAGCACATCACATTTAGGTACAATAATATGTACAAAATTGCACAGTTGTATAAAACTTAGAATGAAAACAAAGAGCACCGAACATAAAATATTATTCTACGCCTCTTCGAACCAAGCCCTTTCGATGATTTGAAATTCTTCATTCCAATATGGATACATAATCTAAGTCTATGTTCAACGACTTATTGAAAGTTACACTAGAATGAAGAGACTAAATGATTTTTTTAAGCACGGTTTACTTACATTTAGAGAATGCTGCGCATAATTTATACCACTGCTTCGATAACAGCCGATTCGCGAACAATAAACATGTCAGTTGTAAGATTTAGATAAATGCAATCACATCGTTTTTAAATGCGTTCTCATTATGGAAAGACCAGAAATAGATACAATCTTATCATCTTGTTTTGACGTTCCTAAAACCAATTATATTACAGCAAACCACATTTTCGAGACAATAGGAACGTCTACCGTTTACTGCAAAGACGTTTAAATTTTAATTACACACACATTCACAAAACTTTGTCATTTTATTTATTACTACAAGGTGTGGCTATAATTGCAAGGAGCAATCGTTTTGTAATCGAGTGCCTTGAGCGGAAATCTCCTGAGGTGGTTGCTAGTAATTGAGCCACACCTTTACGATTTCACAAATAATACTTGCACAATTTTAATTCACAATTACAACACATAATTCGAGAGATCTACTTGACACAACCCATAAGACGAGTGACCGATCGATCACGTTCATATTTAAATTCTTTAACCACTATACCTATTATCCTGGAAACAGTAGTTGGTTTGTAGTCAGGATAATACAAGAGCCAGAATTCCAATGACTCACTACATGATACCATCTTCAGGTGTTGTACATTTCAAGCATAGCATAAAAAAAACTTATTTTTTCCACAAGAGTTGCAGATATTTCCTAAAATATCTACAACTCAGTATTTTTCTTTGCTTTCTAATTTATTGATTATGATATTATTATATTTACAGGTACTACTAACAAGGTGTCTGACTAAACCTGATTTAACTTGGTTGTTTAACTGCCAAGAAACAGTTTTGAACAAATTTTCACAAAATGTTAATATTTTTCAATTAAAGAGACACAATAACAGACATTTTCAGATTATTTTTATAATTGTATCTAAAACTGTCAGGGAACACACGTTTATGTCATAAAAACGTGGTCAGCCTAAAAGTTCTAGTAACAAAGTAAAAATTGCTGCCAATGTCAACAAAATTAATTTTATGCCACAAGTACCACAATATATTTACATTATTACCAGAGCGGTGGGAAAATTATACATACCCGCTATTATATTCGCCACTATACCGAGACATTTTTATTACACACCATTAAACCTACTTAAATGAATTACATAAGTATTGGAGACTACACTATCAGCCTGTTATTTAATAGACACAAAAGGTCGTTATAAAGTCACGAGATAAAACCTAGATTACTTTCTACATTCCTATTTAATTATAATGATTATTTACTTATTGCAAATGTGTCAATATAGTGGCACTAGTTATTTTGTACTCATATGGTTTCAAAATCTTCCAAGTGAAAACACTTGATTCCCATTACATTTGCCTCCATTCAAATTCTTATTACAAAAAAAAACATAGACTAAATCTAGCATACAAGTTGCTTATATTAAAAGAAATATTTAACAGTGGAAGATATGTAACAAGTGTTCCATGCCCCATTCGTGTAAAAAATATAAACACACTACCTGGTACAGACTATCACGTTTCTAATAAAAACGAATTAAAATAAAATTCGGCTCTTTAAACATTTTCACAGCATAATTTTTAAGTTTGAATTATAGACCACATTATTCAAATGGAACAATCACTGGAATTTAACTTAATCTTCGAAATAGATCACAATTTGATTATACTTATGTTTAAAGTTGCTTAGATTAGAGCTACTCTGTTGACGAGTGGCGTCTTCCGTCGGCTTGTGTGGGATGGAGACGAGACTGGCTGGTATACGAAACTGGTTTTTGCTCGTTTTGCCTGATGGACTGGAAATAAAATTCACATAAGTTGCCGAAGAATTTAACAGTCAACCAACATTTTTCAGTGACCAACCACAGTCATGTTATCGATCCAAATGTAAACAAAAATAGTGGTCTGTATGTAAAACTATAGATTAGTTTAGTTACATACACTTTATAGTAACAATTCTTAACCTTCAGAATATAAATTCTATTGTAACTCGATGCAAAGCTAAACCTTATGGTTACACTATGCATATTAGTACAGATATGCGAGATACACATATTGACAAGTTAGCAAAGCGACATCAGGCCAGGCGAAAACCGCCGTGAAATTTATAGTGCACTTTGTTAATTAGATTTTTCAAACTTACTTGTAAATTTGTTTGACAAGGACATGTTGCTTATCTTCACAGGTTTTATGACATCAATATCAATTTCTTCGTGTTCTAATACCTGAAAAGAGTACAAATCATGTTACTTGTGGCACTGTTCACGGCAAGATATTATAATTTAGGGCATTTCTTTGAGATGGGTCAGCGAGGGGAAATCCTAACTTAATCGGAAAGAGATAAAAAAATGTCTACACTTTTTTTAGTAGCCTGCAGTCTACACTATAGATTCCCTTAATAAAACAAGCAACTTTTTTTTTATCTAAAAAGAGCGGGTTCGATTCTCGGCGCGTGTATAAGATTTTTATCAAGATCTTTAAAAGCAGATATGTTTTCTTACAGTTGCGAATTTGTCTGCACAGAGAATATTACTCACCTCAATATCGCTAATGTCGTCTGCAAATTCCCCGTCGTCGATGTAAGCGTTGCGCGAAGAGTTGCCTGTCGCGAGTAGCCTGTACGTGCCGCCAACCATTCCCGTCGCCTCTAACTCCTCTACTTCCAACTCTTGATCTGACACCTCCTAGAATAAAATGTCCATAAATAGCTGGTTCTGATTTTTTGGGACACATTTAAGTTGACCAAGAATGTAAGGATGTGTCTTTGCGACTCATTAATTCTTTGAGAACAGAACATTATCATCAGTGTCCACAGCTGGGCATAGGCCTTCATCATAAGAGGGCTAAGACGAACGATCTTGGGCTACCTATCCACAGATTTCCGGCAACCTTAGCGATGTCATAGACCCGTCGGGATTTAATACACTGCGTCATCAGGTTCGTGGTCATCATTTGATAAACTTTTTCGCCAGCGGTTTTCAGCCTGCCCATTGCCACTTCAACTTGTACCAGTGTTCGTATGTTCGCCCACGGTTACTCTTGACTTCTGCATCCGTTACAACGTCAGCATCTAACTCAGCGACAAAGTTTATTCCTGCAATCACACAGCTCTTCTCTGTGAACCTCATCTGTTGTATACTCCGTCTTTTGGTTGACGGATCTCACCTGTTCCATATTATCGTCGACCTCCTCCTTGACCTCCGGATCTGTTTCCACATCAGCGTCTAGCTCCGTGTCAGCGTCAGCATCCACGTCGTCATCCGCGTCCGCATCTCCACTGAGTCCGCTGTATTTCATCTCACCGCGTTCTAGAGCTTCGAGATTATCTGAAAACATCAATTCCATTGTTCGTTTTAGTTTCGTTTATTGCAAGTGCAACGACTTTCGTTCATCGTCACTTCACTACCTTCCGAGACTACCAACGGCTTGGTTTCGTTGAAGAGATATTTCCGCACGCATTTTAGAGTTCCAAAGCTAAATGACAACAGAACCCCTATAGTTTCGTCATGTTCGTCTGTCTATCTGTACATGTGACATACCCGAAGATTTTTTCGTCGAAATTTGTATTGCTATGATATAAAGCTTACCTGGATATACCATTGCTTTTTTGATTGCTTGCGGGTCTTTTCTGGACCATTTCTGCACTTCCTCGTCCATTTTCCCGATTTTAGCTGGATTCATAGCCCATAAACAACCTGTAAATCATAAACACAGATTAATAACTTCTTCAATCTATCATATAGGATATTATTATGACTAACACATAAGATACTATTCTTCTGAGAAGTTCATAATTGGACTACTTCAATTAACTAAAAAAAATACCACGACAGAAAGCCTATGTACCTACTTTTATCAGAAAAGTAGACCCTCCTTACCTTTTCTTTGACTTCCGTTTGTTGAGGGCTTTTCAATTTTTTCGAAACATTTGTTTAAACTTAGATTATGCCTTACGGAGTTTTTCCATCCATTTGGTGCCGTTTTGAAGTATGGAAAATGTTGGCTGAAAACGACAAAATGTATTTTAGATATTTTTTCTATAATTTATATATTTCTAAGGTTACAAATCACAATGATTAACTCACCACATGAAATTGTAAATTTCTGATACGGGTAGGCTTCCTGTCCGTGAGTTTTTCAGCGCCATTGCGATAAGGCAAGAGTAGGAATATGCTGGCTTCGGAAACTCTCCGGGAATAATTTTAATATTGCTATTGGCAGTTGTATTTACAAATTTCGTTTGGCTATTTTCTAATGTAAACGATCCACTGACTGAAGTCTTGATTATTTGCCGACTGCTCATAGAGTTGTCGATTAATATCGTAGCTGGTTGATTTTTGTTCCCATTTGATATTATTGTTCTAGTGCCAATTTGTTTGGGGTCCAATATGTGGATATTTCCTGAGATGATTGTCTTAGATCCTAATTGGTGAGTGACTTTCTGGTTCATGTTCAATATCGAACAGTTTTTGTTGTTGAGTTTAATTATTTCAGGTTGCGCCTTAATCTTGACTGTGTGTGATGAGGCCTTCGACTTCTCGAGATCTTTTAACAGATCCTTGACAACTTTCTTTTCTTCTGGTTTCCGGATGAGAATCACCATCTGCGTTGCCTCTTCCATTTCATTTTTAGAAACTGTAAGTTCTTCAACTGATTCCACTTTTGGTACTTTAATTGCGTTCGGAGAGAATGTTAAGTGGCTCTTTGCTTCTTTAGGACTCAGAGCCGAACTATTTAGATTACTATCTCTAGCGACTGACGTAAGCATGACATTGGATGATTCTTCTTTGACAATTTTAATAGGAGTGTCGGCAAACGTTGATGGCATTACGGAGTTTGGGTTGACCATAACAGCATTTGCTTCTGACCCGTACAAATCTAAATTGTGAACAAAACTGGACGAGTTATTTATCCACGTCGCAGCGTTATCTGAATCCATGTCCAGTAAAGGCGGCATATCGCTGAAATTTAACCCTAGTGAATCCTGTAAATAATATGCATAATATTATTAAGATACCAGACTTTTTTGACTGAATAGATGATTAAATTAAAGTGGTTAAGTATATGTACATAATGATGACGGATTTTTAAAACCTGCCTTGTTCATAAAGCTGTGAACTGAGATAGAGATGATAAGTAAAGTAAATGAAAATATCTAAGTAGGTATACTTACATAATCAGTCATGCTGCTCAGATCTGTGGCCATTTCGTTCTTGATATCCATGTCCAGCATATCTTGGAGTGAATCGGTGATGTATAAGTCCATGTTTGAGTTTGAGCACTGAAAAAAGTGTTATAATACTCTAAATTAAAGGAGCAGTCTATGTTTGTTTGTTTAATCGTTTTATGCTGTACCCTTACCTACACATTATGCCAAAAAAAAGCTCCAGCTATGTTATGAAAACACAGACTTCATGTTTGAGACATGAAATAGGAAATACAAGTTCTCTTCGAGACGTTTAATTGTTTTAGCCCGATTCCGCATTGTAGGGAAATTCGGGTTAGGCTATTTTCGTAATATTTTTATAAGTACCCATATCTTGTTAGAGTATCTAATATACCTACATCCGTAGTTTAACGGTTTAATTTCTTTTAATTATCTTAAGTACCTCATAAAGATAATGATATTAAACAATATTTTCTTGCTTGCTATCTGGAGGATCGTCATAGATGCGGAAACCATGCTGTTGGCGCATAGTTTTATTTGACACCATGGTTTATTTTATCATCAATAATATTGTTATAATCTATTAAATTGATGCCGATAGACCGGTGGCCCAAAGGTTAGTCATGTCACTCTTTGGGGGAGCCTCATGTTCCGCAGTGGACATCAACAGGCTTCTTGATGATGCTGATTATATTACAGGCGAGTCATTGAGGTGAAACAATGGGAGTGGGACGGGCGAGCGGGCACAATGAAACCACTACGTATAGTACAAAACAGGTTTCGGATTAATGGTATGCTACCCTGAGAAGGTGTAAACCACGCAAACCATGTTTACAATCGTTTTATTGAATAGACTTAAGAATATATTCAGTTCATCCCCAACGTATGTAGTCTTTATTAGACAAAGGATTCGGAAGCTTCGGATTATTCTATCTCTAAATGAATTCCACTTTCGTGTTTTTGCTTTTGTTTTATTTTTTTACTACTATAGAGGCAAACAAAAAATTAGGTACCTGATATCTTTTTATCTTATAATCTAGCTTCTGCCAACGGCTTCGCCCGCGTAGTACTCGGGTAAAGAGGAGCCTATGTGTTACTCTGATGCATAAGCTATATTACTGTAAAGTTTCATCAAAATCCATTCAGTAGTTTTTGCGTGAAAGAATAACAAACATCCATCCTCAGAAACTTTCACGTTTATAATAGTAGTAAGATTATGCATGGTTTTACAGTTGAATGTGTTGTATAGTGTTAAATCAGAAATAAATGACTAATTATTATAAAATGTCATGTGTGAAGAAGACCTACGCCAACCAAGTCAACTTGTAGTATGAAGGAGAGAAGTGACGAGAGCAAAAAAACCGGGCACCTGTTAACGGAGCCGTGGCAATCGGAAGGCTTCTAAACATTAGGGACGATATTTTTTGCCGTCTGTACTTTTACTCGTCTATAAATAAACTTGTTATGGTCTGGTATGCTGCGAGTGATCCATTAGGTAATAATCTGGGTAGGTATGAAGTTTATTAATTTTTTTCTTGGTTGGGATAGGATATAAAGTCAGACGAATTCTTTTCGATCTGGGTATCTAGACAAATATTACTTTCTGTTGGCGTTAAAGCCTGCGGAAAGATTGAAATTTTGAAAGAAAAATTTATATGGAAATGACATTAGCTGTGGAAATGTCACGTGACTACTGCCAAGTTTTTTTTGACAAATTTGCGTTAGCGTATAACTAAGCGTATTTGAGTACTTCTTATTTTCAAATTCAACGTATTTAATTAATAACTACTTATCGAATATTTTCAAGGTTTCTTAGTTTTCAGCACAAACCCTTTTATTTTTATCACGTCAACCTGTACATACAAATTAGTGAGTGGGTGGACTCATGGAAGGATACTTGTATTATTTAATAGTTTTAGTAATTAAGTGAAATTAAAACCATTCGTCACGACATACCTACAAAAACAAACAAATTATGTAAGAGTATTTAAAAGGAAAGTTTGAAAAACAAGAGAAATATTTATTAGGAAAGCCTACTTTAAAATAAAACTGAAAAAGAAATGCCCGACGCACCTTACTGATCCTTTTTTAAAAAAGGTTTAAGTTTTTTAGTTAAGGTTAAACTAAAAAACTTAAAACTTTGTACTTAAAACAAAAACCAACTTGGAAACGTTACTCGCTCGGAAAAGGAACACCAAATTTAAGCTTATTGTTTTTAAATCAACATGTATTTATTATTATGTTCAATAATTTTAGTTGTTGTTTATTAGACTTGATCACTTCCGCTTATAATTTCATAAGAACCTATCGTAAAAAAAATTCAAACAAGCATTCATAGATACCTATACATTTCCTAGGGAGTTCAATGACAGATAAGAAAGTGCTTGTTTAATATTTAACGTCTTCTAGATTATAAAATATTTGATGAAGAGATAGAACACTCAAGCATATTTTAGTAGATAAGTTCTTTGAATAGTAAAAACCAACCAATATTTCAGGTACTGGTTACCGAAATGGGATAGGTACCTACTCAAAGTTATTATAACTTTCTGCGGGTTCTACGCAGTTTCTATTAGAGCAAAAGTTTTTTCAGCACAACATACCTACCTACCTAACAATAGGTATGTCCCCGCCAAAAAGTCCATAGCTCCCTTTACATGCGTGTGAGAGAGACATTTGAGTAAGGGTGGCAGAAAGGGATAGATAGATAACGAGACTCAACGAGGGTGAATCAACCCCAACTGACTTGGCAGGCACACTGGTTGCCTCGCCGCAGTCATAATATCGCACTACGTGGACAATGCAACTCGTTTTATTTTAGGGTACCTTCTAGGGAAAAACTAAAACATTTGTATTGTATTCTTCTGTTGTAATTTAATCGAATGCAGATAAATGACGCAAAAGCTATAACTAAATAATAATTATAATAACAACTAAATGCATGCAATATTACTCAGACCCCAGTGCCTATAATTATGAACCCAAGAAAGTTCTATTCTATCCATCCCACTACAATCACAAAGCGGGTGATTGATGGATGTCCCGTAATGACAAACTAGGTAGTGCTTTTGACAATAAAACTGGAACATATTTTGCGTATATTTTTTTTTGCTCGTCGTCCCATTACCCATTATTCAGACCCCGCCTCAGCCGGTCTCCATCAGTAGACCTTTAAAAGCAGGTAGGTAGGTTAGGTACCTATGTCAGACCGAAAGAGGCAAATCAAAAAGTTTGTATGGTCCGTCTACCTATCTACCTACTAGATGATCTTATTTATCTACCCAAACTTACATGAACAAGGTACCTATGAAAGAGACTATCGTGTCATAGAGGGCCATGAACTGTGTCTATAATAATTCTAGAGTTCATGTCGATTGTTACTCAGAGCAGTATAATAGCTAGGTAGGTACCTACTCAGTTACGTGTTTTCTTAACCACAAGATCGTTTGAAAAACGACGCGACGTTGTAATAATTAATTAATGACTGTTCTGTACTTTTGTCATCTACATTTTGAGCGCATGTTTTTATTATAAAAACATGCGCTTAAAATCCAAATTTTGCGTGTCTATCTTGTCGATTCTGTGCAGCAATGCTCGATTGTAGTAATTTTCTCAGTCTAGCGTAGGTATGTAACTTGAAAAACGCTGCAAATAACGCCACATTGCATTAATGCAATGCAATGCAATGCAATGTGATTATTAGTCTATAAAGATGCACTCCATTCTATGCGTTGGATGAGCGATACACTTGGTTGGATAGCAGTGGAGGCGCCGTGAGGGGCTCGAGTGTCCTCGAACCTGACCGCGTGCGATCGCCTTGAACCCAGTCGACTCTCGCGCCAATGCTGGTTGAAACTCACAGACGGCCGCGAAAAATCGACCGACAGAGGATGTGTCGGAAAATTTAATACCTACATGTATTGAAAACCTAAAGAACAAGAACTAAGGAATAAACCTATCCTTTTCGGTTTGGGAGTAGATACCAACCTAGGTAGGTAAATTTTTAGAAAAACAAATTATTTGGGGCACGTCTTCATTCAGCATTCCCAAGACCTACGATCGGAAGTCGGGGTCACTACCTAGTCAGCTACAAATTATATTTTTTTATGTACCACCATTATCTCTCGAATAATAATAATTCTAGGTAAAATAAAATAAACAATTAAAATTTTCAGAGCAAAAGAAAGAGTCCACCTGAACTTACTTCTCACTGTGATTGCGCGCGCATTATGTACCTATTAGGGGTGGGGTTTTAGTATCGATTTCATGGTGCGAACCTAGCTACCCTTCTGTTCCTCAACTGTTTTAAACGAAACATCGTGCTGTGGCGCATCGTACCTATGTTAGGTACCTTCCAGTTAGTAGGTTGGTGGTGGATAGAGTACCCACCTACCTACTAACTGGGATCAATTACCTATAAATAGGTAGGTAGTTCACATATCATGAAACCTTTAAAAATTGTAGCTTGCGGAAAAGAAACATCTTTAAATGACCTGCAGGGTCAACTAGTGAGATTCCCACTAGCACGTAATAAATAATAGGTACCTACCTAGTTCTTTTGTGGGAGGCTAGTATTATTATATCACCTACCAATCCAATTACGTACTTATAGTTGCACTCATTGTGTAATGCCTTTTTAAATTATTTCCCGTTCAAAACTAGCCGTAGGAACATTAACTACTTTAGTAGGTATCAGCTCTATTTAAAAAATAGTCTACGTACATGTACTTATGAAAGGCATATCATTTAGGTCCAACTGAGATCTCATCTCAGTCTCGGCCATTCTCAGCTAATATAGGTATGGTCTTGGTTCTTGGCAATTTTTTTTAAAATATCAGTCACCATTTTTGATCCATAATCAGAGATCTGATTATGGATCGAGAATGGATAGCCGTAAAAATCTGTAGTTTTGGATAGAAGAAAGAACCTACCTACCTATTTCTTGTTACAAAAACAAAGGTACATCGGTACACAATTGCAAAAATTTTATAGGTATTAATACTGAAACGAAGAATTCGTCAAAATAGTTACTCATTGTAGGTAAGTAGGTAAAAGTTTGCAAAATATTCTGAAAAAATAATAAGTAAGAAAGGCCGAGACAGAGATTTGTCTCGATCTCGGCCGAATACCTAATTTATTCATTTTCGGCCTCGGCAGAGACAAAAAGTAGGCTCTGTCAGACCCTACATATCTATCTACCTTCTCTAAGTACCTAGGGAGGTATCTAATTTTATTACCATACCAGAACAGGTGGAAAGCAACAGGGAGAAATCCAACAACCTATCAGAGGAAGGTCCAGGTAAGTAGGTACTTTCAACAGTGGGACCTCAATAAGGAGGTAGGTAGTTGCCACCTAGGTATGTCAGCTCGATCAGGATCCTAACTACCTAGGTACCTACATATGTAATAAAGGTGTTATTTCAATAGCAACTCCATTCCCAAGTACCTAATGTCTTTTTAATTATAGTTAAGTAGATATTTAGGTAGTAGCTAGTCGCGATTTGGAAAAAACGTACGTACTACCTAGATGTATTCGAAAGAGACTTCGGTTCTGGCTCGCTCGTCTGCAGCTGTTCCACCCGCAGTCAGCACCTTTACCATTATAGGTAGGTAGGTCAGATTCTATACCTAATTTTGTAGGCAAGTAGGTATCTGCTGATGATGTCGGAGTAATGTAATATTTTATAATTTACACCTTATCGGGACATTTAAAAATAATCATACGGAACCCCTTACTAACATTCACAACTCGCTCCTGATTTTAAAAATGCTACTATTTCTTTCTTGTTGTGTGTGAATGAAACAGACCCTAGTTTAGATAGTTTTGCTAGCATTCTAGCCGTTATTCAATCGTACAAAATACAAATAGAGTGGAAGAAAGTGCATGAATTTTCTTCTATTTCAAATTAGGTGGGTAATACCTACATGATGTATGTACTCAAGTACACAAATCCCTAATCCCTACATATGCGATTTTAAAGGTAAGTAGCTGTGGATGTAGTTTATATTTCGTGCCTACAAAAATACAGTGTGCACGCACACTAATTTTAGCTCGAATGTATACGTATCATTCTCAATGACAGTTAGTTATTTCCCGCCACTTTGAGAAATGTTAACATTGTACATTGTTGCGATTTCAAGACTTGTAAAAGTTTGAAACATTTAATCAGTATTCTCAAAACTTCTACAGTCAACAAAAAAACACCATTAGCCATCCATTGACACTAAAAAGAGCGGGACCCGTGATAACTCGTTGGACTTTCCCAATTGTCGGATCATGTTTTCGTAATATCTAAGCTGTTATTCTTCAAATATGTGTATGTTACTTACCGAATATTTACTCGTAAAATAATCCTTGTGCTCGATCGAAAAATCCACTTCAATTTCACACATTTACGCGTTTTATCGTCATAAAATTGACAGAATATCACCACTCACTCCACAAAATCCACAATGTTTTACTACTTTTCTCTGAAAAGGTACACAAAGAATGTTGTGTTTTCGTATTGGTGAATAGATACCACGTGACTTAAACTGAACGCCTGTTATTGGCCAAACGTACGTCCTGGACTGACGTCAATAGTAAATAGAGATACTGTTATTTTTATTTGCCTCAACTAAAAATATTTGTTGCATTGAAAAATAAACAATTTAATAAATGTTTTTTTCGCTAAATGTATAATTCAATTAAATATTGAAAATAAATACTTACCGTTAACTTACATGTTTCATGGCACCTCCATTCACAACAACATGGCGGCATCATGGCGGTTTGTTTACACCGGCATGATAAGGCGGGAACTAATTATATAGTGTGTGTTTTAACAAACTAACATTATTTATCATAAAAATCAATATTTATTTATAGAGAATGGGTTTATTAAATAAAATAGTAACATTGCTAAGAGGTAATAAAAATTAACTGAAAATAGAAAGCACTTGGGCGATACCACTATAATGGACGCAAGCGCCAACTAGCGGTAAGGAATGAAAACTTCAATCAAATTGCGCGAAGATTTAAAACAATCTACGAAAATTTCAAGCAATTTTCGATCAAACAAGTAATTATTCATCACGTAAGATAAGTGACACTATGCACCCGCTATGTTAAATTTACATATTCATAACCATTAGCCATCAAAACAACGCAAAAATTCAATTAAAAGCCAATCAGTCAATTAAAATCAGACAGCTTAAATACATCAGAAGCCTATTTATGCTCAAATTTACGAGGGTGAACCAAGGAACGCAAAGGAACGTGCATCTTCTATTTTTAAAGTTGCTACAATGGTAGTGATTCTGTGTTAAATTTTCTAGAGATTAACTTTTTGCCAGCACTAAAATGGTTGCAGCTTTTTTGTTATAGACTGAAATAAAAGGAATTTATAGTAATATTCAATTTTCTAGTACTGTCAAATACAGTTAAGCAACACAGAATTGCTAATACACTCGTCACTTGTAGCTTAAACAGGTACGCGAGAAACAAGCCTGCTTAGATGACAGAGGTAGATTTTTTTGGTAATAAAGATTTTTTTTTTCAAAATAGCATGATCACTACCATGCGAGTGCTGTTAAAGTTAAGCGCTCTTTATATTAAGCACTATCGTCAGTTTTGTTACTTTTAATATAGTAAGGTAGGCACTTAGCTTGAAGTATTTTCATGACACAGAATATGATCATCTATGTCACATAATAATATAAGAGAGGTAAAAGCATGTATTTGCTTTTTAAACATCAAACTTGTAACAGTAAAATTGAAAAGTTATTAGCCTAAAAGAAAAGTACATTTTTTAACAAACAGAATGTCATAAAGTATCAGTTTGTTTCGACATGAACAAATTGATACTTAACAATATTAATGAGTATTTACACACTGCATCAATTTTGTAACAGCAATAACAAAAAAAACAAAATGACTAAATTAAAATGGCATTTCTCATCTAATTAATGATGTGAAAATACAGGAAAAATATGAAGGCGGACATTAAAATACCAGGAACATGCAAGTATCACCTTAAAATTTTGATATTTTATGGCTCCTCTGTATTTTACAGCGTTCAAAGGTACCCAGTTTTTTGATTCGCTGAGTACTTAAAAATGATTCTTTGAAATTTTCCACATTACTTGCTTGGGCAACAAATTGAGTTTCTCTGGGCAATACATTAATGTTAAATTGACTGGTGTAACCGCTGTCAGATATCAATGCTGTGGGTGTGAATGGCAGAACTTTAGGTTTCTTGAGTTTGGATCGCTTTTCTTTTATCTTGACGGGTGAATCATTCAGATATACGCTTTGCTCCAAATAATTTGATGGCTTATTCTTTCTTCTTTTAGCTTCTTCGACCACAAAAGGCATAGTAGCAATAGCAGTATTAGCATTTTTCATTTTAGAAATTTTATGCTGTGGTTTGTCTGTCAATTGGTTGAGTATAGATTCTGGTAATCTCGGTACATGTATTTTATCGAAGGAGTTCTGTTTGGAAACCTGAAATATTAATTATGTAAGTGAATGTTGTTAAAAAGTCGTATTTATATTTTATTATATTACAAAAATTTGTAATATAATAAAATATAAACGGCGAAGGATTTATTAGGAAAGCGGCTTGCTTAAGAATTAAAGGTTCGAAGCCATGCGCCATCGTATCGGTTAATGTTCCAATAAAGCAGCGATGGCCTTGCAACTGGTCACATGGAATGCTAAAAACTTTGTAAGAAGTGGGTACTGGGTATGTGCCAAATACGTGTGTGACCAAGTCTTTCGTTTTAAAGTTGTTTAAAAAATATAATCAATGTATACCTTAGACACGCTTTCTTCATTATCATCACCCATGTTTTTCCTCTTTTTAGCATTGCGTTGTGGAACCTCATCTGTAACATGAAATGTAGTCTTCATCATCATTTGTTTTTAAAAAATAAAGCATAAATGACGGCAGTACCACAGATATTATAATACTAGGCAGTACAAAACAAGATGTTACAAAACGGCAAGATTTTGTACTTCGTTTGTTTTCCTTAGTTATTGATTTCTCGCTTTTTTTGAGTTTTTTTTATATGTTATAAAAACACAAAAAATAATAATATTACAAGATCGATAAACATTTATAATGATAAAACGTTTTCATAAAAGATCCAACATTACCTTGTTCAACGTTTTCATGCCGTTTTGACTTATTTTTCTTGGATTTCTTGGAGCTATTTCCGCCTTCATAATTTTGTTCAGTATTATTGTAAGCGGCCACACATTCATCGTCAAGTAGAATTCTACGTTTCTTCTTTTCATTGCTCGTAGTCAAGGATTCCACGGGTATGACATTCGCGTCATCTGAAAATAACAGGCATTCATTAGGGCAAGTAGCGATATGAATAGTCTAGGGCATGACTATCCCAAGAAACTACAATCATTGAGGTTCAGATGATTGTAGTTTTTTGTTTTCTAGTATGTACACACGCTGTATCTTCATGGAATAAAACTAAATTGAATTTGATCACATGTCTAGAATTATCAATCTCGCATAACGTGAGATTGAAAAATCAAGAATAACCCACAAGCAACTTGTTCTCAATCACAACATAATAGGACCCACAGGCATGTTTCTCGATTCATAGAAAGGGAATCCTAGTGGGGGGTGTTTTATATATTAATATAAAACATAGATAACGAGTGAAAACGTTATCGTTATTTCGAAGAGAAAAAAAACACGTTTTTTTGAACATATACTCGGTTTCTTAATTAGCCCGACCATCATAGTAAATAGCCTAAGGCACTGCTCCATATATGCTTCCCCCAAGAATGCCATGACGAGACTAAAGTGCCACTGTATCTCATCGGTCCATCGAGTGGGGCCTTACTACTCTGCGTCTAGTATTATAATATCTGTGACTGCTTGTTCTAATGGAAGGTCAACCGATAGATAACCTTTCTTCCCCAGCAGTTATCAGTTCTGCCTGCCCATTGCAGGCCATTTATTTTAAATGGTTATGGTACTTAATGGGAAATAAAAATAGTTTTACTTCCCTGGGACATTTAAAACAACAGCCAACAGAAACATACATAGTCCTGGCTGACTCGACACTATTCCCGGTGTCGTGGGTATCAGGAACTTTGAGTACCGTGGCACCACAATACCCAGACCCGAAACAAATAACGGGAATCGAACCCACTGAGGCCAACATTATTATAACAAAATACAAGACTACCTTGCGTTTCAGCAGATGCGTTGCCAGATGCCTTACGTTTCCGTTTCTTGGGACCATCACCATCATGCTCAATAATCTTCTCATTCTCACCTGAAACAAAATAAATTACAAGTAATGACTTTGCTTTGGAATAAGGATTTTTACCTAGAACCTTAGATTGTCTATCAGGTAAAATTACATTGAGATCCAAAGAGGTTTTTCCGTTCGAGAGATCTGCTGTACAGATTTACTTAACATAAGGCCTTACTTTAAAGATTTAAACAGTTCTTTAACTAAACAGTGTTTTTATTTCTGCTGATGTGAAATTAAAGTTACACAGAAAGAGACAAAGCTGAATCAACTGTTTAATAATCTTTATATGCCGGTAATGTTTAGTCAATAGTAGCATGATTACCTGATATTTTAATAGATTGTGACAAATTCTTATTTTTCTTTTTTTTGTTCTTCTTATGCTTCTTCTTTTCGCTGCTTGTTGTAAGCGCATCGTCTGTAACGGTATCTGAAATGAAAGGAAAAATAAATTATCAATATGTATAAAATAGTTACGTGACAAACTAACTGGCTGACAATTAACGCACAGTCTGAACCGTAAGTCCTAGAAATCTGAAATATGGAGGGTAGGTGTATGCACTAAGAAATAATGTTCCGAAATTTTACCTATAGAGGGTGCAGCGAGAGGATGAAGTCTCTTTGGATAAAAACTGAACGCAGACGAAGTCGCGGGGCGTTTCACAAAATGGAATTCTAATGGCTGACTATTATTTTAGAAATTTAAAATACGGCTGATCTCTACTGTTTTTCGTCGATATTGCTGACGTTTCAATAGCTCTTCATCACAAGCAACGCCCGCGACCAGTTAATAATGGTAAACAGCCTTTTTTATATGAACTGGAGCCGTTGAATCAATCAACCATGTTGACACACATAGTCCGGTCCGGACGCCACACTAGGATTCCCTGTCGTGAGTATCAGGAACAGCACTCAAGCCTGGATATCAAATATATTGCAGATCATGCGAACATGTATTCCGCAGCGGGAATCAAACCAGCACCTTCAGCGTTTCAGCCGGCACACCCCTCGCGTCACGGAGTTTAACAACACAATCCTACTAATATTATAAATGCAAAAGTTTGTGGGGGTGGATGTTTGTTACTCTTTCACGCAAAAAATACTAAACGTATTTTGATGAAACTTTACAGTAACATAGCTTATACATCAGAATAACACATAGACTACTTTTTATCTGGGTACAACGCGGGCGAAGCGTGGGCAGAAGCTAGTGTTTGATATTTCCATTGCGCAAGTACAGTGACATGCCCCTATACAAACTTTCATCCCCTATTTCACACCCTCCAAGTTTTATTTCCGCGACAAAAATTAGCCTATCCCTTTCTCCAAGGTCCTGAATTCTATACCAGAATTCATCAAAATTCGTTCAGCGGTTTAGGCGTGTAAACGTAACAGACAGACAGACAGTGTTACTTTCGCATTTGAAATATTAGTTTGAGATATTTTGGATGGATTAAAGATAGCAGTCTTTAACCATCTCCATCTAACAACTATTCCAATATAATTGGTCCATAGAGTGGTGTGTTACCTACTACTAATTATAAACGCGAAAGTTTGTAAGGATGTTTGTTACTCTTTCATGCAGAAACTTTACAGTAATATAGCTTATACATCAGAATAACAGATAGGCTACTTATTATGCGGGTACCACGCGGGCGAAGCCGTGGGCAGAAGCTAGTAAATAATATATATATTTACACATACCAGCAGCGTCCGATTTCTTCTCACTCTTGTATGACATCTCCATAGGAGCCTCATCAGATTCTTCCCCTGAAACAGTAAAAATAGACATGCTTATAAAGATTTAAAACAGTACTTTAGCTAAGTAAACGGTGTATTGTTTTCTTTTGTTGAATTCGAAATGACACATCAGAAAGAGGTAAAGCAGTGTTTAGTTAATCAACTATAAAATATAATCTTTAAAAGGCCCTAAATCTACAAATAATACTGCATAGTTCACTTTACAAACTGTTTCAGTTTGGTGGTCTCATGCAAATATCACGTAAGACTTTATTTTGTGGGCACAGTGTTTGCACTGTGCCCACCACACTGACATTACTGCACATATTTGGTGGACGAACCTTAGTGTAGCGATTAAACTCGCTATAATAATTACACTTCCTATATAAATATTTCACTACTCTTCGATTTCTAGGAATAATAAGATAGGGCAGCCATTGCCATGTGGAGTTGGTCGGCTGTGCGTTCCAGAACAACGTGCCAGATTTCGTCCCGACCGCGTACGTCTGTTTGAGGCGATACGAGCACGCACGTTATACCGCCAGTATAACGTGCCTATTCTCATAAGCAACATAATCTCAATGGGCTCATGGCCATGCATCAACGGTTTGATGTGTGTGCGTCTGTCTGGAAGTCAATTGAGCGAGTGTGCCTCAGTTTTTATGAGAAGTTAATAATATGTTATTTGTTTTTCTTTTGTAAGTCTTTGTGTAGGTGCATAGTCTTAAAAATTGAATTCATAATATTATGAAAAAAAAAAAATCTATGAAAATCCTACTAATATTATAAACGTGAAAGTTTGTGAGGGTGTTTGTTCCTCTTTCACGCAAAAACTACAGAACGGATTTTGATGAAATCTTACAGCAATATAGCTTAGACATCAGAATACCACATAGGCTACTTTTTATATCTGGTACCACGCGGGCAAAGCTGTGGGTAGAAGCTAATCAATAATAAATGATTACTTCTTTCCAGTTAGCAAAAACAGTATGTGTGCGATTAAATATGAGTGAATATTGGGTGTAATAAGACTTCTCTAAAAGCTCAAGGCACAGGTACCATTAGTGGTACCTGTGATTTCTTGAAAGCAATCGCATTATTCCAAAGGATGTTTAATCTATGACTGCTTTTAACCGCTCATATACGAGGTTGCCGTAAGAGGATTTTTGCATAATAACAGTATCATTTATCTCCAAATAGCTTATCCAGCGTTTTTTTGCAATCGATTTGTATAACTTCAAAGATGGTTCTACATGATGGTCAATAGACTACGGAAAATGAATCGAGGAATTTAAAATCTTACAAAAAATGAGAGATTAGATTCTATGATTGCAACGAGAACATTATGTATGAACTTATTAAAAAAGTGACTCTTGTAAGTACCTGTATTATCCCCAATAGTTTGAGACACCTCCAGACTTTGTTTGTTTTTCTTCTTCTTCTTTTCGCTTTTCATGGAAGTCTCAGTCAGTAACTCGCCTGAATCTGTAAATAAATAAAATATAACAAAATTCGTTCAATGAACATATAATACAGAAAAGGCTCACAACTTTAAACCTCATGGTCGACACCCTCAGATCAAGGAGTATAGTCAGTGGAAGGTACTATATTTGATCCATGCATACTTTTGAGTAGAGTTAGGTACGTTTAACAAACCTTTTCATAGGAAAAAAAATACGCTCCGAATTGAGAAGCTCCTTTATTTAGGTCTATTAAACAATTGTATTGCCATGGTGACGTATTATTTTGTAAGGGGTTTACTTGAATTCCCTTGGTTACAAGCTCTCTAGAAATGGAACCCGACTTTGAAAAAACTGCATACCTGGAATAAGAGTTTGAGGTTCCACTTCCTCCACACTTATTGAAGTCTTCTTGGATTTTTTCTTAGCACTGTGACTCTGCGCGTCATCCATAACCGGTTCAATATTTAAAGAAACATCATTTCTATTTTTCTTCTTTTTCTTTTCACTGCTGATGGAAATATTTACCGAGAATTCCTCTACCGTGTTATCTACAACAATGAGGTAAACATTACTGCCTGTACAGCAAAACTAACTATGCCACACAGTAACATCTGAACAAATAAATTGTACTAAAGTAAAGGTCGGCTAATTGTGAGTGAGCCTCGCACACAAGGGTTCCTTATCACCACATAAAATAAACACAAATTATTTAGTAAACCCATAACGAATTTTGTGTGGGAACACCGGCGCCGCGCAGTTTCCTGCGCGCGTGTTAAAAATTGCAAAAATCAACAACCGGCGCGAGCTATCTGTCACACTGACACCCGAAACGAATACCGATTGCGGGTTTGTTCCTTTAAAATCAAATTTTATTATTTATTATTATTAATATAGATACATCATAGCAATATATATTCTGTGAAAATTAAAACTGGCCACATAAAATAATTACGGTTAAAAAGATAAAGGACGACGGATGGACATGGAGTAGTACTTAAAGCGTTTCATTTGTTAGCACCGTTTACGTATGGAACCCTAAAACACAGACTTTAAAACAGCTAAACCAGCAGAATCGTCAATTTCGTAGATGTTTTAGTTTTTAAATTACATGTCAACTTCTAATTCTATGAATAAAATCCGGACAAAACTAGTTGTGGTAGGCAAGTAACCAAATTTTATAGAAAATTTCTCTTATTCATAATCACTCACCAACTTTAGCAGCGTGATAAAATTGTCCTCTATCCTTTGTTTAGTGTTCTGCTAAAGTTTATTATTATGAATAAGAGGGTTAATATGCAAGAGGTTAGCCGTGTTTTCTTGCCTAATTTAAGTAGCCGCAAAATCGACTTGTGTAAGTCTAAGCAAATCTGCATAAGGTTAATGTGTACCGCACAGCCAAACTAACGTTCAGGGCGCCAAATTTTAAGTACCTGTATTTACAGCGCGAGTTTCAACAAACTCTGGTTTACTATTCGATTTCTTCTGAGACTTCTTTTCGTTATGGCTTTCAGTAACAATAAAGCTGTGGTCGACATCATTTACAGAGGCGTCAAAGCTTTTATTTTTCTTTTTCTTCTTTTTCTTTTCATTTATAAATGATGATTCCATAGCAGTTTCCATAACACCATCTAGAAAAATATAGATATTACAGCAACTATAATAACACCCAATAGTTTTGGCATTATACTAGGATTCCGTAGGTCTTATCATGATATTCACCCAGCCCTATTTCTTAAAAGATACGAGTTACAAAGCGCCTCTTTTCTCATCACAAAATAAAAACATCAAACCACTAATATTTTAGAGCATGCATTTTTTTGAAATAGGCTACTTCTACCACTAAATTGAAAATTGTACAATAAATAATCTCCTCGGAAACATATTTGCCGGTTAAATATCACCTACTAACCTGTACAATCAATAGCTACAGAATTTTCTAAATCCGTAGACTCTCCACTTAACGACTTGTTATTTTTATTTTTCTTCTTTTTGTTTGAATTAGTTTGCACCTGTGATGTGTCTAATCCTTGACGTGTACCTGTTGTGTCAATAGCTACAGCATTTTCTAAATCCGTAGACTCTCCATTCAAGGACTTGTTATTTTTATTTTTCTTCTTTTTGTTTGAATTAGTTTGCACCTGTGATGTGTCTAATCCTTGACGTGTACTTGTTGTGTCAATAGCTACAGCATTTTCTAAATCCGTAGACTCTCCATTCAAGGACTTGTTATTTTTATTTTTCATCTTTTTGTTTGAATTAGTTTGCACCTGTGATGTGTCTAATCCTTGACGTGTACCTGTTGTGTCCATGAATATTTTGACGTCACTATCCTCTGGTTGTTCATTAGCTGAAAAGCATAATTAAGTTTCTTATAAAAGATTGTGAACGTAGGTGAATTTCGCATACGGACTAAAAGTTGGTCGTTTATGCGTGGGAAAGAATTAATGGTACGAATGGCGATCACCAAAAACAAAAGATCGCATGCTATGGTTGACAAATATAAATTTGTGTGCACCAATGGACGAGAAAATTAAACATGGGTTTGTGTCACGAACTTTAAAATTGAAGCACCTGAGTATGCCGGCTCGCTCGTAAATACGTGCAGAACTCACGCAACCGCTCTCACAAAAAGTATTCCGATTGGCTGCCTATGAATGCATGACGGCGAAATTATCATGCAAATCTATTATACGGTCGATTCAAGATGATCCATGGTCCATGGATCAGGTCGGCTACACCGACCGATGTTTTATTTTCAACTAGGCGGCGCAGTCCTATTCTGGTCCGTATATACACCACAGTGTTTTTTATCTTCTACACCTCCATTGGTTTGTTACTCACGCTGATGAAATCAAGTTCGCCGATATCACTTAGCACATTCAAGTGGCAATGGGCAGGTAATAATTTGAGAAAACGACTTATCCGATTGAAATGCGGTTTTATTGCAATCAATTTGTATGATTTCAAGGATGGTTAAATAGGATTTATCGCCACAAGAAGGTTTTAAAACAGCAAAAATGTATTATCTTTATTTTATTTTACTTACATGGTACTTCATCAGAGGCAGCTTGAGACGATTTGCGATTTTGATTCTTCTTTTTGCTCACATTTAGAGGAGAATCATTCATAGGTTTGCTCGTATCTGCAAATAAAAATATTAAGAAATAAATAATGCTGGTAACTTTTTCACACAGTACAGAGCTTGTATTATGGGAACTACATGACTGATATACTAGTTATATTTATATTTTTTTTGTAAATAACTCCATATTATACATAAAAAACACCCAGACCAGAAACAAATATTTGCAGGTAATACAAACATTTGCCCCGCGGCGGGAATTGAACCCGCAACTTTTTGCGTCTCCGGCGGGCCTTCGCCCACTGCGCCACAGAGGTTATCAATTATATTTTATATACATAGCTATAAAATTTCTTGAATTGTTGTGTCAGAGCCAAATAAAAAAAAATCTTACAACTACATAATTAAAATACATATTATTATAAAGCTTACCCATATTTTCATGTAGATTTGTTTTAGCTTCAGTCCTCTTCAAGGGTATATAATTTTCAGCATTTCCATCCATCTCATTTGCTGGTTTGAACTGACTAGCATTAACTTCACTATCATTGCTATCTTCAGGGAATAATAACTTCATGTCGATTGAGTCTGAGGAATTTTCATCCACTTTGTCTACTTTCGAGTTTTCTTTAGCTTGTGATTTAACTGGTTCTGTATGCTTGTTTTTATTCTTCTTTGATTTCTTAGTTTGAGTCAAATTGAGTTGATCAATGACTGGATTCTTGGAATCTTTAGGCTTCTTATCCAAATTAAGTGATGTGTCTACAGTTTTAACTTTTCTTGTTTGCTTGCTCAAATTGTTGAGAACGGAATCGTAATTTTGAATAAATTCCTTGTTATCGCTACTAGAGGAATCGATGTCTTCAGCCGCCATAGTAGCTTGTAACGGATCTAAAGTCTCATTATGTCTCAATAGAGTCGCGTTGGAATCAACTTGTACTTCTTCTATATTATCGTTTATAGCAACAGTGGATATATTGAAATGTCTCTGTGGAGTTTTTGGCTCTTGTTTGATGGCGTGAGTTAATGGATCTTTGTTATCGATGCTTTGATTGAGTATGGTGATCTCTTTCTCATTCATTGTTATGTCACATATAGATTCAGATAGACGTTTGGATTTATTTTTTATTCCGATAGTCTCGTCGGCTTCTAATACTGGACTATCTCGGCTAGTATCAATCCTAGGACAACTATTATTCTTAGGTTGAGTATTTTCATTTTCCGACTCTAAAGTAGATGATTCTAAACGCTGACGCTTCTTTTTCTTAGATTTAGTTGTTTCGGACTTAGAGCTGTTAGAAGATTCGTTCTTGTGGCGTGCTTCATACATTTCTCTTGAAGCTTTTTTCTGTTGTTTGAGCTTGCGTTCATTGAACTTTTTCTTTGAATTTGCAGCCATAGTGAGTTCATTATCGCTTAGTGAGAGATCATCTCCCGTTCCGCTTAACATATCTTCATCTTCTGCATCTGTGCTCACTATGAATGAATCTCTCTCGTAATCCGAATCGTTGGAAAACTCTTCTTCAGAATCTAGCGTTTCACCTTTCTCCACGAATTCGTTTTCGGCTTCATAGCGCCTGGCTTCATCGTCTTGGCTGTCGCCCGATTCATAGTCATCGCTTGCTTCGGAGGCTTCGTCATCAAGCATTTTGCTTTTGTCTTTTGAGACTTCTTCATCTGAATCGTCAGAGTCTGAAGCGGGGGTTTTTTTAATTGGTTTTTTATGTTTTTTAGCCTCTGCTTTTGGTTCTTTGTTGAGTTTTTTGTTGGTCGTCTTTTTGGTTTGTTTATTCTTGGAATTTGATTCTTCAGTTGATGAGTCTGAACTATCAAGGGCTGGTACATTTATGTTCGGAGATTTCTTAATAGCAGGTTTAATCGGAGTTTTTGAATCAGTTTCTGATTCTTCTTCTGAGTCTGAACTGTCATGGTCTGGTACATTTTTTTTAAGTGATTTTTTTATGGCAGATTTGCTCTGAGTTTTGTGTTCCGTTCCTGATTCATCTTCTGAGTCTGAACTGTCGTCGTCTGGTACTTTTTTGTTTGGTGATTTTTTTATGGCAGATTTGCTGCGAGTTTTGGGTTCCGTTTCTGATTCTTCTTCTGAGTCTGTCCTGTCGAGATCTGATACTTTTTTGTTTGGCGATTTTTTAGTGTCAGGTTTACTCTGACTCTTTGATTGGGTTTCTAATTCTTCATCTGAGGATTCAGAACTGGAAGGGGCTCTAGCCAGCTTCTTTTTTGGGGCAATGACACTTATATTTTTATTTTTAAATTTTATTTCTTCATCTGTTCCATCTAAAGAGTCTGAATCAGATTGTTTAGTAGAAACATTTTTCTGAGGTGTTTTTCTACTTGAGTTATTTTTATTCTCGGCATCAGGACTTATGATAGAAGTATTGATTTGCATAGTCAACTTTTGTAGTGGCTTTTGTTGTATAGGAGTACTAGTTAAATAATTCAGTGACGGGTTTTTCTTATCAATTCCCTTGTTTTTGACATCAGAAACATCCATAGATTTGGCTAGGTCATTAGTCACACTGGGCGACATAATATTGTTTGTTTCATTTGTCGATACGTCTTTCAGTTGTGAGATCACTAAAGTACTCTTGTTTTCATTCCCAGATTGGTCAAACTTTGATGATTCTGTTTGAGATACTGAAGAGGTCCTTTTCGATTTGTTTGATCTTTTACTGTCATTTAGATCAAAAATTGATCTTTGATTGATTTCCGAATTACTTTGAGAAATAGATAATTTTCTTTTAGTATTGTTGGAGATTTCGATACTTTTCTCGTCAATCGAAACTGATTGAGATGTTTTTATCAACGATTTTCTAGATTCATTAACATTATTGATTTCAGAGTTGTTTTGAGAAACTGATGATTTTCTCTTAGATTTGTTAGAGCTCTCGATGCCGATTTCGACATTTTCTTTGCCGATCGAAATAATTGATTTTCTTTGAGATTCATCAGATGTTTTTGATTCTTCGCCAGCTTTTACATCACCTTGTGAAAATGAGGATAATCTGTTAGACTTATGTTCAGTGGAATCAATTAATTTATCTTGTACAGATATTGAAGAGTCTATGGCGGATTTATTCTTATCTTCTTCATTTATTGAAAGTCTTTTAGGTGATTCTGATTGAGAAACTGAGGATTTCCTAGACTTTTGGATACTTTCGTCTTTCAACAAGCTTTTTTCGGATACTGATGATTTTCTCTTATCAGGAACTTCAGCATCGTCCTTACTGGTGTTAGATTTATCTGAGAAGTCATCAATGGTGACATTTACGGGCATAGATTCATCAATATCCATAGGCTCGACACTTTGTCCACATTTATTTGGTGCCTCATTTGTTGGGTTTGCCACTGGCACACATTGGTCTCCCTCCACGTGAATGTCGATACTAAGCTTGTCTACGCTACAAGAATCAGAGTCTTCGATTATTACCGATGGCTGTTGGTTTTCTGGTGAATTTTCAAAGAGCTTTACAGTGTCACTTTTATTCATACCACATTGATCAATTGACTCAACACAGTTATCTTTATTCTCAACCGAAGTGTTTAGCAACGATGATTCACTTATGTTGTTTAACTTGGGTGACTTTATGTCAAGTTCTTTCACGTTTTTGGATACACTTTTGTTTTCATCATTTAGTAAACCATCACCTGAGCCGGATATGCTAGTATTTGCTGTCTTAGTTTCGATACTTTCTTCCCTGGCGCCCTCATTATCAGTCTTTTGACTGATAATGGGATACTCCATGTTTGATGAAGAAGAAAGAGTCGTCCACGATTTAGTTCTGTTTCTCTTACTTTTCAGATCATTTGCGATCTTCTCAATAGCTGAAGTGCTTTTATTCAAAGTATTTTTTTTATGTTTTGTTTCCAATTCATTAATGAGGTTGACACTATATTTTGAGATCTTTTCTTTTTCTGTTTCATTTGCTTTTGGGGATGAAGTGTCTTTATTACCATAGGTTTGCAACAGGTCACTTTTGATGGGTGTTAAAGAAACTTTAAGGTATTTATCCGTTTTTTGTGTAGAGGCCTTGGGTGTTTTATCTTTATTGTTGTTAACATTGTCAGTTTTATCAGTTTTACCACTTTGCTTATTAAGTCTAGGACTTTTCCTCATTGATAGCGAGTGGTCATCAATCTCATTTGATTTTGAGTTATCAATAGTTTCTTTTTCTGGTTCTTCTGTAATAAGGTCAGCATTTGTTGTTGTGACTACATACATCACCACTTTTTCATCATTAGTTGCAGCTGAAATGCACAATGTATAATATTACACATTTTGGTAGGCACGGAAAAAAAACTACATACTAATAATAAAGTTTAAAATTAAATACCATAATTACTATTCCTACTAAGGTCTGATCTGTACTGGGACTGTATTTTATTTATTATGGCCTTGTTTTTCTGTACGGAATTCTTTTTTATATGTCGTTTTTGTTACATGTCTTTTAGTTGGGGCTTACTGTGAGTTTGATCTCTTTTGAGAGGGAGACTATCCCATAGTGTTATGAGTATCTTAATTTAAAAAACTTTATGACTTAGATGAGATGTTAAACTTTATGAGATGGTTTACCTGGGTTTTCAATACTGGTGGTGGAATCCTTTCTTGTTCTCTTATTTTGCCTTGCAGGGGTGACAGTGGCTGATTCTGTGTCACTTCCTGTAAAATATAGGTTGAATTTTAACAAAGCTGTTTTAATTGAAGCTTATAATGGCCAACAATGACAAGGGTCATACTATCGAATATTATGATAGCTAAAGTTATGATGTTTGTCACCAGTAAATTTTTTAACAGCTGAACTAACTGGATTATGCAACTTTCTATCTAAGTACCAACGCAAGCTAGTGGATATAGTATAGTAAATAAGAAGTCGAAAAAGTTCCCTTACCAAGCTGTGAGTTTCTCCTAAGAGCCCTCTTAGCTCTAGGTGATTCAACATTTTGTGTGGTAGCTTCAGACAGGATACTGGTATTGGACCTGATTCTAGTGCTCCTACGAGATGGTGTCACCGGTGTGGGTGTCCCAGAGATGGCTTCAGTTTCTACCACCTCCTTGACGGCTGCTTTGCGTGTTGTTCTTTTAGGCACATTTTCAGTTACTGGAAGTAATGAGATTATTTAATAAGCTAGGTGCTTTGAAGGGCCTTTTCAGCTGTCAGTCACAGCTATAACACCAGCTTTCAGGAAGTCTAGCTGAGATACCAAGGAAAGGTTAGGTTAGATTAGGTTAACTTATTGCCATTCCTAAAATTTTATTTATCTGTTACAAATTACACCACCATTTTAGAATGATAAAAAGGTAAATTTTCATTTTTTTCAGACATTAAATGATTTGCAGCAAGTTCTTTTTAAGTCTGACAAATCATTCAACAAGGGAGGTCTTACTTTGATCAACTAATTAACAGATGAAAATTTCAACTAAAATAAATTGTTCAAGTTCCTGTATTTGCTAATAGAAACTATTTTCATTGTGTTTTATAATATAGTGATCCGTTATCACACATACTATCTATACACTACACATTTTTTTAAATACACATTGTTTTTTATTATTGTGGATAATATAGCAGTGGACTAAAAATAAAGATTGATGATGATGGCAAAATCTCAAATTTTTTTATATTTTTAATTTGTTTCTATCTATAAACTATAATAGTTACAGTTTTGTGAATCACCAGGACATGGTGATTCACAATTATTTATTTATTTATAAAGAGTGGCAGTAAGAAATGCTTGAATTTATTGCTACAAGAACAAGGGAGGTGAGTTTGTTTGAATGTCACCATTATCTCTGTAAAGGTTTATCCAATTGAAATGCAGTTTTAGCAAATTGATTTGTATGGCTCAAAGGATGGTTCTTAGAAAGGTTTTATCACCACAAGGCTCTAGCGCCTGTAATAAAAAAATAAAATATTATATTTAAATATTTAACAAAATTTACTTCTGTTGACAACCATGCATACATCAAAGTCACCTACCAACTTCATCAATCAGTTCCAGCTGAGGTTTTGCAGCCAGCCTGGTGCTCCTCTTCTTGGTAGGTGTTGATGGAGTGGTCGGCAAGGGGGAGTCCTCAGCTTCCACGGACAATCGTCGCCTTAGCCTGGTCACTGGGGCTGCTAAACATTACATTCACTTTACACAACAAATTGAAATTGATTTCCTTCAAGAAGCTTCCATTGCTGTGTTCTAGTTTAAAAGCTACAAATACCAGTGAAATTAAGGCACATGAGATCCTGAGACACCATTGTCTCAGGGTCAGCAACATGTGAGTATTGTTACCTCTAGTGTTGCAAGCATCTTAAGTGTAACTTTAGTACATAGTAAATCTTTTCAATGTGAAATCCTCCTCCTCCTTTCCTTTTAGTATGTAGGGGTGAACTAAGAAAGGATTTTCTAAAGTATTTTTATGCAGAAGTTTGTATGGTAAAGTCTCAATGGGGGTTGTCACGGGGCATTCCGTTCACATTAAATGCCACAATAATTAATATTTTTTTTATTATTGACAGTGAACATTCTTTATGCCTCAAAGCTGAAATAATCTTTTTCTGATGTGCTGCATTAACATTGTTATTGGATTGGAATGGGCTATGATAAATAATGGAACTTCATAAAAATAATCAAAACTGACCAAAAATGACCAGATCTAAACTGTATTCTAGATCTAACTGTATTATATATTTTATTTTTGTTTATAACATTTAATGTGTGCCTAATAAATAAAATGCACATGCCTTGATAAATTGATAAATAAAAGTACAATACATGTACAATATTGTAATATTATGGCAATGCTTGGGACAGGTATAATAAATATTTCGTATAAAAAGCAGGGATCTACTGCTCAGTGGTAGAGCAGAGTCTTTACGCAAGGTTGCAGGCATGGACATAAAAATGGTTTTATAGAATGTTTGCTTTGGGCCAGCAATCGATTTAAGATTTTTTTTTTTTACATAAATTTCGACACTTTCTTCAACAAGGAAAGAAGATAACCTGTGATAACCGAAGAAAGCGTTGTCGAATGCGTCGGTAAAACGAGTCGACACATTCACAGTGAGCTTGCACAGGGCTTCCGTGAGGTTGAGAAAAGATTACGGTATGCTTTCCCTGGACGATTTAAGCAGTAGTATTTATCGTAGTGAAATAACAAAATAATAGCCTACAGGCCCGCATGAATGCGGCAAGTAAGACCTGCGTACCATGCTTTACAAATTGATGGCTCGATAGAATTACATTTAATCCACTAACCTTTCACACCAAGGTCTTCATCCATAGCTGAACAAGGCTTGTAGCATTTAAAACACTGTATTTATTTCACTGCTAAGCACGTGTGGGACAACTTGGCCAACCGATTTTTGAAATCGTGCTTTTTCCAACCAAAGCTATCAGCTGTTGGGACGCCGCGAACTGTCAAAATTATCGAAAATTCACTCCTCGTGCGCACGCGTGGTTTGATTCTGGCAACATAATAATTTCCGGGCACTATTTCTGAAAATAACGGTTTTATTTAATTTACTCTATATTTCAGACTACATAAATCCATAAAATATTAAATAATCACCTAAGTACAGACAGGAACACATAAAACAATACATGTTTACAAGATTTTTCATGTTAATTGAATCATACTAAAGAGTTTTGGGCGAAGTTTTGGAGGAACATTTTGAATTCAACGAAGGTTGATTACAAATTAAGAATTGTATTTAATTACCATGTAGGTAGGTAACTAGGTATTATTTTTTGAAGTTGTGCGGTAAAAAATTCGTCCACTTGGAGATCACAGACTACTATATGTACTGGAGATTTCAATGCTCTTCGTTATTAAATTGGTTGCCTACAAAATCGAACAACTGAGACTGTAGAACTGAAACAACACAGTTCGTCAATATTGTTCACATGGCCATGCGCATGGCTGGCATGTCGGTACAAATACTTCATTTCACTTCACTTCTTGAAAATAGGTACAAATTATACCTTGAAGGACTTCCGGAAATGTGACAGTTGACACAAGTGGCACACTGACATTTTTTTATATATTTTGAGTACTTTACCATTGACGAAAAAATTTTACAACAGACTTAACTTTACAGCACTTATAATTCTACATTATTGCAGAGGCCGCGAAACAGGCAATTGCCATTTCCATCGCGGCATATAGGTATAGGGATAATCTCAAAAAATGCAAGGAAATAAAAAATGTTTCTCGGTACTATTTTTAAAAAAAATTTACTCCATTATGCCAAAAGGTAAGGCATCTGCGGTAAAGGTATCATGTAGCCTCTTGAACGCAACCTATTTGTGCCAAGCTCGATAAAATAAATCGAAATTCAAATGATGCAAATAAAGAAAAGTTTTGTCGTAGTCACTATTAAACGTACAACAAGCGTTAGCATCCTAGTAGTCTGTGCGTATGTACAACCCAGCACGCATTGCTATGTTGTATGGCAATGGATTTCCATACAACATATTATAACATATTATCCATATTTCCACGCATGTTTAAAGAAAAGCATATTTTTTGTGACTATGATTGCAAGTTCCATTGAGAAAAAAATGGAACGATCTACACTTACGTTCATTCCTCAAACATCAAATGTAAAGTGCGAACGGGTGGAAGTCATTTGCCGTTCTGCGTAGTTCGTAGGAAATGACCTTGCACATGGCCGTGTACATAGCCTAGCGCATTTGTCTGGAACTACTTTATATTTACTATATTAAGGTAAGGAGGCGATGGCGTACCTACTAGGAGGTAGATCTATACCTAATGTGTCCTGATTTCTACAATTTCATGAGTAAAAAGGGTTTACGTAGAATTACGATTTAGCTGAGAAGCCGATGATATAATTTGTTTTTGTTTGATTGGCGGTGGTGTGGCGGTGGTGTGTCGGTGGTGTGGCGGTGGTGTGGTGGTGGTGTGGCGGTGGTGTGTCGGTGGTGTGGCGGTGGTGTGTGTAGATATGTAACTAATGTGTCATTAAAAGCACCTAAGAAAAAAACATTTTTCAAGTAAGAAAACGTAATCGTTTGTAGCTATTGAAAAAAAAAATCTGTGAGCTTTATCTTCGCTGAATAAAATCTACGAAAAAAATAGTTTTGATTTTTGAATTTGATGTAATTTACAACTATATATACTTATTCTACGATTTGTAATTTGATTATGAATATCATAAAAATTGCTATCATAAGAATTGAAGAATGGACAGCATCGCTTTTTTAGCAGGGTTTTTTTTTGAAAAAAAACCTTGGTTTTAGTTTTTAGTATAGGAAATTGTTGTCTGGAACAAATCGCTGTTTGCGATAAGACTGCCAAATGTAGGACTTATGTAAGATGTATTTTTGTAATAGTGCATAGTATATGTCAAGTCCTCAATAAAGCATTTTTATTATTTATTTAGTATAAGTTCATAATGACAAAACAAGTTTTTATCGTGATCGGATATTTTATTGTTAACGTACAATTTTGTAAAGCTGTTTCCCCTATCCCATCCTAATCCTAATCCTAATCCCCCAAAGGATTTGAAGAACTACCTACTGTTTTTCAAATCCTATAGGATGCAACGATTATCGCTATGCGATGTCAACGTCATATCTACAAGCAACTTCAACTTCAACTTCTTGATTATGGCTTCTGTGGCTAGTTGTCACAATTCTGCCAGTGTCCGTTTGATCCATGATACATTCATAAACAATACAGAGGTGTGAAAATAAGAATATGGTCGGTTTAATGATAGAAAATCGACCAGAACGATGTTTGTGTCGTCTTGACGTCCAGTCATAATAATAGCTGCCAATATTTAGGCATATTGTAAATATATGAGAATGAGTAGGTTAGGTTGTTAGGTTTTTTGTCCCATAAACGCCAAATTTTCGAACTAACAATGACAAAAGTTTTTTTAAACCTAACAATTTTGTCTACTTATTCTCATCTATTTACAATAGATACTAATATAATAAACGCGAAAGTTTGTGATGTTTGTTACTCTTTCACGCAAAAACTACTGAACGGATTTTGATAAAACTTTACAGTAATATAGCTTATATATCAGAATAACACATAGGCTTCTTCTTATCCAGGTACCACGCGGACGAATCCGTTGGCAGAAGTTAGTTTACAATATAGCTAAACATTGTCAGCTCTTTTGTTTAGGCGGGACGTCAATACGCCGGATTATAAAAAACAGTGCTATTTTGTAAAGCGGCTAGGCGTTATGTAAAAGAGCGGATTATACGTTTTGGCAGCGACATCTACATGTATAATGTCCTCTACGCCACACCTACGAATAACGACATAACTTCTACAAGGAAAGCGCTCATTTTATGGAGACGCGGCGCGGCCACAGAAAATTCAAACATAATGACAGCGACAGCATGGCGATGTATGACAGCGTTTACGGAGTAGCGAGTTTACGCGCATTTGCTTGACATAAATAGATAGAGATAAACTCTTTATTGCACACCAAAGAAAATACGAAAACACAGGAATTCATAAAAGGACAAGGTACAATGGGCGGTTTTAACGCTAAAAGCGATCTCTTCCAGGCAACCTTGAGAAGGACAGGATAAAATGGAATTAAAAGACGGCGGTGTACGAGTAGTAAAATATACAATTCTTAATATTATATACCTACATACATAACATATATACATATCATGTACAATATAAACAAAGAAATAATAATAATTTGAATATGTAGGTATGTAATGATAAAAACGATTTACTAGCGGCTCTGAGACATCGAAAGGAAATGGTTCTATACCATAACTTTAAAAATAACGAGTGATTTCGATGATTTTATAGACAAACGTAAGGCGTTCCACAGTCGTACAGCATGGAACAGTATCGGAGTTTATAATTGCTAACATTAAAATCCTACTACTATTATAAACGCTTAAGTTTGAGGAGGAGTTGTGAGGATGGATGTTTGTTACTCTTTCACGCAAAAACTACTGAATGGATTTTGATGAAACTTTACAGTACATAAAGTAGGTATGTATCTGATGTAGTAGATAATACATCAGAATAACACATAGGCTACTTCTTATCCGGGAACCACGCGGGCGAAGCCGTGGGCAGAAGCTAGTAAAAAAATATGATAAAATGAGCCTACCAATTATATAGTCCATTTGTGCAACTTTTCCACAGCAACTTTTTCATAAGTTTCAAACTTTCTACACTGCTATCAAAAGGTTTGGTGTTTTCTAAATGACGATAAACCAAAGAATCAGTGATAACAGTTAAAAAGTAAGTAAGACGATACTTACTTTAATTTTTTCTGAAAATTCATCTAGGGTAGGGGACATGCTCATAACTTGGTAACCTTATCAATCCATTGTATCGTCGCTATAGCTTAATATTAACCATGACTTCTAATATTCTTCTAAGTTAAAACGCCGCACTCATTTGTCATCAATTTTACTATAGTAGAATAGGTTTGTTTAGAATATACTAAGGTACTATTTTTTTTTCCATTGTAAACTTTTCTATTCAAGACCTTTGGCTTTAGCTGCATTTTCTATAATTCCATTACTTTGAAAAGGTGACATCGGCACAGCGATTCCGCCCCGCGTGGGTTAAGTGGGTCCGCACTTAAAAAGACATCAAGGGTACAGAAATGGCATTATATCTTTCTGATGACCCTCTTCTGAAATTACGTTCAATGTTAACCCTATTTATGTCGTTTTTATCTAGCTTGTGTTGTGGATAAATGCTTATCCTACTTATATTATAGGCACATGTGGAAATATTGAGGCTGCTATTAATCGCCGTAACTGCTGGACGATTTGGATGACCAAGATTCATGACCTAGAATAACACATTATACTATTTTCTATCCGGACACCATGCAGGTGAAGCCGTAAGCAAAGGCTAGTATAAATAAATAAAATAAATAATGATGGTAATTTTTCACACAGCGTCACCTAGCTCCAAACTTAGCAAAGCTTGTATTATGGGAACTACATGAATTATATACTACATATTAACTTTTTTGTAAATACATACATATTATACAAAGAAAACATCCAGACCCAACACAAATATTTGCAGATCATACAAACATTTGTCCAGCGGCGGGAATCGTACCCGGAACCTTCTGCGTCTCAGTAGGCCTTCGCCCTCTGCGCAAAAGAGGTCGTACTTATTCCTGAACTGCGGGTTCGATTCCCGACGCGGGACAAATGTTTATATGATCTGCAAATATTTGTCTCGGATCTGGGTATTTTCTATGCATAATATGTACTTAAGTATTAACAAACAAAGTATATAAGTAGTATATCAGTCATGTAGCTCTCATAATCCTCGACCTCTGTGGCGCAGTGGGCGAAGGCCCGCCTGAGACACTGGAGGTTGTGGGTTCGATTCTCTCCACGAGACAAATGTTTGCATACAAACATTCTTCTCAGGTCTGGGTGTTTTCTATGTATAATATGTATGTATTTACAAAAAAAATAGTATATAAGTAGTATATCAGTCATGTAGTGCCCATAACACAAGCTCTGCTTACTTTGGGGCTATATGATGCTGTGTGAAATGTCCAGCTTTTAAAAAAACAAAAAAATCAAGCTCTGCTTAGTATGAAAATGTCCAGCATTATTATGTCCAGCTTTATTAATAGCTTCTGCCCACGGCTCTGCCGCGTGGTACCCGGATGAAAAGTAGCCTATGTATTATTCTGATGTACAAACTATATTACTAATAAAGTAAAGTTTCATCAAAATCCGTTAAGTAGTTTTTGCGTGAACTACTGCGTGCTATTATAAGTACTTGTATCCTTACAAAATCTGGGTGGAGAATGTTTTTCTGCTTTTCGTATACAAAGCAATGGCTTACAATGGGTGGGAGGCAGTCGAGATCAGGCTTTCTCATAGGACAAAACCGCGATATTTGTACCTGACTCGACCCTGTTACGGGTAGATATACCGATCGCCTTTGTTTTGCGCTGAATTCTGCGGAGAATACCAGAGCAGAGGTATTGCTGCGAGTTTTATTTAAAAAAAAACTAGAATAATGAGATCACGTTGGTAGTGAGTGGGACAAAATTTTACCTCTGGTTTGCTTTAAAAGCGTTGAAGTGAAGTGTTCTTCGAATGTGCTACGGAGCTACGTTATGCTAGATGTAAATGTATAGCGTTTCGTTGTACCAACAGTATTCTTTAAAAAAAATACAGTAACGACTTTATTTTTCACTAGCTGTGCCCCGCGGTTTCACCCGCGTACGTTTCGATTTTATACTCGTGATAACATCGAAATTACATGTCCGACTCCAATGAATTAAAAATTATTTTACTGCTACATGAATACCGTTGATAATAAAACGATTTATTTGAATAAGAATTAATACTACGATACGAACGTAACCAACTTTTGTTTCTATCGGTGATCTAATTACATTTTAGAACACAAAAGCTGCTATTGTGGCTTAACTATGATAGTGAGATACATTCCCTCGAGGACTTTTTTGTAGGTCATAATGAGTACTTTAATCATGTTTTTTATGTACATATTTTTTATGTATCATCAACAGTTTTCTTAGCGCACGTCAAATAATAAATTTTATATGCAAAATTTTGCTACTTTAGGTTACATTATTGCAATTTCCTTAAGGATCTGTATTTTTTAAAAATAAATTATAGCCTATGTTACTTCCTGATAATTTAGCTTTATATTAGTGAAAAAATGGTTAAAATCGGTCCAGTAGTTTTAGAGCCTATTCGGTACAAACAAACAAATAAACAAAAAGCATAGCTATTCTCTCTACCTATAATGCTGGACAATCTGGTAAATTTTTCACACTGCTTCATCGAGCCCCAAACTAAGCAGAGCTTAAATAAATAATAAATAGTTATTATTTATTTTCCCAAATAAGAGTAATGCTGGACATGTTGGACACTTTTTTCACACAGCATCATCTAGCTCTAAAGTAAGCAGAGCTTATGTTATGGAAACTACATGACTGATATACTACTTATATATATTTATTTTCTTTAAATACATACATGTTAAACATAGAAAATACACAGACCCGAGACAAATATTTGCAGATCAAAGAAACATTTGTCCCGCGGCGAGAATTGAGCCTGCAACCTTCTGCATCTCAGGCGGACATTCGCCCACTGCGCCACAGAGGTCAAGGTAGGTAATATGTGTTTTGAGTAACTCATTTCGTGACTAGAATCAATACATCTAGTTAGCTGTTAGTCTAGGTACGATCAGGTAATAATGTTATTTTTAGCCTAGCTACTGAAAGCATCTTCAATTTTAACACGGAGTTAATCACAAAATAGCAGAATGATGTAATGCACGGGCCGTTGTAAGGAGACTCCCAGTAGGAAAGATCCGTTCGACCATGAAATTGCACCGCCCGCCGCGTCTCGGCGGTTAAATGACGTGATAATTTACAAATGTCCCACCTATCCACTAGTAGGGCTTTGTGAGTACTATCTACTGTAATGTGAAAGTTTCAAATTAATTATTTTATTTCAAAAAATTGGCGTGAATGGTTTATGTAGAATCGATTTGGGGCTTATTTGCTCGAAACCACTTTACAATAGGTTGAATCCTACTAATATTATAAACGTGAAAGTTTATGAGGGTGGATGTTTGTTACTCTCACGCAAAAACTACGAGACGGATTTTGATTAAATTTTACAGTAATATAGCTTATAATGCATCAGAATAACATATAGGCTACTTTTTATCCGAGAACCACGTGGGCGAAGCCGTAGGCTGAAGCTAGTAGTTTGATATTTATAACTGACACTTACTTAACTTTTCGTCATAACAGGATATCTCTACATATATCTTTCATAAAAAACTGTAAAATAAACTAATGTATAGACGATTTTTTTCATACGTTCTGACAGCGTTATGATGTAGAGTCACGGTGCGTAGACACACATTTGTGAACATTCTCTATCTACTATCATCTATTCTTCTTAACACCAATTCCCAAAAACACCTCGCAAACTTTAGCGTTGTTACTTTGCTAGAGTAGGTATCTACATAGACACGCGAAGTATTTCTCATCTAAGCACTGCAATTTCCTCACCCTATTTACCTATTAAATGTCTCTAACAGCGCCGTAAGTTTCCGGAGTTGTGTAGTTTAGTAGGTATGTTGGCAACTTAAGTTTTCCACGTAAGTAGGTAAGAAGGTACCTACTGTGTGCCTCATTCGAACGGGAGCGAGAGGGCGCAGAAACTTGCTCCGCTGCACTCATATGATTCGAAATGTATGTCTCTTGTATCTTGTGTTTGAAGTTTTGTTCTAAGTTTTAATATGGGCGAGACGGTTTGGCGCAGCTCGCAACTTAGCTTTGCTGGTCGTTCCTTTTGAGTTCTTGAAAGAATACAAGGTTGAGGAACGTTCAGCACAGCCAACTGCAAGTAAAAAGCGTTTTTTTTTCGAGACGTTTGAGTGGTTAGAACTGCAACACAGAGTTGACTAAGAATTATGAAGAAACCGGAAGGAACCATTATGGTTTATTGACGGATGCGCATATGAGCCATTTTAGGATTTTGCAGATTATTTTTGTTCCCATTTTTTTGAGCGCCAAGGCATTTAAGAGTTTGCTAGAGCTCAGATAGTGTAAAATACAGATCGTACAATCATATAGAGAGAGTGTATAGATCGGAGATTATCTACCTTAAGGCAGTCCATTTTATTTTTTTTTGATTTTCAACGTTGCGAATATAATTTTATACTTAAATAGCGCTGGTCTTTCTGTCATTCTATGAACGATCTGATAGGTAACCACAAAACAGTATATGACTTATCTACTTTTGTGGTAGAGAAAAATAAGTATTTGCTTGACGCAATGAATATTGTATCCCAGAAGTAAAAAGGTGTTTTTACTTCTGGGATACAATAATCATTTAATTTTCAATAAAATGTTGTTCAAAAATGTGTAGAGTTCCTTCTTTATTTGAAAATAGGAATATTCTAAAGAAGTAATTTTACATTTATAGTATATTTTATATACTCTCATCCCTGTGCAAACACTTAACTCAAAAGAAATGCTAGGTTCTTTTTCAGTATTTCGAAAAGACAAAAACATGGTCTCTCCATAGCTTCAAGATGATCTCAGGCGGTAGGGTAGAGTAAACAAATATTTGCGAATAAATAAGGCTTTATGTGTGAGGGTGCCGCGCAATGTGCTTGTCGAGACAACGACTAGATTTATTCAACAACCATTATTCAGCTCAAAGCGGAATTCGTGTTTGAAAGAATGCAATTTATTATGTAAACATAAGAAGTTAAGTATGTCAGGCTGGTATATATATTTTTAAAACGTCTCTTGCTCCTTCCCCTAAAACGTCAATCTTATTCTTGCCCGTTACCTCAGGAGCCCGTTTATGCATTCGCTGTAAAAGTTTGTTCTGTATTTCTTATTTCTGAAACGCTCTTTAGGTAAATGCGGTATTTTGTCATTGATTTGTGTCTTCAAGGATGGTTCTTAAATAGGTCTTACCGCTATAAGTCACTAGGGTAGTGGGCGCTATAATCAATGATGAAAATATCGGGGGTTAAAAATTACCTTGTTTGTTTATAATAAAGTACGATATCAATGGTCCATCGTATAAAGGTGGCGGAAGTTGGTAGATGGAAGTTGCCAAAGATCGCTGTAGCACTCTTTGGACTTTAGAAGAGGCCTTCTAAAGTTATCAATAACAGCCTGTAGAAATCAACTGTTGTACATAGTTAGAAGAGGTCTTCTAAAGTTATCAATAACAGCCTGTAGAAATCAACTGCTGTACATAGGTATGTACAGCAGTTGATTTCTACAGGTTGTTGTTGATAATAATGGTGATGAATAAAGTACATAAGTTAAACAAAAATAAATTACCTGCTCGTCTACCCACTACAAGTGGGAACTCGAGTCCGGGACTGGAGTCCCGTTAGCCTAACTCGCAGAACCGACAACCGATGAGCAATGGGTTCTCGTCGGAAGACTAGATACGCTTCAAAGAAGACGTTAATCTTGAAAATCATGTTCCTCTAACGTACACTTTTTATGTACTCTAGGAAAAGGTTAAATATGTATTTAGTGAACGTTGCATTTAAATACCACATAAGCGAGGCTCAAGCCAATGGTATGAGGGACCCTGAAAAATTTTGGCAGTCTATGAAAGATATACTCGTTTTTGTAGATGGAGAGTATTTTTTAACTTGATTGCTAAGGTAAATCTACTTACATAACTTCATCAAAAAATCTGCAAAAACAGCAAACTTACCACGCGCGATATCAAACAATTCCATAACTTACTGCACGAAGCTAATCCATTTAATCGTGTAAGCACTTCCTTGTATGCAAGAGGATGTCTAGCGTAATTCAATTTGAATGCTACACTCTGAAAATGCCCTGGAATGAGGTCCATTCATTAAATGGCTCCTTCACAAACTCTTCAAGAAAGTCTTCCGTTCAACGTAAACCAATTTTCTAGAGAGCTCAAGGCTCTGGAATTCTAATGGAAAAAGGAGTTTAGGTGATTTGATGTTTTGATACTATATAATAGTCATATACAAATTCTTTATTTTTCGCTGCTTATCAATTTGATTACCAGGCTTGCTAGTAAAACAAAATGGTAAAAAAGAGTCTCCCTCCTTCTGTAGTCACACCCTAAACAGAAACCAGATGACGTTGACTTGAGGTAAAATTCAACAAAGTGTATCAAAAAAAAAATGCATTTTAGATGAGCTATTAGAAGTAATTTCTAACTTTATCGTGAATATTGCTACTCTACCTCTATAGGCTATTTACAGGTATTCTACGAGATTACACTATCTGATAGTTCTACGAGATAGGACTATTATTGTTTCGTACATGTACATCGAACATAAATTGCCGGGCACTCAAAATCAAATGACCTTATCTAAGGGAAAGCAGGTCGATTGTTCTGTGTAGCTTTGTGTTATGGTCGGGGTAAGGTGAGATGAAAATGCAATGGAAACTTTTCTATAAAGTTACATTGAAATGAAATGAAATAGTTTATTTGCGAGAAATATGGTTACAAAAATCTTACAGTAAGTGGTTATAGTTTCACATATCATAGTTTACTAGTTTAGTTTAATATCGTAATGACATTTCATCTAATAAAATCTTGAAACAGGTCCACGTAATTGGACTATCGTTAATTATGCATGTACGGTAGGTACCTTTAGATACAGAAAAACCGTGTGATTGCTTCTCAAGTTTGATCTCGTGACTCGGTAAGATTACATACGTATGGAGGTTCATATGGGTTGTCTACATCACTGTACTGTTACTGAACTATCCATGTAGTACTTTGGTGGATCCAATTCAAATGCTAAGCGGTTAGTAACGGTTACCAAAACGATGTTTCGTTGGATTTGAAAACTGAAGTAACTATTAGTTTGTGTGATTGGTGAAGGTAGGATTAGTTTAAGAGTCCACAGGAATTATGGTCATTATTTCAATGTTGTGTGTTTGACCTTTTGCTAATGGAGATTGACTTTTAATTGAAGGTAACATAATTACAGTGTGTGACAAAAAACCTGTTCGGGCCGAATGGGTATTGTTATATATGAGATTACGGAGGTATAGTCCTTTACGGATATATAATAGTTTTTTATAGGAATAAGGCTTAAATTTAAATAAATAATTTTTAATTGCTTTAAACCATTTTTCGTGGATTATCTTTAGAATTAAGAGCTTATTGGATCAGGCAGGGTTTTCGTTTTTGTACATTATTACAGCGTTGACTGTTTTATAACATGTTTGTAAGATAATGCTTGAAACAGAAATTGCTCCAACTCAATAAAGAAAACCCAGTTACACGTATTAAGAATTTTGTAAATGAGAATCACCAAACGAATAATTAAGCCCAGTTTGTTGCTGATATTGTTTCTGGCTTCTGGTGCTTCGGTGGCGAGGACTCGGTGTCAATGACATATTCACGTTGTTCTTGTAATCTTGGAAAAAACGTTTTTCACTTCACTTTGATAGACTTTTCTAATCTCAACAAAACAGTCTTGCTCGCACTTGTCTGTTTAATTCGTACCAAAAAAACCTCCATTACTTTTCCCCTTCTTTATAAGTCTATATTTGAGACGACGAAATAACTTTGGCAATGCATAAGGAATGATGGCAGTCGAAGTTCAGTCGACCCGACATTTGCTTACTATCAGCGCCACCCTTTTAGATGAGAACTTACCTCGTAAATTTCGCACCCCATGTCAAGGTTACGATGGGGTAAGTACGGAGTAACTAAAACCCACGAGGTCGTATTCCATAAATAAAGGTAGAGATTTCCGTATATATTACTCCGCTTGTAATTAGGGACCTACACATATTCGCAGAAACAGGATGACATTAAAAAAAAATAGGTATTTTTATTTATTTGTTTCGTCATTTGGCGAGGTCATTTTTACCTGGCGATCCTATCAAACATTAACAAACAAACATGCACACTGACTTAACCGACTACTGTCTTTTAGAAGATAGTCTGAAGCACGTCAAAACATTACATTTGCCACATGCCAACGATTTGCAAAGTAGTTACCATTCCACGTGAAAGGTTGCAGGCCATCACCGATTTTCGGAACTCTTACCGTTGGTATAACGGTTGTTGGTATACACGCCTTGCAAATTTTTGATTCTCGTGTATGGATATTTTCTTCATCGTTTTGAAAACGTATTAATGCACGTGACCTACATTGAAAATACTGACAGTAAATCGATTTGTGTTACACGTCGGGAAACATACAGAAAGACAGACGGATATGAAGGGTTCCGTTTTCGGAACAGCAGTTCCTTTCACAACCTTGGTAATACCAGCCATTATAGCCAGTGTCAGAGTGATTCAACACGCTATTTTACCAGATTTTCAACGATTTCAACTGCAATCTCGGTTGCATTAGAACAAAACAAGTGTAAGAAACTTATAAGTAGTTAAAACAGCGTTAAATCGCAGTTACGCTAATGAGCCGTAGCACACATGCTGGGACCGAGTAGTTTCTTCAGCAAAATATCATTTTGGAACTTTACTGTTACGTGATTTGTCAGCAAAGTCAAAGTCAAAGTCAAAGTCAAAATTCATTTATTCAATAAAATCACAAGGACCACTTTGAAACGTCGGTTTTTATCTAGGTGCCTGTTCCTCCGCGACCAAGCCAGGAAAGAAAGGCAAGAAAACAAGGCTGGTTATTCTTTTTAATGATCCTTTTACAAAACAATAGGTTCGAGTTGGAGCATTTTCAATCCCAAAAGTTTTTGTCATCTAAATAATCAGATATTTTATAGTATGCCTTTTTATAAAGCTTTTGTTTAATTACGTTTTTAAATTTGTTAATTGATAATTTTTGTATATCTCTTGGGAGTTTGTTATAAAAGCGTACACCGTGCCCTTTAAACGATTTACTAACTTTATGGAGTCTACAAGTGGCAACAGCGAGTTTATCTTTATTTCTAGTATTAACATTGTGATTATCGCTTTTTTTCTTAAACAAATTAATATTTTTGTGAACATACATCAGATTTTCATAAATGTATTGACAAGGGAATGTCATTATATTTATTTCTTTAAACTTTTCGCGAAGTCCGCCCACAATCGCATTGTACGGAGAAAATATCTGTCTCCGATTCTAACAAAGACATTACTGGAATCTACATTGCCTTCGCAGTGTAGATACATTACCAGATGGATAGATGACATCTTAAATATTGCAGGAAGACGCCAGCCGAAAGTGGACTAAGACCATTTGTCATGGCAGTCCCGGAAACTCTACAGGCTGATGCTGATGACGTCAATAAAAAATAATGACTAATAAAATTAAAAGACGGTCTGGCACACTACTCAAACCTATCGAGGATAGAATAAAGTTTGTTTTTTAAAGAAGCGGCGACTTCCCACTACGGCCGTTACATGAATTCGATTTTCCTTAGAGTCCTTATAATGCATCCAGCTTTTAGTTTCTACTAGCTTCTGCCCACGGCTTCGCCCGCGTGGTACCCGGATAAAAAGTAGCCTATGTGTTATTCTGATGTATAAGCTATATTACTGTAAAATTTCATCAAAATATGTTCAGTAGTTTTTGCGTGAAAGAGTTACAAACATCCATCCTCACAAACTTTCGCGTTTATAATAGTAGTAGGATAGGATAGTGTTTCGTAGATAGGTAGGTATGATACCGTAGCTCGTTGCTACGACGTAGCAAGTATTAAACTAAACATGTAAGAAGGTATTTTTTAAGAATTTATCAGAGCTTTCATTAAACGCTATAAATGTTTAATAAAAGCTCTTATTTTCTGATATTATTTGGGCCAGATTTACCAAATTAGTTGAACAACAGTAATAATTTAGACCGGGCGGGCTAGCGGAAGGCGGACGAAGACTACACCAACTTAATAATAGCTTAACATGGGCCTCATTATACCGAAATTCAAGATCTTTTATCTCCTCAAAGGAATTTCTTGATGTCTAGGTGAATAAATAAGAAATTATGAATATTAACTTCCTACGTAATGTAGGATGTCATGATTGTAAGTAGCCTTTTTGTTTTGATCAGTACGTGAATACTACCTTTACCCTGGTTAAGAAAAAAGTAGCTTATGCGGGATTGGTAAAGATAATAAAATAAGGCCCCAAAATTTCTCACTCAGCTCAGAGACTCAACACGAGGGGAAGCGTGAACAAAGTGAACTAATTACCGATTAATTCTCTTACGAGCTCCGATGTACTGACTATACTGAGGCATTTACACTTGATTGTTTGATGTTACCTACTTATAACTGCGAAGGTACCAAGCTTTGGTAATTTTACTTCGTATTATCAGCTTAAGCTTATGGATTTAGTACCTACTCCCAAATGCATGCATGTTAACCTTTTTTAGAAAATGTCTGGTTGATGTTTCAGCCCCTAGCTCGGTTACGGTCGACTCCGACAAACCAAACAGAATATAATGGGAAATGTACATTTTCAACTGAAAGCTTTATGGATCCCTTTCTTTTATTATTTTTGATCCCGCGATCCAGTTTTCAAACTGGTCTCGAAATTTCCGGTAAGTATTGTGACTTCCGGGATGAAAACCCTAGTTCAGAACAACGTTGCCTCTATCTACCTCTATACTAATATTATAAAGAAGAAATATTTTTTTGTTTGTTTGTACCGAATAGGCTTCGAAACTACTGGACCGTTTTAAACCATTTTATCACTAACAGAAAGCTAAATTATCAGGATGTAACATATGCTATAATTTTTTTTTCTAAAATAGAGATCCTTAAGAAAATTGCAATAGTGTAACCCAAAGTAGCAAAATGTTGCATATAAAATTCATTATTTGGCGTGTGCTGAGAAAACTATTGAAGATATATAAAAACTATGTACTACATGATTCAAGTAATCATTATTATCTACAAAAAAGTCATCGAGGGAATATATCTAACTATCATAGTTTAGTTACAATAGCAGCTTTTGTGCTCTAAAATTTAAGGTAGAAACAAAAGTTGGTTATATTCGTATCGTACTATAAATTCATCTTCAAATAAATAGTTTTATCATCAAGGGTATTTTTGTAGCAGTAAAATACTTTTTAATTCATTCGGATCGGGCATTTAATTTCGAAGTTATCACGAGTATAACATCAAAACTTACGCGGGTGAAACCGCGGGGCACAGCTAGTACTACATATAGTTGACGGCACTTATAGCGGCCCGTTTAGTGAAGTATACTATCTATACTTATAATAAAAGTTCCATAATCAGGAAAATTAATCGTAAGAATATTTTGTCATTATAGACAATTATACCTATTATAAATTATCAACAATGACACACTTGAAATATTCAAGTGGCCAGTATCCTGCTGTTCAAAAATATTGTAGATCAAATGAGTGAGTGAATAAAGTTTATTTTAAGCAGGTATAGTTAATTTACTCAGGTGAATTGGTTGAATTAACTTTACTATAAATGTACGTAATGCACTCAAGAGATTAAAATTTACGAATAGAATTGAAATACTACATCGATTTTATCTGATTTTTTTTTGTGCCGTTTTATCTACGTAGCCCATCACCCGTTTCATAGCATCTACTCCTGAAATTGCCTAATTAATGTTTGACCCATTGTTTGTAATAGCATCCATTTGTCACACTTAACTATTATGTTTTTTAAAAGACCTCTGTGGCGCAGTGGGCGATGGCCCGCCTAAGACGCAGAAGGTTGCGTGTTCTATTCCCGCCGTTGTATGATCTGCAAATATTTGTCTCGGGTTTGGGTGTTTTCTATGAATATTATGTATATATTTAAAAAAAACATACATTATTTACATAAGTAGTTTATCAGTTATGTAATTTCCCATAAAACAAGCTCTGCTTAGTTTGCTTAAATGATGTTGTGTGAAGAATGTCCAGCATTTTTATAAAATGCATACAAAAAGTCCTCTTAGCCCTTGTTCAGGCCCTGCTTATGCCTCTCAAAATTCCAGGCACAGACCTGATATATGCAATAAATGAGTGAAATAATATGTCTATTCAGGACCACCTTAACTTGTTAGAAAGAGCCGATTCGTGCCATTTCCAATAATTATACCAATTCGTGGACAACGGGGCTGATTATACTATAAGAACCATGTTAATAACAGTTTTGAGTAATCTAAGAGTGTAATTATTTGTTGTCCTAAATAAATGAAAAATGAAAAAATCATCACCCTGATTACCCTGTTTCTCCCCTGTTCACCCGCATCACTAGCCAAAAGTGCTACAATTTAGCGGAAAGCAAACTGTAATTTTAAATTTTAGTTTCTGGATGTACGCTTGTGTGAAATTCAGTTAAAATTCCTGTCTCAAGACGGGCAAGCATTTGGAGCCACTTAATAAATGAACTTCCGTGTCTTTAGAATCCAAGAGTCCTGGATAAGTTTAGCGCACGATGTGAATGCCGGTAACTAAATACTCGAGCTGAATTTTAATCAAACTTCATTCAAAACATTTATAAAGTTGGAAAGAATGTGACTGGTAAATTCAAGGCACACAAATGAACTTTATAGATACGAGTATCTTACTTATTTGTAATTTTGATATGTAACTGGCTTAGTATAAAGTTATTCTTGTATTAAAAGCAGGGATGATCTCAGTGGTTCATAAATTGTTACCGAAATTGGATAAGTACCTACCTACCTAGTTTATTTTATGTTTAAAGAGAAATTTATTAGATAGGTATTAGAAAAAAACAGACTAAACTTTGTAGTTGAAAAAATGTTCGCTCATACATCGATACACGTCACGGTCAATTATCCAACTGCAAGTATAAGTTTGTAATAACAAAAACATATTTTTTCATATGACAACAAATTAACTATTTTTGGACTTTTTCCTTTACTTGTACTGTTAGACCTTGCTTCATGATTCTAGGTCAACGGGAAGTACCCTATAGGTTTTGATTTATGTTCCAGTATCAAAATATGTCGCATAAATGGCCTTTCTTTTTTATTGCGTCAACTTAGAAGCTTGATTTTTAGAGCTCCAAGGGACCGCAGACCTACGTATTTAATATTAATTTCAATTTGATACCCCCCATGCGTCTTGAGGAAAAGGGTCTTGACAGACAGACAGACAGACTGACGGACGGACAACAAAGTGATCCTAAATCTTTAAAAGGAAAAAAAAACGGAATACAAAACGTTTTAACGTAAACGTTAAAACGTTTTATCAGGAAAAAACACAATTCATACAAATAACCACAATATTCAATATGCGCATATTTCTTGAATACAGACGAAGCAAATCCACAAGTTACTAGCTAAGGTATTTCGTACCGCGAAATCCAATCATGCCTTTTACCTATCCAAGTGTCCAGCAAATTTTCTATTAAAATGGCGTACATCGGCTGCAGTGGCGACATCTAACGTTAGTGTTGGAGCGATCGAGTGTTGTACCATTGAGGCATTACTGAAATAGAAAAGCTGGCACAATAGATTTTAAGGTACCTCTTTTCAAATCATCAGTAGTTATTAAAAAATATCTGCTAGGCGCACAGAATTCTTTCCCCACATAGGGTCTTTCGCCATCCATCGGTCACTAAATCTTTTTCAGCATACCTACAACCTCAAAAACATGAAAAGGGGTCGTTTTAAGACTCAATTACTAGTGTAGTTAGGGGACAGATCAGGATATATTGGACACTAAAAGATCGTAACAGGCGAATCGAAAGGGATAATATCAAAAAATGTACTCGGGTATTCTAGAACTGTTGATTTCGAAAAAGGGTAGACTACACCAGCGATGTTGTCATCAAGCTACGTTTATAGTTGCAGTTCGACATTGTTCACTGAATGCTCAATGGTCGATTTACACGTGGTGTTTTGTTCGATGTCCGCACCATATGAACTCAGCTTTAAATATGGGATGCTAGACTGCACAAAATTGTTGCACAATATTTTTGTCAAGCAGTATTTGTTCAAAACAGAATATTTAATTACGTAAATGGAGTTTTGTATTGATAACTACTTGAGGGTACATATTCAGTATATTATCTATACCAATATATACAGTGTATGTAGGTATACCTAATTAATGGATATATGTTTATTCACATAAATAATAATTACCCACAAACTATTAGACTATCTGCTTAATATTCTATTATATACCGTAAAATCACACAACTCGGGTCTAAAATAATACGTTCTCAACTTAACGTTCTCTGTGTTAAAGTAACTTAAAAGATTTATCTTTATCGAGTTAACCTTTTATCAATCCGCGACCATAGCTGCTACAACACAGTCAAAACGTCGGGAAAATAATAAACATGATAAACGCGATAAGAAGCCGTAAAAAAAAACATTAATTTATGATTACCGACCGAGAAAATTTGATAAATACTACAGTAAGTTTAATTTCTATCTACTAAGTACGCAAATGTCTCCCCAATTCTCGCTTACCTAGGTTTTGAGCTAATGTATGTTGCATTGCCTCGTTTGATATGCGCTTTGTCACGCCATTACTCCGAGTCTTGAGCCTTGATAGCGGAAATGGAAAAGTCAGTAGGCATCTACTTTGGTATACTTATGTAAATGTGAACAGAAATAGCGCAAAAAACTCTTGTCATGATAAGAAATATAAACGGTTATGCCATGCGAATTAGTACTCGTAATAACCTCATTTTCATTTAACAAAATGGTCGTAATAATCTGCTGTTTTCCGATAAAATCTAATGAATCAGCTGTTATAAAGCTCATTTACACGGAGAGAGTTTCTTGTCTGGAAGGTGCAAGTATCGAAAAAATATAAAAACTAGCCTCATGGAACCGAAGCGTACCTACAATATTCGCGTGTAGAAGAGCGATTATCGCCTCGCTTTTGAATATTGGAAGTTTCGAGTTTTTGTTTTGTTACTTGAATGTAACACATGAGTGTGTGGCGATTCGATCCTCTCCGCGATAAAATCACTAGCGTGTTTGCCCACATCCCTAATCCGGAAATGGCCATGTTGCTTTTCCGCTTTTTTCTGACAAGAGGTGCTTGTTACGGTTAGAAAGATGAATTATCCCGGCCTGTCTTTTACGTGTTATTGAGATTAATATTTTAGTAGCTCAACGTAGGGGACAAATTACCCTCAAGTGCAAGAATCGACTGAAGATTATCGACAGGGATAATTGCTTTTATATTCTAGAAACAAAGCGTGCCAAAAACTATATTCATTTAAATGGGCCTCTCTTTAAGGAACCCAATGGCAAACATCATACCTTGTTCGTGTTTCAAGTCAAATATTATTAATTTCTCTATTATAACTTTTTCGTCACTGGTACACTTTCATGGGCAGAATTATAAATAAATAAACTCCAAGATTCCCTTCGGATTTACCCGGTCGACTGCACATAAAGCTCTCATCATTCAGTTCCTGACATGTTCCTCAGGTTTTACTAGGTATTGTATTTTTTCTTCTGTGCTTTTGTTGCTCTCATAAAATATTAGAAAATATTGTCACGTTTTTATTTTACGGACCTTTATGGCTTGTGCCGAATTTATCAATAACATTAAATACCAAAAGAATGGAATTAATATTATGAAGCCTTGAAATTGTCGTTAAATATTTTAGAAGACATTCCGTGTAACTTTTAACTGCGCTATTATTTTGTGGAATTTTATAAATAATTTATTTCTACAAAGGCCCAATTTTTATCCAACATTGCTGTATTTAATATTTTGCTATAGGTACGTAGTACGTACTTTGTTTTTATAAGAATAATGTCTAATTTAAAAATGTCAAAGTGAGCATCCACTTACAAAATTGTAAAGCATCTGAAAATAACAAAGATTATTTCCCTTCCTTTATTTACCTTTTCCGTCTATTATGCATGAATTGGAAAAGTTTTCTATAGAAATAACTGTTCAATTTTCAATATCAGTTCAATAAGACTCCTGGGTGAAATGGGACACAGACTGCAATGGGTACAGAATGTTATTTGCAATATGCAGGTTGGAAGTATTTTGCAGGTGTAGAGGCATGTGAATTTTTGTTACTTTTTTCTTGAATCTCAGAATATTATGTCTGTAAATACAGAAATTATATTGAAACTTCTTGCATGCGAACATTCTTGCGTTCCGTTACGCAGTTTGGCTGTGCAACGTTAACAACGGGGGACACAGCTTTGCCTACTTTTAAGCCTCACTTTTCTTGGACTAAGGCTTAAAATTAAAAAATGGTTGAGGGAACCTCAAAGTGATTTTTAGAGGAGGTGCAATGAATAAGAAATAATACTTTACACAAAAAAAAATGTTTTTTTAAATTTAATCTCTACACTCTCTAATTTAAGTGGGAAATAAGAGGTTGGGGTAAAGTTGAATCCAAATACAACCGGAATATCTTAACTTCTATTCAGGATATAGGAAAAATTAAGAAATTTCAATATTTTGGTGCGAATTGGATGAAAATCACGCCTGTAGAGTTTCATGAATGTTTTACTATTTTATTTTGAATGAGCCGAAAATCAATTATGTTTAGGTACATTAAATACGGTTTTAATATCATTATTAATATCATATGAAGTAATACGAGTATTATTAATAGCTCTATTAATGTCGTGATCAATCCGATATCTCGTGGCCTATTACAAAAAAGTCGATTCAATTACATCAAGGCTTGCTCTGGTAATTATTGGAAATTGGTCAAACAAAACCACTCACTAAGATCAGAAATAGAAACTGTTTCAGAAACAGTATTATGTTTGTACAAACTTATTGTTACATACAATTTGTGACTCAATAGTACTTCAAGCTGGGCATCTCTATTTTACCTGATAATCCCGAGCTAGCTTGTACCTGCGAATAAATTACTTAGATACAGCCTCGTACACTATCGATAATATCGGTGGGAATAGCAAGTGTACATTCGCTTCGCACCTATTATAAGCTATTCGTAGCTAAGTGACATAAGTTCTATAATATATGTAAACAGTATGTATGTAGTTATTTTTTTACTTTTTATTTATAAATTGGTAATTTTCTCTTATTTTATCTTTGTAATTCTATCTAAATATATTACCGCCCCTTTCATCATTACACAAAGGTTACCCGTTATTCTCCTTTATTATCATCCATCACGTTAAAACTTGTGCAAAAAATCGATTTCCAGTAATATATGCTTACCTGAAATACGGGAATAATGCATATGAAAAGTCGAAAGCCCAAGATCGGTTGTTATGACATGCGTTAGTATCTCTAGTAAGTCTGTGGTCATGACACTCTTTTGGGGAGGCCTAGTCCAGCAGTAGACTTCATACTCACACCCTACAGTAGGTCATTGCTTCCTATTAAAGTCTCTGTATATTATTTAATGCTGAAGCCTACAAACGGTGACTGGCACGAGGGAACAGTTTCATTTCCTTTCGCACATATTCACGCGACGAACAATATCTCTTTAACAATGGCTTCGTAATTTGGACGAGATGGCGCCCGCGGGGCTATACGTCAAGTGACTCATTATATGGAGAAAGGCTACGGGCAGAAAAATCATTCTCCCAACATGCGAACAATGCGAGGTGCGTGCGTGTGAACTTACAGTACCAACGAACCACGCACTTGCGATTCAAAGAAAACTTCACACATGAAAAACCGCCCTTACTAGCTCTAGATAAGGTGCTGATAGCCTAGAACCGGACTGATAAAAAATATTTTAACCTTGCTAAGTCCAGCGTCGAGAGGCGGTACGTTCGCGCTCGATGCGACCTTTTGTTCGACGCAGCTTCACATTGTTATTGTAAGACGTTTTCCGTAAAATATGCAATCAAATCGACTCTTCTCTCTCGCATGAGAGCATATTGATACAAAAATTCGTAAGTGGTTCATGTAGATTGTGCTGTGGAAGTCTCGTTGTTGTTTCAATTTGCTATACTTACCAGTGTTTGTTTTTGTTGAGTCTTTTTTATTTTTGCATGATTATAGTTCTAGGCTCAGACCTTGCCATGCAAGAACCTATTAAATTATATTCTGTCATGTCCCAGTGTCACTCAGCTTTTTGACTTCACGATGTGCCAAATACCTTTGGTCACGAAATCACTTCACCTCGCTTCGCTTGACCTAAAGGTGAATATTACGTTTCCTTAATCGCGGTCTCCACTCAAGAACACGCTTATTCTAACGGTTATAGGTTCTTCAGCAGATGTGGTTTTGTGATTCTATTGGCGTATGCAATTTACGTGAAATACGAGTATTATTATACTCGTAGTATATATATGTACAGGCACAATAGTATTTTATATGCACAGGCACCAGAATACAGGAAATGGTTCAAAGGTAAGGTTTCAAGAGTATTTAGATGTCAAAGCCATTGTCGAGTACATATTCCCTAGGACAATACAGTGCGGTAGGTAATCTGCGTGGGGGCAAACACACTGTAATTAGCCATCTCACATGTCGCGACAAAGACCGATTCGCGGCTGACGGCTAGGCCTTCTCTTTGAGCTACATGGCACACAGTAAAGGAAAAAACAGCGTACCAACTTCATTGGAATACCTAAAAAAAATAAAAGCATACAAGCAGCTTATCATGTAGGACGGGTGTTGTTCTACTATATTATTAAAAAGTGCTACTAAAGTATAAATCTTCGTTACAGCTGAACCGATTTGGATGATAAATAGATCCCTACGTTGTAATTGTACAATGTTTTTTACAGGGTAAATGTTTGTATGATCTGCAAATATTTGTCTGGGGTCTGGGTGTTTATAATGTATAATAAGTATGTATTTACAAAAAAAGTATATTATTAGTATATCAGTCATGTAATTCCCATAATACAAGCACTGCCTAGTTTGGGGCTAGATGATGCTGTGTGAAAAAAGGTCTAGTATTTTGATTATATTATAATATTGTTATTAATGCACTCCAAAAAATAACCAGCCAGTCACCACAACTGTTACATCTACTACAAAAGCATTGGTAAGTAAAATCTTATTCGTGAAAACACCAGCATAACGAGTACGTTACTAGTTCCACTGTGCGGGGACGGTTACGTCAGCCAGGCATTCAGATTCACGATACGCCACTACGCCGCTACGGCCGATGCGACAGTGCTAAGCTACGCCGTAGCGACATCATGATTAGCAGAAACCAGAAACCGGAAAATATAAACGCAGGTAGATACTTTATGCTACTTTTTTAATAGAGAAAAATGTAAACGTATCGTTTCCCATTGTGTCTGACTCAACGTTTAAATTAGCCATTTTTATAATGAATTATGCAGTGTTCGTGACAAAGTGAATGAAATATTATGCGGGTGAAGAGTCATTTGGGTTTTCCTAACACTCGAAAACACACGATTCGTTTGTGAACGTTTTCACAAAACAAACAAAGGAACTATTTTATCAGTTAGCACGGCACAGAAGTAAATTCGGGACAGTGCGTGTTTTGTAATATAAAACTAGGTGCCTTTTTGGGATTTGTTTTGTTAACAACTAAAATATTTGATGCTTTACAAGTACATGTTGTGTGGATTTATTTAAATCAAAAAAAATATTAACCAAATGGGTACAAAAGAACACTTTTGAACGTTATACAGTCGAGTAATGCTGCACCAGTACATCATGTCAACTAGAAAATCATCTAATTTGTAATAAGAAGCAGTTAATCTTTTTTTTTAAAAGCTTTGTCATTTAATGTTTTAAGACTTTCTGAAAGAGTGTTATAAAAGCGTTGACAGTTCACAGTGGATGCTTTACTGATTTCGCTAAACTTGTTTTAGGCAATATAACATTGCTTTTATTTCTAGTTGAATTTCACTGTGCTTTACAAAGTTGTTTACGCGTTGACGCCCGATTAGTAAATGGAACAAAATGTACTGGCGTATTATTAAAAATACGAGTACACTATATCTGTGAAAACGTATATGATTGTGACATAGGCTAAAATCTGCGAAAAATCAAAAGCTAGGCTCAACCTCAAAGCTAGGCGTTGAGCTTTAAAATAAATTGATAGTTCAAAATACATAACGTGCATTTCATTTTTTTACCGTAAAAACAAGACCTCGGTCATTAACTATTCAGACAGATATAACTCAACCACACATAAAAAATCAAAGTTTAGAATGAAACACAAGAGGGTTTTTCAAAGTTCATTGAATAAAAGCATATACCGCGCTACACGGTACTCGTTGCTCTCTATGACAAGCTAGTTTCGACTCCAACACAAATCGGAATTTTTCAGTCATCCGGGATTTTTCTATAGTAAATATTTAAAGGTTTTGAAGCCGCAATGTGGAAATAGTACTTTTTTAAATTGCATTGCAATGCATTTGGTTTTGTGATGTGTAAAAAGATAAGGGCGTTTTTGTAAAAGGTTTGTTGGACCAAGGCACTTTATGTATTGATTAGTACGTTAAAACTAAAATATTTACTATCTAACTTACTAATATTTTAAATATGGATGCTTGTTACCAATCTTTGTCACGGCTGAGCTGATTTGGGTTTATTTTAGAAAATATTAAAGTAACCTAAACACTAGTGTTTACATGAAATAACACAAAGGCTACCTTTTGCGTTTGCTGTAAGAAGTTTAAGGAGAACTCAGGTGGTAGTTGTTCTCCGTTTGCAAAGGAGAAGATTTTTCCGAGCTGATGCCCAGTGGAAGATTACCGGTGGAAGATCAGTGGGAGTCTTCCTTACCCGGTCTTAGATGAAGTGTTTATTTACTAGACTAGTTATTTACCAGGTTTTACGGCAGGTCGTGGTAGATAGCTGACTTTTTGACGATACCTTGAAGATACCTCTTATGTATTTGTGTATCTTATTTAACTACTATCTACTTTTATTTGGGTGAGCTCAGGATAATAAAAACAAACCCAATGTTTTTCCGAAAAAGTTTTGACGTTGGCACAGGTTTCATTTAGGCTTTTACAATAAACAATTCCCGAGCAGTGCGAGTCAACAGTACTCAAACTCCCACTCCCAACTCCCTAACATTTGGTGTCCAAGCTTTGCCATGAGAGATATTGGAGTTTTGTGATTTAGGACACATTAATTTATGCTCGTATTACATGAATGCTTGTATAAGTCTTTAGTAAAAATTACATTTTGATATCAATAAAATCTTGACTTCCCGGTAAGTGTCCAAAGTCAAACTCAAGTCAAAATTCATTTATTCATTACAATCACAAGGATCACTTTGAAATATCAATTTCCACATAGATAAGTCAACAAGGTGTTCCTCATGAAAGTTTACAGGCGCGGTATCAGAAATGCCAAGCGTGATATATGAAAGACAAGAAATGGAAAATAGGTCGTTAGATTGATAGAGGGGTTTCTCTGTCATGACAGCACGTTCGTAGATGAGACTCGTGTTTTTCACGATTTTCGAGAAGTCATTGTTGGCGGGTTTCAAAGGGCGCATTCAAGCATCAAACAGAGCATAAAATGTTCACTTCATGACCGGCGTCTGTTTTTGCCGATAAAGACGAAGGTGATTGTATGAAGTATTTTCGAGGTAAGCTTTCTACATCGTCGGCTACATAATGTCAGAATAATAATTAACAAATAATGTTGGACATTTTCATACAGCATAATCTAGCATGACATGACATGACTGATATATTACTTACATATTTTTTTTTTGTACATACATTATCCCTGTCCATCCAAAGGTTGTCTGGAAGAGATCGCTATAAGCGATAAGACCGCCCATTGTACTCCCACGATTAGCTTGTAATTTGCTCTGTTTGAATTTGTAAGCAACATATTATGTTGTGTACAATAAAGAGTTATCTAACTATCTTTTATTCATAAAAAACACCCAGACCCGAGAAAAATTTGCACCCTAGAACCCGCAACCTTCTGCGACACAGAATCAATGAAGTGGTCAAATAAAAAGCCGTATACCTATGATACGATAGGTTCCTTACCGCAAGCGGTGCGCAGCGCAGGGGTAGAGTAGAGCAGTACGGTATAATCAACAAAAAACCAAGCAATCGCAAACCTGCTTTTTATGTGAATGTGATCCAAAGGGTGTTGACGTGTGTCTCGTTGATTTTTCCGTCACCTACGAGTGCGAGTGTCTCTCCACAAATATTTGATGGTCCCGGCTTTGTGCACCTAGGATTAGTTAATATGAGTGCTTGGAGCTTCTTTGTTTGTGATCAATGAAATGGAGCTAAACCTACACTGAAACAGACAACCAACCCGTTTTTGATTAGTAAATGTTGTGTTTGCACATGTGTTTTTAGTTACAATGAAAAGGCAGCAATACTTTGCTTAGAATATGTAAAAGTAACTGTATAATTTCAGAAAAAAACAGACAATTTTTAATAATCTTCGTTCACGCTCGGAGCTGACGTTACTTCAGTCGGTATCTTTACCAAGCATATTTTTCTATTTGTTCACGAGTCGCGTGCTGGCGATCCGGGTATGATTTATGAGTTGCAGTAAGCTTAAAGGAAATTATAGAAGTAACATAGAGTTTCACTCGAAGACAAACCAAACTCTGTGTAATTTACACTTGTATGAACCGGAAATCGCTGTGTGGCTTGGCTACGACTGACTGTTTGTCCAACAGTCAATAATCTATGTAAGAAATTGGTGGTACGAATGCAACTTATATTGATGCATTCAACACATCATTTCAGCATATTTAACGACTTCGATGGCGCAGTGGACGAGTAGCCGGCTGAGACGCAAGAGGTATGGAGATCCATTCCCGTTGATCTCGGGCTACTTCCATCAACCGACTTCACGCAACCTTTAAAGCATGGGTCTATCGGGTGGTCCTTCCAATATTTTGCGGTTTGGTCACCATTTGAAAGCTAAACGACCTGCCTTTTGCCATTTCAACATGCTAGTCGATCACTGCTATCGAATCACAAGTCGATTTGGAGTGATACAGCGTATGGAGTGTGAGTGAAACTGACGTAGGCTCTCTACGGAGCGTGTACGTGCGTCACACATCATTTATCAACGGCTTTTGATAGGCACTGATCCACGGATGTGACGGCTCATAAATCCACTGTTTCCTTTCCAATTATCCAGTCGAGATGAAAACCATCACAAATGGTTAAGCGTAAAAAATCATTCACATTCATTCATTGATGCGTTGAGTTACGCAAACATAATATCGAAACCGACCGAACCTTTTTGAAGTCACAACACAACAAAATTGTAACAGATATGAGTCAAAAAACAATAAAAATAATTTGATCTAGTAAGTAGCTTAAAATATATATAATCTATACTAATATTATAAAGAGGAAATATTTTTTGTTTGTTTGTTTGTTTGTATCGAATAGGCTCCGAAACTACTGGACCAATTTTAACCATTTTTCAGTAATAGAAAGCTAAATTATCATGAAGTAACATAGGCTATAAATTAGTTTAAAAAAAATAGAGATCTTTAAGAAAATTACAATAATGTAAACCAAAGTAGCAAAATTTTGTCTATAAAGTTCATTATTTGGCGTGCGCTGAGAAAACTATTGATGATAAATAAAAATGATGTACTACATGATAAAAGTACTCATTATTCCCTACAAAAAAGTCCTCGAGAGTATATATCTAACTATGATAGTTAAGTCACAATAGCAGCTTTTGTGTTCTAAAATTTAATTAGATCGCCGGTAGAAACAAAAGTTGGTTACATTAATATGGTAGTATTAATTATTATTCAAATAAATAGTTTTATCATCAAGGGCATTTATGTAGCAGTAAAATACTTAACTGTTACTTTTTATCCCGATATTCCTACGGATTCGAAACTTACGTGGGTGAAACCGCGGGGCGCAGCTAGTAGCTTATAAACAGACAAGTTTATCTTTCTTTGACCGCCACCGCAACAGATGTTGGGTTCACAATATCATAACGCAATCTCGTTTCCTTCGGAATCAGGTCAAAGCTGGCTCTCAACTGAATTGGAAGCAAACTTACCCATTTTTTACATTGTTCGGTACGTTTTGAATGCATGTACTTAATGTAAAAGCTTCCTGCGCTTAAAAAACTGAAAATGCTGCTCTCCAAAATTCGAATATATCATTTTGTCCGTAGTCATTGTTGTTGGGGAAGACTGTGTGTAATATGCAGCTTCATTTCACTTACCCAGTCACTCTACACAGTTATTGTTTTCGTAGTACAATGAAAAATTCGACTTCATAAATGTTTGCATCGCATGCTTGCTCGAAAGTTCCTCTCTGAATAAGTAAAATGAAACAATGCTAACGGCATCATCCCCTAGTGAAAGTCTTGGCATTATTTATGAATCTTTTCTACTTTTAAGATTGGTAGGTATTTTTTTGTAAAGTACGTACCTACCTACAAGAACAGGTATTTTGATAATTGATTAAAGCTGTGTGTTTTAATATCGACCAAAAATAAATTATTATAGAAGACAAAAATTCGAAGAGGAAAACTTCGCCAAACAAACTCTTACCATATTGGAGATGTTCCGGAGAAAGGTTAGGTAAAGAAGATTCTAAACCGACAAGCATGTATGAAGAATGTGTCTGCAAGTGGAATTATGTGGTCTCTACCGCTCTTAAAAACAGACGGGAGTTTATGTATGTGTAATTACTTATTACAAAACCATGACGATCATGCAAATCAAAAAATAATTATATACCGACTTTATATCAGCGGCAATAAACAAAAGAGATATTGCAACACGGCTGTACACAATATCAACTTGAATTAACGTCGATAACTCATATCATCGTGAGATAAAAATTACCTTCCTATTCTACTCGTATCCGATGCCTCTCATAACACAATAGCGGTGGCGTAATGGAGTGCGCAAGTGTAGAACCAGTAATAAGATCTCAGTAGCGAAGTTAGCGAGCTAGCAAGAGGCTTGGCATAAGGACTCGATAGCTTTCTGTAATTAGATAAGTTTGCAGATGTACAGCTGCTCTCCATTCAAAACTTCCCGAAACTTCTGTAATAAGGTTAACTATAACGATACAACAGCCGACTTCTATCGTCACAAAATACTATAATAAAATAATATCCGACACCAACATATAATATTGTTCATGTCACATTCCGATCTTATTCGTAATATTAAAATATCAAACATTATTGCTATTATGAATGCGAACGTTGATAATACGGTCCCTCTCATCTGGCACGATTTTTTGTTAACAAGGGTATTATACGATTTAACGTGTTCTCATCAAATACGAAGGAAAGGTAACCTTTGCCAGCATTTGCAGAGTTTCATACCTACTTTTCTATCAATTCGCGTCCTCATTTACGTAATCCTATAGACATTAGCTGGCATTCTATTGTAGCGTAGACAAAGGGATTATAATTCGGTATAATGATCCGGTCGTCATTGTATAGAGTTGTTTCGCTTTACGAGGCAAACTTAGCAAACTTTCAGCGAATAGCAAAAACGCCTGCAGAAGTTATCGAGAGACGGAGCGTCATTCTTTAGAACGCATCTTCATACAATATTTTTGTCTCCTACTAAAGTTGGCATCTCCGTTATTGCTAAAGTCACAGGGGAAATTACGTAAAGTTATTTGTGCGAATTTCCATGAGTTTTCTACCTATGTGCGTGTGTAGGTGTCTCTAACTTTTGTTGTCAAATCCACATTGTAAACAACATTTTACGTAACAATTCATTTGAACAACCGTGGGTACCTTGGTACCTAAGTGTTTATTTATAACCGTAGACAAAATGTATCTCTAGCTATTGAGGATAAAGTTCCGATATTTTGGTATAAGTAGTTTGTGGTGCATGCTGTTTGCCAACGACGTTGTTCTTGTTGGAGAAAATGCAATTGAGGTACAAAGTAAGCTGGTAAAATGGCAGGAAAAATTGAAGTGTCTAGGTAGCGTGGTCATTAGGAGGCACGTCATGAGGAAGGAAGAATGTCACATTACTAGAAGCGTGTTAAATATGAAAACATGTTGTGTCAACACCACGTGATGTGGGATAATGACCAGAAGACTATTAGTAGTCATACATACCTACTGCGTAGATACCCCTTTTTTATGCGGGTTCTTCTGCATGTAAACGACATCCCCTTTTACTCACAGTTTCTGCTTGGCAAGGAATGCAACCAAGCTTCTTGGTTACTGTATGAATACAATTTACTCAATATGAAAATGTAGTGATTTGTGATAAGTCCTTCTTGCACAAGGCAACGACCACATATAGTCGGTCATTCCCGGCACGTAGAACAAACTTCCACGGCTTCCTTGGAACTTTACAGATATTTGTCAGCGTACGTACCAGTGCGAGCGTCCGGAATCGGAGCTTTAAAATAAAACTCTTCAATTTTGTTGCACAAACTTAGTTCCGAAGACGCAGGTTACAAAGTAAAGAACATGGTTACTTATCTATTCAAATTGCTTTTGCTCTCTAGTTTTGAACTACTCAGTTTGCGGGGGGAGGGGATGTTTTATTCATGCATTATGGTGTTTGGAACCAATCAACTGGCTTATAAGCTAACCTTTGTTGCTAACGGGGTCATTGGAAAGCTCTAGGACTTTATAAGTATAAGATAATATTGCGTTTTGAGTTCATTAAACCGGATATTGATAATTCGAGAACCTATGATAGTATTCACCATCGCACAAGATTATACTCACATAGTGAATTTTGCGGCATTAATTAACTGGTCATAGGTATTAAATTCTGTGGCAAGCCCGACGAGACTTCTGCAAACTCTTATCAAAGGCAGCCCGATAAAAGTGGAAATCTCACAGCGCAGCGGATGGACCGAAGTTTTCCAGTCTTTGGCTGATTTCTTCTCACACAACTTTAATTAAAAACATCCCTTCAATACTTGCCATCAAAGGAATCGACTTCAGAATTTTATGTTTATTCTAAGTAAATCCTCGTCATGAATAAGAATTAACATAAGTAGGTATCTACTTAAATAAGTATCTTTACTTCTGAGGTTCTGTTGGCAATAAGCTCTGAAGGCAATTTTTGGTAGATAGAAAGTAAAAAAAATGTAAATGGGTATGAAAATGTGACCAATATTTTCTGTCACTTTTGAAATATCTTATAAATTGTGACAAACTGCGTTCACAATGTATGTGTCAAAATGCGTGAGTAGAATTGTGACTTTGTGACGCGCACGAACGAAACACGGTTGTAAGAATAAGCATAGGTTTGTGACGAATTGCGTATGTGACTAAACGCTTTCTTGTCATACAGCGCCAAAGGATCTCCGGCTTTAGTTTGTTTCTTTATTTTAGTTTTTTTTTCTTTCTCGTCTTCAGACGGAAGTCTCATCTTTTTTTTAGGGACTTTAGGATCTTTAGTAGGTACATTACTCGTTAACTACTGAAAAAACATTCATTTAAAATGTCTCCGATTATGAAAGGAAACAAATGTTTCATACATTGAGAAATTGGTTTATTTTTCGCGGTGAAAATGATATCATACATTCGAAATTTTATGTCTGTTCGGAAGTTAAGCGTTTTATGTTTGTTTGAGGAGATTTTCGTTCGTTCCTTCATTGTATTTGTTCGATTTAAAGATGTGTTTTGTCATACTTGCTGCGTTATCCCAGAATTTTCGCTGTTCTGTGCTTTTTTTTAGCTACGTCACTGAGTTTATGGTTTAAAACCTCTCAAACCATACGAAACAACGCAATTCGGTATGTACTGTCCAACTTCAAGAAACTTTAAATCCTTGAAAATCTATGATTGTACAAATAAGTGCTAGTCACCATTGAACAATTAGGTATCTAATGTTGATATAATACAGAGTATCCTAGAACATATGTATATCAACTCGAAAGAAAAGTGAACAGGTTTTACTAAACAACAAGAAGAATTTCCAAAATTGTATTTTCTGGAAAATTATTGGAATATTTTGGAACACACTTTATTCAACTGTATTTTGGACTGTGTGCCAAGCTTAAAGGCCTGGCACGCACTGGTGCAGCTAAATTCAAGTTTCTACCGATCGGCTGCGTTCAGCCCGTTCTTGGCCGTAACTGTGATCGACCCAGTGCGCGTCTGGCGTCAGACTTCTATTGAAGGAACAATAAATCCTACTACTATTATAAACGCGAAAGTCTGTAAGGATGGATGTTTGTTACTCTTTCACGCAAAAACTAACGGAACTGAACTGAACTGAACGGACTTTAATAAAACTTTAAAGTAATATAGCTTATACATCAGAATAACACATAGGCTACTTTTTATCCGGGTATCACGCGGGCGAAGCCGTGGGCAGAAGCTAGTCATTATATGAAACAGAGACACAATTTTGTGTTTCGCTACGGCACAATACACTATTCTCACAAGGACTAAGTTAAAACTACCACTGTGACATTGCACCCCTTTTTTCATTTACCAGACCTCTCATTTACTCTTGTGAGTAAGATAGAAAGTAGGTAAGCGGGGATAATTAGAAAGCATTTCTATAAGTTTACTTAACTAAATTACATTCACGATTAGTAGAACTGTTTTCTGTTTTACCTTCTTTTCACATGTGTATTTAAAACTTATTAATTTTTTGAAACGGAATTTAAAATCTTATTCACTTACTTAATATCAACAAGTACTTAGGTACCTATTTAATGCCATTTTATCAATTGGTAGCTACTGTAAAAGGAATAATTATTTGAAAGAGTATACGTTCTAGAATTGCGTACCTATGCTTACCTATCAAGGCTCAAGGTTAGCCTCGGCCGTCAGCGCTGTAGCGGCTTCAGTTAGCTTCAGCAAAAGCCAAACGAGCACAAAGGGAACGTCAGATAAACTTAAAATACAGGGTGTGTTTTACGGTGTGCAATCTAAAAAGTGAAAAATGAACATAAACTTGACTTTTATGGTTTAAATGAAGAGGTGATATGGTTGGATAACCATATTAAAAAAAAATGCTGTCTATTTTTAACACAGCATCATCTAGCCCCAAACTAAGCACAGCTTGAATTATGGAAACTAAATGACTGTTAAACTACTTATATGCTTTTTTTGTAAATACATGCATTTTATACATAGAAAACCCAGACCCGAAACAAATATTTGCAGGTCATACAAACATTTGTCCCGCGGCGGGAATCGAACCCGCAACCTTCTGCGTCTCAGACAGGCCTTCGCCAACTGTGCCACAGAGGTCGTATATTGGTTTGGTCCCGTCCGTTGCGTTTGAGAAGGTAGATATTTCGTCCTTTCAGAAACAGCCTGTATAAATCCACAGCATACAAACTCGAGTTTACGATGTAACTGATCTATCGCTGATCTCTTAGAGGGTTATCTAATCCCTGTATCCTTTTTTCATCTATCATCTTGAAGTACCCTATTATTTCGATAGTAATTCCATTGTCAGTATTTGGCAGGACAGAGGAACAGTCAAGGTTAGGGTATATTAAATAGTATGGCAACGGCAATAAAATGGTCCGAGAGCTTTTGCGTGATTTACAAATAACCCTGTATAGTATCTTCACGTTGGAAACTTTGTTCATTTGCAGACACATCTTCTTAACTTTGTAACACCTGCATCTAATCGCTAGGCAGGTTTGAGTAACATCACGTTTATAGTTCTTCTTTCGTGAATTCCTAGAGTTCATATTTGTTCAACATAAATACGCCCAAGATAATTAATTTGAGTGGCACTTTCATAAAATTATGTAAGTAGTAGAAAAACATGGAATACATGGAAAAGAGGAGGATGACTAGATAAGTAAAATATCTACATTAGGGCTCGGGGCGACGATGCCGTCGCCGCGCCTCTAGACTGTGTACACGCGACGTTCGCCGCGCCGCTTCCACATACCGCTAGTATTTGTTGTGTTGTATGTTGTACGTACGCCTATGAATGCGAACGCGCTTATTCTAAATTTAACACTAGTTAAATCTCTAGATTACGTCGATTTATAAATAATGAAAAATTTTGGTCGGCACAACCATCCAAACAAACTTTTGGAAGGCGTGCAATTGTCTGGGTGAGAATGAATTATTATTCATCTACGAGTACAAGAAGGTAAACCATAGCAACCCAGACAATCCTTTTGTGGCTTCAGATGGAGCACATACCCAGCACATCGAACCCCAGTGCCGGATTGAAAAGAGATATTTTTTTAGACAGCTATAATAACCCCTAAAACTTTGCCGAATATTTGTGACGCAGGAACATTCAACGAATGTAAATTCTTTCAGATTCATTCATGGAAATGATCACTGCAATTGCTCATTATCTTTATAGTTGCTTAAATGCATAGAAAAGTTATGTTGTTCGTTCTATTTATAATCAAGTAGGTCGTAACCAGGCAACCGAACTTGAGTAGGTAAGGTACAAAATGAGTGACAGAACCAATACAGAGTAACCCCCTCACAGTACTGCACTGTAGTAGAATCTTTTCATAAAAATTTCATATTTTTTTTAATCTTAGAAAACTATAAGTTTGAGCATTTCACACCCATCAGGGGGAGCTCTACCCACCCCCCTCTTCCCCCCCTATTTCATACAGCACGACATAAACATTTACCCTGTCTTGATTTTCATCCGAAGATAATCACAAAACTTGCGCTCATCTTTTCGTAGCATAAAGTGTATAAAATTGTATTCTGACTCCTATTTTGATGCAAAATCAAAATAGAATGAACTCATAACCTCATATTTGACTTTTTATTTTGATTTAGAACTTATTTATTTTAGTTAAATTCGACATGTTCGTCATGCGTGGCTAGCAATGTATTATTAAAAATTAACAGTGAGAAGGCAAAATAAAGCGGCGGCGGCGGCGCGGCGGCGGTGTGCTAGCGTCCAGTCTACATAATCCCGCGATGCGGTGTGGCGCGGCGGCGGCGCCGCCTACACCAGACCTTATGTTATGCATAGGATGTCTAAGAAAATTACTTACTTTAAAAATTATTTTAAAACAAAGTTACTTCATTTCGAAGTCTTCGGTAAAATGTTACCACCATGAAATAGCTAAATCGCTATCAAAATTTACTCGACTATAGCAAAGCAAAAGACCCCACCGCGGGACCAATTTTTGCTTGATCTGCAAATATTTGTTCCGGGTCTGACGTTACGCGGAACAACTTGCCTTCATCAATAAGTAGGAACTAGGTAGTCACACATTGAATTGGTTATTGAAACCAATTACAATAAAGCAGATAAATACATATGTACCTACGCGCTTAATCGTATTCCCCACAAGGACTCAACTTCAAACAGGTGACTTCAAATGATTTCCAACCCACACTTTTAACGAGGCTTACAAGATGAACATCAGAAGCTGAATTGAGGCAACTGTTTCCAAGTGATATTGGGGCTCTAACGAGATAACAGTATTGGATCCGAGGAGCTGCCCTCGTGAATATTTTAACTGCCTTATCGTACCTCGCCACAGAGAGGTATAGCTTTCCAAGCGGTAGAGCAACTTACAACAGGCGTTGTAGGCTGCCCTATCCATGCTTGTTTAGCGTAGATAAAGCCTATGCATGAGTATTTCATTAGACGCTAAAAAGAGTTTTCGATTGCTTATGATTTTACACAAGATTTTCGTAATTTACGCTTCGGCCAGCGGCCAGAACAAATACTAGTGCAAGCACTTGTAGGGCGAGGTTTATTTTGGAGGCCTGTGAACCAATAATGGCTCTACATTAATAATAATTCATTTATTTCAGGCAACGATGGACACATTATTGAAGTGACAAAATCGAGATACCAGTGGGTAGATACCAAGTTATAGAGATCCACAAGCCTGCCTCGTTGCTCTTAATGTAGAGCTATTCTCCAATAATGACAAATATTGCATAAATGCCACAGAGAGAGGCAAGGGGGGTAAGTGGATTCGAAACCGAAAGTTTATTGTTTCTTACTCTACTGCTGAGAGTAAGAAACAATCTATTCTGTGTTAGCGCTTACTTACTGCGCCTCAGCGAAGTATTAATTCTTTTGAATATTCTAGCGACCGGTGTGAAGGATCTTATTGAGGTACGTTAAATGTACGGGGGAAAATTATTATCAGGATCAAATATGCCACGGTACGATCAAATTGTAAAAAAAAATACAAACTCACATATTGCTAATTAGGTATTTTTTATGTCTGTAAGGCAGTCTAACTCAATTGTGTTTGCTCTGGTTAAGTTTTAAGTATGAATGTTACCGCACGTATCCGAACAATAGTATCAATCTCGATATAAGTTCCATAGTTTGTAGTTAGTATACAAAAATACAGATGAAACAGCCAGCCATCTAAAGATCATTGCAAACCATCTATATATGTATCCTACTAATAGTATAAACGCAAAAGTTTATGAGGATGGATGTTTGTTACTCTTTCACGCAAAAAACTACTGAACGGATTTTTATGAAACTTTACATTATAGCTTATACATCAGAATAACACATAGGCTACTTTATATCCGGGTACCACGCGGGCGTTGCTGTGGGCAGAAGCTAGTTTGTTTTAAAATATCAAATAAGTAGGTATCATCGTGTGAGCTTTAGCTCACTGCACCTACTTTTTGCATATCGCTATAGTATCTCTCCTCGCACTAGGTATGGTATTGTGTGCCTGTGGTTGAGCGTTGCGAATTCAATTAGAAGAAGCACTTTTGTACATCGTCGAGGTAGGTACCTACCTAAGACTCGCAAGTGCTTTCAACATGGAACAGACACTAGTTAGACACCTATTTGTTATAAAACTAAACTTCTTACTTCGCAGTCTCGATTTCTAACTCGATATGTTCGAAACTTTCTAATGGAAAACTTTCCGTCTAACAAATATGGATAAAATAATTATCAAAGATAAAGGTTTGTTTTTGAACAGGTTCAATGAGAAAGGTAAGGCGCAGAAATATCTTTAACTGCTAGCATTCCGAGTGAGGCATCACAAATCTTGAGTTAGATACTAATATCAAGATTTAGTGGCCTTTAGATAAATAGCTAAGTTTTCTTCAAAATCGGATGCAAATATTTTGGGTATTTTGGTCTTGCAGTTCATTTTAAGAATAAGGCCAGCCGCAGACTGCCGGAATGTTTTTCTGAATTCGATTCCGGTAATAACAATCTGTGAAACAGCACACGTATGAAAATTTAGAATACGGTATTAAAACAATGCCGCTCTCGCTACAGCTGAGAAAATGTTTAATCGGAATTTCGGGATGAGTGCCCGTTCCTAGAAAATGAATGAGATGGCGCGCGTTTCTGAATTCCTGAATATTCAGATTCGAATTCGGATTACACGTCGATTATTAAATCAAATCGATATTATATAGAAAATAGAATTCAAATGCATATAGCATTTCGATTTCGTATTTTCGCAGCATTGCATTCCGCATCTGAATTCACACTGTCTGAGGCCAGTCTTTACAAAATGTCGTACAGTTAGGAAAATGCAGTGAGCGGCCCCCATCTGATGGGTCTTTGACAAGCTGACGAATGAAGGTGCCTCAAAGCCGATATTCAAAGACGTTTAAAGTGGATATTTAATGTTAATGAAGGTAACAGTTCTCTGCTTAACAAATAAAAAAAAAAATTGTGCCCACGGACGTTACCGCTGGTCATTTTTTTGCGGAACAATTGCACATGAAGGAGGAGATTGTGTCGGGATGATGTGCAGCCTCGCTGGAGAGGCGCCAAATCTCAGGCCTCCAGGGAACACGGCCTGGCTGCCAAAAGCTAACTGATCGATGGCCTTAGGAATTTGCAACCGGATTTGGTAGCGTACAGTTTGTCTGTTATGGTGCACGCCAAACGATAAAAATATATTGAACTTTTCCGGTGCAAGACAATTTATATACAAACTAGTGGTACCTGGATAGAAAGTAGCCTATGTGTTATTCTGATGTATAAGCTATATTTCTGTAAAGTTTCATCAAAATCCGTTCAGTAGTTTTTGCGTGAAAGAGTAACAAACATCCATCTTCACAAACTTTCGCGTCTATAATATTAGTAGGACTAGCGTCCACCCTGAAGGTCCATTATGGATATTGGTGAAATATTTTTTGAAATCGGATGAGTAGTTTCAGCGATTACCTCCTACTTACAAACTTACCACATCTAAACTTACAAACTTTATTTCTTAATAATAATTAATATATTAATGTAGAAAAAAAAACATGCTCTTCATGATGGATATACTCAAAAACATACTCAGCGCGTAGATCTTTGGTGATACCAAGTAGGGGGTAGTCAGAGGCACGTCCAAACATTACAGTGTCGCTATTCGAGAATTATCATTTACTAGCTTCTGCCCACGGCTTCGCCCGCGTGGTACCCGGATAAAAAGTAATCTATGTGTTATTCTGATGTATAAACTATATTACTGTAAAGTTTTATCAAAATCCGTTAAGTAGTTTTTGCGTGAAAGAGTAATTTTTTTCCTGCCAGCACACTTTCTTCCGTGACAGCCGTCGTAGGACGACCACTTCTTTGTTCATCCCCCAAAGAAAGGCGACCGGCGACAGCGAGTTCAATCGCTATGCTAACGGTAGATGGTTGCTTTTGCAGGTCCTTCATCCATAAAAGCGATTTGATGTCGATTAAATGACTCATCAGGTTTTAGGCCACATTTAAAATCGTAGAAAATCATCGCGCGAAAATGCTCTCGATGCAGATCCATTTTTAAATGAGAAACATTAATTTAATTTGTCTCTCGAAAAAATATGGAGGGAAATTCGAAATTCAAACAATGGTATTTTTACTTTTAAATAACCAAATTTTTCAAATTAATTACAAGTGGCCAGTGCCTTATACATAAAAACTTTTTTTCGCAAAACTTTTTGAGTGGATTGGTATGACTGATATACTACTTATATAAATTTTTTGAACGTCCTGTGAAATTTCATCCCCTTTTTTCACCCTTATTATGGGGTTTTTTTTAATTCCGTCAATCGACTTCAAAAGAGGCGAACCCCCTCCTTCTTTGAGGTCGGTTGAAATCGTTTCACAATTAGCGAAGATAATGCAGAACGTACACAAAAAAATACAGAAGAATTGAAAACCTCCTCCTTTTTTGAAGTCGGTTGAAAACCGGATGATATTTTGCATCCGTTGACAAGTCACGTAGTGCGTCCCAAAGTTCAGCCTCGCCTCCGGCGCGACTCCGCCTTGTCTAGGTGAGAACTTTGTTCAATTCAACGGAATGCCCGTCCGACCCGGAAGGATTTAGGTATCGCTTATGAGTTATTTATTGCAGTAGAGTTTGTACCTATTCAAATAACATTCGGAATTACTTATGGTATATGGTAAACGATTATGGCATCCCAGTCTGTTTAGCATAAGTAGGTATTTTGTATGATTACAAATGCTTATAAAAAAATAACAAGGTGGTTTTGAAGCAAGGAGAAGACTGATTTTAAGTTTTATTTTCGATTAAAAGTACGTACATTGATAAAAAAAGGTGTATGAACTAAAATTTCTCGACGTCAAATGTTGAGAAAGTTTTTATCCAGAAATTCGGGAAAATTCAGTTTTTGAAGGTTCTATTTTTTTAAATTTCATCTCCAATAATGTGTTTTCTCATTCGTGGAATTACGAGAACTCGTATGGGGCTCGCCTAAATCTCGACCGCTAGAAAATTAGGAGCTTATCCCAGATTACGGGCCACTCTGAACACCGAGCCGTTTATTCCTAAATGTCCACTTAATGTTATTAAACCTTGAATAAATGTAAAACTAATTAAAATAGACGTTAAGCCACAGGTTTTATGCAAATTATTGTTTTAAATAACCAACGATATTTGCAGCTCTAATACCTACAAATCTTACCGGAAGTGAAGTATCAAAGATAATTATTCGATGTTTTTTCCGTTTAATAAAACTCAATCTAAGTTTCCATCGTGCAATATTGACGTGAAAAATAGAGAAGAAAAAAATTGGAAAGACGTAAAGCAACTTGTAGGTTTATTTAGGTACCGAACTCTACTTGGAGAAGCGCGACCCGTTTACTAGAGCGCGTCTCTGATAGGCCATTAGATGCCTTGTCTAAATTACGCGACAAAGGCAATTAAATTACTGAGATGAGCGCGACAGCGAGGTAAATTAGTAGCTAATGCAATAAGTGAGGACTTGAGAAAAATTTTAAGAAGGCAAGCTTTTATCTAATTTTGGAGTCGAAACATCAAGTGACCTTTATAGTGATTTGTTTTGATACTATTTTAAACCTTATTTTAATAACGTTTTAGATAAGTACTTTTATATGTGTTACCGTTACAACGAAAAGTGTATTTTAGACACGTACTACCTAATATCTTGTGCAGCACGTACTAGGTTATCGCCTTGGTAAAGTAATTAGCGAGGCTCTTTGAATCTCCTGATTGCATTTGACACTTGCGCTACGCTTCAGCCTCACTCCTGAAACTACCTCTAGAGTAGGGCTGTAGATTCACCGACGTTACATGAACCGTTTTTCTATAAAGAGCTATATTTGTAGGTATAAGTCAAATACAGGCCGTTGAAGCGCGTCGATTATTATAATACATAATCTATATACTGATCCCTCACCACTCTATTATTAGGTTGTCTAGAAAACAATGCTTCTAAGCTATAAAATAGCTTAATATACGTTTATTTATGCTAAAATTGGGTTTATGATATTTTTTATGGTGTACAATATTATAAAGTATTTATTTACTATAATTAATTCGCTCTAGCTAGATGAGAGTAAGCTTGTAGTGAGAATAAAATTATATGTCCGAGTCCATTTTAGTTTCCTTTATACTTCTTTCATCCTGTATTTTTTATTAGAAAAATGCAAATGTTTTATGTTAACTTTCCAGGTGAAAAGTAAGAAATGTTTCTACGGATTTGCCGATTACCTACCAGATTATGAAATAACCTTTATGCCGCGAGATTTGCTACGATGAAAAGTTACTGCAAATTGTATCGTGCTGGAGCTGACTCTCTTTAAAATAAAATCCGAAATAGAATTTTTACATTTATTTTCTTATTGTTTAATTGTAAATGTACAAAATACAAAAATGACGATGTGGTCTATAACAATCGCGCTTACTACAAAGCATTCCTGTCTAAAACCAAAAAGATTGCATTTTTTTTAAACATAACCCCTTGAGTTTATGTTCTAAACCTACTCGTATAAAGGCCTTTCAAATGCATAGAAGAACTAACCACTCAAGAGTGATTGAGGATTATTATTATTATTATTGAGAATCTCAAGAGGCGCATTTATACCTTACTTATTGGACTTTTATTATTTTATATACCTACTTGTACATAGTTGTATGAGTAAACCACACAAATATAACAAATGTCTGCATGCTTATTCATTAATGATGTTGAAAAACCAAGATCTAGATCACATAAGTGCCTTAGCCGTTTAACGTTCTTGCGACGTGTAGAAACACCCTACACAAATATCTTCACTTCTTACACGTACCTCGAGTAAAGTGAATGGTTCACGTCATCTCCGTGAAGCTTCATATTGAACTCCTTATGTGTGCAACGACCTTTGTGAATGCACAATTCACTAAGATACCTTTATGAATTTACTCGGCGAGCCTGAGAGGAATACCAATGAAACGCTTAATGGAAATGGCGACCTATTGGAATGATACGTCTCCATTTCTTGGAATTAGAATACCTTAAAAGTGGATTCCTGGGGTCCGACTTATAAATAATAAGTAGATAAATCGGCCCGCGACTACGTCCGCGATGATTTTTTCCCCTCAAAACTCTAGGTCTAGGACTTATAGCTTAGTCTGTGCGTGCTTGTAAGTTAGTTACCCTATAAATAATTTGCTTTGCTTTTTCTGTAGTGGATAGGAGATATAGATGTCTTTAAAAATTATTATAATTATTGTGTTTTAGTGTTTATTTTTGGGTTTAAAGTAACACCTAAGAGAAATCACATATAATGTTTAATCAAAGTATAATGAAATTCTTGTAGATGATGAATTCATAAGCTTTTTCAGAAAGCAGTGATAGTTAGTATATTACATTGGGTAGGTATATACCTACATTGCACAATGGGTTATTCAGAAATACCTACATAAATCGCTGTAGAGACTGCTTGATACCGTTTTGAATGGAAACTTGTCAAAGGTATTACGTTATTACTCTCCTTGTAAAATCTTTGAATACCTACCTTCCCAATTAAGTGCATACGCTCTGAAGAAAGACAAATTTGGCCCCATAAAGCTAATTGTTACGTCCCGGACCAAGTAGGTACCCGTTTAAAAGATTTAGGTTTTTTAGGTAGGAAAAAGGCCCAGGGTGAGATGACGGGACGAGATCGACGCGCTTCTGGAACGTGGCTTGTAACAGTGTTGAGTCGCGAGAAGTGGAAGGAGGGTAGGAAGACTTGCTCATCAGTTGAACAAAAATGGTTGAATAATAATAATAATAAAATTTATTCAAATAAACTTGTAATTATATAAAACATAAGTGCACTAAATAAATAAATATAGCTAAGTATAATAATTTTGCCTGAACTAGGTAATCCTGTGTTTGAGGCGACAATAGTGCTAATTATTAAATAAAAATAATCACTTACTCGTACTATCACGATTAATGCATTTAGTTTCACAATGTTGTTTATGTTACAAACAGTTCGTGTAAATATTAAGGTACTTAACTTATATTGAGTAAATCCAGATTAATTACTATTGTATGTTAACTTAAGGTACATACAAAATAATAATTTACTTGTTAAGTGGCCTTGAGCTTCTTTTGCCTGACGTTTACCTACATTTACGAAAAAAGAATTTGCAGAGTTGGCAGATTGCAAATGTTTATCTTTGACCTAATGCGATTTCTGCTTGGTTTAGGTAATTTAAGCGGCCTCCATATCTATAGAGTTGATGTACCTTTTTTCGGCCATTGCCTTTGTTGGACAGTCAGCAGAACCCGTTATATGCTTACTTGGCTTTTTAAAGTGAAGACAAGTAGCACACATTGGTTTTTCTGCCTTGCGTCTAATAGCTTGGTCGTGATTCAAAATAAAAAAAATATATTTTCGTTTGGACTTCTAAATTTGCCGAGAGGTTTCTTAGCATGTCTCTAGTATCACAGATGTTACTTAAGTATATTGTCAATCGATTGTTGGCATTTTTTCTTGTAAAGAACATTTTGTCTGAGGTGGTAAACCAATTTATTTGTAGAGTGACCTTGAACCTTGTAGATTTAGGAAGCTGTGACCAGAAATAAGATTAATCCTTGGTAAACAACAGCTTTATTTAGAGAATAACAGGTTAATGTTTATACAATTAAATAACCCTGACTCATGTATTTAATTCTATTCCATTGCAGCACTCCTTGATGACGTCTGGCGATAAACCTATCAAAGAGCTTTTCCTAAAGTCCTAAAAAATACCACATTACAAGACGCAGGAGGCTGAATTTGAAGAGCCTTTTGTGTCCCAGACAAATATAGCGATTATTAACGATCTATGATCTCACTTTATGGATAAAAATGATAACATTAAAAAGAACATACGAAAAAACTACCGTTTAACACAAACACAATCCAACCGGTTTCTTGAGTTGTAAGAAAAGAAAAATAATGAATACACACAAAAACACATTACATCCTACGCTAACGAACACGGGCGTCTTTGAAAGTGAGGTTTTTTTATAAAAGCACGATTATAGTCAAGTGTTGGGAACATTATAATAAAGCCACTAAACTAAGGGTTTCTTTCCCTAGGGTTCATAAATATAGACCCGCGTACTTACCATCGTAATTTTCTTTGAAAACTATTTTCATCATAATGTTCAGCTTATTTCCGAATTTTATAGATGGAAGACTTGAAAATCTCTCTTATAATATGAATGATGAAAACAACTTCTTAGTTTTGGTGTTGGGAATTATATAATTATATACACGCGTAAGTGTGTGTGGGTTTACACAATTAAACTGGTTTGGTTTTTCTACAGGATATGTTAAGTGTTGCTGCTGCAAAACTGTTGAAAACGATTGTTTTCAATTTGTTTCCGCGTGGACTCAAAATTTGAGTTTGTTGTCATAACTAAGTGTTCATATTCATATTCATATTTATTGCAGTTCTACAGGATCGGTTGGCTATCGTCGTCAAGCCTACCGATCCAGTAGATACCTACTATATATAATGCTAAATTAATAACATTGTAGAATAAAGTGGTTAAATAATAATAGTCCGCAGTACTTACCCGGTTTTATTTGACGTGATTTTTAGTCCTCATTCACTCATGTCAGACTCATCCTGGCTTGGCGACTGCGGTCTCCCGGTCTTTTAGGTATGTACTTAATATACCTAATCAAATATATGGAGCATTATAAAGTTTTTTACCCGCGATGCAAGGAGCAGGCTCCTTCCATATATGCGTTTGAGGTTGTTTATTTCTTACCACTTACCTACCTCCAAAGGGGCTTAATCTATCCTATCCTACTAATATAATAAACGTGAAAGTATGTGAGGATGGATGTTTGTTACTCTTTCATGCAAAAACTACTGAACGGATTTTGATGAAACTTTACAGTCATATAGTTTATACATCAGATTAACACATAGGCTTCTTTTACCCGGAATTTTTAATTTGTGGGCTTAATCGATAATAAACTGTCTTTTACATTCGTACGTAAAGGAACACAAGTAAGGGATTTGAAATTTCGTAAAAAAAGTTACGTGTTCTGATTGCTAAAACAATCAATTCTTGACAAGTCGAATCTCTATCATTTCTATAGAGATTCTAACTACTACTGACTACTGACTAAAACTATAAAGTGAATTCGACCTCCTCGATAATGCTCTTACTAGCCATTTACCGCTCAGAACCTACGCATCGGGTGTTTCAGAATTGCTATCCATTTATATAATTCTTTGTGACATTCGATTTTCCTTTTTTGGGACTCAATGGCAGTTCTTTTTATTGTACAGTATTTTTTTCAATCATTCTGTTCCAAATATTTCATTATAAGATTAGGTAAAAGTACAATAAATAGGGTGGCACAAGAAGTATGTACCAAGGTAAAAAATGCAGGTTCGACCGCAAACTGGGTTGATTATTTATTTGAAAAAAACCTACTTAGGTATTACTGAAAGTAATTTTACAAAAGTAATAATAGTCATAATCTCTTTCATTTTACACCGTCGCAATAGCGATGAAATCACAAGCAATGGTATTTTCTGGTAATGCGGGCGTATCCGGATAGCTACAGAGCCACTCACAACTCTCACAATGTCTCCGCTACGCTTTGTATTGCCACTATTGTTTACGTCTAACAGAAGTTTTATCTCACTGTTATTAATCTGCGAAATTAAAAGGCTTCCACGAGAAATGTAACGGCGACATTTCTTTGAAATTGCTTTCAACTCTTACAGGATTCTTATTTAGTGGCCGTATCGTTCCGTTTTTCTATAGGTACTCGTAATTACGGGACAATCGGCCGAATTATTACCATTATAAATTCCATGTTTTCAACGGGAAAAAGATCCTTTTAATGCGTACTTAAATCATTTTTATTAACTTGAAAAGGTTGGATTTATGCGGCAGCCCTCGTGCTTGTAATTTGCGGGCTCTGTTAGAATTAGAGCTCGTTTGGAGATTGAACAAGCACAGGTAACTTTTGTTTGTGATTTGAGAGAGTTTTTAAACTTGATATTCCCAATGTTCTATAAAACCGCTTAAAAGTATTAAAATAAATTACACTTAAAAGACTTTTGTGTAGGTACATTGAAATATTTTTTTTTATGAAACAATTGAGAATTTGACAAGCTGCCTCAATATCTTCTAATGTATCATGGAAAAATAGTGAGGAGGCTGTAAAAAAGCAATATCATTGCTTTTCCTTTCTCCTTGTAACAATATGAATCTCAAATTTTTAATAAAACAAAGTAATGCTTTATTTTTAATTCCCTTTTTTAAATCCTTTGATTGCATAACATTTTTCGTTAATCATGAAACGAACCTCAAAGCCTTCAATGTTTTCGAATTTCTTTAAAATTGCCCAAATTATAGCTAACTGACTCATAAAAAATAAGTTAATCTATTTTCGTAACAGGAAAAATATAACAACAATCAATCTTCAGCTTCTTCAAAAAGTGTTGACACGGAAATTAATATAAAATGCGAGAAAAATAATTTGTAAATAATTTGTGAAATAGATCATATGAAAATACACATAAATTTTGTAAATATGATGCCAGACAGGCCAAAGTCATAAACTATGAGGAAATTTCCTTATTATCTAATTTTTGGCGCGTAAACGATCGAAGTTTTCGTCGTTATAGTCAATAAAAATACCATCTAAAGTATAAACCTTTCTAAGAATAAATAATGTGGGTATAAACTATTGAAAAGAGTGCAATAAACCAAACAGCGGCGTATCGATCTTTGAAATGCTGACGAACTACTTATTTTATGTCTAAAACCCAACTATCTAATCAAAAGCTTTATGCCTTTTATCGACCATATTTTATTTTTGCGTGGGCACGTTTTTAACACCGAGAAAGTTAAGAGGTTTTCATTCATCATACTAATGAAGGCAAAATGAATAATTCGAGACTCAATAAATAGGCATTTGAATGGAATATTATTCCGATCTTGTAACAATTTTCGCATTAGCCTTCACGAACTCACTCTTCAGGTTTTATGCAAATTCTTGCGATTAGATTACTATTTCTGAAATAAAAACGGCATCTTCTGCCTTCTGTCATAAATCTAATTTGAAAGTCGTTAAACTTTCACGAGATGAAAATATATTTTAAAATTAAAATGAAAATTTATTGCTAGATATTAAGTTTGATATTGTTTTATAGCTTGGAAAACAATGGTATGATTCTATAATAGTGGGATTTATCAAAAGTCAAGAAAACAGAATGGCCGTTTGAGCTAAGAATAAAATCCTATCACTGTCGTAGACCCCCCCAACTACGGCGTTGAAGGTCTGCGATGTATTGTCATTCAGTTCATGTGCTTCAAAACGGCAAAAAAATACCGATAGATACCGAAGATGCCACGGAGGGCAAGCCCGAATACATGATTTCACACTTATTTTTTAATGTATTTTTAGACCCTTATTTATGGCGTGGTAGATTCTAAATATGCGGCTTAGAACCTGGCTAATTTTTTATCATCCCCAACAGATACATAGTTCTGACCCTACACTAGAATGTTGTACCTGGGGGTATCAGAAACAACGAAGTACCATGATCCCAGAACACCCAAACCCGGAACAAATATCTGCAGAAAATGACATGAACATTTGTTCTGTACCGGAAATCGAACCCTCAGACGTTTACTTGTCCGCCGCGCCATTGAGGCTGTCGCTTAATACTTTCAGAAAACGCTGATTAGGCACTGCAAATCCAATTATCTAGCTTCCAACATTCCTCTTGAAAAACATTCCTTCCAAATCTATTCATACTCCAGTCTCCACACCTCTCGTTAAGGTTTGTTTACACATTTTTTCCTCTCATGAATGTTACAATAGACTCATGAATTTTATTCCGTGGAGAGGGAATGGGAGAGAGCAGTAAGAATAGCGGTCTTTACTAGTCATCATTGAATTGCGAAACGTCGTTCGCGAGGCAGCAGTGCGGTTTCGGAACACCTGTCCGTCGGTTCGTCTGTCACCGGCGGGCGATCGAGTTCAATATACGGCGCTATGTACCACCGCAACTTTGATATTGCACGCTCCATCCGTGCCAATCCGCAGCCGCAAATTGTGAACGTGCCTGTCCCACGGCTAATATAGCTACAAAACTATACGAAACTGCGAAACTCATTCGCCGAGAAAACCTTTCTATCGGAGATGCGGTGACGTCGTTAGCAGATCGAAAATCTATTACTTATTGACACGTTGCCTGTTTCCATCCTGGCGTGGGCGGAAAATGGAAATCTTATTTACTGTACGGGAAAGTGTTATTAAATATTTCTTGGCTTTTCCTATTTATTTTTCTAGTACCTCTGCCCAATTTTCTTTATTAAATTGTGATTAATGATGTTGATGATTATCAACAGGCTGTGGAAGACAATTGCCTCTCCCAAGGAGTGCAATGACGAATGATCTTAATCGTGTCGTCCGGTTTGTGATGGCCGACCAAACGAGCATCTTTCTCCTCCAGCGGTTGTCGGTAGCTATATATTAACTCATATGCATATGCAAATAGGTACACTACTGTGAAACTGAATATATAACAAATTAGTGTAAGTACCTAAATGGAAGATTATGTTTCATTAGTCATTCTGTATGTTGTAGGCGCCAGTGAATAGTTGAGCAAATCTCAAATCACTCAAACAAATGCAAACAGCAGAGTATGGTGTGCGTCGATTGATCTGTCAGTACGATACAGTTACATCACCATTATATCACTATCACCATTAATGCTTATCACCACTATCGTCAGAAACGACCAATGCTAGACTTATGGATGAGACTTCGATAGTGTACATCCTTTTCATACAGCAGGGCACTACTATCAACTCATTTTAAGATCTGTGACTCAGGTGATTGATGGTAGAGAATTAATGGTTTTTGTATTTAAATTACTAGAGAAGAAAGGCTGGTACTAGCTTGTGTGTTCTGTACTGTTCAGTTAGCTAATTAGGTAGATCAGCATATAATTAATAGAGTAGTAGTGAAAGCCAGTATGGAGCGAGCGACACTGTCGAATTTCGGGAAATATTTGCGTAATGATGGCTTTGAGCGCTCCACGTCGCTCAAACACACGACCGGTGGAAATCATAGTGAATTTGGCGGTTATTGGTATTGTCTGAGTATCCCAATTTCCACATTGGTTGACCGATACGTTTTTTTTGCTTAAAAACGTTCGTCCCTTGAATAAACTCCGGGGTTTTTTACCAACTCGGGGTTTCATTTGCCATTTGAGTATTATATTAAAAAAATATTATTCGATGCCTTTTTGCCACTCAAAATAATGTTTCTAATCAAATTCGTTCATTAAGTAAACTCGAGTAAGGTCTTTATCAACTCGAGGTTTAATTTGCCATACCATAAACTTCATCGAAGTATTGTATTTAAAAAAACATTATTCTAAGCCCAAATAAATCATCGAAATAATGGACTTTACTATCATATTTTTTGTGTCGCGGGAATCATGAACAATGAGTGGTACCTCATCACCCAGACCCGAGGGCAAATATCTACAGAACATGGAACCATTTGTCTCAGTCGTCAACTCTTCCACCGCGCCACCAAGGTCGTCAAGTAGTTCAACATGGGTTCGAATATTATAATATATACAGAGTACAAACAACTCGATTTCATGTAGGTATCTACATATAGCAGAAAGGCTTTATACTCGCTGTAAGCATGCAAATTACCAGATCCGGACTTCACCTAAATAAAAACCCGAATGTAGGTAGGTAGGTACGTCTCCAGGCAAACACGTCATTTGCTAAAATATCTGGTACCGCAGCCTCGTCGTGTATTGACAAAATTTATTGGATACTAAAGTTTTCATACGCTTTTATGCTTTCAGGAGATTACGGCACGGCAGTTTGGATCCCCGATGCTTATAAGTCCTCGTGAAGGGACGTGAGAAATTGTTCTTTATTCGTAGTCGCGATTGACTTGCAAAATAAATTGGCAGGATGGCGGTGGTGATCAGATCAGTAAGAGGGTCCAAACCAAAGACCGTCATGCTAGGTCCACAACGCACAGAAATTATAGAAGAGCTAACCACTAAGTTCAGCTCCAATATGATCGGGCCTATAAAGATGGTGTTTTATTTACCTGTCCTTACAAAAAATGGTAGAGAATCTTCAAAACAGGTTAAAGTAGGACGCTCGGACGTCAACACCAGGGATTCGCTTTCCGCTCAATAAACGCTTGCATCTCGCACTACCACCGCTTTGCTCTGCCGCACTCCGCTCTTTCCAAAGCGCAACTGAAAAATAAAAACTTCCATGCAACTTTTCGGCAGAAAGTGACCTCATCCGTAGGTAACAACCGAGTCGGCACGACAGACCGTCAGATAATATGGCACATATTTTCTGACGATCGTAGTAGGTAAATTTATAAGGAAATAACTTACAATACATACCTACTGAGTAAAACATAATATGGATGTATAGGTACATAACGTATCTAGGTGAATTAACCAAAGTGAATAAGTACCTACATAAGTATATTTGATGTTAAACGCGGGTTCGATTCCCGCCACGGGACGAATGTTTGTATGATCTGCAAAAATTTGTCTGGGTCTGAGTGTTTTCTAATATGTACATATTTAAAAAAAATGCAGTAGTCATGTAGTTCCTACAACACAAGCTCTGCTTACTTTGAGGCTAGATGGATGCTGTGTGAAAAATGTCCAGCATTATTTATTTACTATTTACGATATGACTTTTTAATGAATTTCATGTGGAAAAATCCTGTTGTCCTAACATTTTTTAGATAGCTACCTGTTTCATCTATACTTTTTGTATATACCTACTTGTACATAGTTGTATGAATAAAAACCTGACATTCTTAAAAAAAATTGATTAAATATGCCATACGCAGCACAAAATATATAAAAATCTTTTACGTTTATGACAATGAAGAATATTCTATATTTATATATCAAATTTGTATATTAAGCAATTATTAGTAGTAGAAAAAAAACATCCCAAAGGTCTCTGGCAGTAGGTAGTAATGTATCTGCGGTTAATATGGGAAAATACAATAAAAGTAGGTAATGTTTCGCTGCGTTTGTCTCGTTGAATGGAGTCTTATTTACCGGGAGTTGACATCTTTTGTGAGAATTCAAAACGACGTGAAGATGCCACTGATTTATGTTCGCCATTATTCTTACTTAGCGACGTAAACACATGCCGTTCAGATACCTACGTGGTGTGTCAAATGAAGAGGCACGAGGCATGATACGACTTCTATTATGTTTTCATCACACTTGAGATGCTTTTGGCAGTCGGATAAAAAAGTCGTTAAACGTATTTTGCAAGTCGGTAAGAGTCAAAGTCAAATATATTAGGATTATTATTCGTAACATAAACATGCATTTACAAGACCGCCCATTGTACTTCCGCGATCAGCTCGTAGTTGGCTCTGTTTGAATTTGTTAGCAACATATCTATGTGGTGATTATGGTGTAAAATGAAGTTTAAATCTATCTATCATTCAACGAATTTAATATATAATTCAGACGTTATAATATTTGCCTATGTTCCATTAAATTTTTTAGGCTTAGTTTTCAAATAAAAGTCCTGAGACATATACGAGGAGTTAACCCATAGATCGCTCATACCCATATCAACCCATAATGTTTGACATTACAAAAGAGAAACTTCTGAATTGAAATGAGCTTCTGAAAGGAGGAACAGTTTTTAGTTTGAGCCATCCATCGGAAGGTGAACTAGACGAAGATTTTGGCAGCACAAATAGTAATAAGCTGGAGAAGTCGCTCAGACTCTGTCGGGGCTTTCTTCGCACCTCCTTAGACAAAAGCCAATCTAAGATGAAAAATGAGACAAAAGTTCTCAGTTCTACGTAAGAGAACTAACTAGCTCTTACGGAGAACTGAGAACTTTTGTTAGCCAGAGTTACCTACCCTAGTACTTGAGTTATTTATTGAACATACATATAATTAATAGAGGCATAATAATTTTCAAATAGGGCATATAAGTACAAAAGGAACATTAGTACTAACATAAGTTTACTTCCAATAAACCTATGAGGATAGGAAAAGCTGAAATAGTAGTGGATGTGTCAGAAAAAAATACTCAACAATATATAAAATAATATATAAAATATATAGACATATATATATATAATAGGTAATTGGTATATATGTTATTATTTATTATATTCTGCTGTAGTATTTCTTATGAATAATATTATTTAAGGTAGTTTACACAAAGTACACCCCCGGCCGCTTCAAAATCATATATAATCCTCTCCATCCAAAGGTTGTCTGGAAGAGATCGCTTTTAAGCGATAAGACCGCCCATTGTACCTTTATCATATGTGTTACTGTTTATTTCGTTTGTATCTTAAGGTGTACAATAAAGTATTTTCATTCATTCATTCATTCATTCATTCAACTATTTGCTAAGTTATTTTACAGTAAATGACATAAATTATTTTATTAAAAAAACTAGTTCCTCAAAATTTTAAATCCCCGACCTGATTTATGTGTTCCATCATCCAGAGGAGTATCGTGTGGCAATAACACCTATCAAAGGTAACTTTTTTGAAGTCATATACGATAGCATTTTTTTTTATGAAGTACAATCGATCAATTTCGTGGAAAAATTATAACAGACAGATAGAAACAAACGAACAACCTTTTACCAACCTCAGAGCGATCGAACAACGCTGACAAGGCTTATGTGTTTCCCGTTACTAACAAATGTTCTGGATCGGTAACCATGGTACTCGTAGTTCCTACCTACGACTAGTGGTGGGTCCTCAGCACGTGTGGCACCACTTTTATAGCTACACACTTTCTCGAAACGAGGCCTCACTCTTTTCGTTTGGACGAGCTAGCACACCTGCACACCAACACAGTTGCACAATCATGCTAGGCGCGAGGCGTGAGCCGAGCCGCGAGGAAAGATCGTGTTGGCTCGCACAATGCGCCTCGCACATAGCACTCCACTCCTAATCCACACCACACAACAAGCACAGTGCACACTGTGTTCCCAAGACTGCCTCACTCAACTACGTTCAGAAACTGCCTCGCTTCAATTGCGGTACCACAGTGTGCTGGCTCAGTTATAAAACTGAGCCCGTCGCACGATCCTTGTTTTCAAACAGTGTGCTACCCATTACTAGTCAGGACTACGTATATGACATTGGTTTCGTTATAATTATTACAATTATTATTATTATTAATATAGTACTAAGATAAGAGCCTAGACTCCAAAACTATGCGGTCTAGGCAGGATGTAAAAGATTATGAATGGTCTCTCGTGCATTGCTCCATGAAGGCACGGTCGGTGTCCAACAGAGTTACAGATGCCGTCTTTAGATTTCGATGGTAATTTGTCTAAAGGCATAGTATTAGGCACAGTTCAGCTAACAGAGTCTTGGCAGTACTAGATATGGTTTATTCTGTGTTCTTGGCAAATATTACAGAGCGACACAAACTTTGATATTGTTTGTTGGACATCCTTTTGTTTACAGGATGTCCAAGAACATGAATAGTACTAGCCCCAACGGGTAATGTTGCCCAAAAGTGAAAAAAAAATATTGAAAAAATTTCTAAATTCAGTTTTCAAGCAAATAATCTGGAATTGTTTATTTCTTACATCAGCTGTTTTTTTAGCCCTTATGTCAGCCTCAAGTTTTGTGTTAAACAAAAAGATGTTTGTAATCGGACTATGCACGAAAAACAGCTGATTTATTGAATATCTACCAAAATCAGCAGAAATTTACCAAAATTATTATAGGTAGGAAAAGTCATACAGAACTTTTGTTGTGTATAATGATCAAAATTACACCTTTTCTGTTTTCTATACATATTCTTAGCCACCCTCTATAAGTTTTGCCACAAAGCACACTATGCCTAAGTACCTGGTTACTACCCAAGTAAGCGCCATTATGCACATATACAGGAAGTTTCCTAATAACTACCACCTGATTACTTGTAAGTAGTCTGCGAATCAGCACAGGAACAGCTTAATATAGATAAACTCATTATTTTACACTAAAGAAAAATATAAAAACAATGTAGTCAATAAACAAACAAGGTAATAATGGGCGGTCATATCGATAGAAACGATCTCTTTCAGATAACCTTTAGATGAAGATATAAAAATTGAATCAAACGACAGTGTACTAGTAAACCTATTACAGAATATATTTTTTTTAATAAAACTACACACATAACATTATACATAACCTGTACATTGGCCTCGATTCTGTAGTACAAAGTTGTACGAATAAATGTATGAAAGGTAACTAATGTTATGATAAAACGACTTACTAACAGTTCTGAGACATGGAAAGATAAATTAAATGGGGTTGTATTCCATTACATTCAGGCATGTTCGCCGATGCGCGCACAGACACATTTGACGCCATCTGGCGGAAAAAGACTGCCTCTGCTAAGCAGAGTGCGCGCGAGCAACAACAGCATCCTGAAAGAAATAGCTAAAAATTACGCATGTCCTCTGGTGTGGAAGTTCTCCCAGAGGACGAAATCAGTATTAGTAATTAAGTACTAACCCTTATCTTAAGCTTACTAAGACTTTTGGATCTTTGTTGTCTTTGAATAAACGTTATTATATTATTACATAAATACAGTGAGTGATTATGATGAACTTATGGATAAAGCTTAATTATGTACTTACATCTATATAAATAAAAATCAATTGCTACTGACATAAAAGAGAACGGCTCGACCGATTTGGCTGATTTTTGTTAATGTCAGGACAAGGTTTTTTTGATAGAAAATCCACGGTAAAGTCGCGAATCTGGATGACCCGTGCAAAGCCGGGGCGGGTCGTTAGTTAAAGATAATGGTCGAAGATAGGTATACCTAATCCGATACAATAATTTAGTTATTATCGGCAACAAATACCAAGGGTGTAGACAAATACCTCACGCATAGTTTTCTTTCACGCTAGCGCAAATCTGTCAAGGCAATACTTGGCAGAGGTCACGTGACATTTCCACAGCTAATGCCTTTTCATACAATTCAATCTTTGCGCAGGCGTTAACGCCAACAGAAAGTGGCATTTGTGTAGAAAGAGACATAATAATGCAGCGGACGCCAAACGGCTGATGATAATGAATGAATGAAAATACTAATTACTAAATATTGTACACCTTAAACAAATAACATAATAACAAAATCTTATTCTAAATAAAGTACAATGGGTGATCTTATCTCTTAGAAGCGATATCTTCCAGACATTTGGATGGAGAAGCCAACCTTTGGATGGAGATGACTGGATGTAAACGATTAAGTTACAGTAGATTAGACGTACCAATTTACCTTTCAAACTGTATTTATTTACATAATTTAGTTATTGACCGTACACAAACACCATGCATATACACTCAATCAGTTGCAATGAAATATAAAACTTTATATGCATGACAATTTAGAAATGTTCATATGGACGGCAAACGTCTGATGATTATGATGATGCCTGTAGACGATACCTACCATTAGGTAACATACAAACCGTAGCTGCTCGTAGCTTCGTAGCAAATAAACGTAGCACCTTCGTAGCGCGTTACAAATGCATTAAAAACTATATTATCGAGATGAATTTACAGAAAAGCGCACCGGAGCGCACCCTGAGGTCGTCAAAATCGCGTTATCAGCTCTGCACTAACAAATCAGAGGCACTCCGCATCGTGAGACCTTATTATAGCACCAGGAGATCCAAAAACAAGCTTAGCACTTACCGTTAAGGTCTTATTTGGAACGAAAATGTAGCGTCATCTCTTCTACGTAATAAAGCTTTCAGGTATCACATCACAAAATGGCATAATATCTTGTCTGCGGTGTTCCATGCAGGTAGGTAGGTTACTCCGCCTGTTATAATTGGGGATGCAAATGCTCTCCGCTGCAGCCCCTAAGACACTTTTATTACCCCGGGGAAAAGAGTTAATATCGTTTTATGTAAAACGCTTAAATCGTTTTAATTTTCATTTCCGAGTTTATTAAAATCGCTTGAAGCTATTCATAAAAGGGAATTGTGTTGGTGCCTCGTAATATTAACAGCGTCGCTGTATGAATACTTTCATGAAATCAACTTTAAATTTAGAATGTTAATTTTAGGGTACTTAAATCTCATTAAAAACGCAATTATGCCACGAGGATATTCATTATCAGAAATAATCAAAATGCCTGATGATGGTAGCGTAATAGCATTTCATGTCAATTTGTAGTGGGTTTGATGAAGCGGGTAGCATCGGGCGGCCACCCTTGGTGTTTCCAGACGTGCTAACAGCCAAATAGATTTAATATGGCTATTATTAAAACCGTAATGTTGACTTTTTGTAAAAAGTCAACATTACGGATACGGTAGAAAAAAGATTAAAACAAGGTTCGCGCAAATACTGGGCTATTATCAATATTATCAAAAATAGAGATGCCCCTATAAGCTAAGATAAGATGCCGCATATTATCAAAAATAGAGATGCCCCTATAAGCCTAAAATCAAAATCTTTCAATAGTCACATACGGATGCTAAACATGGGCACTTAATATCGGTTAAAGAAACTTAAAATAGCACAAAGAAAGATTGAGAGAAGCATTCTAGGAATCAAATTACCAGATAAAATTTCGAAAAAAGATATGAGACAGAAAATAAAGTTTTAAGATGTAGTGAGAGTAGCTAAAACAGGAAAGTGGAATTGGGCAGGTCACAAGGCAAGAGCCAGCAATGAGAAATTGAGTAGCATAGCAATAGCATGCCCAAAATGATTATGAAGTGGTACTGTGCTCTAATAACAAAGAATAAGAAAGAAAACCACTGCTGAGCAAAGGCCTCCCTGCCTTTGCTCAGCAGTGGGATGAACTTTATATATTTTATTATAAATTAAGGTTTAACTATTTTTAGGGCTAAAAAAAATCAAAATGTTGACTTTGCGGACTACATTTTCTATTCCACTTTGCATAAATCAATGACAAGTGGCTCAAAAAGTTTGGACGCAATAACCCTAGCCAAGTTTCAGCCACCGACTACCCAGAGGTTGGTGTTTGCACCAAGGCAACGATTTTGTCGACGGAAGAACTGACACAAAATATATGTTTTATGGTCTGACGGAAGGATAAGAAATATTTTTTGTTTTCTGTTTCGTCGATAAAACTGTTGTTTTGGTGCTAAAACTGTAGTCAATGGTTTTCAGGTTTTTTAAAATCCTGTGTTAGGTCAATAATTATATAATGATTGCCTACAAAGACCCTTGAGTAGTGGTGAAAAAACCACAGCGCTGATTTTTTACTTCAAAATATCAGTGTACAGGGCTTGATTCAATACAAATGGTATTTGCTGTTAGCACGTCTAGAAGCCCTATTAATCGCAGATAAATGAATTACCGCTCAGCCGCGACGCCATCTATCAACGTCGGTAATTTTTAGATAAAAGCCATAATCCAAGCATATTGGACGTACCTGACTAATAATATTAGGAACTTACTTATATCTTTACTGTTCGAGTCACTGTGACTGACAAGTCACTCCATTTTAAAGAGAATCAGTGAAAGGTTTCGAGTGCACCTCGCAATGGGGCACCTTTTTCCAACTGATAAAACTGTGCATAGTGCATTATACACAGTTTTATCAGTTGGAAACACCAAATTTATTTACAGAGCCTATTTATTTAAAGGTTGATTTAAGCCTGCTTACTTGAGATTTATTCTCGCAATTAAGGACTACGTGCTAGAATATGCGGTGGCTTAGACAGATATGTATGGCTCGCTTTATCGGATGCTACCCAGGTATTTCAAACTTATTTTTCACTACGAATAATGTTCAAGGGCCCATTCGTGGAAACGCTCTAGACTTCAACAGGCATCTGCGTAGAGTATAATTGTTTATTTCAAAGACAAATCTAACATAATTATTTTCATTTTGAATCATTGATTTTCATACTACTTCTTAAAATTTCGCAATTACCTACATAACATAATTTTAAGTTTTACGGGTCTTTATCGCGTTGACCTTTTTTATTCAGTGATTTGGCGCTGAGTCCATAGCTCCGCTAAGGACGACTTGATGATATAGCGTTTTTGACAGCTGCAGTATGCTCTTTGACCTTTTCAGCAATTGTCCGCTTCGTTTGGCCGATGTAAGCACGGCTACAGCTACGGCAACGTCTTTTTTATAAACACTTGGCAAATTCAGCCGATTTGGATGATCTCCTGAAGATCAGTAGCAACAAACAACCAAACATTTAAATAAAATAAATAAATTTCTAGACATTTTCACACAGCATCATCTAAACATTTGCATTAACGCATTTATAGGTAGAATAGGATATTTAGGTAGGTACTTCGAAAACGTTACTAGATTGAATGTAGGCAGCAGCAGAGCAGATTCATTCATCGAAAAGGGCGCGGGTTAAAAAATATCCCCATAAATTCTTATATTCAGTGACTGCGAGCAATTTTTGTGACGCTCATTCGTCTACCGTTATCGAGTGTCGACAATTCAATTACGGCATAATCTAATAAAAATTTATCGCCGTGACGAGTCGCAAGCTTGTGGAGAGCTTATTTTTGTGTTCATGCGAGTCATCATTAACTGCCCATATTGTTTTGTCCTCGTACGTAGCTGGTTATGAAATTGGGTTACGTGCGCGTACGTAACCAGATTTCATAATATAATGGCTAACTAATGGGCTATTTACCCGGATCTATTTCCCTATTTTAGTCTGTAAACAGGCCCCGTAACCGACAGACCGATGACACCTTAAAGGTTGCGGAAGGTGGCTCAGGATCGTTCATAATGGAACTTCTTGGGGGAGGCCTACCTTCCTATTTGTGTTATTCTACAGCATGATAATGATGTTGATGCGGTAGACTTTTCTTGTTGTTTGCACACCATTAACACTAACATTAGGTACCTGTCAGTACACCTAATTGATCCAAAGTTGGAGTTTCCCTACTTTGAAACTTGAATTTCAAAACATCAGTCAAGCCGGCACCTCTACATTATTTTTATTTCTACAAAATCTACTTTAAACGACGTACACCATTACTTTATTTAAGTAAAAAATAAAGAGAGTTTCTATGATGCTTCGAAACTGAGCTGGGTAAACATTTATGAACAATGCGCGCTTATCTATAGGGCGGTTAGAGATAGCAAACTCCATTCGTGAGCGCGTATTGTTATCGGAAGTTATTACAGCCGCATGTAAAATATTCGAAGCAGCGATCGAACAATACCGAGCAGTAATACATTTTTCAAGATAGCTTGCGGCTGACTGTCTCACGTAGAAGGAAAATAGGTTGCCCGTGCCGGCGCTTACCCGTACCTTATAGGTACCTAATAATAGATACAATTAAGAACAACTCCTTTTGCCCACAACTTCGACTACCTTCTTCTAGTGGATCGTGCATCTGGCGCCATAGCGCATGCAATAAACGTTATTGCATGCGCTATGGCGCTAGCTTTATTGAAAAAAACATGCCTTTACCATAGCTGAATTAGGTTATTCCCGTTGTAAACTTTTTGTCGTCCCCAAATTCACTAGTTCCCAAAAACAGTGTGAAGCTACCCTTGTCTCAGTGTCTTCTACCCAGTAATGTGTTGTACTATATGCTCATTCCAACAAAAACGAAAGCCATTTTCGAATCATACGCTTCGAACCGGTAAGCTCAATAAACAGGCGCCGTCAACCTGGTTACTACGTGGTTTCCGCCTATTTCAGCGGAATTGCATTCTGCTTCGTTGAACCTCATGTGTTACCGGAACGTCAGTATCGTATGGTTACTTATAATACCATAGAGCTACGTACCCCCCAGATTACCTTATTTTCGGGCTCTTTAGATCATCGGTGCACCAAAAACTGGACGTTCTTAGAACCCATCAAATTTATTTGGATTTGAAATTAATTGAACTTATTTTTTGACAGGATATTCTTAATCGGGTACAGAATGAAGAAAATACTTGATTAATTTTAAATCATTTAATAAAATAAGTGATGTACATTTTAATTTCATATACAGAACACATATTAAGAACAGTCAAAGGCTGTATCGGTAAAAAAAATATTCTTATTAAAAAACCAAAAGACGTTAAAAGAAAAAGTTTTTTGGGCATTTGCAATTTGATTTACGGTCCTTTCCTAACTAATGCTAATGAGGCTGAAACTTCTTGATAGATTTTTTTGCTACATTTATCTGCCATCATAACTGATGGTCCTAACAGGGCTTGGTGAGAGTGGCCCTTGATTTTACGTAAAGCATCTAACTCGGCCGTTATTGCCTGTAAACACAACCAATCGAGGGAAATGCTCGTTTCCGGCTCGTTACTACGCTGAAACTCATACTAACGAGCTTATTGCAATATTCACCTCTCACAAACAAGCTGTAACAATAAAAACGTTAAGGCCATGTCTACGTAACGTCTCGTTAACATCGGTTTACAAACAAATTACAAAAAAAGCATTTCAAATTGTTAAATAAAAACATATATATTCGATATTTACAATAAAATATTTATATTTAATACCATAAAGTATTTAAATATTTTAATATAATTTTCTGTACTCCTCTATCTATTTTACGTCAAAAGATTTTTTACAACATTTAAGTACAGACATCTAATAAAACAGATAGTAAGAAATCTCTGTATAATTAATTCTGTTTTTTACAAAAACGAATTTCCTTACCAAGTTATTTACCTCGCCAGTAAATTCATGCATATCAAAATATATACCATACACATTTATTGTGTCGTTAATGATATCGTTTTGTTCAAATATTATGATTTTTATACGTTAAAACTCCTTACTGCTAACGCGGTAACATAAATAAATTAAAATACAATGCAGATTCAGTGTTTCAATCCAATGTACTTTATGCATTGTCAAACATGTTTGGAGTAACTTAAAATATATAAGACTAGTACTTTGCTTTCGTCAAAATACGTGCTGACATAGGACAGAAGTGCCGCATGCATTTCTTATGGCACAGAATGAGGACTGCTCACACTTAGGTCTTAAAACTTCGAGAAAGTGTACAAAATTAACTAGGTACTATAAGTTGCATCAGGTACGTTGTTACAAAACAAACATTAACTAAGCGTGCGAGACAGCATGGAATGAGATTGCAACCATTTAAGACTCATAACTAGCTCCAGCCCACGGTTTCGCTCGCGTGGTACTCGGATAAAAAAGAAAAATAAGTGTTTGCGATCAGTTTGAAAGTTTTACATATTTTTGATATGTTGAAAAATTATTAAAAATGATATAACGAATAGTTTCCTTGTTAAAAATTAGACAACATTAAGAGGAAAACCACCCATATTTCTATGGTTTTTATGTATAAAATCAATTTAAATCATTTCTTATAGAAAAGCGAACAAAACGGAAAATTAAAATATTTCAACGGTCACGATTATATTAAATCCAAATTTTATCCAAATCGGTTCAGCTGTTAGATTATCAATCACACACATCAATACTTACGCATTTATAACATTAGTGGAAAGTAGTGCGCGAAATGTTAATCCTTATTCGCCATAGAAAAGGCGCAAAAAAGCTCGATTATACCATAAAATCTATGATTGGAAGCGATCAGAAACTATCGGCATAAAACAATTAACTTCATTCATAACAGACAACTAAGACAAATAGCACCTAGGCCGGATACTTACACCGGATTCGATCATTCACATGGCTAAGATACATAAAAGGCGGCAAGCAAATTGAACCAACCACTTAATAGAACACATAATTAACTAGGTTACACTTAAAGAATTAACTAAAAAATCAGTTCGTATAATAAAGTTTATGAACATTCATTTAATATCACTCTTTATTTACAAGATCCGAAGATTTCAACAAGGATAGGGTTCTCACATCGAAACACGTAAACATCTTTGCCAAGAGTTTGTAACTTTGGACTATAGTTCACAATCACCTTGAATCACAATCAAGGTACAGCGGCCACGCAGACTTTAATAAGTCCTTGCAGTAGTTTGTTCCGTTCCAACCTTAGAGGTTGCGGACGATGCTATCCATTTGAGGATAGGTCATCTTTGAGCCACTGCGGGACGGGTCGGCCCAGTCGCACGAGTAGTTTGGACAGGGCCGTGTTGTGCGGCGTGTAGTACCGCTTCAGAAACTTGGCCGAGCGGTCTTCCATGGGCGGGTATATGCGACCCTTCGACTTGCCCAGGCATTTCGTACGCTCGTTGCCGACGGCTTGGCAGAAAAAACCTTTCTTCGCGTCGTACCTGAAAAATATGAATCGTAAATATGCAGCTATAATTAAATCGCTGGTTCTTTTTTATTTTATGCTGTCTGAAGAGGCTCTGAAATGTGTCTGGACTTGGTATTTACCAACTAGCTATAGTGAAAGTGGATGATGTAGTATCGCTGCTACATTACAAGCTATGTTCCAAATTTCAGCTTTCTAGACTTAAGCCTGAATTCATAGTCAGGGGTTGAACAGTCCCCCAAAATTCATCATTCAGCATTCGCCTTGAGGCTGGGTGCATAAAGGTTAAATTCGCATAATGAATAGTCCCCTAAGAGAGCCCCTATTTGACTATGAATTCGGGCCTTAGTTGTTTTGGCTGTGCGTTTATAGATCAGTCCGTCAGTCAGGACAAACGATTTTATACGTCAATATGTAGCCTTTATTACTACATATTGACGCAAAACTCCTACGGGTTAATCCCTAGAAAAAAAGTATTGAGGTCTCACTCGAATAACTATGATTTCTACTAACAAGTCTGTGCTTGACTCTTCTTATTATTCAACCCGAGACTTCGCGTTCACAATCCCTTTCCTGTAAATCTATTATTCGCAGACTCTTTCAATAATTTGATCATCCATTTGAAGTTCGATGTGCGCGCCTTTCAGTGTTATTACTATTCTAGGTATCGAGTAGTACTTCATTATTCAGTACCCTTTTTTACAAGGCCTGATCCCGGGTAATGTTATTCAATACGACCAATTTCAGACACGTATTTGGTAAAATATATATTATATTTTTCCAACGCAAAAAATGTGTTATTGTCCGTAATATCTAATATGATTACGTGAGGGGAAAATCCGTATACATTATAGTAATGAAAATTGAAATGAGGTCCTTCACACGTAGGTATACGACGACCTCGGTGGCGCGACGGGTATGTAGCCGGCTGAGACGCAAGAGGTGCAGGTTCTTATGAATAACAGTTTTCTTAGTCATTCTGCATTCTCGGAGAGAGCAGTTGTTGAGCTAAACAGTATTATGTTTTCTTCTGTTGAATTTTAAATGACACATAATCAGAAAGAGACGAAATAGTGTTTAGTAAATCAACCGTATAATAATCTTAATAAGTAAGGCCCCCAAATGGCTCATGAAAGAGAACTGTAATGACTGATAGTGAAATAAACAGTGTGGTGAAAGGGTCGCAGATTCCTTTCATGCACAAGTAAGAAGTTTTAATGAACTTAGTTCATAGTTGGTGTGAAGCAACTAGTCAATGATTTATTACGGGGAGTTGAGTTAAGTCCAAGTCCACAGCTCGCATTAGAATAACATTTCAAGAGAGCTTAGATATGCAAGTCTGTTTTATGTAGATATCGTACTCCGTTAATAAAGCCTGTTTATATAATATTTTTTGAGTTATCGTGAAATTATTATCATAGTTCGGTAAATAGAATGAGTGTTTCAAATTTTTTCGTAGTTCAGTTATTTAATGATACCAAAACACAAAATAATATAAAAAAGTCAGTTAGTACTTCATTTGACCGTCGGAATCATCATTTTCTCTGTTGGAACCAACATTTATTATAAAATTACCTAAACGTATTACCAATACAAAAAAAAAAATGCTCAAAGCACCGGGACTCGAAATGTGACAACTGGGATTGTTAACAGCTCTATATACTTCCAAATACTGGAACCACACGTGTAACCGCCTCTGAAACTCGCTGGTGATTGACGAGCCATCACAAGCCGCGAGACGGACAGACATTGCATAATCGTACTAATTCGGAAACACGAACTTTGCCGAAGCATCTAATTTAAATCGTAGTACACTATAATTATGTAACTAGGTTCTGCTAGAAGCTTGTATGTTAGAAGATCGAAAGCCGTTTGATTTTCCCTTGCGTCCCCGCGGGGAAGGAGACTCACACGGCACGTGAAACACGTCGCATCGTTACGTATTTGTGAGTAGGTCGCATGTTTACCTCCTGACAAGATATTTTGTTAACTAAAGTTCATTATTATTATTATGTGAAAAGATTCAAGATACCAACGACATAGGGAACCATATGGGTTCAGGACTATGTATGTGTGTTGGGGTGTTTATTATTATTATGTTATCGGATCAAGTTCTACTATTTAAAAAAAAACCACGGTCTAAACGTATTGGTTATATTTTCTTTGTTGTGGTCTCCGATTGGCACGTCAAAAGCATTTCTAGAAACAAGCATGCTACCTTCATGTGTAGGCATAGGTATAAGTTTGAATACCAGTATCTGGCATGCCGGCTTGCCACTCTCTGGTATGCAAACTGCAGGCATGTGTATCACGACCTTTATGCCAGACTTGCTACTCGCCTTCGCCTAACTGTACTCTTCGAGTCTTAAGTGGCTATTGCAGCTAAGTTACGATCTACAGGGTACCTGGACCCAACGCCCAGTGAAATATACGATATTAAGCCAGAAACCCATTCAAGATGTTGCTATCACCTGAACCGAGTGTAACTTAGTTACCCGCTGAAATAATTTCTTCTTAGAACATTTACCGGTAAAGTAAAGTCGAAACACCTCTCGCTGTTTAATTGACTATCTAATAAAAAACTCATTGCTTGACACACTGACTGATTGACTTTAAAACAAAGCTTTAAAAGTCCTGACCTAAAATTGGGCGGGCATTTTCCTTTTTTCGTGCGTAGGTGTACACCTACGCACGCACTAAGAAAGAATTGTCCGAAATTCCATCCCTTGAGGATACAACGAGAGGCGGACCTAGTCACCAATTTCAGCATGAATATTAAATTCAGCAGACGGCCTAAAAAAGTTAATACTCACTTGAGCAGCTTGTTATAGTCGAGATGCGGCGTGAGTTTGAGGAACTTCTGCAGAGTGTTCATGACCTGCGCGGGCTCCGAGCGCAGCCCCGAGCCGTCGATCACGTGCAGCTGGTGCGTGCTGTACTCCGCCAGCCAGCGCTCCAGGTAGTGGCTGTACTTGCCGGGGTTCAGGCAGCGGTTCCTGGACCAAAGATAATAAGCATGCTTCAGTGGAGCGACTCTACAAAATAAAAAAACCCTCTTATTCATAATCACCTTTTTTATACAACTTAAGTGACGAACAAGCATACGGCCCACCTGTTGGTAAGCGGTTACCTATAGACGCTTGCAACACCAGTATCACACGCGCGCGCGTTGCCGACCCTGAGACATAACGGGTGAAAAGTCTCATGTGCCTGTAATTTCACCGGCACTTATACCCTTTAATCCGGAACACAGCCTATTTAGCAGCAGAAATAGGTGTGGTGGTAGTACTTCTCCAGACAAGACATTCACAAGGAGTTACTACTTCTACTTACTAACATTAGCAGGACGTTGACTCTAGCTCTGTCCTTTTTTTAATCTAAACAAAGGGACAACTTTTTATCACGCTGCTAGAGTAAGTGATTATGAATAAGAGGGTAAGTGAACAAGATAAAAAATATTTTTTTTTTTTTTTTTTTTTTTTTTAAATTTTAATTACAATGGTTGTAAATAACATAAAATAAACTATATGTAGCTTTTACGAATTCATTCAGTGAACAATGGAATAAGTCAATCTTCTCTGCAACCACATGAAATGAAATGCAATTGTATTGAAACCTGTCATGCTGGATCTATGGGCATGTGCCAAATATAATTTAAAATATAGACTTAATGTTTGGACGTGCCTCTGGCTACCCTTAACTTAGAATATTTACGGATATACGCAGTAAGTGTAGATCGGAGGATGTCCATTGTAAGTATATATTGCTTTGCTCACGACTTAAGATCCATACTCAATACATAAATAACCCATCTGGGAGGACTCAAGTTCTGAAGCTAAAATCAAAACTGCGACCTCCCTTGAACAACTACCTTTTGCCATTATCAGCGCCATTGAAGATAACAGATGTTACAGAAATTTTATCCCCAACACTTTCTCATATTGACATCCTTTCCATAAGAGCCTGACAAGGAAATTGTTTGTGTGTAGCAGCTAAGACTATGATTTATCGGGCCAGTCTAAATATAAACACTTATGCTACGTTACGATAAGTTGGCTGGATATGGATATATCGATTACATGCTTATTGGTCCTTCGAGCCGGATTACGTAAGCATTATGTACGTATCGTGGCTCGTTTATTTGTGCAATAATTTTGATGCGAAATACCGCTGTAGAGGGGATTTTGGGAGGGCTTTAGATATTGTGAATAATGCTTTATTTTAATATCCGTTGTTTTCATATTGCTACATAATTTAATAATAACGATGTTCCGGACAAAGTTTTATTGGGCTCCTCGTTTTTGGAAAAGCATATTATGGTTTTATCATAAACATTCGATTTTCCTCTAAAAAAACGGGAATTTCATATTATATTATCACATAGAATCACAGAAGCCACATAAGTTAAAAATCGTATAAAAAGATTATTCCTTTTTTAATGCAGTTCAATCAACGATACCGCTGATAGCTGATACGCTCACAATGTTTTCCAGTTTTATGGATTCCATTCAATAGGCATTCTTGTATGAATGTGCACGGAATGGCATTAGTGTCGTTCATTTGCGGATAAAAACTGGCAGTAAAGCAACCCTCTTGGGCCCACTTGCGTGACACAGGTTTAACCTTTAACTTGGATTACGATCTAAGTCAATGATTTCACAGTATATAAACCTGTATAGTAAATTAACTCAAAAGTTAATTCGCTTACCTTTGGTTACACAATTGGTACTTTTATCTCATAACTTTATCCATTCTACACCTTTAGCCCTGTCCTTCTCTGATACTGAATAAAAGAAAGATAATACTTTGATCAAATAGATAACGTGAAGGAGTGAATGAGGAAGACAAAAAGTATGAAACGAGATGAATAGAGACTTTGTATATTTCACATTAAAACTAAAGGCTTTCCTTTTCTAACACTAAACAAAAGAGAGAGCCGCAAAAACTTTATCGCATAAATAAAGCTAAGAAAGATAAATTTAAGGCCTTATTTGATATCAGAAACGAGATATATGGAGTATATATACTTTTATACTATTATTTTTATTTATTATGTTCAGAGTTTAATAATATATTTCTGATTAAAACATTTCTGCAAAAGGCTGGAATGTAGATATAATGTATTTGAAGTGGGCCGTTACGAGTAGGCTCACTGAACTGATAATCCGAGTTACAGCCAAAATTATATAATCTTACCTGAGATCCCGCAGCGGTTTGGGCGAGCTGTCATTCGCACTGATGACTGTGTAGAACGTGTAGTTGTTGGCCACGACGTCGCCGTGCGAGCGGATGTGCTGGTACCATGAATACGCCCTGTTCAAATGGAATCATTTTCATTCAATTAACCAACAACAAACGGCTGTGGAAGAAAGGTTTATGAATTAATTTATGAAAGGCCTTCTCACACTGCGTCGTCCAGTTCGTAGTTCCACGAACTGGACGACGCAGTGTGAGAAGGCCCGATTGGTCCGACAAGGTTTAAAAATTTTAAATACCTTATACGTTAATTACCAAATTTAAGTTTTTCGCTCCCAAAATCTTGAACTGAAGGTTTGGATCGGACTATGATTTTCGATCGATTCAATTCTGTACTCCTGAATTATAGCATTTTGCAAAACTTGGATTTGTGTTTCGGTTATATTCGGATGCTATGATATTTGAGTTCATGGGCCATGAGTTGTAACGCTACTTCCGGTGGTGACTTTACCAGACTAACGTCCTGTTCAAATGAGCTCGTTTTAATTAAATTAACCTAGATACGAATTACGGACGCCGCCCGCAGAATCGTATAAACTATAATTTAATTTGTGATTTTCGCAAATATGATCACGTTGACATATTAATGAATTATGAAAACATCGTATATCCCTTAAAAGTGCCGACGGCATTTTCCCTCGGCCAAAGGGTATATTACTGACCGCATTTTATGCATAGTGGTTGCTTTGTAATGTGAAAGATGTGTAAATCAACAAATAGGATCGTGAAAAAATCATCTACGCTCATATTTGACGGATACCGAAGGGTATTTTTGATTTTGCGATCCAAGGTTTAGATAGAATTCAAATCATCTCAGAGAAACTTCAAATCTAGTTACAATGTTGAATGAAAAGTTTCAAGTGCTTGTTATTTCCCAAGCTGCCTTGTCCTCGAAACATGAAGATAATAACGTCATTAGTGTCTGATGGCAAGAAAAGGTAGGATCTCAAACAAAGCTAGATACTAAAGCCACTTTATACCAAATGTTTTTGCAACAATTGAAATCCTTATAAAGCGAGCCGAAGGATCAAAGAGATCTATAGACAAGGAATGGTGTTTTATTTTCAAAGTAGACCCACATCAAACAGTCTCGGTTGATTACAAAAGCCGGAATTTATCATACGTGCTTACACGCTAAAGTAAATCATTATATTTTCGGTGGAATATGTAGTCACCAGAGTGAAAACAAGAATCTGATTTCGCTCGTTCCCGCAGTGGCATGGTTCCGGTTTCGTTTTGTTTATTTATTGGTGTAAATAAAATAGTTTTTATCCCTTCTTTCAAAAGTAGACCACAATTGTAGCAACAAAAAAGTGCGAGTAGCCGGCTGCGACGCAGGAGGTGCGGGCTTGATTACCGCTGCGGGACAAATGACGGGTGCACCGAGACCCGGAACATATATACATAATTATGTTCCGGGTCTGAATGTTGTGGTAACATGGTACTGGTATTTCTTGCCCACGGCATAGGAAATCCTAGTGTGGGGTCAGGACTCGGTATGTGTATGTTGGTTTTCTACTTCCTACTACTATTATAAACGCTAAAGTTTGTGAGGATGGATGTTTGTTACTTTTTCATGCAAACACTACTGAACGGATTTTATTGAAACTTTATAGTAATTTAGCTTATACATCAGAATAACACATAGGCTACTTTTTATGCGAGTACCTCGCGGGCGAAGCCGTGGGCAGAAGCTAGTAATATATATTTTTTTTTAATCAATAAAACAATTTTAAATAATTCTCAGAATTTCGAATGCCTCATAATAATTATGAATATGCCAAAACTGCACGTGCATATTATTATGGATTTTTCTTCCGGATACACGTTTATGAGTCAATTTTACGCCATACAACTAAACTAATATTGCTGACGACGGAATTTAGCGAAGCTAAAGAAAACGAGTTAAGCTAGCGGCGTCGCGGTTATACTTTTTTGCACCTAACGCCATTACTTTTAGAATTCAATTCGAATTCCAATTTACTTTTTAGTTGAAATCTCTTTAGACATTTCACAAGAAAACACGGAATTTTAGTAGATTTTGGAAGTTGCATTAAACTTTTATTACGTATCCTGTTCGAAACGAACATTCTTAATAAGAGTTGTCTTCCAATTTATCAATTACACCTAAACTTAATTAATGACCATAATAAAACATCTGAACAACGTGTTAACGATCTAACATTTTGAAGTAAGTAATGAAAATTTGTCTTGAATTAGACAATTTAAAGTTAGACAAGCTAGATCGCAAGGAAAAAATAAGTATTATATAAGTTTTAGAATCGAGAAGATAACTTTAAATGGGTGCTTTACTGATTAAAGCATAAATTATGAATGACTTTCAAGCCAGACGGTCGGAGCGTCTTCTGCAACTGCGACTGCTACGTGAATATTTTTAACTTTCTCTACGAGTATGTATTTAATTGTGTTGAGTACCGAACTAATGTAAATAACTTTACATTGGCATTAGGATGACATTGTTAACATTTAGGGATTGATACCTACTTTAGATAATTTCTCAATAACTATTAAAGCAACTGATATTTACACTGTGATTACGAGAGCATAATAGTCTAAATAAATGAAGGACAGAAATACGATGACTTAAAATTTTCTCATTAAATTTATTTGTTGAAAACGGCTCTTTCAAAGCTCTTTGTACGTCCTTCCATCGAATCAAGAAAATATTAAAGCGTAATTGATTTGTAATTTGACGACCGCGTGACGGAGTTGGTCAAGGCCCGCCTGAGACGCAAAAGGTAACGGGTTCGATTCCAGCCACAGGAAAAAATATTGTATTATCTGCAAATATTTTGTTATAAAATAATGAATAATATGTATGTATTTACAATATATATAAGTATAGTTTACATTAGTTGTAGTACCCAAGCAACATGATGATATGTGATGAAATGTCCAGCATTATTTTTTTTAGATTTAGTAGAAGGTTTATCACGATACTCAAATTGAAACATCAAATATACATTTTTAAATGTTCTTGTTATTATCAACAAAGAACTTGAAAAGTTATGGGCCCAAAGTTTCGCAATGTTTGTAATTTACTGTTTTTTAAAAATAAAAAAAAAACATTGCAAAAACGTAAATTAAAAACATTGCGAGTTAACTGACTAAGGGCCGTAAGATCAATAGTAGTTTAAACCACAAGAGCAAGTTTAATATTCTATCTTCAATTATTTCATAAGTTCAATGGTAGATCAAACCATCGATTAACTTTTACCGTAGGTTTAAAAATCCAACGTTTAAACTATTATTGATTTTACGGCCCTAACACGGTTTTAAAATCCAAAATTAGAAACTCCATAGTATACCACTGCGAGTGAGAACCTTGCGGTGGATAACAGCTCGTTGCAGAAAAGGTACACCCTGACTCCTATTACCACTGGTTCTTTATTAGTGACTAGCTGCGCCCCGCGATTTCACCCGCGTAAGTTTCGATTCCGTGGGAATATCGGCGATCTAATTAAATTTTAGAACACAAAAGCTGCTATTGTGACTTAACTATGATTGTAAGATATATTCCCTCGCGGACTTTTTAGTAGGTAATAATGAGTACTTTAATCATGTAGTATATCATTTTTATGTATCATCAATAATTTTCTCAGCGCACGCCGAATAATGAATTTTATAGGCAAAATTTTGCTACTTTGGGTTACATTATTGCAATTTTCTTAAGGATCTCTATTTTTTTAAAAATAAATTATAGCCTATGTTACTTCCTGATAATTTAGCTTTCATTTGGTGAAAAAATTGTTAAAAAGGTCCAGTAGTTTCGAAACCTATTCGATACAAACAAACAAAAAAATATTTCCTCTTTATAATATTATTAGTAAAGAAAGACATAAGTATTAGGTTGGAACTGAAGTGAGAAATGTTAAGAGTCCTTCAGAGCAGACAACGCATCAGCGATGCTCCAGGAGCAGATGTCAATAGGCGATGGTAACTGCTTTCCATCAGGTGAGCCGTAAGCCTGTTCATCTCGTAATAACATAAAAAAGTGAGTCGTTCTCTAAACCTTATTTCGTATTTTGTAAAAAAACAAGATTAGTAACACTCAGTAGTTGAGTTGCTAAGTAGAAACAGCTCGCTTCCATTGGATACGCTCGGAAATTAATGGTGTTCGTACACACACCCCCAATATACTGTCAGCATCATTAAGCAGTATTAAAAAAATATTATTTCAAAGTACTTAACACCAGTCATTTTGACTAAATAATAAATAAGGTCTACAAAATTGTTTAAAATTTTAGTTCAACTCGACTAAAATTTTAAACAATTTTGTAGACCGTTTTCCCCCATTACGTTCATGACTGTGTAACAAAAAAGCCGTCTGTCTGTGACGGCTTTTTTGTTACACAGTGTTTTGTCTCTTTCGGTCGAATTTGAAACTGCCTAGCAATACAAAATACAAAATGCTAGACGCTGTAGTTTGAATGCACCAAGCTTACCCCAGGTTTACCTGTACATGATTGTGTGAAAAAATATTGAGTTTTGTTGCTGACTGTACCAACTCGTAGGTGAAATAATTAGGGAAAATGTGGATTCCGTGACAGCACGACCGTCGCCGACGGCTGAAAGCGAGTTTATTTCATACACACAATATAAAATAAACACTCCACAACTAATTATAAATTTTATTTGCATACCGGTTTGTATTATTTACTTGTTTACTCAGAAAAACTAATAACAATTATGCTATGGTTATTTGATCAACCCACACGACTCACACTTATTTTTGGGATATTATAAATCTTGTTCAGATCATACTTATAAATAATAATGTTTGTTGATAGTTTTTGTCATAGTTTTCAGTATTTCAAAATACCTTCTCTGTTGAAAGAGACTCATGTTTTTTATTTAGTTGGATGACCATCATTTGCCACAGAGCTCTCCCGTGCTTCAGATGCCACTGAAAGATCTCGTAGAATATTATTGGCTTCTATACGGGTCTTCACTACTATTTGCTTTCTTTATTATGTTCAAGTCAAAAAGTTTATATTCATAGAAACGTCAGCTTAGTTTACGCGCTTAGCGTTTTTAACTGCGCAAAAATTTACGGCGATCCCTCGCGCGAGACCAAGCCTAGAATCAGGCAACAAACTTTGCTTGTTTTTTTTTGATGATCCTTTATGCAACTGTAGTGTGGTGCCAATCGAAAAAGGTGAACTCGTTTATTTAAAAAAGAGTACTTGTCAAAGAATTAAATAAAGTAAAAAAGTATCATCAAAGTTCTTAAGACAACACACGAGCCGCTTAATAAAACTGATGCTTATCCTATTGTTAAAAACGATATTACTGTATTTTATCATCCGTTGCAAAGTTTGTAACACATATTTTGCCCAAACATTGGCAAAATAATTTAAAAGGTAACAGGGTAACGACCCGTATTAGATTAATCATCTACGTAAGTATGAAGAATACAATATTAACGTTGTTTTTTGCTGTGTAAAATTTTCCGTTTTCTGGTTAAACACTCGTAGTTTGTATCTATAGACTAACACTTAATTAATTCACTTCAGCTTGATTTAAGTAGTCTGCCTCTTTTGTTTAGTGTTGAAAAAAGGCAGGGTTAGTGTTATCGGACCTTATAAAGTTAGTGAGTGATTATTATTAAATAAGAGGGTAATAATAATATTAGGTGATGGCGAAAGCAAATATTGTTTTTTTATACATATATAACTATGGGTTTTCGCAACCACCCCTTCCCCTTATTAATTTGATGACACATATTGTACATTCCTTTCGAAATAGGCCCGAGCTCGTACGAACTTACGAGTACAACTCAGCATTGCTATACAAACTGCAATCACAAAGTTCCGTTCGAATGAGTTGGCTCACCTCTTGGAAGGCGAGATGAGGATCGCGATGATCTTGGCGTTGGGCACCAGCGCGTGCGCCCGGCGCGGTACCAGTTCTCCATCGAAGTATGTCGCAGATTTCTCGAAAGTGATTTGAGTGCTGTTACTCAAACTGGGCGGGAAGAAACTCAAGTACCTGTTGAAGAATAAACGATCATAGAATAGGGCTTTATGTGTCACTAGTCTCTGCTCACGGCTTCACCCCCTATTAAAAAGCTGTGTGTTGTTTTAGATCTCAAACTATACCTGTTCCAAATTTCATCCTAATCGGTACAAACGTTACGGAGATTATTAGTAAGAAACATCAAAAACATTGTCCTGCATATAAATGGCAAAGTTTGGTTGCGACTTCAGTCGGTTTTTGAGCCTTTTGCATCCAGATGTTCATCTGATACCTGATAATATTATTTATATTCCTATACCTATTTCAGGAAAGAATACACATTATGGAACACCATGTATCAAGTCTAACATCTTAGGTTTGAAGTATGTGAAAGCGGATTGAACTCAGTCGAACCCAAGCTTTTCACCACACTGGTTATTTATACAAAAACAGCAATAGACGAAAACGCCCAGGATGACCAGGAATAGGTTTCATGTCGCTATATCTGATGGAATCGATTTAAGCTCGCGGAAGCTTGAAGTGCGTTTGTGTCGCAAGAGCTAATCTCTGTTTACAATGATTACTTAAGACAAAGAAGAAAGTAGTAGTAGTTTGTTTGCTGTACTAACGTATCCGTAGTGTGCACAGACTCGACCCAGAGAGCTGACAAAGGTTGATTACGCAAGGTCACATTTCAGTCTAGACCCATTACGTTATCCATTTTAGACAAATATTTATTCGCCCTTTATTATGTTGCGGTGTGTGCTACTAAACTTTGATGTGAAAACATTCTCGTTATAATACTGGATTTTCTATTATTTTCATATATAAAGGGTGTAATAATTCAGAATTAGAGGGAGCGCCAACGAAATCCTGAAGACGGTTGCTGAGAGTCCTTTGCACTGGGGAGACTCATTACACTTCATGTGACATGACGCCTCTTTTGTTTTGAACCCGCCTACTAAATACCTATCTGATTATCTAGAGATTAATTTAGCCTACTGCGCCCATTCTAGCTTAGTTTTAATAGTAAATATGAACATAACATGGACACGTGACAGGACTAAAGTCAGATTTTTTTGTTAATAAAACCTGAAAGCACATGCCAGCACGGGACACACTAAAGCCTGCTTCAGGTACCGCAGCGCAGGTATTATTCCAGTAATTTGACTAAAAACGAACAATAGAGCAATGGTTGGCAACTGAAAGGAAATCCTATCGGTCCGTGTTATCCGATATGAAAACAGTAAGTACTGTCTAAAAAATACTGTTAAAATACCAACTTATCTATAGCGCTCTAATCTGGCGTTGTTCCGCAGCTGTACGCGGAAGTCAACCTACCGCTGGCGGTAGGTACATCGATAAGCTGGTGATCATACCGCATTTTAGTATTTTCACTGAATATCCAACTATAATATCATAAATGCGAAAGTGCGGATGTTCGAAATATACCAGGAGTTTAGTGTTGAATCCTATTAATCGAATACCAAGACAAGTTATACATGGGGTTAACGAGGAGGCATTCAACGTTAAATTAATGTATACTGCCTAATCTTCCACCTTCCACGCTCTGGTCTAATAAATCGATTTTAATGAAATTTTGAATTCGTGGCCTAAAATAATATAGAGCTGCCCAGTTACGGTACCACGCGGGTGAAACCGTAGACAGAAAACGCATAACTAATAAAAATTGAATTTGTTCTCAAACGCAGAAGGTGTGTAACATCGTGAAGAAACAAGCTTGTCTTAGAACGGAAAGTTCGAAAACGTCTGACATGTGCATGTTATGCGCACTAAATCTTTTCGTCATTCATTTGTAATTGTTGTCTTCGCGATGAATGCAGCGGACGGCCTTCTTAGCGGAATTAATAAATGTCAGGTCATCTCAGAATTAATATAAAAATAAGAAAATTATTTAACATGTCATGCAAATTAATAAAATTTAATCGCATCCGGTTTACTACAAGTATGTACTCGGATAAAAAGAGGCTTCTGCTTTTTTTGTCAGGTCTCAAACTAGGTACATCCAAACCTATTCAGCCGTTACGTTATTGATAAACAAACATCCTTGCGAAATTTCCTATTTATAATACAAGTGATTGGATTTAGGAATGTACGGCTCGAGGCAAGACACTAATTAATGTTCATAGAAAGGTCCGTGTATGTTATTATCTAGAAAATACATATTTACGAAACAAAGTAAGGAATTCTCTCGGTTAATTGCTATTAATTAGCTTTTAGCATTCCGGTATAAAATTTATTATAATAATCCTCGGTCTGAAATTTGCTACGCTTTATTAATCAAGGACGTTATTCGGTAAGAAAATCCGCGGATACATTTTATCGGAGATTTATCGGCAGGAACAGTGAGACAGCTACGAGTTACGAGCGTCAATCTACGAAACCGATAAATTGTTTTTTCAGCTCGATCGGTCGGAAAGGAGCCGCCGGAGAATAGACGTACGGACAAAGGCTTCCCGCTTCCTAATTTACCGAAACAACGCTAAACTGTAGAACCTTGAATTAAACTTGTATAAAGTGCTTAATTTGAATACAACCAATCGACATAGAATAAGCATCATATGAATGGATAACCTAAGATTTCTGAATTCCATAAAAGCTGAACATGATGTACAATAAAATTGTCGAGTAATTTTTTGATCTGTGATTCGTGGTGACATTCTTCGGGGGAGGCCTATGTTTATAGTAAACGTTTTGCGGGCGAATGATAATGCATTATGTTTTGCGAGGCAAGAGAGCACAGCGATAGACGATTCCGGCAACCGAAGCAAGCCACGAAAAACGCAGTCATAAGAGCCAATAGAATTGGCGATGACCAGTGATTTATGTACATACACTCCTTAGATGGGCAACATAAGTTTTGTTGAGTTTAACTTTAAAACCAGATGAGGTATTAAGAGTATTTCACATGGTTGAGACTAGGGGCACTTATGAGATTCCCATACAAACCCGATTGGAGTCAAAACTCATAAATTACTCAATGCAAATGTTATCTTTCTTTTTTTACTTGTAAACTGTAATCTACTCTCAAAACCGCTTCAAAACGGCAGTAACAATTTTAATCATAAAGTAAGAAAAAATGTTTAAGCGAAGTCCTACTAGGAATGCTGGAATAAATAAATAAATAATGCTCGTCATTTTTCACACATCATCATTTAGTTCCAAACTAAGCAAAGCGTTTATTATGAAAAATACATGTTTGATCACTACCTAAATCCTTTTTCCCTTCTTTTTAATACATACATAATGATACAGGAATATCTTAGATCTATGAGCTCCGTCGTTTCTACGTTCAATTTTCCATGAAATGCTGTTTGGAGTTACACAGGCTTAGGTGCTGTCAGTTTATGGCGTTCGATCTCGATTACTGCCGCCGCGGTATAAACTTGGTATAAACTTCCTCTTCCAAATCTCCGCGCCCGCAACTAAGTTGTTTCCCCAGTATTCGTTGAAAATGAAAACAGTAAAGTGCCGCGCCATTGGTTGCCACTAGAGAATTTTATCGATTTATTTATTGCGATTGATTTCCTCGCTGGAAATACTACCAATACCTGTTCAATTTACTCTAAACGGCTTCGAAATAGCTTGGTGATTCAAATATTTGCCGATTCATATTACATTATGGACTCAAAACGCTGTCACAAAGTTAAGCCAAAACCACATAATACCTACCTAGTCTATAAATCAACATTTATAGACTTGGTAGGTATTCTGCGATTCAACCCAGATTGGGCTTAGCCGTGTTTACAGGGTGTAATAAGACAACTCTCGAATACTTTCTATGTTACTATTTTTATTTTATTTGTTTATTGTCACAATAAACAGCTACTTTCGGGGATAGCAGAAGAGCAAAAAATGACAGCAAATATGATTATATGAATAATGCAGCTAACAACGTTATTCTATAAAAGTTTACAGAAACTTACCGCTAAAAAGATGCTGACCCACAAATCACTCAAAAGACCTTACCCAGGTGGGGTCTCATTTATTAATATAAGAAAAATAGTTATAAAAAAGAAAAAAGTGCCTGCTACATAAAATAGCATTTAACTGAGAGCTGATCCACAGAGGAGAAAAAAATGAATTTCGTTCAATCATGATACATTTTTTTTGCCGTGTTTTTTTCAGAATCATGGTCGTAGTCGGGGGTAGTCTAATCTGATTACACCCGGTATACCTGGTTATTTAAAGCGCTTTTCCGTAAATGTCAGGCCATTACGAATTTGAAGGATCTCGTTTCGTTATGTTAATCATTCGATTTGCTAATGGATAACAGCGGATTAAAGCGATCGAGAGCGATACTAATGAAGAGAAGCGAGAAAATGTTATAAATAAACCATGCAACCATTTTTCATTACGGCAAATACAAAGTCTAATTCATTATAATTTGGCATCCAATATTCATTTGTTTCTGCGGGTTCTTTATAACTGTATAATTACAGGGAAATACTTTTCCGCCCATTTTGCATTATACTATTTACTATTACTATTTACGTATTTATATCTGTGATAACGATGGCACGATACGAGTGCTTTTGTTCTTTGGGCACGTTACTCGCAAAGAAGACTGGATGAATTTGGTAGTGCATGGCGGGTTGGAGGACAATGATTACGTGGTCGCTACCCTGCGGGATGGTCAGACCTTATCAAGTACATTACACAATCCATCACGCATGAGTTTTTGACCTTTATGTCTTCGATTATCCTAATTGTGACGAGATATATATTTTTCATAGCAGATCAGATAAGTAAGTTGTGCAAAGTTCACCGTCAACACTCCGATGGGTGGTTGTAGGTGACATTCATTTACAGTCCAAGCAAATCGGTTGTGCTTTGGAATGCAAATTTCGCCTATAAGGCGGTAAACCGTGCCGAAGCTTAGGCCTTCGGCCTTACTCAGCAGTGGACTACAGGTTGATATTGATGATGAAGAATGTCAAAATGAATCGTTTCCCATTGCATCCAATACGCTTTCGTTAGTGTAATCAAGAGGCTGGTTTGGCCACTTGCTCAAATAATCTTAGATCTAAGGTCTACTTACCAGTCAAGTCCTTTCAAGTAGTTGTTGTTATTGAAGAACTGAAGCTCCTCGTAAGTGGTCGGACTGGGGAGGTTCGCCGTGAGTGAGGGATGCATCGCCAGGAAGGTGTAGAGGGCCGTGCTTCCTGTCTTTTGCGGGCCGATGACCAGCACCCTAGGCAGGGTACCGCACCATTTACTTTTGGACCAGATGCGGCGGTGGCGGATGTCATCGCACGGATTCTAAGGGAAACAATAGTTGTATTCCTAAAATTATCCTTAACTCTACAGCACAAGTCTCGCTCTTTGTAAAGACACTTATAAGCCAATTCTATGTAAGCTCAAGCTTTTTACATATTTAAGTGGATGTATATAGTTTTGTGATATGCTTGATTTTTTCGAATAAAAATCATTTATTTAATAAGACTATTCATATTGTAAAACAGGAATTTTCTCGTACAGTACTTACTATCAGTGCAAAGGCATTAGCTAAGTTTTGATACATTCCAATAGTCTAGATCTGGTTGAGTGGTCGCGACGTGGGGAGAGACCTGTCACCGATAGTATGGTACGTGGAACATTCCTGTTTTACAATGTGAAAAACATTAATTTCAATACACCGTTAGTTCTACCCCCTCAGGATTTCCCCGTGTTGTGGGTGCTAGCAACTACGAATACGAGTATCATGGTACCACAATACCAGACCCGGAAAAAATATATTTTCAGTTTATCTATTGCAGCGTAAGTAGGATTTAAACATACATACATACATATATTCACGCCTGTTTCCCGGAGGGGTAGGCAGAGACCAAGGATTTCCACTTGCTACGATCCTGGCATACCTCTTTCGCTTCATTCATCCTCATCACATTATTCATACAGGCTCGGCGGTTTAGTGTACTTCTGACCTGGCCTTTCTCTAAAATGTCTCCAATTTGGTCAGAGTACGTTCACGGAGGCCTTCCTCTACCAACTATCCCATTCACGCTCAGTAGGATTTATGCATTAAATTATTGTAGATCGTGCAAATATTTGTCTGGCAGCGGGAATTGAACCCAAGATAGGTGCTCAGCCGCATACCTACCACGTACCACGATGCTCGTTTCTATTGTACACAGATTAAAAATTACAAAGGGTAGATAAACCCTATAAATAATTTTACTCGAGAAAAAAATTGAGAAAGAGTCTACAAGGTTGCCTAGTATAAATTTAGGTTTTTTATATTTAGAAAAATCATAATTATACTTAAGGGAACAATATATTTTGGTGCGTATTGAAAAACAACTTTCGTTTTTTAAAACAGATTTTTTATTAAAATCTGAAAGAAAAACTCGGAAATACGGGCCGCAGTCTAAAATAACCCCTCAAACTGTGCATTATTCATGATAAAAGGTGTGAAAACAATTTTATCCATTGCCGTTCTGAAGCTTTTACAATTTTAGGTCAAGGGTGAGTTATGATGAAACTTTTTTACTCATCTTTGAGTAGATCTAGGACACTGAAAACATATTTTTCTCTCAACATCCAGCCTGTCATACATTATGATAGAAGCAGGAAAGGATTTTTACTACAGTTGGAAGTACGACAACAACATATATCATCTTCGATGGAACCGTGGTATCTCAATCAATAATCAATTCAACACTCAAATCATCAAGTGAAAGATTTGTTTTATAAAAGGGTAATAGGCGGCTTTTATTTTCAGTAATTAAAAAGTTCGTAAGCGAGTGCAGGAGCCGGGTCACTGTTGGGAATTAGGCTTTAATCCTCTTGATCAGTGGCAATGCAGGGCCGGATACCCTGTGAATACACTAGTGTGGAATGTTTTTACATAGTTTTAGCTCAACGAGTGTGTATTATATTTAAAGGTTACTTATCATTTGTTTTAGCCCACACTTTTGTGAAATCTAGATATAAAATCATTGCGCTTACTGACTTACAATCACTAAACCCTAGGTCCTAGAAACTTACAATTTGGAATGCATTTTCCTTTTGGTATGTAAGGCTCTAAGAAAGGTTTTTCTGATACTCCACCCCTTGTACCAATACTGGTAGGCTGATTATGTTTTTTTTGTTGTTGTAAATATAGTTTTACGCTCAAAAATATCGATGCGGCAGATTTTCAGCACTAACGAATGTATATAGGGTGTCCCAGAAAATGCATACCTACTATCCTGAGACAGGGTTATGTTACACAACATCTTACGCCAGGCTATTTGTTTTAAAGAAAATGGTGGTAAAGAACATCTATCAAAAATCGGTTAAAATATAATAAATCAGCTGGTTTAGGTACGGTACAAAACATCTCATTCGTTAAAATATTTTTCTTTGGTTTAGTGTGCAAGTTCTCGGACACTGTATGTCATCACCATACATTTTGATAAAGTTATTTTAATTTGATGACGACGACGATCGCCATGCTAATTATTTAGAAAACTGGACTTTTAAACTAGAAATTATAGGGAAATAGTACATATTATTATATCACAAAAATAACATTGGTCAGTCGCAAGCTTGGCGGGTCGCTAACTGGCTTTATGTGAAAAGCCTTAACGAGTGGCTCGTTAGTAAAAGCGCCATCCCAAACACATGAAACTAGTCATTTTATTCCGAAAGTGTAAAAGCTATGAGAGAATAGAAGGTCTATTTTCCTTTGAACTAGACGTTTATTACAAAAGCCGGGATACATGTGGCACATATAGAGTAACACTAATTCGTGGCGTTTTAACGTAGGTACTACGTGAGATCAAACGGCCGAAGCGTATCTGTTTTATTCATAGAACTTCAAAGAACTGAAATAAGAACTCCATCAGCAATATTATTTTAACGAGAACTACCTTTAAACATCGTTTTTATACCAATATTCAAAATAAAATAATTGGGTTTAAAAAAAATTTGGCTGATTGACATAAGATTGCAAGATTGTACAACGTTTTCATTCGACCGATAAAGAACCACTCTCGCGAAATCAAATAATATTTTTCAATATTTCAATAGCATCATTACGTATTTCAGCAACCGATAAAGTATTAAACATTGCGCCATACATATTGTTTCGTAGGTTCCTCGTGCGAGATGAAAAATGGGATATTTCGTGGTTGGAAGTAAGTATTTGCGATATAAATCTTATAGAATAAAATTGATTTAGGCTTTTGTAAAAAAAAAAACAGGAAATATTGACGTGATATGTAAAGGTGAAGACATTTCGCTCGTTTTGGTTTAAGTTTCTTGTTATGGAAACCACTTTTCACTCTCAGGCCGTGAAGTTAATTGCCATGAGTTCGTTCGACAAATATCCCACTAATTTATAGAGCAAGCAATGGTCTTAGATAATAAAAATGTTGGCGGAGCACGAGTTAATTTTTGTCGAGGCCTTCCCACACATCGTTACACTACTCATCCGATCAATTAGCTAGTGTAAATACGGTGATGAGGAGACCCAACTTTACTGTTCCGGACGTACCCGACCATAACTAAGGAGGGCACTGAAAACTGTTACAAAAGTTAATTGATCCGACGACAATAGCGCCGGGACCAAGTTTCCAAAGGGTAACATCCCGTTTTATTTGCGTCAAAAGACCGTTTCTGAACTTTGTAAAATAGAATCACTGATTAATAGCTTGCAGGACTGGAAACGTCACGGACAAAGAATCAACTTTGCGCAGTCTGAGAAACACTGTAGTGCACACTTTTTAGTCGAATTGAAATTGGGCTTCTGCTCTTTTAGCCGTCTGTTAATTTTCGTCGGGAATGGAATGGATTTAAATATGGGAAACGCAAAGCGGGCTGTAATGGATGTTGCCTTTCTTTGTTCACCGGCTAAGCTTTATGCTTGCCAAAGCTATTTAAGAAAGGAATTTTCAATTAAAATTAAACTAGCCAATGTCTACGTTGATTTTTTTTTATTTTGCTTTATAGTACTTTATAGAAGGGTATCGGTGAAAAACCTTCGTACTCAGCGAAATCAAAAAAGTGGACCCAACTGCGATTACATATTAATATTTAACATTTCAATATTTCTGTGAAAAATACGATTTGTGTGATATTGCTGCAGCTGCAAGTTTATAGATATTCCGTCGCCTCGATATGTTATTTCGATTATGAAAAGAGTAACTTTACGACTCGGTGCATCCGCGAATGTAGGTTATCGGTATGTAATGTTGCGTTATGCTCAATGTAGAGAATTCACACATTTGCACAGGGAATGAAAATCAAAACAGCGACGTGAAAATCTATACCGACAACATAGAGGTAGAATGTGATAATATTAAATATTGTTGTTAAATTTTAAATAACTTCAGTATTGAGGAGTTCTTAAAAGAAAAAATAACAAATAAATCTTTCTAAGAGTATATTTGCTTAAGTTTGCAAACGCGATTTAAAAAGTGTTTTTTTAATAATTAAATATCATCGCAGGGCGCTATGATCAGAAATTTGTATGAAAATGTTGGTGTGTTGTTTTGAAATCCTACCTTCATAGTATGTTGATCTACAATATGTCTGACTCTACAGCAGTATCCAGTAATATCACTGCTTTGTAAAACAATAACTATATGTCATAATATAGTAGTATCAGTCCATAAATCTTGTTTTCCTATTCGCAAAATCGTCGTCCCAATAACAATAAATATATATAAATGTGCGCAAATAAGCTCTGTACAGGTGAGGCCCGTCAATTATCCCGAGTGACTGGTCTGGTCGCTAGCATATACTGCCGTGGGCGTAGCCAGTGTGGGGAAGGGGTAGACGTAGGCCCTCCCTGGCTTACGTCGTCAAGCAAAAAGTATACAAAACTAGCTTCCACTCATGGTTACGTTCGGTAAATTGTCAAGCCAAAAGTATACTTAACAAGCTTCTGCCTCCGGTTTTACTAGTTTGTTGATAACAATACGTTTTTTTCAGAAACTTTTCCGTTGTTCCTTTGACTATTTTATAACCTAAAAAAATATTTCTTAGGACAGTGTCACGTGGAATGCTCACTGCTAATCAAAACGTGAACGCCTATCCTAAAATATAATGTTTAGATGTGCCTCTGACTACCCTATACGTTTGGGGATTACAGTTGTGTGCGTTTTTTATTTTAATTAAGCAGACCTATTGGTGAAGGCCGGTTCAGGCATTATAACGTTTATTGGTATCATCCATCCATACTTTAGCTTAGCATTTATTATCTCTTAAACTCATGCCACTTCGCATGAAAACAAACGCGGATTGCTTCGCCGATAACCTTTTTTCTTTAGTTCAAATGGCAAACAGTAAAAACTCAACAAGTCAACACCCAAGCGGGTTGTCCCCCGACATGAGAATGATTGTATTTTCTGGTGGTACGGAATCCTAAGAGTTAGACTGCATTTTTATGTTCCTTTTTTCAGAGAAGCTGAACTATTCCTGATACCAACAGCACATTTGATGTTTTTTTTACTAAAAACGCGATATTTACGGAATGTTTATCGATATTTCAGTACAGTTCCACGCACCACGATCTTGATACTTTTGTTGTTACTGGTTATCGTTTACTCTGTCGCATTACAGCCGCGCTTGATCGATGGTAATGCATTATTCCAGCTATCTATTACCATAGCAGATAAATACTAGGTTGTATAACTACAGCGATTAAGGAATGAGGTGAGCGTTGCATAAGTTGCGCTCGGAAAACGGAGTTTGTTTTTGCCGTGCTTTATCTTAAGTAAATAGGTAAATAGCACTTAGAAAACTGGTTAGGAGAGGTATTTACATTGTTCAGGTGACTTCCTTGTAAACATTAGCAAGCAGCACAGATTTTACTAACGGCGTGTTTATTATTAACAGCTAAAGTTTAAGTCAAGAGAGGTCAGTGGATGGAGGAGACAGTGCGTGACAATCAGAAGGCCTTATTTCACATTCAGCGTGGTTTTCTACTAGATGGTGTATATAGTTAATTGCAATGCCAATAGGGCTCATTTAATACCTTTTACGAGTTTCTATGAGTAGACTTGCTACTTTTGCTACAAATAAAAGAATCCGGAAAGTGTAGCCTTTCATTGAAATGATGACACCCATTCAGAGACGAGATAAAAAATGACAGCATTTACACCTCAATGTAAGCTTGAGTCTTTTTGGTCAAGGCTGATACGAACGTGAGCTCAATGGAATGCTCGTTCGCATATATGCTTCAATTTAATATTTGAAATGATGAAGTGGTGCGTCGATTGCTATACTATACATTCTGGGCTTAATTATTATAAGTTTAACGGGTCTTTATCGCGTTTACCTTTTTTATTAAAGACCCGTTAAACTTATAATAATTATGTTATCTAATCGCGAAAGTTTGAAAAATACTATTCTGGGCTTAGATAATGAGATAATGGTGATAGATTCATTGAAAATTTAAGAGTATAATCAAATGACTGCATTGTGATCAACCTTGAAACGTCTCTATACTTTGATTTTCATTTTTTATTTTTTCACCAGTATAACTATATCAGCCGCCAAGCAGTAATGGGTTTGAAGTGTATGGGTATCGGTGAAATTACAGGTACATGATATTTTTCACCAATATATCTAACAGTCGGAAACGTGCAAGTGATACCTCTGGTGTTGCAAGTCTCCATAGGTGAAGGTAAAAGTTTACCAACAGGTTGTTTGTATACGTATATGCCATTTTAGTTGTGAAAAAGAAAAAAAACTTCAGCGACGTAGTCTTACGTAATAGGGACGTAGCACTCAAGAACACCAGCGAACCGACAACGTTCTGCAAGCTACATAGCCTGCCCATTGCAATTCACGGGTGTAAATTGAATGTGACACGATTATTGTTACAATATAAAGAAACTAACGTAAAGATATACTTACACCCCACAGTGGATTTAATTCATCGGGTCTCAGCTCGAAGTATTTCTCGGCAAGCGCGAGCGGCGGAGCGGACGCGAGCCGAACGTTCGTCCAGCATCGCAGAAACTTGACAACAGACTCGAAGGTGTATAGCGCCAGGCGATCGTTGCCGTAGTTGGACATGTGAGTCATGAATACGTTGATCTGTTGAAAAGAAAACATGTTACAGTTTGGTGTGAATATGGCAGACTATTTGAGTTAAATTTGTATTAAATATTTAAGATTTTAGTTCTATAGGCCATCATACCTCAAGACGCTGGTCAAACGAAGGGTGGCCAAGAAAATACCGTTAATAATGAATGAATTACGGCAAAAACGTAATTCATTCATTATTATATCTATAATTAAACTAACTTTTTTTAATTGTCATTAGCGATAAGACGCCTTTATTAAATTTAATATTCCTAAAACCTTACCTATCTATTTACGTAATCATGACCCCTGAACTAAGACGTCTCGTTTATTCATAATGGTTGAAACAGAAACAACAAACAACTCTACTTGAAGTAACCGTAACCAAGAGGTGAAATCTGCATTATCATAAAAGACAATGGGAAAGCCGCGTGATTTTATTTTAGGCATAAAGTTGAGCCCCTCAACTGTGGTATCAGGTATTTACCTACTTGGAACAGTGGTCCTTTTTACACAATAATAATTGATTGGTCTAATAACTGCCGAAAAATCTATACTCGGGTCATGTGCTTTTGCGCCTAGCATCGCTCGCGTAGTACCCAGAGGGAAACTAGTTAATGTGTTATTCCGAGTAACAAAGTTAATCTAATCAAAACATCCGAATAGGTTCAGCTGTATTGTCATGAATGCGAACATCCACACTTTCGCATTCATGACAATACTAGCTTTTGCCCACGGCTTCGCCGGTGTTGTAGCCTGATAAAAGTAACCATGTGTTATTTTGGATCATTAACTACACCAATTTAAAATTTTATTCAGATCGGTTCAACCATTACGAAGTTTTTTTTTTAGTCCCTTACTTAGTCCTGATTAGTCTGGGACTAAGATTCCCTATGTCGTGGGTATCAGGAACTACGAGTACCGTGGTACCACAACACCCAGATCCGGAACAAATATCTGCAGGACATGCAAACATTTGTACCGCGGCGGGGATCGAACCTACACCTCTTGCGTCGCAGCTGGCTACTCGCCCGCTGCACCACCAAGGTCGTAGCAACATAGCAACATGCATCCAAACATCCATATTATATACTTCGCATATACTTATAATATTAGAAGTCTAAGCCGACCTTAGTCTAGCCTGTTAGTGTTATCACGGTGCCAGGGACCCTGATACAGAGATCATATACAATCAGACATTTAGAGCAAAATTTGTACGTTTGGTCTAACTAATTCCGTTCGGAACTACCATACAAATATTTTTTTATATATGAATTATGGTATTTTGTGAGTTTTATAGTTCGAAACGATATATTATTACCCCTACGACCTATCTCGTTTTTAGTGAAATGTATTAAATTTCACTAGAAACTTAAATTTGAGTTAAAATTTATTAATAAGTCTATCTACCATTGCCACAATAGTTTCACGGTCAGATATCCATTTGTTACAAGCATAAATGAATGGTTTCGTAGCTACAATGTATGGACTACTGTCAATTAGGATGACAAAGGCCACACAAACGACATAAATCAATTCCCACCGTGTCGGCCGCGCACCGATCGTATGATTGTACAGTACTGATAACACTGCGTGCTTGATTCAATTCAATTTGATCTATTTGGACCATTAATGATGTTCTGATGCAATATTGATAAGAGCTATTAGCGGAGCGTTGCTTGGTGGTGCGGTGACCTAGACGATTTGCAGGTCATTCGAATCCCCGCCGTGCACCAATGGAAAATTCCACCAGAAAAAAAACATGTGCGCATAACACGTGCTCAAAAACGGGAAAGGTAAACATCAAAAAATTTGAAGGCATATGTCATCGGATAGTGTTCCAATAAGCGGGGATTAGCTTGCAACCTGTCACGCGGTATGCTAACTACTTGCAAAACGCGGGTTTATGCCAAACGTAATGTTCGGACGTGTCTCTGACTACCCCATTTTAGGTATCCTCAAAGATCAACTCACTGGGTATGTATCTGAGGATGTCTATCATGAGGAATACAGTATACATGATAATACGTGAGCGTGTTTTTTTTTGGTCTGTAATTGTGAAGGAGAACATCTTCAGGACACAGGAATGTCCGTAAAACCGTGTCAGATGCGCACCTAATTCATTCACCACACTGGTCCTTTTGTCTTTACAGGGCTACGATATCTCAAATATCTCAACCTAGTTAGTTCACTAACCAAACGCCGACTGAGCACCACAGAGTCAGTGACACAGAACGAAACGTAATCTGAATGCGTTAAAATACGTACTAAGGTACAATGCGTTTTCCGATTCGTGGTTACCACTCGAGAACCTTCGAGCTGTTATCGTTTCCGCGAGCTTTATGCTATATGGCCTACCCCGAACGGCAATGTGCCAACTCAGAACTTGCAAATCGGTCCGACCAGAAAAAATTACATCGTAAGCTGAGAACGTAACGTGCATTCTGAATTGTGTTTGTGGATAACACTTACAGGATTATTGATGACGGTTTGAAACAGTTCCCCGCCTTGTATGGAGCGATCCAATCGATGCCTTCCTCCAGGATATCGTTCTAGGAGCAGTGTGTGAGTGAACAGTCCGCAAGTCTGTCGAGGAAGCACCATCACGCCTCTGTGTCTGAATCCGCGACGTAATCTGTGGCCAAAATAACTACACTTTAAAAACACAAAATCAAACACTCTAACGACTGTATCCCCCATGATGGGCAAAGATCTCTGTATGTAATCCATGCCAAGTTTTGAGGATACAAAGTAAGGGGTAGTCAGAAGTACGTCCAAACATTACATTTGACACAGGTTCGTTTTGCAAGTAGTTAGCGCTCCAAGTGACGGGTTGCAAAATTTTAGTTTCAAGTAAAATGTAAAAGATTCGAAAACAATTCCTGTCGCAAATTCTTTCTTGGACTTGGTTAAGCCTACGGGTGCGTATCCAAACATAGGGTGTTTGGATATGAAACTGTAGGCTTTGTAAACCTTTAGGCAAGTTTTGTATTGTCCATCACTAATGTCATACAAAAGAGATAGAAAGAAACAATATTTCTCTTTTCTCGTTACAACTGCACGAGAAATGTGTTTAACGAGGCAGCCATCGATGCTGTTTATGTGGACAGATATCTAGTAAATTAAATTAAAATTTTTGAATCGTTGACACGAAAAAGAGGCGAGCAAAACCGTTGACTTGGATTCTCGAACTAACCTGTAGGTAGTGGTATGCTAAAAAGGGCCTGAAAACCAGTGTGGTGAAATTATTCTGTTTGTTCTTTTTATACACCAATTCGGAAATCATGGCCTGTCATTTTTATTCCAAAAACTATCGTGAATTTGATTATGCATATTGTAAAAACGGAAATTTTTACGTACCGCATTATCGCGTAGTGCACTACGTGATAGTATATGCAATAGATATCGCGTCGCGATCCCATGATGAAGACTCGGAATGGGTCGAAATTTAGTCGGTGCCTTCATCGATAGTGTGGTATGTGAAAATTCGCGTTTTTACAATACGAATGGTCCAACACGTTACGAAGTTAGGATATTCAAAAAGGGATCAAGGTTAGAGGAAACCGACGTTTCAAGTGATCCTTGTGATTTTAATGAATAAATGATTTTTAACTTTAACTTTATATAGTATGTATGACGGCGGTGTCAGAGTTAGATAAGATACTTCACCAGCGGACTACTTTACTGTCATCAAAGGAAAAATGAAACTGTGTGGTAGAGGAAGTGAAGTTTTTGCTGTAGTTTCAAATGAATAAAATATCAAATGTTTTCTTCTCATGGTTATTTATATAGTTAACTTACACAGTACGTGCTGTTATGTAAACCGATAGCTCGACTTCAATTAAAAATACAGTTTTACGATTTCCTGTCTTAGTTCCGCAATGTTCTGTATAAACATAGCTTACTTCAATATAAACAAGTACACTCTACCGTCGCAGATCTATTTACAAGACTCAGATATATATTTGTTATAGAATCGTCCTTCTGAACTCAAAACAATTAACCTATTTAAAATGTTAACCGAGTCGAGATTAATTCCTTTCAGAACACAGTTTTTTTATGTACCATAATAAAAATAAAAAGCCTTTTATTTCTTGCAAAAAAACATTGTACAGAGTTTTAGTTACAGTATTATTTTTATAATATCAATCTAAATAAAAAGGTACGGTAAGTAGGTATTGATGTGAATTTTAGTTCTATTTTCTGTTTATTTTTTGTTATTCTGCAAGAACCTCTTCAGAGGTGAAGGCTTCCTCCAAAGATAGCCTTAGGGCTCGATCTTGAGCTATTTCATGCCAGTGGGGGCCAGCCTTCTGGCCCTTCTTTATGTCGTCTTCCCAACGGACGTAGGGTCTTCCTTGGCAGCGTTTGCCTTGTGGGCTCTTCCATGACATTTATGTACCATCAGATTATTTAAAGGGCGTAGGACAGAAGGTCGTGGATATATCCATTGGCCTAAAGGCAAGCAGAAAACAGTCTGATTTAAAAAAAAAACAGTGCCTCTAATGGCGATGAGTTGATTTGTCTATTGTGTACCTATAAGTTAGGATCATGGATGAAAGCATAACGCCACTGTAAAGGAAACAGCCTTGCAACCTGTCACGTGAAATCCAAAACGCGGGCATGTACCAAATGTAATGTTTGGACGTGTCTCTGGTCTCCCCCTATTGGGTATCCTCAAAGATCAACTCACTGAGTATTGATGTATACAGCCGTGATCGTGTTTGTCTTTTTTTGGTTTGTAAAGTAAAGGAAGAATAAAATAATTTCCGAAAAAAGCAAAGTTCACGTACACGCACGCACGTAGTCCCGCAGTCCCGACGTGCAGCGCTCCACGTGAGTACACTCAAACGAGTCCCCAGCGACGGGACCACATTCCACATATTGCATGCCCCATGTACATATTCACAATAATCCCCAAAAATAAAGCTATTACCTAGGGATTAATAAGCTGGACGTACGATTACCAGCCGCATTGAGTGGTATTAACATTTTCGAGTTATTAATCCAGGACGATAATTATGTATTCAATATGGCATGGAAGAACGCTAAGTCCCAATATCGGAGGACTGTTTTTCCGTTCGCGTAGTTTATCATTCTGTTACCTCTAAAAATCATACCTATATACCTACAAGTGCACTTTTTACTACAATAGATTTTCATTCAGTAAACCAAATTAACAGTTTTTATCATGGGTCATCGTACTATACATTCACAAAAGCGGCTATAATATACGATATTAATGATAGATGTTTTTTTAATCATAGGTTCAGTAACTTCCAGCTGGTAAACACATTTGGGAAATATCGGCCACACGCGATTCGTATTCACATTTGATGCGTATCCCATTTCCGTAATCTAATTATTGGAATTTCATCGGCGAATGTCTGGTCATCGAGATATATTGCAACGCAATGTTTGCGGTCTATGGAAGTTTGAGCACCGCATCCGCAAACATTTCCCACTAACATGGACACTTACTCTGAACGAGCTTTCTCGATATTGTTAAGGTATAATATAGATTTCTACGGCTTCAATATGGATGCATTGAAAGCGGAATACACCGTCATGCACGCGGTTAGTTTCTTAGATTCTAGTCGCGTCGTACGAGTAGTTCGTCTGAATACAATATGCTCTTTCATAATACAGGCAAAAAGCAGCTATCGGCTCGCAATTCAATATGTGAGTATCAAGAGAACCTACAGGGCACACTCTTTCACACATGCACAAACAAACTACCATCATTAAATTTTTTTTATTTTAATATAATCAAAAGTGGAAGAGAGAGGCTTGAGTGAGAAGGAATCACACTCACTCAATGTCATCAAACTTATCTATCAGTTACATAAAACGTTTGAAGAAAACATCCGCATTCAAAACCGTTAAAATATCTGAATATTTATCATGGTTCTGAAACCATGATAGTAAAATAAAAAGAGAAACAAATAACAGTCGATACGAACATCTACATTATATGTAGGTATCGACTGTTTTCTGTTGTAGATGATATTAAAATTGTATCAACAGAAAGAGCCATTTATGTATGTACCACGTACTGATTAGCATGAACACTGGCATAGACAGTCGAGCGCATAATCAGTTTGTAATTGTTTCCACCGACACAGCGCGACAGTACGTAACATGTGTCAAATCAACACGGTAATGACGAAAGCGACATGACGTCTGACATCAATGACGTGCTATAAATGAACAGTACAGGGTGCCCACAGATATAGCATCGGTCAAACATTAGGCTAGAATATTTCTTACAATGGCGTAGATTCTTTAGTACAACAACTAAACTTAATTTTAGCTATCGAGATTTTGCTTATTAGTCAGATTTTAGTTTTCCATACAAGTTTAGTCGTGTTTTCAAAACATGCACGAAGAAGAGCAACACACGTAAGGTATTTTAAAATTCTTTCCATTCCTTTCTTGCGTGCACTATCGGTAAGAGAGCGACAGTTTAAATTAAATTTAGTTGGTGTAAAAGATATTCATTAACGTAATCAACATATCATTGTTTTTTAATATAAGAGTAAAAACAAAAAAACATACTCTCAATTTGTAGTAAAACCCGAAAGCTACTTGTCGCGTAGGTATCTGAGTGAATCCATTATTTATTGTATTTCGCTAACTTTTTTCTCAACCCACAGTTTATCGGGACAATCCTAAGGGACTCCGTACCTCAAGCAATGGATGGTTTGGTTGTTATGAAACATGATATATCTTTCGGGAGATGTAACCAATTATAACTAGACAATGCGATACTCATGTTACACAAGTAATTATCAATTGCTTACATTGGAGACGTCATTGTCTGTTCACGCAATGTTGAGTTAGTGATTATAATCGGTTGAAATAGTCTAGTTACTTGTTGCTCGCTATTAAAATTATTAACACATGTAGGTATGTAAAGTTCCCGATTTTAGCTATACATCAGAACAAGGTCTTCAGCTTCAATCCTACTAATATTATAAACGCGAAAGTTTGTGAGAATGGATGTTTGTTACTCTTTCACGCAAAAACTACTGAATAGATTTTGATGAAACTTTACACTAATATAGCTCATACATCAGAATAATACATAGGCTACTTTTTCCGGGTACCACGCGGGCGAAGCTGTGGGCAGAAGCTAGTATAACGCTATCATTGTCATTGTCAAAAAAAAAACAACCAACAGTTGCATGCATAGTCCTTTTGTCGTGGGCATCAGAAACTACGCAAATATCACTTGGGCAAATATCTGTAGGAATATAATTATTTATTCCGCAATGGTAATCGAACCCCTACCTCTTCCGTCTCAGCCGGCTACTCGCTCATCGCACCACCGAAACCTAGAACGCGTGAATAGCAACAGCGAATAACGCTTAATAAACTAAAGTAGCTCTATCTTTTCAAGCCCAGAAACAATAGAAAACTGTACATTATCATAATTTGCAAACATAGCAATAATAGAGCAAATAACACTTTAGTTACTGTCACAAAATACGCAACGAAATACATCTATCAACTGACGCTGCTTATAAATCTAGTGTTGAATAACGAATTGAACGATAAACCGGCCCATAGAATTACTAATGACAACCAGCAACCACTGCCCATTACAGTAACAAATTAAAGTTTAATGCAGTATGGTCTGGGCCGGCTCGTTCGATACGAAAACTGATACGATTTTACACAACATTACGCGTACTGTAACGAGTATTTAGCTGCTCAATATTTTTTTTGCATGCTTAAATATCAAGAAGAGAGAAGTAGAACCTATCTTCTCTGTACGCTTTAAGGATCCGGCGTACATCGCTCATAACTTAAATTCGAAGCGCGTCCAAAAATATAGCTCTTTAAAATATATATCTCTTTTTTACTGATGCAGGCCCGCCCGTGCTTGCGCGACAGCAATATAAGCCGTTCAGAATTTGTTATAAGTTTGGTGGTGTTCCGTAATACCAAAAAAGATTAATGAAAACTTGTATTTTTCACATTGTGTTGTTATTCTGTAACTAGACAATCTATGTACCTAACCATACGATACGTAAGGTATTGTTGTTTTTAATACGAAACAAATAAGAAGAAAACATGTCATGTATGACGTAAAAATATCCAAAATGCGATTCGTTTACATTTCATTTTAGGTAAGTATTTTGAAAAAATATATAGCAAGTTACGTAGATAAATACTATTCGAATGAAAATAATAACATAATATGGTGGAAATAAGCTCTAATTACAAATTATTTTGGTATTACGTTTGTATGGGCAATTCATCCTATGCAGGCCTCTTAAGACCGGAGACTGGTTGCATTAGTAGTCATTTGTTTCATATTTTTTTCAGAACTGCGCATCTAAACATGAGATCTAAAGAGATTTTCTCAATTTTGGAGGAACATAATTTAAAATATATGCACCATACTACTTTCTTTATATATTCATGTTTATATTCTATACATTTATGTATATTTTATATCTACGTATTATTTATATTTACGTATGTTTTATAAAGTATGAAAATAAAATGAAGCGTAGGTACTTTTTACACTTTGTCAATTTATTTATTTAGTCCGTTTAAAAAATTCGACTGCCTGTTTAATTTTTTTATAGTATAAAACGTAAATCCATTTTTGGCTGTAAAATATGTTTAGTAAGAATTATTTGTTTTAATATAAGGACTGTGGATTTTGTTAATAATCCTAATAATCCTACTAATATTATAAACGTGAAAGTTTATGAGGATGGATTTTTGTTACTCTTTCACGCAAAAACTACTAAACGGATTTTTATGACACTTTACAGTAATGTAGCTTATACATCAGAATAACACAGAGGCAGAGGCAAGTAAATAAATAAACATACAAACTTTGACATTAATACATTAAGATGACCACTGTAGCGCAGTGGGCGAAGGCCTGCCTGAGATGCAGAAGGTTGCGGGTTCGATTCCCGCTGCGGTACAAATATTTGTAAGATTTGCATATTATATTGGTTTCGGGTCTGGGTGTTTTCTATGTATAACGTATGTATTTACAAATATATATATATATATATATATATATAAGTAGTATATCAGTCATTTAGTTCCCATAACACAAGCTCTGCTTACTTTGGGACTAGATGACACTGTGTGAAAATATCCAGCATTATTTATTTATTTAATAATATTAGTAGAAAGTTTAGGCTACACTCACCTAGCTGGCCTCAAATGCGGGTACTCCTCAGTGCTGGTAACCTTCACATCCCACACCTTCCTCCAAGCTTCGTAGAGCGGCTCGTGTACCGGGTACACTCCCGAATGGTGCGGGGACACTGAGTAACAGGAGTTGGTAGGTATGCCATGCTCGACGGCGAACTGCTTGTTCAGCATCATCTCCCCTTCAAGCTGAGACACGTTGTTGTATAGATGAGGTTGCTGGTGGTTCCACATGTGACAAAACCTGGGAGCGAATTATATGCATTATAATATTTTTATAGCACAAAATAAAAACTGACTTTAAATAACGGGAAGTTGATAGAAAGTCTAATATGAAATTTCATCCACCATTTTTTTTTATTTCTCAGAATGAAATAATAATGCAAGGTAGTTTACGCTAATTATAAAGTCCATCCCCAGCCATTTCAAAATCATATATAATCCTCTCCATCCAAAGGGTGTCTGGAAGAGACTGTTTTTAAGCGATAAGACCGCCCATTGTATCTTTATCATAATGTGTTATTGTTTAATTTGTTTATATCATAAGGTGTACAATAAAGTATTTTCATTCATTATTATTTTTATTATTAGTTGTTGCCCGCGGCTTCGCCCGCGTGGTATGTTAATAAAAGTAGCATATGACCGTCTCCAGGCTTCAAACTATGTCCACCAACTTTTGAATGAATCGAACCAAGGATTACAATTTATACAAAGTTTAGAACTCAATTGCATCCCCCAATGTAGTTTAAAAAAATAAAAAATACATGTTTCATTATTTACTTTAAAGTTTAAACTTGTACAAAGTTTTGAGCGAATCAAATTTTTTTTTTTTCATCAAACTTTACCGCCGTATTTAAACCCCGCCGCCTTATTTTAGGGGTCGATTTTGGAAAATTAGATTAGCCTATGTGTTATTCCAGATCCTAAACTATCTACATTCAAAATTTCATCTAAATCAGTTTAGTAGTTACGGAGATACGTGGTAACAAACATTCACACACACACACTGACGCTGTGTGCATTATTATTATTATTATTCATTAATTCATTTTCCATCCATTTTTTGTATTATCATTCAGGCCCACGATTTGGCGTAATGACGGTGGCGATAAACTTGCGGAGAAAAGGTTGTCGAATTTCGCACGCGGCAGTGTCTAACAATCCGTACAAATGCTATTGCATACACATGTTCGCCTCCGCCACCGCGCCTGTTTGAGCAGGCCTTTAGACATAGACTAGTATGATTTTCGTGCCAGAATCACGTAGCCTATTATTAGACACTTATATGGAACTAGGAACTACCAAGAAACAAAAGCACAAAGACCCAGAAAACAGATTTTAAATTGTCGCTGAACACAATTGCGGGCGTTTGTTGTTAATAATGTCCGTCACCGCTGGACCGATTTTGATGATTTATGGAACACGTATAGTTCGTGAATTAGAAAAACACAAAGCTACATTGTATACAGGTACCACGCGGAAAGCCGTGGGCATAGGCCAGTCTTCTCTACATCTACACACATATTTAATAATGTAGTACAAAAACGACATAGTTTATGTGGAAGCTATGACAGTTTTATAATTATGTAGTATGAAAGAACAAGCAGATTGAACAATTGAGACATTAGACACTAAAAGACACTTTATTCTGGCGGCACACAGTAAAGTGATACTTTCGACAAAGTGCTGAATAATGTTTCGTTTAAGCGATGACACAGCATTTAAATGCAATTTTGAAGCAATTTTAAAATAGATCCCGTGAATTATTAGTATACGATCATTTTATTTATTAACTTTTATATACCTCTAGGGAAGACTATCAATTTATCAATTTATTTTTATCGAAGTGAAATAAACCAATTAGGTAGGTGGGTAACAAAGAAGCACTCAACAGCCGTATTGTTTCAAAAGAGTTGCGAAATGTTTGTTCAAATAATGGGTAATTATAAAATTGTTTTTGAGAGTAGCGGAAAATTAGTGTTATCAAGCATCACACAGTGACTTGTATGATAAAACTTGGTGAAGGAACGCTATAATAAGAAAATAATGAGAAATTACCAAAGGAGAGAGCTTTGTGAGACACATTTAAAAACAAGTGCTATCTTTCTCCAACTCTTTGGAAAATAGAAGAGAACTTACCACGTAAAATGCTGCCTGTGTTTGAGTAACGCGTCGTCTCCTCTGTTCTCGAGAGTAGTTCCGTGGTGGTAATACTTGGCACTGTATCCCAGGTTGAACCGGAAACCTGGGACTAGCCTTTGAAGGGCCGCCTGGGATGCCAGTAGAGCTGCAACGTCTTCCTCGTGAAGACGAGTACCTGGGTAACAAAAAAGTCTGTATAAGATACTGGTCGCATAGTTTCAACCGCAATTTCCTGCCGAGGCAACCGAATTTCGGGAAATGCTTTGATATGCAGGATTTGGTTTTAATATAAATTTTAATTCGGATGTGAATCACGCAAACAGTCAACGTACTGCATTTATTAAACAATAAATTTATTAAGTTAGTTTTGAAAAGTTATAAAAAGAGTTTTCCGTCGTCTATTGCAGCGCGTGGCGATAACATGAACCATTTCCACGAACCATCCTTGAAATCATACAAATCAATTGCAACAAGCTGCCTTCCAATCGTATAAGCCGTAACAGACCAACAAACAATATCTGATGGAAAAGCATATATGGACTCTTTACATCGGTTGGTCGCTGATAAAATTGGCGTAAAGATTTTCAAAGCCTTCTACTATAGAATAATCATTATTATCAAACCAATGTAAACTTAGCATATTATACATACACTAGCAATATGGCAATCGGGAACGCAACTATCGGAATCCCTTTGACAGTTTTAGCAATTTTCAAATCTTTTTGCTGGAAAACGAAAAACTTCTTGACCTATATTACCCTATTTGGTAGTTTTAAAAGTTGTACGAAATAGTAGTTAAGTAATCTCTAATGCAATACTGTGCTCCAAATTATTAAATTCAAGAATAAATTCCACATTTCTCCTATGAGAAACTTTTCAGAACTTGCAATTTTAATACGGGCGTCATTACCGATCCGTAAAAAGCTCTTACTTTTAAAATAAACTTGGAACGCGAACGCAGAGGTTCATTATTTTCTAATTAATTTTACATTTGATCCTATACATCAAGTTCTGCGAGTAACATTTACAATAGAGCGTGCGTGATGAAGCGAAAGTGGGACTCAAAGAATGAGCACAATAACAAAACAATGCCACTAGAAGATTCTGGCGAGATAGCCAACTTTAAAGTAAAATTTGTAAAATTTAAAGAAAAAAATGATGCTAGTAGTTTTTATACCGTTAAGGTCAAAAGCAGTAAATAGTAAATGGTAATCCAATTTTAATCTGAATAACGTAAATGTAAGAAGGATTTTGCTGACGAATACCTCAGTGGTCCGTACCTCGTATTGGTCCTTCGCATGCTGAATCGAACGTTTGTCGATTCAGGAGTCATGTCAACATCCAATTTACATGGTTCGAATGTGGCAGGTCTTTGAGGAGAAACAAATTGATGAATGTCTGAATCAACAATTTTTTTTTACAGACATGATGAAAGGAATATTGCACAAGAAATGATGGTTTTGGCGATCCAATGCCGTGGTATTCAGATGTCGTATTTGTCTATCGTATGCTGAATCGGAATCAAGCCAATTTCACAATCCTGTTAACATACAATCTACACGATCCAGTTTTGCATCGAATTAGATCTACGACGGTCGTTTGAGCAGAAATATATTGACGGCTGACGGCAAAGCTGGCGGCCTGAGTCAGGTAGGATCACGTAAACAGATTTATTGCTGGAAACGTGTCTGTGTAAACACGGATAGGAGATGAGATATCTGACTTGATAGATTTGTTGTGTTGTGATGTTTTGTGAGAGCACGATGCGATCATTCGCGCTAGTTGAGACCTACTTTTGAGCCGAGAAACGTCGAGAGTCAGTCCTTGAACTTGCTTATAATTATGAATGTAAAAATGGCAAAACAATTCTTCCTGAAAAAAACTACAAAATACTCGCCGAACCGTATATTATAAGTAGCATCATATAATAATACGGAAATCGAAGTACATTAAATAAAGAACGGATGCAAAATTTAAATATAATAACGGAATCCTAAAACATGAATACAGCTAGCTCATTATACATAAAACAATACATGATTTATTGTTTCTCAACATCTGATAATGAAGTCTACAGCCAAACGAAACATCAGAATCATCAATAACTGTCGAATTTATTCCGCGACGTTTTTTTTCTTCTTCCTATTAATTCTCAGAGCATAACATGATTCTATGCGCCACTCATTGCGATTCACGACGCGTAAGTGGCTGCACTAATACTATTCAGATATTCAATGCATACTGATTTGTTAGCGTGAAAGTAATAATAAATTAGGAGTGTTAAGCATTGGAAGATGGGATCCGCAGAATTCAATGGGGTGTGACCGTTTCGCAGAACAAAATACCAAGTACTAAATGAAGCTTGAAATAAATTAAAAGCCTCCTGAACGTTTGCGATATGAATATACTCGTATCTAACGCGTACGCAGTCGAAAATCCCTATCTAACCATAACATCGGAAGTTCGGTAGTCATGAATATCGTATGATCCGCTCAAATCAGTGTTCGACTCACGTCAGCAATCCACATAGCGGCTGAAAGTGATTGATTAGCATTATACCATACGTTGTTCGCTGTGATGGCCTAGTGAGATACGAATTCGCCTTCGAAACCAAATATTTTAGATTCTTATACAAAGGCAGCTACACCTTGAGTAAACCCCATCAAAATATTTACTACATACTTTCTCAAAACTTGTAAGTAACAAAACCCGAAAATAATTTATGAGACACAAAATGACTAAAAACTGACTTCAAATGACGGAAAATTAATAAAAAGCCCAATATGATATTACGTCACCAATTTTTTTACCCATAGGAGGTTTTTCAGAAGGGGTTTTTTTCATAAAACTTATATGGGACCATCCTTGACGTATACATTAACAAAATAATCATTAAATTAGGTTAACAATTAGCAAAGATAACAAATAACGAACACACACGATAAAATACAACAGAATTGAGGTAAGCAATTCTGTTGAACTGATAGTTCCTTTTTTGAAGTCGGTTAAAAAAAGTATTTTCAAAAAACTGTGATGTCCTGACAGTAAATGCTGAAATCAATGCTTTTTCATACCCAGTATTCCACCGACCTTATGAGCACCTGATTTGTCACTATAAGCCACACGGTCTTTTTGCAGACAATTTCAAGCTGATGATGAAAGAAACAGTAACACGATGATAGATAAATCATAGCTTCTTACCTCTTTCACCGACGAATATGTCATCAATATCGACGAGGATCCACCTCTCCAGGCTGAGGCTCAGCTGCCCGTGGCTTAGATAGCTGAGCGCGTCCAGGAACAGCAGCCTATGCAGCCAGAATTGCAGTCCAGACCCGAACAGGACCCGTTGGACGCCGTCCAAACGGCCGTGGTCTTGTACAACCGTCGCTAGTGGCATCCGCTCCTCTGTAAACAACGCATTATTTAAGGCGCTTTGTTCTGAAGCAGTCAGCGGGTACAAAGGGAAGGCTTTGTAATAGTGGGCGGTGTAATTCAATTCCTATCTAACCCTGTTCGACCGTAAGCAAAACACGCCGGAAGTAACACACCTGATGAAATTTATGTGGATTACATTACTACACATCAAATTATAAGGATACCTCTCTGAAAAACTCTCATACCGCCATTCTATAAACATATATCTTCTTCTACATATAATCTAGAATATATATGTGTGAATTTTGTTCAAGGGACCGAGAGGCACTATGTATTGGTAGTTATAGGAAAGTGCTCGTAAAATGTAGGTAGGTTTCATACATTTGTACAAATGGTTCAGTTATACCAATAACTGAAACGACACTACAGCGACGTTTGATAAATTACTATCGCTACCTGTCAAATCCCAAGGACACATCGTCTTTGAAAGCGACATTATTAGATCTAAACCAAATGGTTTCGTGCTATCCAGCAATCCATTCACGGTTTTATTGACAGCATGATGGCAGAAACAACATTATCATTCACTAACGTATTTAAGCTTTTTGAAATAGCTGGTTGGACATCGTAATATCATTTAAACAAGCAATACATATTTCATGTCTTGTCTGTATACCTAAAAAAACGCAAAAGATTTGAAGACACGATAAACCGATCTGGCTAGGTTCCTCAGATGAGAAAAATCGCGCTGTCGTCTAGGAGGATTAGATAAGCAGCGTGGTATCTAAATGTGAGCGAAAATCGCAAGGTTGGCTTGCATCCGCCTTATATGTAGTAGTGTAAAATGTAATAAGCGTATGAAATACATTGTCATTGTGAACTACGTATGATTAGCGATTGCGATATTTGTAACACGTAGCTTGCTGCATGTGGATTATATAAATGTTAAAGATACTTTAAATAATTTTATAAACACCCGGAATGATCGGTGTACTTCTGTAAGCAAGTCTGCCGGCGCAGGCACACACTTGCTAATGATCGAAAGTACAAATGAGAGCGTGCACACGGGCGTTGTGCAGCAGTGGTGCCGATTCTCTAGTCTTAGACTGATAATAATGCACGCAATAATGAGACGACAAGAATTTTAAACCTGTCAAATTAGTTCACGTGTCGCTAATCTTCGTGTTTAGTCAGCACGTTTTGAAATCACGACTTAACTTGTTAAAACTTAACTTGAAAATTTAAATCTGACTAATCTGACACCGCATTTTTGCGATCTCTTTCTTATGTTACGTGCACCGCCAACCATTCTTAAATTCACATAGATTCCGCTCCATCCCAGGGTTGTCTAGAAAAGACAGCTTTTAAGCGATAAGACTGCCCATTGTACTTTCAGTTGTAATAAGTTTTTGTTTATTTTTTTATCTTCGATTTACAATAAAGTATTTTCATTAACTCTAAATAACGTACTTGCAAGGTAAAACATGATATAGGTACAATATTTTGTTAACAAAGCCTCAAGACAAGTAAAATTGCACGTGGGTATTGTACCAACTAGTAAATTTTAGCTAAATTTCAAAACTATTACGGTCTCATTACGAAACGTGGTTTAAGTCAAGTTTAAGAAAAAACTCTTAAACTTGACTTAAAGGGTTTAGACTCTGGTTTTAGAAAATTGTTATTACGAAACGAGGTTTAAGCCAAAAACCGCGGTCTATCTGTGGTTTATAATTAAACCAGCCAGCCCTCTAGTTTATCTCTGGTTTTAGCTAAACCTGTCATGTCTTTTTACAGATTTGAATGTAATTGCTTGTGCACTTTCGATAATTCGTACTTATCTGATATTATTTTGTGTTTCCTAAACGACTGAGCTTGAAAATAGACTTGAATTTGATTGACGATATGGATTTTGATTGTTGCGATTTTGAAAAAGGACATTTTAGCGCCTTAGTCGCTTACGTTTCGGTTCAAGTAAATAATTGTATCCGGAAACTTCTTAGTAAAATATATTTAATTTTATTTTCAGAGAGTGTTACTGTTTATTTTAAAAATAAGCTGACTGGTTATCGAGGCAAAACAATAATCATATGTTTTAATAACTGGCACCTTTTTTTTAATCATGACGTAAATAATAAAGCAAATCATTTTCTTCAAGATTCTTGAAGGAATGGAACGTTATCGATGTTTGGAGCATGCAAAGTCCACGATCATTGGCTGTTGTCAGTGAATGATTGAATGATATACGTAGACCCAAGTTTTAGTTTTAGTTAGTTAGACCTCGGAAAAATGTGCTTTTGTAATAAAGTCAAGTCTAAACCAAAGGTATATATTTAGTCCTGGCTTAAACTCGAGTTTAGACCACGGTTCGCATGAGACCGTTAGTGTTTTCCATTGTCTGTTGCAGAGCCCACTAGTGACTTGTGACGGTAAAACTACACTAAGAAAATCATAAAAATCGATTGAAAAAACCTGAGATAAATTGTAACAGATAAAGAAACAAACAACCTTTATGGCAAACGCATATACGAGCTCCTTAGGACGCGGGTGAAAACCAAAATGATAATTATCATCAGGAACAATTATCTTGATAATTACGAACTCTGGTTCCATTTGCGGAGCGCAAACGCTTTCATTGCCAAATTGGGCAAAAACTCAAACAGGAGCGTCGTTTTAAATTTCATTTTTAAACTGCAGGCACTTAGTTTAATGGCAGTGGATACACTACACATGCATGCATAATGTGCCACGGGATAATTCCTGATGTTTCTTTGTTGGAAAACATCTCAGGTTGTATCCATATTTCCTACATATAAGGCCTATTATTTCAAGGCCTTCAGTTTGTTTGAAGGGCCGTGCTAGCCTAGAGGCCGGTATCCCGACTTCCAATCCGGAGGTCGTGGATCCGAGGATGTGCACCAACGGATTTTTCCAGTCGTAAAATAAATGTGTTTACACGTGCTCAAAACGGTATGGATCTGAGCGTGTTTTATTGAGTTTGTAAAGTCGTCAGAATATCGTGATATTTTTACTTGAATCGTAGCCGAATTCAATAATTTTGCAGTCAACAGCGAACAATTTGCCCTCTTCAACAATTACAGAGCTGATTCAGAGGCCAAGTAATATATGACAGTGGCGGTGGCGGCAGCGATCAAATGGTTGTCAAAGTTGTGTATGTATTTGATACCGCGTCAGTTGGAACGGGCCTTTACTCAGTGGAATTTTCACATCTCACAATGGAAAAAGCTAAAACTAGCAGCGCATAGTCAAATGGCCTCTTTACTGGATTATTTACTGAGAGGGTTCTCAGTTACCGGCGAATGTGGGTTAATCAGAAAGCCTTCACGATACCTGGCTAAGAAAATAAAATTACATTGCAATTATTTTTATTGCAGTTTTGAATTTGTTAACTGAGACAATAATATAGGTAGATTTTTATTAATATGACTTTAAAAAATCTATGTTAGTGTTGTACGAGTAGCTATTTACAAGTAAATAGGTAGGTAGTGTTTCAGTACACCTTTCATCACATTTTTTTTATCAACTCTATCCAAATTTGTCTGGAAGTATCACCAATCGTGCAGTACTTATGCACTAGTATCAATGTAGAGATATCTCTCTTATGTAGGGTATTTTTTTTATTTGGGTTTGAATAATGAATTACGTATCGATCTAAAAGCAAAACGGATACTGAGATAGTAGAGAAAAGCTTTTTTACTAAGTCGTTGGTACGTACCTGACGTTGATAATTACCTGAACGGTTGGTCCGTAAGAAATTTATTTTGATGACAAAGCAAACTCTAACTACAAAGTATTGTTTCTAATAAATTAAGTATTGTTTCATTATATTCTTTCCGTACACGATCCTACCTCTATAATTACCTCTCTCTAGTTCAAGGTTTGCTGGAAGAAAACTCTGTTTAGGATTAAGCTCGCCTTTCTACATGTCATTTTATTCTGCCTTTTTTGTAAGTGTTTATTTGTGTGTACAATAAAGAATAAAGAAACTCTACACTTCGTCCACAACCAACTCTACTCTCTAGTCTCTTGGCGAATAACATTAAAAGCACCCATGTTTACAATCTGATACTACCAAAACGGCATAGCCTCCTATTTATAAAGATTATTAAAACGTTAACTCAACAAACACTGCTCTTTCTCTTTCAGATATGTGTAATTTCGAATTCAACATTCAGTATTTTTACAGCTAATGTGGCAATCTTCCCGTAACCTAACCAACAGGTTGAATAGGGTATCACTCACGCATTGCCGACCCTATTCAATTCTATGAAAACATCTGTCAAAAAGCTTTGATTAGGACCAAACCATCCGTTATTGTGTTGGTAAATTCAGGGCCTAAGTCTACTAGGGGCTACTTCTATTTGCGTGCCCCTATGTGACGTTAGCTGGTTTGTCTTATGCGCCTGCAATTTCAGTGGCAAACAGTGACGACCAAATCAGAACTAGTAATCTGATACAGGCTGCAATAGGTAGCAGATCAAAGGAAACTCCGCTCAAAGCGTCCGAGCTACCTCCAAGAACCCTCATCATCGCAACGACTGCGGTTTTAGGACATTGGTCTACTTTGTAACGTTACTCAACCCGAAGCAATACATATACGTTGCGAAGCGACAGCGAAGTGTCAGCGAAGATCTCTTTTCCAAGCGAAACAGTAATAAGACCGTCATTTGACTTACGCAATTCGTCTGTATTTTTTTTAATGCTAACTACTCGCAAAACGCGGGCATGTGCCAAATATAATGTTTGGACGTGCCTCTGACTAACCCCTACCTATAATCCTCAAAGGTCTACGAACTGAGTATGTATCCGAGGATGTACGTACATCTTGGGAAAAACAGTCGTCTAAGTGTCTATAAATTTGCTGGACTCAAATTTCATAATATATCACCAGACAGGGCATGGGCCAGGTGGTCGGATGATTGCAAAGGTAGTGGCTGACATGAGTCAATTGGCTCACATCTAGCAGTAGTTGAATGTGGGCTGATCGATCAAATGATCCGTTTCTAGGTAACGAAAAGAACGGAAGAGAAGAAGAATAAATGTTATGCCGAACCCTCTTAATGTAGGATAATTATAAATGTGAAAGTTTGTGAGGATGGATGTATGTTACTCTTTCACGCAAAAACTACTGAACGGATTTTGATGAAACTTTACATTAATGTAGCTTACACATCAGAATAACACAGGCTAATTTTTGATAAAGTGAATGAGATGTGACGGAAGGAACTCACCTTCAGATCCATACTCGTTCTGCCTTATCGCCCACGCTACTGGTTCGTACGTGGTACTATTCGCCCGGAAGACAGTCCAATGGTCGCCTGGCAGCGCGCCCCAAGCCGTTTCTCCGGCTCTTGAAAGTCGAAGCACGGGTGATGCTTGGTTGAGTTGCGCATCCTGTTTAAGATAAACTTCATTATGTATCAATAAACTGAATTAATGACGACAATTTCACACAGCATCATCTATCACCAAAGCTTATGTTATGGGAACTACATGACTGATATACTAATTATATATATTTTTAATACATACATAATTAAACATACATAGAAAGAAAAAACACTTAGACCCGAGAAAAATATTTGCAGATCATACAAACATTTGCCTCGCGGCGGGAATCGAACCCGAAACCTTTTGCGTCTCAGGGGAGTCTTCGCACACTGCTCCACACAGGTCGTGAGTATTACAAGTACCTAGAAAAATCTTTGCTAGTATTTATATAGGTGGAAAAATACCCCTCTAACTAGGTTTTTTACCTAGCAACTGATTGAACAACTGCTTTAAATTCAATGGACTGGACATCAAGCAGCGATTCCAATGTATGACACATTCAATTTACATTAATTCAGCGGCTCTAAAAAGCTTCACAAAAAATGTGCAAAAATATACTAACAAAATCTGTTTTTTTCCACTGGCAATCGCGGATATGAATGTTTAGGGTATTTCAATCAGTGAAATAGCCACAGGGGGCGAGATTAAATCGAACCTTTTAACAGGTTTTTTATATCCTCTCTCTTTCATCTTAAAACGATTAGGTATTTTCGGGGTGTTGCTACATAAAAACTAAGTTAATATTCATATGAATGTTTCCGTATTTATGTGTACAGTACTTTACCTTGAGTCTCAGATTGGTATGCATGAAGAGTGGAAATCCTTTCAGCTGTGCGCCAACTAAGGTCTCTTCGCCGGGCGTTGCGAAACCGACCACTCCAACGGAATATTCCTTGCAGTATTTGTCGAGAAGTTCTCGATTCCACTTATCCATATTCGCGTATTTCGACAGAGACTCGAATACGATCACGCCGTATCGCCCCTTGTCTAAAGTGGTAAGCACAGGTAGACTCTTACCCGCGACTTCCACTTTGTACCTGTGTGAGAGATAAACCAAATTTTATTAAAATTCTGAAACGAAGAAAATTCCGAAACTCCGTACTATCGGTAAAGTACTATTACCCCGACGAAGACTCTTGGAATGTGTCAAAATTTGGTCGGTGCCTGTACGTGGATATTCCCGTTTTACAATAAGAATGATCGAATTCACGATAGTTTTTACCTAGGGAAACTGATCACGACATATATAGGCCCTACTGGTCGTCAATTCATATCGAATTGATAAAAGTATATATGTACTTTATAATCCTCGTTGTAAAGCAAACATTGTGTTATCTACTTGTATCATGTTTGGAAGGTTTAGGGATTTCCAGTAGTAAAAGTAGCCCGCGGGCTACATAAAAGTTGCCTTATTCAGAATATACATAGATAAATTACGAACGTGGTTTCGTGTTTCATTAACATTATTCATCAGTACAGGAAACACTGTGACCATAATAAAACGGAAGGTCGGTTTTAATTGAATCGACTAAGTGTATGTTTATAATAAACATTTAGGTAGGTATTCTTTTAATGTAAATATACGGATGGACAGTGATTACATATACGATAAGATACAAATCAGAATATACTGCAATGCGAATATAAATGGCTGACGACAGTGATGCATTGTCGAGCGTACAATGTATAACTATAAACTACGTTGTTTGTACTGGAATGAACGAATAGTAAAATGTTTTTTTTTGGAAGTAAATTATGGATATAGAAAATAGTATTACCGGTTGAGTGGTTGCGATAATCCAGACAGACTATTACGCTTATCTTCCTGTATAATAAAACCAGCTACTGTGAATAGCGGTGAAGAAAATATTATGCGAGAGGAAAATGAAAAAGTCAACCAGGGAAGAACATAAATCCTATCTTCTTTTAAGTATAAATTATAGCATAGTTGTATAGAAGCTGCAGTTTTAATTGTAAAAAAGTAAACAAAGAAAATTATTTTATAAGCACCGTTGCATATTCATTTTGTTTCTTGATAGACTTAAGTATAAGAATTAAGTCTATAATTACCTCTCTTCAGCTCAAGGTTTAGGGTTAAGCTCGCCTTTGTACACATGTCATTTAATTCTGCCTTTTTGTAAGTGGTTATTTGTGTGTACAATAAAGAATAAAGAAACAATCAAGAATTAAGAAGATAAGAGTAGAATTGCTTTCAGTTTAATCATTAGATCCGTATTTCAGATGAAGATGTACTGTGCGCAATGCACATGAACAACCAACCGACGAGGCAGATACATACACTCCAATATTATTGGAGTCGATAGAGTCGAATGCATATATTTTGATATCCACTCCAATGTTGTTATGGTTGCATAAAAGCTTTCAGGAAGCTTCAGAGCTCCGAGAGCCTATTGTTTGTACAAAATAATGTATTCATTCCCGAACAAATACAAGTTCGTATTGAAAGTTCATAATGGAACCAACAGCAATTGAAATTCAAAGTATCTATCTCTGACCGGAGTTATTCCCCGATCAGAGATAGATACTAATCAAGTCAATGAAGGTCGACCCTCGTCATAAAATTGTACAATTTAAATGGCAGACAGCAACCACCTCCCATGTCAAACGTCGAACGAGCCGATTGGCAATATTGAAAATTGAACTGTCCAAACGTTCATTCACTTTTGGGATACTTTTTAAGTTTCAGATGGGTGAATCTGCTTTATTTGAATCCAAAAAAGTGCCCAAGACGTGCCCAGACAGGCTTGGATAGGGTATAGATAACTTGCCTTACTCCTAAGTTATGATTGGAAATCGGTCTAACTAATTTTCGTTAGTAGTTTCTATCAGATACTACTCACAAAATTTGGTTTAATACTTCTAGGACTCAAGATTAAAAAGTTACACACACACACACACACGCACGTCGGAAACACGTCGGCACAACAAATTTATCTCGATATGCTTTAAACTGAGCAATAAAGGTGTAACACACGGTCGAACCCTAAAATCGGCAGATCAATGAAGCAAAAAATAAAATGTACCAATGGAGGACAAAAAAGAAGTAAGTACTCGCATAAAGTATCGAAAGTCACCCGTTCATTTTGCTCCAGTAAAGGTTTCAATTTGGCAGACGGAGCACACTAGAGATCGAGTCCAGGGCGTATGGTAACTTGCAAATAGCATTTACCTACTCGTGCCGGTCGACCTCGCACGGTAATGTACGGTGCACTCGTTGGCAACTTTGCGTACGGCAGCCGTATATTCGCCGAAGGAACGATACGAGCCAGATACTTATAGAAGGCACTTTACTGAATTTTTACGGTAAATTGGCTAGCTTTTACGAGTTAAAAATTGGTTAGTTTGTTGGTGACTAACCAATTTTTAGGCCGACAAAGGGTGCGTCATGAGTCACTATTTAACCTGCGCTAACATGTTTCTAATTACCTTAATTAGTGTCCTACCATTAAAGCGAGTGAGTGCTTAGTTTAAATTAGAGCGCGCAAAATGGCCTACTTTGTCCGTGAACTGAATGCGACGAAGCCTAATTCGTGATAAGGGAACGCGACTGACTTCAATAAAGGGGAGCAATGTCACGGCGGGAGACCCTACCACCTGCCGCCCGCCCCACCAAATAACAGCAGTTATACTTAATTCCTAGGGGCTTACCAAACCACCTTACTAAAAATACATTTCCATTCAAACGCTCAGCAATTCAGTCATATAAATGAACCATGAATGCAACACCGCAAACTACGCATATGTAAACTTTAATAATGTTTAACTAACTAAATGTATTTACCCAACAGAGAGTTAACTTAAAGCACGTTTACTCATGTGTCTAACACCGCTAATTACAATTCGAGTTTAGGGCATATGTTGTTTGGGGAGGGGGATCTTTGCTTAGTGGGGGGCTAGAACAGTACGTAACGCAAGGAAGTGAAGTAGGTGGTACTCGTATTAGGTACATACCTAGGTGCCGCGCGTGATGAAACGATAAGAAGCCGCGACTCGAGTCTTAATGGAGGCATCGTCGCACTAAGAGCGCGAGTAACCAAACTAACGACTGTAGCAACAGCCAGCGAAACTTACTAACCTATATTAAGGGAAACTCTGCCAAGTTTGCAGGCTATTCTGTGCTTTTATGTATGCCACTAATGGGAACCTGTGATTACGTAAACTTTTTTATTTCGAAGTCTGCAAATTACCCAAACATTTCATAAATTTATTTTTTTAAACTAAGTCTAAGTGCGAGTGCTTCGGTAATAACGCGAGTCTTTATTGTGAACTTTAGCTCTACGACTTTTTAAATTGGCCAATAAACATGGAATTCACTTCCCTTCCCGCATTTTTATTAGAAACGCTTTTCGTAAATTCAAAAAGTTCTTTTTTATCGATACCTAATCATTAAGTGACTTCCTGTCCGCCTATTGGAAGTGAAGTTTACCCAAGCTCTTTGTGTTATTTGTTCGGAGTACTTCAGAGGTATTGTGAAGCGGGACCAAACTACAGCAGTCGGTCCCGGGAGAGTGAGAGCCGCTGAGGGGTCGATGAGTGCGAAATATCCATTAACGCTCTATTAAAAATTCGATTTGCCCCTCGTGCAATATAAAGCGAAGTTTACGAGGGGCGAGTGTAGCTAATATACAGCACCAAAGTTTACATCACACAAGGGTCAAGAAGACGTTTACTATCTCACTACAATATAAACCCGGGCCGAACGATGGAGCGCTCAACGAGTACACTTTACCAAACTTAAAACCTTTTCGACCATACCCAAGTCCTTACTAAAAACCTTAAAAATGTGACCACACTTCAGTGCTTATGTCTTCGCAGAATCAGTGCAAGGTCAAAGGAGAGCCATGACAAAACGCTTTAATATAAAGTAATTAAGTCGTTTTGACACCAACGAGCATTAATGGAGAATGAGGCGGCAGATAGGGGCGGGATGCCGCGTCTCGCCGCTAATGGCACTACTAACTAACTGACTGCGATGACGCTTCACGTTAAATGGCTAGCTAAAATTTGCTACCGATAAACCGCTACTATTGTACTTCGTTTTTATTTGTAGTAGTGCTCTTGGCGTAGCCTACCTGGTCGTTATTAACAGATACACTATTATATGTATATATCAAGCAACGTTCAGTTTTGTCTACAGACGGAAACACACTTTGACCAAAGTGAGCGACCGACGTTCCGCCACGTGACCATTTGGATGGGTGACCAGTAGTAGTATTGAGAGGGCTAAATCGGAGGGCACTTTTAGAAATCGGTTCCGGTTGTTACGGTCATAAAGTCATGGCGACCTTCGGGCCGACACTGACGTCGGAGTGTGCTATAGTGGCTAACTCCATACGAATTTGCTTTACTGAGGTTCATGTTTCAGAGAGCACGCTTTAATTTTGTAAAAGTCACTAAAGCCTAAATTCATAGTCGGAGGTTGAACAGTCCCCCAAAATCCATCATTCAGCATTCGCCTTATGGCTGGGTGCACAAAAGTGGAATTCGCACTTTAATTTTTACTTAGCGCCTGAACAGTCCCCTAGGGGAGCCCCTATTTGACTATGAATTCGGGCCTAAGGCATGTCGGGTAAATCATTTTTGTGATTTATATTGTAAAATGGAATTTAAACGTGTGACACTTTTGTGATGATACCCCAACGGTTCGCTAAAGAAGATTGCTTAACATAAGTGTCTCCAAGCAAACAGATCTAAATTCAGGATTAAAGTAAAAGACTGGGATGAAGCGATTAATACTGACCTACTTAGAGCTGAACTTACGATGGAATAAAAGATAAAAGTAGAGCTTAATGCTGCACTTTTCTCTTGTTTACTTGAAGTTCTTTTCAAACTACTAGAGTTCAGTGATCCTGCTTTCCTATCATCAGATTGCTTTTCTTAGTTTCACTGTTTTTTTTTCATCTTATTTATTTCTCATAAGGCAGCAACTTGAGGCTTATTTCATACACAATTTGTAACTGATAAAATAAGCGCTGCGTATACAGCTTCTGAAAACATACCTCAACTCTTGTAAACTATTGAAACGTTAAGATTAACTTTTCCAGGAGAACCAGAAATTGTATTACTCTTTCATACCTTCTGGCAATAGAACTAAAGCTGTGGTAGAGATTCATTAATAGTTACTACGTAAGCTTTTGCGCGGCACACTCGAGTTTCAGCTGTCACCGAACCCAAGCCGTTGCTTATAAGTACATCTATTTAATCAAATAAACCTTCCAGCTTTATGAAAAGGCCTATTGCTTCCAAATTATTTGCTAATTAGAACGCTACATCGCTAGGTCGGGTAATATCGTATAGCTAAGGGCTTGATCATGCTGGAGCCGTAATTTTCTTGTGCACTTCCACGATGTTTTTGTATGAAAGTTCTCGTGCTGAAATAAGGAAATTATTTTGCCAATTTGTACATTCTTGTTCATTTCTAACAAGGGTACGAAGAAGACAGATATCGTTCTAGTTGCATAGAAAGTACAAAGAAAGTAGAAAAATAAAAGGTAGAACATTTTCTTAGAGCCACTTAGACTTTTTCAGAGAGCTCTAGGTAGAGACTTTTCGTATAGTCCCATGGTGACACCTGGCTACTTTTCATCATCGATGATATCATTGTATTACGCATTATTTGAGAATATTGGCCCATCACAATAGGTTAATAATAGGACTTTAAATGAAACAATGACTCAGTTTAGAAATTATTTAACATAAGCACTTGCATTTGGGCATGCAATTACAACACAATGATACCAATTTGAACATAATTTGTTTAAATATCCGTGATGGGCATCGGAATTAGATGAATTTTAAACAGTTTGCACTGATAATTAACTTTGCCAGATCATTTTCCAGTTAAGAACTTAATTTTATGATACGCACAGTGATGCGTGCTGCCGTTGAACAGATATGAAATTAAATGAAACTGAACACCCAACAGTTACATACATGGCCCTGACTCCACACTAGGTGTCCTTGTGTCGTGGGTATAGTTGTACCAACAGCACGAATCGAACCCGCACCTCTTATATATCAGTCGGCCACTCGAAGTCGTCAACAGGTCGTATATGACTAGAGACTGATTTTATCCCTATTTTTTATATTTTTGGATCCCCAACAAAATGGGACCACTTTTAAAATAAACAGCCTGTAGGAATCCACAAGTGCCACGATGATCGGTCTGATGTTATCTCTATCCACCGGCCACAAAGTCTTGGTCTATCTGGCGGAGGACCTTCCTTAACTATGACGTTCAGTTCGTGATCGCCACCCAGGAATCATCTTATTTTGAGAGCTATATCGGTGATCTTAGTTCTTTCTTGAATTTCCACGTTTCAGTACCATAGCTTTATCCATAGTCCATGGAATTTGCTACTCTACTTATACGTGTATAAATTGACAATTTCCAAAAGAAATGTAAATAATTGAAGCGTAAATGGCCACCGATTTTGGTTTGCGCCAATTGGCACGATTCTTCCGGTTTGATAATTAAAATAACTTTAACGTTTCATGGAAGATTTTGCGAAGAATTTTTGGAGAAAACAACGGAAACAGTAAAAGAAACGGCCCAGGCTATAATGTCCATCAAGTGTTTAAAGATGCTGAAACGCATTGATAACAAGAAATAATTTGTTTTTTTTTCTAAAGCCAAAGCTTTATTATAACTTTGTGAAAATACTTTATTCACGTTTTTTTTTCAACATGACAGATTCTGTTCATTTGGAACTCCAACTAGGTACTTTTGACAATTTCACTAACCGACTTCAAAAAAGAAGGCCTTATATTACATATGTTTCAGCTCGTGCGTCGTCATTTTGGAGTAAACAACAAGTCGCAGTACGTGCGTTCTGCTAAGGGGCGAAAAAAATACCTAAACCTTTTGTTGCATTTCGTGCGTCGAGTATTTATGAATGTATGTATGTATGTACATTGTACGTCGATCACTCTTAGGTGCTTGGTCCATCTACAATATTTTTTCTTTTTATGTAGGATATTTATACATTTATATTTTTAGGACAAGTTGTTTTAAGGAAAACGAAGCCAAATGGCGAACACGTAACCTTTATAGTTTCATCAGGTACTGTCCTGACCGTCCGTGTGACCCACCCTAATTTCTCGCTTCGCAGTTATGAAACCTCAAAGTAATCTCTAACTTTTTAACCTTGAGTCCCTGAACTGTGAAACAAAGTTGAGTAAACAGCGTTTGATAGGAACTACCATCAAAAATAGTTTTAAGGATTTTCAATGATAACTTAAGGACCCTAACATTGCTTGCCTGGACACGTATTAGGTACTCAATTCAAAATTTAAAAACGTCGTGCGAAATTATTGTAACAACATTATGTGGATGACGTTTTATCCTAGATTTTGGAAAACCTAAGCAGTCGGTTTTTTGACTTGAAAAATATTTAATTTGATTTTAATTCAACACCAATAGTTTCTTGAGAAGGCTGTATATTAACTTTATACATGGAATGTTGGAGTCGGGACGTATTTCGAAACGAATCTCAAACAGAATCTAGACTCAAGTATATATTTTGTACACATTTCATGGGAAAATGTCTGAAATCTATATTGAGTTTGAGATTAGTTCTGAAGTAAGAGCCGTCAATATTTCGTCAGATTTATGAAATTGGAATAAAACTCTACACATCGTGAAAAAACTATTTTACCTAGAATTCCGCACGCTCCCAAACTTTAACACTAAAAGTGGTGAAAGTATCAAAATGTTATATTGTATTTCAGAGCTTAATGCAGTTAGTAAGTGGATTTAACTTGTTCGTTGGCAACTGGAGGCGTTCATTGTATTGTGCTTTTTAGTGACCGGGTTTCCGCTCCACTTCCATTATTATACTGCGTTATATGAACTTTATTGATTGATATTGTGTATTATATGATATCAAGTTTATTAAAGAGTACCGGCCAATTGAGGTCAAGCAAGAATATATCTTGAAAATACGTGTTGTAATATTTGTATTTAACTTAGCAGAGCCAGATAATTGACTTCAAAGGTCTCTTAAAAAAACCGAGAAAAATAATAATATATAAGGCTTATTTATTTCTGTAAAAACATGCCCGCAGAACTTCTGTTAGAAACATAAGTACTAACTATGAACAAAACAAAGTACATTCTCGGAAAAAAAATATCGAGGGGAAAACTAATTCCTGACCCGTCAAACATTTCATAAGCAAGCGTAGTTTACTCGAGCCCGAGACGAAACCGATTTTTAAATGAACAAGAAAAAAAATCTCGCATGTCGTAACCAGGCGAGATGAGATATAAATAAATAAATAAATAGTTCTAGACATTTTTACACAGCATCATCTAGCCCCAAACTAAGCAGAGCTTGTATTATGGGAACTACCTGACTGATATACTACTTATATACAGTTTTTTTTGTAAATACATACATATTATACATAGAAAACACCCAGACCCGAGCCAAATATTTGCAGATACAAACATTTGTCCCGTGGCGGGAATTGAACCCGCAACCTTCTGCGCCTCAGGCGGGCCTTCGCCCACTGCGCCACAGAGGTCGTCAATATACAGGGAGAACAATGAATTCTAGTCGAAATAAATTTTATTTCAAGCAAACTTTATATTTCAGGGTTCAGGTTTCTGTAGGTTTAAAAGGAATCTTATAAAAGTTTATTGACTTTCATTTTATTTCAACGACAAGTTGTGTAAAGCTTCTAACTTTAAATTGCAGTACGTAATTGAATATATCAATGGCCGTAGAAACAATGTGGAAGTAACGTTTATCAGATCAAGTTTTATAGGTCCACAGAAAGGCAAGGCTAACGTAGCTGTTTGAATACGTTTTCAGTAAAAGAGGTACAAATATTGCCAAAAAATCAGCAAGCTTGTAAAACTACCTCCCCATTAAATCACGTCGTTCCTCGGATAGGTTCTCGACTCCATCCGTTCCTAGGCGCCGTACATCACCTCGCCCGCATATTAGCTGTCAACGCGCGCGGGCAATCGTCTCGTGCCGAACACGGAAAAACAAACAGTCCACCAAACATTGCTCTATAATACCCATCAGAGCAGCGCACATCGTAAACATTTACATAAGAAACGTGTGAAGAAACCGTTTATTGTGTAATTGAGCGTTGGCATGCCAAGTGGGAGTCCAATAGGTATGTTGGCTTTAGTAGAGTTCAAGTAAACGAGAATCAGGTCTCATTTTACAGTCATAAGCTTTTAAATTAGTACATTGTTGTTATTGGATGCTCACGGCGTTGAATTTCCACAAAAGACAAACTCAGTCGCCATTTTGCAGACAAAGATTATCGGATCAGCAATCGAAGCTGCTTCTCGCACTTCAACTTGGTCAGATTACTCTTGAGATGTTCAGATAGATATAATGAGTTAAGGCCACCGCCTACGGCGACTTATTGCGACGATTCAGTAGCGATATCGCAACAGTCGTTATACAGCATCGATACTGACGGCAAATAAAAACGACGTAACGATTTGCTCTTTTACTTTTTAAGGTACTGAATCGATATAATGCAGCTGTTTAGCGACTGCATCGCTTCATTTGCGCTTTGCAAATGTGACATTCGATCACATGTCGCGCGTTCGAGAAATACGCTATTGTATCACCGCAAAAAGTGGGCGATGGCCTTTAGAAGTATCTAAAGCTTAGTAAAACAGAGACTCACCGTATGCGGTTAGCGACTAGGAGCTCGGCAATATCGCGGCCGAGTCTCGAGTAGGCCGACTCGACAATCACCAGCACCTTGGCGTCTATCCGGAGTCGCGCGTCTGAGCGATGGTCTCGCGCGGCTTGCTGCTGCGACGCAAGCAGCGAGCATTGCGATAGCGGGCGTGGCACTCTGTCCCGCCACACCAAACTGACAAAAAGATACTAAAATAATTAAGGTTACTTTGAAAAAAATAAAGATAGGCAAAACTGAAATTTATGTAACTAGTAAAACGAAATGCAATACCAAATATTTAAACAAATGTTTTTGGAGCAGAAAATTTCCAATTGAACGGTAGTTAGTGAACTTTCATGATGATTCAATAAATTTAATTTAATATTTGGTACATTGCATAAATTTCTACAAATCCCAACGTCCACAAAAAAAGTTTGGCAATCATTTACAATTACAGACAGCCGGTACTCGGATAAATCCATCCCGCAGCCGTATAATCTGTTGTTCCAAAACGAATAAATCAGGTAACAATTATTTGGATGTGATCATCCAACCACTATGAAACCTAATAACAAAATATTAAGAAAATCAATCAAAGACTGCCAAAGTTAAGGCTGCGTTCCGAGGAGCCACATCAAAGAGCCATTAAGGTTTATTTCAATAGCGTAAAATAAATAAAGGCAGGAATTCGGGGAAATATTTTATCCACAGGCGGCGCGCGTCCTGTGAGCCGCGGCAGTCTTGCGGCCTCTTTGCTCTAATGATTGCCACGCCTGAATCAGCCGGGAGAAAACTTTCACGGCTAACTCAAAAGACATATTGACGAGCCCAGCTGTTACTTAGTACGGTTGCTACGGTGCTTGGACATCATCATTAGTAGACAGTAAATAATTTGATTAGATTCCAGAAATGAATGATTTAAATAAAGAGCTTGTACCTTCATAGGATTTACGAACTTCTTTTGTTTATATTACGTTTGTTTTATTGTTGGTAAACAAATTCTTGTAAAACAATATGGTCTTAAATCAAGGAGTATCCTACGCGGCGTTGGTGAAGCAGCTTCCATTAATTAGGCACAAGTTTAACTATAAATTCAGCGGAGCAGGCGAAACTTGCCGCTCATCTCAGCTCATTGTAATTTTAAGCCGATAAAATAAAATATTACGGCCCTGGCTATACGACATCTGCCCTAATTACATAAAATCATGCTATAAATTACTCGCGAAATATTCCGCTTCTTGTCCTTATTACAGCAACGAAAGTTTGCAAACAAGTTAATTTTTGTAAAATTTTAAAACCGCGTCATTGTTTCCATCATCTATAGCAGTTCTCTTAGTGGCTTGTGGCGATAAAACCTAGCCATCCTTATAGATACCAATCGATTGCAGGTTCAGGTGAAATGATAACAGACGAATAAACAAACAACTTCTTATGGCAAAAGCATATCCAGGCTCCAGTAGTCCAGATAAAAAGGTGACGAACGTTCTGAGAGTTCAAACGCCTTCAATACTTCCGGGAAGTCATTTCCTTCCAATATTAACTGCCAATTCTATGCACAACGAAACCCTTGATATGAAAATACGAAGATGCAAGCAAACAGTTCATGTTTACTGTAATATCCTTTTTGCCTGCCTTTTTTGTCGAGCAAGCATTAAAGGCTCAGAAAATGAGTCCTCTGAACGTGTAAATTCACAAAAGAAGAAGAATGAAATGAGTTTATGCAAACAATTTACCAAATATGCTATCACGTGGAAACAAAACTGAGAAGGTGGGTACCAAAAAACGAAATTCTTGGATATTAAAACAAAAAAATAAATAAGGAAAAGCCGTATCAGTAAAGCAACACCAGTGGAATGTTTTACGACTTTGGGATTTACTACTTTTCTGGCCTTTGCCGCGTATATGATAAAGCCTGATAAGAACTGAAATGATGAATGGAGGGTGATACAGTGTTTGTTTAAAAATAATACTGGTCTAGTTTCGTTTAATCGAAATGTTTTGAATATTTTTACATCTTAAATTATCTTAATAATGTTCTCCTTGTAATCCTTTCTCTTTCTCCGATTCTCTGATTTAATTTCTCTGAAATAAAGAATATTTAATTTCTCAAGATCAGGGATATTTTGATTACTTATTTATAGAGTCTAGTAGAAACTACGCATATAAAATCGTGGCGTGACTTTACAGACTGACGACTGATTAACAATAAAATCGTTATTCCTTAAGGGTATGTTTTTTTTTGGTTTGGTAATTTTCGAAATTTAACCTAAAATAAAAATAAAAATATAAAATGAAGATTTTTGGTAGGAAAATGAATAGAGTATGATAATTTTTTTTTTTGGAGCCAACACATTTTGTATTAAATCCCATAGTGGTATCAAATCCTATTTTAATATTCTATATCGCATTGATCCTTTTTCATAATCTGCTTTTGAATTGTTTATGAACGACATAAACACGAATTTTCAACTAATCCCGATAAATTACAAATCGGCATAGCTACGAGTTGTCCTAACGCGATAATTTCGCATTATTATTTCATATCGGGAACGTGTTTGCACCCGATAGCAGTTAATTGGATTTTATGCCAATGATGCAAATTTTTCAACAGAATCAATTTCATTAGAGTTGACATTTCAACTACTTTTTATCAAAAGCTGCATTGGTTGGTTATCTCGACAAAATCCATACAAACTAGAAAGAAAAAACAATTAAAGTTAAGAAAAATTAAAAGTCAAGCCACACATTTCTTATTGGTCACGTGATCAAACTTCTCATTTTATAACTAAGCAACGGGAAAATGAGATAGCCTCTAATAAACTAATTCGTCTTTAATATTCTATAGAAAGCGTAAAGTAAAGATCAATTATCTCAGTCTTGGATAGGTTAGGTTATTAGGTTATTTTTATTACCACTCTGATTTGGATTGCTATCCGAACTTTACCCAAAAAACTTGGGTTCAAAATAAATTAGTCTTATATTAATATTTTAGAAGTTTACTGCTTGAATGCATGTCATAACCACCATGATGAGTTGTATTTAGAGTGGCTTACATAGAAAATAACTAGTGGCTAAGATAGTACCATTCAGACGCTCGTCTGAATTACACTATCTTACTGAAAGTCTGAATGATACGCTGACTTAGTAATTTAGAAGGCAATGTAGATTTTTAGAGGCGAATAATGCTATTAAAAAGTCTGTTTAATAATCAACCACGGCGGGAATCGAAACCGCTTGGTAATCCATCCACGAAGGCCGGTCCCAGCCTGGTTGAAATTCAAAATGGCTTCGAGCCATTTTGAATTTCAGCGCGATGGTAAGAATTGTTCCGCCAAGACAATGGACTAAAATTAGTAAGTAATCTCAAACTCACCTTGCAAGAGGTACTGTGACATAATACGTATAGAAGAAAATAGTGAGGACCGACAGCAGCATGACGCCGGCGACGCATTTCCTCACGTTGATGTGTCCTGCCAGCCAGTAGCAGCAACGCTGCGTCTGCGTTTTGTGCGCGTGCGCAAACTCGCCGCCACCGTTCTCCAGCAGAGGCGCCCGCGCACCCCGACCCTCCCCCATCGTTCTAAACATCTATCTACACTAAACACAACTATATTTACACAGAACAGTAACACTTAGGCCTCTTAAGGATTCGCAGAGTCTCTATCTGGGCACTCTAACGGCTGCGTTAGTCCTGGGTGGTGACGTTTTCTGTCGCCACTTGCCGTGCTTCCACATCTCATAGTGTCGCGCTGGGGTGGGTGTGTGCGCGTGCGCAGGCAGGCTTTGTGAACGTGCGCCGACGGCCATCGCAAGCCGAAAAACGCGTCCTTTCCCGGGTTAAAATGGGCGCGGACGCATTATGGCGGGCTGTGCTCATCACGGCGACGGCGTGCTCTACCTGTGGGAGAGCTCACGGCATCCGCGTGCGACACCGCTCTACGTCTGTCCCGCCTGCTGACATCGGTGCTCTCTGAAACAATACAAGTCAATCAACCAATGTCAACGTTAGATAAAATCAGAGATTCATTACACTCAAAGTGGGTTATGATTATACCCACTTAAAGTGGGTACACTTAGAAAATTGGGTTACGTGACTCTGAAATGCAGAATCTAAATAACATTTCTCCACATCCCTTCATTGATAATGATAAGTAAGCTCCGCAGAACCACCTTTAAAGATACATTTAAATTAGGTATATGTAACAACGTTTCAATAATACGTATTTCAAAGCTGTTTGAGTTCGTTGGGCTGTGAATACTTCGCATCGGCCGACTGGTCCTATAAATTTCTCCCTCGGCGTTATTTCAATGTAGACTTACATCGGAATACTTCTTTGCTCCGAAACAAATCTATTGAGCCGTGAAATTAGACGAACAATCCTCAAAATTCTGAATTTAATTTGATCAGAAGTTAAGTAATGAATGCCAAATCAGATTAGATTTCGAATGTGAAATGAAACAATTGAGATTTCAATTATGTCTTCGAAATATATCATATTGTTTTTGCAGTTCACATCCTAGCAGCATAATTAGATGATATCACATGCTAAGTCAGGTCGAACTGGTATACCAGAATGTTGCTTTAGGCTAATAAAAAATATATAAACCTAAACAAAAAAAGCACGTGAAACAGAGAAGAAAACGATTTCACGATAGTTTAGCTGTTTTATCCAAAGTTATTTTATCAACACAACAAAAAAAAAAACAAAAGGAGCAACCTTCGTGTACCAACCTTCGAGCTCTATAACTCTTAAAACGTTCGTGCCTCGAAGTATAAAAGCATTTTGTATATATTTTTTTCTACAAAATTTCAAGAATGCTTTTCTTTGTGCTACGCAAAAGAACTGAGCCGTAATCGAGCGGGCCCAGATGTGCGGGGTCCATTGTCCGAAAATTTGCCAAAACCGTAAAGAAAATAGGCGTATGAACATTTGCCTGTATTGTATTTTTATTAAATTGTAAAAATAGATGAGAAAGAAGAACTTTATGAACCACTGGAGCTGAAATCTCTGTTTTGACAATAGCTTGAGGCTCAGGTCACGCACATTATCTAAGATTCGAGATTCTACGTCAGATTCGAACTAAATAAGAAGAACCAGCCCTTTTCTCTACCCTTGCTACGTCTATTAGACTACTGAGAGACTAATTTTAAAGACGTAAAAGATACTCTACTATGAAACAATGAGAGAAGGTTTCGTTGGAACTTTTTGCAGAGAGCCGTTCGACTCGGTGGAACTGAGACGCGCTTGGAATCCGTGATTGTACCCTTTGAATATTAACTAGTAGATGACCCGACCGTAACCGGGCCACGAATCTACCAGCTACAAGGCTACTCCAAAGGTTAATTCAAACTGCTCACTATCTACGTGCTTTATTCCCAGAGATAAAATCGTTGGGACTGAAGGAAAATTGAAAAAGAAGTAACCCCATTTTTCAGCTTCAGCACGTTTAACCTAAATGTACGTGTTTCAAGGCAACGATGCGAGTTTTAGTTAAATTTTTGGAATGAATGGTGCGTCATTATTTTTTCCCGTTTTAGCGTCTTTTTACCCGGCTGCCCAAAGGGAGGGTAATGTTTTTGCTGTACTATAACAGTTATTTATCAAGAAAACATGTTCTATGATTTTTATATGTAAGACTAGAACTGTTTGATAGAGAAACTGTGTTGACCAAAAACTGCAGCTGGATGCTTCAGCATTGCCATAATATGTTCGAGTTAAGTAATCGAGCTATTTAAAATATACTTGTAGTAAAAAAATACATAACAAATAGAATAACGCAGTACCCACTTACTAATAATAGAAAAGGCATAGAAAAGCTTTGTTTAAATTGGAATGGAAGTGGCATTGGAGTGGATATTTCCACAAATTTCACTCGAATTGAAAATATAAGGCTGGAATATATAAATAAAAGATAATCTAATAAAGTGAAGTTTTTATGCATGCGAGGTTCAATATGAGAACATGCATTGCCTCTGATGGAAAATGTTCAGATAATATGAGTAATTATTTTATTCCAAAAACTATCGTGAATTTGATCATTCATATTGAAAAACTGGATTTTTACGTATCGTACTATCAGTGAAGGCACCTACTCACTCTGATGAAAGTTCTCGGAATGAATCGGAAGTTGTCGTAGTAGGTGTCGAAAATTCAGTTTTACAATATCCTACTATCCTACTAATATTATAAATGTGAAAGTTTGTTAGGATGTTTGTTACTCTTTCACGCAAAAACTACTGAATGGATTTTGATCACAGTATATTACTGCTTATACATCAGAATAACACATAGGCTACTTTTTATCCGGATACCACGCGGGCGAAGCCGTGAGCAGAAGCTAGTATTGTATGTTTTGAATAGCTCGATGTCTAAGTCTTTTGTTATAAAAAATACATTGAGAGGTAACCCACCCTTTTAATAGTGAAGTATTTTATTATTCATATTAAGAGGTTGTTTACACAAATCGTTCAAAAAGATTCAGTTGTCGGGCATTAAACAGCGTCGTGCTCTACCGAATTCGAGTCAACCATTGAGGCCAGTTCCACAACTTATCATATTTGTTCTATTGAATTTGTCGGGTAAACGAACAAGTAAAGATAGTACTACATTAGTCCCATTATGTGGGAGAGTCGGGAGGGGTTACCGTACTGGAACGCGTAACGACCGCAAACAATTAATAGAGTTAACCCGGGACCTTTCCAGATAAAATACTAATTCAAATTACCTACACCAATTAGGGATAGTTAGCTGTTTAATAGGGTTCCGTTTGAATCATTGACTTTTAGGAAGGCGTTTGCCGAGAAATTCGTAGTTACAGTTAGTGAGAAGCTCGTAGTACTATAAAACCAGTTTTTTATTATTTCAGCCAACAGACACAAACATAGTTCTGACCCCACACTAGGAATCTCTATGCCATGGGTATCAGGAACTACGAACATCACAACACCCAGACCCCAACAATGAAATGACAATAATGTTCTTCAAAGATTGTCGTTAAAACATTAATATTATCATAGGTTGAGTTATATCACGTACCAAGAAATTCTTGTTCAAAAACTTAGTCGTGCACGCACCGTTCTGATAGGATCGCAGCGTATATCGGATCAACAGAGAATACTCTCGGCAGAGAAGGGACAAACTTATTATAACTTTGCTCGTTCACCACACCTCGTCACGGGCCCGTTCGGAAACTGTCGGAAGCCCGCATAATAATGTCAATGCTAACATCAAACTCCTGGTAAGGTGCGGATCATGCGGTGATTCTACAAGTAAAATATTGGTCCGTTTGAATCGGACGCTGATACTGACAATGACAGGGGTCCGTTGAATACCATTTAATGCGTTCAAAGTGGACATTGGGGGATTCGAGGAGACATTTCTGACAGATTTACAAACGAAAACATTTCGTAGGTATAGTATATCCCTTTATTGAGATACAATGATGTACCATAGGTTGAAATGGATCACATATTATACCAAAACGGTCATCCTCGTAGATGTTTCTCGATTATACCTTTCACTTGGCGGTTAAAGACGCTTTAAATTTGAAAAAGCTTAAATTGGCGCAACGGCCGCAGAACACTTTTAATGGCAAAAATGTGTTTTTATGTAGAAGTAAGTGGAACGCGAGTGTGCAACATTAACATCGCCATTAGGACACGGAGGCGAAACCAGAAATTCGCCCGCATATTTGGTCAAGATTAATTGCCCCTAACATCATCTGTCAACCCGTGGTACATTCCGTGGACATTTTGTTTACTGTACAAATATCCGCACATTTCCGGTAGTAACGAGTTATTAATCGTGTGTGTCCCTTTTGAATGGGTTTCATTACTTTTATTACAACAATTCAAACTGTTTTATGTACTCATATAGTTAGATTAAAAATTATGTATGTAGTATAATACTACTACTTATGTAGTTGAATGCATCCATATTAAGTAATTTGTATGCATTCGAACCCAAATGGCTAGAGGTGATAATGCACCGAGTGGCATGGAAAGAAAAAGGGGAGACCTTTGCCCAACGGTGGGACAGCATTGGTTAATTAAAAAAATAAACTTATGTAAATGATGTCTGTTTAAAAGCTATCGAGCTTTTTATTTATTCAAATTACATGGACCATATAGGAACGTCAAACTACGGTTACAAACTACGTGAATTTATTGGTCACTGACTTAAGGCAGGATGACCAAGAAAAAACAGTGACACGGTGAAAATACGATTAGAAATGAACGATCAGAGCTTTCAACAAGATTGAATGGTCCGATGCGATAGGAAACTAACCCGGAATTATTTATTTTCCCAATTTTGGGCTACAAATAGCATTTTATTTCGGTAACGAGTTATTAATGGCGTCCCTTCTGAGTTACTTTCATTAGAAAAATTAAAACTTTCTTGAAATATATATAAAATACATCTAAATTACAAATGAGCTCCGTACCCGTAGTCCTAATTGGATTGTGATAGTACGAGCCGAACATAACATAATGTTAATAATGCCATTATCTATTAGGTACTAGCTGTTGCCAGCGGCTATGAACGCGTGAAGTCATGTTTAAAAAAAACATACTCCCATACACACTTTTAACCCGATTCCAATTCCCCCTGCCTTCAAATGTGAAAATCCAAAAACCTTAAACACATCGTTATTTATTTAAGATGAGCAGTTACAATTTCAATTTTCATATTTCTAATTTCAAAGAACAAAGACTTTCATACAAAGTTCACGTCCCTGAAAGTTATTAAATTTCCGAAAATCCTTTTTTTGCTCATGCTTAGACTTAGTAGTTCTGGCTGTGCTTTTATAAATCAGTCAGTCAGTCACGATAAACGATTATAAAAGCATACATTTAGATGTTCAATTTCTGTATCTTTACGTCTTGGGAAACGATAGATGTTTTTCTGTAAGATGAGTGTTGATCAACTCAATGAGAAAAATGATGAGCAAAGCTTGGTGGTCCACTACCCGGTAATTAGTAAGAAGAAATATAGTACAAGATCATGACAATGTGATTATTATAAAGCAAGCGTGAATTGGACAATTGGAAGGGATAGACCTCGGCGAACGTTCTGTAACTAAATTGAAGACGTTTTGAAGAAAGGTCACGAGTACCCTAAACCTGCATAAAGAATGTGATGAGGGTGAATGAAGCATAGAGGTATGTCAGAATCGTAGCAAGTAGAAATCCGTGGTCTCTGCCTAACCCTCCGGGAAACAGGCATGAGTGTATGTATGTATGTATCATGACAATTATTTCTAGCGCATAGGTGTCCTAAAGCAATAGCACAGGCGGAAAGATTATCCCATAATTGATTCGCCTCTTTCACCTGACTGTTTCATTACCTGTTTAAGCGAGCTGCAGCGAACAACAATTGAGCACTAATTGTGATTCCACTAATTTGCATTGCCTCGACTCGCCCCGTCTGCCGCGCCTTCTACAATTTAACTTTTGTAACGTGCCTATAACTTACCATGATGAGAGTCGTTTCTCAATTTGCATGATGGGGAGCGGGTTAGAAAAAGTCTGCATTCTGCATTAAGTAGTGGCATTTTAGCGTGGGTCGTGTTCTTTTTCTAATAGGTTTGTCAGGCGTTAAAGTAGAAAAGGTTTTTTATTCCAAAAATAATCGTGAATTTGATTATTCATATTGTAAAAGGGAATTTTAATGTACCGCATTATCGGTGAAGGCACCGACTAAATTTCAACTCATTCCGAGAGTCTTAAAAAACGTAGAACACACTTATTAAACGTCTGTTCAAAACTCATAACGTTCCTGAATCGATCAAAGGCAATTAAGATTCCCGTTATTTCGATTATTGAATCAAGTATAGGCAACTGTAATAACCGATTCCTGTTGGCTATATGCAAAGGTAATGCATCCGGCAGCTAACAGGTATCAATTAACGAGAGATTTGAACCATTAAATTCTTGTTACTAGTGAATGTGCGCTCGTGAATAATTAGAAGATTCAGTTAGCGGAAGCGGATTCGCGTAACTTTAGCTGGCAACAAAACGTTTTAAAATGCAATCTGTCTGTGACACTTTTAATATAAGCTGCATTGCTTGCATTAAATTATAGTATGCATGTGGCATTGGTATTATGTGGTTACAGTAAATTTATGCAAGACATTATCCGAGAACAGAGGCGTTGCATAACAACGCCTTCAGTGTCCGAACGCTCGTCGCCTCCTTTATGAAAACCCTCATAGTGATATATAGTCGTGTGGCGACACGATATTGCTTTCCTGAATATGTTTTATATGCATTACCATATTTTTCATACGTTTAGAGAGGCAGTTACCCAAAATATGTTTTAAATCGATAAACAATACAAACATATCTCATTTGAATGGCATCGTCCGTAAAATCCTCTCGGGTTTTATAAAGTGAAAAGGAAGGATGACACCAATTTGTCTATTCCAAAGGGTCTGAGGACATGAATTCAAGTACGATTACTTTCGTATTAAAAGTAAACAATGGTTAATTTTCGCTAATGAGCGCGGGCGGCGGGAGGTGGACGCGAGTGCGATAATCTCCTACCATTAGGCCCGACCACTAGCTCGCAAATCGTCCGCATATTTTGCCCAAGATTAATTGTTCTCGAATATCATCTATCACGGTGAGCTCCTCTCGTGACCGTCAACGGCAGCGTGTACGGCGTTTTATTCGAAGCACAATGGCCCTCGAGGCCACCGCAGTTAAGGTAGTTAAATATTTGCTAAATATTAATGACACTGTTCTATGAAACACATAAAATATTTGAGAGGAATGTTCCATTCTTAAGAGTGAAGTTTAAAAATGTGGTCTAGTACTACTATCTATTTCTGCAGGCAAAATATTAATGCTCATATTGCTGTGTTCCGGTTAGTGGGGTATTAGTCGTTGGTGATCTTACAGACACATTTAACTTTCAACCTTGTCTTTAGGATAGACAACGCATCTGATATGCCCCTGTTGTTGTAGATGTAAATATGGCTAAGATAACCGCTTTTTATCACGTTGGCCTGTTTGCACCCAAATAACAGAGATATGCATTTTTTGTATTTGAGTTCTTTCATATAAATTTTATATAGATAGACCAGTTGTAAATCGATATGAATTAAATATGAATAATTGTATCAATATAATTATTAAACGATCATAAATTTGTGGTTATAAAAGTTGTTATACTTTACAAAATAAAAATCCGAAACGCGTAAGCAAAAGTTAAAAACCCATTAAAATACTTATATAACGTTGGAACGGTCTCAGTCATAACATTTACATAACCCATTAATCTACCATTTAAACACTCCAAATCCTAATTTCGCCTAACGAAATTAGGGCGATTACAGACTACGAAAGATAAATCCGTAGTTAAAAATACCCTTCGCGGAGTTTATTGCGCAACGGACAAGAACAAATTGAGTCATCTTTTTTTTGCCAGAGGCGAAAACCCAAAATGCTTGCCGTTTTCTGTATTTTCAACGTGTAAAGTTGGAATATCAATCAAGTCGACTTTTTTCAATAACGCTACCATGAGGATCTTTCACAAACAATTGTAAGATTAATTTCACTTTTAGATACTTAATATTCAATTGACTTTTTTACAGCACGCCGAGTTTGTTTGCCGTTCAATAAAGCTATTGATCAACAAAGGCCGTTTTGAAGGGATTATCGTAGGATCCAATTTTTTCCAAACTACCTATTAACGACAAATCCAGCACACGATACGTTTTCGGACTAAGGATTTATTATTTTATCAAAGCGCCTGTAAATTTTCCATAAAACTTTTCAACAATTTTTGAGTGCATATTTCCTTTGTGAATTCTTACTTTACTTTAGCTGTTGAGTGAGATACAAATCAGATAAATCAATTCAAGCAACAAGAAGTTCATAGTTTTTATGCATGGACGAATATTTTTATGTGCTCTAAATGGACTACAACTATAATCAATGAGTATGTAAATCTGTGTCGTCGGTGATTTTTCACCGTCACCGTCACCGATTTTACACCGACGGTCGGTGAAATTTGGTTTATGTCCTAACATCCGCTAAGGTATTGTTTGTCGGGGCGGTGCAAGGAGTTGATTAAAGAGCGGAGCCACAGAGCGGCGACGATGAATATTCAGTGCATAAGCATAATGCGGTCGCAATCTTAGTGTCTCGGCTGTCGCAACTACATGACTGCCCATTTCTCATCTTAAATGGCAAGAGCAACGCTCTAGTGCCGTCTTTTACTCTTTTCTTATTTTAGAGTTCCTTTAGGCGTCGTCGTCGGTCTGTCAGTCAGTCTGTATCTTTTTAATATTAAAAGTCCTTTGCTCAGCCATGGCACAGCATGGGCTAATAATATTGTAGCAAGCTGAAATTTTCCCAGCAGATATAAATTATTAACTCTATATTTACAAATCAAAACACGGAAAATTCGATTTTAATATTGTATTCCGGTAAATTAATAAGTTAATTTACCTAACAAAAACATACTGCAATAACCGAAAAACAGATTTTTAAACAGATTCCAACGAATAAGTAGAAGGTGCATTTCGTATACTGTCTGGTAGTATATTGTCCGATTATAATATAAACGGACCTTTCAGATTTAGCAAGCTTATGTAGCGGTGTTTCAAACTCGACAAAAACTCACCTTTCTAGTTATTTACTAAATTATTCGTATTTATACTGTGAACCCTTAGTGCGCGAGTCCATCAACTTGCGTACACTTGGCCTTTTTTTATATATTCTTTTTGCTTGAACAAACTCTTTGGTCGGATTGCGAAATGCACAAAGCGTGTGAACGATCACAAACGGTGAGATGTTTCACCTAAAAATATATTTTTGAGATTGAATCAACTTCGAACAGAAAAATCTCCTTTTCAGTAATAAAGTCTTAATGTAGCGATTGAATTCTACTCTAAATAATTTTCTACTCATAGTACAATTATTTTAATAATTTTGCCCCTTTTTTTTACTACTAATAATTAAAAATAGTTTTATTAGTAATTATACAATAGTAAATGATTTATAAAAAAAGCCTTTTGAACTTAATCAGTAATTAATTCATTTGTTTTTAAGAACATACTCCTAATATGTATATCAATGTTCTCAACTGTAACGAGTATCAATGTCGATCGTAAATTCCAAAGAATCGCAAATCGAACCCAACAGCAATAAGCGACGAAGCACAAATAATTGTTAACCCAAACAATAGGACAGCTTATTCAGCGAAGAAAACCCGAACACAGCATTCACAAAAAATAAATTGATTGAATTGTTTTGCGCCGAGATATTTCTCATCTAAAGTGGATTTGTGTTTGGAATTGGCGGGAGCGATAACGGGGTTCACAAACTAGAGCGCCAAAGAAAAAGGTCCAAATTCACTAGGATTTTTGATTAGAGCTAAGGAAGTAGTTCACGCGAAACGGATATAAAAGGAGGCGCGGTAAAAGTTTTCTGCAGACAGGCTCGAAGTCGGAAGGAAAATTCATCGGTAATATTTTCATAACTATGTTACGTAGATAATGAATGAGTTATAGACGGAGTAACTCTGGAAATGTTTCCATTTGCTATAATTGTTTTTACTTGAACATTCAAAAAAGTACACCTCACTTTATCTTCTTAACAAACATCAACCTGTTTCCAGTTTTTCTGATATTTGAATTGTCATTCGTATTTTATAAAAGTATAAAAGGGGAAGATTGTTTTCACCCCCTGTGTATTGAAACTGTCGCATGTCAGTATAATAATTTATGCAAAAACAAAGGAAGCGATGATTCACTAATAAAGACAGCCGTTCGAATGGGGACGTGGAAAATCATTCACTATTAGTAATGTGCGACGAAATTATGTCGCGTGCGTGATATCGTTGCCGTGGATGTCACCGTCCTAGCACCGATACGAATCAAAGGAAAAACGTATTATGGAAATGTCGTAAAACGTTTTAAGCACTACCTATTGTTTGCTTTGGTAACCAAAAGTCAATGGTCGCTAAAATTAAGATAAATGTTTAATGGTTAATGTGACTTACCCTTTACAGTTGAGCCATCTACGCTCGCATTATGATTAGTCACAGAACAACAATTTAAAGTTAGTAACAGGTGTCTTTCACAGACACGTAAAATTTTAGATAGCAAAGAGGAAGCAACACTTATTGTCACACATTACGTGCGCGAGAGCGGGCGCGAACGCGACGCGCGATACGTCCTGCTTTCGACGCGGTTCGGAGTACACTAACCAAACTGAAGGCTGAACACTGTATCGGCAAAGCCGAAGGCAGTCGGAGGCAACTAGCGATATCAGAGTGGGCGCTCGGCGTAGGGCGGGCGCTACAAACGCTACGCGCTACGAGGGGTAACAAAAAACTGAAATGGGAAATACTATCTTCAGAATATGCCTACGAGTTTCGTCGGCGGCTCGCTACAGGTATAATTAAATAAGTTTTATAGCATCTTTGCATACTATAAACAATCTCAAGGATGGTAATTCGGGCCAGCGCGTAGGTACTGTAGCAAAGTTATAGAGCTACGCCCATAAAAATATGAAGATTTCACAAACAAGTTCCCAAGTTTATTTTTATTACCTGTGTCTGTGAAATATGAATCGGAGTTTTTAAGTTATGAAAAAATAAAAACTTAGATAAATAATAATAGTTTTGAAAAACTAACATTGCCTTAAAAGTTGGAAGAGATCCACTTATTTTCACACTTATTAGTTTCAATAAAAAGCCTACCGTTATTCCACACAAAATATAAAGTGAAGAAAAATTAGGCCCGCTTCAACCACGACAGTCCATCTATTCTACCTCTCGAATACACCGGGGTGGTGCTCCCGAGCGCGATACTACGCACAGGGTCGTAGCTAGGCAACGGCAACGGCACAATAGGTGCTAATTGCCGACCTTGATGGCACGGCGGGCTAGTCGGCTACGATGCAAGAGGCGCAGATTTGATTCCCGCTGCGGGACAAATTTCTGTGTTCTGCAAATATAACCGGGTCTGGTTTTATGGTACCATGGTACTCGTAGTTCCTGATACCTACCATAAAAAATCGCGAATGATGAAAATCTTAGCGTGGGGTCAGGACTGTGTACCTATGTGAACGTTGGGTGTTTTTTATTATTTACTGTATTGACTGAATGCAAGTCCAACTACAATACAAATGCTTAGCTTTTGCCCACGGCTCCGCCCGCGTGGTACCGGGATAAAAGTAGTCTATGTGTTATTATGATGTTTAAGCTATTGTACTGTAAACTTTCATTAAAATCCGTTCAATAGTTTTTGCGTGAAAGAGTAACAAACATCCATCCTCACAAACTTTCGCGTTTATAATATTAGTAGGGTATAAAGCATCAAAGCATTTGTATTATCGCATATATATATACAGTGAAGTTGGTAATAAGTTAAAAGTTAAGTGCGGGTTTGACTCCTGTCGAATCAAAGTGCAACGAAAAGAAGACGATATATTATTATTAATAATATCCGGCAATCAATGAACGTTCAAGTGAAACAGTTTTTTCTATTTTTTTTGGGGTGCTTTGCCGCACCCCAAAAAGCCCCAGCACCCTTCACTTCGGTTGTGACGGCACGATCCGACCCGATTAATACTAAGCACGCCAATAAATATTGATAGTAGCTTCTTTGTCTTGCACGGAAGATTCGTTCGCTTTTATTAATGGCACGCTCACGTTTGCTTGACAAATTGCGAAGGTACCCCACCTCTGTCGATACCGGTCCGAAATCACATTCCTTTGTTTCGGGTTATTTTATTGAATGTTTGTGCGGCGCTTCACATTTAAAATGCACGATATACAACAAGCTTTCCCTTTGTTCATTTAAAATGTGACACAGTGGAACGCAATTTGTACGCCCTTTACGAATTGTACCAGAGTCTAAATTAGGTATGTGTGAGAGTACAAATTGGGGAAAAATTGGGGAAAACGAGCGCTTTTTTCAAACACATCTGACCAATTCAAAGGTTGCGTAGATAAATTAATCAGGAGGTACTAAGGGTTATTTCATAATTTTCATATTAATGTGAGAAAAAGGTCACACACGTAAGCCATTTCAATTACGAGCATTCCCATTTGACCTAATCCGTCCGAGATATTAGAGTCTATTCACGACGTCGAATGAATCAAGTAACAAAACATCATTTCCTAATGATAGGGATTAATCGCTATAGAATGGACACGAAATAGATTTAGATTGAACACGTAGAACAATTCGGCATCCGGACTTTAATTAGAAAATAGGAAAAATCTTAAAAATGACCTATTTGTGTCAATAACAACTTAAATTCCGACTTTTTGTATGAATTACCTATGAGAAACGAAACGTAAAAGACCAACAATCGATCGGTTAATAATCGAAGGAAATATAATATTTAGCCAGTATATTATACAGCACGAATATACAATAAAATATGACAGAAGCTTCGCTCATTCATCCGGCTTTTTCGACTCTTTCCGGCCATTCTGATTAGTCAGCGAACCCCAAACGTGCGTGAATGGAATTCGAAACTGAGACCTCCAGCGACAGATCACCCTTATGAAAGCGCGACGGACGGATAGCAATCCCTCCTAATTAATGTATAGAGACTTAGTCAAAGGTCCAAACGTGATATCCATGTCATTCGAGGGTTTTGACTATCTTTCAAAAACTAGGCACACACTAGTCCCGAAATTCTAGTTCAGTTTTGTTATTGATATTAGTAATTAACGTAGTGTTCTAATAAGCGGCGTTGGACTTGCAATCCGTCACGTGCAATGCTAACGACTATAATACTGTAGGCGTGTTCCAAATGAAATTTTTGGACGCGTCTCTGACTACCCCCTACCTGGTATCTTTAAAGATCTACGCACTATTGTGTCTGAGGTGCCCATTTATATAATAGAACAGTTACCGAAAACATCTTACGACGAACTACAAAAGAACCCAACCTATAAAACAAACTTCCCAACCAAGGGTCGTGTCAGAGTTTACATAAAACAACAAAGAAAGAGGTACTTAATCATCCCAGTAAGAATCACGTCACGTAGCCGGGCAACTGTACATTACACATTACCAGTTAGGTATAGTGTAGCGGCACAAGCACAAGTGGCGTTTAGGAGAAAACGGCTATGCACAGCGTCACATCTTGAACTCTCAGCCGAGAGCCGGCAACTGGGAAAAATGCGCTTCAACGTAGTGTACGTACACACACGTGGAAAAGTGTTGTTTTATTATACATGCTCCTTTACTGTCGACTCACAACTGTCTAGCTGCGGAATTTACATGAGCTTTGTAATAATAGTACGCTCGAGCGACCCACCTACTGTTTTATTAGCCTATCAAACTCAACAAGGCTTTTAAGGAAACGGACAATCATTCAATCTGTGTAACTACTGTTTTGTCACAAAACCGGTAAAGTTTATTACAACCGAGTAACAGTCATGACATGTTTCGTCCAATTAATATTTTTAGGCTGTGTGTAACATGCTTTGTGGAAAACTATGGTCTAGAATAGCTAGAGACCGAGAGAAGTGGAAGGAAATGGAGGAGGCTTTTACCGCCACAGGCGGTCCATACACTAAAGAGTCGTAGTATGTACATAACCATTTATTTAATAAGTAGAATAAGTAATTGCATAGGTACATTATTTAGATCTATATTTTTAACATTAGTATATATATATATATTTTTGTTGAAAAATAAAAATAAAGCTCTATTTATTTTATTTTACCAAGCTTTGTGAGACATTTATGAGATGACCATGTTTATAAAACTGTAAATAATTAAGTAAACGAGATAATCCGTAGAACTAAAGCCTACGACTTAGCTCTTAGAATAAGCAAGTTGAAGTGGCAATGGACAGGTCATGTAGCTCGCAGAACCGACAACCGCTGGGAAAGGTTCTCGAATGGCGACCACGAATCGGGCGACGCAGTGTGGGAAGGCTCTCACCTGAAGAGACCTGACATTTGAACGTCTCTCAAGTTGCGATATCGTTCACTATGACATTATTTTTAGGATATAGGAACAGAATTATGTCCAGCAGTGAGCTTCTAGTCTGATGATGATGATGAAATAGTTAGCCTTATTAGTCTAAGAAATGATTAAGTTTTTATTGACACCTTAAAACTATATGCGTGTTCAAAGAAAGTGATTGATGCTTAGAAAGGGGTAGGTACGTGCGGTAATAATGAGCGGTATCAGAGGTATGTTCATCGCATGTGGAGCTATCTTCACGCTATGTTCTTTGACGTGTCAGCTAGCACGGGATCCGCGCACGCGACTTATCGCGTGTACGCGTCAATGAACCACTTACAATCTCTATCTTACCGGGAGAAACGCATTTAAAAACAAACGTAATTTTTTACAGCATTTTAAAACCAGTGACGTGTTTCTTCAACATGTTTACAGCGCCTCCTTGTGATTTGTGGCGATAAAATCTATCTAAGAACCATATTTTAATACATACAAAGCTATTTCTAGAAACCGCATTACAATCCAATAAGCCATTTCGGAGACAAATTGTAACAAACAGACAAACAAACAACCTCGATTAAAATACTTAATTATGAGAGCAATAAATATGAATACTAATATCCATGTTAGTAATCACTTCTGATCCTAATCCTACTAATATTATAAACGCGAAAGTTTGTGAGGATGTTTGTTTCTCTTTCACGCAAAAACTACTGAACGAATTTTGATGAAACTTTACAGTAATATAGCTTATACATCAGAATAACACATAGGCAACTTTTTATCCGGGTACCACGCGGGCGAAGCCGTGGGAAGAGGCTAGTTTACTATAAACAGTAGATTAAACGACACCCAGCACCCAAAAGTTACATACATAATTCTGACACCAAACTCGACCTCCCTGTGTCGTGGATATCAGGAACTACGAATTGGCTTAATGCCCACGCTTAGCGTAGCAGCCAGCATTCAACGTCCCAGGTTGCACGCCCATCACCGCTTATTCGAACGCATTATGTAGTTTAAACTGCAAGGTTGCGTGAGGTAGAGTCATGAACTTTTACACTAAGTAAAAGCCATCAAACATCAGCGCATCGAAGAGTTGTCCAACTTAAGTCTTAGGGTCCGGTCAAACCGACGCGGTGGCGGTAGAAATCAAAGGGAAATTGTTTCTCAAGTGGTCAATGTTCGCGTGAATGTATTGATCGCCGCCGCGTCAGTTTGACGGGACCCTTACTTAAGTAGACACTTTTTAAAGACGAGTCTACATATTTAGTACCTACTGAGCTACCAAAATATGAAGATGCGTATTAAGTATGTGAACAGTGACGGCTTAAGACCGGACGGGTTGGTTGTTTGAAGTACGTTCACACGACATATTATGCGACAACACATTAACGTCATGTCTTGCGCCAATCAATAAGTTCTTAAGAGTGCTCAATATGACTCTCTTTATGTACAAAAGTACTTTTTCAACGGAACGCGAGTTTTTATCATAGTTTTATAACGCTTCGGCCAATCGGTCTTATTTGTTCATTTTTTTAAAAGTCACATAATAGTAACTTGTCCGCCTGAGACACTGGAGGTTGCGGGTTCGATTCCCGCCACGAGACAAATATTTGCATACAAAAATTTGTCTCAAGTCTGGGTGTTTTCTATGTATAATATGTATGTATTTTTAAAAAAAAGTATATAAGTAGTATATCAGTCATGTAGTGCCCATAACACAAGCTCTTCTTACTTTGGAGTAAGATGATGCTGTATGAAAATGTCCAGCATTATTTATTTGTTTATTTATTATGTAATGGATTTAACTTTGTTAACGCTTTTGGTAATTCAATCAAAGCATAGATATTGTAGAGTTATATAGCAAGTTCAATTTAAAGCTTCAATCAATACTCGCAGTCCTGTACTTGAAATACGTTTGTATGAAAAGAGAGTCATAGGGCGCGGTCTTAAACTTGCTTCATCGCATCAAAGTGCAAAGTTTCATACATAACAACGGCAGGCTTTTAGCAAGCTTGCACTGAGGTGAAGGTACTACGGTACGTTCAATAATGAAAAGCTTTCTGGTTCGACACGGTTAACGTGAACATCTATTCAAATCGCCTTTCCTTTCGAGAAGCCTTTACATAAATCAAGTATTGAATAAGCTGTTTGCTTTGCTACTGTTCGAAAACATTTGTTCAGGAATAAAGCCTTATCTAGTCAGATGACTAGATACAGTATAGATATGTTGGCGTGGGGAAGCCGCACACCAATTGCGGCGCACGTGAAGGCTACGCACGTGTACTATCTAACTTCGGTTTGTATAACAATTTATGAGATCCACGCCGAAGCTACGCTCAAATACCTAGAAATCGAAATACATTGTTAAAGGAGACGGGATCTCAAAACGAACTTGTTTATTATACTTTACTTTTCTGTTGTAAGGTTGACGAGACAAGAAACGCGGTTACTTTTACTACGGCCACGGAGCCAATGTGTGAAGCAAGTGGATGCGCCACAAATAGCGTCCGCCTTTTTTGACGACCTCGGTGGCGCGGCGGGCTTTTCAGCAGATATTTGGCCCAGGTTAGGTGTGGTACCACGATACTCGAATCCTAGTGTGAGGTCAGGACTTTGTGTTTATTATTTATTCTATAGCGTACCTCCACATGAAGAGACAAGACTGTTGTTGCGATGCACTGATACCGCGGGCAGACTACCCGTTGTTGTGAATTTATTAGGTAGAAACATGATAGAGCTAAGTTGTTTTTCGTGCCGGAAATTGCATTAATAAGCGTATCTTCTTCCTTTATGCAATTACTCTAGATTAATTCGTATGATTACGAAATTGTGGGTTTGTATCAGAGGAAATTAACTGGTTACGGGGGCTATAATGTTATTAATATAGCCCTTGCGTAGTTTAGTAAAAATGTATATAAAATTAGAAAAAAAAAATATAACTTTTATGTACATAAAGAGATTGTGAGAGTGGTGGGGAACATTCTTACAATCTTTTATCATCCTCTCCATCCAAAGGATGTTTGGAAAAGATCACTTCCAAGCGATAAAACCGCAACCTTCTTTTAAGAAGCATACGATTTTTTATTTGTTTATGGTGTACAATAAAGTATTTTCGTTCATTCATTCATAGCAGTTATTTTGTTTAAAAAATACAACACTAACGTAAAATCGGTTTGTTGTATCCAGAAAAATAAATGATGTTTTGTTTATTTTTCTACATTTTGTCTATTCCATACACCGTCCCAAAAAACATTTAAGTAGGCAAATATTGTCCGTTTCGATGCGGCTGATTGAACTGCCTTCTGCCTGCACAAGTAGATACGGCGATCGGTGCAAGCACAGAGTACAACACTGCCCATTCGAAAAGAGCGTTAAAAATACAAACACAAAACCTTTAAAAAAAAAATGTGTAGAAGTGCCCTTTTGCTTATCGGTTACTTTGTTCAGGAATGAGATTAGAAGAAATTAATTTACGATAGATGCGCCTTTTTTCAAAGATTTTTTTACAGATAAACTTAGTACATTTAACCCAATTTTAGCAAAAATGGTAGATGCGCCCTTTTTGAATAGGACAACAGAACAGAAACCATGTTTCTTAACAAACTTTTTACAAAAATATTGTGTATTCGTAGACAAAGCATCTGTCAGTAGGGATGTGTATGGTGGTGGATGGTCCGAGTGTGGTGATAGGAGTATTTATTTACGTGGAGTTGCGTTGCTACTAACGCTAGATCATTCCCTATTCTATGGCGTATAAGCCAGCCCTCGGGGAGCTCCCGGGTCGGAGCCGTGACGGACCCGGTAAGCGGCTCAAAGGCATCTTACCGCTATTGCCGAGCTACCGTGTATTATGCACCCGATTTGAGACAAAATTGTGGCCTATTTGGCTATTTTGTTATGTTAAGGTACGCTTATTTTACCCCACTTTAGATTTTAGTACAGCGGATGACATACCTACCCATCTTCGTCTTACTAATTAATTGATGTCACGTATAGGAAATTTATTAAAACATGAGTAAGTAACATATTTTTTACTAAAAACGGGATATTTACCATAATTTGTGAGTTTTAACGTTTCCCGATATTTTGGCACAGTTACATGATCATGATCATGGTAAATGTGTTTTTAGTAAAAACTATGTTCATAAAAGTTTTTTTCTACTTCAACTCCTTTCTAACCGAACTAAACAGTGTGCACGTTTAGGCACTGTTTGGGAGTAATTTTATAAGAAACTTAACCCATGATCGTATTTATGAAGTAGCTAACAGAGAGAACTATTTTAATGCAGAAGCAAGCACAGTTTCGCAAGCAACTATAATTACCAAACGAATGGGCGTGCAAGTTTAGTGGCGAGCCGGAATATCCAAAGGCAAAGCCGTTGCGGAGTGCAACCAGTAAAAACTTTTTTCATAAAAGCACAACGAGCCAGTGGGCTGCGAAGAAAGTGGCCTTGTAAGTGAACAGTTGTCGAGGCTACTTATTAACTTTAATAACTTTACTGTTTCTACAATACAGATTATTTATTTCTCGTTGGGTTCTTTTGTTTTTTATACATCTAGTAAAATTACTTAATTATCTGTCCAGACAATGATAAATATACTGAATTTGTTGTAGAAGTGTAATCATTTGAAACGCCCGCCCGGTAAATGATTAACTTATGATGGAGTATTTGACCACCGCCCAAAATAATAATAAATAAACACCCAACATTATTAGTACCCACAATTTTATTATAAGTTAAAAAAACTTGTAATTATGTAATCTAATCGCAAGTTTGAAAAATACGAAACACCCAACAGTCACATACATGTTCTGACCCCATACTAGGATTTCCAGTATCGTGGGCATTGGAAACTACGAGTACCGTGGTAACACGACACTCAGACCCGGAACAAATATCTGTAGAACATGTGAACATTTGTCTCGCAGCGGGAATCGAACGCGCACTTCTAGCATCACAACCGGCTACTCGACACTACGACACCGAGTTTGTCATGACCAAAATGTAATAATAATGTTCGTAATATAAACCAGAAGGCAGGTGTCATTCATACGGTTTGTTCGCAAGTCGGCAAGACAATGCCAAGAATGTAGTGAAAAGTTTTTTCATAAACGTGCGACGATCGTGAAGAAGGTACCAGCTGACGACTGGCCCGAGGCGATGCGGGGCGGTGCCACTCGGAGCTTTCTGGCAGACGTGTTAAAACGGCGAAATGTGGATATCCTGTGAATTCCATCCTAACTCTTTAGCCAAGGGCGGTATGAATAAAAGAACCGTTGTTTCAGCCATATTAAATTTAATCGGAAATAGCTTTTTCTTCTATTCGTTTCTAAGGGGATAAGACAGCGTGCTCTTCGATAGTGCATATTTTTTAATTCATTAATGGGGCCGTGGTTTTCTAATTTTAATAAATACGGAGATCGTTATCTTACAATCCTTCTTTGATCTGACACATCTTTGATCAAGGAAAACTTAGTCAATCTGACAGGTAGGTAATAAATCTAACCAGCACGTCAAACAACATTATTCAACCAAATCAGCCAACGAAATATGAAACGTGAATCATGGAACTCAATAAATCTCCCTGCGAAAGTTAATCCCGCAAGGCAAATATACACGTATTCGTAGGTAGGTATATAATTGGATTCACTATTACAACAAACGGATTGTCGTCTCTAAACTAAATCAAACTTTGTTTCCGGCGGGAGTCGGCTGGCGTAGTAACGCGGGATATTGGGAACAAGTACGACCCTGTCCGGTTCATTACCATAGCTATGTGCCACTGCCACGGAAGCGTCGAACTGCACAACAAAGATAGCGCTCCTATTATGTGGAAGCTGTTAAAAGTTATGCTGTTACCATGAACCAATACAAGGACAATTGTGCGCAAACAACAAAACTGTCAACTGAAGTCTCGCGAAATAATTTTATGTAAAGGCTTTTGGCCTCTGCGACTGCTCTGTAAAGATATACTTGGTTTGAGATTACACAGAGTAGCTTTACGTAAGATCAACTAGAAGCTACAAAAGCAAAGATACGGATTACGACTTCTACAAGTTACTCAAACTGAGATAGTTTTAATTCAATTGGGAGTGACAGAACTTGCACTGACGTTTCACAACAGTGGAAGTATCGTGCATTGCCCACTATCATGCGCATAACTAGAATAAGGGTTGTTTAGTTGGTATTATCTTACGGAAATCCCTGAAATCGGAACAGTCATAAGAACTACTGCAAATTATGGAAATATTGGATACCTTTCGATACATTGGTTGGGTAAGTTTCGTTCGATTTCGTATTTGGGATCTCGAGCATGCTACGACGTAGCCGTAGCAGCCATTTTTTACCCGCGACGTAAGAGAATGTATATGAAATTGCCGTAAGAGGTTGTTTTTGTTTGCAACAAAAACAGTGATAGTTGTCTGTCATCATTTATCTCCGAAATGGCTAATGCGATTGAATCGCAGTTTTATTGCAATCGATGCGTATGGTTAAAATAATAGATATAATAGCTTTTAGATATTTTTAGATCAGTTTTGTAGCCACAGGTCACTAGGGGGCAACGATGGAAGATAACACATCGGGGGTTTTAAAATATTGCAAAAATAATCTCAGAAGACGTTGGTCATCAATACAAAATTAGAGACGCAATAAGTCTACTGTAGTCTATGCTACTATATACAACTGATGACCTAAACACATTTTCCGGATAACTTTGAATTCTATTATTCTTAAATTTCAAATTACTAGGTTCTACCTTATTTTTTAATATCGTAGTTGGAATTGCAATGTGTGTCTGAATTAATTTGAAGTGCAAAAATGTTGACCGTCAATGAATAATACATAACATAACGTAGGCTGGTGCATTCATGCACGGCGTAACGTAGGAGAGAGTGAGTGTCACTGAAGTGAAACCATAATGAATTGAAACGAAATGTAATTGTAATTTAATGCAACTTTAAAGACATAATTACAATTTACAGCCGCAAATACGCTAAAAAAATCACGGATTCACCGGAACGCTTTCAGATACACAATGTTGATTTCAATATGAGCTATAAAATATAATAGCGCAGGGCATTAGACACAAATCTTGAACAGACGTCGCCACTTAAAATAAGCTGGCACGATTTCAAGTGCCGACAACCTGAATGCGAAGTATTCAGTTCATCAAACCCAGATGTTTCCAAATCCTATGTAAACACGGGTGTTTACGAAATTAATTGCGTATGATTTAACTATGTCCTATTACAATCGATTTCAAAGCTTCGAGCATTGTCTGATGCTGCTTGCACACTGCAGTCAATCGGGCAGTATAATCATTAAATTGAATGATAAGAGTGGACTTAAAACATTAAGTGGTATTTTTTATTTAAATGAATGAAATCAAATGAAAACGTTAATTTGTCTCAACGAATTTGGCTTAGGCTGAGAAATAAGAAACAACCCTGAATGAACATTTAGATCATCTAAAGAAAATAAAAGTTCACTCTTTTTCACTTAATTGAATGACTTTAAGGTTGACTGGCTTTGCTGCATAACACCTAATGTTTCTTGCGATGCGGCAGATGGCTTTTTCACTGGATATACTCTAACTGCTGTAAATTTTAATCAATATAAGAAAAAATACCTTTGTAAAATTTATTTAGGTTTAGTTAGGTCAGTTTACCTAATGACGAGTCTAGCTAGAGAATACTATGTAAATGCGACTATACGGAAAAAACCTTACACATTAGGACGTCATAAAAAGCTAATCCAAATTTACTCTATGATAGCAAGTAAAGAAGTTAACCATTTCATTTATAACATAAACAAACAGCAGGTTCTGGCCGGGGTCCAAGTGGGCTGGACGCCGGCGCTTCCGACGACATCGGAGCGCCATTGCACAACGAGAAAATACCGGTATAGTTTTATCAGCCGCTGATTTCTTTGCCACGAACCGCTAGATAAATTCGCAGATTATTTACCGCATAGGCAAGATTCATGTTAACTCGATCGCAATTTTATTGTATTCGAATATACTCGACTCAGTCTTTATTACGGGGTTTAGTCATGGAGAGGACGAGAGGTGTGCCTTATATGTTTTCTTAGGATTACTTTTCACTTGTATTTGTAAAGCCGTTTGAGGATACTTATTACATTTGCATATTTGAACTGTGCTCTCGCAGATTACGGCTCTTATGGTCTTATGGACTGCACATTAGGCAAAAAAGACATGTCTTACTGTAATATTTTCATAGAAACCTCTGATGAATACATGCCCAAGCACTTGCCTTAGCTTAGTGCAGACGGGCATTGGCGTGGCAACCTGTTGAGATAATTTTGTTATATAACTCATTTCAAGACAAAGAAGAAAAATATTATATTTATCTCGCTTCAAATGCAGTGCGATTTATAAAGTTAAATCCAGTTACAGAAATCCGCGTTGGACTGATGTCTGTTTATTCTGTAAGCTTACCCGGTTTATACACGGTTTCAATTAAGCGCGGCTTAGCTAGCTCACAAGTTGCGCAGTTATAGAGGTCCGATTATCTGTATGAAATTTGACTCACAAACCGCATTCCCCGTGGCGGTGGGTCGGCATAACTCGGCCCAGGCTGAAAGCTTTAATTACGTAGAGTGAGCTGTTCACGCAGGTGACTCCTTAATTACAGGCTTGAAATTGAGCTGCCCATTCACCTGACACGTTTACAAACGGATTATCATGACCTACATATTCGGACCCGGCTCTTGCGGTGTAAATCCGTATTCAGGGCTATCCACACCAATCCGTACCGTGTAGGTCGACCAGCGCTGGCACTGATACGGGCGTGTGTAATGAAAATGCACAGCTTGACGACATTTTTGTACCCGACCCGGCCACGGCACTTATAGGTGTAAATAGTGCTTCAATCGTAGGTAAGTCAGACGTCGAATTGATTAACTAAATAAATAAAACACTCAACAGACACACAAACGCTTAATTTGTATGAAGAAATGCACAGATCCCAGATCAGAGTTTATGAATCGTACATTTCTTCTCACAAACTGCACGTTTACGCGGTCGCGGTAGACCTCGTTCACTTGTAGCAAAAACTCAAACTAAGCATTTTGTTTCAACGTGGATCATTTAGATTCGTCGTTTTTTATAGATTGTATAAATAAGTTAATTACAACGATTCCGCGTCATCTCCAACGTCACTGTTTTTTTCAATAAGTATCAATGACACAAGAAGGTAAGGAGTTTATAATCTAGAAATGCTATCCTACATTAGTAGATGAAAATTTGAAACATGAAAATTTGTGAGGATGGATGTTTATTACTCTTTCACGCAAAAACTACTGAACGGATTTTGATGAAATTACAGTAATATAGCTTATACATCAGAAAACACGTAGGCTACTTTTATCCGGGTACCACGCGGGCGAAGCTGTGGGCAGAAGCTAGTTATTGCATAGTTGTAAGTTTAACAAAAGATGTCGTCTATAAATGCAATACGGTGGCTTCCGGATGTACTCGTATTAAACTAAAATATTCGCCGCTACAGTTCCAATAAGGCAATAGTCGGCTCGGCAATATCGTTCTCAACTGAAGTGTTATATTTTAATACAAGTGCCTTTAATGTGTTTATCGAGCGGGAAATTAGCATTCAAACTAGCAACTGTTTCAATAACGGGAGGAACCCTCTTCTAAGGCTTCGAGTCGGCGACATTGCTCAGTCGAGATAACAAGCGCAATTTTACTTCATGCAAACGACTTTTATGTTATTTGATATGTGGCCGGGATCGACGGAATGCATACCGAAATATACATTTTAGGTTGAGATCTCAAAGGTATGCTATAATGAGCAATTATATTAATTTATGGCGAAGTTACCTATGTTACTAATTCCGAAGTAGATGGTATAGTTAGAGCTGTCTATTTTTTTGTTCTTTCTTGATCAGTGAACAGCTTATGTCTTTCCCTAAAAATGGCTTTGTTTGGTGATGTCAGACCGGCCTTGAAGCTGCTACTACACTGCAACCAGTAGAAGTCAATTGAGGGAATTTGTTCGTTAAAATGAATGAACGTTTAATGTATCTGAATGAAAAAACTGCACACTCTTCATACAAAGTTCACTCAATTATATTAATATTGGGCTATGCTGGCTGCTACTGCAGAACTATAAGTACCTAGAAAGATATGCATCACTCGATCAAGATTATTTATGCAACATTCGTCGTTCGTATCCTTTATTTGTATTATCGGCGTTGGTTTACGCGCCTTTACCCCATGGTAAATAACATTAGAATAGAACCTCAATTCCCCAATTAGACAAACATGCAAACGACCCACCTGATGAAAAGCGGTTACCGTCGACTATTGACATCTGCAATAACTAAGGCATTGCTGATACGTGGCCTGCTCTGAAGAATTATTTTTAAATTTTATTTGAAGTGGATCATGTTATAGTCCTGTAGAAACACCTCAGACGGTAGCTCATTCCACAGTTCACAAGTATGGGTAAGAAAGGATCTCGTAAAGCGTAAGGGATCTATTTCTAATCTCTAATGTAAATAATTTGTTTTTTTTTTTTTATTCCCACTTCTAAACTTCTTATTGATTAACTCGATGTTCTGTAGGTGACAGAGTGTCACTTCTAGGTAGCTTTCAATGCTTTAACATTAGCGATTCCACATACGTGTGAGTGTTTGAACAGGCAATTGACTCTGAGAATAAGGTTTTGCGTTCGGTATACTTGAAGCTTTTAGGCTTTCAACTTTGAGAGCAAATCGATAAGAGGCAGATAAGTCTTTAATAACTACATATAAATGGAATAAGGACAAACAAGTTCCAAAAATTGTGAATATGTACCTAGCCGTCTAAGTTTTTTTATTAGTCGAATTCTATAGTCCTTCTATCCTGTATATGCATTTGTCATAAGAGGTTGTTTGTTTGAATGTTTGATTGATAGTTTTTTACCATTTAGCCCCGAAACGGCTTATCGGATTGGAATTTTATTTATTTTAATTTGTAGCACTCAAACAATGAAGGTTTTTATACAGCACATTTTTTTGTTCATTTTTTACTGTGTTTTTTAAGAACATTTTCTACTAATCGTTCTAACGGTAGTAAACACAGGTTGGCGTGCCAAATTCAATGACTAACTATAAAAAGCAAAATATTAATGTATCAACTAATGTGTCTATATTAAGATTTATAAACCTTTTATTTTAAATGTATATGAGTAGTATATCAGTCACGTAGTTCCCATAACACAAGCTCTGCTTACTTTCGGGCTAGATGATGCTATCTGAAAATGTCCAGTTTTCATTTCCATTTTTTTAATGTAGCTATTAATATAATATAGTGTATATATAGTAGTATATAATATAGCTATTAATACAATAGTATCTAATAAACACATAAAATCTCAGGTGCTTGAGTTCCAATAATGTTCATGGACAAGACGTTTGAAGGTGGGCTTAGCTACACTTATTTATTTAAGAGGGTAGATAATTTAATAGGCCAACTGCCACCACTTCAAAAGAGTTACCACAGAAGACAGAGGGATATATAGAAGTTGCTCAGCAGAGTGGACCTTAAATAAAGATCATGGGTGTCGGTTAAGCATATTAACTTAAATTTTAGTTTTTAAGAGTAATTTGGATCAATTTGAAGAATGCGGAGGGGAAAACAGAAACAGAATTCTCAAAGTTCTCTCCTTAAACTGTCTTCCAACACTTCAGTTTCTGACGGTACTAGGACACATGATCGTTTTTATGAAGGCCGTAAATGAATGCCTATGCAAGAGTTGAGCAAGCGATCAAACTTGTTAAAGAGATCAGCTGAAACATCGAGATTGATCACATCCGCGCATTACCCTTGCGCCCCCTAGAGCAATAAATGAATATCACGGGTGTCGGTTACGTATATAAAACTTAAATTTCAGTTTTTAAGAGTAATTTGGATCAGAATGAGAAGGAGAAAACACAGAATTCTCAAAGTTCTCTCTTTGAACCGTCTTCCACCACTTCAGTTTCCGACGGTACTGGGACAGTTTATCGTTTTTACGAGGGCCGTAAATGAATGCCTTTGCAACAGTTAAGCAAGCGATCAAACTTGTTAAAGAGATCAGCTGAAATATCGAGACTGACCACAACCGCGCATTACCCTTGCGCTCCCTAGAGCAATAAAAGGGAATCCACCAACGAAATTCTAGTTTTGTCAGGAAGAAAGTTTTTAAACACAATATAGACAAGCAATGAGTTTATGTTAGAACTCTTTTACTTGCGCTAAACCAGCTCAAGTTGACATGCAGAAGAATGCCAAAATCTTTAACGACAGGAGAAATCGATTTTATTGCAATCGATTTGTATATCTTACAGGATGGTTCTTACATACGTTTTATCGCCACAAGTCACGATGGGAATAATAATAATAATCGTACGGGATTTTTTTTTTTAATTTACTGGTATTGCAATTATTTATCTCTATCTATATTGGGTATACTACAAACTTTAAACTTATTAATTATTTGAACTAACGCAGGTAAATTCCATTCACCGCAATATGTATGCACGAATAATTTTAATGCAAATAGTTTCACCTCCAATTATACTAATCCGGAATAGACTGCTTAAAACAGAACTATGTTAATAAACAGGTTTCAACAAACGTTTTCAGCAATGTTTCAGTTCGTACTCGGAATCAAAGTTTGAATATCAAATTAATCCAATTTGTAATAACTTTTAGCGATGTCAATAATTTTGCGAAATAAAAATCTACAATTTTAGGGTTTATCTACAAATCTGGTTATTATAAAAAAAAGACATTGGTAACAACGAAATTCAAATAGTATTTTGTAAATTTAAGATTTACATAGCTATTATTAAAATTGACACAACTGTAATTCTGAAATCAAAATGTAGATAATTAGGTACGTCATACCTAATTATCTACATTTTGATTTCAGTTAAAACACTGCTGCACTGCACGCACAAATTAAGATCCTCAAAAACATATCTTTTTTTAAGCTTTAAGGCTTTATAAGCTCTGATATGAAATGTGAAAGTTTGACCTAACTAAAAGCAAAAAATACGCTAAGCGATGAAAACTGTATTCAGCGCAAATACGCAAGACTAAATGGAGTCCCAAATGTGCTTAGTAACATTAAGGTCTGATGTTATTGTAGCTGTACTTAGCGACAATTCGCTTTTTAAGTAGGTACCTATCAATGTACATACATAAAAAGTTAATTTGTCGGTACACAAAATTACGCGGTGGCATCAGGTTTCATATAATTAAAATAATTTAAATGAGTAAATGTCTCGGTGTTAGTAATTTTGAGTGACAAACGAGCGGTTGAGCGCCGGCTGCGTACTTAGAGGACTCTGGCACGTGCGCACGGTAAATAAAATACGTTCGAGTAAGCTCCGTCTAGCCCGCAACCTAACGTGGGATGACAAATCTCATTCCGCATGCAAATTTCACGGGACCTCGTCTTGAGCGACTTCCGTGATGTTTATTTTAGTGAATCATAATCTTACTTTCCATTTAAACTTAACAGTGTATAAAACGACCCAGATTTATTACGCCGCCCATGAATTTCACGACCTATTAGGGGAAGATTCAAGGCTCATCACGTACAATCTTACCATGATGAGAACAATAACAAAAGGGGATGTTTTACGTTTTACCGCATTCGTGAAACATCGGGATAGATGAGGCATTCCGCGCCTGGTTGATGGCGAGGAGAGACTCAGCCGAAGAGCGCGGATGCACGCTGAATCCCAAGTAGTAAATCAGTTCATTGTTGTGAACGGCTGAATATTCAGTTACCCACGCCATTTTCGTGAATAGCATTTGCATGTAGATAAGTCGACAAAAGCGATCGTATTCCTGTGCCAATTACGGAGGATTTTTCAGGTGGTTTTATTATAAACTAATATAAAATTCCGAAGCAAACAATGCACGTAGGTATATTTGTTATTTTTTACAGATAATGGTTGCCTAAGAAAAAAATTGACTTTGTGTCCAAATACAATAGAAGGATTACCGAGCTGGGGTTCCACAAAGATATTCTCTTAGCGCGTAGAAGCCTAAAGTTGACTCAGCATAACTCTTTGTTTGTCCAACAGGATTTGTCGACTGTACCGTTTCCCTTTACCGATACGTTTATTCACCTACCGTCCGCAGTTCGCCTAAATGTGTTTTTGCTGCTATGACAGTTCAACTGCGGTAATATTATTATGTGTTTCACCCGACGAATTGCTTGGGATTAAGCAGCGGCGAACAATTGAGTTATTGATATCACATAACTTTCAGGCAGTATCAATAAAACAATCATGCAAAGGTCAATTCTCGCCGATGTCGCAGAACGGCAATCGAATTCGAGCAGGCTGTCATAGCATGTCATTCAGTCGATTCTAAAACAACAACATACTCGTACTGCTGAGAGACGTGCCGCGACATTCAATAGTTCTCGAAAGGAACGTGATGGGAGGAGAGAGATCGAAAAACGTCAAGTGTTTGTTCCGATGTCTCTCTCGGAGCTAAATGGCGTTTACTTTAGGCATGAGCATGGAATAAACTGGCGAATAACCGCGTACGAGCCGGAAATCGTAGCCGTAGATGTAGCACCGTCGCGTCATCGGATTGGCCCGTTACGCGGGACCCTATATCCGCCGCGAAATGGAACGTGATTCCACTTCCAATATTGTTTGTGCCAATACAGCCATAAGCTCTGCCGTGCCCTATACCAAGATTTGTATTAGATATGTAGCAAAAGCAAAAAAATATTTCGAACACATTATTTTGGGAAAGTACTAAGATTTTGTATAAATCGTTCTGAACGTCTCATGGGGGGAATATATCACAGCTAAAGAAACGTATTAATTACATTTTATAGAGGAATAATAGTGTTTGAGTGTAGCATAAATACTTGTACTCATACTACGTAAATTTGACGGAGCTCCGAGTTGCAGTTATCAACTAAATATTACTCATTCGGTAGTCTCCCATTTCGATAATCGATAACTGAGATAGGAGGGCGTAAACTAACTTCATGATTTATAGGTTCCACTTTTGCGAGGTTTCGGTAAACAAAGAGCTGATATTCATCAAACGCATTAATTTCTTGTAATTTAGTAATGTATTGCGCAACCAATTTAGTAATGTATTGTCATGCGCAACCTATTTTGAATATTCGAGTAATTGATATTAGCAGATTTGTTTGGTTAGCAGTAGCATTTATAAGGCGTAAGTCACCTATTTGCTACATACAGTTAGACCCATTATCCACCAACACGGCACTGCATAAACCTTTCAAAATTGATTAAAAGTAGTGCAACCGCTCAGAAATCGTGGTCAGCAGTGACCGCCACAAGAAAAATCAGACATAATGTGTTCAGCAATAAATGAGGTTGATGCCCTTAGTAGATGATGGAACTTAGACCAATGGCTGCTGGTGCATTAATCACGTCAACAGTCCGCTTGTTCACGTCCAGAGTATAGGTCCATAAACTTAGCCAATATAATGCCATAATAGTCAACTATAACTTAATGAGCTTAATTCATGATTGGTGATAAACTGAAACGACTGGTTTGAGATGATCGTTACAGCTGCCGCTGCGGTTAAGGGTGGTTTCAGCTTATGATTACATTTTATTGTTGTGTCCATAGAGTTTTAGTGATGCGTGTTTCAATTATTCGGTTACTACATACGTCGCTACTACAACTTAGCCTTATTTTACGTCAAGGTAGAATATTGTCAGGACCTATGGAGACCTACGTCCTTTGATCTGATTGGTTAGACACCAGCGATCACAATCAAAGCCTCAAGCTGGGTGACTAAAAAATAACTTGTTTTGTGAGTTTAGCAAAAAGCAGATTGGATTAAATAAATAAATAATGCTTGACCATTAGAGAAATACAACGCACGAAAAGGATAACGCTAAACAGGACATTATTGTTTTAATTTGATGGCAATCAGCCAAGAGTATTGAGCATGTTTGATTCTTCCTCACTTAATAGGGCCGCAATCAAATAGTTCCAGTGCCTGTTTACTAGCTGTTATAGAACTCCTGCGCAATAACAATAATTTTTTCGCAGAAGTAGACCCTCCTGAAGTAGACTCCCTATGAAGCCCCACCAGCGGCATTGCTGTATAGGTATTGTGTTCCGTCTACTTTCGACGCCACTTGTGAATAGAGCCCTATGAGTTGATGCAGTCGCACGGTGCCTGTTTGGGGCGCCAATCCGGGCGCCATCCGCATGACCGAACCACACACGTGCTGGCCGGTAGTAATATGAAATCCTTAAATTCACAATCTGAAAAATAAAACGAATTCTCCGTCGTCCGTGAACCGCGTGTTTGCATGTTTTGCGCAAAGGTCGCATCGGAAGTCCTCGTAATTGATGCAATACTTAACTCACCGAGAACGCAAGCACGTAAGCATTTTTTAAGTCAAAATACAACTTTTATTTGGTTTCTTTCCAAGTGCTTTAGGAGAAAATATTATTCACATATTTTATTCCAAAAACTATCGTGAACTTGACTATTCATACTGTAAAAATGGGAATTTTCACGTATTGCACTATAGGTGAAGGCACCGACTAAGTTTCGACTCATTCCGAGTCTCCATCAGGGTGAGTGATCGCGACTTTCTCCCTCCGCGTCGCGTCGTGCACTACCAACGACGTAGTGTCGTGTAGTGCACGACGCGACTGATGAAGACTCTCTGTGAAAATTCCCGTTTTTACAATATGGATTATTCACATAACTTATTCATCGCGAGTAGTTTTCGTTTTTTTTTTGAAAAACTGGTGGAATCACGCTGTGACAAAGCAGATCCCTGCAGCACAAAGAAAAATACCACAAGATGACGAATTCAATGAATAAACAAAAACCCAACAGCCATATACATAGTTCTCACCTAACACAATGATTCCCTGTATTGTGGGTATCAATAACTACGAGTACCATGCTAACACATATACATATATAGATATATAATGCTGGACATTTTTCACACAGCACCATCTAGCCCCAAACTAAGCAGAGCTTGTATAATGGGAACTACATGACTTGTATACTACTTATATACTTTTTTTTAAATACATACATTTTATACATAGAAAAACACCCAGACCTGAGACATATATTTGCAGATCTTACAAAGATTTGTCCCGTGACAGGAATCGAACCCGCAACCTTCTGCGACAGGCGGACCTACGCCCACTGCGCCACAGAGGTCTTCAACACCCAGAGCCGAAACAATATATAACAATATGCAGAACATGCAAACATTGATAAAAAAATATCACAGCCTCTGAGGACTCCCGCCATTTTTGGAGTCAGTAAAAATTGCCGGTGAGCTAAAAATGATTTGCGAGTTCAGACTTGTAAAATTCTCCTTATGTTTTGGTGGATACTCCACTTCGGTCTTATTATTGAAAAGTGGAGTCGAGTTAAACAGCATGATATCCTCTCTCGGTAACAGGAAATAAAATGTGGCAGAAAATCGGTCGGGAAAGAACGTCGCATAGTGTCACCAGCCGTCACATCCTGGGAGGATATAGCAACACCCGAATTAAATTCCTGCTTTGTTCTCCATTGCCTCATGTAACGGGCACATAAGATACAGGGCGGTTTGTGCAAAATTGTAGAGATTTCTGAAATTGGGAACCTTGTTTAGCTACATTGCGCTGCTTGTTGAGAAGAATATGAGGAGATCGGGACTTTCGCGTTGCCGCGGGAATATTTGATATGATCAAATATCACGCTAACGAGTTATGTATAGCTGAAACAATTGCGAAGTGGAAAAGCGATGGGCACAGTGAAGGGAGAAGACAGGCGAGTGCATTAAGATAAAGCGCGTTGGGCGCCAGCCAGCGTCTCGAGTGTCCAGCCGATGCCAAGACCGCCGGGAGACGTCACCCCTTCGCAACTGGTCGTTGTATTTAACGACAATCAGTTTCTCCGATATAGCTATTCATTTAATAACTTTCTAAGTTACCTACTTGAGATATAGTTATATTTTTAAGTAACAAAAGCTTCAACTTCAAGAGCACTACTACTGTATTAAGAATGGGTTCTCCCTCTACTTTGTAAGAAAGTCAAAATCAGTTGAATATTTAAACTTAAAAGGCACTGCCTCTTAAAATATAAAGCAATATTATGCAAAAGTTTATTTTATTTTATCAAATCAATCCCAAGTAAAGTACTTCCTTTAAAGTCGTAACAGCTGGCTCCCTGAATAATTTTAGTAAATCATCTCTGGCTTCGTCAAGTGTTACTCTCTCGTGAATTCCTTGGGACTTACTAGATGGACGAATTTTAATTAAAAGTCTGTCTTTAAAACGTAACCGGAATTGTCCTTGTGATATTTTTTTAGAGGCAAATTAAAACTGTGTGTTGTGTACTTACTTCTTAGTTTTTTGTAACATTGGAGACACATTTATTGTGAGTTATGACACATAATTAGCTTTTAGATAAATTGTCATCCACGTCAAACAAGCAAAACCAATAAATAAATAATGCTGGACATTTTCACAATGTTATCTAGCAGAGCTTGTGTTATGGGAACTAAATGACTGATATACTACTTACATATTTTTTTTGTAAATACATACTTTTTATACATAGAAAACACCCAGACCCGAGACAAATATATGCAAATCTTACAAATATTTGTCCCGCAGCGGGAATCGAACCCGCAACATTCTGCATCTCAGGCATGCCTTCGCCCACTGCGCAACAGAGGTCGTCATAGGTCAATAGGTGTAAAATGTTTGATAGTTCTGCATCTAGGTATGAGATGCGTTCAGTCAATTCTAGGGTTTTCTCGTCCAACATAGGGAGTGCCTAAGCGGTTTAGATTGGTACATATACCTACAGTAAAATCTTACCATCGTACGAGTAACTAACAGGGGCGTAGATAGTCGTGATATTATTGTTTATACTAGTAGTTCGCTACGATATGAGATCTCGCGATGTACCGTATTTATCCCCGGCCATTTCAAAATCATATACATATGTATAATCCTCCCCATCCAACGGTTTTCTGGAAGAGATCGCTTTTAAGCGATAAGACCGCCCAAAATAATATGTAATGTTATTTTGTTTATATCATGTGGTGCACAATAAAGTATTTTCATTCATCAAAGAGGGTTAGGAGACGCAATTTCTATCTAGTTCTGTTTTTTACTTAAAATAAGACCTAATTTCATAAAAAACTATAATCATATTTATATATAACTATAAAAATATAACTTTAAAATTTATCACATTCCATTTTTTTTCTATCAAGCAATACGTCGCTTTTATTCACTTTGTTTCTTAGAGCCTCTTGAAGCCCTTAGTTCAAAAACCCCCTTCCGATTAAGCTCATATTTGGACTTTATTTGTAAAAGTTATTTTTATTCAATGAAATCACAAGGACCATATAGAAACGTTACCTTAAAAACTACGTTAAAATTTGAAAATGAATTAACGCCTAACCCTTGCGCGCAACAAAGCCTAGAAGAATCAGGCAATAAACTCTGCTTGGTTATTTTTGATGATCCTTCAGCTTTCGTGTGGTGCCAATCGAACAAGTGAACTCAATTATAGAAAAAGAGTACTAGTCAAAGAATTAAATAAAGTCTTAAAAGTAGTTAGTACCTATCTACTTAATAAATTTTATTGGACAAACGATTCTGCAGTTATCGTCGGACAAACAAACATACATATATACAAACGCCGGATTATCCAAGTATACTCAGATATCTTCGCTGGTATCACTCGCTGGATTAGTAGGTTAAAAATAATTAGACTTTTAGATACGATTAGAAAAAGAATACGAATCAGTTTATTAAATGCATACGAACCTAGTCGTCTGAATTACTTATTAAACAGACATTTAAAATCGTATCTGAACTTTCCGATATCAATAAACCAAGTTACCGAAAGCGCAATAAAACGTAGCTGTAAAGAGGTCGAAGTGGAGTTGAAGTCAGCAGTTTCTTTGAAGCGCATCCTCAGATGGAGGACAATAATGAATTCAGGCCCGATGGAGAGGATGAGTTACTTGAACGTGCTCGTACGCTCTACTTTGCACTTCCTCCCGTGGGGTCAAGCTACATTATGCATTAGCATTGCGCCCACATTAAAGCAAATACCATTTTGTATTTAGCGAAACTACATGGATCATTTTAATCGTCTTATAAACGAAGAACCGCGAACAAATTTCATCAGTATCGCGCGTGCAATTGTCTTCAGATGATTAAACATCCCCATGATGACATGACACTTTTTGAGTAAGCATTTTGTGCGCGACTATAATTTAATACATTTAATCGCAAGCCTATCACTGCTTTCTGTTACACCAACGCGTCTAATGTGCACAGCCGCGAAGTGCTGAAGCATACATAAATAGCTTGACCCTTATAAAACGATTAATGACATCGCGAACTTTGAGAGATTGACGATCAAAATAAGGAGAATAAAATCCAATCACGAGATTACAAAGAAGTCTCTTCGCATTCATCGTAGCATTGCGCCTTTGTCAATACACTTTTCGACGGGATAGTCTTTGTATTAGTGTGGGAATGTTTTGTCTTTGAACGTATTTATTTTAATGAGATCTTTTGTTTCTTGATTCACTCACTTATTAGGGTTAGGGTTACAAGAGTACAAAGACTCGGCAAGGCTGTGCGAATCTGAAAACATCTGTAAAGGGTTACGTCTGTAAAAGTTTCAATAATCATCGTTAAGAGGCTATCTTGGAAGATGAATTAAAAACATTACAATTTGATCGTGTCACTCTAAAATTTTTGGAAGGTTGGTACTAGTATCTATACTGGTAAAGAGAAGTATTTTACTTTTACGCGTACCGATAAATCCAAGGAGTCACGTCAACCCTACCCTTAGGAAATACATTTCCTGGCTTAAAAACACATCTAGGAAAACTTGTGAGAAAGTGGAAAAAGAGTACATTTCTAGTAGTAAATGTTTATTGCGTGTACCTACAATGAAATAGGAAATTATGTAAGCAACAAAACTAAGTCAGAACATAATTCCAAGCTACAAGCAAACCGATCCATCTTTGATACAACACTGAAATAAGACTGGAAAATAATATCACAGACTTTGAACTCATTAATAGACGAAGAGTGAACAACAGTAAAGCGAGGAAATAGAATAAAAATCAATTAAACTACAGCATTCCATGCAATTTCATATTTTAAAATCCAATGAAATGTCGCTACTATTTGAAATTAAAGTTAATGTATTAAGCACCACACACAGTCACACAAATCAACCAAAATATAAAGGCCACTCACGTTTCAGTCGCCAATATGACACGCAAGGCCTACGGGGTGCACTCAATACTTTCACGACACTGGTTAGTTCTACCAAATAGTCAAATTACTTTTTTCAGCAAAAAGAATCGGAGCTGACACATGAGCAGACCGTGGCAATTTAATGAATAAGGAAATAAATTATTTCCTTCAATTGCAGTCAAGGCGTCAGAATGTTTTGCGAGAACGATATGTATCTAGTCCAGACACGGTGCCCTGTAATCAGCAGGCCATGGTAAGGTCATTAGTTGGGAGCGTTGTTGTGCTATTAGTCGTGACTTGGCTTGGCATCCAGTTAGCCTGCTAATGTGCAATCAAATAGCGCCTCTAACTGCAAGTTAATTATGCGAACGCTCTATGAATTCAAATCGAGTGTGTAATTGCCACCACAATGTCTTGCTTTGCACTATCTTCAGTACTATCTTAAACGTCTCGGTAATCTTGATGCCAGGTAGGTAGTTGATTTTATATACAGCATTTTAAATAAATCTCTCAAAAGGAAAATTATCAAAGGGTTCAAACTAAATATGAAGCTAATAAGTTACAAACAACTAGCAACTTTCAAAATTGTAAATTATTACTACGCAAAATAATTTCCACTGAGCGCACCGACCGCGCGGCGTAAAAGTATCCACAGATTAAGTCAGAACACCTACTTTTATTTGTTTAATGAGCAAACATAAACAAGAACTTGTTCAAAGGGTGGAAATGTCTCTGCTTAACCGCTGCGACCCGGATTTCGTGCCAAATATTTATTTTAATTACATCTCGGTTCCATCAACGCCCAAGTTAAATTCCTCCGGTTTACGCGTCAATATTCCTATTAATTTAACGTTTGCAATCAAAGTTAAAATAGAGCTTCAAATAGTTAACAGCCCCCGCGCTATTCAAAGACAGTTCAAAAGCCTTCAGAGTAAGAAAAAACATAATGACTATTACGCTTAAATACAGCAGGGAAAATGAGGAAAAGTGGGAAAGAATGAGGAAATTGCTATCAAGCGGAATATCGATGAAGAATTCCTCCGGGTATCAGAGCCTTAATAGAACTAGCACTAAATGAAACGGAGACCTAGTTTCCGATGGCCGGGGGGGAAAAAATTAATGCACATCGCATCGGTAGAATAGCGCAATTGGAAATGAACATTCAAAGCTATGTTAATTAAAACTAAACTGGAGCCTGGAGGGACAATGGCTGCGAGGGACAACAAAGCGTTGGGTGGACTTCGGCGGCCGTCATAACTGCCGTCAACTACGACCGCTTAGTGCGATCCAAGACTCCCTGACGAGTTAGCTAGAAGTTGCTCTGCATAATTGAGGGATGAACTTGGAAATATTATGTTAAACTACAATTTATAAACAACTTAGTTCTTGGATAATAAACAAACAACAACAAATGGATTGCAGGATGGTATTCTTTCCAAATAATAGCCTGACATTGAGTTGAAGAACTTGTAATGAATTAACATTAAACTAATTAATTTAATTAGCCACATGGTATAAGTATCTATGAAATACATTATGAGACCTGAAGGGTCGGTCGCATCTGTCGAATTCCACGGCAGCAAAACTAAGAAACACATCTGCGCATAAATTCCAAACACGTCCGGCTATATAAATTCATAACTTCGGAACGGAGGAACGGAGACAGACGGTGCTGGGGTCTCTAAGAATTTATTAAATAAATTAATTGAACCAAAACGAACCAAACGGCTTGAATATTGAGAAGACAGGATCATTGTAATAAAACATCATTATGGAAATGAAATAATAGCGCATAATGCGTCTGTAACTGCTTGGGACCCTCTTATTTACTAAATGTCGTTCCATTGTCACTGTTGGCATAAAAACTTCGACTTTAAACATAGGTATCGCAATATCCACTGTATTTTGTATGAATTCATCAAACTTAATCGAAAATGTTTGTTTTATCCTTAATGTTTGCAAAAATCGAGTATCACTACTGGAAAGCATCCACTTTTCCAATAAACCAACCGACTGAGTGCATAACGTGCCGAGATTACTTATAGCCTCCGGAGTCTCCAGCCAAACAACAATATTTGTTGGTCCGGGACACTAGATTAATTTTTCCTGGGGCGTTTTACTCTGCGAAAATACAAGCAAGGAAACTGACAAAATGAAGTTGATTTCGTTTGACCTGCACAAGATAGAGAAGACTCTGGAGATGTTACTTGGTAAATGGAACATATTTATGGTTTATTATTAGTTTATTTATAAATAGGGTAAATGCTGACGTCACTGATAAGACCCTTAGAGAACCAGTAGAGGTTATCTTAACGATAGATGGTGTATTTGTCACTGAAAAGCTATTCTTTTAGTAATATTTAAGAAGCAATGTTTATTTTGTATGTTTAATTTCCATTGTTTTTCAAACCACAAAGTTTTTTTTTTACTAGGCTAAAGTTAGAGTTAACTTTAATTGATAAATTACGGAGCTACAAATATAACTAGTAACAGGAAATCTAGCGCTTACACATGAATAATGTGGCGTAGATAAATAATTAATTTTGGAGTGGAAAACGCAGAAAACAATATTTTTATCACCCACTCGTAATTAGATTAGTAATAGTATTATTGACTACTACCTCGTGTGTTCATAAGTCTTGAGACACAGTAAAACTAAAATATTTTTGGAGCTAAGTTGAGTATTCATTAATTGGATATTAAAATTAAAACTACTGACATCTAGATCTGTATTTAAAAATAAATCATTCAAAATGGCCGCCTTTGCATTCAATGCAGGCCTTCAAACGCGTGCGCCATTCATCTATGGCGGCACGAATCTTTTCAATGGGAATCCGTTTCGATTCTTAAATAAGGGCTCGCTTGAGAGAATCCAGGTTTGGGTGAGACTTTCTGCATGCCCTCAGCTCCAATTCCGTCCATAAAGAATAATCCAAAGGATTCAAGTCAGGGCTTGACGAGGGCCAATCTTCGCTCCGAATGAAGCCTGGCAAATTGGCCTCCAGCCAACGTTGGGTAGTCTTAGCTTTATGGGAGGGAGCAGAGTCCTGTTGGAAAACCCAGTATTTTCCAGCGAATAGCGTATCATTTAATGGTTTAACCACCGCTTCCAATATGTCGGTTTGGTAATTTTGTGCCTTCACCTTGACGCCTTGCTGGCAAAAATGAAGCGAAGTGACCCCCTCGTAGGAAACACCCCACCAAACCATCACACTTGCTGGATGATGAGTGCGCTGGACATTGCGTACAGATGGCTGGACGTCCTTTGAACTTCTGGCGTAAACCTTATTGTTCTGCCGGTTAAACTTTTCTTCCACCGTGAAGATCTTTTCATCGGTAAACAGGATATTTTTTGGATCGTGTCTCTTCAATAGGTTCCGACATCGTTCCAGTCGCAATTTACGAAGACGCTCGTTAAAATAATGCACTTTCCTTCGACCTTTAGTAGGCCTTTAGTTTAAGATCATATTTAAGTATCCTGTTCACCGATATTCGCGAAATGTTGGTCTGCAGAGCTAATTTCTTTTGAGTCCGGCAAGGGTTGCGACGAATTCGCTCTCTGATTACTTTGATGTTGGCGGGCGTCCTTACAGACCGCGGGCGGCCACATCTTCCACGGTCTTCTAAAGAGCCGGTCTCCTTGTACCTCTTTATGGTATAATACACAAAGTTCCGACTACATCCCAAACTTTGGATTTCACTAAAAACTTGCATTGGTTTTTTTCCTGCTTGAAACAGTGAAATTACAGTCGCACGCAAATCTTTTGTTGGCGCCATTTTCACGGAGAATGAAACAAATATTCAAATGTATATTTTTTCTGATTCAAAACATTCGAAATTTAAAATTTTAAAAGTTTAAAAAAGGTTGCATGAATTACTTTCTTTTTAAATTAATTAAATAAGTTCGTCTCAAAACTTATGAACACACGAGGTATATGTAAATAATACTATAGCCCTAAACCATACTTTAAACTTTTTTAAAGTAATAAAGAACTTTAACTGAACTTCATTTCATCGAAGCTGAAAAGCACCTCTCTGAAAAAGAAGAAAATAAAGGTCTGTAGGTCCACTTACTCTGCAGGCGCCATTAAGAAGTTTGATGAAATTAAGTGTTCCGGGTAGAGGGTGCGAAACTGTATTAATTATCTAAAAGAATGAACTAGCGTGCAGTTCGGTAAGGATAAATTATATACAAGCAAGTGCGCTTACCGTTCAGATTTCAAGCAGTAGGATGTTTTATGATCCGTCTCTACTACAACAGTGATGAGAATGTTTAGCTACGTAAACAGTAAATAATGGAGTTTTGGTCCGTAAAAATCAAGACGAAAGATTTATCTGAACTTTATTGAGGTACGTTTATATTCATTAAAGTGATTTCTCGGAAACTGATGCGATTAACTACTATCTTATGAAACGCATATTTATTAAGTAGGTGATAGTTCATAAATATTTCAAAATAACAATACCGACATACATATATTTCCCGGTTAACCATTGCACAAACCAAACAAATATTGAACGTAGTTTTACGCTTCCGAAATGAACAAGCAAAATAAACATAACGTCCACTGGATATTATCTACAAAAGTTATACGCGGACGTTGCGCTATGGACACATATGGCATGGACTCATTAACGGGCCATACTCGCAACCGTGGCCTGCAGGCTCGACTAACTGCCGCAATCCAGGTCTTAACGAAAGGTAATTTAGCAGCTGCCACCATTTGTGACCGCCTGCCTACCGCGATATTACTTTAATGTTACAAACAGGAAAAACGGTAGACCCCTATATACACGCTTTTATCGCTTTTAAATATAGGATTATTAACCTACTACATAACCAACATACAATCGTCTGTTTCAATAACCACGGATTTTGTCTTGCGATCATAGCAAATAAAAAGCTAATCGGTTTTATTTGTCAACATTGGATACATATTTTTTGGTCTCATCTTAGACCTTTTCATTTCAGCTGTGTCACAGTTCTGTGTACTTTCGTTCGTCTTCTTTCGTCCCTCTACTCAAAGGTCGTTTAACTAAATGCAGGCATCTACCTAAACTTAATTAGTGTAAGCGACACTGAGATAACCGAATCAACGTACGAGCTTCCATTCCCTAGCTAGGGCAAACGGTACAACACAAATAAAACTTAAATTCCGGACAACCCCTTACGGGATGAAACTTCACGAGAATCCAAATAAAAAGTTGAACACAATAAATCAAATAGGCACCTCTACTTACCTACCCGTGTAGAATGAAACGTTGCTGTGTTCATTTATTTCTGGAATTAAATGTACATTCGAGACGATTACAGTGGCTGTGGTGCTTTATCCCGTCTTAAATAAGACAAATATTATTTTATACGCACGTGTATCCCGACTAATAAGTTATCTAGTTACCTGTGGCAGTGATGAATAGACCGCACAATAATAGCCCTGCCATTTCCCAAGAACCGGATGGAAAAACACTGCAACAGCGGAGTGTGTTTTATGTGTTCAACGTGTCGACTGCTTTTCCCTTTCCTTTAAAATGTTCTCTTAATCGGTACTGAAACGACACTTTGATGTTTAGTAAATCTTAGTCCTACTAAATATTATAAAATCTAAATGTATGAATGGATTCGCGACCTAGAATAACAAGTTGGCTACTTTTCATCCGGGTATCAGAGTAATGGATCTGAGGATCTCTATCATGGGGATAGCCGTGATAAGCGTGTTTTTTTATCAAATTATGCAATCAAAGCATGGGAGCAGAAGCTGTAGTGACTGTCATACAGAACTTCGAAGATCGAAGATGAAATATCAGTATTAGTTGTAAAGATCACATGATAGTCAAAGCTAAGTACCTTATTTATAAATATTAAAGTCTGACTTTTGGTTTGACAAATTACCGATCCAAACCGATATAGACTTTGCCATCGGGTCTACGCGTTTTAATAAGACCCCTGTAGAAATGAAATATCAACACGGGATATTAATTCCATAAATTGATTAAATCGTAAAGATTTTATTGGGTAAATTAAACGTAGGTAGGCATACCATTTAGATCGCTGTGGTCGGTGTCGTCAGGAATAAAGATCGGTAGGAATATTTCGGGGCCAATAGTTGGTTGGGAAAATGTAGAGGATCGTATGGCTCGGGGTTATAATAAGGCGAGAGACACATTAATTCAGGCTGTGGAACAATTGCGGCGGGCAGCTTCGTTAGAACGGCAGCGACACGTGTAATAAGATAAAGTAACGCCCAGCCGTATCCTAGAACAAAGGCCCTTCCGACGCCGTCTCGCCCGAACAATGCCCACAACATGTTTGCAGCGGAATGTCCTCTCCTGTCCTGTTCAACTGTACTATGAATTACTGGGCGACACAATGAGAATGTAACCGATTCGTTCAAACATAAGTAACCCAATCGCGATCTAGGCCAAAAGTGTCATGAAATGTCTGCAGCCAGAATAAGAAGATTGCACAGACAGACAGCTGAAAAGCTGTTTCTGCAGACGAAGCTTTGACGTGAAGTCGATGCTATACCGAGCATTTCAACCGTAGCGTAGCTGAATGGATGGCTCAATTGGTTGGAACTTGGAACGCGAAATAAACGCTTGTAAGATTTCGGTATTTCGTTTGAATCGATTTATTTTATTTTTGAATTTACGGATAAATAAATTAGCGACTTACTTTACCCGAAAAACATGAAGCTGTTATTTAATAAATATCACCTACATTAAAAAGCTTTCGACATAAAACCATGAGTTCTAATATTTCGCTACTAAAGCCTACCGAAATTAGAGCTCTCATGGGATTCATTTCAAATATTTATTTAGATGAAGAGACGTCTAATATTTAAGCGTTGGAATAATTGAAAGGCGACCCGTTATATTAATTTTATCTTTAACCGTTCGCGAATAACAACTGCTTCGGCGTATTTCCCTTCGTAAGCTTTCGTCCTTAATAAACATGGATTAAATAAATTAGACAATATATTTGATACCGAGAATTTTAAACGACACATAATTAGTGGCTTCCTCGTACAAAACAAGAGGCTCAAACATTGTTTTTGGTAAAGATCTGACAAAGTCTGTCAAAATCTTTATATCCGACCTTTATGAAATACAATACTACGTATCTTACATAACTATACTGTACACCTTCTATCCCGAAGATTTATTAATCGGTCCAAAAAGTCAATGGAATTTCAAACCAATATTAATTGAATTCAGCATAATTGATGGTAACCTGGATGGATTTAATGTTCTGGTTCCGAAGATATTCAGCTAACCTACCGTATTTAACTCGGCGAAACGTGGAATTCCGAGTGTCAAGGGGTTTGACATTTTAGAGTAGATGCCTCAGTTTGAGGAGGGTGGTTTTAACTTATTTCGATATCTATTTGCTGTCCATCTTATAAGTCGAACCCTTAGTTAGGTTAGAGTTGTTACTAGATTATAAAGTTTCAATATTAGAAGCTTCGGCGTACCTCGTTCCATCATGCGGTGCATTGCATGCATTCTCTTGTATAACCCAGTTACTTGTCTCGACAATTTATCATGTTCTTATGAATTCCTCGCTTGTGTTTTCGGTCGCCTTTAATTTATACACACCAAAATTTTAATAAGCATCTTTACAGCAGATTTAGTAATCAAATATGTAGCTAGGCTAACGTTACAAGGGATATTTTACGCTACATTATAAAAACTGGCTTGTTACGCTAGAAGTATTAATTGGAAAGTTACCTTGGCATGCCAAACGATCTGTTATTGTTGTTTACCGTACCTGAAAGAAAATAAAATACAAATTCTTATCAATACACCTTTAACAGCTTACTCAAGGGGTAAATTATGATTAAAGCGTAAAAAAGATCATAAACATGTGGATGTGTTCTCATTTAGTAGGCTATCGCGGTCCGCGAGCGAGAGGCACATATTTAACCCTCCAGGCTTATCTTAAACGAGGGAGGAACGTGCTACAGTATTGAGCCTATCTTTCTACTAATGGCTTACATGTAAAAGGTGAATAGCTCCATCCAAATTCGGAACGAGGGATGAGCTATTAACGATAAGTTTGGATGAAGATTTATATATTTTTTTTACACTTGTTTCTTTAAGACTTATCTGAAACCAAAATGATTAAAATATAAACATTCTATCAAAATTTCTTCCTAAGAGCGAGCTCTATCAAATTATGAGCTTCTATGTGCTTATCTTTGAATAATTAATGAACCAAATAAATCAGTGCTAACGAACAGAATCACTGAAATGTTGGTATCCCCTAAAGTCCGTACACAAATGAATCAAAAACGTTGTAACATAAGACCAGAAAAACGATGCTTTCGTAGTAGCCGGAAACTTTACAAAAAGCTACTTAACACGAGTAATGTTTAGGCAAAGCAAAAAGCCGGTGGGGGCGCGCCCATCAATTACCCGTTATAACCGGACGACCACTACGACAGTAAATTTATATGCGACGGAGCAAGTCGGTCGAGCGGTGAATGTCAGCAATACTCGGATAGTACCAGTATTTTATAGCTGCTGCTGGTAAGAACGGCGATTGATAAATCGGTGCAACACTCTTTTTATTCGTTTTAAACACCACCACCGTCGGTAGATACGGCAAATTAACAGGATAATATTTGACCATTTCAATATAATTTGCAGTTTGTCTGTACCGTACCAGACCAAAGCCTACTAATATTATCAATGCGGAAGTATGGATATTGCTAAGGTTCTCCGTAACGGTTGAACCAAATTGGATGAAATTTGGAATATGTATAGTGTGTAGAATCTTGCCGTATCTAGTCTGTACATATGGGCTACTTTTTATCCGGGTAATACGTGGGCGAAGCCGTGGATAACCCCAAGAATTATCATAATTTTAGAAACACACATTTTTAATTTTTAGAAGTTCGGATAAAAAAAACACTGCAGATTACATTAATTTAGAGGCTCTGGTCGCGCAGTGCAAAAAAGCAATCTGTTCTACAGAACCATTTTGCCATAGAATTTTTAGGGCCAGTCTAGCATATTATTATGGGTACTGTTGACGATTTCATTGTCGAGAACTTTGCCCGTAACACTGACCACTAGGCGCTAGGTACAGTGCCACCGCACCGAACGCGTCACCAATGTCCATTACGATGAAACATGTTGGTCTAATTAATGGACACAGTCTATTATTGCACGAAACTCGCGAGCCACGTGTTGTGCTCGTATATTCCAATCTTTTCATACCGTTTCTCAGAAATGTAATAACAAACTCCCATGGGAATGTTCATTTTTGATAGTCTGTACAGATTTATGTAGAAGAATGTTCTGCCAATTAAAAGTTATCTTATGCTACATCGCTGAAATGAGAAATATAAAATGAAAATTCAAAGGTTTCTTTACACGAAGTTGATGGATTGTTTGTTAACATAGATTTAAGAGCACAGAGGAGGATGTCTTTGAAAATTTACATTTGAAATGCAGTGATTACACAATCTTGAAGTAGTTGTACTTCTTACTTCCATTTTGCTCATCGTATTTTCAGCAGCATGTGTCGCTTACAGTCGTAGTTTGCGACCAAACTCGTTTTATTGTCACGCGATTGGTCTTAGCCGAGGTTTTGCAGTGCGAACTAAATGGGATATTTGGAATTCTGTAACCCCCTTACAATTTCAATGCTTGCACAGAGAACTACATATGCCATTTCAGGTAAATCGCATAGTAATTAGATTTAATAGTCATTATTTAGCTCTACAGCTTTCGCTCTCTTAGGAAACTTTGATGGATACTTACCTCTATAAACATATTATTTCTTGTTTTAATTTGATATGAGAAGAAAACATGGCATTGTAGGCGGAAATGGAAGGAACAAGACGTATCGCGTAAGAAATGATGCGGTCGGTTGGTGGAGTGATTGAGGACGACAAGGGCTGGTGGCGAGGTGTGGTGACGGATCCGGCCGGCACCTGGTCCGTCCAGCGACAAGCCGCGCTAATGGACTGTCGCGCGTCCATCCGCGCCGGTGATTGATCGACACACCCCCTGACGTGTGCACACATCGCTTACATCGCCTCCGCGATATCGCGCGTAATCCATCACACATTCCAAATTTGTGCCATAAATGTGAACGCCGAAGCGGATTTATGCTCTATGATCTACGCAATTCCAGCGGGTAAGAGGCTTTACGTAACTGTAGATGCTGATATATGGTTTTATGAATCCACCTATTGCGGGAGACTCGGTGGAATTTAAATTAGAATTAGGCATCTCCGCCGTATCATTTGCGCCAAATATGCTGAATGAGGAATGAAGATTTTTTTCAATTAAATACAGTTCTGGCTTCATTTTGCCAAAAGTAAAAAGCAAAGGACTCCAGAAAAATATAAAATAAACATGTTCTTAAAGCCCGTATCTGAAAAAGCGGAAATCCTCGGAGCAAGTATTACTTAAGACTTCTTAGACAGAATCTCGTTTTTTAGCATGAAGTACAGATTGCATTTGGATTTTATTAGAAAAGTTCTTCGAACAGAGAGATAAAAAAATAATGTAAATTTGTTTGTTTATGGAAATACTTGGAAGAAAAACTTTTCTTATAGAGCTGGCATTATAAAACATTTCTCCCAAATGTTACCCAAACTAAATTAGAAATTAATTACTTACAGCTATTATAACATAGCCACTCTGGATTTTATCTAAATGATTAATATATTTTGAGGTCCCATAGAAAATTTAAGCTAAGTAAATTCAGACTGGGTTAGCTTAAATCTTCATTTATGGAATCAAACGAATCTCAACTGGAACTGAGTTACATTAACATTGTTATTCCGTTCTTATCAACCAACGTGAAATGGAGCAAGGCTCGCCTGAGAGGACCGAGAAGCAAGAAGCTACTGTTTCACGAAGTAAATCGAGTTTAAGAGTTATGACCATGTCCGAGCAGGAATTTCTTATTAAAAAAGACAAGATTCGTAATTAAAGTAGGAAGTTTAGACCTTTCCAAGACTACATTTGCGCTAGTATGAGAATAATGTACAAACATTATTATCATCCTAGCGCAAATAATAAAGGATTTTTAAAAAGGATGCTTAGTAATACTAAAATACAATTTATCTTATTTATTTAATGAATCGTTACTATGCATATATTTTTTTGGATGGAAAGAAATTGAACACATCAATTTCTTTCCACCCAAACATTGTCTGGAAGACAACCGCTATTAGCGGTAAGACCATCCTTGGTACTTCCATGATTAGCTTATTTACTTTATTTGAATTTGTAATCAACATAATATAGTGTACAATAAAGTGTTATATATATATATATATATATATATATATATATATATATACTAGCTGCGCCCCGCGGTTTCATCCGCGTAAGTTTCGATTCCGTGGGAATATCGGGATAAAAGTAGGTAACAGCTTTGTACCTATCAAGTACATAGATTCGAATGAATTAAAAAGTATTTTACTACTTTTAAAAAAAAATACCCTTGATGATAAAACTATTTATTTGAATAAGAATAAGAAGTATTAACTACGATACGAATGTATCCAACTTTTGTTTCTACCGGCGATCTAATTAAATTATAGAACACAAAAGCTGCTATTGTGACTAACTATGATAGTTAGATATATTCCCTCGCGTACTTTTTTGTAGGTAATAATCATGTAATACATAATTTTTATGTATCATCAATTGTTTTCTCAGCGCACGCGAAATAATGATTTTTTTAGGCAAAATTTGCTACTTTGGGTAACATTTTTGCAATTTTCTTAAGAATCTCTATTAAAAAAAAATAGCCTATTTTACTTCCTGATAATTTAGCTTTCTATTGCTGAAAAATGGTTAAAATCGGTCGAGTAGTTTCGGAGCCTATTCGGTACAAACAAACAAAAAATCTTTCCTCTTTATTATATTAGTATAGAAGTATAGATATATACTTTAAGACATCTCAGAACGATGACGAGAGTAGTGTTATATTCAGGGAGATTTAAGGTTCCATCATAATATAAGTTCGGAACATGTTAGGGTAGACAATTTATTTCAATAAAAAAGCCTGATAAAATAACAATGCAAACAAAAAACTTAGCTTTACAAAATAACAAAAGCCGTTTTGCAATAGCCAAGGCTAAGTTATTCAAGTGGAAGTTATCAATTTTCTCAACAATTTCACCGTCATCTTAAATCTTTTCAGGGGCACAAAACATTTAGCCAATTCAGCGAACAGGGCCGCGAACCCGCGATAATAGAGCCTGTTGGATGGGAAGGACAGTCATCGAAAACATAAGCCATTAGCGTATTGTTAGGCATCTTTTCAAACGCGCCCTACATTTTTCAAAGGCATTGTTGAGTATCTTCGAGATTTCTATGGACGGCACGAATAAATCTTGTTTGTAAATAGAAATAAATTGATCTTTATGGTGACTTTCGATAAAGTATTGAAGTGGGATATATAGGAGAAAAGGCAAACAGGAAATAATAATACAACAAACTCAACGTTCTTTACGAACTGAACAAGTCGAAATTTTTATCGGCGGTTTGTAAGATAAAATTGACGAAAATAATTTACACTCGAGTTGATAAATTTAACTCAAGTCATTTGATTTGTGGTGTCAAAATATACAGGCAAATATACTGCGGCCGCACTCATGAGCAGGTCGAGTGCGGCCGACAGGCAATGGCGCCGTGAAGGCTATTCTCTCCGGAACAATGCTTTCAGATCTAATCAACGCAACAATACACCTCGGATGGCTCCACGAGCTGGAAAACCCAACGGTAGCCGGTATTCCCGATATTTTAAATTACAAACAATATTACAATGCGCGATACAAACGAGACCATTGTAGGCCGTGGCCCGTGTGCGCCCGACAGCTGTTTTATTAGATAACGTGTGACCTCTCTAGAATAAAGCGTTCCATAAACGATTACACCGACAATGTTGTTCGCGCCGGCTGTCCGCGTGGACCATCAAAACACATTCGTACACAAATAAAACGTGTTGGTTTGTTTTGAAAGGGCATGAACATGCACACATCTGATAACCAAATGCTAGCTTAAGTGTACTGGATAGCGCTGAAACAAAATGAGGCGTGAGAGTAGGGCTTGAAGTAAAGCTAGCTAGAAACACGCGTTGATCAATGATCCGCAGAGTAGAGAATTAACTAGTTCAAACCCTCCATTAGAATGAATTGAGTAGCTCCACAGATTACATATCTAAAGAGTTACGTGCCGGCACAGATCAGCGAAGTAAATTCTCTAGTATCATTTAGTCAAAACAAAGTAATTAATAAAATTAATAGTAATTAAGTAAAACTAAATATTAGTGCAGGTATGATGTAGGTTTACACAGATATTGGAATGTGCCAACATTCCAATATCTGTGTAAGTAATCTCTTTTGAGTCATACTAATGAGCTGATATCAGATATGTTGCTGATGTACAATTACTACTTAAGCTTACGCTTTTAGTTTTCTTTTTGCTTAAAGTTTCGCCCTTTGACATTAATCCGAGATTTTTTTCTTTTAAACTAGAATCAATGGAATCATTTTTCCATCATGAAGAAAGGACGAAGAATGAGAATGGTCTGCAAACACTTCTATTGTTTGCCTGGTTCATAGCGTCAGGTCAGGTAGCTATAGTATAATATAGATTAGAATGAATAGAACTCCCATCTGATCCGGGCTTGTGACGTCACAAGCGGGTCAAGTAGTCAAGTGTGACAGACAAGCATGCCAGATAATGCGCTCTCCAGCCAAACAAAGCTATGGCGTCCGATTTAATCAACTATTCTAAGCGAAGATCCAGAGTAAAGCATAAGCATACTCGACCGATGACAGTGTGAGTGCGTGACATTAATTCCAAGCATGATGCATTGATAAATTATGTATACGAGCAATAAATTGAACATGGATCGAGAATCGAATCCCTAATTCAGTGGCGATGTAAGCTCTAACTTAACTGACAGGAGTTAACAGGAATTAGTCTGGGACTAGGATACTGAGAAATTGTAGGGTCATAATCATAAATCAAATACCAACTAGGTACCTACCGAGCTATAAGCTACTTACCTAGTTATTTTATTACTAGATGTATAGTAGTTAATCTGTTTGTAAAGAAACAAATGTTTCAGTAGTTGATAGTAGGCATGTGTAAATTTAAGAAAATTCTACTTCGAAACGATGAAAAGAGACTAAGTACGGCAAGTCTTTTTACGCGGTCATATATTTTATCATATTATCATTTCAACTTTAGAGCCATAGAATATTCCGGGTTACGAACAAGTTAATAGAGAATGGTAGCATAGCACAGCAAAACAACCAACTAACGAGATATTGAGAAATGGCAAATTACAAGATAGAGAGGGAAACAACAGCGTTTAATTAATCTAATTTGGTAGGTTAATTACTCTTATCCTAGATAGCTCGAGTTATTTAACTCTGTGGAAGTCAGAGGTAAACGATAAGAATAATATGACTTAAAAATGATTAAAACTAAAGGGCAACTATTAATAAGAGTAATCGTTCATTAAAGTCACATCGCGGCATTTACTAGAGCGATAAGTAACAATATGCAATAAATAAGCACAAACTGTTCAAATATCCGGTTAGCATAAAAAAAAACTTCTAATACTAACAAATTGTATTGTAATTTATCTTTTGAATTATTTGTCACATATTTTCCACAATCCAATACATAATTTATACATTAACAAAGTCGAAAGGGCTATTTAAAACTTTACGTAAAATTTATTTATAAATAATAAAATAAATAATGCTGCCTTTAACGAGCGTTCAACTCTTAAGCATCTTGACACCCCCCTGTTTGGACAAAAGCTCCTGGTGACGGCACGTGCCCAGCACTCAGCCGAGCGATGATGCACGTTACCGAATGGATTATTAGATCATCCAGATTATATGATACATTTTCAGACAGCATCATCTAGCCCCAAACTAAATAGAGCTTGTATTATGAGTTATGTATATGTTTCGTCAATTTAACTAGATCCCCTGATGGAGACTCTCGGAATGAGTCCAAACCAAGTCTGTGCCTTCACCGATAATACGGTACGTGAACATTCCCGTTTTACAATGGTAATGATGAAATTGAAGAAAGTTTTTGGAAAAGAACTAAAAGTGTTAACTGGATAGAAATCCAGATAACACTTTTAGTTACAATCAGTTATTTTTATTTTTATTTTCTATGTATAATATGTATTTACAAAAAAAAAGTACTTATGTAGCATATCAGTCATATAGTTCACATAATACAAGCTCTGCTTATTTTGGGGCTAGATGATGCTGCGTGAAAAATGTTCAGCCTTATTTATTTATTTAATAATTCAAACATTGAATCCAAACATCCAAATTTTCGCATTTTTTATATATTAAGGATGCAGAAATTAGGGTCCCCATTCAAGTGTTCCTTTTGGCATAAGAGGAGACTTATGCAAAAATTTGCTATGGTCTGCGTGAGGCCGAACGCCTCGGCCAAGACCGGGCTGGCCCGTATAAACTTGACGAGAGGTGACTTTATTCCCTTAAGTGTGGGCTAACACTTATAATCACTCTTGTTTTATTATATATACTTATAAAATAGTTTGACCTGACTGATCTATCAACATCATCATCATCATCATCAGCCTATATTAGTCCACTGCTGGCCATAGGCCTCCCCTAATGAGCGCCATAGCGCCCTGTCTTCAGCTTGCCGCATCCAGCATATGCCTGCAGTCTTACGCAGATCGTCATCCCACCTGGCCGGAGGACGTCTACACTACGTTTGCCGAGTCGCGGTCTCCACTCAAGAACACGTTTACCCCAGCGGTTATCGGTTCTTCGCGAAATATGACCAGCCCACTGCCACTTCAGCTTGCTAATTCGTTGAGCTATGTCGATAACTTTGGTTCTCTGACTGATGTATTCGTTACGAATCTTATCCTTAAGAGAGACTCCGAGCATAGCTCGCTGAGCGACTGATCTATTTGGAATATAAGTTTATTTTATAATGTAAGCATGTACGGAAGGATTTTTGGAAATTACCACTTTAAGGGGAGGAAATGGGGGAGGAATTTTGTATGACAGTCTGTTTTTTGAAGTGAGAAACATGACAATTTGAATTACAGCTACAGAGCATAAATTAATAATGGCGTCTTTCAGGGTTTTTTGGATTTTGACATTTTATGAGGGGAAATGAGGGGTGAAAGTTTGTATGGGAGTATAGGTTTTTTTAAGGCAGGAATTTGAAAATTGGAATTGTAGCTACTCATCATAAATTATGAATGAGTTGTTTCAGGGTTTTCGGTTTTTAACATTTTAAGTACAAAACTATATATATAGTTATATATATATATATATATATATATATAAGTAATAACTTTATTTTAATTATCAGGGAAAAATAAAAACAGACTTCAAATAACAGGAAGTATAAAAAGTACTATATGAAATGTCATCCCCCATTTTTCACCCTTAGGGGTGGAATTTTTTCATAACATTATGTGTAAAAGTATTAAAAAAATAATTGGTTTACAATTGGTGAAGATATAGCGTATTACACACAAAAAAACATACAGATGAATTGAGAACCTCCTTTTTAACACACCCATAATTATAGCTTAACTTGTAACTAACTATCAAAACAATGTAATAAAATCTTGGAGGTAAATTTTAACCTACTTCTTATTGTTGTATCAAAATGAAACTTTGATGTTTATGTAGTTTGGATGACAATACTATAATTTGGTATTTTGGAATTTTTCTGATGATGGAGCCAGATAGTGTATATAGATATAGTAGATAGTGAAACTCTCAAGTTTCTAATGAAAGTGGCTACTAGTAAACCCCTCGAATATGGGCTCATATGATTCATTTTGACGAGACAAATAGATTGCACTGGGTGTCGAAGGTCTGATGATGGAGCCATTAGGTGGATAGTGGAAATCTTTTTATAATTTTTAAGTGTGAAATAATAGCGAGTTGTTTAGAGAAATGTTTGCAAACATTTAAAACTCCCGACTTGGATAAGCCATTTCGTAGATAAATGGTAACAGAGAAACATACAAACAAACTTCTTTGGGCAAAGCATAAACAAGCCCTTGGGTCGTGAGAAAACCCCAAATAATTAGATTGTAAAGTCAACAAACCCCCTGAAAAAACCTCTACCACTTGTACCCTAGATCCTGTTTTTCATATCATTCTCATCAACAAACCCCCTTAAGTCTTCAGTCTGATATCATTGACATTGGACTTCTGGGTTCAGCTAAGTTTTTAGCTATAAAGATCTATGATTCCTTCAACATTCTTTTAATACAATTGGAAATTACTGCACCACTTTCTAAAAAACAAAGCTAAGAAAGAGTTTAAAAAACCTGATAAAAGCCATTGAAAACAACGGAGTAGCATCATTATCAATATCATCAATAACAGCTGTTATTGATGATATTGATAATAAATACTGCTGGACATGGCCCCCACCAAATAGTCTTGGACTTCCTCTCATGGCAAACAATCTTAGGCCATCACCGGCTTCCCGAAACCTTAACAATGTCATCAGTCCATCCGGTGGCCTTCCCAAACAGCTTTGACTGGTTTGTAATCACCATTGAACAACCTTTCTTTACCAGTGGTTGTCCATTATGCAATTCAGGGCTTACACAACCCAAAAAATATAATTTAAAAATAAATATCAACTGGTTGTTACTACAAATTGTTTAGCTGAGAGCACATCAAACAGTAGAATAGTTAACCTACAGAACAGTTTTTATATGATGCAGTAAAATTTAATCTTTAATCTCAGCATGATCTAGGTTGAGGTACAATGTGTTTCATTCCTCCTCTGTGGTTGCATATTTTGAGGTATTTATATGATACATATTGGGTTGGCTGGTAGAAAATGCTTCAGCATTAAGTCCACCTAATGTTGCTTTTAATAAATTGTATTCATTTACACTATAGTGTAAATAAACCTCTAGAGCTGCAAGTAAATAGATATGTAGATAATAAAGATCTCAAGTTTAGAGCTGTAAAACATGCATACCCTATCTTATGGCATATTTCTTTATGTTCTTCCCTACAAACACACTGGTGCCTTAGATTTGTTTACAGTTATTTGAGGTTATCTGGAAATGATCACAGCAACTTGAAAGTTTATTAATTCTGAGAAAAGGGAAACAATATAAACAAAGACACAAGTTTGAGGGAACAAAAAAATGCAACGAATGCTGTGTACCTTTGAATGCTCGCAGAAGACAGATTTTACATGAACAACCATTAAACTATTCACAAAACACATAAGTTCACAGTCACACACACCGATATCGTAGTTAGAGCACAAAAGTTCGTAGAACTATTAATTTTTTAATATGTTAACAAAAGTTTTCTTGAACAGCCAAAAAATGCGATTGTCTTTCGACAGCAACATCTTTAGCAACTGCGTTTCGTTATTCCTTCCACCCTCTCTATCCACTCAAACAGTCTATTTATTTACATATAAGTAATGATAAAGATCCATTATAGCAATAGAATCTCTCAAAAGCTAGATATTCATAAAAATAAACAATTCTTTTCTCCCTTTCATGTTTAAATATAAACTATCCCATTAAAATCCATACTCTTGTAAATATATATCACATTAACAAAACGCACAGTGTTCCACGTTTTCACACTCTATTTCCTAAGCCGTGATCTTAAGCATTAACTCTGCAAAGTATTCTGATCTTTATTTTTGAACAGCTGCTAGAAATAATAACCATATGGCGTAAAGGATAAAATACGTCTTACACCAGGTGTACAAATGCGCGTTCGCATTTGTCTTAGCACTCATTAAAAAGTTTGTGTTCAAGTTCCGACTCAAACCTATTGTTCACACAATCGCTGAGTCTTCAGTCAGTCTTACGAGTCTTGAGGTGAATGACGAGACAATGACGAAAATGCTGTTTACAGACATTTGTCTTTTCTTGCGCCACACAACACTCGCCATTCGCCTCTGGCCTCGCCACTCACGTTACATGTGTAAACGCTGTATTAAACTAATTAATCACTTAATCAGTGTTCGTTACCCAACTAATAAAAAAAAATAAAAACCGTTAAAGGGTTTAGCCGTTAAAGGCTTTCAGAGCTCAAAGTCAATAGTTTTTTATTTATTGATATCACAAAGATCATAATAGAAACGTCAACTTAAAAACTACGTGAATTTATAATTTAAAAGTGAATTTACGCCGTTTCCTCGCGCTCGACCAAGCCTAGAACAAACTCTGCTTGGTAATTTTTTTGATGAACATTCATCCAGCTATAGTGTGGTGCCAATCGAACGAAGTGAACTCATTTATAAGAGCAAAGTTTTTAAGACATCACATAAAGGCATTTTGTTCCATTTCTCGTTAGACTTAGAGTTTGAAATATTTATTACCTGTTTCAAATTTGATTCTGACATCTGTCAAACTATCAGTGTAAAATGTCATAATCGTAATGTCAAAAATGTAACCTCAAAATGTAGGATTTCACGAAGTGTCCAAGTCTGTGGTTTTAATAAATATAATACTTCTTCTAAAAGCAACTTTTTTTTGTTGAACAGTGTTTTAATGAGAAACTATCTTTTTACACTTGTTTGCCACAATGAATACACCTGCAGTTATAACCAGCCTAATAAAAGGCGCCGCTATTCTGTGTTATCGGTCTCATAATGCCATCAATATTGCCGCTGCATCTATTCTTAGTAGAAAAATTCACTCGACGAAACCAGCCTATGATCTGATGGAGTTCTTTGATAACAAGAAAAACTGGAGTGAAACAAATATAAGAGTAGGCAGGTCATGGAAGCTAGACGAGCTGAGACTCAAGTCCAACACGGATTTGCACAAACTGTGGTATGTGTTGTTAAAAGAACGAAACATGCTGTACACAATGGAGCATGAATGTAACGATAAAATGCGGCTGTTCCCCAATGCCGAGAGAATCGACAAAGTTCAGGCATCCATGGACAACATAGAGACAGTAATAAGAGAGCGCAATGTGGCTTATTACAAATTGGAGACAGGTGAGACTGGGGAGAGGCCAACTGAGGAAGTTGTCAGTCACTTTGGTTTGCCTGAGAAATATGAGAAGAAAGAGCACTATATTCCACGGTTTATGAACACAAGATGGGTGAGTCCTTACCTAGAAAATGGATACATCAGCAGCTTTGCTGTGAAAAGGTTCTTGAGATTGTACAATGAGAAAAAGAGAGGTGAAGAGAGGAAGGCTAGAAACAGAAATTTCAATCATGTCCAACACTTAATAAAGCGATTCCCAGATATGGACATGGAGAAGCTAAAGGCCGAGTATCCTGACGTTGATATAGAAAAAGCCAAGATATCTAAAAAGGCTAGAGGGCATTATGTTCCCAAATATTAATGCGCTAGTGTTTTTGTCCTGATGCCCTCTTGCATAATCCAGGGTTGGCATTTTAACCCTATGATAACTCAGTGATGGCCATGTACAAAAAGCCTATTATAAACTCTTGATTGCTAACTCTGGGTAGTGGAAGTGGCCTTCATTTGTGTATATCTACATAGTATGCATGTTTTTGTGGATTGGACTAGTACTGTGAAGGCTAATGGAAACCCACCATTTAAAACATTTATGACCCACTACAGATAAAAATGCATAAATCTAGATTACATTGATTTGATTGTAAGGGAAAGTAATTAGAAAAAATATACTGAAACAAGCAAAATTTGTATTTTTAATTTAATTGTCCTGAGAAAAAGTTGCAACTTGTTTTTAACAAACCACAACATAGAAAATACAAAACCTCTACTTACAACATTAAAAAAACTTATGAAGTAACTAGCATCTGCTCACAACTTCCTAAGTTTCATCCAAATTGGTTTAGCCACTATGAAGATTATTAGCAAGAAACATTCAAATGGCTACTTTTTATCTGCATATGTGGGCAAAGCAATGTAGAAACAGTACATGATATAAACATAATCAGCTATCATACTTAATTTTACCCAGATATTATCTGAAAAAAATTAAGTTGAAACTTTAATATCAAGCATTTGGTATGGATAAAAATTATGGCTAAAATCTACTAGAACTTATCGAAATTAGATTTCTAAAACATAAGGTAGGATATTATCAAGTTTTCATTTTATCACAATTATAATAAAATCAATCATCATGTTAAGTTTTGAGCTTGCACACAATTTCCCAATATTTTTATTACCTAGTCAGACTTTTCAGTGAGGTAATTAAATGCACTTACATAGAAAACCCTTAGAATACAACAAAGATGCAACATTTGAGATATAAATTCCTATGAAGTATATTCTCTGATCTACTTTTTCCCAGCAGTGGAAAACTAGACAAAATAGTCCTCAAATCGTAAGATCTGTAAAGATCCTTAATCATTTTGAACAACTAACCCTAATGTAAATGACAATGCAGATCAATAAAAACAAAATCATAATAATAGTGCTCTTATTAAATAGAATAATGTTTTGAACTGTTATGCCAACAGATCTATTTGCTCAAAAACTTTCAAAACATCAGGTAAACTTCCATCAATCTTTACCTCCTGGAGTAAAAGAACCAGTTCTTTCAACATTTGGAAAATTGATCTGTATTTCTTTATGAACTGTTCAGTCACAGAATATGAACTCAGCTCAGGCAAGAAGTTATGAATCACAACATCAGTTCCATCATTTTGTAACAGTTGTTCATTCAAATTGCCCAGTGTTTCCTGGACATTTTGCACATTGTAAGCATCCAAGTAAGCTTCAAGTGTGATAAACAAAGTGTGAACAACTTGATTACGATTGATTTCCTGATCATTGTTGACTTTCAACTCCATTTTTGGGTAGCATTTGTTTTCAACTTCTTCAACTACCTCCTTTGATGTCCATGTAGTGCAAATTTTTGATAGGTATCTCAGTTTTCTTTTTACTTTTCTCTGTTTGAAGAATGTTCTTTTTGATACTTGTATGTCACTTTCCATTTCTGTGTAGTTATTCCACTTAGCTTTCTTTATGAAATCAATGAGGTTCTTGATAATGCAGCTTTCATCTGTGAAGAGCAGTTTCTTTGTGTGTAGGGTTCCAATCAGGTGTCTCATGAATGTTGGTTGTATCTTCTCCAAAACTCTGATAATGGATTCTTGTGGCAACTCTGAAAAAAAGAAAAACATTTGGTAAGGTATTTGTTTGTTAATGACACTTGTTGGTATCACCCTGCCTTGTCAGTGACTAGTGGTGAAAAAATATAGTGTGGTGAGATTAGTACATTTTGTGGACATGCTGGCATTTCTTAGAATTTTTTATTCTAGTCTAGAACATTCTGGTTACTTCACAATGTTTTTAAAAGTACTTACTAATTTTTCTGAAAAAAAATCATTTTTAGAATTATTTATACAAATTACTAGAACAAGTAATTCTAAGAATTAATTATTGCTAATAATTAGTGCTGGTTGGTGTCTACACAATATTTTAAAAAGTACTAATCGTTTTTCTACAGTGGTATAATTCAAATTCATGCAACATTTAAAAAGTAACTCTCTACCTCACCTGCAATAATCTTGTAGAATTCACTGGCAAACGCTGCACAGTATTTCCCAGTATTAGGATAGTCACAGTTTGAATTTGTCTCACAGATGTAAAATGTCTGAATAACAGCGTTCAGCCAAGTCTGAAAATATAAACAATACCTGTCCAATTCTTCTATCGAAGTTCAGAATCTTTACTATCTGACTAAAGTAGCAAATGGTCATAAAGCAATTAATTTCTCAAATTATGTTTGCATTAACATTAACACATGCTAAAAAGAAAACAGAAAACATCATGAGGAAACCAGCATGCCAAAGAACCAAAGGTTTAGGTTTTGAATCTCATTACGAAAAGTGGTCTAAACTCGAGTTAAAGCCAGGACTACTAAATCCAGGTCTACCTTTGGTTTAGACTTGACTTTATTACAAAAGCAGATTTTTTAACCCAACTAGAACTCGGGTCTACGTGTATTATTCAATCATTCACTGACAACAGCCAATGATCTTGGACTTTGCATGCCCCAAACATCGATAACGTTCCATTCCTTCAGGAATCTTAAATAAAATTATTCCCTTTATTATTTGCTTCTATAACCAGTCAGCTTATGATTAAAATAAACAGATAACATTGTCTGAAAATAAAATAAAATATTTTTTTATTGAGAAGTTACAGATTACGTTTATTTACTTGAAACGAAACGTAAGCGACAAGGCGCCAGCATGCCTTTCAAATCGCAACAATCAAAATCCATGGGTATCGTCAATCAAATTCAAGTCCATTTTCAAGCTTAGTCGTTTAGGAATCACAAAATAAAATCAGATAAGTACGAATCATCGAAGGTGCACAAAGATAACCTCTATTCTACAACAAGTCAATCTGTAAAAAGACATGACAGATTGAACTAAATCCAGAGATAAACTAGGGGGTTGGTTGGTTTAATTGTAAACCACAGATAGACCGGGGGTTTTGGCTTAAACCTCGTTTCGTAATATCAATTTTCTAAAACCAGAGTCTAAACCCGAGTTTTTTCTTAAACTTGACTTAAACTACATTTCGTAATGAGACAGATTGTGAAAGAAACAAAACCCCTCTCTGGCGTTTGAGATGGCCAAATTATGTCTAATAAATGCATCAACTTTCTCCATGTTACTAAAAATGTTCCTTTGAATTTATAAAAACTGCATTACTTACAGTCATAGTAGAGATGTATGCTTTTGGATACTGCAAGTGCACAAGGTACACAAACAGTCTGAGAATCTGTCGACAATTACTGTTCACAGCACCAGTGTATAGAATATTGTTGGACCACAGGACAAATGCCATCAGTGGTTTGTGGGATCTCATTATATGGCTTCCCAGGTTGTTGGTGTATCTGAAAAGTAACACAAAACTTCTTGAGTATAGTGATATGGTAGTGAATGTTAATTTTTACTAGACTAGGTATTTCACATATTCTTTAAACACACAATAAATTGATAACACTATTCTTTTTTGTCTGTAGGAACAGTCAATTTAAAAACAGCTTGACATATTTTATGAAATTTATAGGATAATGGAGTTTAGGTGATGGAAAACTACAACCTAGCTACATATAGTTTTAAATTTCTGGGAATTATCCCAAAACTAGGACTACTAACAAAACATCAGGTAACATAAGGGGTCCACAGTTCCTGAGCAAAGCTCCGTCTTCTATTTTTAATAATTAGAGGAAATTGGAGCTGTTTCAAGATTAACATGATTTACTAGTATTCCACTATAACTAATGGCTAGTTTCAGAGCAATGCATATTTATTTACCAACCGCACAGTCCGAAGTGGAGACAGATGTGTGGTGTGGTGTTAAGAACATCGAACATGACCATCATCCCATTGGTGGACAGGCTTTACATACACATTGCTCTGAAACTATGCTATAACATTGTGGTAGGTCTGACACAACAGTGCAATCTAATGATGATCTAATAATGTTGTTCAATTTTTATATCAAGTAGAATTATATGAGATTGAGTGGACTTTGGCTTCAAAGATGGTTTGATAAATAAGAAGGTATGAAATTGAAAATTTTACCTGCCATGCCAGATAGCTAAATCAAACTGCAGCAGCTCAATAACGCTATCCAAAACGGCCATCAGTCTATCTATCCTCTCTATCCTCATGTGACATTCAAAAATCTCAAACTTTTCCTTCTGCCAATGCAGTCCTTTGACACTCTGTTTCATTTCTTCTGGAATATTCTCATACTTATCTACTATGCTTCCATCTTTGCTTTCCACATTGATTTCATGTTCAAGTCTATTCATGCAGTACTTTACAATGCCTTTATCATAGCCAAATGCTGTTCTATTCGTAAAAGTCTTTTCTCGCAGATCTAGTGGTGATGTAAGAAAATTGTTATAACATTTTTTCAAGGTTTTCGTGAAGCATGGTGGATGGGTACTGAAGTTCTGCATAAGGATTTGTTGACATTTGGCTATTAGGTATGAGACAGAGTGGCCTGCATATTCATCTTCATGGGCATTCTGGGAAATTAAAAGCAGTTTCTTGGGTCTTACTAAAACTGAAATTAATTTTCATTGGATTGCAAGAACCTAGTAGGCACATTCCTCACAGCAATTCCTTTAAACCAAAGCACCAGAAGAATGGGTAACAAACTTTGTTATTTTTTGGTAATTCATGCTTACTGTTAAATTGGTGCAAGTTAGGTAGGTGATTGAAGTTTGTACATATATACAATAAAACAAAATAAATAAAAAACATTCTGTTTTCCTAATGATGGACATACACAGATCTTTACCAACTCAGGTTGTAGACTGTGAGGATATCAATGGCAGCAATAACAGAGATTGAATAAATTTTCTATGTATAATATGTATGTATTTACAAAAAAAAATTATATAAGTAGTATATCAGTCATGTAGTTGCCATAAAACAAGCTCTGTTTACTTTGGGGCTAGGTGATGCAGTGTGGAAATGTCCTGCATTACTTATTTTTAATTTTATCTAATTTATTTACCAGCATGATTTCCACAATTTCCTTGAGCACTTTTGCCGATAAGTATTGGTTAGGGGTGATGCATATCCTGCAAACTTCCAAAGCTTCACACCACACATTGGTTCTGGCATCAATCATGAACGCTTCCTCAGCTTCTGATGACATTTCTTTTACATTACACTGAAATCCATAAAACAGAAAGAAACTGAACAAATAAGCTTTGTGAACTTGGCACCCGACTTTGGAAAATCTTTTTTTTTTTTTTATCTTGTATATATTGGTATGTAGTTGATTGTAGTAACATTTTTTTTATTTGTAGTAGCTCTAAAAAAAAATTAGAGGACTTTAAAAAAACTCATCTCCCGGTTTTGTCAGCAATCAAGTTTAGTAGTTGATTCGTGAACAGAATCGTTTGTAGTTGATTGTAGTGACAAAATTTTCGTTTGTAGTTGCAAAAAAAAAAAAATTTATACTTCGAACATGACTGTTTTTTTTTTTTTTTTATTTCATCTTGTAGATTTTGGTATGTAGTTGATTGTAGTAAAAAAATTTTTGTTTGTAGTAGCTCTAAAAAAAAGTTAGGCCGTTGAAAAAACTCATCTTCTAGTTTTGTCAGCACTCAAGTTTAGTAGTTGATTCGTGAACAGAATCGATTGTAGTGGCAAAATTTTCGTTTGTAGTTGCAAAAAAACTAAAAAAAAATTTTTTACTTTGCACATGACGTTGGAAAAAAGTTTTTTTTTTATTTCATCTTGTAGATTTTGGTATGTAGTTGATTGTAGTAAAAATTTTTTTGTTTGTAGTAGCTCTAAAAAAAAGATAAGAGGCCTTTGAAAAAAAACTCATCTCCTGGTTTTGTCAGCACTCAAGTTTAGTAGTTGATTCGTGAACAGAATCGTTTGTAGTTGATTGTAGTGGCAAAGATTTCATTTGTAGTTGCAAAAAAACTAAAAATTTTTTTTTTAACTTTGCACATGACGTTGGAAAAAAGATTTTTTTTTATTTCATCTTGTAGATTTTGGTATGTAGTTGATTGTAGTAAATTTTTTTTGTTTGTAGTAGCTCTAAAAAAAGATAGAGGCCTTTGAAAAAAAACTCATCTCCTGGTTTTGTCAGCACTCAAGTTTAGTAGTTGATTCGTGAACAGAATCGTTTGTAGTTGATTGTAGTGGCAAAGATTTCGTTTGTAGTTGCAAAAAAACTAAAAAAAAAAATTTTTACTTTGCACATGACGTTGAAAAAAGTTTGTTTTTATTTCATCTTGTAGATTTTGGTATGTAGTTGATTGTAGTAAATTTTTTTTTGTTTGTAGTAGCTCTAAAAAAAGATAGAGGCCTTTGAAAAAAAACTCATCTCCTGGTTTTGTCAGCACTCAAGTTTAGTAGTTGATTCGTGAACAGAATCGTTTGTAGTTGATTGTAGTGGCAAAGATTTCGTTTATAGTTGCAAAAAAACTAAAAAAAAATTTTTACTTTGCACATGACGTTGGAAAAAAGTTTTATTTTATTTCATCTTGTAGATTTTGGTATGTAGTTGATTGTCGTAAAATTTTTTTTGTTTGTAGTAGCTCTAAAAAAAAGTTAGAGGCTGTTGAAAAAACACATCTTCTAGTTTTGTCAGCACTCAAGTTTAGTAGTTGATTCGTGAACAGAATCGTTTGTAGTTACTGTAGTGGCAAAATTTTCGTTTGTAGTTGCAAAAAAACTAAAAAAAAAAATTTACTTGGCACATGACGTTGGAAAAAAGTTTTTTTTTCATTTCATCTTGTAGATTTTGGTATTAGTTGATTGTAGTAAATTTTTTTTTGTTTGTAGTAGCACCAAAAAAAAGATAGAGGCCTTTGAAAAAAAACTCATCTCCCGGTTTTGTCAGCAATCAAGTTTAGTAGTTGATTCGTGAACAGAATCGTTTGTAGTTGATTGTAGTGGCAAAATTTTCGTTTGTAGATGCAAAAAATAAAAAAAAAAATTTTACTTTGACATGACGTTGGATTTTTTTTTTTATTTCATCTTGTAGATTTTGGTATGTAGTTGATTGTAGTAAATTTTTTTTTGTTTGTAGTAGCTCTCATCTACAAGATGAAATAAAAAAAAAACTTTTTTCAACGTCATGTGCAAAGTAAAACCTTTTTTTTAGTGTTTTTGCAACTACAAATGAAAATTTTGCCACTACAATCAACTACAAACTATTCTGTTCACGAATCAACTACTAAACTTGAGTGCTGAAAAAACCAGGAGATGATTTTTTTTCAAAGGCCTCTAACATTTTTTTAGAGCTACTACAAACAAAAACAATTTTACTACAATCAACTACATACCAAAATCTACAAGATGAAAAAAAAACTTTTTTCCAACGTCATGTGCAAAGTAAACAATTTTTTTTTAGTTTTTTTGCAACTACAAACGAAATCTTTGCCACTACAATAAACTACAAACGATTCTGTTCACGAATCAACTACTAAACTTGAGTCCTGACAAAACCAGGAGATGAGTTTTTTTTCAAAGGCCTCATCTTTTTTTTAGAGCTACTACAAACAAAAAAAAATTTTACTACAATCAACTACATACCAAAATCTACAAGATTAAATAAAGAAAAAACTTTTTTCCAACGTCATGTGCAAAGTAAAAAAAATTTGTTTTGTTTTTTTGCAACTACAAACGAAATCTTTGCCACTACAATCAACTACAAACGATTCTGTTCACGAATCAACTACTAAACTTGAGTGCTGACAAAACCAGAAGATGAGTTTTTTTTCAAAGGCCTCTAACTTTTTTTTAGAGCTACTTCAAACAAAAAAATTTTTACTACAATCGACTACATACCAAAATCTACAAGATGAAATAAAAGAAAAATATTTTCCAAAGTCGGGTGCCAAGTTCACAAAGCTGAACAAATATACATCAGGTGGATAATTTTAGGTTTGCTAGGTCAACAGCAAACTCAGCAGAATATTAAAAACAAATCCTATGACATGGCACAAGCTGCAAAATGGTTAAACATCAACATCAACAAAAATGTGGTACACAAGAGATACTTGTATTTGAGACATACCCACAACCAAGCACTTAGGATTATTGACAAGTGCCTAACTAATTGTTTGTTCATAAATTAATAATAAATAATGCTGGACAATCCACACAGCATCATCTAGCCCCAAGCTAAGCAGAGCTTGTGTTATGGGTACTAGGATGACTGATATACTTAATACAATACATTACATAGATAGATATTTTTTTATTATACATAGAAAATACCCAGAACACCCGGAACAAATATTTGCAGATCGTACAAACATTTGTCCCAGGGCGGGAATCGAACCCGCAACCTCCTGTGTCGCAGGCGGACCTTCGCCCACCGCGCCACATCGGTCGTCAATTCATATTTCATCAATCAGTTAATCATGGAGGCTACTATTAGAGAAGACATTGATATTCTATCCTATTGAATAACAACCAAAAATGAGAATATACTGGCAGAAGATGTTGTTTCTGCTATCTCAATCAATATGTTCAAGTACAAGCTAGACTACTAGCTGCATAAGAACAATAGGCAGGTACAGTAATAAATAATGCTAGACTTTTTTCACACATCATCTAGATCATACAAACATTTGACCTGTGGCAGGAATCGAACCCGCAACCTTCTGCATGATTATAAAAGTGTACCAAATGTAAAACATACTTCAATAATATTTCAACATTGTCCGATGTAGAGTATACAATCAGCTTTTCAAAGCTGCTCATACAGTAAATAAATCAATTACAATACAATAAATATTTTATTATGTGTATCTTAAGTATGTACCTGGTGTTGTTGCAAAATAAACTATAACTATTATTATTCTACAAATGCGACAGTTGGTGTAGAGGGCTGGATGGATGTTTGTTACTCGATCAAGCCAATATTACATTTATAAGTAATTTGTATTAGACATAGTTCGTAGTAGCCTGGTACGCAAAGCCTACTTTTTATTCTAATGTCACGCGAGCGAGCAAGTGGAAGCAGATATGAACGAAACTTACCGTTTTGGTATCTTGATGCTTGCAAACGGTGTTTTTCATGCAAGAAGGCAAATATAATAGAAGCAGTCGAGCCCTGTGATCAAAGTACGCCTTGTGGGATACTTGCTCGCAAGCTGTTATGAAGTTCTTCCTTTTTTTCGCCTGGATATCTTCATCAGGACTTCTAGCGGATTTTGAACGTTTACTCAAACTAACATCGCTTTCACTTTGCCTTTTTAGTGCAGTGGACTCGTTTTTTTCGTTGCATAATTTCATTCTCTTCTTATATGGACTCATTTTTTGTTTTCACAGCCTCCAGGCATCCAGGCAGCTTAAAATTTCATTGAGGTATTTATTCACACGAAAAGAATGTTTTTTTTTTTTTAAATTTACCCTAGGGTAGGCTATAGTCGTATGACCATACTACCTCGTCTTCCGTAACTTTATTTTCATTCGTGAAAATGTTATTTTTTTTGTCTTTCGTATACATTTCATTTGAAGTAAATTATTTCATCAAAGTACTTTGATGCATCTGAGTGAATAGTTTTGGAGTCAAATCCAATAATTATTAGTCTTATATTTTCTTTTGACATTACATTAGTCAATACGTTCATAGTTGTTTTTTGTTATTTACACAAACTTACTACATCAAAATTTGTACAAGATGATTTATCTTAACTTATCCTAGATCTCAATTACAGTACTAATTATAAATTTATATACATGATAAAAAGTTGATGCATTTATAAGTATATTCTGCACACAACGCGGGACCAAATCAGACTTCTGATAGATCTCAAGGAGGCCATCTATCAGCACAAGGCGCTGAATACTGAAAGACGGACACTCGAAAATTATATGATTTATAGATTGGACTTCTTGTGATTGGCAATGATCACAATACGGAGAATCATTCATTTTTAAACGATGAAGATGATAGTTGAGACGACAAAGCGCATTCGACAGATTGTTGAGTAAAACTTTCTATTAGTAAAACATTTACTTCTACAGAACCAAGATATGGAGTCTATCTGAACGTCCAAAGCAGCATACCAAGAACCCTTATTTTCAACATGCGTACAGCGATACGAATGCGTACACCAAGCTTGACACATTCGTTGTCTTAAAAGACTAACAACATCTGTGTATGGTAGAGAAACATTTGCATCGCCGCTCTCAAGTTTAGAAATTGTTTCTGCAAATTTAACAATGGTGTTGGCTAAATAATCTACTTTTTCGTTTCCTTCAACACCTTTATGTGAAGGCACCCACACAAAACTTACATTAATATTTGCATCAGCTAATTCAACCCATAGCTGTTTTAGGAAATAAATGATGTAGTTAGTATTCAACTTGTAGCTTCCGTTTCCAGTTGCTTTCTACTTGAGATTAAAGAGGTAGGTAGGCAGGTTGCATGCAAACAAAAATACTTAAGAACTGTATTAACTTTTAAAGTTAACTAATAACTAATAGTCACGGATAGTAGCTACAAATTTAATTTCACAATTCATAAGTAACTTTTGACCTTATTAAATTGATGTACCTATTAGACCAATATTGAGAAATGCTCTTTGTAATAATTACCCACACAACTTATATTTAGAACATTCTTATAATAAATTCTTCATTGTAAACAGAAATAAAAACGATACCTACTTAAGAAGTGAGGTGCCTATGGATGTTTTCTCGTGGTCTCATTGCTTTCAGTTGTTTTAAATTTTACATTCTGTATAAAATATGGAGGAATAAAACTTTTTACATGAGGTAGATAAACTTTTTCAATTGCACAATGAAGAGGCAACGATAAAATAAATGTCACAATTGACGGAGTTTTTTTGGCGGGAACCGCAAAATTGAGAAAGCGCGCTTTTCGAGTCAAATAATTTATTTTTTAAAAACCGGGCAAATTCCACTTGAATTTTGCTTGGAATCGCAGTTTACCCACCTATTTATAAATATAAAAAGGTGGGTAAACAGTCCACGGATATGGTGTCCCGGGATATGGAAGAAAAGAAGGAGGAACAGTCCCCCCTGATGGACCGCTACCGGCGTGCAGTGGACTCATCCAAAACAAAACAAGGTACTTAGATAAGTATGCAATCTTTTAGGTTTCGGGATAGGTGCTCACGTAAAATTTTCAATCCTCACCCTGAGGATAAAAAAAATAGTTTATTGTCTTTCGCATAATACCGACGATAGATTCTTCAAATATCGGGACCGTATAACCTTCTCAAAAGGATTAAGAGAGCATGGTTTTCGGGCGTCATGCACCTGAAGTCCATAAACAAATATTTGGTGGGGATCACATTTGATCTCCCGAACAATGCAAACTGCGTTCAATGCGAAATGGTGATGTGACCATTTAGCGTGCCACCTTATATAAACAGAAAGTTTAGTAGGAAGAGCAACCTACTCGGATCTTTTTGATTCCAAATACTTTCCGTAGCTGACTGCAAGGACCCTAGACGTACCAGTCAATAATCTAATAAAATCAGATGTTTTATAAATATCCTCATATTTATAATATCATATTTATAAAAAACTCTAAGTAGGTAAAAAGCGTTCTCCAACTGCATATTGGATTTTTTAAACATTAGGTATGTTTTCTATTCTTTTCATCTGTTTAAGCAAGTGATACCTACTTTTGTAGGCAAAGTCTGTAGTTAGGTACCAAAGTCTATGTAATTTGCAAATGTGTCCTTGCAGGCAGGCACACAAAAGACTGTCAATTGAAATAAAATTGAATCTACGCAACTTGCATAGGTACCTACCTGACGCCGAATATTGAAAATTATTGATTCATAGTGCCGCAACACCGGACTCACGATTGCACTTATTCTCTACAAGTGAGGTCGGTATAAAACCACAACTCTTGAACTAACGCCATCAGTTCCGAAGGATCATTGAACTTGTTTGCAACCCAGTGATAACACTAAAATGGCTTTCCTTTATAAGGTAATTTAGCATTTAGTTTAGTTAAGCCATGTTTGGTTAGCGGCCGGAACCCCGACTTCCGATCGTCGTGGGTTGTGGGTTCGAACCCGGTCGTGCCAAATATATATTTAACTCGAAAAAATCATGTGCGCAATTAGCACGTGCGCATAACGATGAAGGAAAACATCGTGAGGAAACCGGCATACCCTAGAACAGAATTTGCATGGCGTGTGTCATTAGTTAACGTTTCATTAAGCGGCGATGGGCTCGCTAACTGTCACGTGAAATGCTAACTAGCAAAACGCGGGCATGTGCCAAATGTAATGTTTGGACATGCCCCTGACTACCCCCTACTTAGTATCTGCCTCTGTGGCGCAGTGAGTGAAGGCCCACCTGAGACGCGGCTGCGATTCCCGTCGCGGTAAAAATGTTTGTATCTGCAAATATTTGTACTGGGTCTGGGTATTTTCAAAAGGAAGTAGTATATCAGTCATGTAGTTCCCATAATACAAGCTTAGTTTGGGGCTAAAATGTCCAGCATTTATTATTTATTATTATTTATAACTAACTTGAAAATTATCCTCAATAGATAATTAAATTAATGAACCACAAAAAGCGAATAGGAACCACCATTGTACAAACAAATATCGGGTCACTTTCTTTGTAGATTTTCAGTGTCACCGCGCAGTTGCGTAAAAGCTACCTACTTAGATAGTAGGTAACGATCGACCGTGAAGGTCGCCGGTTTATCGTACAAAAATACGGTTTACGAACCGGGACTTTGGGTAGTAGGTACGACATCTTCATTCAAATCGAAATTTGGTAGAGTTCTTATTACACAGAAGAAACACCTCTAGATTAATAATTCTAGGCGAATAGCGAATCACACGTAGTGTGAAACTTTCGTGTTCCAGATTCTCATTCCCCTAACATTAGCTTCCGTTGTTCATTCCGGCAAACACGGAGGGTATTCTTACAACCGCTTCAGTGGCCCTGTAAGCGGCCAGATCGTAGAAGTCCAGGTGCCAGCAGCTGAGGGAGTTGCAGCACAGCAACACGCAGACTACGGCTACGACCACAACACGGGGAAGATACATCCAGACACTGCTAAATACGCACATTTGAAAACGGTTGATTATGTGGTGAGGAAGTAACGCAGAGCAACATTTTCCGACTGCTAACTTTACAATGTCTTTTTCTTATCGCTTCAAGACTGTTTGAGACTCAAAACAAACCTAACAAATGTAAAGGTATTTAGCGAGATTTTAGCGCACATATTATACATACATACATATAGTCACGTATGTTTACCGGAGGGGTAGGCAGAGACCAAGGATTTCCACTTGCCACGATCCTGGCATAAATCTTTCACTTCATTCATCCTCATCAAATTCTTCATACAAGGTCGGCGGTTTAGTGTACTTCTGACCTGGCCTTTCTCTAGAATATCTCCAATTTCGTCAGAGTATGTTCGCCGAGGCCTTCCTCTTCCAACTATCCCGTTCACGTTCGCCTTGTATACTTGTTTTGTTAATCTTGTTTCGTCCATCCTTTCTAGGTATATGACCAAACCATCTCAGCATACCTTTCTCAACTCTCGTTACTACAACTTCATTCACTCCACACTGCACTTATCACGCTGTTCCTCACTCTATCACTCAAATTTACACCACACATACTTCTCAAAGGTCTCCTCCACTACATTGACTCGACTTTGATGATTCTTCTGCCATACCCAACTTTCACTTCCATACATTATTGTCGGGACTAACACTCCTTATATACCTCTATACAACCGAAAAGGTACAAGTAGGCTCATACTTTGATATTATCATACCTACTTCTTTATTCTAGGCAAAACCTGACTACACCTATGCATACGGTGTAGAAGACCCTCACACCGGTAATCTGCAGAACCACAAGGAGCACAGGGATGGGGATGTCGTCCATGGTGAATACTCTCTCGTCGAGCCTGATGGCTCCATCCGTCTTGTAAGATACACGGCTGACCCCAAAAATGGTTTCCAGGTAAGTTTTAATCCAATCTGAAAACAAGTTGCTGGCGTAACAAACAAGTGAATTTTTGCGTGTTTTGCGTGTTTTCTATCGTATTTTGCAGCCCTAGTCTAAGAATAAATTTCAAGGTTTGTGGTATCGGTTCTGTTCTATCGCCACAAGTATTCTATATCGATTGCAAAAAAACGCATTTTAATCGGATAAGCCGGTTCGGCGATAAATGGTAATAGACAAAAATACAAATAAACAAACAACGAAAGAATAAAACTTACCTAAAATAAAATAATATTGCTTATGGTTTATAAATGAAAACACTTTACCACAACATAAACAAATAACAAAATAAACAATCATTCGTAACTTATTTATAGAGTTGAGTGGATGGTCTCTCACATCATCTCTATAGGTTCTACCAGAGAACCTACATTCCCGTGGTCAGTCTTTTCTTTTCTAAGTTAAAATGTGCTGCCCAACATTTCCATAGTAGTTATAGTTTACAACAACACTTTCCAGTGTTGCAGATGTTTGATAAGGTTGCATTTTTCCTTATCAAACATCTGCAACACTGAGGACTTAGGACTTCCAATACATACTTATTGTATTGCGTTTTATTGAAAAGCTAAGTTATTCATATTTGCACTGTTACTTACATTACAGGCGACAGTTCACAAGAAAGCAGGAGGTCAATCGCAGCCGCCCGTACATTACGGCCGTCCCAAGGAAGATGAGAATGAATCTAGGGATTACTAGTCCTTGTTGGTAGAAGGTAATGCTTTATTAGAATAGTCCTTGATTAATATAATTTATTGGTGTTTCTTTTAAATAAAAAATGTTTTACATATATCGTAAATCTATTATTTATAATAATTACAAAGTAAGGTTATCCATGAAAACGGTTGTAAAATCACTTAATAAAATGATGAAAATAGTTGTAAAACAAAAAACCTCATTTAAAAATTTTCTTGATAGTTTCAATGGAAAATGGAAGCACAATCGTATGAGTCTTATCTCCGGCAATCGTTTGAAGAGATTGCAAATATCGAAGCTGGAAAAAAATATACCAATTATAATGCAATTCATTAAACGTATAAACAACCTTATATGAAGGGTATAACTAACCTGCATACACAGTGGATTATCCATAAGCAGAGTGGTAGCTTTTTGAAGGTTTTTTGTTGATTCAATTTCAGCGTTGGCTACAATAATTTTTGCGTTAGCAAGTCTTGAAGATTCTGCTTCAGCGGCCATAGCTTTTTGAAGCTGTAGAGGTAAGTTTATTTCTTTACTGAAATCGAAACACAGATAATATAGCATAATATAGCTCATAATCATTGGATTTAAAATGTTTATTATAATAAGGAATTGATCTCACTGAAATATTTATGAAATATCTTACATTTCAACTCTTACAACTTTGATTCCCCACTCCCTGGCAAAATGCTTCATATGCTGTGACACCAAGTTGCTCACAGCTTGTCTATCCATCAATATTTCTGTCAATTTCTTGGCGCCAATCGCATTTCGTAATGTTGTGGCAGCAAGAAATTGTGTTGACGTCCTGTTCAAAAGAATCAGGGTTATTCATGATGCTGATAAAATTATTGCAAGATATCATAATATAAGTAGAAAAGATACATTGCCCTTACTTGTAATCGGCTACATTGATTACAGCCCAGACTGGATCACATATTTTGTAATAGACAACAGCATCAACAGAAACCGTCAAAGAATCTTTCGTCAAAGCCTGTAAAGAAAAAATATGGCACAATACAATGCTTGAATTGTACCTACATAACTAAGTAGGTACATTCTTTAGAAACACTATGTAAAATTTTACCTCTTGAGGTGGAACTGCATAACAAATAATCCGAAGGTCAATAAACTTTACAACATCAACGCAAGGCAAGAAATGAATGAGGCCTGGACCAAACGCCTTGTTTTTGTAGACTTTACCGTTGCGTAGAATCACTGCTCTTTCAAACTGACGCACCGCCTGCCGATCAGTATAAAACATTCAGGAGTTAAAATTTAAAATGAGTAGGTAAATAAAAACCAAACTAAAAATGAACAAAAATCAAGCCCACACTAACGTTTTGAAACTTACCAGGAAAATTACGAATAAAGAGAGTGGAAAACCAATAATAATCATCAGATAAGACATAAAGATAAGAAACTTTTCTATACATTTTTCATCTCCTGTAAAAAAAATGTGTTAGTCAGAACCAGGAGTTATCATCTACGCCCAGATGATTGTAACATTAACTTAGTTATGCAGTTTTTAAAGTGTTAATTCACATTAATCTGGGATTGTGGATTGGAATGTTTGGGATATTATATAATTTTGTTTCATTAAATTCCTTGAGGTGGAGGTGGATTTACCATTTTATAAGCACGCGAGTAAATTTACAAAATTGTTCAGTTTAAAGAAGTGATATCTTGACAATACTTGAAAGTGGCCTATATGATGCTAGGCTGGTCTCACCTCTTACTGATTGTAAACGTACACGACTATAACTATCTTTAGAATTGCTTGCAGCTAGAGGATCCTCATTTGGAGGTTCAGGGGCTAAAGGAGGATCAGTCATTTCAGTCTCCGTGAGTATGATATTTAAATGACTAGGGTTGTCGTCTGAAGTTCCTGTTGCCCTATTAGCTTTAGGTTGTTTTTTATTTTCTGGTAATTGCATACTATTGTCGAAAATATAATTCAACTTTCTCTTTCGTAAATTTTTTTGACATCACGTTGACAATTTGAGAATGTTGACATTGACTGACAAGTGACAATTTACAACTAACATTCTTCTTGTTAAAGATATCAATTGGTAGGTACTCACAAATAAGATCCAACATTATTGACTTGCGTGTGATCCATGAGGTTCTGGAATCTCCAAGGGGAACGGAAAGAATATCGACGTAGTCTGCTGAGATGCTATGAAGTTCAATGTTTGTAAATACCTTAACTGCAAAAAAATTTTATTCTGAAAATTTACATAATTATGTTCTACAATAAGTTCTTAGTTTTACTCACGAGCATAATTTGAGGATTTTCCATCATAATTCTAGATGCTTGTTTTAAGTTCTCAGCTGCTTTGATTTCCCCTTCAGCCTCAATTATTTTAGCTTTTGCTAGACGTGTTCCTTCAGCTTCAGCTGCCATCGCCTTTTGGAGCTCAAATGGGAGAATGACATCTTTTCTAAACCGATTATAAAATATTAATAGTGTCTGGTAATGATCTGAATCAGTTGAGCTATCTACATATATATCCTTTGCAAAGGTCTTTATATAGCTATCTGTTTTATATGTATTTTTTTGGATATGCCTTCATATAGATAGATACCCTAAAAATATTTTCTTCTATCTAATATGCAGTATAAAAAAACCATCTTGCCTTTCGATTGTAAACTAAGATCAAATCATCGATTCTATCTAGGCCTAATAATAGTTTTAACAAAATAAATCCTTCCATAAAAACTAAAAAAAGCTTTGAGCCTTTACACCCTCTAATTTCTAGCGACCTTTACCGTAGCTGGGGTAGTCAAAAATTTACATTTCCACTCGTTCCATTTCTACTCCCCATTCAGAAGTAACCTTATCTATCTCTCTTCTTGCTACATGGCTGATATTCTCACGATTGGTTAGCACTTCTGTCAATGTGTGCTGCCCGAGAATGTTCCTCAGCGTAGCCACTGACATCATTTCTGTAGAGTATCTGCAACCATTCCGATTCTAAGGGCTCCTGCTTATCAAGTTATCTAAAAAAAACTGATAACTTTGAAATAACTCAGTAAAGGCAACCTTTTCGATTTTATCTGACAAAAGGATTAAACCAAGATTTCTTAAGTTTTGATCAATCAAACATGATACGTCTTTACCACTTGTCCACTTGTCACAAGAAAAAATCAAGAGCGTGTCTTAGTGTCTTTTTATGTTTGAGTGGTGGGTAGTAGATGTATGGAACCGTAGAAATACTTACCTAGAGATAATTTAATAATAATTATTATTAAAGATAACTTTACTTATGCGACTGGACGTTCAAGCAGCAATTAAGAGGTTTCAGCACGCGGAAATAAACTATTGCATCCACTGTAACCGTCACCGAATCTTTTGTAAGAATCTAGAAAATAATAATTTTACACTCAGGAATATATGTATGAATATGAATATATGGTGCTCGGATTGACAAGTTACAAAGTCATTATTATACATTTTATACAAATATTATAAATATTTATAATATTTGTATAAAATTAATAAATGTCTTTGTGTGAAAAATGTCTTTATACAAAATAAAATTATTGTATAAAGACATTTTTCACATTATATGTATAAAGACATTTTTCACACGGCATCATCTAGCCTCAGACTAAGCAGAGCTTGTGTTATGGGAACTACATGACTGATATAATACTTTTATACTATTTTTATAAATACATATGATATATATAATATAATTATAAATAGAAACACCCAGACCCCGAGACAGTTTGATACTAAGGTACTGATAAAAATAATGCAGAATTTGCTGACCTCTTGCGCCGGCAAGTTCAGTGACTGTGTGCGAAGATCGACCTCAATAACGCTGTCTGTGCAAGGTACAACCCAGATTATTCCAGGACCAGCCGGGGAATTCGCTCTGACCCTCCCAAATCGTAAGATGATTGCTCTTTTGTATTGCTTTATCACCTTGAATTAATATGATGTTATTTAAGTAATCGGAAGAGTAAGTAAGTTAGTTATCGAACTAACAGGTGACTCGCAGTTCCTCGCCAATTATACTACTGGTCGTAGGTTACCTACGCAATTTTTGAAATCAGCGTTATTATGTCTCGTGTTTACGACTAGAGCACCATGGAAAAGTAGGATCTGCCCTACTTTTAAGTAGACATAGGTAAATGAAGCCAAGGCCTAAGGAAAATGTAAGGAAAGTAGTTGGTTAGGTATTTATGTTACCTACCTACCTAAAAGATGTAAATTAATATCAGTAAATTACTATGTTCTTTTTAGGTGTAGTTTTACATAAATATTACCTTAAAACACATTAATAGGGCCAACGGAAACAGGATTATCATAAATACAGCGAATATTCTAAATATTTTTTCTTTCAAAGATTCTTTCTGTATTTCTGAAACAAACGACCAAAGTTTTAGATTTTACTTATTTAAATCCAAACGACTCAGTATTTGTTGACAACTAGGATACTTATCTTAGATTGAAGGGTTTGAAAGACGGATCCTTGGTAGAGTAGGTATTACTATACCATATACGTACTAGAGATTCTTCTCAATTATTAGCAACATACCCGTGAGATTTAGCTTCGATAACTTCTGTTCTACTACGAAGCTCATTTTACATTTAGTAGAGGCTGATCGTTAGATTGCTAAGAAAACAAAATCTCCAAAAACGAAATGAGCTAATTGTTTATTACAAGTTTACAAAAAGATGACAGAGACAGAGGTTAGAAGAATTGTCAAAATCAATTCGATGCGGTCATCTTTACAAAAGTTTCAATCAATTTCTGAAAAAAGGTTTTTTAAGTCTGCTTAATCAAATCTATCCGGTGGCGGTAGCGTAACGCTGGCGATCGAAGGGAAATTAATGTGAAGTGGTTGTCAAAGTTGTATATAATTTCCTTTGATCATCACCGCCGCCGCATCAGTTTTACCGACCCGAATAAAAAGTAGCCTATGTGTTATTATGATGACGTATAAGTTATATTACTGTAAAGCGTCATTGAAATCCGTTCAGTAATTTTTGCGTGAAAGAGTAACAAACATTCATGCTCACAAACTTTCACGTTTTTAATATTAGTAGGATTAAGAAAAATTATGTATAAACACTATTTATTTATTTATTATGAAAAAACTTATCCTATCTATGAAATGTCTTTGACTAAAATATAGAAACTAGTTACTTTTAATTCTACACTAAATGTTTTATTTCCACGTAACTATTTGTTGATCTAAGCACTGTCTACACTGGTAAACAAGGCATTGCACTAGTGCCGGGACAGTGGTGAGAACTACCTCCTCCGAGAAACGTCTTCAGGAAGTCCATTGGGAACGGAAAGATTATCGTAGAGTTCTTCTCAGCTGATATTGTGTTTAGAGATTGCAGGTAGCGTAGCTGGAAAAAGTTAACATCGTATTGGAGAACTGAAGGTAGGTAGCAAAAATAAAACTAAGAGAAGAATGTAGTAAATGAGGTAGATAGGTAAGTATAAGTATGTACCTACTTACAAATAGTTAGTAGTGTAAGTAGTACCTACTTTTACAATATGTTATTGAATTCTCAGGGCTCTGTTAGAACTCGGTGTGTAGAGTATGATAGAATTTGCCTACTCTTGAGCCAAAGAGAGAAATATAAGTCTGTAAGAGAAAACTAGTTTAATTTACGGGTACCTAAGATCACAATTTTAATGGAATTAACCTACTATAAAAAAAATATTTCGTATATTGTGATGTAAACAGAACATAATAAAATTCCTTAGTAAATTAGCTTTCCGTCCATATAATTAGTTTCGACTTAGCTGCAATATATATCGAGATACAAGCGATAGCCGGTTACAATAATTATACCTACTGTAACGACTCAGTTACCTGTAGTGCCATAGGATTATCGATCATGACCAGTGACGCCTCCTTCAGAGCCTTAGAGGCTTTGATCTCTCCTTCGGCTGCGATGATCTTTGCCCTCGCCTCTCGGTCGGCTTCGGCTTCTGCAGCCATTGCTCTTTGCAGTTGCACAGGTAGGCGGACGTCTTTACTAAAAACACGCACAATATAATCATCATTAGATTTAAGAGCAATGCTTTTGACGGTGGAACTAATGCAATTGCCTACATTTATTTCTCCCAAAGGCGGTCGTTTACCTACGTGCACAGGTAAGCGGACATGTTTACTAAAAACAGACACAAATAGTCATCGTAAGATTAAAGAGATATGCTCTTGTCGGGGTAACTGATGCAACTCCCTACATTTATTTCTTCCCAAGGTGGTTTTTTACCTCATCAAACGACATGAAAGCGACTTTCTCTTTTATCTGGCTCATGAAGTCTATTCGCGGTCTTTCTACCTCGTTTTCCTTGTTTTTGGTTGGTTCCTTTCCTTGGTTTTTATTAAGCTATCGTATCGTATAAGAATGCGTCAGGATTTTTAGGAAGTTTGTGGTATGGATGACCTACCATCTTTCCCTTTATAATGAAAGAGCAAAAAAATTTAATCTGTGGTACGTGAAAGCTTAGATATTTTGGTCAAAGTATCTAGATTGCATTGATGCCTTTTGTAGTTCGGGCAAGGAAAAAAACTAGTAGAATAAAAAAATACGTGCCACATACGTGTAATCATATTATACGTGTAATCTACTCTAAGAAAATACTGAATGAAAAGGAGCATTAATATAGGTCTACTTATTAGACTCAACTATAATTATAAAAACATTTTTATGTAGGCACATAAAGCTCTCAAGTTACATAATGATATTTCAGGCTAAAACTAAAATTATTTGATCTAACTTACATTTCAACTCTCTCGACCTCCACTCCCCATGGATCTGTAGCCTCATCCAAGTTGGCTTGCATCATATGGCTGATTGCCTCTCGGTCTGACAGTAGCTGTGCCAGATCTCGCATACCCAACACATTGCGAAGAGTAGTGGCGGCCAGAAGGCGGGTCGACCCCCTGGATAGTAAAAAAAAGTTGTGTAATTTCAGACTCTACTTGCAATAAAATTACGATGAAAAACGTGACAAGATACAAGAAGTAAAGCCACCGACTTAGCCAAAGCTCTCAGAATTAGCCATATCCTAATAAGCCTGTGGAATTAGCAAATTAAAGTGACAATGAAGAAACAGGGAACTTCTACAGGCTAATTATGATGATAAATAGGTACCTACTTGAAGAGCCATGACATCCTATATAGCGGAAAGTTTAACCAAAAAATCGTTTTAGGTCTCTGAACTTCCAAACTCCTTGACTTTGAATCCTTTTAGATAGGTACCAACATTATACAAGAATGTTACAAGAGGGTAATTTATCCAATATAGCTCATCGATCAGAGATGCATATGCATTCAAACATTCGCATATTGTTTGTTCGTTATTTATTCGTTTTAAGATCGGTAATTTAATTTGGCATCCCTGCACTTTGCATTACACATTCAGATTTATTGATCAGTTTTATAACCTCATGTTCAAGAGGTTACCTACCTGATGCATTACATTAATTTACCTACAGTAGGTACAGTCAGCAACAAGTAAATTAATAGTTTCTATTATTATAACTACAATATTTTTGTAGCCTAAAGTCTACCTAAGACTTCAGTACAAAATACTAACAAGATCTGAAGATCCATTTTGGACCTTTTTAACTGTTTGCAATCTTAATACCATTTCCTTAGTAATTTCATTGATAACTTTGAATCTACTTCATTTCTTTCCATGCCCGAAGTCTAGTAAAATTGTGCATCTATTTCATCGCTAGCTGTTATTGTGTCCGTGTTGACATCGTTGCTAATGCAGAATTTTGGACACAATGCGCACATTGACCGAAAAGTAATTTAGAACAGCATAAAAGCGTTATACCAACCCTGCATCAGCTACCCTGACGATGGCGTTCAACGGCTCCTTGATCCTGTAATAGACGACTGCATCCACAGCCACGGTCACCGAGTCTCTGGTTAGAACCTGAAGGAAGACGCTCTTGTAAAAATAACCATAAAAATATGTGGAATGGTTAAAAAAGTTACAAACTTTTTAACCATTCAAGACAACATAATTTAAAATTTGTTTATTTACTGTATCGAAAAAAAAACTACCGTCATACGCACGATTAAATAAGTATACGGAGTTTGAAGAGCTGTAAGTCTGGTACTTGAATTTGTAGGTATGGATTTTTTTTTGGGGTTATTAGTTCCCGAACCCCTTCGTCTTTGTGAAACTCTCATATTTTTGTGGACAAATGGCAATATTTTTGTATCCTACTAATATAATAAATGCGAAAGTCTGTGTGTGTGTGTGTGTGTGTGAATGTTTGTTACCACGTATCTCTGTAATTACTGAACCGATTTTGATAAAATTTGGAATGTAGATAGTTTAGGATCTGGAATAACACATAGAATAATCTAATTTTCGAAAATCGACCCCTAAGGGGATTAAAAAGAGCGGTAAAGTTTCTATAAAAAAAATCTTTGACTCGCTCAAAACTTTGTACAAATAAACTTGAAAGTAAATAATGAAACACGTATTTTTTTATATTTTCAAAACTACCCTTTGGGGGTGTGCAATTGGGTTTCTAAACTTTGTATAAATTGTAATCCTTGGTTCGATTCATTCAAAAGTTGGTGGACATAGTTTGAAGCCTGGAGACGGTCATATGCTACTTTTATTTACATACCACGCGGGCGAAGCCGCAGGCAACAACTAGTGTACCATAAAATCATAGAAGAAATAACCACCATAGTCTAGTTAGGTATTGATAACCACGATGTATAGAACGAGAATACCCAACCTATATCAAAAAGATAAGATGAAAAGTTTTATATGTCTATGTACGGTTTTGAACCAGAGGTTGCAAATCACATCTTTGACCACCTCTAGTAAAAAAGATTTCCAAGCACCTCGTTTGCTTTGGTCGCTTTCATATACCATATAGGTAAGGTTTTAATCATGCTCAAATTGTAACGGCCCAGATTTTAATGGGCAATTTGAGAAGTAGATAAGTAAACATTTATCACCTGATAGCGCTATTTTTCAATTTTAATTGAAGTGGGAAGCAACTCTTGCAATGATAATAAAGTGCGCCAGTAGCAGATGGCCTGACTGATTACTGATATTTGAATAGCGAACACCAAAACATATAGTTAAAAATAACCATTTATTTTTAACTTTATGTAGGTAGGTATCTTAACCAGTAGGATATCTTTTTTAAAACACGCAAAACGAGCGACGGAGCGGAGCCACGGAGCCTACCATAAAATGTTGGTATACATTTTTCTTGAATTTTTGATTATAATATCAGCTGTTTTTGAAATTGAAAATACTTACTATTAGTAATGATAATAGTTTATTTAAAACTGTATACCTACATATACCTATATCAATAGTTACTCATGACTCATAGAACTTGCTAAAACTGAAAATTGTTTATATTTCAGAACTAAGTATTAGGTACCTACATAACTACGTTTCATATCTAGATCAGTCTGGGAACAATCTGTCAACAACTGCTCCGCACTGGACACGCTAATATAAACTTTAAATCTTGGTTATGATTTTGACCATGTATTCATGAACGATAAAAATGTTTAAAAAAATATAGATGAAAGCAAACATAAAGGCTGAAAGTAATTGGATTAATTACCTACCTACACTATCAAACCAAGGAGGTACCTACATATGAAATAGAATAGAATATAATATAATAAAATAGATAAACACATTCCCTCTGTTTCATAATCACTCGCTAACTTTAGCAGCGTGCTTAAAGTTGCCAGCCTCTATCCTTTGTTTAATGTTAGAAGGGACAGGGCTAGATTTAGCGACTTGCTAAGTTAGCGAGTGATTATGAAACAGACGCATTAACAATAACTAAACTTAATTTATAAAATAACTTTGACACAAGTTTCTCCAAAATTAAAAAAAAATAAAATTATAGTCAATTTAATAATCTCTTTTAAAGATCGAATAGTAACTTTCTATTAAAAATTATACTTATAATGTTTTTGCAGATTAATGAATGTCTATTAGAATATTATTTTATTCAACAGAATCACACAGCTCTCAAGGACTTATGAATTTCAATAATGAACTTTTCGTATACAACTTTTCAAATAATTTTAATTTTTAATTTTTTTTGTTTTAATCTAATAATTAACGTATATAAGATTATTAGTTTATATAAGACTATGTTTTTAGGGATACGAATAATAATAATACTAACTACTTTAGTGTGCGCATGTGTGTGTGTACTAACCGGTAGAAATGAGGTAATAAACCTTTTAGACATGGTTCGACAAGTACACATATGTTTTCATACATTACCTTATCGTACATTGATTCGCTAACGTAAATACAATCTGTAGGTTAACTTTGTGTAACATTTGGTTTTGGATCTTTTGGTATGGCATTGGTATTGAAAACTGTTAACCCAGTTTCAGATATTTTCTTACTGAAACTAGGGTTGTCAAATAAAAATTGACAGTAACAGTATTTTTGTTCACTGAAAATTTCATAAGATTTGCCCCAGTAGGTAATTTGCATCTTATAAGTGCCCAAAAATAAGTTCATTTCGGTCGTAGTTTGTCAAAAGCGCGACCATGTCTACTGATTTCTAATAATATATTTTTAAAGCTATGAACAAAAATTCTAGTAAAGTCAAACTTGACGTTTATCGTGTCATGATGTAATAATAATTGCTTATGACTCAACTAAACAGAAGAATCTCTTTTCTACCGGCTCTACGCTCCGCGCTCGTGCGGTTATGTGTCGCCGTCGAAAAGGGTTGTGTATTATTTTCATGGTTTAATAAATTTTGAGATTCCAATGAAACTTTAAAGATTTCACAATTTATTGGCCGTTCATGTATGTACTTACAACCCTAGTTAAACTCGTTTTCCGCCATTCAAACCTGATTAATTGATGTGGTTGTAAACTATCAATCAAAGTTTTACGAGATGCTAAACAATCGATTCATGTTCACCAATTGTCTGGATTATGGCGACCTAATAATAGTTTTTTTGTTGTTGTCGTAAATATGTTCGTTGAAAATTCTATCAATTTAAAGTACCTACCTAGTATGTTATTAGGTAACTATTTAATATAACCTCAAAATTGATTTTAGTATCTAGACTTACCATCTAAAATCATTCCTCCTTATAATCAATTTATTAAAGATTAGATGGATGCATTGTGTGAAGAATGACATGGTTAAGAAAGAAGTGAGTACTGAGATGACGGCTGATAGAGGAGAGCGGAAGAAAAAAACATGTGCCAACCCCACGTAATGTGAGATAAGGACAAGAAGATGATGAATAAATTTAATTTATGCACGGAAAAAATAAGGTGCTTTGTGTAGAAATATTAATCTTTTCACCGTACTGGTTATTTGAGTATCATCTTCGTTCCGGTTAAAACGATTCATATAGGTATATGTAGATCATGACCATATTATCCAGGTTTCTACCACGTAAGCTAAGCTGTGGGAAGAAGTACCGTGCAATGATTTACAAAACACCATGTAAGTACGTAATTCACCTACGCTGACCGTATTCAGTGTTAATGGACATAGCATGTAGGTAAGAAATATTAGAATAGTTAAAAAGAAATGTCTGTAACGTGTTCAAAAATAGCAGCCGTAGAAAAGAAGATCTTTTATCATGAGCAAGGTCATGAATGGGTATGAGTTATTGTGAAATTAATAATAGAAATTATTTACCGTTTTGCGAATTCATCATCATCATTGGCAGTTCGTAGTGACCCACTGCTGGGCATAAGTCTATTAATTAATCATCTACAAATTAACAATAAAAAATGAAAAATGCAACGCGCTTAGACGTAGTTTGGCTTTGCATCTAATTAAAAAAAATCGCTTACAAGCTACTCGCTTTAAGGTTTTTGTTCAAGTAAATTTTATTTTTAAAATTTGATGTTGTGGTTCGTAATCGCAACGTAAGCTGATGAAAGTAAAAACACCGTTTAGACTTTATCTATCTTACTGCTACTACGTATTTTTCATTAGATAACTATCCACCTATCGTAACGTAGTGGTTATTTCCTCTATGTCTATCATGAAAATAGCTTGCTGTCACCATAGTAAAAAAAGTTAGGTAACTTTTTAAAATAAACATTGTTTATAAGATTGTTTTGATAATAATGTGTTGTCATCTAAACTTGACATGCGTGCATTAAGAATTTCAACTCAATCAAATGATAGGAACTGTGAAATATTTGAACACTCTTCCGTAGGTTCCTATTTGTCAGTTTTTGGTTCATTCATTGAACGATAACATAACGCTGATTTAAAATATATTTCTTATGTTTAGATGTTTGTTGATAATAATCTCCGTAAAAAAATATAGAAGAATAACAAAATAAAGATTCTCACCTCTTGTGGTGGTACATCGAACGACACGGTTCTAAGATCCACCTTCCTGTAGCTATCAATACACGGTAGTACAAAGAACAATCCAGGGCCTCTTGCTCCACCTTTTCTCAGCCTTCCTAATCTGAAGATGACTGCGCGTTCAAACTCTTGGACAACCTGAAATAGAATTGGGTTGATAAATTTTGAGAGAGTAACAATGAAATGTAAGAAAATTTATAAATGTTAAATAAGCCCTAAGATTTTTTTTTATCATCATTATTAGGTATATGTCTCCCTCGTATAGAACTCTTGGCAACTTCAATTTACCGCGCGCCCTTTACAAATCACTAATTACAACATAATAAAATGTCCTACCTTGAAACATTCAAACAACGAGAAGGGAAAAGTGATGATGACTAGTAGATATGATAGGAGTGTCACACATCTTTCAACGCAGCTCACAGAGTCAGGATTCGCTGCCACAAATAAAACAAAATCAGAACTCGTGTACTCTCTGGTTTTCTTACGAATGCCTGAAAACACGTGATTAAAATTTCATACACAAAGCGCACATAAATTGAAGCCTTTTGCAAGTTCGTAATGTCAGTTTACTTACGCATTTGTATCGTGATAGCGCAAGATGTACCCGTATCGCAATCTAAAATATTTAAATTTACAGAATTAGATCTTCGTCATAATATTTTTAATTGCACTATTTTAATTAACTCACGACTTGGTACGTTGTCACGCCTAGCGCTAGCTGGTCTAGTGTGCAATTCAGTACAACGCATTTTGAATGAAAGTGCGCACAAAATGGAAAATAATAAGAATGGGATTAAAACTATAAATTTCAGTATCCGAACTAATAAATCCAACATTCACGGACTATGCTGACAAACAGACTGACTGTCAGAAAGAGTCCAGTTGTTTACACGACCCAAAAACTACACTGATTCCTAAAAATATAAATTACAATGCGATGTTCCACAACAATAAGAAAGCTGTAAACCAGCATTAGCGTTTAGTCAAAATGTATTTACGTATTTCGAGGTAGCACTCCACCTCCCCCGAGTCCTTGTCGTAGCAACCGCAATCCATGTGGGACAAGAGTTCACAGTATTTTAATACCATTTACTGGTTTTGTCAATACGTTCTATGTAAAGTAGTCGTGTCTTCAAAGCGGTATCTAGTGGACTAAGGTGAGAGAACAGAGCCGAGGAAGAGCAGGTTCATGGTAAGAATAAATAAATAACGCACTTTCAGTCATGTCGGCGAGCGGCGCGGGCGCACAGCGGGCGCGATGTTCCAAATTGCGGGACTAACGACTAGGTATTTGGAAGCGCTCCTTGCTGCATTATGGATCTTAACAGGATGTTTGGATAATAATTTCATGAATATCTTATTGTTTACAGTATGTACCTACTGTAATACTCCATTGTGAAAATATTTCTGCCTGTAAAGTGTTACAGATACTAACAAGATTTTTTTTATATTTAGTAACTACTACAAGCTTTAGACTCATTTACCAATCTAATAACATATTTACCAATTGTCTAGTTTCTTTTATCAGTTAATAGTTTCATCATGTAAATTTTCTACAAACATCTGGTATTTTTGTTCTAAGAATATCCACAAAAACTCGTATATTTTCATACAGCTATAATAAACAACTATGTACCTATCTATTTACAATCAGTAATGACTACAAGCAATAGAAGTTTTGATGTGGTAATTTGGCAACAGGAATATTAATTCAGAAAGCAGTAAATCTCGAATTGGGTCGCAGTATGCTCTAAAGTCTTTGATCCGAGATTGACGTTTCCTTTGTGTTTGTTGTGTTCCTACTGTACTATCTGCTCATTGTTGTCTCTATACCTATCTTTATCCTAAATCCTAATCCTAATAGGTATTGCGTTATCTTCCTATTTCCTGAGGTAAGGAAATAATCACTGTCTTTTTACACTCTATCTGCAGGATTATGTGACCAAGTGGTAATAAGACAATAGATAATTGCATAAGAATCGATTTAAAATTGGATAAAAATATCACCGTATTCATTCAATTTTAAAAAAGAGGGGAAAAAACACGTCTTACGTAGGTACCGTAAATATTTATTTACTCCCAAATGTGTATATTTAACTTGCCATATTTCTAGAGAGGTACATTTTACGGTAGTGTTTTGCATCTTACGCGGAGCCCAGCCATTTCCCTTACCTATCTATTAACAGACTATTTTACAAGTAAACACATATGTTCTTTAAATGTCATTCTGTGATTAAATTAAATATACATTTACTTTGGTAACAAGACTTATGGGCATTGATGTACAGGATGCTGTGTGAACTTTGAGGAGCCAGTCAGACCATTCATGTGACCTTTGCCTTTATGTTCTTGTGACCGTCTCATCGGCCCTTTGATTTCCAATGATCTAAGCAATTAAGAACTCAAGCACAATTCTAGGAAATTGATACGATTGGAAATACCTTCTGCTGTACAGCTTGTACAACCAAGTACATTTGGCCCACATTTGAAACGAGATAGTTCACATTTTATGACCGCTATTTTCACATATGAATCGCGATAGTTTTTGCAAGCATTATATGAAACATTGTAAAGTATGACTTAATTATTTCACGGCGGAACGTAAGGAGGTGACTAAACCAATGTTCGTATAGGAGAGATATAGAAAAATAGCAAAAAAATATTATTTCTTAAAAATAATAAAAGGAATAACTGCAAAAAGATATCTTACATTCCACCCTGAAATGAAGTGGAAGTTCTACAGCAGCTTTGATTTTTACATCTAAGCTGCTGAAGATATTCCTTATTCATTGCTAAAGATAGTTTTATGCTTATACATTTCATGTAATTTATTCAATTGCAATTTACAATCGTGTCTGAACTGAAATAAATTGATTGAACGAGACAAATTTTAAAATTCTACCTATACTAATATTATGGAATAGAATTAGTACATACTTACATAACTCATAAAACGATAATGATTAATAAATAGATTTATCATTATATTTTTGTACCTTCACTATTACTGCTACTTCGGTAATATGATTTTATGGTAAAATCTAGTCTCTAGTAGTAGATGGTGTAGTTATTGCTTGGTATTATATCCTGTATTCCAACTATTCAGGTAACAAATAATCGTTGATGGTGTAACGCATAAAATATTGTTCAAAGATTACATAAGTTTAGTGCTTCGAAAGCTATTGTTTCTAACTACGAGTAGAAGCCTGCAGTTGTAGAAATTATATAAGGCGGTGGCTGACTGAGGATAATACCTAATAAGAAATAAATAAAAGAGAATTATTTTTAGCAACAAGTATGTACCTACTTAGGCTAAAATTCTTGATGTAATAAAAAATCCTTAAGTTGGGAACATCGCTTTAAATCCGAAGCATGTTCAATCTATGGCTTACCTTGGCTTATTGTTTTTGTACCTAACTATAGATTATGTTAAGTCCCGGAAATACAAGAAGTTATGGAGGAGGTTAAATTTACCTCAAATACCTGTACATTTTAATTCAGAAATCGGCAAAATAAATATTTTGTAATTTTACAAATTTTAAAGTCGAAATTCGGTAATTCATATTGCGAAATAATAAGTAAAGCACACATTTCTTTATTAGCCACGTGATCAAATTTCTTATTTTATAACTAAGCAACGGGAAAATGAGATAGTCTCTAATAAACTAATTCGTCTTTTTTACAACGCCAACTAAATATTCTACAGAAAGCGTCAAGTAAAGATCAACAATCAAAAGTCATGTATAGGTTAGGTTTTTTTTATTACCACTCAAAAAAGGAGGATTGTTATCCGAACTTTACCCAACAAACTTGGGTTCAAATCAAATATAACCGACCGGTTAGTCATATATTAATATTTTAGAAGTTTACTGCTTGAATGCATGTTACAAATTTAGATGCTAAAAAATTACCACCATGATGAGTTGTATTTAGAGTGGCTTACTCACTCATTATATTCAGGCTTGGCCAAAATTTATTGAGCGTAGGTACTGTAGTAGTAGGTAGGTACTAAGTATATTTACGAAGTAGTTATATTGATTTGAATCTGGTAGGTTTAAGTCCTACCTACATATTGGCCTACAAGCATGTAAGTAGGTAAGTGATTGCAAAATTATGATTTATGGAACTAGAACTAGTGGTGAAATTACAGACAGGTAAAATGCAGGCAGGTAATAACTGAACTCGTATATCTGGTCTTGACATGCCCCCATGACTGACACCACTTGGCCCCTTAAATTAATTAGCTTTAATTTTTTTGTGAACTCGCCTCCATTTTTGATAAACCTTGATTTTAGATCGGACATTTAATTAACGGGTTAGTATTTAAAAATTAATCATCCCAGCAATGTTATTTTTTTCAATCAATATATCTGCCTACGTACCAGTTTCCTATCTAACCTTAGGTAAATTGTAATAACAAGTAAGGTACCTACTTATGTACTTAAATTATGTTTCTCACGTCGCTTGTTGATCGACCCAATATTAGAATCAACATGATCGATTAATACTTAGCCATATCGAGCGATTATGATATAACTAGCAATTAATAAAAGGGCTTGCACACACGCGACACGTGGGACTGCAAGTATGCAATCTCATTTCGCAAGATAATATTAGTTGGTACCTATAGTGACTGATTTATATCGGTCAAGATGTAGAGCAGTTATTGAGCATTGCAATATTCTCAATTTAGTGTGCACTCCATTCGTAGAATAGTAGGAATTTTGTATTCATGTGCACAAAGCAGGGCAATCTGACGTAGACTACATCGGAATCATACTGTTATTAGATAATTCTGTTGCTAAGGTCCTATAAATCTTTGAAGTAGGGCGTTCCTACCTTTATAGGCTCCCAGCATGCAACACTAACCAGAACATAATAAGGGAAAAGTTTGGTAGCGCAGCGCATATATACAATAATAAATAGACTCTCGTTTATAATTGAATTATACTCATAGATCAGTGAGAATATCAAGAAACTACTTAGCCGAATAATAAAGATCAGACCTTTATTATTCAGCAGTATTTTATGAAATTCAACGGGCTACCGCAGAACAATGTAAAAGGACTAGTTAGGCATTATTCAAAATAAAATATGATTTTAGGCATCGGTATATCGTTTAATAAACATCTTTATAATCAGTTAGCTAAGAATCGATAGAACTCCACGAAATCGTTAGAAATATTCAATATTCTAAATCTAAAATAAATACAAAAGAATAATAACCTTGGTTCTGCTAGCAGGATCACTGAACTTTTTAAACACCCGCACGATACTTCCAAAAACAACCTCACTCCCTCAATCCAACCACGACCGCCTGTCGAGCCGCCGCTAGATCGGAAGTCTACCCTCCGATCGCGTGGTTTTTTACTTTCTATATTGTTATAATATTTAATAAAAGTTCTTAGTAAATATTATAACCATTCTATAAAATCTTGATGTAATTTTTAAAAGAATATATATATAATTTTTACGTGTGATTTTATAATTTTACAATATGCTTGAATCTATTTGAACCAATTCATTACGTAATCCTTACAGCTCGGCTATCCTGCTAGAGCTAGTCCCTACGCGATGATCAAAATGGAATAACTAGTTTTTATACAACTAAAATATGTAAGTACCTATAATTTGGCATTATAATATTATTTAATCACTTTAGTCTTGTAAGTACGTTTACACTTTCAAATATGAACATTAAAATCTGATGTAAGTATCAAATTAAATAGGGAAAGTTCTAAAGTTTTATCGAACCATACATTTTTGACAAACGTCATTTTTAAACTTAACCAGAGAAAACATAATACTACTTAGTAACAAAGTTATCAGAAATCCTTAAGAGTAGGTAAGCTCATAAAAGATCATAATCACAAGGTACATTAATTTCTTTCGTTAGAATAATCATTTGCTCGGTAAATATAATATTAGAATCAAGATTATTATGCGATAGATATTAGGTTTTATTCATCTATGTCCGAATTATCAGATTCAGAGTTACTATCAAAATCCCTATTAAAGCTAAGCCACGGTTTTATTTTGTCAATAGCTACAATATTTTCATAGCGCCGGTTACCCTTTTTTCGTGTGAGAGGAGTGTCTTCTACTAGATATCGTTCGTTAGGCAATACCTTGATCACACGATAAGGGCCCTGATATTTTACCGCGAGTTTTTTTGATTGACCCTCACTTGGTACTTCTCTTTTTACGCTTACTAAATCACCCACTTCGAATACTTGACTTACTTTACGTTTGGCGTCAAAAGCCTTCTTATCTTTAAGTTGTTGCTCGTGGATTCGTTGACCAGCTTCGGATCGCATATTATATAAGTCGTTCTGCTCAACTGTGTCTAAAGTTTCATCTATTACCTCACTGAGAATGTTCTCTGTACTGCCTTTCAGTTGAAAACCAAACAGCAGCTCGGATGGACTCTTACCAGTGGTTTTATGAATAGTGGTGTTTAACCCGATCTGTATATCTGGAACATGTTCGTCCCAACTTCTGTCATCCTTACCATGGCATTTAGTAGATAAAGCATCAAGAATAGTTCGGTTAAACCTTTCTACTTGTCCGTTGGCTCTAGGAGTTGACACGGCATTTAAGATGTGCTTTACACCCAAAGATTTTATAAAAGCTCGAAAACTGTTACTAGTAAAAGAGGTTCCTTGATCTGTAATCAGTCGTGTGGGTGCACCAAAATAACTGATGTGATCACGGAACACTTTTAAGGTACAAGCTGTCTTAGTACTTCTAACCGCGGAAATATTAATGAACTTTGTAAATCCATCAATGATTACCAATAAATAGCTATTGCCTCTAGTACTCCGTATGAATGGACCCAAATGGTCTGCATGCACGGTGTGAAACGGCACTTCTATTTTGGGAATTGGATGAAGTTCACCTGATTGTTTACCAGTCGGTCCCTTATGATGTGCACATTCGAGGCAGGATCGAACATACTTCTTCACAAAAGTATTCATTTTCCGAAACCAAAATGACTGTTTGATTCTCTTTATAGTTTTTTCATAACCAAAGTGACCAATGTCGTCATGATTCATCTTTGTTATCTGCCATCGAGCACCCTTCGGTACAACCCATCGCATGTTATTAACATCCCCATCAATTAAACGATACACTTTGCCATTCTTTACCCTGTAATTTTTGACAATGTCTGCTACTTTTTCAGATTCAGGGTCACTCAGAATAGTATTTATTCGTGATATCTCATCATCGGCTGACTGGACGGTAATGATCCAGTCTTCTTCATTTACAGTGAGCACATCTAGTACGTGCTCTTCTACTTCTGCCTCGCTAACTGGGTTTCTGCTCAATGCGTCTGCATGAGCCATACGGGAACCAGGGCGATACTCGATCTCACAATCGTACTCTTGCAATTGTATCCACCAACGCGCAATTCGTGGTATTAGGTCACGTTTCGACAGAGTGGTCCTGAGAGCGTTGCAATCGGTATATATTTTAAACGCAACGCCAAGCAGATATACCCGAAATCTGGCCAAGGATGCCACAACTGCAAGAGTCTCTAGGTCAAAAGAGTGCATTTTTGACTCTGCTAGCGTTGTCTTTCGGCTGAAATAGGCAACTGGTTTCAAAAGACCCTCAGCGCATTTTTGTAATAAAATTCCAGCTACGCCATACTTGCTAGCATCGGTATGAAGTAGCGTCTCACGTGCCGGATCGTACAAAGCAAGTATAGGTCTAGATATCAAGATTGCCTTCAATGATTCAAACGCTTTTTCTTGTTCATTTTCCCATTTCCATTCGCGATCCTTACACAATAAATCTGATAGCGGTTTTGCCATAACTGCAAATCCTTGAACAAACCTCCTGAAGAAGCTCGCCAGACCATAAAACTGGCGAACTTCGTGGACATTTTTGGGAGTCGGAAATTTGGTAACAGCTTCAATCTTACGCAGGCCTGGTTTGATACCTCCGGAGCTGACTTCGAAGCCAAGAAAGTCAATTTCTTCAAAAAAGAAATTGCACTTTGCCAGCTTCAGCGTCAGTCCTCCTTTTCGTAAAAGAGATAATACTTCTTCCAGTCTTATCATGCCTTCCTCCATGGTACGTGCGGGAATCAGAATATCATCCATATAAACAAGAGCGTATTTTATTTTAGCTTCTAACAGGATTTTATTCATTGTTCTCTGGAATACCGATGGAGCGTTAACTAAACCAAAAGGCATTCGAGTGTACTCATATTGTCCGTCAGGCGTGACGAACGCTGTTTTATCTTGAGATTCCTCGGAGATAGGAATCTGGTAATATCCAGATGCTAAATCCAAGGAAATAAACAAATTATTACCGGCCAGGCGATCCAACTGGTCTTCTATAAGAGGAGTTGGATAATGATCTTTTTTTGTACGCCTGTTAAGGGCACGGTAGTCTACACACAGTCTCTTTTCTCCAGTCTTTTTCTGAACCAAAACGATGGGGCTTGCGTATTGAGACGCACTTTCTCTGATAATGCCCGCATCTAACATTTCTACGACCATATCACGTACAAGAGCTCTCTCCATATGTGACAGTCGGTAGGGTCTGTACACTACTGGTTCAGTATTATCAAGTTCAATTACCATTTCTCCAGCTGTTGTAAAGCCTAAGTCTTTCAACCCTGAAGAGAAACAATCATTGTACCTCGATAAAAGATTTTTTAATTGTGTTCTTTGAGATTCCGTCATTTGTGGACCATAACGTACGTCATCATCTGGATAGTTTTGATCGATTGACATTATGTCAATATGCAAGCTAGGTATTACAAGAACCGCACGAGTTACTAGTTTACCTTTCTGAAGCGTGATATTCTTGTCACTCATATTTAGAATAATGACTCGCCCTATGCCATTCCTTATTATGTATTCGCCAGGAAAAAGAAAATATTCCTGATTTTCTGCGCCTCTCATAGAACCACTAACGTAAATTGGACCGGTGTAGTTCGTATCAGATTCTACAGAAGTGACACCAATTTCGCGAGGAAGTAATATGACGTCAATTTGATTTCGTAAACTTAGTTTATGAGATTCAGTTCTCTCGAATATTATTTCGTAAGGTGTCTTCGTAATTGTTATGTTGGGTTTCTCTGTAAATGAGTGACCCAGCAAAACAGGATACTTCAGAACACAGTCTTCGACTACGAATATTTCGATATTTTCTTTGATCCCTTGAACTATGACGTCAGCCTTACATCTACCTAAAGGTTCCACGTGGTGACCTCCTATGCCCCTCATAAGCGGTAATGCATTGGTATCAATATTTAAGTTTAATCGCATAGCTTCGCTTCTTCTTACTAGCGTACATTGACTTCCCAAGTCAACATGGCACAAAAGTTCCGTTCCGTTAACGGTAACTTCGAACACATACTTTTCGTTGGTATTTCCAGGCGTAAGAAGCTCCGATACTTCTTTTGTTTCTTTGAACGTAATATTCTTTTGGTTTCGATTCTTATTCTGAGCCTTTATGATTTCACAGTAATTACTCAAGTGGCCAATTGCATTACATATACTACAGCTAGTTCTTGGCTTAGGGCATTTTGGAGCTATATGATCCTCTTCGTTGCAGTTGTAGCAAATTATCTTTTTAGGGACATATGATCTCTTACTTGTGGAGGTTCCTGCCATGAAAGGTTTTCTTTCACTTCTTGTTTTGTCCCTTCTATCGCTCGTGACCTTTACAGTTTTTAAATATTTAAGGACGTCTTCTGGTTCGCGGAATTGAGCCGCTTGAGCACCGACACGGACTGCTCTATCTTCAATGCCATTCAGAATACAGTCAACAGCCTTCCTACCCTTAATACCGCACCTATTTATCAAATTAATTTTGTCATAAAAGTAACGTTCTAACGACTCGCCAAATCGTACTTTCTTGACCAACATGATTGTTAACAATTCTGCGTAATCATCCCTGTATGGAAAAGTTTCTAACAGCTTTTTCTTCCATTCACCCCATGAATAGAGCACCGTGTCGAGACCCGTGTACCAAGATTTCGCAACTCCAGATAGTTTTGGTAAAGCGAAATGTATTGTCTCCTTTTCATCCCATCCATAGATCTCAGCACACTCCTCCACCTTCGTGAGCCATGTCAATATGGTTTGGTCTTTATTCATGGGGTCAAATTCTGGTACCACATTGGTCATAGATAGTTTGGAAGTTGATGTACCTTTTACATGTTTAAGAATACTTAAGAATTTGTCTAGGACCGAATCAGTGTCACCGACCTTATCACTATAGTGCTGGGAGAACTCGTTCGGCTTAGTACGTTTTCGCGAACAATCTCTCGGGAAACGGGTGTGTTGTTTTTTTTGGCTGTCTTTTGGGCCATCATCGCTATCAGAATGAAGTTCATGATAGCGCTCACCGCGTTTCTCGAGAGTACGTCGCTTTACATGTTTATCTCTTAATGGGCTAAACAAGCGTGAACGACGATGGTCATGCGTGCGTTGTATGATTTCAGGTTCTTCAGAACTATTACGTTGTCGTCTGTTGTAAGTTTTTAAACGACGCACGTTAAACCTCCCTTCGTTTGCACTTCCCTCATCATCACTAACCAAACCATGAGTCTGTATTCGCGTGATCGACCTAGATCGTCGTTTTGTGAATCTATTTGGTGACTGATCGCAATAATAGTCAGTTCGACGGCGATAATATCCGACTGATCTATCTCGACCACGCGATATTCTTTCGAGAGGTTTCAAACGCGGCTCTAAAATTATACTTTGATCGCGTGACTGACTTCGTCTAGACTTCTTATATCGCCGACGACGGCGTTGTGTAGATGACTCCTCACTAGAACTGGATCTTGCTCGCTTATGTGTTCGTCGCGCATTTTTTTCACGACGACGACGCGACTTAACTTGTCGGTTATTACCCTCCTCATAACAGGGTACACCACCCTCCTCATAACAGGGTGGATATGTTAAACGTCGGTCATCACCCTCCTCATAACAGGGCACCGATTGTCGCTGGCTGCTCAAGTGACCATTCACTGGATCGCCCACATTAGGACCCGGGAGCTGCGACGGTCTGTAAGTCCTACCTTGACTCGACGCACGCTCCGTCATTTTTGGATGGGCATCGCTGCTTCCTTGTACTGGACCAGCAGCGGTAGCACCATCATCGCCATCGTCCGTGCCACGCGGTTGACGAGACGCTGGCGCACCCTCCATAACTGAAACTTGTAAACATTCATCACGTTATAAAGTAACAAACATACATCTTAAACTATCTCACACGAAACTCACTTAGTTGAATTAAGTTAATCAAACTGTTGAAATTTAGTGAAGTTGTAATTTTAACGTTGAATTATTAGAGTTCAAATATTAATGTTAATATAAATATTTAAGTTAAATGTTCAAGTTAATATTCAAGTTAAAATGTTTTAATTAAAACTCCCAGGTTAAAATTTTCTAGTTAAAATATCCAAGTTAACATTTTTAAGTTAAAAATTTTAAGTTACAATTTTCAAGTTAAAATATTCAATATAATATTCAATAATAAATATTATTCTGTATTACCCTGGCAATGGCCAGCCGTAACTTTTGCACACTGGTTTATATGTTTGAGGCACGAGGCAATGCTACAACCTCTATTCGTATAACTGTGGTTCTGTTTCCATACAATGACTCAGTGCTGTGGACATCGGGGAAAATAATACTGCGGATAATTATGCCAAAAGTTTTAGACCTTGAACAAATATTATCCGCATCGGGAATCGAACCCATACCTCTTGTGAGAATGTAAATTAGGAGCGTTTAAGAGGCTTGCGTAGGATGAATTGTCCATACAAACGTAATAGGTACCAAAATAATTTATAATTAGAGCTTATTTCCACCATATTATGCTATTATTTGTATTCGAATAGCATTTATCTGGGTACCTTGATAAATATATTTTTTTAAATACGCATCTAAAATGAAATGTAAACGAATCGCATTTTGCATACTTTTACGTCATACTTGACATGTTTTCATCTTATTTGTTCAATATTAAAAACAATAATATCTTACGTATAGTTTGATAAGGTACATAGCTTATAATATTGTCTAGTTACAGAATAATAACCCTATGTGAAACATACAACAAGTTTTCAGTCATATTTTATTTTTGTATTACGGAACACCACCAAATTTATAACAAATTCTGAACGACTAATATTGCTATCGCGCAAGCACGTGCACGTCCTGCATCAGCCAAAAAGATATAGGTATATTTTTGGACTCGCTTCGAATTGAAGTTGTGATCGCTGTCCGCCAAATCCTTAATATTAAATGCTTAACAATATCTACTATTTGCATAAAAAGGGTATCCGGTACCTCAATTCCTTGATTTATCAGGCAATCGTAGTTCTATTATATTATATGCAGTATTGCAGGTATTGGTTTATTTTATATTATGCTATATGCATACAGGGAATAAAATGGTTGCACATCTCCACTTTAAAGCAATTTACGTCTAAACATTATGAGTAGCTCAATGTGATTTAGAACTTACACCACAAAAACAAAAAAAAAAACAAAAAACTATACGAGATCGTGTAAAGTTCTACTAAAACTCAAATTCTGATTTAGTTTAGTTAGTGTACCACAGAATCGAGGCCATTGTTAAGTTACAAAGAATTACGTAAAATGTCTGGGTTTCCAAGAACAGAGTATCGTAAATTATAGGGTGGAACGAAAAAAATGAGAACAAAAAAATGATTTCTCAATTTAGTCTACGATGGGTAGCGAGTAATTATGTTACATACAAATTACTCGTCCGATTCCACTTCTGAGATAAAAGGACTAGTTAGGCATTATTCAAAATAAAATATGATTTTAGGCATCGGTATATCGTTTAATAAACATCTTTATAATCAGTTAGCTAAGAATCGATAGAACTCCACGAAATCGTTAGAAATATTCAATATTCTAAATCTAAAATAAATACAAAAGAATAATAACCTTGGTTCTGCTAGCAGGATCACTGAACTTTTTAAACACCCGCACGATACTTCCAAAAACAACCTCACTCCCTCAATCCAACCACGACCGCCTGTCGAGCCGCCGCTAGATCGGAAGTCTACCCTCCGATCGCGTGGTTTTTTACTTTCTATATTGTTATAATATTTAATAAAAGTTCTTAGTAAATATTATAACCATTCTATAAAATCTTGATGTAATTTTTAAAAGAATATATATATAATTTTTACGTGTGATTTTATAATTTTACAATATGCTTGAATCTATTTGAACCAATTCATTACGTAATCCTTACAAATGTGACCAAATTATACTATCAGATCAACTAGGACATTAAAAGTTTTAATATGAGACATGGATATTATGGCTATCTACCTGAATGGTAGTAACGTAGAATATCTTTTGTGCATTTTATTAAAAAGCTAGGGAAGAAAAATGCTGCTTAAATAATTCGGTCACTGTCTCGTCTTGTAACATAAGATGAAAGAAAATATGTGGCTTATAATGTGCTAGTATAGTTGTTGTAGCTGTTAGCAGGTGCGTTAGTTGGAGGGGTCCTATATTTATAAGGAGATTGCGCTTGCGCTGGCCAGCTGGGAGTTGCGTGTCGCGGACAATATGCGGGTAAGTTACGTGATCAAAACAGGAATAAAATAATAAAAGCAACAAAAGTATCGTTGGTTTAAGGGAACTTAAATAAGTTAATATCTGTATCATTTAAAATCTTTTAATGAATGATCCTGTACCCGTTTCGAATTCCAATTCTTTAATTATTTTTTGTATGAAAAAGCTTTCGTAACTAGATTGAAAAAAAATTAAGCTTTTTCGAATAGAAAGTCATAAAGTCATGTAAAAATTCATTTATTCATGAGAATCACTTTGAAACGTCAATTTTACTGCCTGTTCCTCCGCGACCAAGACAGGAAAGAAATGTAAAAAACAAGGCTTGGTATTTTTTTAATGAATCTTTAACAAAAAATAGGTAAAAAAAGAAAATAAGTTACGTCTAAATTGTGACATTTTTCATCGAGTTGGAGCAACTAATCCAATTTGTTATAGTAGGCCATTTTATAAAGTTTTTATTTAATTACGTACTTCGGAAGTAGGTACTTCAGAATCAATTGTGAACGAATTTGAATTGTACCTCCAAGTCGCCAAGTCTTTTAGTTAATTTAACTATCTTTTACATGGCAGATTATATTAGTACTAGCATGTGTGGGCGCAGCAACGGCAGTGCCAGTAGCACAGTTTTTGCACGGAGGATTGGTTGCGCATGCGCCGCTTGTACACGCTCCTGTCGCAGTCCACGCCGTTGAACCTGTCGTAAGTTGACTATTAGAAACATTACAATGCCTTTAAAACTTTGTGGTAGATTCACTGACTACAAGCTAATATAGTATTAGTCAAGATTTTGGGATTTCATCAATTTTCTGACATTTTAAGTATATAAAAAGGGGTTCAGGATGAACATAGGCCCCAACCACGTTTGATAGTAGATGAATAGCAACTTACCTCAGCGAATTGAAAAAACAAAAACCGTGGTAAATAACCAGAATATTTTTTCAGCACTAAAATTATGTTTCTGTAACTTTTCTTTTTTGTAGGCTTATCCTAAATACGCTTTCAACTATGGAGTAAAGGATCCACATACCGGTGATATAAAGTCACAGCAAGAGGAAAGAGATGGCGATGTAGTGAGAGGTATTTGGCATTTGTTTTTCTAACCATAGTTAACACAAACATACTAAGACAAAGCCACAAAAAGCCTTGTATTGAAGGAACAAAACACCTAAGTGACGGGAAGCAAGACCTAGTGTTCAAAGATTCTATGGTTAAATGATTAAAATTACTTAAGTTACTTATTTAAGTGCCGTGAGAAACATTTGCATGTCGTGAAACAGAGCAAATGAAAAGTTTGTTAATTTTAAAGTGAAAACAACACTTATATACAACATTAAATTTAAACGTGTCCCCAAAAAAGGGATAAAATGTGTCCTTTTTACTTTAAAATCAACTTATATTAAACAGTAGTACCAACTCTCGTCATTCGTTCGAATAATGAATGGACTTTGAGCAGGAATGTTTCCGAATGAGACACATACATATTATCCATCAGCGCTATGAGCTGAATTAAAAGTACCCAATAAATTTCGGCTCGATTCACGGCATATTTGACCAACATTTTAGAAGCGAAGATGCAGATTCATGTTCCGCTAAATCGGAATTTCTGGGACATATTTAGATTAAGTGCAAACACAGCTTAAAAAATCATATCGAGCTTATAACATAATCTCTCTGTTTATGGTGTACTTAGCATGAAGAGATAAAATAGAGATAGTTTGTTCCTGATTGACTTGGACAGTGATAGTGGAAGCACCAAAGGCGATAGGAATATTCGGCCTTAGTGGCCAAAACAAGTCTTGTTGATGATGATCTAGATATTAAGTTTGGATTCTTGTTTTAGGGAGTTACTCATTAGTGGAACCCGACGGTTCCACCCGGACAGTGAACTACTCAGCCGATGACCACACCGGATTCAACGCGGTTGTTCATAAAACAGGACATGCAGTGCATCCGGTGAGTTTTAAAAGCTTTTTGTAGTGAATGTAGAGAAGCAGGTATTTTCAGTTCTAATTCTGAGAGTTGGTTGATAGATTGGATTTCGACCAAAGATTATTGAAATTAGATTTTACACCCAGTAGAACCAGATCATCGGATATTGAAGATGTATAATGTGCTATTTTAACTCAATGTCATCGAGTAGCAATATTTTTCTTTTTTCTGGAGTAAAAGATGTTTTTAGTTGCCTTTTTGTCAGCATTTTTATCGTGTCGGATCAGCTTAATAGATTCAACCAAGCAAAATGATTTCTCTCATACGGTCAAGGTTACAATCACTCGACCGTTCCATTTCGCTATGATTTGTCATAGGCTCGAATACCAGCAGTAGAAAATGACTTTGAGAGTTACCTACTTTCACAATGGCGAAAAGATACGATTTAATATTTTTGCGCATCGTATCATGCCATGTGTGCGATCCTAAGAAAATCAATGAAATTGTGTAAAATGAATAAGCACCAAGTTACAGGTCATTCATACCTTCGGGCACTATAAATTATCTACCATCTTATAAATATTATTAAGTGATGTTAAGTTTGTATCTAAATGAAAATATTCCCTACGCATTTGTATTGCTCTTTTTCGCAACATTACTGAACCGAAGGTCTTAGGTCAGAATATCCGCTGTACCTTGCCATTTCCCTGAACTCTTGGTATCTTTGGGTAATTCTTGGAGTACGATTTATTTACTCGCTTCCTTATAAACCATTAGTATTTACGCAAGCGCCCCGCGGGCAGCAAGCCGGTAATCTCAGAGAAATCTCGTTTGTGTAACTTAACCCTGTGATAAGTTATTAGAGGTACCTTTATCATATTCTTTCAAATTCTGGAATAAATTCAGATACTCAACTGGAAAAGTTTTGGTTGCTTTGATAATGTACGATAGGTACCTAAATGACTCTAAGCTTCATAATTGTTTCCCTGACCTTGTTGGCATAGCAGTTTCTTTTCCATAATTAGTATCCGAGGAAATGCAAAAAGATCATACTTATCAAGATTAGCTAATAACGTTGTTTCTGTCAAGAATCGGGTTGACTTTTGATCGAGTTGTTATATATGTCTACTAGCTTCTGCCAACAGCTTCGTCCGCGTGGTACCCGGATAAAAAACAGCATATGTGTTATTCTGATGTATAAGCTATATTTCTGCGAAGTTTAATTAAAAACCGTTCATTAGTTTTTGCGTGAAAGAGTAACAAACATCCATCCTTTCGCGTTTATAAAAGTGGTAGGATAGAATATGTCTTACTATGTAATTTTTCTAGATCCTGAACTATATCTACTTCAAATTTTATCTTTATCAGTTCAGCCACCCGGAAATACTAGCAACAAACCCATCTACAAATCCATACTATCGTATACTAGTTGTTGCCCGCGGCTTCGCCCGCGTGGTATGTTAATAAAAGTCGCATATGACCGTATCCAGGCTTCAAACTATGTCCACCAACTTTTGAATGAATCGAATCAAGGATTACAATTTATACAAAGTTTAGAACTCAATTGCACACTCCCAAAGAGTAGTTTTGAAAAAATAAAAAATAAGTGTTTCATTATTTACTTTAAAGTTTATTTGTACAGAGTTTTGAGCGAATCAAACAATTTTTTATAGGAATTTTACCACCCTATTTAGGGGTCGATTTTCGTAAATTATCGATTAGCCTATGTGTTATTACAGACCCTAAACTATCTACATTCCAAATTTCATCAAAATCGGTGTAGTAGTTACGGAGATACGTGGTAACAAACATTCACACACATACACCCACACACACACACACACAGAGAGAGAGACACACACACACACACACACACACACACACACATATACACAGCTTTCGCATTTATTATATTAGTAGGATATTAGTTCGATAGTAAACAGGTTCATAGTAATTTCCAATGTTTTTTTCAGGTTCAACACCATGTAGTAGCAGCCCCCGTGGCACATTATGCCGCAGCTCCTGTTATTGCATCACCGCACTACGGATTCCACTGACCACCCATTACCCACCGAAAAAGTCTATAGTTTAGTTTAGCACCAACACAAGCGGCCTGTATTCGTAGATTCTCTCTGCATCGCTGCAAATACGTCTCAAAATAGACCTAGTTTGTATATTCTTTATCAAGAGTTTCTCAATAGGTTACCTATCTACCTTTATTAGTTCGATTATTATTTCAATCAACAAAAATATTTGTCGTGCAACATTTAAGCCCAAATTTATAGTCAAATAGTCCCCTAGCGGACTATTCAGGCGCTATGTGAAAATTTAAGCGCGAATTCAACGTTTATTCACCCAGCCATACGGTGAATGCAAATATTTTGGGGGACTGTTCAACCCCCGACTATGAATTCAGGCTTTAAACAGTTGCAATATTGTTGAGTATATCGTTGAATTTGAGCCTTAAAGCTTCTTCTGTTCCTATAGCTAGTTCCCTGTTTTCATTATATACACATTTTTGAGTCGTAAACCTGTTCGTCCATTCATGATTTGAATGATGATGAAGTAGAGATCTTATATAAAAACCGCGTGTGTTGCCTTGGATAATTATTTTGTAATTAAGCTAAAATAGCTTTTTAGATTAGGACAGGGGACACAGGGTTAGCGATATAGAAAATCATTTCCTGTGAGCACTGTCTACACGAAGTTAAGCTTAGTTACCAAATGCTTTTTGTAGGTTATTATTATTCAAGCCTGGAGGAGCTAGTAGGAAACAGACGCAGCATCTATAGTACAAGTAGCTTAATCACGTATTTTACATCTAGGATATAAGTGTATTTATGTTAAAAAATATGTCGATGCAAGAGATATCAATGGCAATATCGTTCCAGCTCAAAACTCACGCACTGACTTAGAATTCTTAAAAATAAATTATAATAATTTTTATTAATGTTTTATTTACTAATACTTAATCAACTAAGCAACAAATATCGCATCTGTAATATTAGTAAGATAGGATAGAAAGGCTTAATACAAAGTAAGAATTCGGATCAATAACATTTTTATGGTCAAAGACAACCTCTCTTTAAACAGTAATCTCTACTTTAAACAACTAATTATACTTCTTTCGCTTTATTCTTCAGATATAATATACACAGGTAGTACTTTCACTTACTAGGTAGCTACGCACGTTTTAAGAGATTTTGAAAATCGATATGAGTATCGAGTTAACAAACTTCATCGATTTGCCTACAGCACTGGGCTCACCACTACTCGAGCCGTCATTCTTTTTTCGTGCGAGGTAGCAAGCACACGCGCACGCCCTGTGCGCATTCTCTCTCTCTCTCTCAGACAATTATTATTTTAAAATAAAATGTCGAAACGCAAAAGTGATACCTCTTCGGAGAATATTGAATATTATCGACGGAGGATCAAGAAACTGGAGGAACAACAAAGGCCTAAGCGCCGACGGATTTTTATCGAATCCTCATCAGATTCCGGTAAGTATTTCAATCTACCCTCAATTTGACTTTCTTGCATCACCTAGATATCGTAATTTTGGTATGAAATAATGACCTGGCGGTTAACCGTGAGTTGACACGATCGCTCAGATTAGCTATGAAATTAAATTACATACTTTCTTCAAAGTATTTATTCGCCTGGCGGATGACCGAGCGTTATCACGATGGCAATTTTACCAAAAATATCTAGGTATAGAGGGTGTAATAAAACTTCTCCCGAAAACTTGTAACTACGAAACCGGGCGGTTAACCGAGCGTTAACACGAAGGTTACAAAAAGACCTATTTGTTACACATATTCTCATTATATTAAGGTAACATAAAAACCACTCCTGGCGGTTAACCGAGCGTTAACACGAAGGTTACAATAGTTTCTGTCTCGTACATTTCAGACGAAAATTCATCTTCAAATTCGGCTCAGATGCTGGACCTCGAGACCGCCGATCTTACGCTCGATACTGCTGGGGTTGTCGCCGCCAATGTCATTGCCACCGACGCTCCAGATGAGCCTGCCACAGAAGCTTCACCCCGTTGTGAGGAGGATGATGCTGGTCCAGAACTCGATCCAGAACTTCTTGGAGCACTCGGAGAAGAGACAGGAAATAATCCTAAATTTGGTGAAAAAATCCATCGAAGCTTAGCTCAGCGATGGGAACCTATTCTTAAGAAGGGGTTACAGAAGGAGATAAAGGATAAATTGTTCAAGGAATATCTTGTGCCCGAAAACTGTACCCTTCTACAAGCACCTAAGCTAAATAGGGAAGTCGCGGCAGCTATCTCTGAAGCGTCGCGCCAGCGAGATAAAAGGAAAGAAACTGAGCAGCAACAACTAGGAGTTGGCATCTCAGCTATGAATAGGGCTTTGACTCTAATGCTTACGAGCGATAATAAAATTGAAGCCATAAAATTAATAAGCGATGGATGCCGAATCCTGACCGACCTCCATTACCAGGAAACGCAAGCGCGACTGAGCATAATCAATTATGCGCTGGCAAAACCTTTTTTGAGCATAGTTCAAGATAGCGAAAGAGATGAAACGCTTTATGGAAATAAGTTGGCAGAAAAAATCAAAGCTTCCAAAACGATTGAGAAACAAGGTTTATCGATAAAAAAGTTTACGAAAACGCCAAAACATACGGCGACGACGGAACAGGCGGTGCCTAGTAACCGTCCTCAGCATCATCACAGACAACTCGGCGCGTACCAGGGAAACTGGTCCGGGCCTTCGCGCTTCCAGCAGAACAGGGGGGGGCGCAGAGTATCAGGCAGGACGAACTACCCTGTAATGAGCCGCCGGCCTCCAATGCAGCAGCAGGCCACGAGTGCGACAGGCTCGAACAAAACGCGGCAGTCTGCGGCGCGCCAATAGCTCAGGTACAACACGCCGCTAGAATATCTTATTTCTATGAATGCTGGCTCAATATTACTTCTAACCCTGTAATTTTAGATTGGATTCGTAATGGTTTTCCTATCCCATTTAATGGCAATGTGACTCAAACCCATGTACCAAAACTTTCGTGGTCAGCATCAGAAAAAGGAGAAATGTCTCTAGCTATTGAAAAGTTATTAAATTTAGGTGCAGTCAGTCCTTGTATACCTTCCAAAGATCAGTTTATTTCAAAGACATTTTTGGCTCCAAAACCAAATGGAGATAAACGATTTATTTTAAATTTAAAGAATTTAAATTACTTTGTTTCAAAATCGCACTTTAAGATGGAAGATTACCGAACGGCTTCTAGCTTAATACCTGCCAATGGGTTTATGGCTACAATAGATTTAAAAGAAGCCTATTTTCTTGTACCCATTCGAGATATGTACCGAAAATTTTTAAGATTCCAATTCGAGAATGAAAATCAAGATATCATAACGTATGAGTTTAATTCTCTACCAAATGGTCTTTCGGTTGCACCTAGGGCCTTCACCAAGATTATGAAAGAAGTAATTTCTCATTTACGGTTTAAAGGTTTCAAAAATGTATTTTATTTGGACGACATACTTTGCATCGGAGATAGTTACGCTGAATGTCAAAAAAATGTTGAAGTTACTGTAAATCTCCTTGAATGTCTTGGTTTTGTAATAAATTATGATAAAAGCTCTCTTATACCCAAACAATCATGCAAGTTTCTTGGATTCATGTTTGATTCTGTCAATCAGACCATTTCATTGCCGACCAAAAAACATGAAAAAATCAAAAACCTTGTCGAGAAATTCTCGAATAAGCGCAAATCAAGCGTAAGAGAATTCGCTCAGTTAATTGGAGTTTTAGTAGCGGCATGCCCCGCAGTTAAATATGGTTTGTTGTACACAAAAATACTTGAAAGGCAAAAATTTTTAGCGTTACAGAAATGCCCTAATTATGAAGCACAGATAATACTCAACCCTATAATTCTGGAGGATTTAAACTGGTGGAAATTGATTTTATTCCAGACCAAAAAATCTATGAAAACGGCTAACTTTGACTCAGTAATTTTTACGGACGCTTCACTTACCGGCTGGGGAGCGGTATGTAACAACGAACGAGCCCATGGAGCTTGGAAAATTAGTGAAACTGAGTCACATATCAACTATTTGGAGTTGTTAGCTGTTTTCTTGGCTCTAAAATATTTTGCAAGTGATAAATTTAATTGTTCCATTTTACTGCGCGTAGATAATACGACAGCCATCAGCTATGTGAACCGCATGGGTGGAATCCAATATACTCATTTAAATGACCTATCCAGACAAATTTGGCAGTGGTCTGAAGAAAGAAATATTTGGCTATTCGCATCTTACATAAATACTAAAGAAAACCTCGAAGCTGATGCCGAATCTCGAAAGCTCAATCTCGACGCTGAATGTGAATTATCAAAATCAGCTTTCGAACGAATAGCAAAATATTTTGGTGAACCCGAAATCGACCTGTTCGCTTCCCGGGCCAATGCGAAATGCCTGGACTATATATCATGGAGAAAAGACCCTGATGCTGTGTCTATCGATGCGTTTACAGTAAACTGGAACAACAAATTTTTCTATGCTTTTCCCCCGTTTCCACTTATTCTGAGGTGCCTTCAAAAAGTTGTAGAAGAAAAGGCTACTGGCATCTTAATTTTTCCTTTCTGGCCATCTCAGGCCTGGTACCCACGATTAATGGAGATGATTGTTACTGATATAGTCTGGCTAAATCCTAACGAACATCGTATTAAATCATGTTACAGAAATCCGCTTATCCTGGGTGCCGCAGTGCTCTCAGGCAGGCGTTCTTCTCGCGGGGCGTTCCTGAAACAGCCTTGAACCTAATGTTGGCATCTCTATCAAACAACACGATTCAGCAATACAGTGTTTCATATAAACTTTGGTGGCTTTTCTGTAACGGTAACGATCTTAGTACCTTTGATTGCTCTGTTTCAACGGTTTTGCGCTTTCTCAGTGAGCAGTACTGTAAGGGAACATCATACGGATCTCTAAATAGCCACAGATCCGCGTTATCTCTTTTATTAGGCAATAACGTCGGATCCGATGAACGCATCAAAAGACTTCTTAAAGGAGCGTTCAAATTAAATCCCAGTTTTCCTAAGTACTGCAGTACATGGGACCCACAAATTGTACTAAATTATGTATCTAATTGGTACCCTAATAGAGAACTGAGCAGGGAAAAAATTACAAAGAAATTGATAATTCTTTTGGCAATATGTACAGCTCAACGCGTACAAACGATCTCTTTAATAAAGCTTGAAAACATCAACATCAGTTTGAATGGAATCCACATAGCAATCAAAGATATTTTAAAGACATCCATGGCAGGTCGAGAACAACCGACCTTATTCCTGCCATACTTTCGAGAAAATCCTCGAATCTGTCCTGCGATCACTCTTGAGGATTATCTTCATGTTACACACAAAGACCGGCCTGCTAACTTATCCAATCTCTTAATAACTGTGAAGCGCCCTTACAAGAGCGCGACAGCACAGTCAATAAGCAGATGGATCAAGCAGGCACTGGCGGAGAGCGGAGTGGACGTGGCGGTGTACAGCGCGCACAGTACGCGGCATGCCTCCACGTCCGCCGCCGCCGCCGCAGGGGTCTCTGTCGACACCATCAGGAGGGCCGCAGGATGGACTCAGACATCGCAGGTCTTTGCCAAATTCTATCATCGGCCGATTGTAAATGATAATAACTTTGCCCATTCAATTTTACAGAATGTGATACCTACATGATTAATCATAGTGTTAAATACTTACCTAGTAACTTAGGTACGTTATTAATTTATAAGACTGATTTAAATAATTTAGAATTACATTTTTAGTAAGAGTTATTTGTCTTATGATTATGTTTTTGTATACCTAATAGGTTCTTATTTTGTTAACAGAAGTAATATTGATTAAAACTCTGTTTTGACAATACTGGTTGTTTCCAAGAAATCAAATGCAAAAATCTCTTAACATCTACCTGTGTATATTATATCTGAAGAATAAAGCGAAAGAAGTATAATATGTGATCAAAAGAACTTCTGTGAAGTTCGATCAATATTATACGAGTCGCTTTATTCGAAGATATAAGGTCCCGCCCAACCCAATCCCATAGAAAATATTTTGCATTTGCCCCATTGATCTCTAAAAGAATGACGGCTCGAGTAGTGGTGAGCCCAGTGCTGTAGGCAAATCGATGAAGTTTGTTAACTCGATACTCATATCGATTTTCAAAATCTCTTAAAACGTGCGTAGCTACCTAGTAAGTGAAAGTACTACCTGTGTATATTATATCTTCGAATAAAGCGACTCGTATAATATTGATCGAACTTCACAGAAGTTCTTTTGATCACATAGTATAATGGAATATAATCAAACCTACTCGTAGGATATTTAATTAAAAAGTTCAAAGACCTTAACGAAATTAAGAAAAAGAAAAATGATAGCAATAAAACAAACTGTCTGTCGGCAATGTTAATAGAATAAATGATAAATGTAACGAGTTCCAAGTCGAAAACATGAGACACATAGAAATTGCTGAATTTGACTTCACTTGTGAATAGATTTGTGCCAGACTTGTGACTTTTTATACTTTTCTATAAAGCTGCATAGGAAGGTAGGTAGGTAGATATATTTATTGTGCATAGCACCATTTTACAGTACAACATACACAAACATAAAAAAATGCACAATGCACCCATTGTACATTGTCTTATTTGAAAGTGATTTCTTCCAGACAACATCAGAAACTAAAAGCATAATATTTTTTTATTTTCATTTTATTTTTATTTTTATTCGCCAAATGAGAAAAATTCGGGTTCATTAGCCTCATTACTAGTATGTTTCTCAGCCATATTTGTTTATTCGCTATAAATCCTTTTATCGTAAACAGGTTTTACTTTGAAACCATTAATAATCTGTCATTTTACAACTAGGTAGGTAATTGGTTTTCCTATTTTAGTTAAAGGTTGAGTCACATGCATATTTTTTTGGGTAGGGGTTTGATAAAGTTTATTCCATATTTGACTTGCGACGCAAGGAATCTGTTTCGTGTGTTTGTCTGTTACTTTCGAAACGGATCAACCGATTATAATGTAGTTTTTCACAATCTTTTTGTATGACTACATGCAGGATTTTTTTTTTTAGATTGGTATTATTACATTTTCGGGGGCCTGTAACCAATGTATTATGGGAAACACGAGTAAGGGTTATAAATGACGAAAAAAATAACTTTATTACATAATTGTATATTGATTTAGTTGGGTGCGGGCGTTGGTGGGTAGGTACCGGGTAGGTACTTACAAAAGATAAAAATATGTTTAAAGTTTTTTAGATAGTCGGCAAAATTACAATTATGGCAAGAACCTACAGTCTAGTGGGCGAAAAACAAGTCATCGTAAAAATATTTTATTAACTCTACAGAAACTGGAATTGTTATTATATCATATTTGGGTAAAAAGGAGTAAAAACATAATCAAAATCCACTAAAGGCATCTATACTGTAAATTTTACGACTACATTATTTTTTTATAAGAGACTAGCTACTGCCTACGGCTTCGCCCGGGTGGTAACCGGATACAAATGGCGTTAAGGCAGCGTTCGTAAGAAAGGCATTTGTTCGACCGTATTTTCGTCAACTACGTTGCAAAATTGATCTTCATGAAAAGCCCTTATAATTAAACGGGATAATATTCAGCTTATTACCCTGAAGATCCATTATAAATATTGGTGAAAAATTGTGAAATCGGATGAGCAGTTTCGGAGATAACCTCCTTACTACAAACTTACAAACTTAACTTTTTACAATATTAGTGTAGACAACGTCTCATATTCAAAGTTAAAGTCAAAAGGTTTTTATTTATTGAAATCACAAGGATAATTTAAAAACGTCAGCTTACGTTTACCTAAATCTATACGAAATAAAAAAAATATAGTAGATTTAAGCCGATTTACTATATATTTTTTTATGATCCTTTAATCATCTGTAAAAAGGTACCAATCGAACAAAGTGGACTCATTTGAACTAAACATTACTTTAAAATTGCCAGAATACTACTGGAATGCCTCGCGTCTTCGTCTGCGTGTTTTTCAATACAAACTTCGTCTTCTCGCTTTTCTCCCTCTAGAGGTGGATTTGATAGTAGCGGGTTCGATTCCCGCTGCGGGATAGGTGTTTGCATATTCTGCGGATATTTGTTCCAGATCTGGGTTTTGTAGTACCTCGGCACACGTTGTAGGTACCTGATAAGCGGGACACAGAGAATCCTAGTGTGTTGTCAGGAATATGTAGGTTGTAAAAAAATATGTATCGGAAAATGCTTTAAGTGCACACATACACACAATAAGGAATATGCCCTCCAAATGTCAGGTCTCTGGAACTCGTGCTGTGCAGTGAGTGTCAGTCATTGAGTGTCTTATGCAAGAATTTTATTGAGAAAAAGATTTACATGCTTATTTATTATATTTATTTATTTATATTTAACAATATTTAAACAATTTCTAAGCACTGTTATTGTCTTCTGATAAGTATAATTTCAAAGTACTTCAACTTCCGGTCACGAGGTTGTGGGCCAGTAATCAAATAAGCGGCTTGCAACCTGTCTCGTGGAATATTGAGTATCGAGTATTTAAGGATGCCCATCATGGGGAATATAACTTTTTTGTTTATTTCACCTTAAATTCAACAGTTAAAAACAAAACACTAAAAAGACACAACACCGATATTGAAAAAATATTTAGTACCAGAGTTTTTCATACATTTATTAAATCCACTTCGGCCACCAGGATCCCCTAACCTGATCCCCCAAGGGATCCCAGTGAACTCATTGGTTCACCAGAATCCCCTGTCATACCTTTGAATTGGACCATAAAATAACCGCGCACCACGCTTTTACAGTAAACTAGCTTTCTTTACGTCACAAAAGGCAAAGACTTATCCTGTCACACTAATAGCATGACATCACTGCACGGATATGGGTGAAATTGCCTTCACCCACTTGTAATACTACAGGATGTTCACAATTGTGTAAGCAGATTTGATAAGGTGTACAATTTTAGGTCACCGCAAATAATTTTAAAATTAAGTTTTGACGTTATCAAAGAAAATGTAATAAACTCAATTTGTAAGTTTTCTACGCGACTTTATCGCATTTATCTTTTTAATCCCGTGAACAGCATGAGGTTTTGCAGTGCAGTGATACGGTTAGAGTAGTATATCGTAATATGAACATGGACTTTCTTTCAATCTAAAAATAAAATGAGGGTAGTTGCGGATTTTACCTTTATTTCTCGTCGATAGCTCCATATATTCCAGTCAACCCGTGACCACGGCTGTTGCAACACAGTCGAAACTTTGGGAAAATAATAAAAAAGAAAACGCAGTAAAGACCGGCATACAAGTTATAGTTTTGTAGTAATCTTTCTTAAGCTTTATTTCTTTCTTTGGATCTGAAGTACTTGCGAACCATTATCGACAGACACGAAGAAGCACTTCCTTAAAATTTGATGTACAAAAATCACAAGAAGATGCACAGATGATGACAGGCAACTATGATAAAGACATTTTTTTCAAAGCAATAAAAGCAATTACGTTAATTTTGCTCTGAGAAGACAAAATATATGATTTCATAGCGGAAACAGCAAGAATTAAACTTGACTTATTTCTCCGCAGAAAATATCATGAGTCTAATAACAACAACATGCTGTTTAAAACAACTGTAACAAAAACAAACTGCCTGTATAAGCTCAAGTTATAAGTTTACGAGCTCAAAGCGTAGCTTCTTGCCAGCACTAAAAGGAGATGAGTTGGTAGGAAGCCACGCATGTGAACCGCGCCTGTTACCGACTACACATCCGTTGGAAAAAGTGCAAAGTGATAATGGATTTTCTATTTAAGGTAGTGTATGCTTGGTATTGTTTGTTTAACTTAGTTTTTTAAAACTATCAGAAATCTATCTTAAACGATAGAAGTTTTTTTGTTAGATTTCTAAGACTTATGGAATCTTTTCATTACGCATCAACTTTGGTTTAGTGGAAATATGAAAGGTTTACAGTTTTATATTAGCACAAGTAAGGCTTAACTTTTATCTAAAAAACGCCCATTTTAGTCTCTTTCTGAGCCTCCTGTGAGCAGTTCAAATAAAATGTAACATCATGTAATGTAGGTAAAATCATAAAAACTCAGTGTATTATTCTAGTTATAGACGATTTATTTTTCTAGCAAATACATTTTTACTTATATATTTTAATGGTTATTCATATTGTAAAAACGGGAATTTTCACGTACTGCATCAGGGAGAGATGAAGAGAGTCACACCCTGATGAAGACTCTCGGAATGAGTCGAAACTTAGTCGGTGCCTTCACCGATAGTACAGTACGTGAAAATTCCCGTTTTTACAATATGGATAGTCAAGTTCACGATAGTTTTTGGAATATTTTAATGGTATTTTCAGGTGGTTCTAGTGACGGTTTGCATGGGTCATGAAAAAGTGCATTCGGCTCCAAGAACCCCCAGGCTAAGTGTGGCTGAATCCATGCCATCAAACTACTTTTACAATAACATTGATGGTAAGAGAACAAAATACTCAAATCGTTTGTCGAGGACGATAATACACTGTCATTTATTAATTACCGAAGTTTTACGATTTAAGTATTGATAATACCCACTAGTCACACATACATGGCCACGGTTGCTGAAAAAAAAATTGCTGATAAGCATTAAGTTCGCTTATGTACTTGTTTAATCTTGTGCAATAAAGCATTTCTATATGTGGCTATCCTACTGTTACTAATATTATAAACGCGAAAGTTTGTGAGGATGGATGTTTGTTACTCTTTCATGCAAAAACTAATAAACGGATTTTAATAAAACTTTACAGTAATATAGATTATACATCAGAATAACACATAGGCTACTTTTTATCTGGGTACCACGCGGGCGAAGCCGTGGGCAAAAGCTAGTATTTTATATATCTATAGCAGGCAAAGTGGATGAAAATTAAGCACGTCTATGAACTCTGATGGTTCCAGGTCATCCAGGCGTGTACTCGTTCAACTACGATGTGTCAGACGAAGCGACCGGTAATACCCAGTATCGCACTGAGGACCGCTACGCCAATGGAACCGTGACAGGCGCCTACGGCTATGTTGATGCATTCGGCACTCCGCAGAGATTCCGATATGTGGCGGATCAAGCAGGTTACAGGTAAAACTTGAATTAGTTTTCTATCACATGAAAAGTATGACTAGTACGTACATAGCTAGTACGTACGTCGGGTAAGGCAAACAATTTGCAAGGATACCTTTAAAAATTTCATAAAAATATACAAAGAGTGCAAAATAAATACAAAAACAAAAAGATCATCTCACCCTTAGGAAAAACCGAATCGAGAATAAGTTGAGACGAATCAAAGCCCTTGTAGAACTATCACATCGTAAAGGAATGCCAAAGGAATGAATGGAAGGTCTCGGGCGGCCAAAAAACCCCAACACTAGAGTTTGCCACTAGCCCATAATGAACGAAAGAAGTTCATTATGGGCTAGTGGCTAGTAAGAGTTCCACTAAGTAGAGTTTAAATAATGAAGTAAATGTACGGTAGAGAACTCGCCTTTCTATTATACTAACGCAAAATATCTACACCATTGCTCTGTGTTATCTAACGGGGTTTCAATTTGTACTAGTAATACTGTCAAGCTGCACTTTTTATGATTTTATCTCATATTTCTGCATGATTTTCAGAGTATTCCGAGACAGTATCTTCAAACCCTTTATCTACGGATACCAAACAACATTGAAGCCGATTGATAAATTTGTTTTTCAACCAACGGAGCCTTCAGTTACATGGACAAAGCCGAAACGACCGAACAAAAATAAGAATAGAGTAGATTCAATTAAAGTAGGGTTAGAAAAGGGCAACGAAAGGAGAAAATATAATTTGGTAGGCCCGCCTAGCCAATACGCTGTTTATGACTAAGCATTGCTGACTATTTAGCATTTTAATAGTTATTTTACTAGAATGTTCCATAAAATAACGTTACGTACATACTCAATAACACTGTTTATTAGACTAAGCTAAAATACAAAGACTGCTTTGATAAGTATTTTAATCAAATTGTTTTTTTTTATTTTGCGTGCAAACAAAACTTACTCAATGTGACACTTTGAATATGACAAATCTATGTTTGTAAACATTTCAAAATCCATATCTTCATCATCGTTAGATCACCGTACACAATTTCTCAGCGAAAACCGATTAAATTATATAAAACAATCAAATTAACAACCAAAAACAAGCCAGATTTCACCATGAGCAGTCAAAAAAAAACATTTTTGATACATATTTCCTGCTTGGTTTTCATCTTTGAATTGACGACATGTAAGTTATTCCCATTTTTTTAAAGCTATCTGTATTTGTATTAATTAATGGTAATACTTTCTTATAATATTGGATCGCATTGCTAGGCTATCCAGTAGACAAACTAAATGCAGACCAACCTGAACTAAAGGACGAAATCCGTTACCCTAACGGGACTGTGGTCGGGAAGTACACCTACACGGACAATGAAGGGAACCCTATTCATGTCAAGTACTATGCAGACGATGCAAGCTATGGGTAAGATATCAGATAAACTAGTGGACTACTAAATGCATAGTATTTTGAACTTTCGCTATTAAATAATATAATTATAAGTTTTACGGGTCTTTATTGCGTTTCCCGACGTTTGGACAGTATTGCAACAGCCATAGGCACGGGATGACTGGAGCCATGGTCTAAAAATAAGGCCGTACTTCCCTCATTTCATCTTCGGATACGCGATATCTTTCTCGCGTTTGCGTCCTGGAATCCCGTGATTAACAGGTGTTCGCGTCGCGATTCGATTGTGCAGTGCGATGATATGGTTAGAGTTGTGTGCCGTACTATGAACATGGACTTTTCTGATTCCGAAGATGAAATGAGGGTAGTTGCGGCTACTGCCTTTACTTCCCGATGATAGCTCCGTATACTCTCGTGAACACGGCTGTTGCAATACTGTCCAAACGTCGGAAAAATAATAAAAAAAGGAAAACGCGGTAAAGACCCGTAAAACTTATAATTATACGAAATGGAGCATGTTAGGTAGGTACTCATATAAATACCTAACTTCTATTGTGTGTATAAGCGACGTCTGCACCCACTTTATAATGATTTCTATTTAATACGCTTTTTTTCCGGTTCCTTACGAGTTTTATCCAATAATTTTTATCTAATTTGAGAATGTAATTTATGACACACTTATAATATTTCAGAGTTGAACTGAAGAGTATCAAAATTGTCGATACCAGCACAGAAGAATCGTCCTGGCAATCTAATAACTTTGACAAACTGAAACCGATTGAACCATCTTTTGGGTTGGCATCAGAACTCCTTAGCAACCCTGACGGCAAGCAAAAGAAAACAGATTTTAAGAACAAAGACGATAAAAAAATGAATCCGTACAAAAGAGATAAATCTTCTGATTATGAAACATTCTATCAAAATGATATCAAATCTAACAGGCAATGTGATAAGGGAAAAGTTAGGGTTTATTTGGATAAAGAAAAGAAAATCATAAAGAGGGCTTTAGATAACTATCAAGCGAGTAGGTATTGTGAGCAGTTTTAATAATATCTTATCATAGAAAGGTATTGTTGTTTTGAAGCTAATATAAATAAATAAATAATGGTGGACATTTTTTTTCACACAGCATCATCTAGCCCCAAAGTAAGCAGAGTTTGTGTTATGCGAACTACATGACTGATATACTACTTATATACATTTTATTCTTTGTAAATACATACAACATTATACATAAAAATCACCCAGACCCGATACAAATATTTTCACTGTACAAAAATTTGTCCCGTGGCGAGAATTGAACCCACAACCTTTTGCGTCTCGGCGAACCTTCACCCACTGCGCCACAGAATCAATATATGTATGTACATATATTGTAAAATAATTGCATTTATTATTCTTCTTATCGTTTTAACGAGTCCCTGTATTGTACGTCGATGGAATGCACAACCATGGAAAGTACACCCCGGGAAAGTACAGCTAGTATTACAAACCATTGGTTTCAAATACTTGATTTGTAATACTGGGCGTACATTCCTGGACGTGCATTCCCTACACGTGTTGACCTTGTACAACCCTGGAATGCACAGCCATGGAATACGAACCAATTTCATGCTCTGTTTACATGTGCGAGTGCTATCAAGGGGCAAGTGCTGTGTTGCCATAGTATTTAACGCTTTTAGTAAATTAATGTAAGTAGATTAGTTATTTATGTCGTTTTTTGCAGATAAACTAACCGGTTGGTTTTATTTATTCCTTAAAGTTTTTTATTATTAAAATAAATAAATAAACCCAAGTTTGTTGGATAAAGTTTGGTTAGCAATCCTCCTTTTCTGAGTGGTAATAAAAAAACCTAATAACCTTATCAATCCAAGACGGATTTGCCTTGAACATATTAGAACTTGCTCAGTGCAAGCGAGGCTCGTCTTCGTCATGCGACTACTTCGCATCGACCAATAAGAGGTCAAGGATATGACAAACTCTCGACCAATGAGCATCGAGAATATTGGTTCGTAATCCGGGGTGTACATTCCAGGGGTATGCAATACCGTCATGTGTTTAGTTTGTACGGAGCGTATTGTATGACCATGGAAAGCACACCCAGATAATTCAAACCAAATGGTTTGAAATACTGGCTGTTCTTTCCAGGGGTGTGCATTCCATGGTTGTGCTTTCCATGGACGTACAATACGGTCTCCCGTTTTAACAACTCTATTGATAAATATTGTATTTGACTAAAGAACTTAAAAATTATATATCTCTGGCCGTTTTAGTTCTGGTTCTTGTATATGAGGTAACAGATAGTATATTTTTTGTAACAACTTTAAACAAAGCGTGTTCGTTTAAAATGCAGAATACACAGCGATTGTTCCAGTTTTATGTGTATTGGAAGCGTTTCCGATGTTTTTATTGACACTCACAAAGATGGTGTAGAGAATAGCTGATTAAATTATATAATAGGTTTTTGTATGCAACTGTAGACTAATAGTATTTGTATGAAACTATTTGTCTAGTCGACGATACCTAATCGATATTAGATCCAATTGTGTACGCAAGATTCATTTAAATGAGAATGCGAGTTGGACATAGTTAACAAAAATGCAATCTGAATAATAAATCCAGCTTTCTTAGTTACATTAAGTTATATATAACTTACATATACCGTGGTGGTCATATGATTAGAAACACTTAGCTTATTTTCCTTACAAATAACGTAGTAACCAATTTTTTACGTGTTATAGAGCTCCTATGTATTGATATGGATGTGTCGGTTCATATGAAGTATTATTATACCAGTTTAGTAATAAAAAAACAATAACTTTATAAAATTAAAACATTTCACTAAAAACAACTAAAATATAATGGACTGGCCCGGACAACTAATTAGAAACAAAACATAAAAATGAGTAAAACACAAACTAGTGAAGAAAACCACAAATAATTTAAAATAATACTGTAAATACTTCATCAACAACCGATAAGTATTTGGTAGGGTAGCCTCTGTTCCCAATAACTGCTTTATAAATAAATAAATAAATAATGCAGGACATTTTCACACAGCATCATCTAGCCCCAAACTAAGCAGAGCTTGTATTATGGGAACTACATGACTGATATCCTACTTATATAATTTTTTTTGTAAATATATACATATTATACATAGAAAAAACCCAGACCTGAGACAAATATATGCAGATAAAAAAAATTGTCCCGCGGCGGGAATCGAACCCGCAACTTTCTGCATCTCAGGCGAGCCTTCACCCACTGCGCCACAGAGGTCGTCGTCTTTACAACGATGTGGAATTGATGCTATTCATTTTTCACACGTTTCCAAGCTTCATCTCTTCAGCTTCAACAAACGCGTGGTACACTTTATAGCAATTGGTAATAGTAATGAACCAAACATTTTCTATCGGACTAAGTCCGGACTGTTAGCAGGCCACTCTAACACTGTCACCGATCGCTCTCTCAGAACACTTTAACACTGTTAGCTGTGTGTTTTAGATCATTGTCGTGCTAAAATAAGCAAGTTAATGCTAAATTATCCTCGGAATATGGGATCATTGTCTCCTCTATAATACATTTGTACTGGTACTGATCTATTAGTCTTTCAATCTTTCTCACGAGACCCACCCCGTATCTCGAAAAACATCCCCACACTTTTATATTTCCACCGCCGTACTTAATCAGTTGGTAAATACAACTTACAACTATAGAGAACCATTTGTTCCAAATAACTGCTTTAGTCAGTGATTCGGTTAAAGTAGTTACTCAAATAGATTATTATCTAGTTGTATAATGACCACATAACCTAATTGTAGGTAAACGTAATGCGTTACATTGAGTGTTGTGTTACTTCTAGCGAACATTTAATACCATATAAATAGGCGACAATTGAGTATTTAAAATATAAGACGACAAAAAACACGCTCATATGACTGATAATTAAATAAATTAAAAATAATCCTGGACATTTTCACACAGCATTATCTACACATACATACTCAGTGAGTATTTGAGAATACCAAGTACGGGGTAGTAAGAGACACATCAAAAAATTAAATTTGGTACATGGTAGCGTTTTTGCAAGTAGTTAGTATTCCACGTGACAGGTTGCAAGCCAATCGCCGTTAAGAAGACATGTAAATAAATTTTATGAAAGAACTTGCCATGCCAGTATTTTCGATGCACCTGTTTCTTAATATTTATCGTATCTTATCATCATTATCAGTCTGTAGATGTCCACTGCTGGATGTAGGCCTACCCCAAAAATTGCCACGATGAACCGATTTTGGGCCACCTCCATGCATGTACTTCCCGGAACCTTTGAGACCGTATTCTATACTAAGTATAAACTTCACAGTGCAATCACGTCTTACTATTATATAATAATAAATAAACACAGACCTAACAGTCACATACATAGTCCTGACCCCACACTAGGATTCCCTGTGTCATGGGTATCAGGAACTGCGGGTGCCAATACACCCAGGCCCGGAGCAAATATTTGCGGAAAATACAATCATTTGTCCCACAGCGGGAATCGAATACGCAGCTCTTGCGTCGCAGCCAACTCTTCGCCCGCCGCGCCGTCAAGGTCGTCTAAACAATAATGATATAGGTAGGTATAAAGATAAGATCAAGTTAAAGATAAAGTTCAAAAATATAGTTTGGTATAATTCCAGTAAAACAAGTATGACTGACTAATCATTACTTAACTTAATCATGCCCATGTACTTTAAGGAGCACTATTCCCTACACTAGGTCTCAAAGAGCCTGTGTTGCAGGGTCACAGTGACTCACACTGGACTTTATATCATACGTAGTCTAATATTTATATTAGTGTTTACTTAGTAGCCATATAAATGGTATAGTTTGCTGAAATAGCAATACGTTTAATAAATTACCATTTTATAATCAGGCAAGCAAACCCGGCTTATATAGGCTAGTAAAACTAAACTGGTCATTTACCAATCATGGCACATTTTCGGCTGGTATTGAAACTTAATTAGGTAGAGCAAGGAAAGTGGGCTACACTGCGCTTACGCAACTTTTCTCGCGGGTAAGTGACATATTGTATCGAAAATAGCGTAAAACGTAACGTTACGTGAGTTGACAAATTCTTTGTGCTGGTTCTAGTGATCATATTTAAAGTTATCTAAGATTATGACAACAATATTACACAGATTATAAAATAAATGCAGTAAACAACAAAGTGGTGGACTTATATATTATGTTGCATATTAAATATATGTTGCATATATTTAATATGCAACATAATGAATTTCTCAGTTAACGGATCACCATCTCTCGCTGAAGTTAGATAAAAAATATTTGATGTAAAGGTACTGGAACACCAACCATGGGTGAGACTGTGACTGGGTAGGTGGCAAATATGAACAAAGGAAATCAATTTTGAAGAAAATAAACAAACATACGGCAAAATACAGAAATGCTATATGCAGTATACCTGTGTTGTTTCCTTAATAGGACAACGAAAAAAAAGTAGTTCTCGAATGGCGACGATGATCCCGACGAAGCAGAATAGAAAGGGTCCTGATGGACCAATGATATCTCAAAGTTTGCAGGTAGTCGATCAATAGAGATGGCCCAATATCCTATGTCCTATAGCGTGTATCCTATGACATTTATGTCCTATAGCCTATGTCTTATGGCCTATGCCAGCAGTGCACTTCTATAGGCTGTTCATGAAGATGAAACACTTATAACAAAGAAATGATTAATCCCTTCCGCCAAAAATATATACTCCTTGCATCGCGGATAAAACCATATATTTTTTGACCCGTGCAGTAAAGTCTTATTGGTTGGTATAGATGCATGTTTGCAAACAAGTCAAACAGGACACGTGCCACTAATCAGACAATGTGTGTTGTATTACTATCACGATGTTATAGAAAGCATTATAAATTGGACACGGTTACAGGGTCCGAATAAACAATATTAAAATAATATACCTACTACGATAAGATCTGCCCTCCCATGGTGGTTTTGAATCGTAGGATTGGCGTCTTGGTCTGAGTTAATAAGCTGCTTTGAACCAGCAATTCACACAGCAACATATGACAAAAAATCGACATCTTTCTTTAGGATCCTATTTAAAAGTGAGTTGTAATAGAAAAGGAAAACAAACTAATGATGGTAAAACCACGCTTGACTGCATAACATGTTCTGTTGCATGTTGTTGATCAGTTCACTCATGCACCGTTATATCTATTCATAGAGTAGACAGCATCAAGAGACGCAATGTTTGATAATTTGCTAGGAAACAATTCTGTCAACTGTCGTGCGAATCCCGCCACGCCTGCTGTGCTCTGATTGGTTGACTGCTGTTTCAACCAATCAGAACACAGCAGGCAACATGACGCAATGACACTGACAACGTGCGCGTTTGCCAACATCAGTTCAAAAAGACTGATGTGTTGACAGAACATATTGTGGTTCAATATGACGCCTCTCGGGGTTAACAGCTCGATGTACCTACTATAATGTAATGTGAGTAGGTATCTTATTTTATAAGAGAAGCTATTGGCAACGGCTTTGCCCGTGTGGTACCCGGATAAAAAATAGCCGATGAAAAATAGCGTTCGTAAGAAATACATTCACTTGACCGTTTTTTCGTCGACTTTCGTTGACGGGCGTTGCCGTGACATAACTTTGACTATGCATCTTCAAAGTTGGTGCATTGTGCCTCAACTGGTTTGTAAAATATTTTTTAAATTTTATGATCAATCTTTGAGTTGATCATAAAATGATCAAGCTGCCCTCAACATAACTAACTTCTTGGTTTGCTCAACGCTTCTGTATAATATGACCTTTTGAGATTATAAAAAATATATATTATCACGTTTAAATTATACAGTATTTACAAATCAATGTCAATTTTTAACTGTGTCCCAATATGCATACTTCTTATTGAAATACGATTAATTATTTTAAGCGTGGATTGTAAAGTGATAAGTACTTTTTTGGCCTACCATGTAGACTTTTCCCCCTTAAGATATTAAACAAATAGTATTGTATTAAGAAAACCCAATATTTTTCAGAGGCGCTGATATTGGCCACCACCCTCCACCTATCACATATAAGCTCACCAGTAGTTTCTCCTCACACACTCGGAAGACAGCCTTTGACGTGTGTCGACAATTTCATCAATTTTACTGTATTTCACCAAGTTCACCACATTTTGGTGAAGTGAAGAATTTCCTTAATTAGAATCAGTGCTAATTGTATGCGAGAGAAAATGACCCTTAAGGTGAGTTGCATAATTTTTTTGTTTACCGCATGGCCAAATATGATTTTGTAAGTAATTTGGGTATTAAGTATAAAAAAAGTTTGATTAAGTTAAAGAACATAATAACCTACATTCTACGGAGTGGTCAATAAAATAACAACAAATTATTATAAATAGATAAAAAAATTAGAAAAATATTTATTGGACAACTAAAAGTACCTAATATACATAGGCGAACTTAATGCTAGGTACATAATCAGGCTAACCTTTGTGGAAAACAAAAATAATAATACGCTAGAACAATTCATATTGTAAAAGCGGGAATTTTCACGTACCGATAGTGCGGTGAAGGCACCGACTAAGTTTCGACTCATTCCGAGAGTCTTCATCAGGGTGAGTGATCGCGACTTAATGAGCAATTAATTATTGACTCAATTAATGAGTCGAAACTTTGTCGTGCCTTTACCTTTGCGGTACGTGAAAATTCCCGATTTTACAATATGAATAGTCAACTTCACGTTAGTTTTTGGAATAAAAATGTACAAATTCTATATTAAATGCAAATATGATTGAAAATATGTTTTTTTAGCATATTCTTTCTGAAAAAGTTTTTATTATAACGAAGTAAAGAGCTTCCGTGCTTCTGCAAAACGAAATATAACTAAATAATATTTGTTTTTGCAAAAATCTTAAAAAAGAAGTTTCTTTGACGAATTTGTAAGATTTTTTATCAGTGCTGGAAATAAACATACAAAAACACGCTCACGTTTGTAGGATACAGATCTATGAGGATACCAAGTACTACTACCCCCAGTTAGAGAAATATTCAAATATAATATTTGGCACATACGCTTCTATTATGCACTAGCGTGCCTTTGCAGCACGTTTTTTCAGTAAATTTAATTATTGGCTAAACCAATTATTATATATGAAATAAATCTCCAGAACTACATAGAATTATCCACTAACCATCCTGTAGCTCATGCAAATTTACATAATTTCTCCTTTAAAACTACTTTTCTTACAACGGATCTTTTACTTACTTAAAAAAATATTATAGAATATCCAAATCGAAACTGAGAGTAAGGAAAAATGTTAGACGAAAATTATAAACTCCTAAATCTGGAAGTCTTCCCGATTTCTGTAAAGCAGTGAAAACGTCAAAGCATAGTCAAAAACCTTATCTTCCTGTAAAAACGTTAGATCAGCAAGATTTGTGATTATAAACATTTTTTTTTAACATCTATGGTACAGCGTTAATAGACAGCTGAGAATTGGTTTGATTCCCAGCATGGATCAAAATATTTGCATGATCTCCAAATTTTTTCGGTCTGACTGTTATGGTAACATTGTACTTGTAGTTCTTGGTACCCACTAATTAAAAAATCCAATTTTGGAGTCAAGACTCTGTACCTTTATCTCTATAGGGTATTATTTCTTTAAATTGGTTCAGAAAAACAATACAGACTACACTGTTTTTCATTATGTAAAAGCATCAAATTCCGCTCATAGTAGTTCATAGAAATGACCGGGATTTTCCTGCATAACAATCGATTCTACTGCATAATCTAAGTGAAAACAAAAGTGGCTACTCAGTCGTAAAGTTACGACCAGCACAACCAAACAAAAACAACGAGGTAACTATTACGAAGAGATTATTGAAAGCATGTGGGAAACTGTGAAAAAACCCTGCTTTGTCTCATTCGATGCTCGCTCATTGAAGATTTTTTGATGGATAGATCTGAGAAATCGTTTATGAAGATTTTATAGTTCGTTTGTATTCGAAATATTTGTGTTTTTATCTGGAAAGAAGGCGTTGACCTGTTTATCTGGCTAAGTGTGTAATGCAGGGGACGACAGGTGGAACTTTACTAAAAAAAAATCGAGGTTTCTGTTTTCAGTTGCTAAACTATATTCATTTTCATTTCATTTTTTTCATAAACAATAACAATACTCTTTGTTAACTTGCACATTTATAATTTTTTATAGTGTCCTAATTTTTATGTATCCTGGACGTCTCTTTTTACATGGTTCTCCTTTTACAAAAGTTATTTAGAAGGAATCTTAAAAGTCTTAGTATGTTCATAGAATTTCTAGGCAACAATTTGTCCCTCAGCATTTGGTTTCTATAGCAAAACAATGAATATAACCTATTATTTGTATATTTCAGCTGATAATCGTATCCCTCGCTCTGTTGGCATGCATCGAAGCCCGCGTCTTCACTTACCTACGGCCGGTGAAAGCGGATCTGCTTCCTGCGTCCACGCTAGCTCGCGCGCAGCCACGCCTTGGCTATGAGCACCACGTATCCGATGATCATCATGTCGATTATTATGTATGTAGACATTAGCCTAATCGGTTAAAATATACATAAGTTCATCGAGAGGATGAGCTGATTACACCAGAGTTAACATAAATACGTGTATGGGTTTGTGTAAGTGTCGTGTGAAAATTTAATTTTGGGGGACGAAGTTGTGTGTATGTCAACATTTTTATACAAAAGGGATTACCCGATTGTAGTGTGGTTCTTTGCAATCGTTTTGTATAGCTTCAAGGATTTTAAGATTGGTTTTATCCACACGTCATAATGGGCACTGCGACCGATAATGGAATGTAAAAACTCGATGGCTTGATGAGTCGATTGTAAAATTAATAAAATATTAAAAATCAGCCAGTCAAAGAAAACCATTCCTCAGCTCAGCAATATATTATTACCTATTATGTTTCCATTAAATGTTTTTCGTAGTATTCGCTAGCTCTTATCATGTTTTCTAATCTACATTCTAATCATTTATGCGTAATCAACCTGTTGAATTCGTGTTTGCTTTCAATCTTTCAGAATTTTCCGGAAGTGATTCGGTAATGAATTATTTACTCGTAGTAAGCTGTAATTATTGTCCTCATTAACCTAATTAGCTGCAGTTGAGGTAAAAGCAACATGAGACAAAATTATGCATGAAAATTAATAATTAATTAATCTGAACTAGTCAGAGAACATGAGCTAAAAGGTAAGACGGTTTATTCCACTTTTTACACATGAATGATAACACCTAGACCATTTCATTCTAGAAGATAATCTGGAGGCTCTAGATCACTCTAATTTTTATATCACAAACTCAAACAAATGACACAAACCGTTAGCACAAATGACTAAGCACCAAACCGTTTGAAAAAAAAACCCTGATGACTTTATGTCCCATGATGAACCTAGGACTTAATGTAGTGAACTAGCGTTGTAGCACGAGTGCATTCATACTTGAGTTATCCAAATAGAGGGTAGTCAGAGGTCAGACCAAACATTAAATTTGGTAAATCCAGCATTGCTGTTAGTATTCCGCGTGACAAGTGGCAAGCCTATCGCTGTGTTGTTGTCAATGTTGTCTAGTGCAACATCGTGAGGAAACACGATGTTTTTATACATCATTTTGATGACGTGTAAATAATGCGAAGATACATTTGAGTGGAAAAATCCATTAGGGCACTCCTATTTTTTTTCAAGTCTACGTTATCCACGTAACTTCAACGTGTAAATGTATACTTACTAGCACGGATAGTTTATAAGGTCTCTCAATGTAATTACTGAAAATAATCAATTTGTGACACACCACTGTACCTACCAGACCACTGTTTAAGATTTAATAAACATGTATCTTATCGTATTTTATCTTATAAGTAAGCTCTAGAACTGCTACTCACTAGAAGAGTGTTAAATATGAATGTGGATGGAAATAAAAGCAAAGGTAGGCCAAAGAAAAGGTGGATGGATTGTGTGAAGAATGACATGATTAAGAAAGGAGTGAGTACTGAGATGACGGCTGATAGAGGAGAGTGGAAGAAGAAAACATGTTGTGCCGACCCCACGTAATGTGGGATAAGGACAAGAAGATGATGATGAAGCTCTAGAACAGCTCTCTAAATTTGACTCTATGGTACTTACATAGACTTATAACATATAGTCCTGTCTATCTCCTGTGATGCCTCAGGGTTGCAAGCATCAATAGGCTATGGTAACCATATCTGATAGACCCTATGCTTGTTAGCCACCTTCGTGGTGTAAAAACATATTAATAAATACTTCATACACGTTTCCTTACAAAGAAGTTATACTCAGCAATATAGGTAACAATGGATTACATAGTATTGAATAAAAAAGTCGTATAATGCTGTTACATCTTTACTTAGACTTCAAACAGGAACCAAGAGACATGATAGCGTTTCCGACACATATTCCGCTTGTTATTCACACGATATAGTTACGAGTACATGAACCAATTAATGGAAAAAGTATAGATATAATAATAAGTATGGTTATGTTCTGGAACTTTTAATTATTTTTATCCATTGTACTTGGCTGGCTGTACTGAAAGTAAACTATTTCGGATAACTCTGTGAAACTGAGATACGACGCCAATTTTGACTCTGCCGCTACCTGACTACATAGAAGTTTGCTCTTATTGTTAATAACACATATCGATCAGGAAAGTAATCCTGAAGCGTAACAATATGACAAGAGCCTAATTTAATTTTATACGTAACACAACTAGTCTGATGTTCTGTAAACTTAGCTGTCAGAGAAGGAGCTACACCATCATGAAACAAGTGAAAGAAGTACAAAGAGTTATAGAACAATTTGTTTCTATTTTTTCAGGCTTATCCGAAGTACGTTTTCAAGTATGGGGTGAACGATTTCCATACCGGTGACATCAAGACACACCATGAGAGCCGCGACGGAGATGTTGTCAAAGGTAAATGATTTTCTATTTACAATTAAGTCTTTAAATACCATACCAGATTAGTATCGAACGAAAGACGTGTAAATACCAAAAAATATTTTGTGTTAATTTTAGGTGCTACATAAAGGAAAACGAAGACAGGAAACTGACATATCTATTAATACAAATTTTCAATGTTATGGGATACTAGCCTTTGCCCACGGCTTCGCCCGCTTGGTACCCGGATAAAAAGTAGAATAAATGTGTTATTCTGATGTATAAGCTACATAACTATAAAGTTTCATCACAATCTGTTCAGTAGTTTTTGCTTGAAAGAGTAACAAACATCCATCCTCACAAACTTTCGCGTTTATAAAATAGTAGTAGGATAGTAGGATTTATTGGTATAAAATCAATTTAGTAAATAAAATAATGACATGTCTGTTTGACTGACGCTAGTTGAAAATATCATAAATCTTATATTTCTTTTTTGCTGGAGTTTTACAAAAAAAGTAAAAATTAATTATATTTATTGCAAATTCTACTATTAGCTACGTAGAAGAGATAGTTATTAGTTTTTAGGCTAAAGTTTTGATTAAATTAGCACAATATTATGGAGCAAGCTGTTTTAGTTCCTAACTCGAACCCTGCATATTAGCTAAACCTCAAGGCGCAGAAGAGTCCAAAATCTTTAGTTGAACTATTCGACCAGCGATTCTACACCAATGAACGTATCAAGACAAACCCATTGGTAGCGTGTAAAGAAGTTTAGCACACGCTCGATACATGTCTTTTGGTTCGACTTTTCTTTTCCCTATTGCGTTAAATAAAGAAATAAATTCAACGTTTTGCTTATTTGAAAGTGAAAACTAACATGGAAACAATACATTTTAATGTTAATGTGTGAATAATATGTGCCCAATAAATTTTGACTCAGCGTCACTTGATTCATGGAAATAGTTTTACCATGAACGCATTAGTAATGAATATGTGGGTTCAAGTCCAACTGAATCTGAATTTTCAGGACACATATAAATTTAATGTATAATTCATTTTCCAGGCCAGTACACTGTGGTCGAGCCAGACGGTTCCATCCGCACTGTGGACTACACCGCCGATAAGCACAATGGATTCAATGCTGTTGTGCACAAAACCGCTCCAATCAGCCAGCATGAGGCTGCTCACTTACACCATTATCATCATTAAGTACTTCTTAGTAACTATTTTCCGCTACGAAGGGTCGAATCGATGTCGTTACCCATAAAGACAAAGCAAAAAGAAAAACATGCATATGACCGTATACCCTATGATGCATATCCTCAGATCCATACTCAGGACGCAGATCTATGAGATTTCCGATAATAAAGACGCAGCGTTGAATTTATTTTATAATTCTAGAAATGTTTAGCTTTATACTTACTTTTTTTTACAACAAAAAATTAAAGAAACAACTGATATCCGCAAATTTGTGTTGGATTCTGTGAAAACAATGACAATTTTAGTTATAATAGTACCTACAAGCATGTAAGTAGCAGTATAAATATTAAAGAAGTGTTGTTGGGTGTACGAATCAAAATGTTGGCTTAAGCTTGGATTTCTAAACATCAACTAACTAAAAGAAGAAAATTTTGCGTTAACTATAACGCAAAATTTTCTTCTTTTAGAAACCGTACCAAATGATACAATCTGCATAAACTAAAATATTTAAGATTTTGAAGTTCGCTGCAAAATTCAAATCGAATTCGGGCATTGTTAGGGAATTTTTGTTAAGTTTTATGTATTTTTAAGGGTTAATTTAAAATTATTAGAGTATAAATGACTTTTAAAAAGAAATGTCAAGAAAAATAAATAAAATGATTTTGATCTCGTTATAAAAAAATATTTTTTATAATAATGATCAATCTAGTTTCCAGATTTAAAGTTGAGAACACTATCCATTGATGCCATTTTTCACAAAATGTACATTTTGTGAAATATAATGGGAGGTTTTTTCAATTTTAAACCTGGTTTGGAGTGACTACTCAATGTACCTGATTCTTATGTTATTTTATTATTTTGTTTGTTAAACTATGAAGCAGTTTGTTAGAAAAAAGGTCAATAAAATTGACGTGATGAGTTTGAAATGTTTGTTTGAATGACACAACATATCGTTTAGTATAGTATTATAATATCTGTGGTTTGATTAAAAAAGGTTTCAACCAAGCCATTATATTGGGCTTATTATTTTTTTAACGCAATGTTCTGTGCGCAACCTAAATAGGTGATAATATTAGAGCAAAAGGTATCACAAAAAGTAGCAAAAGTGTTTTAAATACCGCATTTGGGTTCGCGAATCAAAAGTCTAAAACACCGTTTTTTAAACGTATGGCGTCATAGTTTTATGAAGCATACATTAGTTTCACAGACCAGTTAACTTTAACTGGTCTGCGGTGTAGTGAATAAAAATACATTATTACAAGTACAAGACAAGTGAAACTTACGATATGGAGTTGATACTAATTGTGGGAATTCTTCCATTAGCTCCCATTGATGGCATGAACGTGGCCAGTTGGTACATACTTTTGTCTACAAAAGTATGTACCTACTGGCTTACTATGCCTACACAATATACTAGCATTCATGCGTACATCCACTCGTGAAACTAATAAAATCGTAAGACTGATAGAGCAATCGAATTGTCCAACATCAGAAATAGTAGGATTAAATTTAGGTTAAATAAATTGAAGTACAGTAGAATTGAATTTTACTTTTACAAAATCGGTTCAATTAGAGCTGTAGTAAACTGTATGTTTTCGTTACTGAGAAACGAGTACATCGCTAGACTCGAAGTACGGAAGCGTTACTCACAAATCATTTCGTTACCCGTATTTGTCGTAAATATTTAATACAAAATATGACCGTTATTTCTCAAGGTCACCAAGGCGCGAGTGATACCTTTGGTTTTGCAAGCGTCCATAGGTTATGGCTCACCACCAGTTGGGCCGTTAGTTTGTTTGCCTCTTTAGTCGTAAAAACATAAACAAAGTCATACTGTACGCGATGCGACTCGATGCAATGCTTCATGCTATATAGTGCTTGATTGTATCAAAAGTAACGAGTAACGATAGTAACGATACCTAGGTAGATAGTAATGAGCGATTACATAGTTTCTCGTTACTTTTACAGCTCTATTCAAATATGATGGCAAGTAGCTCTACTTATATAAATGCTTGAATAACATAAATATAATATTAAAAGTAAATCAATATATAATTTCAAGGGTAAACTAGTCTAACCTTGCTAAATTAAGGTAGGCGTTCAAGAGTCTAGCCCTTTGTTTTTCCAAATTAGAAACAAAGGAACATTATGCAAAGCAGTTCGCTATCAGTTACTGTTATCAGATTGTAATGAAAACGGTGTTCGCTAATAGCTTTATTTGTTAACAATTTATAAACTACTAGTTGTTACCCGCGGCTTCGCCCGCGTGGTATGTTAATGAAAGTAGCACATGACCGTCTCCAGGCTTCAAACTCTGTCCACCAACTTTTGAATGAATCGAACTAAGGATTACAATTTATACAAAGTTTAGAACTCGATTGCATACCCCCAAAGGGTAGTTTTGAAAAAATAAAAAATACGTGTTTTATTATTTAATTTAAAGTTTATTTGTACAGAGTTTTGGGCGAATCGAAAATTTTTTTTTTCCATAGAAACTTTACCGCGCCCTATTAAGCCCCCTTAGGGGTTGATTTTCGATTAGCCTATGTGTTACTCCAGATCCTAAACTATCTACACTCCAAATTTCATTAAAATCGGTTTAGTAGTTACGGAGATACGTGGTAACAAACATTCACATACACACACACAGACTTTCGCATTTATTATATTAGTAGGATTTAAGAACTCGTCCCACGGTTAAACAAATCACACCTACCATATAACATATTACCTAGGCATTACAAAATATTATGCCTTCACTTATAAAGGTGCAGTTTTGTCAAAATAGTCATTTTGAACTAAAATATCTGCGGTTTGAATTGTAATTTTAAATTCATGATATTCTATATTCAGAAACAGTTATTCATTTGTATCACTATTGAAACAGCCTCTATTGTAAACTTTATTTATTTATTTAATACTAGCCTCTGCCCACGGCTTCGCTTGCATGGTACCGGAATATTTCATTAAAATCCGTTCAGAAGTTTTTGCGTGAAAGTGTAACAAACATCCATACTCACAAACTTCCGCGTTTATAATAGTAGTAGGACTTTATTAGCGGCTTGCAACTTGTCATGTGGAATACGAACTTGCCATATATAATGTTTAATACCTCTGACGTCAATGACATACAGATGAATTGCGAATTTCCTTTTTTGAAGTCGGTTGAAAATACTGCTAAGAGGGTCAATGCCATGATCGCTCGGTAAAAATACTCTTCCTACTCGTAGCTTCAGTCAACCACCAAACCATTAGTTTGGGGCTAGATGATGCTGTGTGAAAAAAAAACCAGATTTATTTATTATTATTATTATTATTTAGATGACGAGTTTTAATCAGACTTTTTTAACTTGTTAAAAATAGGAGACAGAAGATAAGGCTGAAGTGAACATTAAAAAAAATGACAAAAATGCCAGCACTTTGAGCAACAAGAACGCTAGTCCACCGTGATTTTGAGTTCAAGCCTGTTCAACCCAAAGCTCTATACTTACAAGGCAAGAAAACATTGCTAAGGAACTATGCTCTTTCAAGGAAAGTGTATAAATATTGACTTCTATTGTTCTATCAGGATGTGCAGATGGGTAAATCGACGGAACTGATCGTCGTTTGAATGAGAATGGTGACGATTTGATATGCTTGTTAATACGAGGATTTTTCAAAGTGAATTATTTTACAAAGTTTTTGTCACTATGCTATTTTGCTTTGTGTTTATGTAAAAAAATATCTGTACTCTATTTTATTTATTGTGTACTTGTTGTCCTTTGTGCTTTATTGTTGTATCAAATAAACCACAATCAGTTAATGTTTTATTCTGATAAGCTATAGTGTGGCAAAGTTGTTGTGCAATATTTAGGAAAAAAAAGCCTAAAAAATAAAAAATAATATTGAATGGCATAGTTTACGCAATAGTCCGTAATATTTTTCTGATAAAACAAACGTTTCTAAATGTTAACTTCATTCTCATCACATGAAGCCAAGTCATGAACCACATATTGCACTCGCACGCTTGTGCTAAAATTTCGCTTATTTAGGCTGTTTTAAGTTCACACGTAAATTAGAACTTTGAGTTGCATAATCAGCCATCTTTCAAATGTTTAATTGGGCTATCTGACGTTTCGGACAAAATATTTTCGGCCACTTTGTCCGAACTGACAATTTTTCATTAATTATTTACTTATTAATTATTTTTCGGACAGCTATATGTTTTCAAAAAAGCTTAGTATTTAATTTACGTATTAAGTTGCTTTAATTTAATTTTGGCTTAAGTCAATTCCTAAATTTAAAAAGCAAATTGACGAGTATTTATGCGTCTTAGATTCCCGTATATTGTTGTGAGTCACACCTTCTATTGATAGAGAAATAGTCAATGAAGTATTGACGATTAGCAAGTAAGTCTCTTTTGATGGCAAACTAAGGAAGGGAAAAAATATATCAATAAAATCATTATAGTGGTCTATTTCAGTCCATATAATTAAGAATTCCCTAATTATCCAGGTACAATCGTCTCGATCTCAGCTCCCATAGTTTGTATGTTGCAACTCAATCTACATGCGATCACTGTGCCGTGCGAAACTTTTCTCAATTAGTATCGCCAGAGCACAAAGATCATAGCTAACTCATTACATTTCAAAATAGTAGAGTGCGTTGCACACGTTGAAGCAACGTGTCATTGATGAAAAAAATATCAGGTAAGGTCGCATTTCTAAAATTGTTAATATTCATTCCTTTTATTATTTTCTCGACGTTTAAACTTATATCTACCTATCTGTTTTTTATTTAAATATCTACCTGTTGCTCTATCGTAGAATTTACTAACAAAATAGTCTTAGGTATCTACTAACAAAATGATAAAATGGGTTGTATTACTGTCCGGAACAAAAACTTTTTATTTGATTTTGATGAAGCTGTGTTGGAAAATCACAGTCGTGGCCACTGGTTACCCCTGTATCTTTCGGGCCCTGAACGTCATACACTACAGCAAGCTTAAGAATAGTGAACGTGCTATTTGTTTTTTAGTCTGTGACAGCAGTACACGAACGCCAGAAGGAAACTTCATTTTCGGAAGGCACTGTAGCTCCGCATTCAAGGCTGCAAGTACCTGCAAATAAGGACAGATATAAATGCCTGTGAACCCTCAACAGTACTATTCAGGAACGTGACATACTGACAGGCAGTCGTGTATTTGTGTATATAGTGAAATGAAGAATCAGTGTTTGTTATTAGTGGTGTTGGTATGTTTGGTGCAAGGGCGGCCGAAGTTGGCAGTGTTTGGCCCTTCGTTTGAGCCTGGATATGATTATTATGTGAGTTTTAATTAATAATATATTCGTTACTAACCAAGGTAAAAAGTTGATTGAGGTATCTCAATGGTATACGTCGTGGTTACATTTGATGACCTAGCAGTTGACTTCTTAAGATGATGATTATAAATAAACAATCTGGTTCTTTGAAACCATCGCTTTGTGCTGTGTGACACTACAGCTGGATTTTTCGTTGTTTATAAATAACGATATAGATATAAAAAGAAATGCACCTCTAGTTTAAAACACCCAGGTGCTTTAGAATGTATTATTTTTCGGACATACACATTTTCTAAGCATATTTTATGAACATCAGCTAGTTCGTTCCATCCAGCTAGTTCGTTCCATCTAGCTAGTTCGTTAAATTCAACTAAGCTCTACCCTTTGTTTACAAAACACGTGAATGTATAGTGTTATTTTCAGTTGTTATTGAAATAAACTCTATTGTACAGCTTCAGTCGATGTAGATTAGAATTGAAATTACTTGCATATTTGTAATTAATGAATAATATGTATTTCAGGAACCTCCCAAGTACACATTTAACTATGGCGTAGCGGATCACACCACAGGAGATGTTAAATCGCAGCATGAGACGAGGGAAGGAGATGTCGTGAAAGGTAATGAAATAGTATATTGGATAGAAGAATAGCAGAGCTACTAGTTTTACTTAAATTTCTTGATAGATTTTTCTTCCTCATCCGAGGAAGTACTCGTACTCGAACAGCAATCCTTGCATTGCCTTATTCCGGTTTGAAGGATTTGTAGAAATTACCAGCACTTGGCTTATATCAGGGCCCAAGACTCACTGTTGGCTTGGCCATAGAAACTTATTGCTTAAATGTGACTTAAAATTTCCTAAAAACGGTAAAGGAAAAAATTGTGAGAAAACCAGTATACCTACTCCAAAATATCCAGACGGAGACAAATATTTGCAGATCATACAAATATTTGTCACGCGGTAGACAAGACGCAGAAGGTCATGGGAATCGAACCCATGAGCTTCTGCGTCTCAGGCGGGCTTAACATTGATATCGTAATTAATTTTAACATCAAATCGATTGTCATTAGGAATTTGGACCTAGGGTGGTCAACAAATGTATAACCATAGCTGAACTACAAAACACGAATCAATTAAAATATGCAAATACAAGTTAATATTCAATGACCCACAAATGAGCTAAGTATGAACAGATGAACCGGACGTCCAAGACCCACAAAATCACCCACAACTTCGGCTATAACACTTTGAATTTGGACACCATTGCGTAGGGGGCAAAAAATATATCTTTTTATGTACTCAATTACCACATAAAAACCCTACACGCTGAATAACTTTTGTAGACCCAAAACTAGTGCAATATTTTACTTTCATTGCAATACATCGAAACGTTCAATAAAAAAAATAGGTCGTTTAGCTGTATTTTTATTGCATTAACTTAGAAACTTGATTTTCTAAGAGCTCCAAGGGACCGGTAAACCTATTTTAACTTGATAACTCTACGAGTTCCTGAGAAAAAGGGTCTTGAGAGACAAACAGACGAAGTGAGGATTCATTTTTCGTTTTGAGGTACGGACCCCTAAAAATAGCACATCTTTGCCGAGACGCTAATCATTAGACAAAAGAGTGGTACCACTATTTTGACAATTGAAGGTCCATCCATAAAAAATCGCGTAGCTCTTATAGGTGACATCTATTTATATATTGATCAATCAAATAACTAACTACCTATTGTGCGTATCAACCTTCGCGATCATTGATTTGCATACCATAATAACAGACAACAGACCATAAAAAAGTTTCAATGCATCTAAATCTTGTCTTATCTTTACAATGGCATGCATTGTTTGGGAACTATGCCATAATGAGTCTACTGTTCCTTATTCCATGCTCAAAAAATGCATCTTACAAAACACATGAAACCATTAGTAAGAATGAAATTTAAAGATATGCGGTCATGTTAGCTTAGATTATGCCTATTTGATTGAGTGATCTTACTGTATGACAGTTATATGAGAACGCTAGATACTAATATTATTAATAATAATATTATTAATGTTAAATCTGCAGTATTTACTGAGGAAAGAAATTAGGTTATGTCCTACCAAAGGAGACCAGACCTCTGGCGAACTATCTACGATTGAAGCTGCGATTTTTTTTCTTGTTATTCGATTTATACAATGAGTGGCTTCGTAGGAAACGCAAATTATGTTTAAAACGTAACCGTAGAAAACGTTGAAACAAGTTTATGGAACTTTGAATACAAAAGTTCGGTCATATTACTCCTATTTGAAACAAAAAAGATTGTTAGAATGGTTAATGATTGAATCAATGCCTTTACAGTTATTTATTTATTACAACGATATTGTTTTACGCATTAGATTCATTCTATTATTTGTTGTGAATAAGTGTTTCATTGACAATATGTTGGATATAATTTGCTTTAGGACCTTAAATATACCTAATAGAAAATTGTAAACAGTTACAGATATAAAAATAAACATTTTGTTTATTTGAAATTTTTTATTTAGTATCTATTCATTCTCAAATTGATCATCTTGTACCCCCTTGGATTTATGTATATTAAATTCTATTAATAATAATAAATAAATAATGCTGGTCATTTTTCACACAGCATCATCTAGCCCCAAACTAAGCAGAGCTTGAATAATGGGAACTACGAGTACATGACTGATATACTACTTATATACTTTTTTTGTAAATTAATAGAAAATATTCAGACCCAAAACAAACATTTGCAGATCATACAAATATTTGTCTTTATTTTGTACTTTTCTTTGGTGTGCATTATAGATAATATTTATCTAAATCTTCAGGTCAATACTCCTTAGTAGAACCAGACGGCTCAATAAGGACGGTTGACTACACAGCGGACCCTGTCCACGGCTTCAACGCAGTGGTATCCAAAGTCGGGCCCAACGTCCACACACCTCATCACATACCAGTGAACCACCAGCAGCCGATACCAGTACGCCATCAACCCGGAGTGGACCAGTACCCTGTGAATGCTATACCCGTGAATATTCCACATAAGCCAGTTGATTCTGGTCATGTACATTACTCGAAGCCCATACCTGTACCTGTGGAGATTCCCAAGCAGTATTATAACCCCATTTATCAGCAACAACCTCCTATTTGTAAGTATTTTGGACATTGCTTCAATAGATAGGTAGATAAACTCTTTATTGTGCATAACACCAATTTACAGTACACAGTATAAAAGAACAAAAAAAATATAAGAAATGCACAAATAATAGCGACAATAATAGGTATGTTTAAATAAATAAATACCTAATAGACGTATACATAATCTTAATCCCACTCTAGTATTCTCTGTATCGTGGGCATCAGGAACTACGAGAACCGTGGTACCACCCAGACCCAAAACAAATATCTGCAGAACATGCAAAAAAAATCCCGCAGTGGTAATCGAACCCACACCTCTTGTCTCATCCGGCTCCACACCCCTCGCACCATTGAGGCTGTCTATACAAAAATTATATTTTCTTCGGCTAATAACAAGTTGAATGCACTTTACACAAAAAATCTCTTGATCAGTCTATTACATGAGAGTACGAATTAAACAATGTCATTATTTTCAATTAGTGTCAGATAACGATTGGTAGCCCATTGTGTGGCATGTGCCATTGTGTCTAAGAGTTGACGATGAAAATCATTTGTATGGATTGACGGCAAGAAAATATATTTGTGGAATGTGTATGCAGTGTGAAACTTTGTTTATGTTTTATCATTAGAAAACCTAGGTAATGTTCAATTTTTGTAAGTATTCATATTTTTAGCGTTATTTTAATAATTTCCCAAAATATCAACCTTGGCGATCATATTTATTTTAAAAAACTTGTGAGTTCCCTTAAATGTACTTTAAAAACCAAATAACTATTTCAGCGTTTTGCTCAAAATTTAGTTTCTTATAATTCTTTATTGTACACAGAAATAAAACGGAATATTAAACAAGATATTAGGTGAGGCATGTACAAAGGCGAGCTTAACCCTAAAAAGAGTTTTCTTCCAGCAAACCTTTGAGGAGAGACCAAGTTTCAACCAAGTTACACAATTAGCTATACAACATTGAACGTACGAAACTATAAGAGTGCATTCTGATAACTGCAATAGTGCATTTAGATAGATACCACTTTCTGTTCTATTGGCGTTAGCGTCTGCGGAAAGATTGAATAACATTAGCTGTTGAAATTTGACATGGCTGTTTTCTTTGATGAATGAATGAATGAAAATACTTTATTGTACACCTTAAGATACAAACGAAATAAACAGTAACACATATAATAAAGGTATAATGGGCGGTATTATCACTTAAAAGCGATCTCTTCCAGACAACCTTTGGATGGAGAGGATTATATATGATTTTGAAGCGGCCGGGGGTGTACTTTGTGTAAACTACCTTAAATAATATTATTCATAAGACATACTACAGCAGAATATAAAAATAATAACATATATACCAATTACCTATTATATATATATATAGCTTTGCTTTAGCGTGAAAGGAAAACTAAGCGTGAGGTATTTGTCTAGATCCCTTGTTGTCTATTGCATGTTCGCGCCCGGGCACCGGCTGTAATTTGACACGAGGATAAACTCCGTCATTGGTACCTATCCAATAATGAGCAATTTAAAATTAACAACCGTTCGGTATGCTTCGTTAGGAATAGATAGTTTGATAATCTAATAACATATACATTAACCTGACTATCAACAATGAGCAGCGCGTTGAAGTCTTTTGCATGAAAAATGTTTTACAACAGAAAATGAGAAAAATACAACTGTGCCTCTTTAGGCACAGTTGTATTTTTATACAACAATTTTTTTTTTATACAGTATGTTTCTGAGATAAACTTTTACGTTAAACGCATATATGGAAGGCTTATTTCGAGTTAAAGAACTCTAAAGAAGAAGAAGAAGTTTATCTCAGAAATGGTTTATTCCATTGAAATGAGTTTTATGTAATCGATTATATGACTTCAAGTATAGTTCTAAGATTTTATTGCCACAAGTTACTAAAGGGCACTGCAATAGAAGATATAAAACAGTTTTAAAATTTTGCAAAAAATAACTTGTAACTAAATGCTCATTTGCTGTTTCAGGCTGCCAATCAAAATACACAATATTTAAGAAATCCCTATCTTTTTTAATTTCAGTGTACCCAAAAGTAGGCCCACAGCAGTTCCCGGAATACGATGGCGTTGAGTTTGGAGGACCGTATCAACCACAATTTGAGGATGCATTCCAGCAGCAGCCGTTTTTCTAGTTCATGATGTAATTGTTAATAGTACAATAAATTAATTATAAGAATGTTGTGTATTTACTGATCTGTATATTACTAAATCACTATTATACCAGATAAATTACACTCTTGACTGGCAATCGTATCAATTAAAAGGAATGAGTGAATAACGCATTATTTAGGACAAAAAGTTAAGAAAGTCAGATCGTATATAAGCTTTGATAAATAATTTAAAAGCCTTGTTTTTTTTTTATTTTTTGACAACTTCAGTTTTTTTTTAAATATTTAAGCTTAATTCTAATAAATTCTAAGATAAATTATTTAATATAGGAACGTAGCAGCTTCAATTAGCAGGCACGTTAAAAATGTGGCACAGTAATTTTGATCATACATTTTATCTAGGCGTTATGCCTCTAAAGATATTATTTTAGGTAGAGCAATGACTACTGACTCAAAGAGTTATATTTTATGCAGGCGTTAGCATGATAAATAGAAGAACATTATTGATCGAGGTTTGGAATGAAATATATTTAAGGTGCATTTAATAAACGATGATACAGAGAACCCTTTTAATAAAAAAATATGTTATTAGAACTCACAAACTAAAAATCATAGATGTCTGTTTAACATAAACACTAGTGTTTATCGAAAAGACGCTAGCTAAATCACCATGCAGTTGAACTAGTTGTGAGGCATGCGATTATTGCATGCGCTATGGCTTTATATGCAGTGAAAAGTGCAGTGAGTGCAGTCTTACAGGAAGAGGCAATGTTAATTTTCTGATTTATAGGATGAGTTTTAATTCAGATTATATAAATAAATAAAGCTGGTCATTTCCTTCACACAGCCTTTCCTTCATTTAGCCCCAAAGTAAGCAGAGCCTATGTTATGGGAACTATATGACTGATATACTACTTATATATTTTTTTTGTAAAAACATACATGTTATACATGAAGAACACCCAGCCCAGACCCGAGACTAATATTTGCAGATCATACAAACTGTCCCACGGCGGGAATCGAAACCGCAACTTTCTGCATCTCAGGCACCTTCACCCACTGCGCCACAGAGGTCGTCAATAAGAGTATAATATAGTTTATTTTAATGTTATTTTCTTTAAGTCTATAATTTATGTTTGTATGGTTCTTTATGTGAATTTTTAACTTATGTTAAGTAATGAAAAAAATGCAAGGGAAGATGAAAGCGCCAAGGTTTGAACAATGCTTTACAGAGATAGCATTCTTTTAGAGACATCTGTAGATGCCCTGACATAATCCGCCGACAGCTTGACGACGATGTTTGCCGCTGACTGTCGCGCTATGTACATGCGAACGTTACAAATCAAGCCAAGAATGGCAAGTTCTTATTATAAAGTTAAGGATTGAAGCGTAAGGAATGCTTTGTTCAAGAACAAATCGTGAGTGTCAATCTGCGAAATGTCAGACTCATCTTCGTTGTATCTTTTATATCAAATAAAGAATATTCATAGCTATGAATAATAAATATTAGCACTCACTTCACTATGCATTAGACATGCTATTAAAGATTTAGTAAGTACCTTTTCTTGAAATTCTGATATTATATTTTGTCAAGATTTACACCAAATCAGAAAGATTCTTCTTAAAAAAATCTAGCAATTTCCAATATACTTTTGTAAATTGTAAATTCCTACTTTACAGTTTTAATTAAGTATTTAAGTCTTTATTAGTATAAGCACAAGACCTATGAGGTGCAAAAATATTTACACGATTTTATACCCACAGCCAGAACTTGCTTCTCCAGAAGATTATATGGCTACCCTGCTTTTGAAGTTAATATTATCTAATAATTTAATAATACTTTGAGATTAATAAACATTAACCAGTGACTACAGCTGTTGCAACAGAGTCGAAACGTCGGGAAAATAATAAAAAAAGTAAAAGCGATAAGGACCAGTACTATCTACTTGTATTGTATACCTTCTATCACCGCACCGCTCGCTATCGGTAGGGCTTCATAATCACAGCCAAGAGCTTGGGTGTTCTCCTGGGGAAACTTCCTCCCGCGAATACTCAGGTGACAGAATGATGTCTCTGCTTAGGTTTTCCCAAGATTTGACAGTATGAGAATCATCAAAGGGCGTTTAATTATTTTACGACTTACCAAAATGTGGGCCTTATGCTTGTTTGCTACCTTGTTGGTATAGAAAAAACCTTATCCATAGACACAGTAAGTGGTCACGGTATTAGAGTTAATTACGACAGTATACAAAAGCCTTACAACGCCTCTGGCACTAGTGAGTGACATTAAAAAGTATGAGAAACAGTAGACCTTTTAAAAGTATTGCTATGACAACCACCGACTTCTTGCGAATGCTTCATTAGGAAATATTAATCGATTAGACATAATAATAGTTCATTAGTTTGCTAGACTTTGATGAAATTACTTTTTAATTATTGCCAATGGGGTAACTGATGAAAGATTAGAAGCATTTTGTTGCTTAATTTATGCTTGATAGATGTTCTTTAAAATTCCCTTGAATTTGGTTTGCTCCATCATTATTATCTATAGAATTGTTTACACTTAGACGTCTCTGGGATTACCCGTTGTTACCAATATTGGGAAAGGTTATTTTTTTCAAAACGATTCCATCTCGCAGTGATCTGGATCAGTTCACCTATCTATTGATCGTTTGCAATGGTCTTTTGATAGCATGCTGTTTCATCTGTATTTTTTCTATATAGCTGTAAATAGTTGTATGAATAGCTTAAAAAGCTTTGTGTACTATGAATGAATGAATGAATGAAAATACTTTATTGTACACCTTAAGCAAAAAACATAATAACAAAATCTTATTCTAGAGAAAGTATAATGGGAGGTCTTATCGCTTAGAAGCGATCTCTTCCAGACAACCTTTGGATGGTGAGGATAGTAAGAGATTGTGAGAGTGGTGGGGATTTTTTTTTGCACTTCTTTAACTGTACCTAATTAAACAGGCTGAGCCTTAGTAGCAAAAATATGTTTAATTATATTTTAAAAAATATTTTAATTCATGTATCATATGTTTCATTCTTGTACTCAATATAAAGTAAACTATTATAAGAAGAAGTTTTGTTTAAATGTAATAGAGTTCATTTTCAAATAAATTTAAAGCATCATCAGCATCATCTAGCCCCAAACTAAGCAAATCTTGTGTTATGGGAACTACATGACTGATATACTACTTTAATACATCTTTTTTATGTAAATACATACTTATTATACATAGAAAACACCCAGACCCGAGACAAATATTTGCAAATCATACAAACATTTGTCCCGCGGCAGGATCGAATCCGCCACAGAGGTCGTCAAAAGAGTCAAAAGAGCTCGTCCGGGAAGTACTACCACAATACCTATTTTTGCCGCCAAGCAGTTATGCTCGCACTGCTATGTTCCGGTTTGAAGAATATGGGTGTCGGTGAATTACAGGGACATGAGTCTTTTCACCCGTTATATCTCAGGGTTGGTCACGCGCAATTGATACTTCAGATACTCAAATACCTCACGCTTCCTTTTTCTTTCTCGCTAACGCAAATTTGTCAAGGTAAAACTTGGCACCTGTCACGTGACATTTCCACAGCTAATGTAATTTCCATACAATTTTATCTTTCCGCAGGCGTTAACGTCAACAGAAAGTGGTATTTGTCTAGCCCCCCTGGTGTTTTAAGCGTCCACAGGTTACGCTAACCGCTTGCCAACAGGTGCCCTGCATACTTGTTTGCCACGTAAGTTATATAAAAGGTAAATATTATAACTTTTGCCAAGACTAAAAATAATTTTCTCGCCAAAGTATGATATAAGCACTACGTCATAGCTACCTTCTTCAGCAGGCGCTTCCTCCAGTTACTTCCTAGTAGAATCCGTATTAGATAATGATTTACAACCATGGACCAAGTTTACTGACCAATTACGATGATACCGATCGATCAAGCTATGAACGAGTAGGTCCAATAATTGCGTACATAGAGCTCTCGGTAACTTCTTTCTGCTTGCCGGCTCCTTACCACTATTTCATGCAACTTAAGACATCCGTGGATCTTACCATCAGTGTGATTCAATTAAAGATTTACTCTAAATGTTTTATTATCTAGTGTGGCCACGCCTAAATCGCGGAGCCAAATCGCGAGTGCCAAGGGTTGAAAAGGGCACGCGCCTACCGCGCTATGAATGCGTTAAAATGGATTAACTGCTATATTTTATTACATGTCTAATATGTAAGTTTTTTGACATAATATTCTATATAAACAATACTCAATATAAACAATATATAAATAGGTGAGTGGAACACACACGGGAGTGAGGCACTAAAATTGAGTTGAAAAAAACCTCAATGGATTGACTAAACAATAGATTTATTATTAGATTAGGTACCTTTATTCATATTGTTACTGTAACGATAGTACCTTGTTACGATATAATTTATAGTTTCATAGGCAACAATATAAGTTTTGGAGAATGTCGGATAACAACAGATGAACCTTTGTTTTTTATAAAAACGAAAGGAAAGAGACGGTTTACAGCATAAAATAGAAACAATGAACAATATAAATATGAGTTTGCTTTTTTGTAAATGGTTTATTGTTTTGAAAGTATCTACTCTGGCTTAAGTATAAGTTGTTGTGCTAGAACTAAGAATGTTCTAATCTAGAGGTAGACCTAGTTTAATATCTAGAAGCCCAGCACTTTTTTAAAACCCCATGCAACAAAATGGTCAACCAAAAAACAGGTCTGACTGTGTTTCTGTCTATGGCACCATGGCTCTTAAACAGGTGGACTGATTTCGATACGGCTTTGTCTATTTGAATGCTGTATTATTTGGCATAGGTTTGTTTAATTGCTACACGTCTCTTTTTGGAATTAACATGATTTGGATTAAAAGAAAAAAGGTAATGAAGTTTGTTATACTCGTTTTGTATGTTTAGGGCTATCTAAGTTCTTAGATATGTTATAACCACACATCACTAAGATAGGATTGCCGATCTCTGTGGTGTAGTGGGTGAAGGTCCGCTTGAGATGCAGAAGGTTGTGGGATCGATTCCCGCCGCGGGACAAATGTTTGTAGGATCTGTAAATGTTTGTCTCGGGTCTAGGTATTTATTTGTATAATATGTATGTATTTACAAAAAAAAGCATATAAGTACTGATATACATCAGTCATGCAGATCCCATTATACAAGCTCTGCTTAGTTTGGGGCTAGATGATGCTATAAAAATGACCAACATTATTATTATTATTGTGATTAACTACGTCTTTTATTTTTTTAAACCTTAGATTTTATTTTTTTATATATTATGCCGTTCACGCTCTATGTAATACATACAGAGTGCATGAAAATGGGTTTTCAATGTAGAAAAATAATTCTTGTACTGGAAGATTTTCAGTTTCAATTTTCAGATTAATTATGATGTGCCATAATTAATCTGAAAATTGTTATCTTTTCATGAAAGATAAACATATGATTCCATTTTTTAAACTTTTGTAATTGTTAAATTATTATTTTTTTGCTCAAATGTACCTCGGTTTGGTATTATGTTACGGTACAAATATCCATGAACCCTGTTCATTTCCTGCTGAACAAGAGTTGTTTATGAGCGCTGCTTTTTTTGTTTACGGAATTGTAAAATTAAACTGTATTCATTTGTTTTAGATCAGGCATCTACATTCGGATTTGTACTATTATAAACTAGTCGATCCAACTGACGTTGTTCTGTCCTTCAATGTGACAGATACAAAACATAAATTCGAAAACTATAGAGAAAGTAACCACTATGTTCGACAACCAAGATCATTTTATAAGGAAGAAATAAATGAACAAAAAAAATTACAAATTCCGGGCAATTTTTCAAATGTTGCTTTCCATAAAAATCTAATTTGGACTGTAACGAACATTTTAAAATAAAAACTAGGCAAATCGGCCCAACCATTCTCAAGCGCTTATAAAGATAAGTAATTGATGCCATCTTTGTGACACATTACGGTTTCGGGGATTAAGTAACTTTACAACAAATAAATCGGTAAGAAGGTGCTGACTTTCGACTTGTAATTTAAGTGAAGTATATGAGCTTGACTCACCACTTGTAATTTTGATCTTAAAACCTGTCACATCAACATCTCTTCGCGTGTCCTTTAGAATAAAAATATAATGTTTCGAAAGGAGCCAGCTGACAGTTATCATTGGTGCTGATATTTAAATAGCAGTAGTTAACATTGGTCCGGCGTAAGCTGCGCCCTTGATCTTTGAAAATATAGCTGCTTCCGATGAACGACAATAATAGAACCGTGATAGATGCCCGCTTTGTTAATTAATTCAATATTACGTTTGTTCATTATTTTGCTACAAAATTATTAAAGCAGGGTTATTCCCAATTAGTTAACTATGTCTTATATCAAGCAGAAAAATATTTATTCACTCCAATCTGTTGTAGTAACAAACTCATACTTTCACATTTATTATATTTGCAAAAGTTAGGATACATAATTATAAAGCAATGATTTTTTTTGTAAATCATTGCTTTATAATTATGAACCTGTAATTTCAGTTCTCTGGGTCTTCAGCAACCTTGAACGCGGTGTTTTGATTAGGCATTTTATACAATCACATCACAATAAATTGGCGAATGCATAAATATAATTTTCTATTTATAGTATAAATCGATTTGGTATACAAATTCCAAAACCAATTAATTAATGCCTATCAAAATTTTTTTTAAGACCTTGGATTTAAAAAAATATTTCTTATTTTCACAATGCTTATCATTATTATTTATTCAGTTTGTTGAATGTTTACGCGATGAACATGCAAAAAATATTAATTTGCATACTTTACAAACGGCCTTTAGTAACTTTTTTGGTAATATCCAAATGTTTCCTTATCACATGCTCTAATCTCTCTTATCTCCTATTTTACCTCATAGCTACTTAGGCAAATATTTTTTCACCATATTCAGTATTATTATCTACTGCTAAATATTTAGTTATCCCAGCTGTATTATACTTACTAATTCACTTTGTAATCAATCAGATAATTTTCTAAAAAATATTGTGTTAATTTTTTTAACGCAATATCATAAAAATATAAAAAAATAATAATATTGAGAAGTTACAAAGATATTTTGTGAGTGTTCATGCGGAAGTAGTCGCTAACTAGCTGGTGGTAGAAGCAAAATAACATTTGAAATTACCAAATATGTTACGAACTCATAGCGTTGATAGTTACATATTTACAGTTTATACGTAGGACGTTACCCACAGTATACTAGGGAAAGTAAATCTGTATCACACAACTAAAATTTCTAATACTTAAGTACCTTCTTAATTAGGTTAGAACAGTAATTATTTACCACACAATTAAAGACATATAAATACAATTAACATTTAAGAACTCATAAATATCATTAGCAATTGCTTCGTCAAGATTATAATTTGATTTGTCCTGCAATAATTTTCGAACTCATAAAAATCTTTTGGGTCATCTTTATTCCGCAAACCAAGTCTTACGAGTCATTAATTATTTTTTTTAGCTAAATGGCGAATGGATTACGTCTGTGTAAAATATCTAAAAGACTTTACCTAAAATCTTGTTCCCTTCACTGAAGTGTTGTAAATGTCAGTCTGACTTCTGGTTATTTTTTTTTCCTAGTGTAGGCAAAATCTTAAAAGACTATGACTAATGCTAAGTAACCGGGATTCAGTAAGCACTTACTGGGTTACAACTTCAATTATATATTTTTTGGAGATATTTAACCACATCCTTTTGGGCTGTACACTTCATACAAGTAGATACGGCATACTATTTTTGGATGACAATGATCTTTTAATCTCCATTTAAATTGTTTATATAGTAATTATTTAAGGAAGTATTGCTCTCGAAATAAAAACATTAATTAAGCACCTTCAAAATAAAGATTTATTGTTACAAGAAGCTGAATATGTCACATATTAGACATGAAACTGCATAAAAAAAACCTCATTTCTCAAGCTATAGTTTTCTCAAGTGCTGGTACTTTGCAGTAGTTCAACATAACTATGATTGAACTAACCATTGATCTCTATGTGTCTACCTATCAAGTTTCAAATATGTACAGTAACTATCTACATTTTGTTTATTATTCCAGGTTGAACAGTACGTGACAAAAGTAGATAAACATATTGAGTTTTAACTAGGAAATGGTACTTAGATTGCAAATAGTCCTATGTTTTGAAGTGAAATCTACGGGTTCCAGAAATATTTAAATTAAACGTGTCTGTTAATCTTTTTTGTTGCTGACTATACCAATTATACCAGGATTTTCGGATCTAATGAACTTTCTTCAATTTTTATAGTTTACTTTTTATATTTGAGTTGTTGCATTGACTGATAAGTCACACAAAGATTAAAGATATGCATTAAATGTTACATTATTAACTAGCGTAACACCCTCGACTTCGTTCGTGTGAGGGTCCTCTATACAAAGTAAAAACTGCATCCTGCATCAAAACTGGTAGATTTTGTCACAGCTCACAAACACTATTCAAAACATAGCACAACTGTTTCCTTGAAGAATTCGAATTCGTCAAAGAATCTTGGATGACCATCTTTCCACTAAGTCATGAGACCCTGACTCAAGTCAGGTCTCGTCAATTACCTCACAAAAATAATAACAAAAAAGTGTTTTTTCAGTAAACTTTGTATCGTTTACATTAAACTTAGCTCCTCATTCGGGTAGTTCGGAACTACGTGCTTTCATACAAATTCGTGATCCACTTCGATGATACTTTTTAAACGACTTCAAAAAAAGGAGGAGGTTTTCAGTTCGGCTGTATTTTTTTCATCGTGTATGTTTGTTTCTTGATATCTTAGCCATTTCTTAACCGAATTTTCAGAATGGAGAATCATAGGTACCTAAACTAGGATTAAACCTGTATAAATAAATAAATAATAAATAAATAATGCTGGACAATCCACACAGCGTCATCTAGCCCCAAGCTAAGCAGAGCTTGTGTTATGGGTACTACCTCTAGATGACTGATATACTTAATACAATACATTACATAAATAGATATTTTTTATTATACATAGAAAATACCCAGAACACCCGGAACAAATATTTGCAGATCGTACGAACATTTGTCCCAGGGCGGGAATCGAACCCGCAACCTCCTGTGTCGCAGGCGGACCTTCGCCCACCGCGCCACATCGGTCGTCAAAATCAAATGTATGATGGCATACCTATACCTCCTTCCGGACATGATATGATATGATGCAAGTACATAAGTGGGTAAGTGACAATTTAAAAAAATGGCATTGCGCACATACATATTTTCTTGGAAAAATCCATTGGTGCACTAGAAAATTAGAACCCTTCAAGATTAACCTTTGGATTAATAGCAAGAAACTCTAGTCACCTAGCGCTACAATAATAAATAGTCAAGACAGTGCGGCAACGTTTTATGCATCTCAAATTAGATCAACATCGTGTACTCTTCGGCCGTGAATCGTGATGCACGGCAGACGAGCTCGATTACCGGTTATTCTTATACAAACTTACGTTGCCGCGTAAGACACAGGGATTATATATTGCACATAAAATATTATACTTCATCGGTGTTTCAAGGCTATAGTACCAGCATGATTGGAAAAGTTAAGTTTTACGTAGTGAAAATAAAATAAGGATAACCTAGATTATCAGAATAGTCATGGGTATTCATATTGAATTCAGAGTACAGAGTTAAGATAATATAATTATGAGTGCGGCAAAGGATTCAAACTCACCCGAGACGAAGACAGCGTTATACCCGAGGAGAATACTTTACATATTAATAAATGGAAGATAAGAAACAACTAATTTTATTTGATTATTATTTTATATAAAAAAATTGAAAGTTGAGTGGTGTTTCGTAAAGATTTCAATTGGCAGTGTCGGAACGATTATTTTGTCTATTCCTTATCTTTATTAAATGTATCCTCGTCCTGTCATATCAATGCAATAAATGATAGAAATACACGTCAAGGTTAAGGTTGTAATAAACCTTTTTTGATAGAATTTTAATTAACAAAGCATTTTGCGATATGCATGGCTTTTTTTTGTGTTATTATAGCGGTGGCCAGTTTGATTTTCGTATGTTATTTTTGTCTGGGGTAAAAGCTTTGATACGAATTTTAGAGATTCCAAATTCAAATTACATAATTGACGAGCGGGTTGCGTTGAAATTCAGAAGGACATTATCACAGATTAAATATTTAGGCTGAGCCTAAATTTTCAGCACTTTATGGCATAACTTATTATAATATGTGGAACACTTAGTACTGCCTTGATCACTTCAATCAAGGAGCATTAGAAAGGTTAACATAAATACCAAAACCACATGAGACACATGAGAAAGGTTAACGCACATTAGACTTTGTAGGACGAGCGCAACGCTACGCAGACCAGTTTTTGCTGTTATTTTTTTTAACAAATTCTAAGATAAATCCTAGAAATTATTAATGCACCCACTGTGGTCAGTAATTCGCTACGAATGCTGCTGGCCGCATTAAGAGCATCGAAGCACGATTTTTACGGCCCCAGTTATTTGTAAGGCACGACAAAACTGTGGAATAGGTGTTTTATATACAAGCAATGTGGCTCATTAGACGACTAATGATCTAGGCAGTGAACACTAGGCTTTATGTGTGAGCAAAGGTTAGTATGTGGCTTATTGGAATTAATAAGAACCAGTGTTGCAATTATCATTAAAATATAAGGCTGTATAAAGATTTCCTAGATATAGTCAACGATTTATTGAAATAATAATCAACACATTATGGTATTATACGAAGACACAAGACATTGGTGTCTTCAGATGGATGACATCACAATACAGTACGATTCTCAGGAGTAACGTCTACGTCCATGGATGGGGTTATTCCACAAATCCCCCCTAAATTCCTCTTAGAGAGGAAATCTGGAACTTAAATAAAAATAGTCTAGAATTCCCCCCTGATAATCCCCCTTAAGGGGGAAAACTGGAATTGAAAGAAATAATTTCTCGAAATCCCTAAAAAATAGCACGAATAATTATTGTATGTATTTTAAAGACGTACTTTCTCTTTCTCTTTTACAACATTATTAACCCCTTTGCAGCGATGAGAGTTTACGATTGTTCTGGTGAAATGTTACAAAGAAATCTGACCACAGACAAAACTCTAAACACTTGATCTTATCATATAAACTTTTTGTGTCTGTGGTCTGATTGATCTAACAAAGCCAATTTAACCACGGATACCTTATGGTTGCAAGAAGTAGGCAAAGAATTTACCTCTGTCTTTGCAACGCATGATTAACGACGTGTCGATGCTCTTATAAGATATCGCGTGGTATTTTCAAGCCAAACAGAGTATTAACAGGTCATTTGTATTCTTCTTATAAATGTAGCGACTATAAACATTTAGGAGCAACACCATATCGATCTTGGTATGTTGACTTCGATCAGCGAAGTAAAGAAAAAACGCAAGATAAGATTTGGCCGACCTGTTTTAGAAATTGTAATTTGTGTTAGTTAATGAGTATGTTTACTACAAATTGCGCAAATAATCAATCCATTTAGTTTGTTTTTGATTGGCAGCTTGATAATAATTTATGGAATGAAAAGGTATAATGTGTCTCAATAAATATTTATAAATAAATGTCTGTCATGATCGTACAAATTATGTATAATTAAAACCAAATGTAAAGGCGCAGGGTTATGTTTTAAAAACTCCTAACTTCCTAAGACCGTTTAGTATGGTCACCCTACTCTGAGGCTACCCCTAATCTGTGTAAGTTCCCTAAGTCCGAGCCTAAATTCCTAATGATGTGTGTGTGCACCCTAACACCCTATCCTAATCATATAGCATGAAGTGTGGAAATATATAGATAAATTCGGGATGTCTGTTACCAGGCGAAAAGGGTATGTGAACGGCGTGCAATGTATACAGAAATAGGTATCTCACTGCCGGTCAAGCAGACTCACAAGACCGGTCTAACGATGGCTAAGGGAGTCTTGGCCACAGTGAGGGAGGGCTGTAAAACAAGATGTTATCCGGCGGATGTCGGGGCCCCGGATCAGCTCGTCTGGCGGGTGCTGGGGATTTCGGGTCAGCTTCTTCCAGTGGTTTGCTGGGCACTTCGGGTCAGCTCGTCTAGCGGTTTGCTGGGCACTTCGGTTCAGCTCGTCTGGCGGGTGCCGGGGATTTCGGGTCAGCTTCTTCCAGCAGTTTGCTGGGCACTTCGGGTCAGCTCGTCGAGCGGTTTGCTGGGCACTTCGGGTCAGCTCGTCCGGCAGGTGTCGGGGATTTCAGGTAGCTTCATCCAGTGGTTTGCTGGCCACTTCGGGTCAGCTCGTCTGGCGGGTGCCGGGGATTCCGGGTCAGCTTCTTTCAGCGGTTTGCTGGGTACTTCGGGTCAGCTCGCCCAGCGGTTTGTACTTTGGATGCCGCAGCGGATGCTTGGAACTACTAGGTAGTTGGTTGGAGATGAGTAATAAACTCCACGTCTGGTTGGCTATTTAGATAGTTTTATTTTGAATAAACTTTACTATAATTACTTTTTATGTGTTTTGAACCGAAAATTTGAAGGCATGTGCCATCGGTTTGTGTTCCAATAAACGGCGATGGGCTTGCAACCTGTCATGTGGATTGCTAATTACTTACAAAAAGTGGGCATGTGACAAATGTAATATTTGGATACGTAAGTACATCCAAACATCTTATTTGGCACATGTCCGCGTTAATTGCACAATCTTTATTGAACATACTCATTTGCTTATGAGTATGTTTTCACTGTAAGCCCTTCGTGGCTTATTAGAAAACTAACTCATGGCACATACCTTCGAATTTTTGTAGGACATGCCGGTTTCCTCACGATGTTTTCCTTCACTATCTTTGAGCACGTGTTAATGTGTATATAACTCTTCGAGTGGAAAAATCCGTTGGTTCACAACCAGGTTTGATACCTTCGACCTCCAGATCGGAAGTCGGTGTACCTCACATAGGCCAGGCCAACACGGCTCCAAGAAGCTAAAGTGTGGTAAAATGTCGTTTTCTGATTCTGCTTGTGCTATAGGTATCTATAATTTTAGCCACAACTTCGTCTTGAATCCAACTACAACAAAGCAAAAGGAGGGTCTAAACAGTCCATGCTGTATAAAAACCATGATAGGCATCAGCTAGACTTGCTGCTATAAAAACTAACAAGCAAACGTGAAATATCAGAGGTGGGACCTGACTTGTCACTATTAGAATAAAAACAATTGGTGACAATAATCATAACGTATTTTTAAATAAAGCTTGATACATAAAAACATTGCTGCCTGACTAATAATCAACGCACAGCCTAAACTGTAAGTCCTAGAAACCTGAACTTGATATATTTCTCAAAGGTGCCAGTTACTAAGAAATATATTTCCAAAATTCCACTCCTGTGAAGTTATAGGTACCTTAGTTCTTTATGGAAAAATCTCAAAGCGGGTGAAGTAGCGTGGGCTTCACTAGTATCCTAAAAGTCACATTAATAGTAAAAAAAAGAGACACTCTTATTTAATATAATTTTACGTTTTGTATCATTTTGTTATTAGATGATCACGTTTTGTTCAGAAAATCTACTTTATTTGATAGACTAACGTAAGTGCTGATAGCTTTATGTTTGCATATGGAGTACCTAATTACTTATAGGTAATTTACATCGAGGACACGCAAATAAAGTTCTTTGATTTATCGCGTGCCACACTTCAAATGCTAGTAGTCTAGTCTAGTAGATTTCCCAGACCGTGACATTAAATAAAAACTGGAATGATAGTACGAGTACTTGTTGATAAGACACGACGCGACTTCTGACAGACCTTTAAAAACCATAGATACTTAGTTAAATTCTTGATGTGTGTAACATCGGTTAAAAACATTAAAAACTTAACTTACTTAATTGGTGGTTTTCTTTCTGACCGAAACTTTGTGTGAAAAAAAATAAGGATGAATGGGAACGATGACTGAGTGAAATATGTAGAGATATAAAATGAAAACTAAGAAAATATAGACTTAAGGCAAAATACTTATAAATTAAAATCACATAAAGTGTCATACCAAAGGATACGACTGAACATTTTACTCCTGAAATACAGTTTCTACTAGTTCAGGAGCCTATGGATTCATATACAATTTGTAACATTTTATTATGCAAAGAAATATATATGATTATTATTTCTCTTTATTTATTTTTAATCTCAGGCTTATACCTGGAGCCTTTATAGGCATTAGTGGAGCCGAAGCTAACACTAAGAGGCCTTTTTGTACAATACAATATATAAAAAACGGTTTTTCGTGGATGGTGAATGATGAAACTATTGGAGACTCCTACAATAGTCCAGATTATCACCCAATGATAATCTGGACTATTGTAGGAGTAAATGCTTAAGGAATGGTTGCTTGGCTATGTAGGATGAAATGGCACCTGCCAATTCTGACCCAAATTCAAATCAAATCATAGGCAGGTGATGACTTGCCGTCCACTAAACGGGCCCCATAAGTGCCGCCAACGATAGGCAGCGTAGAGGCAACGTTGGTGTCGTTGGCTAAAGGGTGTCGAGAGGTGTGCTGCAGTTTCGCTAAACGCTACTCCCGGCTTTATGCCTTTAACACTTCCACCCTTGTAGCATAGGTTCCGCTCTTGCGCCTCCACCTCCGACCGGCCGGCTAAGGCAAGCCGAGGGTCAGGGGTCTCTGTCGACCCCAGGGAGTAATGGGGCTCCGCGGTGTCGCATCGCACCGAACGCTTGCCACAAGCGCGCTCTGCGGGATTATTATTATTATAATTATTTTAAAAATATTACGTTTTTGCCTAGTTACTTTTTGAGCTAACTCTTGAAAATAACTAGAAAAACTTACCCTATAATTAAAACAAGCGATTTCATTTGACCTTTTTTATATTTTGGCTACGTAAGTATGCGTCTGAGTATCTACGGGCACGGTTATGGAAAAAATATTACATTTCCTGAATATCGCGAGATCTTAATTCGGGGTGAGTTAATTTAAAGGAAAACTCCTTCAATAAATCCCTCAATAACTTCTATCCATTTTCATTTTACCTGCTACCTATTTGACTGTAGCGCATTTGTCAAAAGTAACTTAAAATCTTTCCGAACGAATAACTTAGACTATACTTACAAGTTAATTTATATTTTGGGCGTGGAATATGAAACTTGACTAATAGTCTTGGTAATCTAAATTTGTAGTTGTAACTGACTGCAATAAAACGATGTTGTAAAGAGCAATTTAATAATTGATGACTAAAATACTATTTGACCATCGTGTCTGAACCGAAAAATAATATATTCATAGAATTACGAGGTACAAAAATAAATCAGGTAGATCATGGTAAATATCCCGTTCTTAGTACAAATAAGATCAGGTAAAGTCAAACCATACCTACTTCAAAATGTATGGTACTTATGTATAAATTCATTATACTTGTACCTATCATGATTATGTACCTACAATATGTATTAGGAACTCTCTATAAATATAGATGGACTATTTAAATAAATAGTCCATACTTTTCAAAAATAAAGTTTTCAACATTTACGTAAATTAACAAAACTGATATTGTTTTACTTTAGATTAAATAATATTTTGTTTTATTTCAAGTTTTTTTCAAAATTTCTAATCGCAATAATTCTTCAATGTAACCATGGCATTACCAGTATAGACAGTACTAAAAAATCTCTAGAGGAATTATTTTTAAACATGGTAATATTAGTAGTTTCTAGTAAGTCAACAGGTAAATAATTTAACTATGATACTACTGATAGTGTCACGCGATATTGTCTCGAAAGAACAGTCGAAGTATCAATCAAAACATGTTGTAGCTTATAGAGGAAAATCTAGTATTGTGAAAGGATTAAGAAGCTCAACAGAGGCTTCTTAAATGATTAAGAATACGGTTATTTAGGATTCACTGCGTCTTCGAAGCCGAAACACCAATTGCGGTTGCAACATTGAGAACGCATTGCTCTGCTTTTCAATTTATTGATGCAACCCAAAGTCGTGAGGAGGCGACACTGACGTGATGTGATTACCTCGAACTGTGCAACTTTACGTTACACATTAACGAGGAAATCAAATCCTGTGAAACAAATGCTGCTAAAACATTTTTTTTAAAACGGTAAGAAATTGCAGGATGCCATTTGGGAAATTGTTGTACATATAGTTCTTAAAAATTCATAAAAAAACTGTCATCCAACCACTGGGCATGCAAAGGCTTCTTTAGTTTATGACGTTTGTCTATAAAATAAGCGCTGTTTTACTCGTTTGTCGACGGTAGCCCCCAAAGCTGGCATCAAATATTTATTTTTAACTAGCCTCTACCCACGGTTTCGCCCGCGCGGTACCCGGATAAAAAGCAGCCTATGTATTATTTTGATGTATAAGCGATATTACTATTAAGTTTCATCAAAATCCGTTCAGTAGTTTTGTGTCAAAGAGTAACAAACATCCATCCTCACAATTTTTCGCGTTTATAATATTGGTAGGATTGGACTCCATTTTGTAATTGAAGGTTAAAGGAAAGTGATTGGAACTTTCAGGATTCTCAAGACTGTTATAATCTAAGTCACGGTTTGGCTTATGGGTTGCAACATGATGCGCTGAGAACTCGTTAAATCTGGTGTAAAACCCTAATCCGAAAGGCGAAATTATACGGTAACGTAGGTTTGAAAACTCGAAGGCATGTGATTATAATTAGTATTCCAATCTGCGGCGATTGCCCAACTAACCCTCATACCTCTCATTTTCAATTACAATACATCCATAGAATAGTCTTGGCCTTTGACCAACTGCACACAAGATGCACCTTGTACAACTAGCTTCATTGTAACTGATGTACAAAATAAAATAAAATCCTTGGTACCTTCCAATTCATTCAGAAACATTATGCAACTATACTATGGTATGGTCCATAAAGGTCTAGGTAGGTCTTAAAGAAACTGAGTTTGTAAAGAATAAAATAATAAAATAAATAGTCCAATGAATCATTATTGTATTGGATTTTAACTTCACTTTGAATTGAAAATCTATTCGTGAGTTGAACAAAATCGTAGCTGCACTAGATAAAACCAAGTGACACGGAATGCTGCGGAGTGCTGAATCGCAAAAAAAAATGTTTGGGATATACTCGTAATTAAATTGTTTGGAAGACACTTACTCAATGCGTTGCAGCGCGGCAACGCACGATGTAACTTGAAATGAGAATATTTATTGAAAATACAACAGATATGTATATAACCTTATAAGAAATTATAATCATATTTTTAACACTGTATAATCCCACTGTATACCCAAACTAGGATGCCCTGTGGTATGGCGTACTAATGCCCTCCACCAGACATTAAAAAATAAAATAAAATTGAAAAAGCAATTTAAAATTGCTTAATTATTTTTTTTTACGAAAAAGCAGTTAGAATGGCTTCCTTAGAAGTATAATCATGTTTAATAAGCCAGGCGTTTACTTTGTGTTTCAGCTTATAAGATAAGTGCATAAAATTGTATGATTTTGTCTAGTTTTTTTTATAAATATAGGAGCTCATATAATAATTATGTCGTCTTGCAAATGTTATGTTACATTTTATAAATTTAATAGTTTTTAATGATCTTGCTTCTATAATATTTGTACAATCTAAGTGGAGTGTTTTACGAAATGCTAAAATGAGGAAAAAAAAATAATTTGCGAACCGATAAGAGTTCACACTCCTTAAAAAGAGAGGTGATTGGATATCGAAAATGCTTGAATGTCATGACTTAAGCACGGGTTGCTGTGCTCGCTCAGGAACACAATAGCTGAACGCTTAATATAGGGGTTTATATTCTTCATTATTTAGTATTAACTCTAATGAGCTAGATCTGATAACTATGAGAATAAGACTCGTGTTTAAGATATCAATCTAGCTTCGTTTTACTTGTTTCTGCATGCAAAGCTCTATTGATGTTTAAGCCATCATTATCGGCTATACAATCTGAGCTACTATTATTAACTGCTAACAAGAGCCTGCCATTTTCTTCACGAATAGGTACACTGCCAGTTTAAGGTGGTATTTCAGATTTCAAGAAACACTTATTAAGAAAAATATTGTTAAGCAATAATTCTAATCTTTGAAGAGTTTTTTTAATAGACTCTGTAGAGCGCTAGTCTAATATTTAGATTAAAATGGCAACAATTGAACTCATCCGCAGTTGTCAATAGTATGTCGATGAGGAAACATCCGTTTTCTCATAAAATTTAGTACAGAGCCAAGCCACACGGTGCGTCGTGACCGGCGGATGGCCAGTGGCGCCACAATGCAAAAGCAATGTTTGGAATAGAGCAGTAAAACCCATTTATTTTAGTTGTTTGTTAATACATCTGCAATGCACTGTGAGCAAACTCTTTAAATGTGCTATTCTGACCCTAGCGACTAGCAGACTACAAAAAGTCGTAGTAAATTGCAGTCACTTTGCCACTACCATAACTTTCTGCAGTCGGCCGCTGGTATCGGAATTATACCTTTAGTAGGTATTCTTTGCTCGGCGGTTTAGCACAGTCGATTTCCAAACAAGCCTATTAGATATTGACTGTCTGGAGGAATCTTAATTTTACTTAGTTGTTTCGTATTTTCGCAGTAAGCTCCGTTTCTATATACAGGATAATTGAACGGCTAAACCACCACAATCCATCGTGGTGCGGCTTGTAATATTTTAGTGGGAATTTCGCCACATTCATCATTATAGGCCTTAGAGAACGAGGATAGTTTTCAAGCCAGTCCAATACCACCAGTAGCTGGTGCCAGTGCAAACGTACACAGTTGAATTCAAGAACGCTTAAATTCCTTGCGCTTCATTTCTACATGCGGTAAGCCGTGATCTACTATTGAGATCACAGGTCGTGTAATTTTAAGCGTCTGCACCGCACCTATTTAGTACAAAAACGACACAACTAAAATCCTACTATCCTACTAATATTATAAACGCGAAAGTTTGTGAGGATGTTTGTTACTCTTTCACGCAAAAACTACTGAACGGATTTTGATGAAACTTTACTGTAATATAGCTTATACATCAGAGTAACACATAGGCTACTTTTATCCCGGATACCACGCGGGCGAAGCCATTGGCAGAAGCTAGTAATATTATAAACGTGAAAGTTTGTGAGGATGGATTTTTGCTACTCTTTCACGCAAAAACTACTGAACGGATTTTAATGAAACTTTACAGTAATATAGCTTATACATAATACATAGAATAATACAGAATAACACATAGGCTACTTTTTATCCGAGTACCACGAGGGCAAAGCCGTGGGCAGAAGCTAGTAATTAATATTATGATATACCATAAAAAAAATCCACCCGCTGTTTTTTTAATGCCATGCATAGCTTCTTTATGCTACTTTGTCTACGGTTTTAGTTGTTAAATTATTTGAATCTAAGATTTCAGTAATGTCTTAACCCAGTAGCGCCGCATTTTGATATAAATAATAATCAATACAGCTTCAATTTGTTTACAACCTAGGGGTTTAGTTGATGGAATAATCATAGACAAGAGCAAACAATAGCCTTAGGACAAAGTAAAATACATTTACAAAGTGTAAAATAAAGTGCGTAAGAACCTACCTATATAAGCAAGGGGATAAATTACATGGAATATTTTCCGTCATTTCTAATATTTTCCGTTGGTTCTTACAAAAAAGTGGCAATTAATTTATGCCTTCAAGTAAATGTAACATTCCATATATGTTATTTATAAGTAAGGATATAGGTATAGCCAGATACTTAACCATGTTCGAGTGAAATGAGTTAATTCATCAGAGATTATAATTATTGTGTCTTTGTGTCAATCCTTATACTGAACATGTAGCTTTTATAACCTGTGGCCTCGTTTTTTGGCTAAAGTCGATTGGGACGAAGAAGATTCAAAACAAAAATGGGCGTTTTAAGATTTTCGGAAACAAATAAAATAAATGCCATGACGATGGTCCTAGTCTACATCCATCCAGCTAAACATTAAGATATAGGTACTTGAGAATACATGCCTACAAATGGACAATATTTTCAACATACTAAAAAATTAATATGGCACAACTGATTAGTATTCAACCCGCAAAGAAGACTATCCGTGTCATGACTTAATGGATGCGTTTGTAATCGGTGGACTGCTACAGTTTTTGGCCAAAATAAATATGTTTATTCCTTATAAGGATGGAATTACATTTCGTCCTGGCACACCGGTGGCATGCAAGTACGAAGAAAAAGTTTTATTCTGAACCGGGATTGAACCGAACCGAGGCATGTCTGAGAAATGGGTGTATAATACTATATTCAATTAAAATGTATCATCCTAAAGTTGCATAACAACCACAGCGGCATAGGAAGAGATAACACATAGGGAGGTAATGCGTCTCTGAGTTTTTAAAATAGTACATTTTCGATGCGAGAGTTACTTCCACAGAAAAAAAAGAAGAATCAATGCAAACAATAGCGTCAAATCAATAACGATCTTGTGGCGCTGTGGGTGAGTGGTCAGCTGCGACGCAATAGGTGTGGGTTCTATTCCCACTGCGGGACAAATGTTTCACTATTAAGTATAATAATTTTTAAGGAGCACGTGCGCTAATAGTTAGATAGCAAATTTTATTAAATTTTAAAACTCACTGTGTCTTTTTTCATCTATTGCAGCACTCCCAAATGGTGCCAGTAAAATCTACCTAAGAGCCATTCCTGAAGTCATACAAATCGATTGCAATAAACTGCATTTCAATCAGATAGGACATTTTTGAGATAATTGGTACCAAACCAACATACAAATAAACAACCTCAGGGCAAAATATATGGGACCCTAATGTCACGGGAAAAAAATAAACAAAGAAGGAAAGGAAGGTGTAAGCTAATAGTCAACGCTGATGTCGGAGTTTATATTTTAATCCGAAATCTTAGCGTCCTCTCCTTATCACGGGAAAACTCCGTTATATCTGATATAACGCCATAATTGAGGTGACCAAGCGGAAAGTTGCTTAGCCTAGATTATCTGTTAAGAACTACGTTAGGAGCGCTTCATATTCGATTATTGTTCGACTCAGCCCGGATACGGGCCGGTGTAGCATAAAACATTTTCCGAGGTGTAAAGTAATGGGATTTCGTAATGGGTTACATTAAACTGATATCGTGTTTTTGATGTCATTTTGCGTTTTGTGCACTTAAAAGGTAAAGTAAGGTAAGTATTCATTCTGTAATAAATATATGCTGTTCATTCTGAAATAAAAAAAAATACTTGTAATGGCTTCTCGGCTACGTTTTGTTTCATTATTTTTCTTTTATGACTGTATCTAAACTCCTTATTAATAAACACAGACATCCTCCTAAAGATAGGAATAAAAATCATTTAACAAAAGTAAAACCGACCAACAAAAAATTATTAATTTGTGGGCACCAAAAACAAGCACTAAATAGAGAAAAATAATTGAGTAACAGATTATAATTATATGTAGTAAGTACATAGGCTAGGTCCACTGCCGCGACATCGACACATCGCTACAGCTAAGTATTATATTACCGACTTAAAATAGATCAGTGGGTCTGCATGTCACTAGGTTCTAGGAAAACTTCCATAGGAGTAGTTTCTAAATAAAAAATAATATAAAGCTATACACTTTTTATATTTACCTATAAGTTAGAGATTAGTAACCTTGAGAACGACATCTCCATTCATTGCTTCTAACCGGTGCGGTGGGCGGCGACCATTGTCACTGTAAAATAGTTAGTCCTCAATTGTACATTGAATGGGAGGCTGTAGATTGACATCAATTTGTCAAATTTACACACAATGGATATTATAGTGATACCTAATACCACCTGAATATTTTGCTACCTATTCCAATTTTTTCAACAAGACAGATTTCGGTGCACCAAACCTAGAATAAATAAATAATGCTGGACATTTTTCACACAGCATCATCTATCCCCAAACCACCAAACTAAGCAGAGCTTGTATTTTGGGAACTACATAACTGATATACTACTTATATACTTTTTTTTTAAATGCATACATATTATATTCAGAAAACACCCATACCCGAGACAAACATTTGCCAATCATACAAACAGTTGTCACGCAGCGGGAATCGAACCCGAAACCTTCTGCGTCTCAGGTAGGCCTTCGCCCACTGCGCCACAGAGGTTGTCGAAAGAAGCCAATATAAGTCAGCAACAGGATTCTTTTAATGAACAGGATGTCATTTTTGTTTGTTTGTTTAGCACCATCAAGTTAAAATATTTACAAACACAAAAAAAAAAAAAAAATCAAATGCATGTTTTTTTTTGTGTTTTTTTATCTGTGGCTCAAACAAGTCCTGTATCAGCTTAGTGCACATCAGTCAGATAACATTTTTGTAGCAATCTCATTCGGCCATGGCTTTTCGGTTTTGGAGATCGTTTACGACATGTTCATTGTGCCGCAGATCAGATGCTGCTTATATGCAGTAAATATTTTGAATGCCGATATGATTGGGTACAAATGGCGCCTAATTTTAATTGAATTTAAATTAACCATCCAATATCCTGGCAGAGTCTTATCTTATCTTATCTTATTTTGTGGCAGAGTCAAAGTTCGTAGAATAATACTCGCAGTTCTATCACAATTACGACCGATGTGGTGCGGTGGGCGAAGGTCCGCCTGCGACACAGGAGGTTGCGGGTTCGATTCCCGCACTGGGACAAATGTTTGTACGATCTGCAAATATTAGTTCCGGGTGTTCTGGGTATTTTCTATGTATAATAAAAAAAAAATATCTATGTAATGTATTGTATTAAGTATATCAGTCATCTAGTACCCATAACACAAGCTCTGCTTAGCTTGGGGCTAGATGATGCTGTGTGGATTGTCCAGCATTATTTTTTTATTTTTTTTTTAATTATGTATATTTTTGTAGTTTTTAAAGAGACTGGTTTTACTTATGTATATTTTTTTTAAATAATGCTGTACCTACATTTCTATACAGCATCATTTAGCCCCAAAGTAAGCAGTGCTTGTTTTATGGGCACTACACGACTGTTTGATATACTACTTATTTTAAATGTTTTTGTAAATACTTACAAAACATTATAATAACATAAAAAAACACCCAGACTCGAGACAAATATTTGCAGAACATAGAAACATTTGTTCCGCGGCGGGAATCAAACGGGCGGGTTATGCTTCAATTTAGTTGGCAGTTTTTTTTTATCAAAATAGACCTTCATTAGGCCATCATATCACCTGATGGTAACTGATGACATGACCGACTATGAAGCATGAAGTAGACTTTCAATGAATATACCTTCTTACCTTGAAGAGACCCAGATTGTATTTCTCAGGAAAGGCAGACGATGGTTGAAATGTGGACCCGAAACGTTAATTGCGAATGGGTGGCATACCAATTAACTTTTATAAAAACTGTCTATTAAAATAATGAAGACCTCGGTGACCTGGAGGGTGAGTAGCCAGCTGCGTCACAAGAGGTACGGGTTTGATTCCCGCAGCGGGCAAATAGTTGCATGTTCTAAAAATATTTGAATGAATGAAAATACTTTCTAGTACACCTTAAACAAATAACATAATAAACAACATTTTATTCTTAAGAAGGTACAATGGGCGGTCTTATCGCTTAGAAGCGATCTTATCCAGACAACCTTTGGATGGAGAGGATAATTCTCGCACTGAAAATCCGTCGGTAAGGTGTTTGTTTCTAGTTAAAAGTAATGAATTTGACTTGAACAGAAGAACATGTAGTCGTTATCGATACTTATTTTGTTTTATTTGATGTTGTAAAGTATTTAAAGAAATCTTCAAAGTTATGTAGACAGACCACGGTGATTGTACCTTATTTGTGAAAAACCGGCCGCGCTACCGAGGTCCTCAAAAACATACACAGAACTTATTTATCTAGCATGAAGTGTCGAGCTAAATATCTATTTATAAATAAGCTTAAAAAATTCAACCCACTAGTCAACCCACTGATTAAAATGACAATACGTACATCAAACATTATGTAAATAACGTGGGGCCGTGAAGCAAAGGCCTATAATTATCTGCATCATAAATAACAGAGACATGATGTCAACGTGTTCCAAATATTCAAACTTCAAAGCTTAGCTAGACGAAAATAGCTGGTTTTCTATTATAATAACGGCAAAACTGAAAATATGTATATGATATCGCGAAAAAAAAACAAGATTTTTTCTCGACTGGTTGGACTGGACTGGACTGGATTTGGTTGCCACCACCGCCGCCACCACCGCCGCCACCACCGCCGCCACCGCGTATGTTTGACCGGAAATAATGAAATAGGTAATGCAATAATCAAAGTCAATATTCATTTATTCGTTAAAATCACAAGGATCACTTTGGAACGTCGGTTTTATCTATTGCCTGGTCCTCCGCGACCAAGCCAGGAAAGAAAGGCAAGAAAACAAGGCTGGATATTCCAAAGTGATAATTGTTTTCGGTCATTCTGTCATTAACTTTGCTGCTTTCTGAAATATTGGACTAGTACACACTAATTAGGTAAGATACAACTTTATGAAATATTCCAGAAAACTTGTAGGTCATTGAGTTGATAAGCTGATAATTCTATAAGCTATGTCTCAAAGGTGAAGAGTGACTCGTATTGTGTGCGTACAATGATCGACTTGCACGCCAATTTATTTTGATCTCTGATCTCCTCACGCAATGAGAAAATTCAGTTCATAACAATCTGGCTGTTAGTTGTGTTGACTGAGTTTTAGGCGCCAAAAAGCTTTGGTAAAATGAATGCTCTTTTCGCCATATGCATGATGGAGTATGATAAACTGGTATGCGTGAATGAAGATATTACCTACGCATGAGAATTGAGCTGTCAGTGATGAATACATGACAGATTGTGATCGTATTCATAATACCAAATAACCAATTGAGAGCTTCGTCTCTTCTGCGGTTATTGTCAATAGCTGTACTTTCAGCCACTCAGGTTTACTATATGGCAAAAGACTTCATTACATTCTTCAATTTCGTTAATCTAACGCTGTAACAGCCGCAATGATAAACAGCTGTTAATTTATTCTAATTTCTTGCCCAACTGCAAATATAAAGGTTGCCTGGAAGAGATCCAAAAAAAAACCACCCATTGTACATATGATTTTTTATTTGCTTTTGGTATACAATAAAGTATTTGCATTTATTCATTACTTCAAGGGTGAGTTATGATTGCATTTAAGTTACTAAAAATGTTGTTGTTTCTAGTTTATTATTATGTTACTATCAGTGGAGGCCTCTTAATGACATGATAGCAACTATTTCATTCATAAATCGTTTTTTTAAGCGCCGACGGTTTTCCTAAAATAAATAAATAAATCACAAGCAGTGAAGATGTAGGACGCCTTCAATGGAGCGTTGATAATAGGACACTAGTTTCTGTCCACGGCTTCACCCGAATAAAAAGTAGCCTTTGTGTTATTCTGATGTCTAAGCTAAGGTATTACTGTAAAATTTCATCAAACTCCGTTAAGTCGTTTTCGCGTGAAAGAGTAACAAACATCCATCCTTATAAACTTTCGCGTTTATAATAGTATAGTAGTAGGATTTCACAGCCTAAAAGACAGTAATGCCCCACAATATAATCATCAAAACGTATTAATACAAGAGCCGCTAGTTCAGTCTTGCTTCGTTCTAACAATCCGAATATACAACCCTACAAAGCCGTACACACTTTCAAACTAAAAAGCTACAGACCCTTAATACTACCTCGTTTAAGCCAAGGTTTTACTTATCTTGCACCTGTGTACTCCTAGATTATATAATGTGCATATTAAAGTAGCTGATAAAACCACTTTTAACTAAGTACCTTTTAGAACTGGCAATTTGTACTATGGAATCGAGAACACATGTTAATTTGAGCGTACACGCATACAAAAACGAATTGTAGATTATAGAAGGCACCACGTTGAATGACACGCATCTGGTTTTTTTCAAGTAACACTGTATCCCTGAATTATACCTTAAGTTAGAATGAGAGATCATAGTACTGCAGATGTTAGAAGGTAAAGATAATTTCTCTATCAATGCCTTATCATATGCCTTTTGAACCCCAATAACGTAAAAACAAAAGTTACATAAATGCGTTATTAAAATGAGACAGCGCAAGCCGTTTATTTTCATAATACGCAATGTTCAGTGTCACTGAGATTGATAAATAACTGCTTTCGTACCGTGTACTGTACTGTGAAGTACAAAGAAAAGGCCGTTCGTCGCCAACCCTTCGGACAGTGATGGAGTACAGAACTTTCTCGGTACCTACTTAATTACTTAATTAAAAAGCAGTCACAGCTGACCCGGCTTTGATGGTTTTAAGATGCTTTAAGGAGATTCAACTGCAGAATCCATTTACCTACGATTGCAATCGCACCTTATACGCTGTTAGCTTAGCTTGGGGCTAGATGATGCTGTGTGGATTGTCCAGCATTATTTATTTATTTATTTATTTATTTGTTAAAATAACTAGTAGCATTTCGACGTTTGAATTGACGCCTACTGATGTCGACATCGTTTTTATTATGTTCTGATTGGGAGCGTGCCCTTTGCATCAAAACAAATTACACTGATCACTTATATCATTATGAACACTCCAACGATTTCAATTCAATAACACAATGCGTTGAAAATAATGAGATTGATTATTGTGATCAATTGAATTATTGCTTTTGTATGTAAAGGCATTAAGCACGGAGATCCGTGAATGACATGCTTTCTATTTCTGCAACCCGAATCCAAAACCACAACAGACCAAATAAAAGCATAAATTATTTTAAAAATTATTCTTTGCAGCCAAGTGATGACTTGACAGCAGGCACTCTATGGAGAAGGAAACTTGAATAATAATTATACTGGTCATTCTTCACACACTATAATCTAGCCTACAGTAAAAGTAAAGTAAAGCCTAAAGAACTACTACTGTACCAGACAAGCTCTGCTGCTTGTGTTAAGTACATGACTGATATACTACTTATATATAGTTTGTTTTTGTAAATACATACAACGAAAACGCCCAGACCCCAGACAAATATTTATGGAATTGACCCGCAACCTTCTGCATCTCAGGCGGGCCTTTGCCCACCACACCACAGAGGTCGTCAAGACTTTTGAAAAGTATGGGACAGGCCATTGCTAGAAAGAAAAACAATCGAACTACCGATGTTTTAACTTATAGTTTACTTTTTTTACTGTTATATTATATATATAATATATATTGTATATATTATATTATACTTTATATTATACTTACTTTATATTATAACCTTAGTATTGAGATTGTTAATAAAAGGATCTAAAATTTCAATTGATATTAGCTACACAAATTCCTTGCATCCGAAGCTTCAGAAAAAAGGGCAACATTATTTTGTTTGTAATATAAACAGTTGATAAACAGCTTTAAGTTGATTAAAAGCGTCTCTCAGACTGATAAGTCATTAACATTCACCTTGAAATGAGTCGCACGTTCTTAGCTCAGCTTTAATTTATCAATATGGTATATAACAAACAGGTTCTTTATTTTGCTAGGGCTTGTTCAAACTATTGACTTTAGTTTTAAAGTAAGAGCAATTTATTTATTGTTCTTAAAAGAAGAATGAGGCAGCCATTGCTGCTGATTTTTTGTGCTAATGGTACTATCTTGTATTAAATGAGTTGGCTGGCATCCCGGCGAAGGAGCCATGGTCACGAATATAAGCGAAACGTTGACTTTACAATACTGTCAATCTATAGGGTAGGGTGGTGTAAGATCGCGCGGGCGATAAGATTGCGCATACGTCATTACTCGACACCGCTGTGAAAGACGCCGCCAATTTCAGTCGTGTTTTGATTAGTGTTAATATTAAAAAGGAAATCTGTGATTATTCCGTACGATTTGATTTTATGACCAACTGATTCAAAACTGCGCAAACTTACACCACCCTACCCTAATCATGTTTATGTTAGATAATCAGGAAGTCTGCTTGCGACCACAAAAGCTACAAAGCGACATATTAGAAATAACAATAAAATAATGCGACGTGAATCATACGTTTAAAGGTGTTTAATTTATTATGTCTATAATCTGTGTTCGTTCATTGTAGATTCACCTTTAGCATCACATTTTAAAGTGCGTTATGTACGCGAAGTCTACAAAGATAAACTAGGAAGTAACTTCACAGGCCCGGCGGCGAACTAGTTTATCACGAAGAATTAAAATGTTAAAACAGTCACATTTTCGTTTTATTATTGTAGGAAATGCTGAGTAAGATTATGCGACAATTAAGGTTTATGAATTAATACCTACTTATTATTCAATTAAGATAAGTGTAGGGTAATAAGTACCTAACCGAAATTATAATGCAGGTTTTAGGTACAATCATACATTTGGCAATCTCCACTGCCTTACTGATAAGCGGACAGACGAAAAGAACACGTTATAAAACGAAAATAACAGAATTCAGGCATCGATTAATAAATAACTGGTAAATTTTCTTATAAATAACCAAATACTGGAAAGAAAATCAATGCGATAAGAGGAGTAATTAAGTTATCTAACCTAATGGTATTGCCCAAAAGCTGAGCCTACAAATCAAAGGAGATCAATTTGAGAAGCGACAGGCTACTAAATATTCATTTCCTTGCCATTTGGATGAAGCGGAGTATTTTATTCGAAGGTTGGCGTGGGCCAAGTAATGAAATGATTGTGATCTGTTGCAGTCGGACTGTCAGCGATTTAATACTTAGGTATAAGCGGCTCTGCTTAGTCTCTGCGGGGACATATAACTATTATGATATAGATGTTGTCCAGACCCGTTTCCACGGCGATCAGTCTTCTGCTTAGATGGGAGAGGTTCGTTGGTATGCTCTAATGTCACTTACAAATCCTATTGGTTTTAAAATTGTGCATGAAACTTCTATCATTAGAAATTGCACGTAAGAAGGTTTTTATAATGGTAAATGGTAAGTATAAGTATTTTATGGTAGTCTGTTTTTCAGTTTGTCGCATTTTAGATCTAAGACCATTATAAATAATAATAAATAATCCTACTAATATAATAAATGCGAAAGTCAGTGTGTGTGAATGTTTGTTACCACGTATCACCGTAACTACTAAACCGATTTTGATGAAATTTGGAATGTAGATAGTTTAGGATCTGGAATAACACATAGGCGAATTTTCAAAAATCGACCTCAACGGGGTTAAATAGGGCGGTAAAGTTTCTATGAAAAAGTGTTTGATTCGCTCAAAACTCTGTACAAATAAATTTTAAAGTAAATAATGAAACACGTATTTTTTATTTTTTCAAAACTACCATTTGGGGGTGTGCAATTGAGTTCTAAATTTTGTATAAATGTAATCCTTGGTTCGATTCATTCAAAAGTTGGTGGACATATGTAGTTTGAAGCCTGGAGACGGTCATATGCTACTTTAATTAACATACTACGCGGGCGAAGCCGCGGGCAACAAGTAGTAAATAATAATTATTGAGCATTTTATGTGTGTGAATTCATGATAGCGCGAATTGGCCGCGTCGGTCAAGAATGGATTTTTAGTCTTTTATAAATTCGATAAATTTTCTTTTTCACTTGCTAAACGCTAGCAAACGCTCCATGTACTTTTGAAATGGCACTTCATAAAGGCAGGCGGCCAGCAACAAATTATGAACGCACCTAATTGAGAGCACTCTATTTTAGGATTTCTGATTAAATTAATACGGTAATTTATATATAAAAAGATTTGCTTTGTATTAGGAAAGTAACAAGTACTCAATACGTTGAAGAAAACATCATGAACGATGCCATAACCAAGAATCAAAAATTCGAAGGCTTGTGTTTGGTTAGTGTTCCAATAAGTGGCGATGGGCTTGCAACGCGGACATGTGGCAAATATAATGTTTTTGTATCTTCATAGATCTGTGTACTAAGTATGGACCTGAGGATCTCGATCATTGGGATTACAGTTGTGTGTCTTATTTAGGAAACTATTGAAAATTGCCATTAAACTCACTGAAGAATTACATCACGTGTATAGTTAATATGAAAAATATGGGCTTGTGCCAAAATATAAAGTTTGGAAGTGCCTAAGATTATCCCACTTGGTATTCTTATGGATCTACGTACTGATTAAAGGTCTGAATGTCTGTTACAAGGGCTTAAGTCATAAGTGTATAATAAAAAAAAAGTATTACTTACTTGAACTTATTGACCAACACATACATACATACATATAGTTACGTTGCCCGGAGGATTGGCAGAGACCAAGGATTTCCACTTGCTACGATCCTGGCATACCTCTTTTGCTTCATTCATCCTCATCAAATTCTTCATACAAGCGGTTTAGTGTACTTCTGACCTGGCCTTTATCTAGAATGTCTCCAATTTGGTGAGAGTATGTTCGCCGAGGCCTTCCTCTTCCAACTATCCCATTCACGCTCGCCTTGTATACTTGTTTTGTTAATCTTCTTTCGTCCATCTTTTCTATATGCCCAAAATATCTCAACATACCTTTCTCAACTCTCGTAACATCTTCATTCACTCCACACTGCTCTCTTAACCAACACAGCGACCTTATTAACTCACACAATGAGCCACAACTAGGTAGGTATAGTGTTTAATTCTAAAAGTGTAATGCAACAGCGATGCACCTGTGATTGAGTAAATTTTAATGTACCGTTACCTAATCTAATCAATTTGTCAAATGTCCGTCGTTGTGCATAACATACTAAATCAATAAATTTGTAGAGCCTTATTTCTGAGCAATTGGAACATGTTTGAACTAATTAATTTTATTGCTTGGCTGTGTAATGATCAACAAAGATTCTAAGGCAGTGTAGGTACTGAGAAATATTTTTGCATAAAGCGTGCACATACAAAATCAAGCTATGAACTTGCGCTATTGTGAATATAATACAAAATACGGCAACTTTATGCCCCCAACGCACCAGCAAAAAAGTTATGGGCTAGATTTCAAGGCGTTTGTTTCATCTTATCACAGTTTTGGTTATGTTACCAGTTGCTGGCAAATTGGTTCTCTGTGCACATTCCTTAAATTGACAATTAGTTCTGCCCGGTGGCGTTCGAAACATTCGCTATTAGTCCATATCAAGTACTTGATATGTAACATAATAAACGCTAAAATAATGATCATAATGAACTTTCTGAAACGATTGCGAAAAGGGCGCGTTCAGTAGGCGAGACAAGTGACATGATGGTTCTTGAGTTTGTGAATCAATGCAATATTAAAAATTAACGACCTCTGTGGCCCAGTAGGCGAAAGCCTACCTGAGATGCAAAAGGTTGCGGGTTCGATTCCCACCGCGGGACAAATGTTTGTGTCTGCAAATAATTGTCTCAAGATCTGAGTGTTTTCTATGTATAATATGAATGTATTTAAAAAAGTAAGTATATTGGTCATATAGTTCCCATAACACAAGCTCTGCTTACTTTGGAGCTAGATGCTGTGTGAATGTGCAATATTGTCGCAAGTATCTACTTGTAAAAAGTCATTTACAAGTCATATAGTCAAGCAGTAATGTTATCATTGCTGTGTTCCGGTTTGAAGAGTATGGTTTCCGGTGAAATTACAGGCACATGAGATCTTTCATCTTGTTATCTCAGGGAGGCAAGGCGTGAGTGAAAACTCTGGTATTGCTAGCGTCCATATGCTATGGTAACTGCTTACCACCAGGTGGGGCGTTAGTTTGTTTGCCTCTTTAGTAGCATAATTTTATAGTCATGGTCAACTAATTAGCAGGAATGCTATTATATTATTGTGATCTGTATAAAAGAAAAATATTTGCATAAGTATTATGAAACACTTGTTTTAAAAATTTAGTTTATAATGTGTTTTTTGGTAATATGTATTATAGTTTTTAGATGGTAACGATTTGGTTCACCCGTTATGTTAAATTTAGTAAAATAAAATAAATAAATAATTAGGAACATTCAAGGTAGTGAAAAGAAATACTTTACTGTCCCTAAATGTCCAGCTACGGAATTAACTTAAATTGAATACGTGCTTAAGCTTTGACATTAAACATTTTGTTTTATTTCTTTTAATCTTTTATTAACAGCAATTTATAGCATAATAGTTATAGAAATAATAGTAATGGAAAAATCAATAGGGTTTCATATTTATAAGTACATAACCAAAATATTTCTCTTCACTACCTTGATATATATAGTAAATTGTGCACCTGATCTAACATTATCAACATGAACTATAAAGGTGAAACTGACGCCAAGGCGGTGGCGGTTGTCAAGTGGTTGTTAAAGCTTACATAAATGTATTGATAGCTATTGCCACCGCCACCGCGTCAGTTTGACCGGGTCTTAAGTTCATTGACTTCCTACTATAATAAATGCGAAAGTCTGTGTGTCTGTGAATGTTTGTTACCACGTATCTCCGTAACTACTTAACCGATTTTGATGAAATTTGGAATGTAGATAGTTTAGGATCTGGAATAACACACAGGTTATCTAATTTTCAAAAATCAATCCCAAAGGGGTTAAAGTTTCTATAAAAAAAATTTGTTTGATTCGCTCAAAACTCTGTACAAATAAACTTTAAAGTAAATAATGAAGCACGTATTTTCTATTTTTTCAAAACTACCATTTGGGGGTGTACAATTGAGTTCTAAACTTTGTATAAATTATAATCCTTGGTAATTCATTCAAAAGTTGGTGGAAATAGTTAGAAGCCTGGAGACGGTCATAATGCTACTTTTATTAACATACCACACGGGCGAAGCCG